>CM020045.1:1288750-2577500 GCA_009769605.1 Bucorvus abyssinicus
GGTATATAAAGAAGAATTTGGTCTTCACCTCTTGGTATCGCGTATCCTGACCCAGGCTTAAAACAAGTCACAGACGTACAATTTCAGGAGGGTATTTGCTCAACAGTGTGGTTCGAAAATCCAGCTCCCGGTGTGCAGGCTTTGTGTTAATACTGTTAAAAGTACCGAGCACACTGAAGCTGACGATTACAAGTTCCAAGGAGAATATAAATTGTTGCATCTGACAGAAAAACCCTCCCTCATTCGATGCTGACACCACACGCTGAAGCATTTCTTAGCCGGCCACTGACCAATTATTCTGCTTAGCAAGTTGACTTAGAAGTCCTGTTTGTCCGTACCGCCCATTGGTCTGCATGGCAGGAGGTAACGGTTTCATTTGGACTGTCTGCGCCATACGCCGTGCGCTGCAGAGCAGTAATTGCTTGAATTGATAAATTTTTCTCAAAACATTCTGCCGAGTGCAACGTTAAAAATCACATGTCAAATGATTCAAAAAACACAGAAATTGGCTTTTCCTCAGTTACAGAAACCTGCTTAGACCTCCCCAAACCCAGCCTTCCCTGGTGATACATATTCTGCTCGTTATCTAGGCACTATATATATGTGTGTGTGTATTTACAAAAAGTGTTACTGCAAACGCCCACCTTTGTGTACTGTGCCACGGAATACGGTCCCCAGCGTACCTGTGTGACAGGAGGCTGTGCAGGGGAGGCAGTGCATGGAAGCTGCCTTAGCTCTCCCCGTAAATCCGAGGGGGCAAGCACCGTGTCAGTCTGTACCCAGGAAATCTAGGCAGGCTCTGTCACAGAAAGCACACAGAGCTTCAGCTACAAAATGTATTTGCCAGAGATTTCCATGGGGAAGGAAGCATCTAAATAGCTCAGTAGCTCTGGAAACAAACGCGTGGCAATGCTGAGATTTTTTCAAAAGGTGCAGTATTTGTGTATTTGAAAAGGTAGCTGGGTGATGCCTGTGCCCGTCTTTGAGACAAGCAATGGTTCTGTTGAGCATTGCTGATCGTCCAGATGAGACCCAAAAGCAGAGCCCCCGCTTCACCAGGCTCTGCCATGCCACAGCCAGCGATGGACTCTGCTGGCTGTGATACCTTCTGTCTCCCGATCGATGCCGTTCCACTAAGCAAAAAGAAACACAAAATTCACGGGGAGGAAGAGGGAAAGCCAGGAGCTCTGTCTCTATTTCTCAATGATGTCAGTGTGCAAGCAGGAACGCAGATACCTGGATTTCGGTCCCCACTTTCCTATTCCATCTGCCACACATGATGCAGCATCTAGCAGGGAAAAGGAAATCTCTTCTCAGCTATCAGATTTAGAAACGAGCATCGAGCCCTGTTTCTGTGCCAGGCAGCTCCCGGCTGGCTGAAGCAGCTCCCTGGCCGCTCCCACCTGTGGATCTTGTATTATAAAACTAGGTACAGCTTCCTTTAATGGTCTCTTTAACTAATAAAGCAATCTGCTGGGTCTCCTAGACGGATTTTGATAGGTCAAATGTAATTTTCCATATAGGGTTTGGCCAAGACTTATAACCTAAAAAGTAGTGAAAGCCTTGGGGCCTTAAAATGCCCATTAAGCAGTGCCTATAGACCTCTGGTTTTGTCTCAGATAAATATCTGCGCATGCTGCTGCTGTCATTTAGCAGGCACTGTCGAGCACCGTCTCAGAAATTTTACTGTTGCATCACCTCGACTCAGCTGCAACTGCAGTTGAAACGAGAAGGAAAGCAAAGCTCCCTCTACGCCTTCTGCAGCTCGTGCACTATAAGCATTACAAGGATAAAATAAACGTAGGGGGGCAGGAGGGTGTCAGCAATAAATAAGCCTGTTTTCTTTGCACATTTTAATGGCGATCTCCCGCTCTGCTGAAGCCTGTGTGCAGCTCAGGAACAGCCTCCTCGGCGTTGCCCCAGCCACGACTAATCATCCGCTGCACGTCTAGCACTGAAGGCTGGACCCTGCTTCGTTGCACAGCGTCTTAACCTTGCTTTGCCCTTCTACCCAACAACAGCCGCTTTGTTTCCTTTTGCCAACAGCCAGACATCACAAATGCTTTCTCTCTAAAGCCATTCAATCAGAACCACCGCCACCCCAAGTGGTCTCAGAACTAACTGATTAAGATGCTGGAGTCTGCTGTGAGGCCAAAAATAACTCCCCATTTCTTTCTCCTTCATTGGTGAAAGTAGGAGAGAAAGTGGCCAATGGCAGAGACACGAATCCCCCGCAGGCACCGGAGACAAATCTATTTTGTGGCAGGGAAGAAATAATGCTCTTGAAAACCGTTTCTTTGCTCGGGCCAATAGATGCAGAACGGCTGCGTGCCATTTTGCTGAACCGATGGGATCACTCGAACGGCTCACGGACTCCACAAAATGCATTACATAATTATATTTTTAAACACTGTCCCCAGCTGTGCTGATGCACACAAAAGCTGTGTTTACAATGGGCTCTGCACATGCAGTTATTTTGTGGCACTAGTTCTGTGCATTTCCTTGATGGATGCTCCACGGTGCATAAAATTGTAGCTTTTATCATAGGTTCTTGCATACCTTCTTTGGCTGCTTCAGCTTTAAATACTCTGTTGTCCTCGCATGGCTGAACAGGGCTAAACTACAGCATCTGAGAGAACACCTTTGCGTCCTTCGGGAGCAGCAGAGAGGGAACGCGGTGAGTGTCGAGGCACCCGGGTCACGGGCGGAACTGAGCAGCAGCACTGGCTGCTCGTCCATGAGAGGTCTGCTGCGCTGCTCCTGGGCACGGAGCACCGGCTCCGCTCCTGCTTGGCCTGCACACGGTCACCCCCGCCCAATTCCCTGCATCGGCCCGGCTGCTTTGTGGGGCAGGGAGGCTGCGCAACGCCCCGTGTCCAGGGCAGTGCGGGAGCGAAGGGGCTGGAGGCTGCTGGTACAGAACGTGGCCCGGCCCGTTGGGATCTAAACGCAGCTTCGATTTATCTTCCGTTCTGATTGTACGCAATGAGCCCAGCATTGCAGCGCGAGCTCTCCCTCGTCTGTTCTCCACCCAGTTGTGAAATACCTGTCATTTCTTTATGCTCGCACAGCAGCTGATGCGGAGGACCCAGCGAAGAGGACAGTGGGCTATTTATCTTAGATGTGTTCCATTAATATCACTGTGAAAACCTAGACGCTGGAAGGACTGGTACGTAACGCAGCCCAGGAGTTTCGCCTGCCAAACAATAGCCCTTGGAAATAAAGAAAGACAAAAAGTGATACAATATCCTGAGCAACAGCTTCAAAATGATGGAAAAGCAGCATCACGGGTAGCTACCTTTTTTTTTACTATTGCTGCAGAGAACTGGCAGACTTTTACTGTCAATAAGCCAAACGGTTTGGCATTTTACCTCTCTTCCCTGGCTAGCCTTAGGTATGACTCTCCACAGAGGAAAGGCGGGCTTTGTCGCGAGCCAGTTTGTAATGGCAGGCGTTGGGTTGGAAGTCAGCTTTCTCTCTGGTAGTAGATAGCTTGAATTCCTTTGTTACCAATCCTTGCCCTTTTCAGCCCCGTGCTGATGCATCTTGCACCAAAGGGTCAGGAGATGGAAGAACACTCTCTCGAGTAGAAGGAGTGTGGAGCTGCAGAAGTTGACTGTACGTCCGTTTGCACAGACTGCCTTTCAGGTAAAGCGCATCCCCGCCAGTGCACTGGTATTGAGGAAGAGTCCCTGGAGAACCTGCGTGAGGCTGAACCACCCCAGAGGTGCTACTGCACAAGCAGACGAAGGTACCGGAAGCAGCGGAGGGGCAAGTCTTCCGGCGTAAGCACCCCCTTGCATTGCTCGTGTGTGTGCCCACCCTCTTTCAGGATCACAGGGTGTCGTTATTTTATCAGAGAGAGCGTGGTTTGTACGTATGTGGAAAAGGGCACGTTTCTCGCTGGGCAAGACGTGCTTCCGACTCAAGCACGTGAGTATTATTTTCTAAAAGGGCTTATTTCCTCCTACTCCCTCGCTCTAGAGAGCCCCACTGAGAGTCCTATCAGCCATCTAGGCCAAAAGATGTTTTTCAAATACGTGATCATCCCATACCAATCAGCATAATTCCGCATGCTTTGACAGAGGGACAGCTTTAGCCAGTGAAGGTCCCAGCTCCTTGGTATTTTATGTGACATAGATAAACCCCCAAATTCGTGATCAGAGAAGAGCTATTTCTAGACACAACATGCTTGCACCATTACCCTTCCACCGTAGTTGCAGTCCCTTGCTGCAGCCACTTGCGCAAGACTTCTGTGTTTATCTTTACGGTACCTGGAGATAAGAGAAGAGTCTGTTGTAGCATGTTAGTCTTGCGTACAGACAAGAGCAAGAACCTGCACGGAAGTTAGTTCAACGGGAAGAGAACAGTCCTCTTAAGACTACTGTTTGCACCCTGTTTGTGTCTCTAAGTCACCAGCAGCTTCTGTTTCCAAAAGCAAAACAATGCTTTGAGAAGTCAGCGGTCAGTGTAAATGATGTCACGGCTATCGGGGTTGAGCTACCATCTTTGTTGCAGCAAAGTCCCTCTTGAAAATGTCCGACAAAGCCAGAAAGGGGATGGGACTAATTTTACAGATTTTTGGAGCATTACATTTTCATTCTTGCTATATTATTACCTGTGAGAAGCTTTTTCTTTTTTGATTCTGTAAAGCTCTATCACTATATTATGTGAGCACCGATTACGTAAGGTGAACATAATAGGATGGCTCTAAAACTTCGCTGCTTTGGAAATGTCTACATTGCTCTTCTTCAGTGACTCAGCTGAAGATCTCCCATATGATCCAGGAGAACGTGTGGTGGGATGGGATTTCCATTCTCATCCTCGGGTACGACCTCAGCTGCAGCCTCGCTCTCCTCCCACATCCCCTGGACTTCTCTGGGCAATCTTTAACTGCTGATCAGCAGATGCTCGCTGTAGATCCTGTCACGCATTTTGGTTCTCTCCTTCTAGGAATGTTTACCCCGTGTTTTTGAAGCAATCTACCTTTTGATTTGCCCAGCACGGGAATTTGCCCGTGGTGCCAGATAGCAACCTCAATATGTACTTTCACAGCCTGTTTCTGCTGAGGATATTTTTGGCCCCTAAGTGATGTTTTAAGCTAACTCTACCCATGCTATTTTTACGGTACGTATAGCTGCATGGTGCGTTACTAACCATATGGCCTAGCACAGTACATGCAGCTACATGGCAAGGTTTACTGCCCGGTAGGAATGAGAAGCCTGTGTTTTGAATAGATGTGTATTGAGGGGAAAAAAGCATTCGACTTCAAAGGTACAGATTTAGGACGGTTGTTTCTTCTCTTGGTCCTCCCTTGGCTTTGAGCGAGGTTCAGCATCATCTCTCTTGGAATCTCGCTGCAATAATGTGGGCTCAGAGCAGCTGTTTTCGCTTTGCCTTGCTGCTGACAGGCAGGAGATTAAATGCAGGGGAATAAATTCAGCCGGCTGCTTGCTACAGGTTGCATCACACAACCACTGGAAGGTCTCAGAGAAGTGTTACTGATAGCTAAATTTTATCGTGGTAGGGGCAAGAGCTCACAGAACGGGGTGGTGCAAGGAATGACTAATGAAAGCTTTACGATGAAACTTCTGTCTAAGCCATGTCAACTGTGACTGAAAATTACCGTCGGGGTTATGTGACAGCCTAGGGTGAGTGAGCAGGTGTCCAGAGTCCAGCTTGCTGTACAGATGTGTCTCCAACGTAAAATCCACTGACTCAGCTTGCGTCAGTCAACGTCAGTGGGGAAAGCCACAAACGGTGCTGCGGCATGGTGGCGAACGATGCTCTTACCCCTCAACTGGCTTCTCCGACATAGAGCTGGGCCGTTTAATGAGGCAGACGATCTTGCTGTTACTTCGTATTTTTCTCTTTTGTAGATAAGTCATTTCAGTCAGATGTGTTTTGTGTGTTTGTGCAGAAATGCAGACTCTGGTTCTCTCAGGAACGCTCCCAGCTACTCACCTGGGACCACGTTATCGATACAGGCATCAGAATATTTAGGCAGGCCTCCTAGGCACATGTCACGGGGAGTCCCCCTGCAAGACTCTAATTTATGACTCTGCCAAAATACCCCTCCTCAGCTCCTTGACCCCAGACCCTGGGATTTACAACGCTTTATGGGTATCTTTGCTTTTCTCGTGACAACGGTAGCTCCTGTACCATCCCAGATTGTTAGTTACGCGCTTCAGTCAGTGTGGAGGTTTCATCCTGTGTATTGAGTAAGTAGCACTCAGGAAAATTACCTGCTGTCGTCTCCTGCCAACGATCCTGTCCTGCTTCCCATAAAGCAATGTCTGATCTCCCCGGTTCTGCCATAAAGCACCGTTTCCCCTCAAGAACAATCCACACCGTTTGGGCAGGGTTGCCAATGAGGCAGGACGTGCTCAAGGTGCAGGGGGTAGAAAGGGGACGGGTGCCAGTTTTGCTGTGGGCAGTCGAGAGAGAAGGGGGGAATCGGGGAAGGCAGAGCTTTAGCCTTGGCCCCGATAACGATTTTCCGTGTGGCCTTTTGTAAGCTCTTTCGTGTTTCCACCTCGTTTCGCCCAAACCTAAAACGGAGTTCAAAATCGTCACTTCTCTAACACCTCCCCCTCCCCACACACACACACGGAGCTGTGAGAAGGTTTAATGTTCATCTCCGAGGCTTTCAACAGTATCATACGTCCAGGGAATGTATACAGGCATTCAGACCCCAGAATGAGCTATATAAAATCATGAGTGAAGAATGTGGCATTTATATTAATGATAAATTTGGGATCAAAAGAGAATACGTGGCTAACGAACCTGCAAAACGAGCTTTGTTTCATTGGCTTGAGCTGCTTTGTAGTCCTGTTTGTGTACATGGAAGTGATGTTCAGTCTTTTTAAATGAGTCACAGGACTGGAAGAACAAAAATATTTGATGGTTACATATAGCAGCACAACAATTACTCTTTTCATTCTGACACACATGATAAGCAGAATAGCAAGTTAGAGCTAGAGGTCTGGGCTGGTAGTTCCCTGCCATCGGGGATTTTAGATCTGCTTGCAATAGAGTGAAACAGAACTGAAATGTCATAGCGGAAAAAGACAATGCTAGAGCAAACAATAAAATCAAGCATGTCCATCGGGATACAACTATTTACACTGCGAAGGCTCCCCTGGTCTGTGAGCCCGTGCAGCGTTCTCACCCAGCGCAGCCTTGTCGAGCAGCTTTCTGTACCTTTATCCGGAGGAGACTCCTTTCCACCCTGCTTGCTGCATTGCACCACTGATTTAGTGAAGACATCATCCTCATAAGGATGCTCTTCTAACTCACCTCTGAAATCCGCTTGCTTTTCTCCTCTGACAATTAGGTTTCAATGTGCTGCAGCAAAGCACTCGTCCTTAGCAGTCATATGGCTTTTTAAGTGATAAACTGCATTAGCAAATTCCTTATTAGATAATCTATCAAATGAGGTCATACATAATTTTAGCAGCCTCGTCTTGATTTATAGCATGATCGCAGCAAATTACGCATACACAAACCAGCATGCTGGCTGCCAAAGTCAGGTATTTTCACTCTGCTATTTCCAGGCCAGCCCAGTAGCCTACTGGTAGCACTCTGCATCGCCACAGCTCACCCCGTTTGCATGACAGCCCTCAGGCTCACCCCTCACCTCTTATTAGGACTGATGAGAGATCAAGGAGGGCATCTAATGCCTCGCTTCATACCTCCTAACGATAACCCTTAATGGTGTTTATTCCGACAGGTTTTCCGTACTCCCCTCAAGGAAGGGCACAGGCTCCCTAAAGGGTAGGCTTAGGTATGGGGGAACTGGGGAAGCTGGGTCTGCGGGTGCCGATCTGCTCCCTGCCTCCCTTCTGTGTTCCTCGGGGAATGAAAAGCTAGTTGGAGTGAATCACCAGGCAGCGTCGAGCACGACTCCAGCAGAGCCTGCTTCCCAGTCCAGGCTGCTCGGGCCAGCGGAGGCTCGGTCACCAGCACCCACAGGCGCTGGAGGAGGCTGTGCTCCGGCTCCCACAGCCATCTGCGCTGGGAAGCCGAGCCACCTGCCTCACTACGCAGCAGGGGTGATGAAATTCAGGGAAAACGGGAGGCAGCAGCAGGAACAAGCGCCGTTTCTGAACTGCACTTTGCTACCGCTGTGGCACCCCTGCTCGCTGCACCCCACGCTGCAAGTAAATTGCTCGTGGGATCCAGGAGGGACACGATTCCTACAGCCCAGCTTCAAAGTTCTGCAAACAACACTTCATCCACAGAGATTCATCTGCAACTACCGTAGGGGGGAGCTGCCATGAATTATCTAGTCTCGCCTTTCTCTTCACCGGGTCTCACCTCACGTTGGTATTTCTAGGGTTTGAGCTGTGTGAAGTGGTAAGTGCCCATGGCATCCGCGTGTCTCTGAATCAGTAATGTCTCTCCCACTGCACTTATGGCCAAAGCGGGAAGGAACAAGATGTGTTCCTCAGCATTCCAGGTATATCTGCCCCTAAACTGCAAAATAAAAACTAAATGAAAATCTGAATAAAAATTTCCCCAGGAGGTGTAAGATCATAGAGGCTTTACTATCGCTACATGAAAGCTTCTTGAAACGTTTAACACAAAGGCCTCCACGTTATCTTTGCAAGGATACTCCTGGAGAGAGAGGCTGGAAGAGATCAAAGTCATTTATCAAAACGAGGAAGCGCAGGGCACGCCTGCAGCGGCTGGCACGGCTGGTTTGCCCACCCTACCGTAATTTGGCCTAATCCTGCTGAACGAGGTTTTCGTGCACATGCACGTGTGCGTATCTCTCATGAGTAAACCTGTTGTATCCCCAGCTGACAAGCTGAGTGTGGCAGATTGCAGCAGGGCTTGGGGAAAGAAATTCATGACCCAGGCAAAGAGTCAAGTCTAGGACATGTCTCCAGAGCCCATCAGCTGAAAGAGCGATTGCGCCTCCTCCCCACGCCGGTACCAACACCGGTCTGGGGTCCCTCTCTCTCCCTTCCTTTTTTTACCCCTGCCAGGGTGGCTGAAGGTGCAGCAGAGAGGATGATGAGAAGGGGGTTGTTTCTTTGGGGTGCAAACACAAGGAGCAAATTGGGTGAGCCAAGGAGTGGCTGGGTTGTGCCAGCTGCACAGTGAGGCTGTACCACAGGGGGGTCCCTGGGGAAAGAGCTGTGCCACCCCCTGGGCTCCGTGGGCTGATGGGGGCCCCCACAGCGAGCAGCCCTGGCTTGGCCACTCCTCTAGACCTGCCTCTGCAGAGGTGTTTGCAGCCATTGGCACAGGCTCTGCAGAGCCGGTTGCCTGGCAGCACGAAGGCGTCCTCTTCCCCATGACAAACATCTCCATCGACCCAGACCACCTCCCGTTTCTAATGTCTGCCCAAGCTGGAAGAGCCCAGCAAGGGAAAACATGGCTCGACGAAACGAGCCGAGCAAGCCCCGTTTCATCACGCGGGTGATGCAGGGACCCCTGCATCAAGTGGCTGCCCCAGCAGTGAATTCATCCAGCTTGGCAATGCAGCCCGGATTAGCACTAAGAGAACAAGCCCCCTTAAAGAAACACATGCTAATTAGAGTGCACGAATATTTAGCTTTCTGCAAAAGCGTCGGAGGAAGAGCAGTCGTGGAGCTAAGTCCAAGGTCTACCTTCGTGCGTCAGGGTCTTCAGTTCCTGCTGAAAACACGCTGATGTGTTCGAGGTGCCGGAAGGAGGCAAAGCACTGTATCTGAGAGCACGGAGTTGCTCCAGGTCTCTGTGGTTTATAAAGCGTGTGCAGCATGTTTATCTGCTCCCAGCTTGGCACTCAGCCTCTGAGCATGCCGCTGCACCCAGCCGCCGAGCTGTAGGAACGCAGATGCTGAATATCACAGCGATCACAGGATTATGAATTTGAGAGATGGGAAAACTACTAACTTCTGAGATATCCATCTTAAAGAAAGAAAACAGTAATGAGTCAGGCACATCACCTGCCAGCAGCCGACTGAGGAGAGCTGCCTTCTGCAGAGAGGTGGAGGACGGGAGGACGCCTGATGAGTGCAGCAAGGGCGAGGGCACAGGCTGGGCGCGGAGGGGGAAGACTAACTACATGCCATGGTGCCATTGCTGTGCAGAGAGCACACAGGAGAAGCAGCTTTTGGACTCCCTGCCCTGGGGGCTGTGGTTGTGCTGCAGGGATGCAGATT
Source organism: Bucorvus abyssinicus (assembly GCA_009769605.1). Taxonomy (NCBI): domain Eukaryota; kingdom Metazoa; phylum Chordata; class Aves; order Bucerotiformes; family Bucorvidae; genus Bucorvus; species Bucorvus abyssinicus. The sequence continues at coordinate 1,298,908 of CM020045.1, forward strand.
TGGGCTCTTCAGGCTCTGGGAGAAGCTGGGTTTGGCGGAAGGTGCCCAGCTGTGCTGAGGTCCACACCACCACAGCTGAACCACCACGCTGCGAGGTAGGGCGGGTATCTTTATGCCGGGGTGCAGTTACTTGCAGAGACACAGAATCACGAGACCCTCTCCTCCTGTCCGCAGGAAGGCTGAAATCAGTGTGGCCTCGCAGTCGTTTCCTCAGTCTATTTTGATTTGTCTAAAGGAGGCTCAAGCTACATAGAAGCAGGCACAGCAGGTGCAGAGGCAGCTCTCCTTGACTCTGACTGCTTGACACAACGTGGGAATGAGCATCACGCCCTCGAGGAGCTGCAGCTCCGTCCTCTGCAACACCAGCATCGACCCTCCCCACCGAGGGTGGTGGCCATGGCTCCAGAGAGCCAAAGCTGGGGCAAAAGAAGAGGGGCAAAGAGCGGTGGCAGGGGAGTGCAGCGGCTTGTCCCTTTCCAGGCGACGCAGGAAATCTCTGGTGGGTGCTGCATGAGAGGAGCTGTGGCGCAGCAGGCAGGGGGTATAGCTGGTGAGGTTGTGGAGGAAGGGCTGCTTAAATAGCAGCCAGCCCCAGCTTAAACTGCCAGCCCCCGGTTCTACCAGCAAATAAGAGGATGAGCTGTTGCTGGTGTGGAAGGTAGCAGATGGCCTAATTGTGAGATTCTCCCTTGCAAGAGCAAAATGAGATACTGTTTTTAACATCTTTGCCTGGAGCGAGCTTCAGATACCTCCAAGATACACAGTGCAGAGGCACTTTGTGCCAGAAATGCGCTCTGGTGATAAGCAGGAGAAAACTGTGCTTGAAGTGACATTTAAAGAATAATTATTAAGGCCCAGTGCTGTTAGTCGCACATCCCAAAAGCTGATCTGGATAACTGAGCTTTCCAAAGCATCTTCTGTTCGACGCATCACGTGGAAATGATGCCATCATCGTGTCACCGTGTCTGCCTTGTAACCACCAGGACACTGTCCATGTACACACACCGCTTCTTCCCTCTTCTTGGGGGGAGAGAACCCTCTCCGTCTCCCGATTTTTCTCAGGCTGCTTCAGCTGGTTTCGCGCCGGTTCTTGCCTCAGCCATGTGCTGGAGAGCACAGGCGTTACTGCCCCGGGGACAGCTACGAGCGTCGCCCGCTCACCTCTCCTTGCGCGAAGCCCCGGGCAGCAGCACTGCCACGGCGAAGGTCCAAGGTGCCCCGTACCAGCTCAGCGCTCTGCACAACTCGAGGCCTGTCGGCAGCGGCGGCAGAGCTCGTCTGCGTCATGCTGCTGTCAGGTGCTTGAAACTTTATATTGAAGGTGCAGGGCTGTTACTGGTGAGTCTTCATGGCAGGTGCATTTTGTCAGCTCCGAGCTGGAGCTGACAAGAGGGCAGAGGGCAGCGCCTCTCTCAGCCGGGTCAGGTTTGCACAGAAAACTCCAGCAAGGACTTAAGGGGAAGAGAAAACTTTGACTAACCTGTAAATCTGCTTATTATTTCTTATCAGCGAGTGCAAAACCCGGGGCGAGGCTCAGCCTGAGCTGGAATCAAGCGAATGCTCTGTTTGAGGATCACAGCCGTTTTCTTGTTGATTTTTTTGCAGACCACCGCATATATTTTTAAGCACTTTTGCCTGCTGAGTATACCCCGTGCTCTCTCTTCCCGTTAGTCCTTTAAACTTTATCGTGTTTCTTGGGGCTTTTTGGTAATAAAAAGGCTTTAATGGGTTATCTGTAAGCTTTGACTCCTCAAGTGTTAGGATGTATTAAACATTTAAAATCTACCTTTCCCTTATTGTTCACCTTCAAAAGACTCTTACCCATGCAGTAGATATCTATGCTGCGGCAGTCTGTCGTCCTCGTCCTCCTCCTCTTACCTTCTTCCCCCCAGTTTGCTCAGAAGTCTCCTAAAAATCCCCCAGCTGTGACACATCAGCCCATCTCCCTCAAATCCCACTGATTTCACATCTCCCAGCCTCCAATTAAATCCCCTTATCTTACCCTTCAAGGCCCTCTGTCACGTTAGTTTGCCTTTGATCTCGTTCCTCCCACTCCTCCTCCAGCCTGTACTCCCCCAACCACCCCTCCTTTCCGCTCATTTTATCTTGTTCTTGGATGGTTCAGTCTTGCTTTTTTCCCTTCACGCTTCTCTGACACCTCAATCCATCTCCCACTTTCTATTGGCCAAACCATTTCCCTCTTCTTCTGTCAACTCCACCCCATCTTTTTGTTCCTCGCTAGCGCCAGCACCCCGCACGCGCTCGCGCGGAGTTGCCTGAGCCGCTGTCCCCTGTGGTTTTCCTGCAGTGCACGTTCTCCACACCAGGAACCTGTGATACACACCCCGCAGGTACCAGCACACGAGGGCTGTTGGAAGAGCAGCGGTGGCTGGTAAGTAACCATTCATTATTAATCCTGTTGCTTATACGATACACGGAAAACTCTAAACTTTCTCTAGCTGGGCGATAAGAAGAGTCTTTCCTGTGCTGATGTGGAGGCACACTTTGGATGCTCCAGCCAGGTAAAAGCATAAAAACGCATGTTATTTAACCTCAGAGCGACTTAAATGTCCTAGAGGCAGCACGGCCATTCGAGGAAAATAAATAAGCAGCAGGCTATTAGAGGAGTCTCGAGTCTCATGCCTCTGTATTGCCTTGCACTGCTACGTCATCGCTGGCTGCCTTCCAGTTGCCTTCAACATCTTTACATCCCTGCGCATGACGAACAATAGGGACCAGCTCCCATACAGCAGAGGAAATATAGCAGCAAGCGCCTCACGTCCATTTCTCAACTGTCATCAAATAGCTGTTATTCATGGCATAGCACAAGTGTCAGCCAACTGGCAGAGGCAGCCTGCATTAAAAATGTTGGGGATTATTCATGTCAACAGACACAAGGGAGCTCTTCTCAGTCAGTGGATCTGCACCAGCAGTGGTACGAAAATGCAGCAGGTTCTCTAGAGTCATCTCAAATCTGAGTCACTTCAGGAGGAGGCCAACAGGTGACTGTCGCCTCTACGTACAATTAAAAAAACCCATCTAGCGCCCTTAGACGAGAGCTTAGATAGGTGAGAGGTTTAACCGTGTGGACAGACAGAACCGACCGTGCCATACGGACGCTATGCAGACTGAGATGGTCTCATTTAGAGCATGCTCGGACTGAAGACGGTCTGCAGGCTGTGAGCTGGTGGTGGCTGTTCAGGGTTGCTCCTGATCACATAACGAGCTGATGGGCCCTTGGCCTGTTTGCAGGCACTAACTGTGCTCCTTTGGAACGTGGTTTCCATTGGCCACGTGGTTTGTCTTTTCTGGACAAGGTGCGGTTTAGGAATGGATGCATTCTTTCTCCTTTTAAAAGATTTTTAAAAGTATATCCCTGTTTAACTGAAAATACCTTTTATTAAATTTGTGAGAATATTAATAGAAAAATAAGATGGATACAAGCAGTAAAATTGCTTACCTTAAAAACATCAGGTAAAGGTGGAAGATGATGGAGGTTTCAGACGTCTCAGGTTAACTAACTGTTAAGGGCAACTCCCCGGTGGGTTATTTCAGACCCACTGCATTTGCAGAAGTCTATGATATTCTGTCCTCTCGCATTTTTGAACTGTTGCTTTAAAACATAAGGCCTGCTTCTTTTCCCCTCTATTATTTTTGACTGGTTTAATTCTCTGGACTTGGTGAGTTTACACAGATGTGAAATCAGGAGCAAGTTAAATGGAAAATAAAGAATTAAGGCCCGTGCAAGTTCTCATGAATAAGGTGACCTGATCTGCTCTGACACAGATCTATGTTCCACTTATGTGCTGGAAAACTTTGGATACTATATTTTCGTCAAAACCTAATTTCTGTACAATCCAACTAGCAAAACCTTCAGATGTAGCTCATGGCATCTCCATGACAACACAGAGATGCACAGTCTGCTGTAGACATCGTTATCAGGAGACTGGCTGCTCCGGGATTTTTCCCACGTCGAGCTGGAGGGCAGACCGACCAACGGGGTAGCTGGCTGCCGAGGGGGCTGCAGGGATTTAAACACGGGAACCAGGATGGTGTTTCATGCAGGGTGAACCGGAGGCAAAGGGAGCAGCCTTACTGAAGAAGCTGCAGCTCCCCTCGCCGGGGCTGCCTGGTCAGGTAAAGGAATGGGCACTGGCAGGTCTCCACCGAGTCTGAAAAGCCACGTGGAGGAACTCTGCGGGGTTCTCAGAGCCCTCCTGAAAGGCCGTTAGTGCGACTGGCCAGCAGAGTGAGATAACAACGGAAGGCAACCTGGGTTAATGAGTTATCCCAAGAGGTGGGGTTTTCTGCACATGTACAAGGAAAGGGAGAGCGATCCTGTCCTCTCTCCTGGGTGGAGAACTCCGAACTCTGTGGCAAGAGGTTCGTTCTCCACTCCCCAGCAGCGCTCAGGAAAGCAGGGCCAGTGGCCAGGCCAGGGCACTTGCAGCCAAGGCTTCTCCCAGATGGATGATCCACTCCTCTCAGGCAAAGGATCAGACTAGGACCACGAAAAGGAACCTGCCGCTCACTCTGCGTGTGGGTATCTCCCCTTTTGTTGTAGTCCCCACTGTTTATCGCCCTGGATTTAACAGCTCCCTAAGTTTCATGGTAAATCAAACAATAAATTTTGCCATGTCACTTAATTGCTTCCCAGAGCAGTTAGGAGCAGGTCCTAACTGTCGGGTGAAGGGGCAGTCCCGCGGGGTCAGGAGACCGCTCTTACTGCGGGCTGCTCTGCAGAGGGACTGACCCTGTACAGCTGCCAAGCCGTGCTGCAGTGCCCCAGCTCCAGCCGGACGCTGGACCATCAGCGCGTGGTAGGGATGCACCGGCTGGGAGAGCGGAACAGCGGCAGAATCAGTAAGTCCCCCCCCTCTCCCAGCATTCTTCCTAAGCTGTCCTTTCCTCAGCTCCTTCCCCCAGTGCTGGCACGGTTTGCATCGCTTCATTGAAGGATGAGTGGCCTCGCCTCCGCTCCTGCAAAGCAGCTGAAGTGCTGTAATTTCATACTCCCGCTGACGGTGCAGGAACTTGTTCATCTGCCTGTGCCCTCGCATAGACACGGTCCTGGCCGCCGCGGGCACTGAGGCGCAGTCGGCCGGGCTGAGTTGGTGCTTGCAGTGGTTAGGGAACGCTCCTACTGTGAACAGGGCTGTGTGTGGAACGGCCCAAGGAAAGCAAGGTTGGCCTTTTTATACTTGTTTCTGACTTGTGGAGTGGGGAAGTCTTCTTCTGCACTCTGACGCCCATCTAAGTAAGGCACCTTAGGCACCTGACCTCCACTTCTGCTGCTCAGCGTTCCTTTCGGAGAAGCAGAGACAACAATATTGACCTTCTTGGTGGAACACTTTCTCTTTTATTTTTTTTTTTTTATGAGACGTGCTACATAAAAGCTGATTGTTCGGTTTTGTTCAGCTATAAAAAGTTCTCAGCTTAACAGCGGGACACAGTGTGTTATCAGCCATAAAAAAACCCTTACACTGATCTTTACCATTTAGGGATAGACCTTTGTTCAGCTTAGTTACTTACAACCTTTGGAGTGGTGCGGCCTGGGTTTGGGGGTTTTTTTGCTGCTCTTTGTGTACATATGGTTGACTTTTGCTTCTATCAGGGCCAAAGATCACTTGGTTTAGCATAACGTACAGATGTGATTTGGCATGAGCCAAGTGACTGGCCCGTGATCTGCCATTCAGCACATTTCCTCTGAAATATTATGGAAATGAGTTTGCTAACAGACAAGAAACGGACTAAGAAACCACTGAACCAAAAAGGACAAAAAGAAGAACTATGATCCCCAAGAAATACTATGTCTTTCCTTCAGCACACACTCTATAAACATTTTATGGTGATGGCCGGAGCTTGTCCGTTGTTTGCAGCTAGCCTTCTCCTTTGCCATAATAACACATATTCCCCTCTATGTGGCCTCTGAAAAGAAATTCTTGTTAGTCCATAGGGCAGTTGAAAGCTTCATCTCCAGCCTGGACAGCATGGTGCAAGGGTGCCAGTGTTGAGGAGCGCCCAAGGTCATGGCAGACTGACAGGACCCAGGAGTCTTAGGTAGGTTCCTATTCAAGTGTCCAGCTACGCACGTCAGGAAGATGTAGACAGACAGACAGTACTAGTTCGAAGTCAAGATAATAGCAGGAGCAGCAAAGTCATGCCCCAAAATGTTCCCCATGGCCTAGCATCTCTTGTTCTGAAAAGCAGTGTCTGAAAATGACAGCAGGGTGTACAAAGTGTGGGGAGCCCTTGGTGCTGGGCTGGATGATGCTGGAGCCTTGGCAGCAGTAGTGGTGGAACAGCATTTACAACACTGATGACTGAGTTGAGGGTGTTTCAGAAAGGATTCAGTATATCCTGTGAGCTCGGGCTGATGTTCCTGATGGACGCCAGAAGAATTAACCACTCTTTTGCTTACAGATAACTGAAACAATCAGTACTGGGCAGGCTCCCCATAAGGCTCTTCTTGAAGGCAACAATTTCTGTGGGGGGGTAGAAAGGAGATAGAAAGGACAGAGAGCCAGGAAGGCTCAGGTGTAGCTGCAGGAGCCTTCAGCAGTGTGACCCCAAAGAAAAGCTGAGGAGCACAGTGCTGTCAGGCAAAAAACACTTGACATTCCAAACAAAACTTTTTTTGTTTGGCCTTTGTTTTAAAAGTTGAAGGACAAAGAAGAGCCTTGTGCATTTGTGCTAATCAAGAGCACTGATGTAAGGAATTACCCACCGCCACCAGCGTTCTCACCCCAATGGAACCAACCCAAAATAACTCTCACCCCAAACCCATCTGGTCTGTGTAAACGATAAGGGCTGAAAATAATAGCGGTCTATAAATTTCTTAAGAAAAATTTCTTATTTTAAAGACTTTGGTAATAAAAACATGCCAGAGTTGAAGCACAAAGTTGGATAGGCCATTATTCTCCAACCAATTAATTCCTTAGGCCTTACTTAAAGAATGCTAATTTTAAATGAGATATGCTTCTGATCATTTCTACAACTGAGAGGATGTAAATTCACATTCGTAATGAATGCGCTTTTTTTAATATTTGATTGCAGTAATCCAAATGATCCCATTTAATATCAAGGACAGAGCTGGTATCTATTTTTTGATAACTGCTTTGCATAGCATACTCCATATGGTTAAAATTTTTGGAGAGTGGTTTTAGAAGATGCAGCTCTTTGGTAGGACAGTCCTGATGGCTGGAACAGGCTCCTCCTGCAGACAGAGCTAAAAGTCACAAATTCCAGGTTCTTTGTATTTTGTCCTAATAATCTTTTACTGCATTGTTCTAACCTCAAGCATCACCTGTTTGGACTTCAGAGAAGACGATGTGCTCATTTTACCTGTCTCCTCTTTTTATCTTTCCTTTTATCCTGTTACCAGAGCTGGCAGCCCTCATTCTGGTTCCCAGTCTTCCTTCCAGTTGTACCTTCTCCAGCCTCAAAACAACCTTCAGCCTTGCAAGGTACGTTTGATTGGCCTCCCATCCTCAAGGTGACAAGTCCTTGGAAAACGAAATGAAAACTTCAGTTCTCAGGAGTGCGCATGTGAAAATCCTGGGTAAAGTGTTCTGGAGGGCTTTTGACCAATGCAATTCAGCGTGGTAGAAAGCCTTAGAACAATTCAGCTTTGTATGGTAATTATATGAACTGAGAGTCAATGAGACCTTGTAAGAAATGCTGGTTTTTTCCACGTGTAATGTGAATAATCATCATTATCAACACTGCGGAATAAGGAAGAAAACACAAAGCAGATGTCATAGGAATGTTGGTGATAATGGGCAGTTCGTAACAGGAATATTTTTGTGTTCCACATGGTAATATGTAAATCTTTCAGTTAAGCAGAGTTTTAGTTTAAAAAACTAAAAAAAAAAAAAACCCACCTCATAAAAAACCCTCATATATGGTTTTCTTAATATTTATCAAAAGATCAAGAATCAGACTTGCAGAAGAGCAGCAGAGTGGAGTGGAGTGCAGGTGAGAAGCAACACTGTCCCCTGCGACGTCTCCAGGCAGGCTGAGCTGAAAGTCACCGCTAGCCAGGGGTCACATGGAATGACAGGGAAGCCGGGTACCCGCCCTCCCCTGCCAGGCCTTAGCATGCATTCTTGTTATTCAGATACGATGCTGCCTGCCGTCGGTAGATACTGGAAGAATTTTAAGAGGGATATAGTCAGAATTTCTCAGTATCAGACCAGGAGGAGCCAAATGTTTCACCTCTACCAGACACTTGCTTCATGGTTTTGGACAAAATATCTGCTCTTCCTTCACTCTCTGTAGACAAGGGCTAGGATTTGTGTCTCATGAGATGTTGTGAGATTGATTTCTTTCTTGTATGTGTAAACTGTTTCGAAGGTGGGAAGGTCTAACGCTTATTTCACAACGCCTTGCAATTACAGTACAAAGGGAGCAGACCCCGTCTCTCCTGGGAAAGGGACAAGCAGCTTGGAACTGGGCAAGTGCTCCAGCTAGCTAGCACAAATACAGTCCTGCAGTCCATTGATTTCCATTTACGATGCCAAGCTTTATTTGGTTTATTTTTTTAATATCTGTGTGCCACAACACCAACTTCCTTTTCTTCCCTTTTCAAATGAAGTGTCACGGGCATGTGGTCCTCACTAGCCTAGAGATACTTTGCGTAAGTTAAGAAAAAGGATCAGTAGGCAAAAAAACCAGGGCCATTTAGGACAGAGTTGATGATCTTTTTCTCCTTATGAGAGAGAGTTTAGGACTTCTGAGCATACTGGAGCATTCTATAGCTTCAGGAACTCCATAGGGGGGTCTCGCACATGCGTCGTTAGGGCCGAGTTAAACATCTGGATCCTGGGTGTTGTTTAGTGACTCTTAACAAATAACGGGAGCAAATACATGAATCTTACTTGGGAAAAATCCTGTCCTCCAGTGTTACTCCCTGCCTCCCCCAGCACCGTGTGGTACCCAGCACAGAGCTGCAAAGCATCAAGCCAGAATCCTCCTGATGCTGAAAGTCTGCTGCTGAGGGTGGATCCTGGCACGGGGTCCTCCCCACAGAGCCTGGTTTGGGGCCATTACACCAACTGGACATGCACCCTTCCAGCTTCCCTTTACCTGGTGCGTGGGTCACTGTCACTGACGGTGACCACGATTAAATAGTGACTGATGCTACTGAAAGTAGCCTGAGAAGTGCCTGATGCTAGAGAAAGTGGGCTCTTGCCACTGCCACAGGCACTAGAAGAGGTGGGGATGGCTGGGGAAGGAGGAAGGAGAGAGAGGGAGTAGCTGCTGTCGAGAGAAGCCATGCACTGATACCCTCTAGACTGCTGGAAGAAGCACAGTTGTTGCTGACAATAGAAAATAGGCGCAATAAGTGGGGGTTGCAAAGAGAATTTGACCTATCAGTGATTAAGTAAGGGGACACTTGCATTGTCATTGCTCACACCAAATGGTGCTTCTGGGTAAATGGAAGATCAGGCTGTCAAGGCTGTCAGCTTCTATGAGCCCTAACTCCCCCCTGAAAGGGAGATGGCCATTTTGCCAACAGCAGCCCCAGCTCTTTCAGTTACAGCCAGTCAAGTCCAATGACATCAAATATTAATCTGGCACAGAAGTTGGGCTGTCCAAGTACATTTTATAACCAACAGCATATCAAATCCTTTGGACCCGATGACAACTGCTCCTTTGTTGTCACATCAGTCAGTCGCTTTAACCCAGATTCTCGGTCAATTCAAAGGAAATAAAACGGTGCTGCAGAGAACCGACTACTGCAAAAGCGCTTCACAAGGATGAACAGAAGGAAGGCAGGGCTGAGACTCATCACAAACCATCCCACCATAAAATCAGGGGAACGCACAAGGAGCCTTAGACGACCTCGCACCAAGAGGCTGTGTCGCTGTCTCGTGTACGGTTTCTCTGCAGAGACAGACCTCGGATCATCCCCAACCTAGCCCTTGGGCTCGCCGTTAGGTCAGCGCCCCGGGCCTCAGCTGTTTGTGCAACAACATTTACATTCCTTTTATAACAGAATTTATGTCTGCATAAGAGAAATTTCTAGCACTATGAAAGCAGACAAACTCCGGAAATCAGATTTCCCAGGTGGAGCGTGAAAAGGCAGGTCCAAGGCACTTCCAGTTGCTCCCCTGTAACCTGGCAGGCAGATGCCACCTTCAGAAGGGCTCTGTGTCAGGCAGCTCCTGCCTACGTTTTCCCTAGCATCCACAACTGGCACGATGCTTTGATCCACCTCTGGTTTTGCCTACTGCATATGCAAGGAAAAAAACAACTCTTAAGACGGTTAGCGGCAGGCTGAGCATACAAGCATAGCACATTAACTAAACCACCCCAATTAGCTGGGGGGAACGCGTGACAAAAATGAGAAGAGTTTTGCTCTTCTCTGTGCAAGGCTAGAGCCAGTGAGAGAAAATTATAACTTTACCCTAAATTATTCACAGGTAGCAGAGAAATAAAATGTAGGCTAAAGAATAATTCGTCCTAATAACTTGAACCAAAAGCCAAAGCGCATTAACATAAGAGGGCTGGAAGATTCAGAGAAATAGCTGGAAGGAAATTGCACGCCTATAGTCTTGGAGGAAAATGTAGGAACCCACTTCATTTAGTAATATACCTGACATGCCTCTAGGAAAGGGGAAGTTTCCACACCGTACTGGCACCCCTCCTGACCTTATCAAGTGCAGAACGATAGCTCAAGGAACCAGTAAGGAATGAAAAGAGGCTTTTTAAATGTTCAGATTTTTAAATGTTCATGGATTCTGCCATGGAGGAGGTTTTTTTCAAATGTTTCTGAGTGGGCTGGAGTGGAAGAAAGGGTTGAAGGCCCTGTGTGATTCTTCTCATTTGCAGAGTCAACTATTAAATGATGCTTTAAACGGTGCTTAGAGGCGTAAGCTACCCCAGCTATGGAAAACAGAGTACTTCAGGGTGTTTTCTTTAAGAGAGCAGCATGCGAGCTTTCGGGTGTCTCCTCAGTCCTTGGAAACCTGGTAAGAACCTTTTGATATTTCCAAAATTGGGTACAAGCATCTGAGACTGAGCTGTTTACTTTTAAGAACAAAAAGTCAGCAAATAAAAAAATAGACCCAAACACGTTGCTTAAGGATATGTCAGAGAACTCGTGACATCATGCGAGAAGCCACTTCCATGGCAATGGAGTGCAAAACCCAAGCACATTGCTAAAGCTTAAAGGAACTCACAGGCTGGAAGGCTCGAGAACCTCCTGCCTGTTCTAGCAAGTGTTTGGGCCATCTTAGCCGCTGGTTCCCTTTGGGGCAGCTTCATTCGCCAGGACAAAGGCAAAATAAGCCAAGAGGTGGGAAGACCCTCTCGATCCTTGGTGTTTCCACGACAGGAGTTTGCAGCAGAGTAGTCAATGCAGCAGTCATTCTGCAAACGGAGAGCTCTGGTCTAGTGCTGTCAGTCTCACACCCACTGTTCGTGAACACCTACATTCCCTTTAAAAATAAAATCGTAAGAGCTCTGAATACAAATGTGCCAAAGTTTTACTAGTTACAAGGATCTTCTGGAGAAACTATGTCAAATATGCAGCTCTGTCTAAAATGCCAGTGGCACGCAGGATTGCTTGTTCTGCACTCGCTGCTTTCCGTGGCCAGCCGGAAGATGGACGAAGCTCACATCCCCAGAGAGCTACCCCTTCTCCCAACCAGTGGACTGGAAATCACACGGGTTCCATGGATTTCCCTCAGTGATTAAAGCCAGTGGCCTGGGGCTGAGCGCCGCGAGGTGCGGGAGGCGTGCTCCCTGCCTCCGAGTGATGCCCCGGACAGGGAGAAGCAACCGGAGGGAAAGCGTGTGCCCCAGCAGCACGGTGTGCTGAAGCTCCGCTAGCTTCTCCCAAGTGCTTTGGCAGAATATTGCATGTTGTGATGGTCGTGGAGCCGAGGAAGGGCGGGATGATGGAGAATGACCGCGTAGGCACTATGCCAGGTCTGTAGTGCCCCGTTCAGAGGTTCAGGTGCACCCTCGATCAACCCTCTGCTCGAGGTACGTTGGTCGGTTGTAGCAGTGATCTGCACTGTTCTTCAGCTTCCTGGAGAAGTGACGTGCCTTCCACTTAGGCATTACTGTTATTTAAGGGGGAAAGCAGGGCATTTGAACAGGAGGGGAGGCATCAACACCTGATATCCCCTTTGCCAGGTAATCCCGAACTGGGGATGTTCACCCAGATGTGAGGCATTAAATATTTCTGCTCTGAATTAAATATTCCAGCTCGCCAGCTCCGAGCTGCTGTCAGAAGAACCATTGGCTGCTTACATGCAGACATTAAGCCAGATCCTGGCTCCAGTGAGGTCAGTCATAAAACTCCAAGTGATTTCAGTGGCAATAGAAATCCTAGACAGTGGTCAAGACGGAGGAGTTAGGCGACAGTTTGCTCTCGTGTAACAGTGCGAATTTAAGTTAAAGTCACTCAAGTTTTGGGACACCCTGCAATTCTGCGTGAGTGTGTGCACAGGGCACCGAGGCAGGGCAGTTATGGCATTAGGAGACCTGGTGTTGGTAGCTACTGGAAGTGATTTCCAAACTTTCCTGACCATACAGATGACTATTTTAGGAACTGAGGGACATGGACATCCTGGCTCCCAGCTGTGTGGGACTGTCAGTGTCTCGTCTATCTCATATCACTTAGCACTGATATTCTGGTCATTTAATTGCTCAACCAGACAGAAGTGTTAGATGGTGTTTCAGAATTCTTTATTACAATATATGCTTTCCAGTAATGACCTCGCTCATTGTCTGACAGGAGAGGGGGAACAAACCCTCACCCAGGTATTTCCCACCTGTACGCACCTCTTAGAAACAGATTTTGTTCTTTAGCCTGTTTTTTGTTTCCAGATGCACTTAGATTGGTCTCAAGAAGATGTGCAAGTCTCTGTGAGTGCTCTCCAATGTGCATTGGTTTTCCCTTTGCTTTTAAGGAAATGCATATGGACTATATTTTTTAATTTCCTACTTGCTTTTGATTTCTCCGTGACTTCCCATTGTGACCACTTTTTAAACACATCATTTGCAGACTCCCTCCATTCTGCACACATATGAAATAAGTTACATTTTGTTCTATCCTGGACCTACATTTTACATCCATCATCAATCTGAACCATTTCCTCTCAGATTGCATGAGAAAATCTACAATTCAGAGTCATGTCTGCTCTGCTGGGGTAATTCAAGTCTCAGATTTATTATAATCGCTAACAGTAAATACTGTACCCGTTTTTAGAGGATGATCCAATCTGCTTGTATTTCCTGATCTTTCTTCTCGTTCCTGTTACAATATGCTTTCTGCCTCTTAATCGTTTCCATATGAAAAGGCCTCGGTCAAAGCGGCTGCAATGAATAACATCCATTGCAAAATGTCAGCGTTTGGGTCACCGCAGAAACCCACGAGCTGGTTACTCTTCGCGTACGGTAGCACTCCTTAAGGACAAGTAATAAGTTCTACAGTCCTGTTAAGTGCAAAGCAGTAAAGAACTAACACCACAAACAAATGGCAGCTTAATAAATGTGATTTCTGCCCTTGTAGCCAGCAATCTTGATCCCCTTTTTGATTTCTGCACAGCCGTAAGGTTTTCCTTTCCTTTCAGTATAGCTTTCAGTATTAGGAACCAACTTAGCTTCTCTCCTGTGGGCTGTGTGTAAAACGTCTTTTGTCAAATAACTTGGGGGGGTCCCTTTTATATTTTCAGAACTGCGGCTGCTTTATTGAGGTATAAATCCAGGCCCCTTCCTCACGGTAGAAAGCTCTGCTCACTCTGCTGCATCTCCACGGCTCAGCACAGGGCTGGATGCGCTTAACTGAGAGGTGTGAAGGAGCATCCTGGAAGAGATGAAAGCTAAATATATTCTGCTACAAGAATTCTTCCATTCCTCTCTCCACCCCCAGATCCCAGAGACTACAATGGCTTATGCAGGGTTTTACATATGCAGCTAATGGTGGAGGGAGGAGAATTCCATGGATAAAGGGCTTTAGCCCAGCACCAGCACAGTGCACAGCCTGAAATGGGGCTGGGGTGGGTTTTGAGGGAAATCACTCTCATCGCTGCTTCCAAAGAGAGGTCCTTCACAGTTATTTTGAGGAGAGGATCCCTGGCCATAAGGAGATCCTCCAGCTTTGATATTTGTACCTGAACAAGGTGGAGAAGGGACGGGATTTCATCTAGACACCCTGCACTTAGCGTTTCCTTTTGCTTAGCTCTAAGGGGCTTCCCGGTTTGGGGAGTTCAGTTTTGTTTCAAAGCCCCCTGGACACCCAGCTACCTGTACGCACGGCGTGGCCTGCAGGTCTCCAGTGCTGTGCAGACCTGCACCCGAGGCCCGGTGCCTGATGATGCGCTTTCCATCTCCAACAGCATCGCCTTACTCATGTTTGAGGAGCCCAGCTCCAGACAAGCACAAAGAGCAAACAAGAGTCTCCTCTCCTTTGCCCCTGCTTTTATGCTTATATAATTCCACAAATTTCATTTGCACGAGGACAGAAGCAGATCCCTCGTCTCTTGGTAGCAATGATTTTACAGGCTGCTATCCAAACCAGACAGCCGAGCAGGAGTCTGCTTCGCAGGCACAAACCACCGCAGCAGAAGCGACGTGCAAAGTGGTTCTTCCATTCCTCCTCTCAGCTCTCATTCATGTTTATGTTCGTGGTATGCAGCAGGACGGGGCAGAGGGGAACCCCCGCCAGCAGCCCGCCCTCCCGCACACGTGAAAGGTGTCTAGCTGGCTGGTGTTATCTCCAGGTACACCAAAGGAAATGAAACCATCAGAAGGGCTACCTCAGAGCTGTAAACTCCGAGGGGAAGAAATTACTATCGGTTCGACAGGTTTTTAAGTGAATTACTTATTTATGTAGGTCGATAGATTTACTATTAACCACAGATGAAAGACACACGTTAAACACAAATGCTTTGCAAACACATGCGTCACCTTCTCATTCACTCGAGAAGGGGTCGAGTTAAAATTGCTCCCGGTACGGCCACAGATAATCAAGGCGGGCATGCTGAGACGAGGAACAAATGAAAGCGAACTAAATTGCTTTTAGAAGTTTCAAACGAGTATGCTGCTGGAAGCGCTATGAAAGATAACACAAAAGAGCCAGCTAAAAACCGTGGCTCAAACTCAATTTTTTGCAAGCAATCATAAATCTTAACTTCAGCAACTTTGTGCTCGTCTGGGGGCACTGGACAAGCGAAAAAAAGTTGACCTCATCATCATGTGAAGTTTCCTATTCCTGTCCCAAGTTGTCATTGGTAAAAGCAGGCAGGAAGAATTCCAGTTGTAAACAGTGGTGCGCTGCCAATGCTTCAGCAAGGGGAGCCCACATTTTTTCCTCTCCGCAGCTGCAACGCAGCTCGTGCATAAGGCTCTCCGTGGCTGCAGGGGAGAAGGCTGCAGACTGGCCCTCCCATCCTTTGCTGCTACGGTAAACACGAACGCCCCTCCTTAGGAACAGCTAACGCGGGAGAGGCCACGATTTGGCAGACGGACTTGGAGAGTCGTAGGGTCTTGTTTCTGTGCAACTGCTCCCAGAGACAGGAGCAAGAAGCCCTTATCCTCTCTTGCACCCACTCCAACCGTACAGCATAGAGCCACTGGCAGGTCTTGCATGCTCCTGACTCATTCTCAGAGCTCGTGGCCCTTGTCCACATCACCCTCCTGCGAGAGAGGCAGGACACCTGCTTTTCGGGTGGCTGACCAAGGATCACATGGGTGGCATTGCAGCCCTTCCAGCAAGAGCATGTTCCTGAAACGAGGGTGAGAGGGCTAGACATGGGTGTGGACCTGAAGGACCTGATGCAGCAGAATGGTTAGTTCCCTTCCAGCGTGCGTGCTTCAGCATGCAGCTCCCACTTTCACTTGCAGGACGGCTCCCTCAAATTCAGCTTTAAAACCACAGGGATTAGTGACTGGCTATCTCACTACTTGCTTGACCGTTTTCCTTGGTGCAGTTAAAAATGTCTCCAGAACGTATAATAGGAGTCAATTGAATTTTTAAAGTATCATGCAGACAATGTCCATCAGGTTGAAAAATACGCTTGTTATCTGCTATCCCATAGCAGGCAAAAAGAAAAAAAGCTCTAGTTAAAGGAAATCAGACAAATAGGCAGCTTTGGGGCGAATTTCAGGGATAGTAACCTCCCTCTGAAATTATCTCTCTGCAGTCATCATCTTGAAGAACCGCGAAAATGTTTTTTTCCCCCTGCTTTCTATCTTTAAAAACATCCCACTCCTCTTTTTTTCCAGGCCCAGCCAATATTGCCATTTGAGCCAAAGGATCTCTTCTAAACAATTGGAAAAAGTGTGCTTGTAAAAACTGCAAACATCTTTTTCTGACAATAAATCTGCTGTGCTTTCAGGAACACAAACGATGCATTTTGAGAAAATAATGGGCATTAATCCCATACAGCACACAGTCCACTGGATGAAAAGCAGATTATCTTTTAAAAGGAGGTCTGAGGTTTAGTGATCTACTACTGGTTTTAAGCAAAACAACTCCCTTTGAGGCTCAGCAAAAGAATAACTATTTTGGTAACGATTTCTTTGTTTCGATTTTCAAACTCTTTTAGGTCTTATTTTAAATATAATGAAAGATAACGAGAGGGGACGATAAAGCAAGAGCGAAGGTGAAGGTTTATTGTGCTCCACAGAAAAGTGTCAATCTAAAGGCAGATCATCAGCTTCTTCACTCAGTCTTCGTGTCACCGAGTCGATGTAGTGAGGCTTTGGTATGGTCTTACCCGGCCAGTGGTTGATTTCCTCTGAGGCAGAAGCTTTCCACAGAGGTCAGAAAGCTGCCTCGTGCCCCCGCCTCTCTCCATCACCCAGCGAAGGAGACGGCGCGCGAGCGGTTAGATGCAAAAGCGATGCGGCCTGAGCAGAAGAGGGTTGTGATACTTGACTGCTCGAGCAGCTAGCACTAATTTGAGCAGCCCAAAGGTCACGACTATTTATGCAGATAAAAGGTCAATGGCGAGCTGGCATGTGGCTGCAGGCTATCTTGGTACGCGCTTCGCCTGGAGCACCGATACGGGCTTCTGATTCACAGTTTGTCTTTCTGCATGAACTTTCAGGCCAAGATTTGGCTGAAATAAAACATGTTGGGAAAAATAAATCTCGGCCCGTGTGAGTTGACACAGTTAGGAGCCAGATGCAACTTTTGTGGCTCGGGCTCATCTGGAGCTAAATCAAACCGTTGAATCATTATTTATAAAAGACAGCCCGATTCTGAACTGTTTGCCCAGTCTTTAGTCAGCCCTCAGGTGGATAAACTCCTCTGAGAACATGCCTGAGTACAGACAGGGGAAAAAGTGAGTAAGATGCTCAGGATGTGACCCGCTGAAAGCAAGCCTGTGAAATGCCTACCAACTTCAACAGAGGTGGGGTTCTTCAACTGTCAGGATGTGGACAAAATTCACTTTAAACATGCAGGACTAAATGGTTTGAATTTCCAGAGCAGTTTCAGGAAGGCAAGTAGATATACTACGCTGAGGCTAGTCAGATTCTAGAATATATTTTAAATTTTAAAGTCCATAAGCGCTTCATCCTTTGCCATCATTACAAAATTAAAACGTATTTTAACCTTCAGTTCCAGCAGCTGTCTGTCTACTTGCACCAATCTGAAACAAAATCCTTTTGCCTTCTGCTGTAAATCAGTCCCGTATGCCCTGGTCCCCAACAGGAAGTCTGCAAATAATTTTGTGACATTTCATCCCCCCCAAAAGGTAATGGGAAAGCATCATTACATTGATTTGGTTTTCATCACAGAGGTCCTTGGCACAGTGCCCTAATGAAGGTTGCAGCGGTAACTCTATTAGAAGCACTGCTTTGCCTCCACCGGTAATTTTTTAATAGGAGTTAGCTATTATTCTGTTATTCTTGTTTGCTAGTAAAGGAAAAATATGTTAGGATGAAAACCTCCCATATAAAAGGCCACCAAAACTAACTGTCTTCAGGTCTGGAAATGCATATTTTTCCTCTACCCATCTCTTCCCATCAGAACGGAGAACTGCCAAGTTCTTCCTTGCCCACTGCCTTCCTAGATCTCCACAAGACAGGCGGTTTCAACAGTTGTGCTCGGACGCATTTTTGTCAAGTTTAATTCCATTACAGTCCTTCTTCTCGCCATATTTTGTGGGCTTGGCTTTGGGCAAATTGAACCCAACCCATAACAACGGCACATCCGGTTGGTGAACAAGCATATTTTGTATGCGTTTCCCCACTGAAAATGGCAAAATCCCAGCCACTGCGCGTTTGCAAGTACTTCCTCAGTCGTATTCATCATCTACTGGAGACTGAGGTTCGTTACTGTGTCCACAAACATGCAGCACGCGATTCAAACGGCTCGTGACCCACGCAGTGCGGCTGTACACGCTGTGACGACCGTGACCGTTTGGCCGTTGGCACGGACGGAGGCTCCTGGTCCATGTGTGGAGGCGGAGGTGACTCTTAAAGACTTTCCCTTAGAGCTCATCAAAGAAGAGAAAGCGAAGCCTTTGCAGAATCTGAAGATGCTGGAATACATTCTGCAATTTCCTGGACTTTATGCTACCTCTAGCGTAACAGGCCTTCCAAGAACATCTGGGTGGCTAAATACTGATTTACACCCTAGTTTTATCCCCATGAAGTTGGAACTAGGGGTAAAAGCCTTTCTCGGGGTGGCAGGTTCTCTATTACAGGCAAAGCTGGAAAAATTAGACCCGTTATGCAAAATCAGCCATGAGCAAATAGCTCTTTCTGTGTGTAGCCGTTAGTTAAATGCTAAGTTTTAGTACTCGCTGTAAGTAGAGAACTTCTTTCTTTTTACCTCAGATATTCACTTATAAAATTTGCAATTACTTTCTAATGAGGTTGTTCAAATTATTACTATAGTCTACACAGAAATGACAGAGCAAAACTTGAGGAGGCAGCTGTAGCTGTTTTTTACCTTTGCACAGCGCTCTGTACACATCAGTCTGCACGATCCATTAAAGTATTCATAAAACGACAGAATAAATTGAATTTACACAATATTAAATATACCATGTACAGTAACTGTGAAAATTGCTGGCATACACTGCTCATCTAACCTTGTAACTCAAACTGTTTTCCTACTTTGTTGCCCGACTCATGTAACCTTGTAACTCAAATTGCTTTTCTAATTTCTTGCCCCAATCCTAAACTGGACTTTTATAAGACTGTATTTCTGCAAGGGGAAAAAAGAAAAAAGGAAAAAAGCACAGCGCACAAACATTGACATATCTATTACCTTACATGCCAGGGAGAGAAATTACTGGGTTAAAAAGTCCGAGTTGGTGGAGCTGTACTGGACCATTGCAACAGAGGAATTACAGCCAGTTCCCATTACGGCTCTGTCAGAGGTGTCGGAGCCGCAGCCCGCAGCGGTCATTTGATGTATTTCCCTGCCTCTCATGGCACATGCAGGCTGCAGAGTGTCAGTTGGCTGCTGGCAAGCAACTCTGCCTCTCTAGGCTACCGAGAGAGAGGATGCTGGCCTCAAGATGCCTGGGGAGCTGCTACTTTACCTACCTGACATGGCTGAGGACCTGTTTGTGAGAGGGGAGAGTTCCTCCCTCTCCCATTAATTTCACCGGGGCGTTCGCTTTGGTGCTTAGTAATGGCGCTGTACGTGTTGGTGTAAATTCACCAGCAGTGTAATTGCGAGTTAACTTCGTGGCTGATCTCTTCAACAGATGGAAGCAGGGTGGGGGTGGTGATGAAACCCACAGGAAATGGGTGCTGCTAGAGGAAAATGCAGATGGAAAAAAGGAAACACATAAGAACAGAGAAAGGGGAGAGAAAGAGATCAAGGAACCAGGGGGCACGGCAGAGAGAGGATGCTCTGAATGACCCCCTCTTCTACCCTTAGGAAACAGAATGTAACTAACTAAAAAGAGTACAAAGAATTTAATGAATTACAGCTACTCGATGCTTTAATGGACATACACAGAAATAAAAGGTATGGTGGGCAGGTCCTTCAGGACCTGAAATTCTTGCATTCAAGTCCCTGCTCCTCAGCAGACCCTTAGGCTGTAACTAAAAAGCCTCCGTTTTATAAACACTGTGGGCCTCACGTTTCCTACAGCTCCGTGTTCCTGAGGTGGCTGGCGGCAAACTCCAGGAACCGGACTGGGGCAGAACATGCCATCTCATAATTTTCACTGAATCTCTCAAGACCTGCTTTGCAGAAATGTTGATAGACCTCATCTCAGTCAATCCCCTGAGCCTTGGCACCTCTGTAACCCACGTGTGAGCTGGCTGTCATGACGTTTTGCCTCCCTGAGACACTGCGAGGACAGACACCAAGGACAGGGCTTGGTTACCCAGGCACGCGTGGGCGTTTTGTTGCCAGGACCCGAGCTAATGTCTCCACAGGAGATGGTTTTGCTCCATGCAGACAGAGAGCCCTCTGCTCTGCTCCAGATTTGAGGGTGTGACATACATGCACCCGGCACGCTGCTAAGCCACTTTTATTGAGAGTGGGTGACAAATTTTTTTGGTCAAGAACTTGTCTGCAGTGATTCATGCCTCTGGGACCATAAAGAAGTTGGGAACATTAAAGCAATCCTTAAAACAGAGCCAAAGGGGGCAGAGGGGGCAGTAAAACTGCTCCAAGCCATGCTGGTGCCTCATCTACCTGCACCGAGGGTAGCCCGACCGCAGGTGGGGGTTTGCCCCTATTTCGCACCGCAGGGGTACGAGGCGGCGTGCGTAGCAGTAACCGCGGCATTCACTGCTTTCTCTGGGCAGTGTCTTACTCATCGAGGTATATATTGCACGGCTGAAAAAACGTTATCAGGGCCTGAAAAGACACCAGTTTAGATGTGCCTGGTTCGTGGACTATAAATACACTGGAGAGGAAAGGGGGCCTGGAAAGCCACTGCAGATATCAAGGCCCAAGGCCATGCTTAAGTGTAGGGTGTTGTTTTGTGTATTCCCTAGGACCACAGAGTGAGGCAGCGAGGACGAGAGGCACTGTGCTCCGTGGAGGGGTCTCGGCGTATTTCAAGAAAGTCAGCCTTGTCCTGTATTTTCTTCCCCTCTGCTCCTGAATTCAGGGGACACCAGCTTAGCTCCAAAAAGGGATGGGGCCTGAGAATTTCAATTAATATTCAGAGGGGAAAACTCACAGAGTTTTTGTGATGAGTTTGTTGATGCCAGTCCCCTCCCAGGCACGTCCGATTTGTAAGGCCTATAAACCGAAAAGACTGCAAGGAGCAGGGATGAGTGAAACCTCTCCAGGGCGTGGAGTGAGAGCCCTTGCTATAGTCTGTGTAATAACAGTAATGTAGCTACCTATAAAACAGTTTGTTTGTAAGTACTGTGTAAATATCAACTAAGTCATTCTCACAATAGACGTGGAAGGAGATAATTTCTATTTGTGTTCAAACTTAGGTCTGAAAACTCAGACTCCGGCCCCCAAAGTTTAATAACGTGTTTACGGTCCCAAACCAAGCGCTGTGGTTTCCCGAGATGGCAGGCAGGCCATCACCAAACTCAGCCAGCGCTGCAGCCATTTCTTGACTTATCTGTTAAGTACGCGCCATGCCTTTGACAGCGCATTTGCAAGTTTGAAAGTTTTGTTCAATTTGCCCAAATGCATCTTGAAGAGAAAATCCTAAAACCCCGAGTCTTTCAGCTCAGAACTGCCGGCCATCTGTCCTCCTTAGGCACAAGACCAGGGCGGGTGTGGTGCGTAGCAGGGGCATGTGTTCTTTCAAACAGTGCCACAAGGGATGAAGCGTCTCGGGCTTGCAGAGCGAGGTGGCAACTTTTCCGGACTATGCTGGATGCAGAGCGGGTCTCCTTTAGTAATTCTGTGGGTGAGGCTTTCTGGAGCACAGAGAGATAAGGCTTGAAACACTCTGGCAACATGCTCTTGGGACACGTTTTTCAGGAGCACTTCGGTGAATCTCAGGGTAATGCACCAAGAGACACCGCAGCCAGCGCCGGGCCGCGGCCGGGCTTCCAGGCTTGCGGCCCGAGGGCTGCTCCCCGTCCGCCCCCGCAGCGGCCGAGCGACAACGCCCGCCGCGGCCTGCCCGGTTTGGCGACGGAAACAGGCCGCGCTGGGCGCGCTCCAGAGCCCGCCCCGCTTCCCCCGCCCCCTCCCGGGCCCTCTGCAGCGGCCGCCGCCAGCGCTCCCGCTCCTGAAGCGCGTGCCCGCAGCGGTAGCAGGGCCCTGGGGCCGTGCCCGCAGCGGCAGCGGTACGCTGGGGCCCTGCCCGCCCGGCACACCCGGCCGGTGCGGGAGCAGAGAGTGGGACAGCAGGCCGGGATGGTGGGTCAGGCCGAGCCGGGCCCCGCCGCACTGCACTGGGCTGGGCTGGGCTGGGCTGGGCCGGGCCGGGCCGGGCCAGGCCTCGCGCACTGCGGGCGGGGGGAGGGCATGTCCAAGTGACGCATTGCAGGTATGAATCCACCAATCAGCGCCCTCCTTCTGGAGTCCCTGCACTCCTCGGCATTTTTTCCAGAATCTTCTTCCGCCTAGAGAAATAGTCCCACAGCCTGACCCCTCCGGCACACGCTCCCCCTCCCCGTCCCCGCTGTCTCCCGAGCGCAGCCTTCCTCTTTCCTGCACCTCAGCCCTCCCCGCGCCGGGGCTTGGTGGCTCGGCGGCAGAAAGGGGACGCGCTCGGGGTGCGGGGTGGGGGGGGCCCTGCTGTGAAGAGCGCGAAGAGCCGGAACTTCTTTCTCAGCTCCGTTCCCCGACTGGGAAAGGGGTGGGGGGAGAGAGCGGCGCGGAGCGATCCGGGCGGGCTGTGAGGCGGTTTATGAGGCACTGCTGGCGGCCAGGCAGGGCTCAGTGTGAGGCGAGCCGTTGAGCGGGCAAGTGCTCGTGTGCCCCGTGCAGCCGTTAGCTTCCACCACATCCCGCAGCCAGGCCGAGCCACCATGGTGAGTCCCTGAGCGTCGGGTAGCGACGGGGCTATGCGGGTGCTGGTCCGGTGCTGGGTGTGTGGGGCGGAGGGGGGGTGCCTGTGGTTGGGTGCGGGGGTGGGGGGGGAAGAGAAGGAGGGAGAGGGGCAGGTGGTTTGGTTGGGGCGGGCGAGGCCGTCTGCAGCAGGGTGGGGGTAGGGCTGAAGGCGTCCCTTGCTGTGGCCGGCGGGGTAGCGCGGGCAGGCTGGGGCAGAGGGTCCCGCTCGGGGACGCAGTGCGCGTAGGAGGAAGTGGTGGTGGACGAATCCCGCCCGGGTCTCTTCCCGCCCTGGGGCGTTGGTGCGGATTCAAAATTCAAACGGCCACTCGGTTCGAGCGCCATGACGCTTTGTCGGGGCGTGTGTCGGGTTGGGGGGGGCGGGCGGCGGATAACGGTCCTTGCTGGGAGGAGACCCGCGGCGGCGGGGGGGGTGTTGCCGGGAGGGGGGAAGGAGCCTGCCACGATGGCCCCAGCTCCGCTTTCTTATCGCTTCCTTCCCCCGCTTCCAGCAAGCCCGCGTGTGCGGCTGAATGGGGCTGGGGAGCCAGCGACGCAGCAGCGGCTGCTGCGAGCGCTAAGATGTCTGGCTCGCTAGCGAGGTGTGTTGCGCCTGGTAATAATGCACTGCGGAGCCCTGCAGCTTCTGAGCAGCATGATGATGAGGGGCAGGCTGCCTCACTGCACCATCTCCCGCCTTGCTAGACCTGTTGTCAGCTCATCTTAGAGCCCCGCTCCCCTGCCCGTTTCGTGGTAACGCCTCGCTGTCGGTGGCTCTAGTGAACAAGGGAATTTTCGGGTTTTTTTAACAGTTTTGTCTCTCCGGTTTGATCACTGTTGTAGATGGTCCTGCATTTTCTTAATCGAGCAGATTTTATTTTTCCTAGTAATATGCTTGTTTAGGATTTTAATCAACTGTCGAAATAGAACACATTTTGAGGAAGGGGAGAATTGTTTCAAATTCGGGTACGAATTTAGCTTTAATTAAAACAAGTAGACACTGACACACATGCAAAAAGGAACAATTCTGTTGCAAAAGCAACACCAGTGGCCACTTAGTACTACCTTTGCATTAAGAGAAGATGCAGTATAGTGGAATTGCGTGTTCATTCATTACATGCTCTTAAGGAATCGGATCGCTATCAACTCTCCTTGTCTAATGTGAACAATGGGTTCTTAAAATTAAGATTTTTTTTTTTTACCTTCTCTCTGGGCAAAGAAAATAGGTGAACAGAAGCCCAAATTTGTTCTTTTGCTTGAATTGTGAACCTGTACAGCAAAGCATCTATAAAGGAAAAAAGCAGTGAATCTAGCAGCAAAAGACTTCGAGTGCTTTTAGTAATCTATACAGAACCAAAACTGGAGTATCTTCAAGCAAGGTCTATATAAAAAAGGGTGTGTCCAGGAGGCACAGTGACACTTTGAATGTGGTTATAGCTCATCCTGACAGACCAGACTGGCTAAACCTGAGTATGTGTTGTTCAATACCGCACATGTTAGATAAAGCAGAGTGCTTTTCTCCCCAAATCAGCTAACCTACTGTAAGTGTAATTTTAGCCCCTATATGCCAGTCTGTCTAGTTCTTCAGTGAATCCTGCCAGAACAGAACTGTCCATTGATATCTAACACCTGTGAAGCACACCAAAATGCCAAGTTTTGGAGGGGAATGGTGTCCTCTGTTTGGGGATTTGCTAATAGTGCTCTTGGGCGGTGTTAGTCAGCTCTGTTGAGGATCTTCCAAGCCGATGACTGCCCAGCAGCTCTGCCTGTAATGAAACGCTACCTCTAGAGGCTGCTTGTGCCGCTGGCACTGCTGCACACACACCAGCTCCCCTGCTTTCCTGGGAGGCTTAGATCCTTTGTCAGGCCCTCAACATAATCTGGGGGCGGGAGGATGGGAGCTTATTGCAGTGAAAATGAAAGTGTTGTGACATGAATCAGAGAATGATGTGTTAAAGCTGTGATGGGTTTCCTCGCTTCATCAAAGGAGCTTTTTGGGGGATCTTGGCCATAGTGAGGGACATGTCAAAAATTCCACATTGGTGTGTTACAGTTGTAATTTCACTGTTTGTTTCTGAGCTTGGGGTGTGTTACTGAAGGTGTGCGCATTGCCACATGTATGGCACATGAGGATCTAGCTTAAATTCAAGATGGAGAACTCGAGCAGGCCTCTCTAGGAAAGCCACAGTGGCCTGTAGCTCACCAGTGTGGGTCTGTGCTGAGAGCCAGAGGACAAAGTGGCATGGGAGGGGGTGATCTGGCAGCCTGGCTGGCTCCGCCTTGGAGTGCTGTTGCGCAGCAGTCTCTGCAGAGCCTAGCACTGCGGAGTACAGATGGTGTTTGTTCAGCCTTGCCCCACCTCCTCGCTTATCTTTCAGTTGCTCTATACCTGTGGCTTCTAATAAGCTTTGTCCTCTTCCTAAACATTGTATGTCTGAGAGGCACTGACAAAACATACCCAAATTGATGCTTAGTGGCTATAGGATGTTATAAGTTGCTGGAAGAGTTAGAGAAGAAGAATTTGGGAACACTTACAGCTTAAATGTTGCTTTGTGTCATGTTTTTATATAAAACTGTTTATATAAAGCAGTATGTGACTCAACTTGGTAACCCTTAAGTGTTGACCTAAATAAACTAGGTTCTTGCTACTTAAATCTGATCTACAGCTTTCTGTGGATATAAATATCCTGCAGAAATGTAGCTCATCATTCCCTTCACTTGAGCAATAAAAATGTAAATAGTGTGCAAAGGTATGAGTCTGTCTGTGTTAATGATACACTCCAGACAAGAAAAATCTGTTAGGCTTCTGTGCAGTGACCAGCAGAATGCTTTCATCTCAAAGTCTGATGTCTAAGTGGTGATGTTCTCGGCAGTGTGGCTGCCACCTGAGACCATCTCATTTTTTACACAAGAAAAAGTTGAACCTGCATGGGAATACAATCTACAACTGCTGAAGTTGGAACAAGCGGAGTCTACAGCTGCAAATACCCATTTGGTGCTCTTTTATAAGCTGTTCAGTAGCGTGGTCTTGCTTCTTAGAGCCACAGACTGCCTGAGAAATTGCTGATGGTGGCCCTTATCTTGTGCTCTTCCTGTATTGTATGTGTATCTTTTTAAGTGGTTTAGCTCTTGTATGGTTACTTGAGCAGCTGACTTCTCTGTTACAGGAAGACTAACCAGAAGCTGGTGACTTCTAAGTTTGTATGCAATATAGAAATGTAGCTCAAATTGAAATCAGTAAAGTAGAAATGGACAGGTGGTGTGTATGCCTTTTTCTAAATATTTCACTGGTAGATGACTAATGTGTAGAGACACATTTGTGGTTGCAGCTAATGACTGAAAAAGTTTCTAACTGTCAATATTGCAATAATTATAAAAAGGTTGTTGCTGAAATGGTCACAACAGGAACAAAACAAAAAGTGCTGTTGAACTTGGGCTGCGAGTGTATCTTTTTTTTATTTCCAAGTTGGGGTTTTCTTGACTCTCTGGTGGAGTGCTTATGGGGTGAAGAGTTCAAGGAGCTTCCTTGAAGGAAACATATGGCCTGCATACTGCAACTCAACTGAAGCTACCCAGAATTCGTTTGAAGAATTGGCTGATTGAAAACCTAGGGGAAGTATTTCTTCAGTTCTCAAACACCTTTGTGCTTTTTCAGTATTGAAGTCTTTCTGAGTTTGGCCTGAAAGACTGAGGGTTGTTTTTATTGCTGTCAAATCCAGTTGACTCAAAACTGTTCAGTGATAGAGCAAAACAGGGTATAAACTGGGTCCTACCCAACTGATAAAGAAATTGTCTTGCACCACTGAACCTTTTTAGTGGCCCTATGAACTACCTTATGCTACTTGAGTCTGTAGGCAATGGTCTTAATGTCTGGACAGCCATGTGACAAATGCATTGAAGTGACCAGTTTGGGCTGAAACTGCTAGTACTGATTATATGGACTCTGGTTTTTATGGCCAGGTCTTGGACATGAAACTTCATGTTAATCAAGGGATGATGTAATTCTAGAGAAGAGTATCTTTCTCTAATTACAGTGTTGTAACTTAGGTGGACTAGTCTCTTCTGCTTAAATTTGGAATTTGGGGTTACTGCTACATTACTTAGATGTATTCAGTGTTAAAGCTGAGGCTAGTTTACCAGAGTATTACTACCAGTACTATGCTGTGTTAATGAGTTTTGAAAACCAGTCTAGAGGGACCTGTGCGCCTTTGAGTTTGCTGGTGTTGCTTGGGTAATTGATTGATACCCATGGTAATCCATTATTGGGGTGTACCAGTTACTGCCGGGTCAGGAAATGAGGACAGGCTGCCAGTTCTTACTTAGCAAGTGATCCTGATGACTTTTGAGCTGTGTTAGTTAGAACTATCTCAGAATGCTACAGGTAAGTCCTGAAGAGCAGCTGCCATTTCAGAGGCCTCTACAAGTCTGTCTTATTTTGCCTTAACTTTTGCTGTGACTGTAATGATACTCTTGTTTTATTGCAGGCTGATCAACTGACAGAAGAGCAGATTGCAGGTGAGGTTTTAACATGCTCTGTTGCTACTCCTACTTGACCTGGCACATCTCTTAATCCAGTGATGGTCTGTGTTACACAAGATATTTAGCTTTCTTAGATACTAAAGAAGTATTGTGGCATGTTTTAATTTGTCACTGAAGTTTTAAAGGCTTATCTACTGTAAAAGCACTATGGATACAATGAAGTTTTGTTCTCCAGAACAGTTAGACTTCCCTCAGGGCTTTACTAGCTAGTAGATATGGAACTCTTGTTTTCCTCTTGTGACCACAGAATTGTCCCAGTTGCCAAACTGAAAGGCAGTGTGGGGCAAATCTCCTGTGAAGACTTGGAATTCAGAACTTCTAACAGAAGACAAAAATAATTTACTTTGTGGTCTCCCTTCAGCAGAGGTGTTTCAGAGTGGCTGTTTTTGACAGCAGAGACTGGCCCCATGATGACAACTCTTGATGTTCCCTATTTGAAACTGCAGGTGTACTTGGCCATGAGTGTTCTGTGCAGTGTTCTGGTGGTCTGGTGCTTGCTCTGAAATGCTTAAGTAAACATGCATTTCTTGCATCTTAATTGGCCCCCTAACAATGGTTTCTGTGCGCTGGCAACTGTCTTACTAGTGGCTAAAAGTTCTGGTTATCGTGTCTCCTCCTCATGCAGGCTGCACAAACTAGTATCTGTCACTGCTGTCTGAAGACTGTCTTCAACTTCAGTAATCAATGTGACTTAAAGTAATGCAGGATGCATCCTTGCCATGGACATTCAAAAACTTAAGGGTTTTTGATCTGACAAGCGTATAGTATTAATACTAGAAAGTCTCAGTATGCATAACTGTCATGTGAAATGATTTTGGAGAGTGTCATGGTTCTGCAAATTTAATAGTACCAGGTCAGGCGTACAAAACCAGCCTCTAAGAGGTATTGTTGTTTAACTGTGGTGTAGCTCTTGAAGGCACTGTGTTAAACAGATGTATCATAATGAGCTGGTTTGTTTTCACCATAATTTCCAAATTTGAAGTGTAAGAACATTCTTCTGTAGCTTTTAGACTTCAGAAGCTTGCTTTAACTCATAGGAGACTAATTATGGTTTTGTGGGAAGTCTTTAGTCTATTTACTTGTTGCCATGGTGCTGTCTTATGAGTAAGCACAAGCCAAATCTAGTTCAACTCAAGGCTTTTTTTTCTGGAAGTGGCCTACATATCTTAAGGGCTTTGTGATCAGTTTAGTTGGAGCAGGCTTTATCAATTGTCACAGTTGTCTTTTCAATAATGGCTCATTGTGCCAGTTCTTAACTGTAGCAGCTTTATTAGTTGATGTAGCTGATTATGGAATATAAACAGGAAGCCTGTTAACAGCACCTCAAGATTAGCGCGAATGTTAGCTATTCAGTAATGATAGTATAGTTCTTAGAGATGAAAGTGAGTATTAATAAGTTTGTCATACTGGAATAGAGGGATTTATTTGTGTGGAAAAAATAAAAGTATAACTTAGTACTAGTATCCAGTGCAAGATGGGCTGCCTCTCCCAGTTCAGCTGTAGTATTTAATGAAATGTGTTTGCAAGTAAACTAGAAGACTTTGAAGACATGAGTTGGTCTGTTTGGGAAGCATCCCTAGTGCTACTTAGGAAGGGTTGCAGCTGACCAAGCAGGTTGCTTAGTTTTGCACTTGAAGGCCAGTGTCTTGCATGGGAAAACTTACAGGTACAGTTTGTGTGGTTTACAGAGACACTGTGGTTCTAAAAGATTTTGAGCCCCCAGCATTGAGTTTCAGTTTATTTGAACAAACCTGGCTTTTGATTTGAAGGCTGTCTTTAAAAAATGGTACTACAAGGTAGAGCATTCTCTTTCTTAAATGGCCACAGTAGTTAAAGCAGCCACTTCTGGGCTTCAAACAAATATTCCACCTCTACTGTGAAGCATGAAAATACAGTTGTTAAAGATTCCAGATGTTCTTATTTCCTATGGAAGTCATTTGGTCCTATATGACCATGCTTCTTGTCCTCATAAGTTGGGGTGAAGGACTTCCAGGTGTTGTCCATATGAGACTGATTTTGAAAGCTGAGTGGCTACAGAGTGTGAAAGCTAGCTGTGGCTTCAGTCAGTAAGAGTTGAACTTGCCAAGTTGAATGGGTATCCCTTTGGTTAAGCCTTGTATTAAAGGTATATAGGTCAGGACCCTGTGGTGTGGGTGGTTGGGGAAAAAAATATAATGATGCTTTTGTTTCAAAGCAGCTGAGCTATATTATCTTCCACTAGACCTCAGAGAGGCCTAAATAGGCTCTCTGAACAAGTGTGCCTATGTATGGTGCTTGTTACGCCTTGTTCTTTTAGTGTCCTGTGGTTCTCTTTTGGAGATCTGACCACAAGAGTTATTTAGAATTTGTTTCATAGAGGAAATAGTCATGTGTAAGTGTTGAGCTCCTGGTGGCTGTGAAGAGAACAATTGACATTCTCTTATAAAAGTTCCTGGCATAGCTGACTGAACTGTGAGAGTGGGGTTTGTAGTTCTGGTTCGCTGAACAGTTCGGTCACTAAAGACTGCCACTCCATCTGGAAGGGCAACATGGTACAGAGACACCTCAGAAGCTATTGTGAAATGGAACATTTTGAGCTAGGGTGTGAGTTCACATTCTGCTGGACTAGCCTTGCTTTCATGGGGCCTGGAAGCAGCCTTTTCTCTTGATGCAGTTTGCTTTTCCCTGTCCTGAGGCTTCTGACAGGTTAGCCTTATCTGGGATCCAAGAGAATTTTCATGTGGAGGAGTGTGGAATTGAGGGAGGATTTGCTTTGTGTTACATGGAGTCAGAAGGTGTTTAAGTGTGGGAGGTGTGTTTTCTAATCTTATCTTGCAGGAAGGCAGAATTGAGTCACTACACTTAAGTATCTCATAGCTGCCTTCACTGGCCATTGCTGCAAATCCTCCAAAGCTATGTGAGGTTGCTCTTGTTACAGTCTAAACTGCCTCTGCATAGGTCATTACTCCTTTGTTCTAATTACCGGAGGTGGTTCCTAGAAGTGGGTAAAGAGATATTTTAATTGTATTGCTAACTTGATTCAGCATTTCAAACACGAATATGCTGCTGGTCTTTGATTCACTTTGCTTTCTTCATGGTTATAGTTTATAGCTGGTTGTTTCTTGGCTTACAGCAGCTTTGAGTAAAAGAAAGAAGTTGTCCTTCAAGTGGTTCATTGAAAGTGCTCAGCATATATCATGAATGGCCCATGTTGTAGAAAGCGGTCTTTGAATTGTGTGTAAAAACTTTTACTGTTTCTAACTGGGGTCATTGCAGTACTGTGAAGTCTGCTTCATGTTTGGGTTAGTGACAACCTTCAAGCTAAGGATGAAGAGGGGAGCAGCTAAGTGTTTTGAGTAATGCTTGAGCCCCCAGCTCTTGATGGAGACTCAAATGTTCCCCTTTTTGAGGTCCTTCCATGACAGAGTATGAACTTCTCTACTAGGCTTGACCCAAAAGCCTTTTCTTCCCTGGTGTAAAACTTTACTCCTTACAAACATATTTGTTGCCTCCAAACTAAATGAAACTGGCCCCAAAAGCTGTTTGGAAGGAACTGTAGGTACAAGTTGTAGCTGCCTGTTGTATAGGCCCGTTTCTGCTGTGTGATTGTACCATACTGATTTGAAACAGTTTTACCTGGTCCTGTGGTAGCCTTGCTCTGATTCTTCTGTGCCAGGCAGCAGGTGTTGGCTTTTGGAACACTTAAAACTATTAGATGTAAAAGAGTGGTATTTTTTTTTTCCTGGATGGGACTCAACTGTTGCTCTGGTATTAGAGCTGCATTCATGAACTATAAAAAGCCTATTTTTGTAGTTGTGTTCTTAACACTTGCCAGTCTGTAGTCACCTCGGTGTTTCTGAGCATGAAGTGAATGAAGGAAGGCTTTATGCAGTCCAGGTGAAAACACAGCTTTTACTGTGACTGATTCTGGTCTGGGAAACCTACCATCTGCAAAGCTCGCTGCTTGGAAATGATGCAGAAGTACCCTTGAGCTAACAGGTTCTCCAAAGGCATGATCTTGGGTGCCTTGAAAGCTGTAAAAGAATCTTAGACAAGGGAACAGATAAGATTTTCATGTTTAACTGTAATTTTTGTGAGCCTAGTTTAAGGTCTGTGGCCAAAGCCAAACAGATGGCATGGATTAAAACCAGCTCCACTTTTGGACTGGACACAGTTACTAACATCCTGTTGCTTGTACTGATATTGCTGGCTATGCTACAGCTACTGTAGGGGGTTAAGGGGTAGCACTGAAACAGTTAAGCAGTTTTATGATTTGTTTTTGACTAGTTCTATGAAAGCTGTTTCTGGATACAGTAGGGCTGAAGCAATTTTCTACACAGCTTTTGAGAATTGAAGACTCCAGGGACTTTCCCCTTTGAACTGACTGGAGTTGTGTATGTGCATGCTTGAGAACCACAGAAGTCCAATGGGAGAGCAAGCTGGAAAAAGTGCCCTTTTAGCTAGTTATGGCCCAATGCTGAGACCTGTGGTGCTGTAAGTACTGCAGCTGTACCAGGTACCATGGGTTGTTCAAACCGGCATGTCCAGGGAATTGAGTTATGAGAAACTAGTTTGGTCTGATGGTACCTTTTTTCCATTCACTAGTCTCCTCTGTTAGTAATAGAAGAGCTATTAAGCTGTAGCGTTTGTATTTTGAGTACCATTTTCTAGCCTTCTCAAATTAATTTCATATTTTCTCATAAATGGTTCCTACCAAGGATGTGGATCATTCTAGTTGCAGATGGCTGTTCCTTTCAGGATAGATAGTAACAAACATCTGAGTTCTTCTGATATGAAAGACCTTCCATCTTGTTTAGGTCAAAATGGGGTTGATTGGTAGACTGGTGGGTTGTTTTCTAGATGCTGGTGCTTCCATATTGGCATTACAGTTCTAGCAGACTGAGCACTGTCCTGTAGCTTTAAGAGAATTAAATCCAGGTTTGTAATTTACAAGTAGCAATGGCTTCTTGTATGATGAAGTAAACTTAACATTGCAAGGCTGAAGGGACTAACTCCTCTTTTGTTGTACAGAGTTCAAAGAAGCATTTTCACTATTTGACAAGGATGGTGATGGCACTATAACTACAAAGGAGTTGGGGACAGTGATGAGATCACTTGGACAAAACCCCACAGAAGCAGAGCTACAGGACATGATCAATGAAGTAGATGCTGATGGTAAGACTTTACTAATAAGTCAGTTAATAAAATACCTAAACCATATTTTTCTAATGAAGTAACTGTCTTGCAGGCAATGGCACAATTGACTTTCCAGAGTTTCTGACAATGATGGCAAGAAAAATGAAAGATACAGATAGCGAAGAAGAAATTAGAGAAGCGTTCCGTGTGTTTGACAAGGTACTACAATGTTCACCTTAAATATTTCTGTTACAAAAACTGACTTGTAATGAGCATCCTCACTGAACTGAGGAGTATCTGCAGTCTGGTCAGCTAGAACCCCGAGGTTAGCAAGTCTCCCTAAGGTTCAGCCTATGGTGGTGCCCTACCTGAAAGCCAAATGAGTCCTGGTAATGGTAGCAGGTGATACCATTGAGCTACCACTTGCTGTGATACTGAAATACTTGTACAAGGCTGGCAGGGAAATTGCTGAAATATTTAAAATGATAATGTTTGAAATCTTTCCTTTAGTCTTTACTAAGTGTATGGTTAAATGAGTCTAAAGTTATTCAGCTTCTTAAGCAAGATGCACTTTTAAATAAAAAAAAATGATGTTAAGTACCCTGGGGTGGCAGGAGGAAAAAGTCAGTGCAGAATTTGTATACACTAGTACTTTGATATCCAGTGTGCCAGCTAGGATGGAGTATGTAAAAGTGATCTCTGAAGGCCCTGTGGCTTTGTGCTGACTCCTATGAACAGGGTGATTGGGATAAGTAGCTTTTGGTCTAAAAAATAGACCCTTGAACCAAATGGTCACATGATTCAATAGGCATCTGTCACCTAAAAAGGTTCTGAAAGGTGCTGATTGCTATGTCAGTGATTACAAAATGCCTCGGGATAGGACAGGCTAAGATCCTGGACAGCAGTGAGGATATGCTTACGGCTTGCATTTGCCTGGTGCAGATGCTGGTGGTTAAAGCTCTGCTGAGCTCTTAATGTTCTGCTGACTCTGCAGTATTTGGGAGTTAGTGGAGTGCTCTAGGCCTTAGACCAGTCTATTCCAGTCTTCCTTTTTTCTCTTCACAGGATGGTAACGGTTACATTAGTGCTGCAGAACTCCGTCATGTGATGACAAATCTTGGGGAGAAGCTAACAGATGAAGAAGTTGATGAAATGATTAGGGAAGCAGACATTGATGGTGATGGTCAAGTAAACTATGAAGGTAAGGAGTTGTTAACTGATTCTTGTTGTGTAGCACTTGTCATGCTGGTGATGGTGTAGATGCTGATAATCACACTGACTTTAAACAGGGCGGTGTTCAGATGGGAGCTGCTCAGCAGGTGGTGTTCCTTTAAGCTAATGCCTTTTAGACTGTACATTGTGTACCTCTAAATGGGTTTCATTTTTAGTGGGTTACTGCTGACTTTTTGCCAAAGGCAAAAAAGGACTGTTCACCTGTGCAGTGTCAGAAATGCTTTTCTAAGTCTAATGATGTCTGATGACCCTAGAATGCAGAAGCCAGCTGAGATCTTCACATGCTGCCCATATTGACTTGTTCACTCATGAATGTTGATCTGACTGTAGCAAGTCATTCTTATTTTCATTAAGGCTTTTAAAATTGCTAAATAAAGGGGAAAGCCTCCAGAATATGCAGAAATGTCTAAGACCGTTAGACCTCTTAAGTGTGTTTCACACAAATCAGCCATGGCAGTAGCTTGTTTTTATTTCCTTCTTTCTTCCTGGCAACTCAAATGAAGTCATGCAAGCAGGAGGAGTTCTGTTAGACAGTTACTTGCAGCTGAGAAGCACTGAGCCTCTTTTTAACTTTCCAAACATCTCCTAGAAAAGAGCTGGGGCACTTCCAGATAATACCCTTTTTCTGAGGTGAAGGTGTGGCTTCCCTTTAAGGCTGTTTTGGTTGTGACCTCAGGCTGAGCACTCTTCTGAGAATGAAAAGGTGTTTGTATGAGCAGGGCTGCTGTTCCGTAACTGTATTTAGAAACAGGCTGTCCAGAGGCTGGTGCTGGAGAGGAGAGGTAGGCATCCCTCTTCTTTCCCAGTGCTCTTGTGAAACTTGAGCAACCAGTTCACTCCTCTTTGTTACTGTACCTGAATCTGTGGTCAGCAACACAAGTGGAGAATCCTATTTTGTGGCATCTGACTTATGGTGTGCTGCAAATAAGCAATGATTCAGTTCCTTAAAGCCACTCAGGCAAAATAGGAAGACTTCAGCTGTTTGTTTCTGAAAAAATTCAAACCAGTACAAAGTCTTCCTTGTACACCTGCTGAACTGATTATCACCACAGCACTTTTTCTGGTGACTGCTTGGTCATTTCTAGAGATCTTGTCCCTGTCTAAGTCAGTGGGCATGAGGATCCTGTAACATTTTATTTTGGAAGTCAGGCTGTTGCCCAGTTCACTAAGGGACCAACTTTTTTGGTAAGAGGCCTTTTGCCATCAAAACTGGGATGTTTTTAGGTGTGGTTGGTGGAAAAGGGGGACTGTCTGAAGATGCTTTTTTGAATGTAACTGAAAATGCAGTTTTGAAGCTGTGTTCAGCACTAGTGAGTCAGGTCACTTCTCAGACCTTGCAATTCAGATTTCTCACTGAGTAACTCTTATGCAACTCTTTCCTTTTACAGAGTTTGTACAAATGATGACAGCGAAGTGAAGATGTTGTACAGAATGTGTTAAATTTCTTGTACAAAATTGTTTATTTGCCTTTTCTCTGTTTGTAACTTATCTGTAAAAGGTTTTTCCCTTACTGTCAAAAGAATATGCATGTATAGTAATTAGAAGGCCATTCCTCCATGTTTTTCTCCTTTATCTTACTGTCATTGTTCTGATTTTTGGAAAATTGATCTAAGTAACAAATGTTGCATGTGGCTTACTCTGGATATATAAGCCCTTCTGCACATCTAAAGTTAGATGGAGTTGGTTAACTGAGGGAACATCTGGGTTGTCTGTTTTAAAAAAGTAGCTTTCTTTAGGAGATGTAGGTATGGCTAGTGGAACAAGTTATGTAAAGTATGCTAGGGTTTGCCATGGGTAGCAATTCCTTCCTTAATGTGCTGGCTCAAGTTCTCCAGTGCTTAAGGGAGTTTATTCTGTGCTTGGTGATGGAGGATAAAGGCTCCTGCTGGTAACTGCAGGATCAGACTGTGTGGATTGTAAATAGAGGTGTGGCTGGTGCACTTGTAACTCTGGCTTACTTCACAGTAACTTGTCTGTGGCCATACCTGTAACATGTTGTTGAAATGTGGAGTCTTAACGTTGTGGACGATTGACAGTCAACAATATGAAACTTAAGTTGCACTAATGCAAAACGGGTGATTTATCCAGGTACTCGTACACAAGTTTTTTTTTTTTTGTACTGCTGGTCCTGTACCAGAAAACATTTTCTCCTCTTGTTACTATGCTTTTTAAACTTTGTTTAGCCACTTATTTTAAAAAAATCTGCTTATGGCACGATTTGCCTCAAATCCATTCCAAGTTGTATATTTGTTTTCCAATAAAAAATTACAATTTACCCATACTGTTTCAATGTATCCTTGAATTATTTACAGGAATTGTTCAACGCAGTTGCTGCTCTATGTGTTTCAGTATGTAGCAGTTTGGTTTGCTTATGCAATGGATTGGCTGTCTTAAAATAGCTTGGAAGGTGAAAACGTAGTCCTTAAACTCTGGCCCTTAATAGTATTGTTGACTTGAAGAAGCTTTTCTTACTAGTAGTTTAAAATGTATTTTACAGTCTTGTGTGGAGCTTGGTGCTTCAATAAACTTACGTAGTGACTGGCTATGCCCACTATCTGTAGACGTTGTGAACTGGATGTTGACCTAGTTCAATAGTTGACCTAAAATTAAAATTCCTTGTTCAGACAACTAAACCTGTTTGCTTTCTTTTAATTATTTTGGAGTTTATTCCCTGTCAGCTGCTACATTGGGGTAACGTAGTCTCACACCTGGACTCTTCTGAAACTGCTGTGTCTGAGTTGCTGTTCAGGATGCAGTCAGCTCGGGGTACAGAGGGAAAATGTCCCCTCACTGATCTGCTAAAGAGCATGATTGTGCTTCTGGCACTAAGGTGTTTTGTCAAGGTTTAAATTTTTGTTTTTAAAAGCAGAAGTGAAATGGAGGTTTGACCAAGGCCAAATCCAAGAGCTTGAAAGAATGCCAGAGGCTGTTTGAGCCTTTGCCTTCATCCTTTCCTGGCAAGCACTGGCTGATGTTCCATATGCTCTACAGTTACCTTGTTTGGAGATTCAGGTTGCCTTTAAACAAAGCACTGGCCCCTGCATCCAGTTACCCTCACTGGTCCCAGCAGAGCAGTTACCTAATGCTTTAAAACCATTTAATCATCTTCAAGGTGAATTGATCACAGTTAAAATGTAAAATTAGGACAGCTGATCAACCTGATATCAGAAACACCTGCTCAGATGTTTATGGTCACTGATGTTTAAGCCCTGCTACCTAAGGACTAGAAACAGCTCTGGTTTTCCAAGAGAGGCTGGTCAAAACTTCTAACTTGCCAGAGTTCCTTAGAATTGCTGCTTGTGCCCTGGCGCTCTGGTTCAGGAAGCTTACATGATCCAAGTATTCTAGCAGTTAGGGTTTGCCTTCTACAAAATGAGTGACTGAAAAAACACTTGCTGTCCAGTCCTCATCCTGTGGCCCAGGACCCTGGGGACAAGACCTAGGTGCTTAAATTGGCACCAGTGTGGAGAACAACAGAACCATCAAAACAACTGCTTGAGATTCTGCATGCAGGAGCATTGGCAATGTCATTTTTGAGAGGTAAGTAACGCGAAGAAGGATCTGACAAAAATTTGTGCGTGCTGCTCTGTTGTGTTGAGTAGACTGGGAATCACTTTGACCTGGTGCCTTCTGCCACAAGTCAGTGTGTGTTTGGAATGCGTTGAAAAGCAGTAGGTCCTTCCCATTACAAAGACTGCCTTGGCTGAGGTAACTGCCTTTTATGGAATGAATAGGTGAAGAAAGGGTGGTGACAATGCCACCTTCACTGTCATTTTAGCTGCTTCCTGCTCAGAGTATGAGGTCACAGGAATCAAAGCTGTGGTTTTGTTTAGTGTAAGTGTCCATGCTGCTATTACCTACATGAGATGCCTGATTTCTAGGTCAGTATAGATGTCTTGTAGCCCTGTTTCTATCACACTTTAACTGCAGAGTGGGAGCTGATGGCACTGATTGCTGGAACTTGGAACATTTTGGCTGAGGTGCTTTTGCTGTTGTGGAGTGGGTTGTCCTTGGATCACCCTGGGCAGATAGCTGGATGGAGAGAGAGAGAGATTGTTAGAAATTCCTTTTTTTTTTTATTTTTCTTAAATAGTCCCTGATTTTTCTAATGTTAACTGAACTTGAAGCCTTTCAAAGAGGCTTTTGAAGCTCCCTGTGTCTGAAAGGGAATGCAGAGTCTTTAGTTGCTGCCAAAATACTCAGAATAGGAAAATAATAATTCAGGGTCTGCTCTAAAGCTCTATGGTCAGCATAGTCTTCACATTGATGGAAAAGGCCTTGAACATGCTTAAAAACAGTCTTAATGGATTAGGACACAAAAATGTCCAATATTTGGAATTGATTTTGCAAAGCAGTGTAATATGTCATTAGATTTTCCCCTTTAAGGTGGTAGAATTAAGACAGTTGGAATGGATCTGCATCTTCAGCTCTGAGAATGCTGAGCATTTTTCCATGGAATTAATATAGGCATTTACTTATGCATGTGTTAGCTCTCAAAAGGCTGTCAGGGTCCAAAGCACTAGAGGACTGGAGGAGTGCTTTCAGCAGTTCTTCCTGTTTTAATCATTCCTTGCTGTACCAGTGGGACAAGTTCTCATTTTTGAACTGGGCCATGATGTCCAGGTGAAGCACACCAGGGGGGGTCACACCTCCTCTCTAGCTCTCTTGTCCTCTTCCCCCTCATGTGGCAGCATCACAGCTGGGTTGATGCTGGGGGTGTTCTGCAGCCAGAGGCTTTCCCTAAAACCTTTTAAAATCCTATGGTTCTTTACTGGGTTTTGGAAGAAATGCTACCAAATAATCTCCTTTACTTCTGGCAGCTTTTTCTTCCTGTTCAATTTGCGCCTTCCTTCGGGAAGTGTTAGTGAAGGAAACACATCTCTGCGTGGTCTGAGCTGGAGGTATCCCACATGGAATGGTGGAATGGCCCAAGCTGCTGTGCTATAGATGATCCATTTATCTGACACTAGTTACACTTGAGGATGGGTTTCATGGCCAAGGTTCTGATAGATTCTCTGGCTACTAAAGAGAGGTATAAAATGCTACACAAAAGCAATGAAATTGGGGAAAATTTTGGGGGGGGGAAGGTTTCACATCCATGGCCCATCCTTTCTTTACTGCCTCTAAAGAAGTTTGCCTGCCATGTTTGTTAAAGTCATTTGTTACTGTAGCAAATCAGGAGTGTCTACATCAATCCCAAGACCTTGTTCCTGATCTGTACCTGAGGGAAATGGCAATCTGTGAAGTGCTGGCAATCTGTGAAGTGCTGGCAACCACCTCTTGAGGTGATTTGCTGTGTAGCCTGAAGCAAAGCAGCAGTTTTCGTAGAACATCTACTATCAGAAGCAGGGGGAAAATGCATCTGATGTTCCATTACATTCTTCAGCCATAACTGTCATAACAATTCCCTCTTCTCCATTTTTAATAATTTCACTGATGAAACAATTGGGATCCAATTGGTTTGTACTGTCATCAGTCCTTGACTAACTTTTAATTAAAGACCTGTTACAATGAGAGTTCATGTTTCCAATACACCTCCAGAGAATAAACTGCTCAAGAAACTTGACTTGCTTATTCAGCCCGTGCTCACACTTGGTTGGTAAACTGATGAGATTTTTTTTTTTAATGAAATCTCAACTGAGTGAAGCCCACACACAGTTTTAAAGGAGAAGACACAGTCTGCAAACCAAAAGCTAAGATCTTGATAACAAGTGGTTTTGTGTATTTTCTTCCTACTTTCCTAGATTTGACAGGGAAAATGCAACATTCAAATACCATGAAGAAACCCCAGCACCAGGTGTTTTAAAGACCAGGTAAGTAGGTACATACATGGGAGAGAGAGAAGCAGCAGCTGTGGCTCAGTTTGAGTGGTAATACATGACTTGTGTTTGCTGAGCTTTAAAATGCGTTCCCCAGAATATGGTTCTTCTGTGTTTTCACCATTTACAGCAAGTATCCTTTATCCCCTCCTGGTAGAGATTTGAGTGGTGTAGCCCAAGGTCCACTTTGTTGCATAGTTGTCCTGTTTCCTCAGTTCTTGCCCCTCTGCGGATGCGAGTGATCCCAAAATAAACCTGCAGAGTCAGCTCTGGGGTTTCCTTCTGTAAGGGATGTGGTTTAGTGGTGACCTGGCAGTGCTGGGTTAATGGGTGGACTCAATGAGATTAAAGGTCATTTCCAACCCCAATGATTCCATGCCAAGCACAGCTGCTGCTGCTCCTTCCTCATCCTTTCCTGGACTGTTGAATCCATCTGATGTGAACCTGTTACCAGGCAGAGAACAGCCCCAGTGCAGCTCTGTAGCACTGCTTTTGGCACACCCGTATCAAATTCAGCCACTGTGGGGAGGATCTGTCCTCCCTGCTCACACACAGCCCCAGAGCAGATCCCACCCAGGAAGTCCTCTTCCAGACTTCCTTGCTCCTTGGCCCAGCACTGTCTGGGGATGAAAACAGAAGTGGCATATGAATTTTGAGCTGTCCAGTCAAGCTGCTGTGCAGCAATGAGTCTGACAGAGGCGCAGCTTCAATTCATTTACTGAAGAGGTTTTGGATTTTGCCCACTGTAATTCTTCCATTTTTACTTGAAGTATTTAATTATCCTAAGTTAGTTTTTATCCTCCAATAAAGGATGATTATGGTAAAATAAGTATTTTTCCACTCTTGGAGCACTTTTGTAAGATCATTCAACAGTGACAAACACCTAACACTCAGGTTCTGATGCTTTCCTTAGGGGGAGTGGTGCTGAAGCATAACCAGACCCTTGAAAGATCCCTGTGCAAGGTGATTTGGGTCAGATTCTACCTTCAGCTTTTGCTGTTGGGTGGAAGTCTGGGAAGAACTAGTAGTCTGAAGGTTCTCTCATCCTCCTGCCTGTGCTGACAGTTTCCTCCAGGATATTAACACTACGCCAGGACTTCTAGCCCTCAGCAATCCTCCAGCTCCCAGGTGTGCATGCAAGTAAGTAAATCAGATGAAAATGATGTGATAGGAAAAGTGATTTCTGCATGGCAGGGCTGGAGCACACCTGTGCCTCCCATCAGCTGCTTCAGCCAAAGGCCACTGAGGTCTCCCCATCTTGACCATCTGTGGGGTAGGTCCTGATACAGCATATTTTTAAGGATATGCTGCTTTCCATCTCTGTTTAATAAAGCAATTAAGTGTGTGATGAACTCGAGTAAGAGGTTGAAGCCTCTGCTGAAATTGAAGTGTGAACTTTGCTGAACAGGAACTGGAAGAGTAGTTTATGTCCTCACCCAGCACCTGAGAACAGGGCTTCTGCTGCGGCAGACATGCAGCTCCAGGAGATTCTGCTGCCATTCCAGACCTTCCAGACCAGAGCTGTCTAAAATGCAACCATTCTGAAGCAAAAACCCCACTCTGGCCAGATTGTGCCCCATCACGTGCCCAGGTCCTTCATTTCATGGTCAGTTCAGTTACACTGCCTGAGGGCGCTCATTGTGAAAAACGGTTGTTCTGAAGTAAAAGCTGATCGAAGCTATCAGAAAAAAAAACCCAACAGAAACGGTGACAACAGTGCCCCGACTCACTGTGACTGCTTCTGTTTTTCAAAGTCCAGGCAGTTTATGCTTTACTCTGCTGCCCAGAGATCCTCAGACATTTGCTTCACTCCAGTAAGTACGATGCAAACGAGCATTTCCGCTGATGAAATATGCATAACTGGCTGGGGTGTAGGAGCTCTGCATGTCACCTGAGCACATGCGAAGTGATTCAAATCAGCTTTGCCCTCGGGGTCGCCAGCTCAGCCAGTGCTGCGAGGGGTTGTGGGTAGGGATAACCAAGATCCAGGGAATCTCTCCATGGTGGTCTAAGAAGTCACCTCCCCCAGTTACAGACTGCCTTGGAGGTTGCCCCTTTCCACTGTGAAGCTGGTGGAACAGAACTTGTGCCCCAGCAGGGTTCAAAAGAACTAGGAGTGCCTGCCAAATGTAGGAGAAGTGTCTTCTGGTGGTGAGG
The DNA here is from genome assembly GCA_009769605.1 of Bucorvus abyssinicus. Lineage (NCBI taxonomy): Eukaryota > Metazoa > Chordata > Aves > Bucerotiformes > Bucorvidae > Bucorvus > Bucorvus abyssinicus. Next base: position 1,340,683 of record CM020045.1, read on the forward strand.
CCAAGATGAATCCAGATTGTAGGTGAGCCACAGCACGAATATTCCTGGAGGTGAAAGCAGGAATGAGGGGATTGGGTGCATACTGTGTCCATGTGGCACAAAAATGATCTGTAAAATTCCTTTCTTGCTTGAATTACCGTTCCATCCAATTTAAAACGCCCTCAGCCCGTTCAGTGCTGAGGCTGATTCTAATGGCTTCAGCAGCACCATGACTTCCCTGGCCTCCTGATCTACTGCAGGAGAACAAGCTCGAGGCCCCTGCAGCTCTGTTTTCCTGCATCACCCCAAGTACCCGGTGTGGTGGTTATGAAATTGCCTGCTCTGCCTGCGCAGGTGGTACCCACCCGTGTACCCGAGCTGGCTGTACTGCCCGTCTGGGGATTCTCTGTCCCACTGAAGACCCCTCTGGTCACATGGCTTCCAGTAAAAACTAAACCAAGCCAGTTCGACATGTTGCTGAAGAACGCTCAAGCCGCTCGACAACTGGGGTGTTACAGAAGGGGCAGTTACAGACAGTCACTGAGGTGGAGCAGCTGGTGTCTTCAGTTTACCCGGCTGACTTTGCAGACCTGGGGGTGGAGGGTTGCTGCAGCTCCTCTGCCCGCAGAACTAAGGCATCCCCCTCAGCAGCATTTCATTTGGCTGTTCGTTACAGTGTTATTAAGGTTACAACATCCAAGCCCCTGCTTGGAGGTGGCTCTAAATATCTGTGTGTTGGTTTGGAGCTTCCCCGAGAACCAGGATTTTATTTTTTTTTTTAAAATTGTATTTTATTAGGAAGTGCGTGTAGGAGTCCGTTAACCTCTACAGCTAACACTGAAGCCTGTCTGTGCAGCAGTTCGTCACAATGCCACTAAACCTGGCACTTCTTAATTACGGGATGCCAGTCCTTGCTCCTCTGTTGTGAACAGAGAGTCATCGCTGGTTTCTATTTTTGCAGGAAAATGATTCACAATGTAGAATGTACTGTACTACAAAAGGGAGAGAAGAAAATAGTTCCACGATACATGTTGGGAGCCAGAAGCAATGGCTCGCTGCTGTGATTCACGCGTGTGCTGCCCAGGCATTCCAAAAATGGCTTTCTTCACAATTAGCCACCAAATCTGTCAACCATAAAAGGAAAACCATCCGTTAACAGCAAGTGATTCCGGCTGGGGCTGCTTGAAATAAAGAGAGGTGATAATTCATGGGGCGGGTGAAATGTCAAAACTTGCTGGACATCTTCTCGTGAACAACTTCACGGCGGGGCAGCCCAAACTGGCAGTTTCTGCTCTTAAACTGGGAGGAGTTACCATGCTTCAACAATCAGTAGGGTCTGTCCGATCAGAACCAGTCACTGGTATCTGTTAATGGTCTGAGTATGGCATCAGTGCCCCGTGCACTGCCACTTGTGGAGGACAGGGGCACAGCAGCGAGGGCTCTGGGTTGCTGGGGGGCTGCTGCCCACGTATTCCCCATGGAACCAGCTTGGCAGAAAGCAGGCAGCGAGTGGGCTGAGCCCTGGCAGATTGCGCTTCCCCCAGCACGACCACTGCTGAGAGCGCCCAGCTGGGTGTCAGCTGAAATATGAAAATGTGGGTGTTGCTTCCACACATCTGCATTTTTGGGACCCCCCTCAAGTCTGGCATAATCTGGGGTGTCTCAAGGCCAATGTGCTCCTTCCAAGGGTCTTTATGAAGGTTGAGGATCTGTCGTCTGACTAGCAGCAGTTTGCAGTAGCTGGAGATGGGATGAACTCCAGCCATCGCTGATGACGCCCCTCTCATGATTTATAGGCAGAATATTTATTAACACATGCCTCCCAAGAGCCTTTGACGTGTACTTGGGAATGACTCTGGGAAAATATACACGCAAATGTAAGTATAGGCACTCCTTCTGGAAAAGGCAATTTATTGCAACTGCTAATTCACTTTCCTTAAAAACAGGCTCTGCCGCGGTAACACTTGTGTGCGCTTTTGTCCCCGTCAGGGATTCATGCCTAATGCAGCCGTGGAATGGCTGTATCTCTTGGGGTAGATAGATGGGCCATTTTCCTCTTGGGGCTGGATCGAGTCGCTGATGAACAATCTCCAGGTACCGGTGATTTCTCGATATCTGATGGAAATCAGAAGAGGTTGTTTTATCCTGCAAAACAAACTACCTATGCTCTGTCTGTCACATTTACAGTTCTAGAAGGAACAGCATCGTTAAGGAATAAAACAAACATCAGAGCAGTTCCTCGGTGTTTATTTGACAGTCCAACTTACCATGGGTCTGACTTTCTCAGGGAAGTAAATGCTGACCTTTCATCTGAAAATCCTTTAGGATCTCATGAACTGCTCCGTGCCCGGTGGCCTGTAGTGGTAGGAAAGCCATCCTGAGCCAGCAGCAACTTCTCACGTGAGTTATAGATACTGCTATTATACCACAATTCACAACAAATGAGCTGTAGCACCCTTTAAAATTGCACTCCCAGCCTTGGAATTTCAGCCTGGATCTGGTGCCCTTTATTGTCAGACCAGGTCTGTGTGGCTGCTGACCGGGAAAACAGATGTCCACTTTCTGTTTATTTTGCTGTTATTGTCCTGTGCCAGAAACCTTCTCATTTGACCTCGAGCTAACAACTGGGTATAAGTGGCATCCGTGCTGAGGTTTTTGATCGTACACCATACAGTAATCTCAGAGGCAACTGCTCCCAATCTAAATCTCATCATAATAATGACGACACAAATGGATGCACCAGTGCAATGCCACTGGTGCAACCAGCTTTTCAACTTCATAAATGCATATCAACATCCTGCGAGTGGCTTAAAACACAGGCATGGTCAGGAAAAGCAGTCTGTAAAAGCAATGGCTCTGTGTTCTATATTAATTCTGAATTATAAACACAGCAGAATATACACAAGTCCTACTTTCCGGATGGTTTTTTTATCCTGGTATTAACTGTCAGGAGAAGGCTCTATGCTATTAACAGTCTCCTGCCTATTGCTAAGTGTCGGCTTCCCCATGTGTAAGAATAGTTTTTGGCACTTCCGCAATTTATATTTCCAACATTCATTTCATTAAAAAAACCCCAAAACCCAGTGTTTTAACAGTCACGATCCAGAGGGTCTGCGACTGTAGGATTAAGGGCTCCTGGTTTTTTTCCTGGGGTCCTGACCGTGCCAGGAAATGCCTTTTCCATTAATCACCTTCGCTTAACTAATCAGCCCCAAGTCAAGTTTGCTAAGCTTATAAATTAAGGGCCCAATCTTTTGTTGGCTGTTGCTCAAGGAAGTCACAGCACTTTTTGGTTTAGCTCGGCCTCCCAAACCAATTTGGTTGTGCTTTTGCCCTTCCCTCCCGCGGGTCGCTGGAAGCCTGACCCGGTCTCTGCCGCTGCCTTGCAGTCTCAGGACAGCCCTTCAGCTGCTGGCGAGGGTCAGAACCGGCACTGCCCCAGGGACGTGGGCTGCCAGCCTCCAGCCGCAGCGGCCGCGACCTCCCGCGTTCAGCACGCTCTTCCCTTCGCCGTAGCCCGCTTACGGCTGACATACTTGTGGGGCTTCTGCCTCAAGCACTCTAGACCACTCCTGCAAAGCTTTGAAGCTTGTTTCCACAGCGCTCGGTCGCTGCAGTGTTTGTTTTACCACTCGAGTGCTATGCTGGCTTGCTGTGGATTACGTCCACGGCTGTTTTCCCTCAGGAGCTTTCCCCCGTGCACCAGAACCTTGCAGGAAACCTTCTTACCCTTCCTCATTCCAAAAGCAGAAAGTAATTTCGCTCCTTGGCCTTGCCTGACCAATTGGTCGTTTCTTTGATGAAGGAGAAAACGTAACTACGTAATTCAGGAACCATTCCCACAACATCCAGCCAAATGGATTTATGCATGTCCACGTCTGACCAGGATATTTGAGTCTGCCAAATCTACGTAGGAATGTCTCTGCAAGCGCAGAAGACCCATGGCAAGCCTTGCCCCTTCTGGAGGCTGCTGCACACCCGCTTCCATCGGTGGCTATTGGGAGTGGCATTAAGGTGCTTGTGCCTTCTCCCCTATTTCTCTTTCAAAGCAGGCGGAATAGCTGATACTAACCAGCAGCAACTGAATCCCTGTCCTAGAAAAACAACCCGCCCGTGAAGCAGTCCTAGAGTGAGAACGGCAGTATTAGTAATGACAGGGTGCGGCACATGCTCCACCTACTACCACAGCCATCTGAGGGCAAAGTGCTTCAAGAGCGAAGAGAAAGCTCTTACCACCATTCTAAGCACTGTGGCTAAGATCCAGAAAGGAGAGCCTCGCAAAGGTATCTTTAGAGAAGCAAAATTATTTATTTCCCATCTATATCATGAAAACTAATAATCTGCTTTCACGGGTAGTCCTTAAATGGTCACTGGGTCAGTACCAGAGCGACTTACCTGCTGTGCAAGTAACGGTACGTGAGATGTGCCCAGGCCCCGCTCTGCTTTGGAGAGCTGACTTTTCAGAATGCTTTTCATTCACAAACCTGCTTTCCTTTGCCATCTGCCACCTCCGCCGTGCTTGTCCCGTATTGCTCGTTCTTTCTCCCTCTTCTGTGCCTTGCCCATGCTGTGGTACCGAGCTTACTGCTCACTTTTATCTCCAACATATCAGCTCTGATCTTCCAGATCTTTTAATCAAAATGATTGACGTGAGAGAAATTATGACATGAAAAATCCAGTGAGCTCCCTTCTCCTGTAATTATTTATTGTCTTTTGTATTTGCTATTTGTCATAAGGCTTTGGATATGGGTTAGGGGATATCTGGGATATCTGGGATATCTTCCCATCCTTGATGACAGGAGTACGTGCTGGCACGTTTGGACATTCAGGCTGATGAAGGCAACTCTTTGTTAGACTGCAAGGGCAAGACATAATGCAATTCTTGTTTTTACTCTACATCTCATGATATTTTAGATTTAAGTGGGGCTCATGTGGTTCACGAATTGGCCTTAAATCACCTACGTGCTGTCACTAAGCATTTCCTTAACAGCCGTTCTTTCCCATAGTTAATTACTTATCAAATGTCAAAAAGTGATGGCTGAGCAAAATGTCCTGTTCTCTGCACAAACCCAAACTTCGCGATCGTTTTCTGTAGACAAACACAACGAAGGGCTACATGGAAAAATCATGAGATGTTCTGGTGGCACAACAGCTTCATTTTTATGCCTGACTAAACCTGACAATCGAAAGTAAGGGAGGGGAGTGGGGAGAATTAATAAATATACATCACCCTACCTAATGGTTATGAACAGCCTTAGGCCAGACCACAGCTGTTAGAGACCAAGTTGTTGTTTGCTGGGGTTTTTTCTGGAGAAAAATACGAAAGCCTTTTATGGAAGATTATATCTCAAAATTGGCTGGTGGAAGTTGTTGGGTATTTTTTAGTTGAGGATTCCAAAAATGTATGTTTTCATTCAAGACAGAACTCATGAGCTGGAACTTCTGGAGAAGCAGGCACAGTGGTTATCATTGATCAACATTACCTACCTCTGCTACCGCTATGGATTTGTCGTTTGCTTTGGCTTTGGAACAGGATTGAGGATTGAATAATCTGTTCCAAAGTGTAGGCTCCAGCTCATTTCCCAGTAAAAAATAAAAAGGAACAGATAAATACAAAGAAAATGCGTTACACAATATGCCAGGGCTGTTTTAACATCAGTGGTTTTCCTCTCCATGGAGTTCCTGTATATTTTCTTAATGGCTGAGATCAACTTCCAAATATAACTCGGAATGTGTTTTCTGGGTTGCTTTTGATATCTCCATTGCAGAAGCCTCAAGTTTGGGCTTGCAGTGAGGTGGGACTCTGTAGAGGACAGACTGAGTGACGGAGTGGTTTGCTGTCTACGTCTACAAACAAGTGGTGTGGGCAGGACTTCCAACTCCTATCAGGAGGAACTTCCCTACATACTGCTCCTGGTTAGTTCTCCTCTACCCCGAAACAAGAGGAGATGCTGAAACAATGTGAGTTTCATACCAGTGTCTATCAAATCTCATCAGAAATAAGCCTTTAATATGACACTGACAAAACAAAAAAAAAGCTCCACAGGGTGAATCTCTATTTATTTTATACCTTGCACGTGTTGCTGAGCCCCGCAGCAGCTCGGGCTGTTCCATGAACTTTGGTGACAATCCAGGTGACAGGCGGTGTTTTGCTCCGAGGGCTGGAGGAGAATACGCCAGCGCACGTTTCCTTACTCTGGCCCTATGGCCTGTGTAAACTCACAAACAGTAAGTACAACTCTCCGGAGAGGGACAAGCAAGGAAGTCATATAAAAGGGGTCCATATCCCAACCAGACCTTCACAACACCAAGGAGGGGAAACTGAGGCCAAGGGTTATTGTCCACAGTGCTGCACGCAGTCATATTTTCCTTTGAGTCTATATAAACCCAAGAGCTTATTTATCAGTCTTTTGAGTCTCTCCCCCTCAATCAAATATTGCGTGTTAGGAGGGAAGTATGGCCTGTCATGGGAGTCCAGGGAAGATATTTTCTTTTCCAGTATCCTGAGCAAGTGTTTCAATGGGTTACAAACAAAATCTTCCTCCCTTTTGTTGCTAATTATACCTAAGAGAACGGTCGCATCTCCTGTTTGTAAGTCACCAGTTATTCTGCATGATCTGAACGCAGTCTGAACAGTGATGAAATAGTTAGAAATTAACTTGGTAGCGATGCGCTGGCACATGAAGGAGTTCTCGGCTTCTTGATGACGTTACAGCATCCATATGTAATGCTTGATAAGGTATTTGCTGTGGCATTGGCGTGATTATCTGCATCAGTTAAAATACGTGTTAATTGATAATCGGCTGTGATTGGAACACCGTTCCACAGCACTGAATTATTCACAAGCAGAAATGTTCCATTCATCAATCCAAGAGGCTAAAGGACAGGTGGGGTTTTTTTAGTAGTTAGCTGCCTGGAGGTGCTAGTGGTGTTCGCAGGCGTTTTAAAAAAACCCTGGCATACGGTGAGCAACCACATTTCTTGAAAACACCCACTTGTCCTGAAAGCAGTGCTCACGGGAAGGCTCTTCCTTGTAGACTGGCTCCTTTAAAAGTGCTTACGTCACTAAAAGTACTATAAACAGCATGGAGGGCTCAAAAAAAAAGATACTCCTTTACAGAGCCAGTGGATGTGAAAGAGACCCCTGAACTGAGACACAACGCTCTCCTTCCCCTCCTGGAAATGCTGATTTGGCAGATACGCTGCAGACCGCTTTTCCTCGGCGACGCGCTCGCGCTGAGAGCTGCGCTGAGGGTGTGCGGTGTGTGTGGCACGCGGACTGCAAAGCCGGGTCGCTAGGAACTGAACATGTGAAGCAAAAACTCCTAATGAGCCTCAGCGCTCGCTCCTTGTTGCTTGGCTGGGGCCATTGAGTAGCTCCTCAGAGCTATTAAGGCGTGCTCCGTGTTCAGAAAACCAAAGGAGCAGCAAACAGCTACTGGCCCTCAAAACACTGTGAGATACCTATGTCAAAGAATACATTTTAAGGGCATTTATCTAACTCCAGATGACTTTTGGCATTTGGCAGCGTGAGGTGCGAGAGTCACCCAGCACACTCAATCGCTGTGGCTGGTAACGAGGCAAGGGGCTTCCCACGGAAGGGCTTGTGCAATGTCGGTGTTCCTAGGTCCTTGCCCAAGCCCGGCCTTTCCCATGCCGTGAGGACTATCTCCTAGTATCTCTGCCTCACGCATAACCCCAGTGACCTCAGTGTGAATGAAACACGGCGTATTGTGAAAGCCTGGTTCCACCAAAGACCGTGTGTGCGGCGAGGACAAGATCTCACCTGCAAGGTCTTGCTCTGCACAGCTCTGGCAACTGAGATGGGGATCACGGGGCCTGTGTCCTCTGATGTCCTCTCCCAGTGGACTGGGTGAAACGCCTGCCAGCCAAGCTGATACCAGTCTGGAGTGCAGACGTGCTTCTCTGTGACTTTGAGCCTCAGGTGCTTCGTGTTGGCTCCTGCAATCTGTCTTTCTTCTGCCTCGGGCTGAATCCAACTTTGAGCCAAGGATTTCCACAAAGTCAGCGGGAGCCCCCTCCCATCCTACCTCAGACGGGGCAGGACGGGGTCATGAAAGTCAATCGCGCTGTAACAGCCGCACTGAGACATGCAGAAGTGCCAAGGTTTGCCTATAGCTGACTTTGCGCTGTGCAGCAAGGGAGGCTGCGGATGCTGAGGGCTCTCGGGAGGGCAGCACCCGCTGCTGGATTCCTGGGGCAGCTCACTGGTAAGACAGGACTCAAGGCGTTGTGACTCAGCTGGTTTTATCTGTGGCAGAAAAGTACATGTCTGGGGTATGAGGCAGGAGCTACACGAGAAGCTTCGAGTTCAGCAGGCTTCGGACCATGAAGCTGCCACTGTGCTCGGGCACGCGAGTCCCTGAGTAAATTTAATTCAGATTTTGCTCCTAGCTGGGGTTGTTCATCCCCTCTGTAAATGAAGCCACCTTATTTGGGTAGCCAGTATGGTTTTAGAAGACTCGAGTTTTATTTAGGGTTTGATTTAGGATGTGGGACCCTCACGCAAATTGCAGCACAGGCGGGGGGCGTGGGGGGGTGAATGCAACATCTGGTCTATTTTTATAGCTTCTACTCTAATGCGTGGTGGCAAATCCATTTAACTAAGCTGTACGAAACCATCATCACTCCTGCTTAATTATAAACCTGTTGCACAGAGTTTTGTTTTCTGAAAATTACTGTGGATAAACATACTTACCTCTAATCTATATTGATCTCTGTCAAGAGATGAACAGATGATGAACTTCAGCCACCCAGTTCTATTCCAGTGCATTTCCCATCTGTACAGAAAGGGAAAAATGTTTACTGTAATTAAGACCAAACACTTCAAGTAAATGATTATGGTAGTAAGGAAAACAAAAAAGGGGGGTGTGGGGGGGGTGGGGGGGGTGTGAGAAACAAAGAAAGGAAGAGAAAAAAGAGCAAAATCCTGTGTGAGAAAACGTTCCCTATCGCCAAGGCCAGCCGACAGCAGAACACGGAGTATCTGCCCCTCCCACTGCCTAGACTCGGACAGAGAGATCCCTATTGCCTCCACATTCTACTCATCATCACTCGTCTGAGGTAACTTCTACGTGAAGTACCCGAGCAGCCAGCGAGCTGCCTGACGGGATGACCGCAGGGACGTACAGCCAGAGGTGATGAACCCTGGTGACAATGGGCTTAGGCCTATCTAGGCAGTCGGGAGGAGCAAGTATGAACAAGGACGAGACTGTTTTTGCTTTACCCAAGTGTAAGCTTAATGAAGACTTCCTTACGAGCTGCAACCTACGTTCTCACACGGCTCTGGGTAGTCAAGCTAGCCCTGGGGCCAGTTAGCCTGTGCTGTACTCTGCATAGCCCTCCGTTTGAGGAATGGTATTTAGAAAACCACAAAACGCAACACAATGATTCTTTCTCTGGAGACAAAAATCATCACAGTACCTTTATTTCTTCCTTGGAGAAGGAAATATGACAACAGCTCTGTTTTCTTCTTGGTTTCTGAAGCTGCAGGAGATTGTTGTCTTATTTCAATGTCTTATTCCAATTACATTCTGTTTTACAATCCTCTAAAATCCGAAACAACAATAAAATCCCTATATACCTATATAGATCTAGAAGTGTTATATGCAAGACTTTGCACATTTAAAGCCAAACAGTTTAAAAAGAAATCCAGTGTCATGTATTTGTGCTTGCTTACTTGCATTACTTTTCAGCTCGGGTAATACCAATCAGATGGTTTATGATTATTTCACACTGGATTTCACTCCAGGCTCCCTCTGCCACAGCATAGCTCTTCAGTGGTTGAGCGGTTGCAAATCCTGTGGGGAGGAAGTTTATGTCTTTGTTGGAAGACAGAATTTCTTTTGGAATCTGTTTAAATTGCTGCTGCCCGCTGATTGATCCTGGACTTTATCAACGCTCATTGACACGGAGGCCTTGGCAAATCCTCGCGATGCTGAAGAGTTACATCCCGTCCCCAGTGAGCGTCAGGAGTGAGGAACGACTGACAGAAAATAAGTGTAAAAATGTAAGTAACTGGAATGAGAGTTTGGCGAGAGCCCGGGAATCCCGAGCGGGCGCGTGACTCGAGTACAGAGGGTGCCCTGCAGTGCGGCCCCAGCACCCAGCGCGCCGTGCTCCGGCCACCACCTCTGCAACGGAGGCGCCAGACTGGTGCTCAATTCCTGTATTAGTACACTCTAGCCCCTGCCTCATCCGGAGCCCTTGATTTTGCAGAGATTTGTGCCTGCACTTCCCTCTAAGTGTATGAATCAGTGAGCGGAGGATTGGATTTGTAAACGAGAAAAATGAGCAAAATGCGCAAAGTCCAGGGACCTCCCTGGCCATTCGCCCGAGTCTCGCTGTTACTGGGGGCAGTGAGGCTCAGCAGCGCACCCAGGGGCGCCCAAACCCAAATGTGGTGTCCTCTCATCCTTCCGCCTTTTGGCTTCCCTGCCCAGCTACCGGCAGGGACACCTCTGGGGGAGAACGGCTGTCCAAAGGCGTTAACTGCTGCTGAACGGTGAGGGTCACAGAAGAGTCCCGGCTCTTGGAGCTCTCAGACCCTTCTTCAGCGCAGCATTCCTGCGGGAAGTCCTTTTCTCACAGCCCTGGGGATTTACTGCGAGGTCCTCCCTCTGTGTGGGCAACACCAGGGCCTGGAAGCGATGCAGCCCCGGCTGGTTCCCCACAGCCAGGAACCACGCTGGCTTGGCTCAGGAGCATGGCATCTCCCTCAGCTGGCGAGCCAGCACCCGGAACACGGGGGGAAGGCAACGCCCCGCTGCAGACACGGCTTCGCACCTGGGAGAAACGGGGAAGCGGTGTGGACCGACGGCAGAAGAAGAGGGAGTCACGGGCCAGGAGAAGTATTTGGGAGCTGGGGAAGACAATTGAAAATTTTTTCTGAAAAAACCTGAAGGGCCCTCTGGCAGGAGGAGAAATAAACCTGGTGACAAGAACCTGTTATTAGGTAGGTGTTAATCAGGACAGAAGGCTCCAAATATAAGGGAATGACGTAGTGATAGCAATAAAAGAAGGTGCAAACTCGAATTTTTTAGTTTCTGGCTCGATGTTAGGATTGTACTCAGGGCAATGTATAACTCAAGGTATTGACTGCAGTAGGAATGCTCCAAGAGCCGTGTGTTACGTCTCTGCTGGAGCCGCGGTGGTGCTCTCTGTGCTGGTTAAGGTTACTAAAGGGGTTTTAATTCTACTTTTGCCCCCTCTCCAGCACTTACAATTGCTTATAACTCTCTGAAACTTCGTGTACCGAGCTGAACTCTTCTAGATGGTTTCCTTTTGGAACCGGTTTCATGCATGTGGCCTTGAGGGAAACCAGTTCAGCCAGTTAAAACCAGGCACGGCCTTTGTTTCTATGCGCCGGCTTTAACTATTTCAGCAATGCGCTCCAACCCGCGCAGCTGGCTTCAGGGAGAGGTCAGCGTGCGAGGACCCTCTCTGCTGAGCCTTGTAAGGCTGGGCGCCTCGCGGGGATGTGACGTTGACCTTTTCTGTTTCACCTTCGGTGGTTTCAGTCGTTTTCTTGGAGTGCTGCTGAAAATACGCCCGGGCTGGTTCACAGGATGGCCGGGCGCTGCGTGCCCAGAACGGGAGGAGGTTTAGCTTCCTGCTCAGGGCAGGGGAGTAAATACCCAGGCCCTAATACCACAAGCGAGGTGTCACATGGACAAGGGGAACTGTGGAATGAGTTTCCTAGAACGGAATATAGAAACTCACAGGGTATTAAATTCTCCACCGAGTCTTTTGCCGAAATTGCATTGTTACGTCTGTGTCGTTCTTCTCTGTGTGAGGCTGGACAGGCTCTTGGAAAACCTTGCGTTGACCGAGAGGGACTTGTAGGACGTGATGACAAAACAGCGAGACCCTCCTGGAGGTGTTTCATTCGTGTGGCTTCTGCTGTTCCTCAGGCAGCAGAAGCTTTCCACACAGCGCGGTGGCCGAGACTCACTTGGGAAACACTGCACTGCTTCTGAAGGGCACTAAAACTCTGTGCTCTTAATCCGGGGGTCGAATCCGTATGGCGGTTTGGTGTCCTGTGCCATCCGCTGACCGGTGCCAGCAACGCACGTCCCCAGGCCGACGCACTCGGACTCGCAGAGATGTGCTACGCCAGGACGGTGTCCGGCTGCTGAGAGAGGGACGACCCCTTCTCACGTCAGCCGGTGCTTTATGTCCTTTGCTGGTGGCATGGTTTCCTCAGCGCTGGTGAAAAACGGCTTCTCTCAGGCCTGGGACCCTGCGTGAAACTGAAAGAAAAGAAACTCCGGGGCTGCGGTGTCCCCAGACCACCACGCTGCCCTTGGGAGCAGAAGGGTGAACGCGGCGGGGGGCTGCCGCTCCACCCAGGGCAGCCCTGTGAGCAAGGCATGGCGTCACAGAAGGCCTCGCCCCCATTTCATTTGCCTCTCACACCTTCCCTACCTGTTCTCACCTTCCTGGCTGGTGTGGTGCTCCATACCCAGCCAGGAGCAGGGGTGGGCTCCCCTGGGACAAGCCAGATGGTTTTGTGTGTAATGCCTTTTCCTTGTGGAAAGACACGGCAGAAGGAGGGTGGAGCAGAGGGGTGTACCCGCCTCAGCGGGGAGCGAGGCCAAGCTCAGGGCTGGGAGAGCCACCCTCGTCAGGCATCGTGGGTCGCTCTTCGACTGAGACACAGCAAAGCCGAAAGCTGTACTAGCTCCTGGCTTGTCTTGCCACAGGAAGACTGCAGGAGAGCTGGGGCAGCCCAGAGCGGAAGAACGATGTCATTGCAGCTTGTGGATGATGCGTATGGTGTTATTGGCTCGGGTAAGCTGTACCTAGCTAAGGATACGAGATAAAACAGAGGTTTACTGCGCTTGGCCGCTTTAGATACTGGAAACAGTGGGGTCTAGCGCCTATCAGCCGGTTCTGCCTGTGCTCTACCAGCCTCTTTTGCAGCGTGGTGTTCCTAAAGGAGCAAGAGGATGCTGGGGGCTTCCTGGATTTGCCTGCAGTTCTGCGTCAGTATTAAGGAACCAGCCCCAGCCTGTGCCCTGGTGCTTGTCCGTGGACAAGTTGCATTCCCGTTCTCCACGGGCCAGCCCAGGCACTATCTGCTTGGGCTGCAAACACCGGGAGAAACGCCCCTGCGGCTTTACAGCGCCAAGCGCAGAGGGAATCCCATCTCGCATCAGACCTGGGACTTCACTGAAACTTGAATAATTCTAAAGGTCGCTGCTCCTGTGGAGGTCAGGAGAAAGTTGCACCCTAAGGAAGGGGAGAGCTTAGGCAGCCGTCTGCTTCTGTGTTGTGAGCACTCGTAAGGTGCAGGTTGCCCGACACCCTGGTTTTGTCAACCCCTGTAAATAACAGGTTGCTTTGCGCTCCATCCACACAGGTGGGACAAAGTGGGGCACAGGAGTTCGAGTATGCCTACACGGCCTTCAGGGCAGACGAGTTCTATGCCACTCCTTAGTGTTGGGAAGTGCAAAGGTTTCTTAACTTGCTTTACTGCACCACGTCAGATCTGCCAAGCTGCTGACAGGACAGGTCTGTCTAGGAGACCTTTTGCTCCTCTAGTATCTGAAGGACCTGGGAGAGCTTTCAAGAGGCATTTGGAAATGTTGGTTCAGGAAAGGAAATTAAGCCTGAATGCTGCGGCCAGCCTGATCCTTGCCTTGCTTGCAGCAGTGTCAGCCAGGTGTGGCTCCGCTGTGGTGAACAGACTGTTAACCACTACAGAACCAGTAAGAGGGGAGAGGAGCCCCAAGCACACAGTCCCTGCCTGCTGCTTGGTGGGACACATCCAACAGCTCAGTAGGCTGCTGTCCTTCTTGCTAAGTGTCCTTGAGCTTGACTTAGTTTTCTAGGAAAGGTTCTAAGTAAGATCCCAATTCTGAAGCCCCCCCATCACTCCATCGCTTTCCCCAGTGTGGAGAAGTCCGTAGCCCATGTGCTTGTGCCTTACCACCACCACTTCAGCTATTGTCCACCCAAGACAGCTCCTGGCTCGTGTCAGCTTAAGGGCCAGGTTACCTTTGCTGCTCTCAGGTTACCTTTACTGGGAACGGAGCTGAGGTGCCTGATTAATGAGTCTCTGTCAGAAGTGGTTACTCTGTCCTCTCCTTCCCTGAAGAGAAGAAAAAGACTGATGAATAACTCAAACCTGCAACCTGAGCTGTAGGGTTTTTTGCCACCAGTTATGTTTCTGGGGGTGTAACCCTGGGGTTCCCCTTGGAGTAAGTGAGGTGATTCTGCTGTTCCTTCATCTCCCCTTTGAGAACCAACCCCATGTCCACGATACAGATATTCCCACCATGTAGTGAAAATACATCCTCCGATGGGTTTAAAATGAACAGGTCCCTACACAACACAGCAGCCTCAGCAGAAATGGATGGAGATCGATGTCTGTGAACTTGGTGCCTGCATCCTCCTCGCGTTGCTGTTTGTCTGAACGTGGCTCCCAGTGTACTGAGGTGGCTGCCTGGTAGGTAGCAGGGGACGCACGGCTGAGTTTTCTTTAGAGTTGCTTTCAAATATTTATCTGCAGAAGGATAATGGGAGAGCTGTGTTTCCTCTTGTCGTCAGAATTTCAGACAGGATTTTAATCCCCTGTGCTCCTTCTGCTCACAGAGCCCTGACAAAAGGGGCGTGATCCTGCTGGCATAGGAGCATCTCTCCTTCTTCCCCGCTGCCCCCGGCAGGGATGTACTCTGCCTTCCCAGACTGAGAGCACACCAGGAAAATACCCGCGGTTTGGAAACTCGTCTGAATCTGCTTTTCTGGGCTATACTCTGTGAGATCGAACAGGGGCGTCTGCTCTTTCTCCTGTTTTTCTTTTCTCTATTCTTCCACTTCCCCTTTTAAGTGACGAGAGAGTGAGTAAATGATGTGCAGGTGTAGGAGTCCAGCGCACACCAGGACTGGGCACCCACTTCACTCTTGCCAGCATGGCCATTAACGTAAGCGTGTCTTGGAACATCATAGACCTGGCTGCAGCTTCTGTCCCAAGTGCTTACACCGTGTGAAGGGTCTCGAATTGTTTAAAACCTGGATTAAAAGCCGTAGCTCCGACTGGGCATTAGGAGTTTTACTGTGTCATTGGAAGCACCCGGCACCGCAGCAGCTGGGAATCGGTGTGCCTGGCCTTTGCCTCACTGACGGTGTTACGGGCTGTGTGCTAGCAAGAATAAGTACCATCAAGGGTTGCCTTCTGCCTCCCCAGCACCTCGGAGTGACGATGTAAGCTACAGCACTGTGAAATGTATATAATTCAAGGGGAGAACCCTACACTAAGCAACCTGCCTCTCTGCTTCTCAAACTGTTCCTCTCTGCCAAAACTCTTCTCTCCTGAGCCCAGACATGAAGCGACATTCACCTCTTCTTCCTGTTCCATAAAAAAACTCTGCAAAGGAAAGGAGTCATTAGCTGCAGAAAGCCCCTGAGAGCTCTCCAAAGGACACTCCTTGTACAGCCACCAGCCGCTGTGGCTCAAGGGTACAAGGAGGTGAGAAGGACCCATGTGCTCGCCCGTCTTTCCAGGCCTGGTTATCGTATAGATTTTTGTTTACATTTACATTGTGCCTTATAGTGGTAAAGTACAGCCTGCTGGCTGGGAGGGAAAAAGCTCCTCTCTAACACGACGGAGAAGTGTAACCTTGGACCATCAGCTGCAATCCAGTCTGAGGTACAATATTTGTGTTGAGCTTTGCCCTGTTAACTGCTTGACAGAATAGCTGGGCTGATAGATACCAAGATGGTATCTAAAGTCATGTCTAAGACAGCGTGGGGATGGTTTTTTCCAAAACAGGGCTCCTCATTAGTACGTGCACGCATAGCAGAGTGTCGGGGGAACACCTAACGCTTGCTAGGTAAACGTGCATTGCTCCTCTCCACGTGGGAGGAGCAGCCCCAGAACTGCCTCGCGCAGAGTCCTGCTGGATGCTCCTCTGTCTGCAGCCTACTTGGTGTGCAAAGACACCTTTTCTGCAGGGAAAAGCTTTGATTTGCCCAGGTCGAGATCGCTTGGTTAGCATTGCAAAAATGCTATGAGCCTGTTCGGCTGATAACCTTCAGCTCAGTTTGATCATCTGCTGCTTAGGTTATCCTAGCAGAGATAACGCGGAAAGGTGTGTTTATGGCTTTGCACTTAGCAGATATGGATACGCCTGGCAGTTGCACAAACATGTCCTTGGTTAAAGTCTGTTGCTAAGCAATAGTTTAAGATAAGGACTATATACAAATCCCTGAATGCTCAGTTTTTAGGGCTTTAGGCACTCATAGGGGAGAGGTATAGCAACATCCTGCTTTTGTCCAGTGCACCCGAAAGAAATGTTAATTCTTGTTAGCCTGGGAACAGAATTAAATTGTAGAGATCTGCAGCATGTTCCCCCTCCTGCAGCCAGCTGCAGCGCCCAGCCGAATGAGCAGCTCGGATGAGTAACCAGCTGTACTGCCCATCTGAGGTGACGAGGTACAGACAAAGGACAACTCCTGCTACCTGTGCCTTTATTGATGGCAGACTTTTGCACAGGGAGATGACGGGGAAGGAGCTGGAGCCTTTCACTTCTTGTCCCTCTGTCTGCTTCTGTGCATGCCGTCCATGTGGCTCCTGTAGTCATCACCCATGTTGCCTCGTGCCCATCAGCCAGTGAGTCGCTTCATAAGCAGAGGGGAACACTCTGACGGTGGTTCTCTGCGGCTCACTTCTCATGGGGCTGATTAATCTGAAAACAGAACTGCTTCTGCATTCTCCACGTGTCCTGTAGCTTTAAGTCACCCGGTTTCCACTCATGCCCCCTGAGCAGTTCTCTCTGCTTCCCAGCCTGCCTTTGGTGGATCCAAGCAATGCTGAGGGGCTGGAGGCGAGCCCCATCCCTGCGTCTCAGCAGGAGCCTCACAGAAAGCCTCCTCGTCTGCTGCTTTCTCCAGAGCGTGTGAGGGGAAAGCCGGTAGCTGCAGGAGCTTGGCAGCAGCGGTGGGCTGGAGCTGAGCTGACACACAGGGTGCAAATAGAGTCATAAAGTATATGTGGCAGCGTGATGCATATTAAAGCGATTCGCAGGGTAATGTTTCCCTGACTATATTCTTAGCAACAGAGAGAAGTGATCTTCCCACCTTAGCTGCAGACACGTTACAACACTCTCTGAAGAGGCTGTTGGAAGCGGGGTGTAGCGCTGGCTCCAGAAGAGCTCAGAGCCTGGTTTTGCAAGGGCCCCGTC
Source organism: Bucorvus abyssinicus (assembly GCA_009769605.1). Classification (NCBI taxonomy): domain Eukaryota; kingdom Metazoa; phylum Chordata; class Aves; order Bucerotiformes; family Bucorvidae; genus Bucorvus; species Bucorvus abyssinicus. The sequence continues at coordinate 1,357,869 of CM020045.1, forward strand.
CCTGCTCCTCACGGCCAGCCGGCACCCCGCGGCTCTGCTCCGCACCACACACCCAGGGGCGAGCACATGCTGCCTCCTGTTCCTGCCGTTCAGTGGCGTGTCTGAAAACATGCCCAAGAAATGACTGTGTTCCCTCAGGGATACGGAAGGACCAGCCTGAAGAAAGCTTTATATCCGTGTAGTTACTAACCCTTTATTTGGAAAAACAGGGTGCTTCTTGGAGCTTTGGCTGAATACCCTAATGACCTGCGCACAAACCCTCTCCAGCTGCTTCCCCGGGGAGAAGGCAGAAGTCACAGTTTTCTTTCCATGAGCTCTAGCTTCGGAGCAGAGGCTCAAGAACTGGGCTGCAGCCACCCTCTCTAGTGAGGCCACCAATGGAGCAGCTGCGTTGGCGCTCAGGAGGTGTTTCTGGGATGCTACATCTGCTCCCATGTCAAACAGCAACTCTCATCGTTTCCGAGCAGAAGGAAGGGGCAATACTTCCTCTTCGTTTCCAATGGGTTTAAAAGTCTGCTTGCATGTTTATTCCAGGTGTGTGAAGTTGTATGTGCAAAACCTGATTTAAAACCCAGTTTAAACTCAGGTAATTAGTGTGTACTTTACAGTCTCTGGTGATGGTGCTCTGCACCATCCTTGTGCTTTGCTGCCAACGCGAACGAAGGCATCTTGAGATCGTGCCCGGCCTTTTCTGCAGGTTACTTTTTAACCTGATAAGAACTCTGTTACCACACAGCCTCTAAAGACCAAGAACACCAATGTTAACAACCGCGAAGAGAACTCTCCTGCGCATTCTGCTGGAAGGGTTTGATCATGGAAGTTACGTCTGTTACACCCAGTTCCACTAAACGCATCTCCAATTTTCCTGTCTTTACAGCAAACGCTGCGTGGTAAGGAGCCTGGAATAACAGCTGCTGCCACTCATGTTAACTGAGAGGAGCACAAGACACTGCAGGGTCTCGTTTCCCGTCACTTACGGGTCGGATGAAAGTATCTGTTGTACTGACTCGTCCATCAAATATGAATGATGCAGATAGAGTGGCTGTTCACACACGGTGATCTATTTTAGTTAAATTGAAAACACACACAGGGAAGTGTTTCAGCTTTGTGGATAGAAAACACTAGAAATGATTTTTTTGTTTCGTTTCTTCCATTTGCCGGTGACAGTTAGCTCTCAGGGGTGCCCAGTCGGTGACTGGCAGAGGATGAGCTCTCTTTTTCTAGGACAAAGATCCAAATATCGTTAGTTATCCAACGAAACCTCACGAATTCGAGGAGGAGGTGCTTGCCTCCCTCCATCATGCTAATTTCACCCGAGTACTCAGCTCGTGTACAGTGTTAACATAAGCATTGACGAAGCTGCTCCCTCGGGAGGATGACAGCAATTGTTTTGCTGAATGTTTAATGGCTTCCTCTCCCTCTGGACTGCGGGCCAGCGCGTATCGTAATGAACAAGCTCTGGAAGAATATTATAGCCTCACTTCATCTATTAGGACACTTTACTTAGAAATTTATTTTGCACTACCGTGAATTATATAAACACACAAATTAAAGATACCTACGCAGTAACTGCTTGCAGAGAGCATTGTCTGCTGCACACTCATTAGGAGAATGAATTATTCTGTGGAAAGTCACTTAACCTTTGTGGATTTCCTGGTACTGTGTTTATTAATGCCCTTGCTTTGTTTTGAAGTAATATCTCTCTATTATCTGAAAAATTAACGTGCAGCATTAAGGTTTCCTCGGAACACACTAATTATACAGTCAGGCCAAAAAGTGCGGTCTCATCCTGCTCCCCCATTTATAGAACAGTACGTCTGTGTCCCCCTGTGCAAAGGCTTTCGAAACCAGAACCAAATGATACAGGGCTAAACTCCTTCGGAGGAGGAAAAGAACAAAAAGAAAGGCTTTTGGTTTCCATGGGCAAATGCTGATTCCAAGCGGAAAGCTTCACTGAATAGCCTTTATCAGGGTTTGTCCGCAGGGCTAACGTTGTGCTGTGGAAAATACTTCTCCAACAGCAAATGGAGATGAAGGAAAAAGAGCAGAGTGCTCGGCAAAGGGTCTCCCTGGGTTACAGAACCAATGCTGAACTCGCGCCTGTTTTTGTCGGGAAGGCTGCTAGCAGGAATACGGCAGCTCTAGGAACTTTGCACGCAGTAAAAACAGGATGCACCAGGAATAGGACCCTTGGCACAGAGCAGCCCACACGGAAAGGTGCTGCCGCGGGAAGCTGTGTGTGTGCAGAGACCTGCACCAGCAGATACCTTCAAGGGCAAAGCATCGCTGAAGCTTTAGCTAGTATTTTTGTGATAACGAAAGCTAGTGATCAGTCACTGGAAATTTCGAATGACCTCAGTAACCTGACTCATTCTGTGGTGGCCTGTCCTGTTTGTGGGAGAGCTGTGAGCCAGGGGACTGAGGAGAAGCTGCTGCAGGTGCCCGTCGTGGTGACAGACGTGCTATGGTGCTGCTGACGGCATGGACAGATGGGACGGTGCCGTGCAGGCAATGGGAAACCTGGTTCCGTAGGTTCTCAGCCCGTAGTCTTGTTTCAGGAAACAACAGCAGGCACTGACTCCTGACACGTACTGCAGCTGACCGACACTCCTTGAATCCGTTGGACTTGGGATTTGTGGGGTTTGATACTACTTTTGTGGCACAGAGTTGCTGCTGCCTTTGCTGGAAAAGACACGTCGTTGCGCACATGCTACACCATGCTTGTGTCGGAAAGAGCTGCAAGCACATCCCTGAGGAGTCAGTCAGTAGCGAGCAAAGGCTGTTGACTTCCACTGACACCTTCCAGGTGACACGAATACAAACAGAATAAAACTTCGGCCTTGAGGGGAAGGCTTCAGCAAACGGCCGCTTGGAGTAATTAAACCTCCCGTACCAGCCGTGTCATCGTGACACGAACGGAGAAGCATTGTTAACCTGGCCGGGTCTCCAGCCTCCTTACAGGGCTGAAGCCTGGCACTGACTGGAAAGGCTGGGCTCAGGGGGTGGTGCTGGGTGGTCCTGAGGATGAATACGCTCTAGCTGGCAGCATAGCTGAGTCTTGCAATTACTGAATTGTAGACTAAGAAAAAAAAAATTCCAATTTTTGCTGCTTCCACATCATCTCCTGCTTTATCCTCTCCATGCTGTGAGTTCAGGATGGAACAGCTGCTGGCAGGGGAGGAGGGTTGGGGAGGGAGGGGGCTGCAGATGCTGCTGGTAAAGTACAAGACCTAGAAGGGGGCAGTGGGAGGAATCAGTGTGATGGAGACAGGAAGAGCTGAATTGCTGCAACCTCGGTGTTCTGGTGTTTCACTTCCACCTTAGAAAAGAAAGCAGGTTGTAAGAAACTGCTGATTGAGAGAGGTTGTAGATCAACAGGCTTCGGTCTCCTCTGACTTACGTGAACACTCTTCTTTATTGCTGGAGGTTGTAACAGGGTAACGCTGCGCGTCGGGACGGTGGGATTTCTCCAGAGCAGCACCGAGTGTTTGGCGCATGGGCTGAGCCGCTGAAGGCTCCGGTCTGTACCGGCTCCCCACCAAACGCTGCGACTGGCAGACAAGCAAAGCCAGGTTACTCATTTCTGGTGGAGACTCACAGGAAAAGCGGAGCTTGAAACTACGCGTAGACTTTCTCCTGTAAGAGGAAAGGGAGAAGATGCCACTCCAGTACGTTAGTGGTGTGTCGTCCTTTTCTGTAAGAAAAAATGATGAATTTTAGAACCGTTCTTTCTAGTGAAACAAAACTAGCTCCGGTTTTGAAACTGACTTCGTTGTCCTGGGGCTGGAGTACAGTGATTTGTAAGCTGGGACTAAAACCTAACCTCGTATATCTTATCAGCATTATCTCATGATAAAGGAGCATTTCCCAACTTTAACAGTGAAAATTCCACTCTTGGATAAAAACGCTTCCTGGATCCTGAGCATCTCTTTATATTACAGGTTTTGCACGTGAAGTTGCAGGACCACTGCACGTGGGTGAACGATCCTGTTTTCACAGCAGGTTGCTAACAGCCTCTTCCTTCCATGTGGGGTGACTGGAGGCACAGCTGCTAGTCAGCATTCGGGTTTTCCTGGTGTAGTTACCAGCACGGGTGAAAATGGGCATACACGGATTTGAGAAAGTGGACAGACTGCCAAACCCATTGATCAAGTGTTCAGAGGGTAACGGTTGAAGACATTTTCCAATGCCGTAAGACAGGTATTTGTCTCTAATTCAACAGTGAACGGTGAGCCCTGTATGACCCTTTAACTGCTCTTCTGCACAACACGCATGCTCTTTGTTTTCACAGATGTTTGTGGAGGGGGGGAAGGTTGTTTTTTCTTAAAGCTCTTCAATATGCACACATTCTCATCTTCCACCTCGCTCTCCCAAATGCAATCATCTCTGTGCGTGACTGACCTAAGTGATCACCATGGTTTCCAATTCAATTCAGGTCCCCAAAGAGGTCTTTTAATTAAGAAGCTCTAATAGAATCTGAGAGAAAACTTCTAAGTCCCCAGTCTTCAGGCTGTGAGCTACTGATCCCTGGGGGTTCTATGGCCAACTGGTACGGGACCCTGAACATGTCCTTTCTGGAAAGGTCATAGTCTATGCAGAAATTTGTGTGAGTAAATCTTTCTTACAGATGTAGATATCCCACAGAAAATTCCTAGGGATCACAAAGGGATGAAAAGCCCTGTAGTAGGCTGCTGCTGAGCAGTGGGTGGTGACTGAGAGAGTAGGAAGCGAGTGCCCACAGACACATCCGCGCTTGAAGCTCTACCTACAGCCTGAGTAAGGTTCTCAGCCCAGCTCACAGCCAGCTCGAGTCCCGTCGCAGCAGTGGGGAGCTCTGATGGTGGGTGCTGTGATGACAGGACTTTGCTAGTGCTTTCCATGTGCTTTGTAGCAAGACTCAAAATACCTAATTTTTACCCAGAGCGTGTTTAAGCCAGCCACAGAGTTTAACCAGCATCACCTGAACTGCAGACATGTCCATGGGGGGGAGTCCCAGAAGTACTTGCGATTGGTGTGTATTTATTTCAGCGGGGACAAGCCCACCTCGTGTGGGCACCTGTGTGTGGAGCAGTGTACTCTGATGACTACACAGCGGCTCGGACTAAATCTCCAGGTAACAACTTGTGCTTGCTGGACTCTGGATGCGATGTTTGGTAACGTTGTGCAGAAGCACCTGAGAACGCTTTCACACCAGGAACTCCAGCATCAGCCACGTATGAGAACAAAAACTGAGACTGGAAAACACTCCTGAACTCTTGCAAGTATTTGCTGAAAAGCAAAGTTCCAGAAAACAGGGGCTACTTATAAACTTGAGGTAACTTTGGTGAATAGTTCCTGGCTGGAAGACAAAAAGGGAAATCTAAATGTTCTGTGTAGATTGTTTCAGGATTAAACATCTTGAATTTTTGTTTCAAAACGCTCTCCCTTCTGGCAATTCTCTCCAAACTTCTGGTCATATAACTCTGAGTTATTGAAGATACTACTCGAAGACTCCTGTCAGAACAATATTTTGTTTAATTATTTAAACTCTTTATTAGTCGAAGATCTCTAAGGTATTCCTTTGGAATGTACCTTGAAATTATTTTCTTTTTTTTCAGCTTATTACTTCTCGGTTAGCTGGCTGAACAGCAAGCGCTCCGCAGGTACCCCAGAAGGGACGATGGGAAAACAGAAGAAATTAATAAATAATAAGTCATCTCCTTGACACAGCGGCACTCCAAGGCCAGACCTCGACCACACGTAAGAGGTACCTGTACCTTTCCGTGCCCTATGATTGCACCAACACATATCTAATGAGGGCCACTCCGATGATTTACAGAATTCATACATACTGCAATAATACAATGAGTGAGTGGAAACTTCCCCTAGCTCCCGCTCTGCAGAAGAGACCTGATAAAAAGGGGTTTGAAGGAGGGTCGTGCCATGCTGTGCCTGGGTCTGGTAGTCGCGGGAGGGAGCGGGGCTGCGGCAGGACCAAACCCCGTGTTGTAGGAAGTTATCCCGTTCTGCACAGAAAAACACCCCCCGGCTCAACTCCCCGCAGACTTGGGCTTCTGCCTGCTGAAAACCAGGGCTGAAACATCTCCCTTGGTACCCTCTGAAACACCCTGCAGTGTCCCCCAAGGGCACGTAGAGCAGCATCGGTATCACTGGGAAACGACGCGCTCGCTTGCTGGACTTGGCAGCTCCCTGTCTCGGGAACCTGCGATAGCGGCGCAGATTTCTGTGTCTTGTCAGCCTAGAAGAGGCTCCGAGGCTGCGCAGCCTCTGGTGAGGCAGCGCTTCGTGCGCCAGTGGTCTGTGCCAGACAATGCTGCTTACACCGAGCACAAGCCCACCCCTCACCTCCACTGACCAGAACACCGTTCTGTCCCTGAACTCCCATCCTGAAACGGTGCCCGGCACGGCAAACTGCGGCTGTGCACGGCCGCTCCTCCCGCAGGACACCGAACCGCAGGGATGCTCGCTGCTGGCTGATGGACCAACATCCCCGGCCCCAGCCCTAACCCCGACCTCGCCAGCCGCTGCTCTGTGAGCAGGCTGCTCCCAGAATGAGGGTGCAAGAGGCCTTTGCAGCCCGGCCAGGGGCTGCTTCGCATTTGCTCCTAACTCTCTCAGAACGGGTTTTTTTGCGTGTTTCTGTCAGAAAAGCTGGTGAAGCTGGGCTGTGCTCTGTGAGAGCTTTTCGGTAAGGACAATGGTCCCTCTGTCACAGTGTTCAGTGCTCTTTTAGGGCTTGCCACTTTTGCTGTATGAAATCCAGGAGTTCTGTCTCCCTGCTCCTCTCCCTCCATCAGCCAGGTGACCCCAGTGGCCACATCAGTTCTAAATGAGATCAGATCTGAAAATGGCAGCTCTGCGCAGTCAGGGGAAGGACCTGTAAAGCCTCTTTTCCCTCCTTAATGCCATATTTGCTTAACTTGGAGCACTGAGAAAACTTGTAGATCTTGCTCTTTAGTCAGTGGACCTGTGGGGATGATTTTGGCTGTGAGACGATGCTCTTCAAAGCAACGGAAACTGTCTTGACACCACAGCTCAGTTAAACGCTGTAGTGACTGCTCATGGCAACGGAATAGGGCAGCGATACCTACGTCTACTTTCTCTAATACCAGTCGTTAAAGATCAACAGCTTTTGCGTGTATCTTTAATCTGTTCCAAAGACTGGTCCAGGCGCGTCTGACTGGGATATGACATCTGCCAAGGGATGTGGATAAAGACAGACAAACACTGCTGCTTGGGTGACTCCACAAAAACCTGACAGCCAGAGATGGTCACGGAAGTGAGTATCCGGGCAGCAGCGACGCTGCTCCTCTTCTCTTGCTGTTTGTTTATGGGACTGCTAAATACCTGGGCTTCCCACGAGGCCGGAATATACCGTATGTATGGGAGTTGGTTCTACCCATTCTGCAGCAGGAAGACAGAAGCAGAGGTATGAATCAATTATTTAAAATTATATAAAATATATATTAAATTATTAAAAATTATTAAATTATTCTTGATCCTTCAAGAGTACCATGACAAAACCACTGCTGAAATATAAGCTGGTTCTCTGCAAGGGAAGAAGTGATTCGGATTATGGGTGGGGAACACCCAAACCATCTGGAGCTCCTCCCAGCAACAACGAGGGGTGAAAAGGCTTATTTTCTTCCTATTTAAACCAGAAAGGGACTATTAAACACCTGTGTGATGCAGAGAGGATAACGGGCGATGTACCCGTGTTAGGATGGAAGCAAAGCCCTCAGAAGGGACTGCCCAGCTCTGGGGTTCAGCTGAATGCCTCCCGTTGGGCTCCCACTCGGAGAGGCCGTGGCAGCCTTCTCGCTCCCTCCGTCCCTCACAGAAAGCCCCCGCTGCTGTTTCGCTTCCTCTCTGGGCTGTGGGAAAGAGCGGGGGGAGAATCAGAACTAGTATTTTGTTTCCTTTGACTTCCAGTTTCTAAGAGTTTGCGCTAACAGCTGAAGGACTGAATTCTGTTATTGCTGCAGCGGAACTTCCTTCTGCTTCAGTTACACGGATCATGCTCGTGAACCAAAGCAGCCACGGTTATGAAGAAACGCTCCGCAAAAAGCCTGTCCTCAGCCTCACTGGGGTATGAAACTAAGGGACTGGCTTTTTAAGAAGGCCCTCTTGAAGCTTGCCCGAAAGATTAATGTGTAAATGTGAAGAATGCTCTGGAAGCTCTTGAATGGAGACATTTTATTTCCAAATAACCACAGGACTAACTGTTTGCAGCAAAAAGATGATTAATGGCATTGTGGCAAAAATAAGGCGAGTCTCTAGACTCGGGGGCACAGGATTTGCATATTACCTCGATGCTAGAGTTTCTCACACTACCTTTGTTTATTTTTACTGGAAGAAGAACAAGAAAAGCATGATGCTCCCTTACATCTCCATAAATCCAAACATCTGAGGCTACGCTACTCCTTTTTCCTGGCTCTGTTCCTCTCTGTGAGGACGCCGCTTGCATGCTCGCTCTGGTTTTTCCCATGAACTGCAGGGTGTAGGGCAAAATACCCTTCGCAACCGGTAACTCGCTAGGGTTCCAGTTAATGGAACTCATGGTTGTTTCATAATGCTTGAAGTATCTGTGGCATGAATATATTAAACGTCCTGACACTGGCAGGAAATATGAGGAGCATTTTCTGTTTTCCACAGGGTCAATTTTATTCATCTGGTGAAAACATCTTACAATGACAAAAAAAAGTGGCATGGAAAACCGATTCTGACAACCGTGTTAACAGAATCCAAGTGGTGAATAGGAAACGCTCGTGAACGTGTGAAAGCCGAGCACAGGGGAGGTCCTTGTATCATCACCGGCCGCTCCACGATGGTGGTGTCAGTCCCTATGTTAAAAGCGCCAAGGACTGGCACGTGCTTCTGTGGGGAAACGAGCTGGACCTTTTAGCATCCAGTTACTTGGGAACCTGCCTTGGTTTGCTGGAGCTGAAGGCATGAGCCAGTACGTTAATGGCCAAGTTGGAGGAACCACCTCGGCAGCTGCTGGGTCAGGGGTTACCTCCCCCCCGCCGACATCACTGAACAGTCGGATGTTTCAGCTTCTCATTTCTAAGAAAACAGCTCTTTATGTGACCGTGCGTGGATATCCTGCAGCACTGAACAACAACTTAAAGCAGGGCGACCATCGCCCGGAGCCAGGGTTAGGGACCAGTCAGGGGGCTGGTGAAACCAGCACGAGCGAGGGGGTGCTGGACAAGAGAAGTGGTGATGGGCACCCAGAGGGGCACTGCAGTTGTCCCTTCGGGCACAAAGCTCTCCTCAGCCAACTGCGTGACATGCTGGGGGAGGGAGGGACAGCTCCGCTACACATGCTCACTGCCTAACTGTCAAATCTGCCTGTAATACAGTTCTGCCAGAGGCAGTTACCGCTGCGGCGTGGCTGCGCTGGGAAGCCTTCCTCTCCGAGGCTGAGGAGATTGCGACGGTCAAACCTCTGTTGGTTTGGCTGAAAAGAGACCACGGCAGTGATGTCTTTTCACGAAAAAGGATTCTTTCACACTTTGCTGTCATGAAAACGAAATATAAACTAGTCAAACTCTGCCTTCACCAAGACTCTCCAAAAATGGAACAGTTTTTGGACAAAATCACTGTAATTCAGACTGCAGCAGTCGGTGCTGTGCCTACTTTGGTACCCAGCCAGTGAATTTTAAAATAAACACCCTCCAGGACTGTTCTCCCTTTGGATTTATTAGTCATTACCAAGAAAAGATAATTAGCACTTGTGAAGCATTGTGATAATCAGCAGCATGAACTGTTACCAATGGAAACGGACGGGGGTCCTGGTGCAGCGCAGGAGGATGGCAGCTCCATGTACGCCCTGTGCAGAACGAGAACCCGGTGGGCAGATCCTCAGCTGGAGGAAACGCTCCCAACTACCAACAGCTCCAGCGGAGCTAATGGCAGTTTACACGAGGTGAGGCAGGGAGGGGAGCTGTTCCCTGGCCTGTTGGGCTTCTCTTCTGTTACCCTGGAGGCAGAGCAGTTTTTGTTACAATACACAAACCTTTCTGTTGGACAAAGGCAACGGCAAACACTACTCCTTCACTGCACAACAGGAAAATAGAAGCTAATTATTTTTCTTTTGTATGCACCCTGCCAACACAAAGCAAAATAACCCTGCGGTGGAACAGGAGGAACCTGGGTGTATACCTGGCTCTTTCAGGCAACGATGCCTTTCTTCTCTTCCTCTTCCTAAACGAATGAGAAAACTCTGCTGGACTCGAGTCAGTGCCAAAACTGGCAGAATTGGTATTTCACTTATTGCCCTCCAAACTTTCATTACATATGATCATCTGTAATAATCCTGTGAGGGATGGGATGTACATCTTACGTTCTTAGGCTCGAACCCTGAGCGTTGACCGTGCCAGCTCCTTGCTGTACACAGCCGCCTCCCTTACTGAGCCATGGGCAGTAGGACTATTACATTTATCAGCGTTGCTGTCTAAATAATACTCTAATACACAGGCCTGTCTGAAGTGGTTGTCTTCTTGTTTTTCTGTACCTGGAAGTATGAACAAAATGCTGAGGAACAGAGGCAGCATGTAAGCTTGGGAAGGCTTCTGTTTTGATGAGCGCTAGCTAGAGGATCCACCCCCAAAATACCTGCAAGTCGGTAACACCCACCCTCTTCCCTGCACTGCACAGAGCATCTCAAGCCAATGTAACACCTCTCCAGCCAACGGGTGCATCACATCCTCTGGGAAGGACGCAGCAAATCTCGGGATCGAGTCCAGAGCGCAGGCAAAGTTCTTTGCAACAGACACAGGGGCTGTGGTGTGCTGTGCTGGCAGAGGGTACCTCAGCCACGTAATTCTGACTGACGCTGATGGCATTTACTCGTGGGTGTCTTCCTCGCGCAGAGGCTCTTAGGACTGCAATTCCAATGCCAGGAACACTCGTTAATGCACCCAGTGTTTGGGAACTGGGCTGTGGGACCACCCTGGCAACATCAGCCTGGCTGATGCACCCAAAGAGCTCACGCACGTTCGCACCTCTCCTAGGACGATGCCTGCTGTGGCAAATCCAATCACTGCCACGATGGAGTTCGCCTGACGGCAACAAACGTGATGGTGGCTGTATACAAGCTACGCACGCAGGAGTCTGTGGGTCTGTGAGTGTTTGCTTTTCAGCTGCTGCTGGGAAACAGGCACGCTGCTGCCAGCTCACAGAGCAGCTACGTTACAGACCGGTTCCTCCGTCGCAGAGGTGGCTGCGTAGCTGGTGCTCAGGTAGCTGCCCGGTGCACAGAAGTTGCTATGGCAGTGCTTTACAGATACGTGTTGCACAAGCAAGTGGTGATGTCAGACCACGCTGGCTTTTCTTGTGTCTCACACAGACGGCTCGCTCTCACCCTGGGAACCGAGCAGAGCAAACACCGGACTATCACATCTATTGATATCCAATGGTAGCTGCCTGCGGAACTGTGCTTAAAACACCTGGGTGACAATTTACGTATCACGCCAACAACAACGTCTCTCCCCCCACTTCCCCCTTTCCCATCTGCAAGCCGACTTCATAGCAACCTTCACAGCAAAATGGGTCTCTGCTGCGTCTTTTTGTCTCCATGAAACTCATTTCATTCTGGTACTTTTACACCTTCTCCTTCCTCGGCTGCTGGTGCTATTGCAAATGAGAAATGTCTCCTTGGAAACCTGCCTCTGCCCCCCAGGGCCGGGTCTGGTGCCTGCGTGGCACCGAGAAGCCAGAGACCTCGTGGGCCGAGCACCTTTCGCGGCTGGGCTGCTTCAGATCCCGCAGTGAACAGATGAAGCTGGGCTAGTGCACCAGCATGATTTAATGGGAAAAAGATAAAAATACTGTCCTGGGAGTGCAACAGGCTACTGAGAGAAACCTCGAGGGGAGGCTGGGGGCAGGAGCTCCGCGATGGCGCAGACGGCAGCGGCGCAAGGGGAACACCTCTCCATCCGCCTGCAGACCTGCACATAACCGTAAGCGACGCTGCCTTCGGGTCTGCTGCCCAGCCCCAGGCTCTTCCAGAACCAGCCCCTCCTCATTTACGGCCTGAGGATATTATTATTTCCGGAACGAACCGGCTGCGGATCACAATACAGGGCAGAACTATAGTACAAAGCGTGTCTTAGTGCAAACCTGCTTATGAAACAGCCGCAAATCTCCTTTGGGCAGAACCGGGCGCAGAGCCCCAACCTTCTGTGCAGGGAAGTGCCCGCAGCTCATTTCTGCACCATCTTCACCGTGGGACCAGTCTGGACTGGGCTGGCTCTTGTGCGTCCTGTGACAGCACGGCACAGCTCTGCCTCGCTGCCGAGGCCCCGGGGAGGTCGCACGCAGCTAAGGAGCAGCTTAGCAGGGGGGTGGCAGCTGCGATCCCCCGCCCCGGCCGTGCCAGCCGCGGGGAGGCTGCGCGGATTAGGAGCTTGCCGCTCTTACATCTGATGCGATACGGCCGCTGTGATCCCGCGCCGCTGAAGGCTCAACTCTGTACCTCTCACGTAGAATTTCCAGCGACAATCCGAAGGTTTGCTTTTAAGAAAGAAGTAATTCATGTACGCACACACTGCCTTCAGCACACTTCCCTTTACATCTTCTGTATCATGAGAAGATGGACAGGAAAAGGTTTTGTGCCAGGACCGGCAATGCAGCAGAGCTGGGAGTCGGTCACTATACACTGGTAATCACCATATTCGTCACCAAAAGTGATGCGACAGGTGATTCACAAGAACGAAACTCAGAGTTTATAACCAGCTACTTCATGTAAGGCCTTTCGATAAATACGTAACTGGAGATACATACATGTTTTTAATACTAGTCCAAGTGATCTGGTCTTTGGTCTTTCTGCTTTTGTGAATCGTACTGCAATAGCAGCTTTTATTTTTCATTTAAATTAGGTCTAGGCAAGCGCCACACTAAATATAGTGAGGATATGCAGTATAGGAGAGCAAGGCAGGAAAAAGGATTATCAAAATAATATCTGCAATGATTTTGTAAACGGAATATACTGCATGTTTATATGGTTTAACTGTCACTCCTATCCTGTCAGACCTGTGTGCAGGCAGCCGCAGGCTTAAGCACAACTCGGTCAAGTTATTTGGTGCATTTACTCCTGCTTAGAGCAGGTCTAGGCTTTAATTCAGGGCTTGGGGGTTTTATCTTTAACGAAAATTGGAACGTGCAAGTGCTTCGAACAGCTGTACTCCAGCGTGATCTTTCTCCAGACAGCCACCTTGAACCAGCACTTTGAAAGAAGCCTTGCTATTGACCCGAGCAGGAGGTCAACCAGGCACCTGAGAAGAACAAGGCATTCTCTAGTTCTGCCTGCTGCAAACTCTACAGCTAGGCTTGTCTCAGCGAAGCATGCAGACCTGAGCCCCGTCCTGGAATTCTCTTCCCAGTTCCAGGTTACAATGGCACTTTTCTGTTGGGCTTTTTCTTTCTTTATTTGTTTGGTTTTGGTGTCTGTCCACAGAATGAAGGTGCTTAGCTGCAGGACGAAGCTTCAGAGCTCCCTGGGTATGACAGTGAACGGGATGACAGGACTGCTGGATTCGAGGTCCAGAGCAGTGAGGAAGCATTCGATGGCTGCTTCGTTTTTACCCTGAGCTTGCAAGACCTCTCCAAGGCTGTTCCAGGCCCTGTGACTGGTGGCCTGGATCCGGACGGCATCTCTGAGGACTTTCTGGGCAAGGTCTCTCCGCTCAAGTCTGTTCAGCACCAGGCCCTGTCAACAAAAAAAGTGACAAGCGGTTAACAACAGCACACCGCAGAGGAAGAAATGCAGAGACCTGAGCTCCCTGTGAGCTGCACAGGCGTACGAGTGCAGACGCAGGAATCACAGATTCACAGAATCGTTTTGGTTGGAAAAGACCTTTGAGGTCATCGAGTCCATCTGTTGACCCAGCACTGCCAGGTCACCACTAACCCATGTCCCTCAGCCCCACACCTACACGGGATGGGTGGGGATCTCCACTATTTCTGGAGCAGAGAAGCAAGCAGCTTTTTTTGACTGCCATGTGTAATTTAAAAAAAAAAACCAACTGTGAAAACATTTTTCTTAAAGCAGAGACTGATGCAGCTCTGCAAGTGCTCCTGCTGAACGTTACTGGGAGGGTGCATACTGGTGCTGCACAGAGGCTCCAGGCCCTTTGAGCATCCCTCTCTCCTTGAGTAGGTTACACTGGCTCCTAATCCCTAGGGAAATCTACACAGGTTCAATCACACCCAGGATCTAATAACTCTTGCATATCCAGAACCTCCAATGGAGCTCCTACGGCCGACCATACAGAAACAATCAGGGCTCGGGGGACACGGCCCCCTCCAGCCTTCTAGGACAGGCTGTGCGTAACAGCGCGGGGCTCTCTGTCCCCCTGCACATCACTGCAGAACCCAAAGCAGCGTGGGGGAGGAAAAGGACCAAGGAACCTTGTTTGAAAAGCTGTCCTTAGGGTAAGAAAAGACACAAGTGGGTGTAACCATCTGGAAGGAACAGGAGGGGGAGGATGAAAGCAGTGGTAGGAAGAACATGTTTTCCTAGAGGGCTCGCATGGATGCGCCTGAACCCCCAAGGCACGTAAGGAGCCAGGCTCCGTTTTAAGGACACGGCAGTCAGCCACACCAAGCCCAGACGGTGACGTGAGCCGTGCAGGCCACAGCACAAGAGCGGCAGCTTTCTGCTTCCTCCAGAAGGTGCACGCAGCAGGATGAACCTCCCACCAGTTCCATCCAGGCGTGGCCTGTGGAAGAGGCAGCCAACACGTTCACGTCGCCCGCCTGCACCACCCGTGGAAACGCTGGGAAGCGAGATGAGTGCCTGACTCCGTGATTTTCCTGGGACTACGTAGAATGCTTCATCTGTGCTGTGTCTAATTGCCTTTAGCTGATACGAAAAGACACGAGAAACTTGAAATCTCTCGCAACTAGAACCCAAGTAAACGTCTGATGACAGAGGGGTGATGCTTTGGGCAGCAGTGAAGGTTCGTCCTTTGTCTTGTTCTGTCTGTTTTCCAAAAGTGCCTCTAGACACGGGGTGCGTCAGCATGGCCAAGACCGTACAGCCAGTGACAGCACTGATACCTGCAGAACCACATCACTCTGCCGGAGACAAAAATGAAGAAACACCCATTTAGTCAAGTACTGGCGGCACTGTGAAAAGTTTCACTGCCTCTTTCTTGCCCGTAACCTTGACCTGAATGACCAACCCAGTATCAAATCTCATCATCTGGAGATGCCGTGGGGATGTTTTTCTCTCTCAGCTGGAAAACGGTGAGGCAACAGGGCCTAACTGTACCATCCCCTTGCGGGAAGGCAGGGGTGGCACAGAGGTACCCCGAGGGGAAAGGCTGGTTCCTCGGGCGGTAGCTGCCCAGAGGTGACTGCAGGCACGTAATGACACACTAGAAGGAATTCGTGCAATTATAATTCGAGTCACCCGCTTGACAGGGATAATGAGGCACAGAAAGGGCAAGCACTGTGGCCACAGCAAATCTGCTGCCGAGCCAAGAATAGACGGGAGCTCTCTCAGCTCACGTCTGTCCTCGACCACAAAACCGCTCTTCCTAAGGACTGCTCTTGTTGCGCTGCCCAAGCAGCGCGGACTGTGCTCTCTGGTGGCCAGGGACCCATCGCTGTCCTCAGCCGGACCCAAAGCAGCACTGAGGGCCGCTGGTCCCAGAGGCGCAGTGGCCAGCGAGCCCGTGCAGCTGCTGCCGCTGACCTCTCTCCAGCGAGGAGAGGAATTCCCTGCCCGGCTGGCATCTCGCGCCTCTCAACAACGCCGCAGTGAAATCCAGCTCGTCGCCCACCAGCGCAGCACAAGCGAACGTTTGCTTGTTGGTATTCAGTGCTTCCAAGCGTGCCAGTTAGCTGAAAAAAGAAAAGCCATTTCTGGACACTCAGAAAGGCTCATCTCGGGCTCCCCAAAGCCAGGGAAGGTTTCCTGTTGATGCGGCACTGTAACGCGTGAGTGAAAAACTGCTGTACGTTTTCGGGGAGAAGCACAGGGGAAAGCATTTGCTAAGGGAGAGGAAGATTGCCTGCCTCCTCCTCGCTTACAAGCACGGCTGTTAGTGCCAAAGGCTGCCCAGCTCCGTGGCCCTTCCCAGCCGTGCCCACCGTCCTGCCTCCCTCTTGTTCTGACCAGAAACAGCCCCGGGTCCCCTCCTTGCCTCAGCCCAAGTGGAGGTCGGGATGTGGCCAACCCGCTCTCCAGCCCAGGCCCTGCCCATGTTCCCAAACCCCCGCACGGCGACCCGCTCCTTCGCCCAGCGTGAGCTGCGACAGATGGTGTCAGCCTTTCCAGCGAGGCTTAACTGAACCGGCAGAAATACGCTGCTGGATGTTTAAAGGACAGGTTGAACATCATTAATTCTGCGTGCAGGAGAGTTTCTTGCTTTGGGTTTCCTCCCTCCGCTCCTCCCTGCCCTGTTCCTTGCAAACCACAAGCATCTTCTGAGAGCTGGAGGCTGCACAATCCCCAAGGCTCACAAAGACGCAGCGCTGAGCACTTCAGTTTTTTCTTTCCCTGAGGTATTTGCACTTGAGAGCTTCTCCTTGCTACTGAATTTCTTATTTCCCCATGGAGTCTGGCTTGCTATAAACAATGCCTGCATGTTGTTGCTATGTAGGTCCAGCTGGAAGCTGCCTACAGTGCAAAAGAAAAAAATTATATATAAATTCAGCAAGCCACCCACTGACAGGCAATTTGCATTTTTATCTGGAAGATTTTTTTCTCTCCAAAAGATTTTTCTAATGAAAGTTCAGTTCCTGAGTTTCTATGGAAACTCATCTGCTTGGTGTGCATGCATAATTTCATAAAGTCAGGTCTCAGGAAGATGAGCAATTAGTATAAATACAAGCAGGAATGTGATTAAGGGTTTCATCCGCTTATTCCCGAAGATGGAGGGTGGGGCCGGGTTTCGTTGTCTTTCCTTGGTTTGTGCTTGTGTTTTTGCCAGACTAGTGCAGAAACCAGTGTAGGAGGTGGCCTCGCTCCCCTGCCACCTCCTGGCTACCACTGGCCTTTCTGGTTTTGCCCGCTTACTTTCCTCCCAAAGACGGTGAGTACCTCTAAGGATGGTCTTCTCTGTCGGTGGTGTTGGTACCAAGTCAGGCCCTTAGGAACGATGAGGACAGGCTTCTTTTTAAAGTCAAGCCTGACAGACATAGTTCAGAACCGCAACCCAAAAGGCGTGTTAGAGCCCTCGCGGGTGGCCTGTCGCTGGGGCTGGCACCAGGCTGCCATAGCCACGCGCGGGCACTTCACGTGCTGCTGGCGTCCATACCGCCGGATCGCGCTCAGATCCAACTCACTCGTGGGTTCATGGAGGTCTAAGGGCCACTTGTGCAGGTTTACAGAACTTTCGTCTTTAGGTCTGAAGACGCTCTTCGGATCTTGTAAACAGAGGCACTGGAAGCACTGGAATGAATTCATGTGAGGTGAAGGGCCATGGCACAGCGAGGCTGGTGAAGGCAGAGGGGAGAGAGAGAGACGTTGGTTTGGTGGTTTGGGGTGCCTTATGCTGGCAGCTGGACTCCTGAATCGATTTGCTTTAATTTCAGGACAGAGCAGGTGCACATAGGAAGTTTTTTCAAAGGTATTTCTGACCTTGTCCACGTGCAAACCAAACAAAAGCGAAACCACTTCTATGGAGTCACTGCGCTGGACTCCCTTGCCTTCAGCGATGTGACACTTGGTAAGGAATACCTGAGCGAGGTTTCTGTTTCAGAGTAGGATTGCCATAGTTCCATACAAGTTAGATGAGCAAAAAAGTGACTTGTTCTCAATTTCCACTAATAAAGAAAGTGAGCATAAACCCCACCTGATGTCCCGCATCAGAAGGTCATGAAATTTCTGATCTGTGCCTTTATTTCCTCAGAGTTTGACAGAACCTCCTTAAAGGTTGTTAGCTCATAAAATCCCCAGAAAACAGGGCAGAAAAGACATTAGGGAAGACTACAGAATAAGCCTCACGTACAAGCTGGAGGTTATTCTTAGTAAGGAAAGTCAAAACTTCCTTTGCAAATGTTTAGTTCAAACACCTGAAGCGCCTCAGGGAGTTATCCCAAGCCTTGGCACCTTTGTTACTCTCCACAACGGTGGCCCAGAGGTACTTGTTCTGCCCTTTGGGGCTTGCATTGGAAAGACACGTCCAGAAAAAGGTTTCATTTCATTCCTGGAAGATTGCTCTTTGTTTTGTTTGAATGGCCATCAATCTCGTTCTTGGAGAGTCTGTACAGGCGGACTAGACTCTATCCTTTACCTATTGATTTTAATAATTACTTTAAGTGCGACATCTCTCTTCCTTTGCCTGAGAATCGAATCCCAAAGTGAGGTTGTCTCTGATGCTTTTCTCAACTGAGCAGAGCATTTTCTCCCATTATTATCTAAAGACTCTAAGAAGCTTCCAGAACAATTTAGACTTTGCTGTTGGCTTTCTGCTAGTGCATTATTTAATTAATTTCAAGGTAAATGGGGTATCCTTCCTGTCTCCTCCAACCCGTAACACGGACACGTCACTCGTGGTTAGTAGGAGGGTAATCGGCAGCGGCAGGATCAGGGCATGCTGCAGAACAGCGCTCGTTCAACAGGGTGCTTTGTCAGCAGAACCCTACAAAAAGCCTTTCAAGATGCATTTGGCACTTGGCGATAACAGTCTCATGAAACAGAAAAATCCGCGCTGCTACAGGGCAGCGTACGCGTCTGTAATTATTTAGGAATCAGAATGAGTTGTAAGCAAAAGCTGTTGCATAAACCATGAAATACCAAAGAGCCCTTTTGGAAAAGGGCGAAGATTAACCCCGGAAATTCTAGGTCTCCTAGAATAAAGGCAGACACAAAAAGCCAATTGCCCTGTGATTCCTCCCCCTTCACCCCCCACCTCTGCATTTCTGCGGAGCCGGGGCTGCTGTTTTAAGCTGCGAGCAGTGAAGTGTGTTTTCGTGGTGCTGTCACTTCGCCACAGCGCAGCGGCTGGCAGCGCTGGGGGGTGGGTTAGCTCATCATCCATTTCGCCGATTCAGTCCAGGTTACGGCAAACCTGAGCCATACAGCTGAGCTTTGTCCTCTGGAAACACACTGCAGGAAGGAACACACGGAGCAGGCGGGGTCCGCTCGCCAAACACCCTGAATTAGTGACTGAATTAGTACCTTCATTTGCTGCCCTGAATGGGTGACCGGGACCCACTTTGGGAGGAAAGCTTGTCTTTCAGTGTCTCCTCTGCAAAAGCAGCTTTTCCTTCTCTTCCTTCCCCTTCTCCACCTCCTCCACTGAAGCTGCTGCATCCCCTGTCAGTCAGTGATGCTGAAGTGCTGCATTTGATAGGGCAGAGGAGGGGAAGGAGAAGAGGGGAGGGAAAGCAGGCAGGGCCACTGCAAAACGCAGCATGTGGAAAGCGAAAACGCAGGAACAGCATCGGAGGGCGGGGGATCTGGCAAGTGCTGGAAAAAGCAGAAACCCGAGTTTGCATCATGATTTGTAGCACTTGAGCATTGCCTGTGGGTTTCAGCTCAGCAGGTTCCACTCGGAGGTCTCAGCTCTGGAACTGCAGGCGCCGAGAGCAGCCTAGCAGCAGATCGCTGCTGAAACTTCACTGCAGCATCTTTGTGTGCTAGAGATGAGGGTGAGCTTAGACAAGAAATAACACTGCAAGCAGGTATGAGGAGAGACAGACTAGCTGAGCACGAAGACGGAGGTGTCTTAACCCCACCGGGAGCTGGGCACACGGATATGCTTTACCAACCACACCCAGGGAGCTTTGGCAGGGAGAGGAGAAAAGCAAACGAAAGAAAAGATCAAAAGTGGTGAAGACCCGAGGAGGGGACCATCCTCTTCCTTAGCTTGCCAATGTGTTTTTCAAGGCAGCGTGTAACTGCAAAGGCACCATCTCGCCCAGGCTCCCCCCGTGAGGCCAGGGCGAGCCCCCCCACCGCAGGGAAGCACTGTGCTGCGCTGCACGGTGCCCTCAGCCCCGGCTGCCTGTCTCTGTTTGAGCGCATCAAACGTTAGCAGGGATGTTTGCACTGTGTTTGAAGCTTATGTGTGATAAAACATTTATTGACATAAAAAGCAAACCCTGAGGCAGCATTTCAAAGCAGGAGGCTGTGATCTCTTCGCAGGGAGGCTCATACAAGCCTAGGGAGAATGAAGGATTTTTCTGCCTTGTTGGATTGCCGTCATTTAAGCTTCACTCAAAGCAGAATTGTTTGCTGCGTGCTGAATATTCTCTAGACAGTTCTTCCTTTGCTGAGACCTACATGGAGATGAAGCAGCGAGCAAGGAAACCTAACAGGATGCCTCGACCACATGTTTTGAGACTAAATGCAGTATTTGTTTCACACTCTCTTTTCCTAGGGAAGACCAGAGTTCTCCTAGCCCTGTTCTTAGCAGTTGTCATAGTAATGCTGCAGCAGAGCACTCGGTAACCTCAGCTAGGATTCAAGCTCATGGTGTCATCTGTAAAAACATGCACTAAGACAAGTTCCAAACTAATAATAAATAGTGATTTGGAATACATAATCTATAACGTAAGGCCCCAATTCTGTTATGCACTGTACCTCCTTAGCTGGCAGAAAGTCTGGTTGAAATTACCGAGATTCAGCCTAGATATACACAAGTATTTCAAAATACGTGCAGAACCGAGGCTGATCAGCATCAGCAATGAGGGAAAAGGCATGCAGCATCCACGCGGGATGCTGAAGAGTGGCAGGTAACTTGCGGGATAACGCACTTGGCTAGAAAGCAGTTGCTGTGCTTCACTGGCTGCTAATACATTTTGCATTGACTAATCTGCCGTTACTCAGGAACAATTCAGAGAGCAGGGGTAGGGTCAAGGGACAAGCTTTGGGAGGCAGAAATCCTGGGTGTTCTCAGGGTGAGGAGGACTGAGAACTTGCCTTGTGCCCGGGCAGGGAACAGCTCTCTGCCTCTATTTTGATAGGAAGCAGCTGCCCGCTCCTGCTGCACATAGCAAGACGTTGCTGCATATAGCTGGGAATGTCTAGGCTTAAGGCTTGGACACCCCATTAATCTGACTGCCCACAGCGTGCTGTGGCTGGTGAACAGGGAATTTCTGTCTGCTTAGGTTTCCTCCAGTGCCAGTGCTGGATCTTCCCCGATTTTCAATGCACTGCTTCCCAACAAAGGAGAGGCTGATGTGCACGCTCCCCATGCGTGTTATCCTCCCCTCGCTGCCCAGAATAAACTCGTCTGAATGTGTGAGTCATGAACAGGTTCTCCTAGACAACCTCAGCTCTGCCGAGGGTCGCTGTGAACCTCAGCCCCACAGAACCAATCGCCAGAGCCAGTGCTGCATTTGGTATGTCTCTGAGGAAGCGTGTTGCGCAGCGCAGACACGGCCGACAGAAGCACATAGCATGCCAATGTAGATTACAGCAGATGTCTCTGAAAGGAGAGCCGAGATATCTGAAAAATCTTACTTTGCTTCGTTTTCCACTACCGGCACTCTCTGGGATAGCATGTTATTAATGGCATCCTCCACACGGCTACAGCCGGAGCCTCCGAGGGCAATATCGCAGCTGAGCGCTGAGCTAGCGGAGCTGCTGGGACACGCAGAGTGAGCTGGGCAGGAAGGCGCTGCTGTGCTCCAGCCAGGACCTTCGGCTCCTGCTCTGGTGCCTCCCAAACCCACCAGGAGCATGCTTCCTTACCGTCTCTTAACATAAATTTCTCAAAAATCACGAACCTCCACGCACAAAGAGATTTTGCTGAATTACAGATAGCATTTTCTGTTACATGCTCAAAATTGAATGAATAAAGAAACTCATTGAGAAGATAAATAATTAAAGACTTTTGATAAATACTGCACATAACATTAGTGTAAATGGAAACTCCAGCGACACTGGAGAGCTGTGATCTTTTCATGTTTCCACTTGTCTGTCCAGAACGGTCCTCTGCTTCCTTCTCTTGCCCGTGGCCAGCTCAGTGTATGGGGACAGCTCGCTGAAAGCCTGCACATCTTGCTAGTTCTCACCCTCTTGGTTGTGCAGCGCTGTCTTATGTACCAGGAGGCAACACATTCTGTTACTGTGCTACACACTATATTACTATAGACTATCACTCTGTCCTGTCGTCGGTGCATTAACAGGCTGCCTAAATAGCACAGAATTCAAACTAAATAGAACCGCTTTCCTTGTTTGTGAGAATCGGTGTGTGGAGGTTGAGGTGCACAGGGGATAGTCATTCCACCTCTCCTCCCTTCTGACAGTTCCCTGAGCACCTCTTTATGAGTTCAGCTGTAGACCAACTTGATTACTACAATTTCTCAGCATCAATTTCATCTCAGAGCAGAGCACAGCATGAGGACAATACCGATTAGCAGAGCTGCAGGTACCTCGAGGGCTGTGGATGGGAAGCTACAACTAAAGCCAGTAATCTTCTGCAAGACCAGGTTGGAGCTCAGTGGAGAGGCATCTGCTGCACGGAGAGATCAAGCCAAGAACAGCGTCTTTAAGCCTGGATGCAAGTTTTATCCTCCAGAGATGATTAAACCACCCTAGGAACTTGAGGGGTTTAAGAAATGTATGAGGTTCTTCTCTTGTAAGGTGTTCCAGGCACTTTAGAGAAGGGATCAGAGAAGAGCTGGGGAGGTTTTTTTGCCTTTCAGGAATTTATTTTTGTTTTTAAAGTTACGCAAATGGAGCCTGAATAACGCGGTAATGAGCACCTCAGGGACATGGAGAATAACTTACCACAACAGAGGAACGCAAGTGCTTGGCACAGATAAACAGGAGCTACGGATTCCCTGGAAACCAGGATAATCCAGCTCTGCAAAGCGGAGCACCAGCCCTGCCGCTAATGGACTGAAATCTCTGTGCTGCGCAGTGGATCAGATTTGCTCCTTCCCGTGACCCCAGAGACCCCAGCAGGTCCGGTTCCTCGCTGAGGAGGGAAATGCGCAGTTCCCCCAGGAGACGAAACGGCCACACACAGTGTCTAAGCGATGGCTTCGGTGTCAGAGAATCACTTATCACCTTGTTTGTGATGGCTCCGCTGTCTCCTCTGCGTGGAGGAAGGAAGCCTGGCAACCACAGAGGAAGAGAGCGGGCAACAAACCTGCAAAACAACTCCATCAGCTCCCAGCTGCTGCTGAGGAGCCACGATCCCGCAGCACAGCCAGGGATTTGCTCCGATGGCCAGGCTACCAAAGCTGCCAGCAAACTAGTGGATCTGCAGAGAGGATGGCAGTGGGGGAGAGGAGTTTCTGCAGCAAACAGAAACAAGGAGAACGAAGTGTTTGCACAGTTAAGTTTTTGCACAATAAGTGAGCTGGCACACACAAACTTATTAATGTGAGCATGCAAAATGCTCCTTTCTCCTGTGGGAGCCAGTGACTAGAGGGAAAGACAAGTTCTCTCCCTCAAGCTCAGCTGCTTCAACACAAAAATTTGAGTTAAGAGGTTGCTCTAAGGATTGCTTTTTCCCAAGGAGATCTTAGAGCAGTTATTTTGGGATATCTGAAGAGCAGGAACATTCCTGGGATTCTGCAATAAGCCTCAGAGTTGGGAAAACAGAATCTGCTAACCAGCCATGGTTTGGCAGGAGGCTACCAATCGTCTCCAAGAGCCAGATGCTGCTTTACCATCACCCTGCTTGGTGGAGCTGCAAAAGGCCCGTGCCAGGCAGTATAATACCCACTGGCAGAGCTTATCTTAGGGTCAGATGAGAATCACTTTTGATTGCTCTCTCCCTCCCAGCCCATACGCCACCTATGCGAGACCTGCAGAGTACCACTGCTGTACCGATGGGCAGAAAGCCGCTGTCCTGATTCCTCTCGGCACAACTGGGGATGCTTCCTGCAACCACAGCGACGAGAGTGCCAAGACTCCCTGGGGAACTCCAGTGGGGAGCACCGTCCCACAGAGGGCTGGGCTGATGGTCCACCAGCAAGCGCTGCGCTGTTGACGTGCTGTTTTTGGGAGGAGGTGTAACTCGCTATGTCACCCTGCAGAGCAGGCTGAAAATAGGACTGCACTCACTGTGCCATGTGGCTCAGCGGTATGTCAGGACATGTATTTTTAGGAAATTCCTCCTTTGGGCAGCAAGGGTGAAGTGCCTGGCCTGGTTTGCAGGCTGCTGGCTTTGCCCAGATCTCTCACACTGAAGTGTGGGAGTATGTTAGGCAGCAGCTGGTCTGTGCATGCCCGTAGTGCCTGGATACTGTGCTAGTCCCAGTGAGCTATCGATCAGGGTGGTTGCGGAAGGGTCGAAGACGGCTGCTGCCCTGCTTTTCTTTGTTTCAATGCAGGCACGCTTGCTTGCTCTCTTTGCTGGTGTTTTTCAGAGAGTGAACTGACCTCCAACAGAGCAGGGATAGAGGAAGAAGTAAAGAAAGATCAATGTCTTGGGAAGAATATGGTCTCTGAGGAGCAGCAATAAAAACGTATCTTGTAGAATGAATGTGTGAGGGGGATAGGAGCTCAGAGAAGATAGTTCCTGCAGAGAAGGAAAAGCAGATGTAGGTAAGTAGGGGATTTAAATAAGTTTCTGGAGGGACAAAGAGGAGTCTGACCGGTGAGGTACTTTTTGGGTGCAGCACAGCGAAAAAACGCAGCGCATCCCCACGCCCAGCCCATTACTGATACACAGACAGTGCTGTGACTTGTCTGACCCCAGCAGAAGGACGAGGTAAGGCGGCGCTCGACTCAGAATCAAATTCTTCTCTCTGACAGACACTTGCCGGCTTCCTTTTTTCGCCAGAACATCATTCCTATCAGGCAGCATGTGTTCAGCTCCAGCATCTGGGTTGTGGTTTTTTGGCAGCTGCACAAAATCTCTGCTATTAAGTCCCACCTGCCAGGCTCATGTCTGCTCCCACAGACCTCTGCCTCTTAGCCAGTGGTTCCAAACCACGCTGCCAGGCACAGCGCATCATCCTGCAATCCTACCTCAGGCAAAAACCCTCACGCGAGGACTCCTTTTAAGTTCAGCGGGCTGCAGGAAGGGCCAGAGGCCAGGCCTCTGGGTGACGGGCAGAAATACACATTTTAGCCACGGGCTGCATTCTTTTCAGCACTAACGTAAACCAGCTATTTCCCCCCTGAATTATCTGAATAATGCTATTTTGTCTGCGCCATTTTAAGAAGCTTTCAAGAGATGTTCCGTGCGGTAGCTGTGCAGTAGGAGAGTCTGTGAATTTTGTTCACCAGTGTGTGTTCATGGGAAGTGGTTCTTCCCCGTACAAATTCCTCGCGTCCCTTCTCTTGCTTCTCAGCAGTGCCAGATGAGCAACGCCCCCACCGCAATGCGTGCGCTGTACATCGCTTCTCTGTTCAAACAGGTCGTTAGTAAATACATGCTGGAATGCAGCTCGCTCATCTATCCTGAGTAAGAGATCTACCCACAGAAATAACTGCACTGTTTAATTCTGCGCAGGTAGAAACAGCTTAAACTTCCCCAGAAATCATCTCCTGCATTATTTCACAATCTGCCTTTCCCTAGCATGAACCCAGGCAATGAGGCTGCGCTTCTGGTGCAAAGGACAATCGCTCTTGGAGATGGTCTAAGCTACTCGATTACGCTATCTCTAGAATTGCAAACAGAAGAGACAATCAGTGCTTTTTGATGTGGACATCTGTCAGCAGAGAAACAACTGCTAATTGTCATGTACTAACCACACCAGACACTTCCACAGCAGTCATCTTTTTGGAATTCAAGCATGAAAAAACTGTTACTCATCCAAGCACCAAGCATATTTTGTCCAGATCTGGCTGCATTTCTGCAAGGGTTTAAAACTCCAAAGTGATAGGATGCTCTTTTATGGATGGATACTTTAGATCAAAATATTTAGCCAAAATATAGTAGCCAGTGATTGTTTTTGTTGACATGTGATTAAGGTATTAAGCTTTATACTCTAATATTTGCATTTTGAGAAGCAATGTGGGTATACTGAGAAAAGGTGCTGATATTCTCACATAAACACAAGCCCGTGGGATCCGTACAGAACTGGTTCAGCAGCAGAACTACCTAGTTGTACTTCACCATTCGGAGAAGCCCTTGCTGCTACAGGAGCACCACGGGAGCTGTCAGTTTGGCAGGTACACGGCTCTACATGAGCTCTGAACAATGTTAAAGCAGTACAGCGCTGCCTAAAACACTGTGCGGGGAGGAACAGCTAATTCTCTTTTTATGAAAGGATTGACTCTAGCCAGCCTGCCTTCTAGGGAAATCATGCACGCCATTTCCTAAAGCATCTGCATTCCTTCTTTGTGGGCATGGGTTCATCAGCCCATCACTTAATTGAAGAGGATGGAAAAAATAGTTGCACGCTCTCTGGAGACAACAACTAAGGGGATAACTTCTAATGACCTGAGCCAGGTTTGAACTGATCGAAAGCTTCTGCAGAGTGCAGAGTACTGTATTTGGAGGAAGGGAAAATGAATTTCCTTGAGAACTGCCAGAGGAAAAGTATTGGATCATCAGAAAAGAGGGTAAAACCAATCTCTCATGATTTTCAGCAAACCAGTAAAAAACTTCAACGGCCTATTATATATAATGAACTGGGTAACTCCTGCAATCACTCAGAAACATACATGAGACACATTTAAGTGCTGCCCACAGATCTAAGCCAAAAAAAAAAAAAAAATTAAATCACAAACCTTGTGAGGTCATCTCAGTCCATGTGGAGGGAGGAGGACATTTACAGAGCAGTCCAACCGCCAGCACCGCAGCCGCTCCCGAGCCTAGCAAAGCCCTTTCTCTTTAATGAGGCTGGTCTGCCTTTGCGCTCAGAGGACCCGGCATGGGTGCGGTAAGGGATCGAGCCTGCATCTCTGCGACGCCCAGGGAGGCAGCAATGTGGAAAAGACCGGCTGTGTAGCAGCATGACAGAGCCCGTGTGGCTGGGGAGCACTGGACAGCAAGCGAGGGACAGGGGCACCTTCAGGTGTTGTGACAAAGCCTCAAACCGAACACAGGCTCCAGCAGCAGCCCCTGACGGGGATGAGGTACTTGTAAAACATTTACATTTCCAGCAGGATGTTTCTAATTAAACTCAATTGGTTTGCAGCGCCGCTGGGAGAGTCTGCTCTGCGCCTCATCGCCCTCTCCTACTTGAGCACAAAGAGGATGCAACTGCCTGGGCTACCACGTAGCCCTGTGTTCCTTTGTGCACTGACGGTAATTGAGAAAATGGATGGCAACAGCCGCGTTTTGGTTTTGTTACTGGCCTAGGAAGCCCTTTCTTGTCTCTTTTTTTTCTTTTCTCTCTCTTTTTTTTTTTTTTTCCTCCCAGAGCATAAGACTGGTCAAGTTTTACAGCCCTTTTGCGAGAGCGGGGGACTGACAGGGCTTTGCGTACTTTCCTGACTGTAGGGCACCATGATTGATGCCGATAATAAACGCCTCAGGACTGAGTAAAGTTCCTGTACAGATCCTGGGTACTTCTGAGTACTCTTTTTAGCCTGTCTTACAGGCTTGTAAGCACAGCCTGACTCGAATGTTTTAAGGAAGGTGTTTATCGATGTGTTATATTGTCTGAGGTATCTGTGGGTTTGCCCATGAAGATCTAAGACAACCAAACCTTCAGAGAAAGCTGCTGAGATTGCGTGGCTGGCCAGCCAGCAGGACTTCTGGTTTGCGGCCGCTCCCTTTCTGCGTCTTGAGGGGGCCAGAACTTGACAGTGAGGTGTAAGTCAAAAGAATACTTGAAGGCATTGGCCTCGTTGCACTGCGGCATTGCCCTGCTGTGAAATGAGAAAAATGCATTTACCGTGCCACGGCAGCAGGTCAGCAGCCCAAACGTTCTCCCTCCGACGAGCTCACTGGGTCAGAATAATTCTGTTTTGGATTGCACAGGCCAGTCTCCTGGGTAACACTCTTCACAGCGATGCTCGGGGGATCACGCCCTTGAACGCGAGGCAGTCAATGAGATTTATAATTACTGTGTTTTATAACCTCGTTCATTCAGGCGGGGAAGGGTACTGCCGAAGAGACCTCAGACAAGGGAAATCGCGTATTTGCAGCCACATAAACATTTGTCGTTAACACGATTTGAAAGCTGGGCGGCAGAAGGTGGTGGTTTTGTTCGCTCTGCTGTCCAGCGTAACACAAAACCACACAGACCAGTCCTGAACTCAGGCAGCAGTAGGGCGCAGACTTCAGCTACCCTCTCGCAGCAAAGGGGATGCAAAATCCGCTCTGTATCCCCGAAATCTTCTCACTGCATTCAGCAAGGTCTCGGCTCAAGGCCAGGTCCCAGCGGTCCCCGTAGCGGCAGCGGGCACCCTCCCTGGGGTGCTGAGCCCTGGCAGAACCCAGCTGCACTTCCACACACGCACGCGTGTGAATTGTCTGAGCACGGCCGTGTTAATGCTTCAGGGATGACAAACCGAACCTCTGGATGGCTCATCACCGGCAAGCTCCATGCAGAATGGGTTCTATTCTCGGAAAAGCCCAGAGGTAAAACAAAAAAAATCTCCTGGTACAGTTTATCTGATGCTTTGTTTCTGAGTGTCCTTGATGCGTAACAGCATGCTATCATCTCTGAAGATTAAAGACAATCCCTTCTTACTGCTCTGCTGGGTATTTTCAAAGAAATTCATGCACAGAGGAAAACAAATAAAAACAACGTCCGATGGCTCCGCAGAGGTGCTGGGCCTCTAGCTTCAGGTAGTCTAGGGCCAATTTCCTCTTAAATCCTTGGCTACAACTCCGGCGAGGACACGTTGGCAAAACTTCAGGAGCTTTAATGGGGTAGGGTTGGCTGAGGATTTTTCACGCCCTCTCCATTTTCTGTTTTTCGGGGCATAGGTTCACTAGGATCTAGGGCTGATCACGTGCAATACCGGATTCTCATGACTTTTTAAACTGGAATTTCAAGATAAATAGTAACACCTTTGCTCAGGCTTGGTTTAAGCGGAAATTCAGAGGAGCTACGTTGATTTTCATGATGTTGAGGTCTGGGTTTTTTGATGGACTAAGGTGTGGGTGGAGAAAGTCACCCTCCCATCATCAGTGAGGACTGGGGCCCAAAATGACAGGATTAAACACAGTGTAAACCGAGAGAGCCTCAGGCACCGACCAAGGAAGAGTTCAGCTTGCTTCAGTTAACATGTCTTTTGCTTTTACCCACTCGGCGTTATTGTTCAGGGGATCTGGCCCAGTACAGGCTGAAATCCCTCCCTCAGCTCCCGTTCTGCTTCCAGCCTCTGCCGCGGGCCAGCTCTGATGGACAGCTGCAAGGCTTGTAAAGAGAAATTTCTGACACTGCTGCACTTAGGAAAAGCCTGAAAATGGGCTTTTTTCTTTTTCTTCAATCCTGCTTCGGCGCTGGCTTTGCTCAGGCTGAAAAAAAACCCTGCAAAAGTATACTGGAGGGTTTGGTTTTTGAAGGCTGGGCAAACTCGCTCACAAGATCACTTGCAAGGCACTGTAACCCCAGGCAGAACTGGCATGAGATGCTTGTGCCAAACCCACGATGCAAGCGCTGATTTAGGGGTGCGGCGTACTGCAGTGCAGAGGAAGCCACAGCACGTCACGTTCGGACTGTACCTGCTGCGCGGCTTCAGTCCGTTTTTCGAACACCTCTCTTTTACTTTTAAATTAACTTTACACCTGCCACGCGCTGCCCACCTGCTTTACTGCGGCTGAAGTTTGTTTGCTGGCTGGGCGTTGAAACCGCCCTCAAGTTTTTGGTAGTAATATCTAAACGCCCGTCCCATGACGCTCCATCACCCTCTTTAAGGCATTAGAGCTGTTGCTTATCAAATACTTTGTCCTTGTTAACCTTGGCCCACCCCTGTCCAGCTCACGGTGTGGTGAGGCCAGGGCTGCTGACCCCAGCTGCTGCCGGCTGCTCCGCTGTGGCGGCGGAGCGCTGAGGAGGTACGGCACAGCAGAGCGCCGGGTGCTTTCAGGGCCGCCTCTGCCTCGACTCCTTTGGACGGGGATTACTAGAGGCGCAGTGGTTCTGTTTGCGATAGTTACTTTGATCTCTTCCTGGTTTGCCTCTTGAAGCGCTGATTTCCCAACATCCTGGAGGAGATGGGGAAGCACAATATGGGTGTTTCTTCCCTGCCCCAAGCACCGGGATATGCTGCCATAGATACCTAGAAGCCCTCATAATTCCTTTTAATTCAAAAGGTTTCACCTTTTGCCATCAGCTCTGTGGTACCTGAGCAAGGGAATTCTCTCTAAAGGACCGCTCTTCTAATAAGAGATGCAGAGCAGCAGTCCCTCTGGTTCTTCTCAAACTGTGACAGGCTCTGTGACCACTGAGATGGAAAAAGTTTGCAAGTCGTCTAGTTTGAAGTATGCAAAAATAGCAGGGCTGCACTTCCAGCAGGGCTGCTCTTCTGTCCCTGTTTGATGCCAGCCTGAGAGAGTGAACTTGAGTAGCGTGAGACTATCAAGATTTAATCCATTTACGGAATTTCAGCTGTATGAATTTGATTTGAAAGGATCTGCGCTACACGTATAGATCTTGACTTGTCTTAGCTGCCTGCAAGGACGCTCTGTTATGTGAGCATTGCTGTTGCAGAGACTAGCTACATTGATAAAATCACTTAGTACAGCTGACCAAGCTAAAAATAAATTTATAAAAACCAGGCTGCCTTTTGGCTCACGTATCTCACTATACACCATTTTTACTTTGCGATGCAGCTATTTTATATTTGCTGGTTTGGGAAAGCTGCTTTCAAACAATGGGTTACTTCCAAACCATTTCCTTTGATTGTTCTTCATTCGCTATTCAAAGTAGGAGATGAGTTAACAAAGGTATATGCTTCCAGTCTGTCTGCTCCGCTGTGCCAGCCAGCAAATAATATGTAACAGGGCATTTCTCAGAGAACGCAAAACCCATAAGCTGAGTCTTCCAACCGCTGGTGACTATGGTGATATTCAAAGAAAAATAATTTAAAGCTGCAGAAATGTGAAATTAACACTTATCCCAAATACCTGCACAATCATTTATCGTTAGTGAAAAGCAGTTCCGAGCCTTTAAAGTTGCTTGTTCAACCTATCCGTGGTATTCTAGGAACAACAGCAAGGAATTCTGAAGCGAGGGTTTCTGCTCCTGACGCCTGGCAATCTCCAGGGCCTGTAGGTTTCATCAGTCTCTCTCTACATTTATTTACTTTTCTGGCTCTCAAGGCAAGACACTTTTCAGGCAAACAGGATGCCAAACGGTCCATGAGCACGGTGCCGAAGATACTGCAGGCAATTTTGCTCTTAAAGCGCATGAACCACGTGCAGAATCTCTTAGTCTCACTCAAACTACAAGGAGAACTTACATCTGCTTGTACCTGCAGAAGCCTGTCCTGAGCTCTGGGGTCTGGCTGTGCATTAACAAGTCCATACACTCTCCTACGACATGAAGCTTGGAGCCTCCCCACGCAGGACGGGACCATACCTGACTTCAGGAATGCTGCACGGTGGCATTCGTTTAACTTGACCTAGCGTTGTGTGTCAGCGTTAGTCACTCCTGTGCTCCGCTGAGCTGCGAGTGACAGCCTCCAAGAGAAAATCTCGCTGCCTGCCAGCCTGGCACGAAACCTACGGTAACTACGAGTTCCGAAATCCTAGAGATGTTGTTTAGATGCAAGGGAATAATTCTTCCCTCTTATTAAAAACCACACAACCCCACAGAAGTGCCGGGCTTGCCTGCATTAGCTGCTGCGGGGAGCGCTGCCCTGGGAATGTTCACAGAAGGATCAAGCTAACCTTTCTCCGTGTTCAAAAAAACAATTACAATCCCAGGGCTGCTGGAGAAGATAGTTTAAACGCAGTTCGTAGTTCATCCTTCGCGACCAGTTAGGTTTGGACAGGTCGGTACGTCACGTGTAAATGGGCCGAACAAGCGCCGTGTTTCAGCCGTACGCCGCCTCTTCAGCGCTGGTTCCTGTCATGTTCGATGCCGGTGCTGAGGTCTGCGATACACAGATCGGCTTGACAGGCTGCCGAGAAGAAGGGGGAGCTGCTGCTTGTACCACAAGGAGAGGCAGAGACCACAGGGATCAGTTTACCACTGAAGAGCAGCGGCATTTGCCATACAAATAAACGGAGTAGCAGCTTTTCCTGGCCCCCTGGGTTAACAGCCCCGGATACCCAAGAGCTGAAGCGTGGGCAGTGGTTTCCCCGGGGTTCTCCATTCCAGGTACCACTGTTGCCCTCACTCCGCCTCCCGCTCGACTTGCTTCAGGATCCCCAACTGCTTACAAACAAGGCTCCACTCTGGCAACGGATCAGAGCCCTCCCGCCCTGGCCTGGCTAGTTCTGCAAGCGAAGTCCTCCTGAGAACACAGCTTGTCTTTTTCTTACCCCACTCCACCCTGGCCACAGCCCACACACCGAACGGTGCTGGGGACCTGTTCCCTTTCCAAAGCACCAGGTCCCAACCAGAAGAGCTTGCTCAAGGGACGCAGGAAGTGCTCCTTCCATCTAGGGTCTCAGAACCAAATCTGAGCCTGCGCTTGGTTCCAGTGACGCTGCCAGCGTGCCTGGCAGGCTGGCCAAGTTGTAAAGGACCCGAGGAGGTTCCCCTTCTCCCTAACAGGAGTGTGATGGGCAGGCTGGGTGACAGGAGTTTGTCTTCCTTGGGAAGCCAGTGGAACTAGACAAATTGTAAAGGGTTTGGGAAACCCCCCTTCTGGGCCAGGAATTTTCTCTAGCTATCCTCCTGGCCCCCCTTTTCGTGACAAGGCCACAGAGGATGCCAGAACCATTCCAGCAGCTTGTCTGGTTACAAACAAAGATGGGACTAAACTGTTCGCAGAGGTGCTCAGTTGTGACAGACTAAGGTGCAGCAAGGGAAATGCTGATTAGCTATTAAAAAACTCTTCATGAGGGCTGGTGCACCATCAGAACATGGGACCAGGTTGGTGACGGAATATCCATCCTTGGAAATACTCAAAGCTCAGCTGGACATGGTCCTGAGGAACCTACTCGATGTTTCCTGGCTGTGAGCAGAAGGTGGGACCAGATGACCTCCAGAGGAAATGTCCTTTCTCACCTCAATTCTTTGACGACTCTAACGTGCTCCATAACATGTGTGCTAAGATATTAAAGGCACTTAATGTATCATCACTGGCGTCAGGTATCATCAACACTTTCATCAGCTGGAACACTGCCAGGCTGACTCAAATACTGCACATCTCGTCTAAATGCAATTAAAAAGGCACGTAGCAGTTTCTCTGTATCTCAATTAGCCTTGTACCAGGCATGCTGACATTCAGAACTAGCTGACCTGGAGGCTGTTCCCCACTCAGTTCAGAGCTTATACTGAGCTTGCCTGGTTTGCTGGAGATCTTACCAAGGCTCCCTCTTGCAGGGTCACACGAGCCACAACCTGGATTTTGGGGGGAATCAAAGCAAAGCTCACACAGTGCAAACCGAATGAATCAAACCTTAGAAGATTAATGTTGCTGAATAAAGCAGCAAACCTCACACACATCACCAGAAACCTGCCTCTTCTTTTATTGCTCTGCTGTTAGGATGTGAGAGGAGCAGCAGGCAGTGACGTCTCTCCCACAGGGGCATCTATTATTGTAACGCCAAGTGCTAGCTCCTATCACCCCCATAATCCTGTTTGGGAAGCTGTGCTACAGCATTTATGTTCTTATCTTTGTTTAGTCAACACTGGCAAATAAAAGCATAAACAAATAATCTCCGCTGTACACCTTGGCACTACTGAGATGCTGCTATTACTGTTCCGGTTGATTTTTATTTGCAGTCTCTCATGCCGGTGACAATCTTGGAAAGCAGATGCAGCCCAGTAAGTCAAGCAACTGTAAAACTGATGTTTTTATGAGCCGCCTTTTTGTATTAAGATGAATGCTGAACAGGTGAACATAAGCAGTGAGAGAACTGGGCTACATATGAAACCATCAATGCAGTAATTTGTCTGGGGCAAGTCAATGTCATTTCACCTAATTTCCTGCCTTAGGCCATGCACGAGGAGATACTCAACTGCCTCGCGTGACTAATTTAAAGAGCTATGTGATCTGTACAAACATAAGCACCCACTGTAACTGCACAGTCTATCTTCAGGGCAAGAACAGAGGTAGCCTTTCCCACAAGGCAATACAGAGCACGAGCCTAACAAAAGGGGCTCTGCACCAACCTTGGAGAAGTCCTTCGCTCTGGGCACAGGTGGAGAGCGATGAATCCATCTGCCGAAGCTAAAGGCTGAGAACCAGGAAACGTGAATCTGTGCCTACAACCTACAAGCACTTAAAATGGAATTGCCACCTCAGTCTCGCAAAAGCAAAGAGGAAGCCCCAAAGCCCATCGGTTTTTTTTTTTTATTTCTTACAAAGCTGATGGCTATTAAGTAAAGCGTGACAGAAAAATTACTACCCGCCCGACTTCCAAAAACGCTATTGACAAGGACCGATTTAGTCAAACGTCACGTTCAGCAATGCCAGTGAACTGCTTGGCTCCAGCGAGCAACCGCAAGACAGAGGTGCTCAGGCGTGGTTCTGATGAAGCAGTTCCCAGCTGGCAGGCTGCACCCACCAACCACCTCCAGTCCGTGTCCCTCCTGATGGAGGAAAGGCTCAGCTGCCCGCACTGGCCAGAAACCTCCCCATTGAAAGGTGGTTAGCTGCAAAATTCCCTGTTGTTCTGTCAGGAAGCCCTAGAGGAGAGTCGCTAATCCATTAAATCACACCTCGAAGGTGTGTATCTAAGGAGAATACATGGCATTTGGTGATAGACGGAAACCACCGTCTTATACCTTCAGACAGCTTATATGAGTATCTCTTTCTGAATTAACATGCTTGCCATCTGATTCTCATTAGACTCACTCAACTGTTCCACTAATCTTGTATTTTTCCTCCCAAGGGATTAACATCGATTTGTTTTGTGCACACACAGGAAGGTCACACCGTTTCCTACAGGGTGGATTCATTCAATAAGGAACTATGATATTAAACCTGACTCGACGTTATTGTCAATACAGCTGAGCTGCCACAATGCCGCTTATTTCTGAGAGAATTTCAATGCAACTCTCCTGGGTCCAGCTACATCCATCACTCCACTCCACGATACACACAAGGCACTTGACAACTCATTAAAAATACATATAAAAAATGGAGGTCAGGGCTGCGTTCCAGGGAAGCCTGACTAACATTCAAACTCCACCTCTAACTTGAAAAATAATAAAACTTCTGGGAATAGAAGTTCTTCTCCAGCAAAAGGATATAGGAAGGCAGGATGGCAGGTGGACCTGCAAGACATTTTTAGCTGGACACTGGGTTTTGGGTCGTGTGAGGACAGAAGGAATTCAGTCACTGGTGGTCTGGGCAGGGCGTTGCATGCCTGACTGGGCAGGCACGCTTTTGGGTTTGGTTAAGTCCTACTAACAGTGACCTTTGAGGCTGTCCCCTCCCTGCCACTGATCAAGATCCAGTATCACGAGGGGCCAGATTGTTCTTCCAACACCTTGCGGTGGAGGGCTGCTCCAGAACCTCTCTGCACCAGCGGCTGCGAACCCGCTTCAATCTCCAGCACCAATTTCCATCAGATAAAGCTGCATCCTTTAGTTGATGCAGCTTTTCTCTCCCCACAGCATCCACCGTTTGTTTCCACGCACACCTGCAGAGAGCAAACACTTCCTCCCCAGTCTTTGTTCTGCTACCCTGACAAGCAAGTCAAGCTCTCTCCTGCCCATCCCTGACCATCGCAGGCAGTTTGGGGTTTTTTCCCCTGTTCAGGCTTCTCTCTCGAGCACTTTCACAAAAATATAGGCAAAAGTCTCATTAGCCATATTAAACCGCAGCTCATTCATAGACTGGAGCTTAATAGAAGCAGGAGGAAGGACGAGAGGAAAGGAGCCAGAGGAGTGTTTTCAACACTTAAAAACCCACACAAGTTTAGATGTCAACAAGAACAAACAGGAAACCTACATTAATTTCCTGCCTCAGGAGCCGGATTTTCCAAAGGGCTGAGGAGATCCTCTCAGTTTCTTGGCCCCGGACTGTTTGTTCTGTTGTTTTCAGACACTCCTTCCACACTGGAACAAGCTTCTGGCCTACATGCGCTTTCAGATTCTTTGTAGTGAATTTTACCTTTCTTCGATAAAATAGCAAATAAATAGCATTGAAAGAGCCTTATGGGGCAAATCAAGGTTGGGTTCATCTCCTGCAGAAATCTACAAGGCAGAGAGGGATGGGAAAGGACGAAACAACCTGTTGAATGGCTAATGGAAGAGAACCGAAGTGATTTTTATGGCCTGTCAGTAGTGAACGTTTTACCTGGGTAATCTCAAGTAAGCAACAGTCTATGCTTTTCGCTGTCTCTTCTAGGTCCCTTCCAAACGTTTCTCACCCTCTTCTCTATTGCATATCTATGTACGACCATTTGCCTGTTCTCCAAAGGTACTGGAGAAATGCAGTGCATTGAACAGAAAAAAAATTTGAGAAAAATTTTTAACAGCTTGCAGGGATTTCCCCACATTGAGGGAAAACTTAACCAGTGGGCTAAACTGTTTAAATGTTCCAAAAAATAACCTGCTGGAGACCAGGACTTAGCAAATCCACCCTTCTAGTGTTTTCTTGTACACTCCATATTAGGTAGACCTAAGAGAGTCCCAGAGTCCGTAGCTCTCCAACCTGCATCACAGAAGACGTCACTGCTCTTCCTTTGGGTTGCTAGAATCTCCTGCTGACTGTCATTATTACTTAAGAAAGAAATAAAGGAAAAAGAAAAGGCACTTTGTTCAAGGTTGCTCCATTTTTGGAACGGCTTGTAATGACTGCCTGCTCGAGTGCTTTTTCCACCTTTAAGTCTGTCATCTCTTAAAAATCCCACCCCCTTCTCACCAGGGGATACTGCAGCAGTGTGCTGGTACAAAGATGTTCTGCTTGCGCCGAATTTGCAGAGCAGGAAGATAGATTCTCTGTCAGGAGAAAGGAAGCACGCTCCCTCCCTGCCTTACAAAAAGCTATTTTTTGCAGGCGCTGTCATCTCTTATCCCCAGGAAGAGAAGAGGGCTGTGCTAGAAAGTCGCCAGATTCACATTTGCTTCTGGTTTTTGCTGTCCTTCACAGCACTGCTGTAACCATTTATCAATACAACGGAGGGCAAGGCACAACACACAGGCAAGGAAAACAAATCCTTGCGAGAGGAACAAAGGGTTTGCAGATCTGCCTCCTAAATCCCACTCCCATCGCAGTAATGTTCTCATCACTACTTACATTTAGGGACATAAGGGTACCTGGAGCTGTAAAGCAAATAACTTGTGCTGAACAGTCACAGTACTTTGCCCAAAATAATTTGTGGTCCAGATGAATAAAGCACCACAGGAATCAAGACGTATAATTAGAATAAATAAGATTTTGCGCTTACGGAGCGCCTGTCATCTGAAGGTATGCGCAGATATTAATTAAGCTCCACAAACCCCAGATGAAGTAGATTAGTTGCTTCATCCCTGTTTTATGGAGGTTTAGAGTAAAGCGTGACACATAATCCCAGCTGAAAGTGCAGCGGCGCCGGCCGTGCCGGGATGGAGAGATGGCGAGAGCCAGGGCTCCACCTCCTCCTCTCCAGCCCTCTCCAGTGAATTGCCTTCGATGGAAAATGACTGCGTTGCAGTTCTGGGCTCGCTGGAAGAGGAAGGACCCACCCTGTTGCATGGCAGCGGCAGTAGCCTGAAGTGCTTTGATAAACACCATGAAATGGTGCTTAGTTTGGGAAGAGAGCCCACGAGCTCGTTCGCTCGCCTGCGTTTGCTTCGGGCGCTCCATCTCGCCCTTTGCAAGATGCCAAGAGATCGCCTCTGTGTCAGCATCCCCTGCAAACAGTCCTAAGAGCAGGGCTCATGGCTTCTCAGGTCTGGAGGACATGGCATACAGAATATCTTAAGTCCTTTAATCTGCAGTGTTGGTTTTTATTTTTCTATTCCTATGTGTTTCACTACGTTACAGCTCAGAAGCCACACTGACCTAGGATCACACAGACACAACGTAATTAAAAACTATAGTCAATTCACGCATCAAAACCTTAAAATAACCCTCTCTTGAAAGCAGGTTTTGCATATAGGTAATAAATATAAATAATGAAAACATCTGATACCATCCCAAAATTTTAATGAACTCAATGTATTTAATAAAAAACCCTGTAAAAATGCGTTACTAGTAAAGCTTCAATCTCTTTGTATGTCAAAGAAGAGTCAGAAATTCAGTGTGCTGTCATTTCTACTGAAATTCAAGTTCTTATGACAGCAATTTCTCAAAGATTGCCTTCAAGTCTTTCAGTAGCAGCTGTGATAATGAAAAATATTCTCAGTACCACAAAAGTTGTACAACTGTCCGCTTAATGAAAACTAACCAGCCCCGACCTCTGCTTATCACCTTTGGCAAAGCAAGAGCAAGGGGAGCTCACATGCAGCAAGGAAGAAATACCTTCAGAACAGATAAAAAGGGGTCGCTCGTTGTGTCTCTGGATACAATTAGCCACCTAATTACACTTAAGACAAATGCACGGCTGTCCCGACTGCGGGGGACGCAGTTGGATTGTGATGTTCCATTTTCTGTACACAAATACCAAAAACCGAGCAGGAAGCGTCACTAAAAGATGGAAACAGACCACAGCACATTTATCTACCAAAGAGCGAGCAAACTGCATAAACGATGGACATAGAGCAGCTCCTCGGATGACAAAGAACACTATTAGTGTGAAAACTCCACTCCTTTGTTCTCAGGTGTAAGCACAGGAAGCATTCTAACCTCGGCTTTCAGGGTAAAAATGCTTTTAATTAGGGTCCTAGCTCCCTTACAAGGCATACAGACCTTGGTGTGATGGAGCTACGATCATTTACTCACGCTGAGAATCTGCCCCACGATTTATATGATTCCTTCGTGGCAGCATGAAACAAATCCCCAAGGAAGTAACGCATGTCATCCTTGAAAATATTAGGCAATCAAGGCACGCTTTTATTATGTGAGTGAGGGCCTTTGAAAACAAGGATGCACGCACCATACTGTGAGGTAAAATGAGATAAATGAACAGAAATAATTCATTTCCATGTTCTAATCAGTGGAAACTGTACTCTTCAAATTATCCCCATGCTACCAAATGCGAGCCTGGAGACAATAGGCTGACTCGTCTACTAAAATGAACATGAAATTGCATGCTAAGTACACAATGAAGGCCGAATTAAACAGCCCAAGACCCTTTGGAAAGGCTCGCTCTTTTGATTCGGCCCTTGCATCCACCTGAACAGTTAAGAGCAGAAGATTTGAACAAAGCATCATGTAGTTTTTCAACGCTCAGATCTAATCAAAAGCAAGGTACTTATTCCCAGGCAAAAGGAACGTCATCTGTACAAAACCCTGTTCTCAGTCAAGCTCTTCAGCTTCCAGCGCTACCAGCAGAGAGAGATTTGTGTTCCACAAGCTAAAAGGGTGTCTCTGGCAAGCAGAATTAAGAATAAATATCAAAGACTAGAACTGCAGTGCTTCCTGGCT
The DNA here is from genome assembly GCA_009769605.1 of Bucorvus abyssinicus. NCBI lineage: Eukaryota > Metazoa > Chordata > Aves > Bucerotiformes > Bucorvidae > Bucorvus > Bucorvus abyssinicus. The sequence continues at coordinate 1,397,281 of CM020045.1, forward strand.
GCGTTGTATCCACAGGCTGGGACACCGCCGTCGCTGCACAGACCCGAGACACCACCATTACACAGCACCGTGCATTCAGTACAGATGCTGACTGCTCAAAAAAAAAAAAAAAATCCTGCCCCTACAGGCATGAGGAGATGCAAACAGAGCTGCGATAACGAGACCCGGTTAATACAGAACATCTGAAACAGACGGCCGTGTTCGTGTGAACACGTATACGGGCAGTAATGCTATGAGCAGACCACAGCACAGCGAGGTTTTCACAGCACTGCCTCTGAAGCCAAGGTAATTCTTTTTTAAGTGTGTTATTTGCTCTAGCCCTCTCACCTTAAAAAGAACTGTGAGAAGTTCAGCGAGAGGCAACAGCAATAAGGAACAGCGTGGGACTGGCTCGGTGACAGGTACCTATAAAATCGGTAATGGGAGGAAGGGAGGATAAGAATCAGTGGTGAGTTGTGTCTTCCCAAAGAAGAACACGGCACATCAGAGTGGCTTGGTATGTCACTGATGTGACAGCTACGGTAAGCAGCTGAGAGTGACAGGAAAGCACAGCCATCCTCAGCTACGCAGAAAGAGCTGTGTTTCTTACCGTGGTGACTGTCCTGTGTAAGAGTGAAGTTACTGACACACGACGGACTCATTCATCCCAGTGCCCTTCATTTAAAGCCAGCCACTCTCGTCCAGGTTGGAATTTTCCAAATATAGCTTTGACAACCCAGTTCTGAGAGCCCAGGGGAAGAGACATGCCTATTTCGCTAATTGATGCTGATACTCCAGGGAGAATCGGCACCGTCTACAGCGCAGTCTTCCCTTCAAGTGGACTAGGTCGGCCGGATGGTAATCGCACTAAGTCAAACACTAATTCTCATAACCAGATCCTCCTTCCCTAAATCATTACACATCCACGACAGTGGGAGAACTATTTACTCAAATGTTTGGGGAGAGCAGCGCTGAAACGGCATGTGTGAATTTTATTTCAGCCGCCTCTCTACGTGTCTTGCATAGTTTCAAGCCACTTGGAACTAGTTGATAAACCTAGTTTGGCCTCTTGCATAATCCAAGACAGATTTCCCTCTGGTAGAGGGCTGAACATACTGTGCTCAAGCACTTGTATTTTTAATAACAGCACAGCTAGTACTTGGCTAATATATAAATTTCAGAAAGGCAACCAGTCGTCTTCTGATGGCCTCGGGGACACGCAGAATTTACTGCTCGTTGCGTTATAGCCTCAGTTGCATAAAGCCAGTCTTACGTTCGCCATGGGGGCACTGTCTCATCTGGTACCCAGGACAGAATCACTTAGCTAGCAGCCGTGCAATACTTCTGAATACTTTTTGCCCTTTTTATTTTATGCACAGCCCTAAAAGTCTTGTTCACTGCACATTATTCTGTTCTGAAGGCAGAATGATTAATTTCTTTACAGGCTTTTCTATAGCGCTCATCAGATGCTTCTAACTTGCCGCGTGCAATTTCCGAGCTTTTGGGAGAGCACACAAAGGACTGCCGTGTGCTCTGTGGCACCCTGTAACTACTGCCGTGATTCATAGCGGCAGGGGTAGAGCAGACCTTTGCTATCACAGCTACCAGGTGTAAACCACAGGCTGCCAGCACGGCCAGCTACAGGAGATGAGGCACGTGCTTAAGCAAGTGGTTTTCACTGGATCCTTGCTGGCACCAGGACGGGAAGGTTCAGTATTTTAGGGAGAATGAAGGTTATGGAGTGGGAGTACTCTTATAGGTTCATGCTCTCTTGTCTCTCTCGTAAGTCCAAGCCCTTTAATTCATCCTTTCCAACATGCCCACCCCTCATTCCACGTGTCTCTGCGTCATTCCTTAACCCAGTCCCATTCTTCTTACCTACCCAGTCTTATCCAATGTTACCCATTTTATCTTATTTTCTGTCTAACATTACTGCTCTCACTTTGTTACTGAGCTCATCTTTCCTCTTCCCCTCTTGCTTATGGACTGAGTTTCTGTCCCCAAATTCCCCATCTCACTGTGTTTTTCACCTCTTCTAAATTTCACCTCCATCCCTTGACTAAGAGATGATGGAGCTTACTGGGGTTTGAAGAAAATGAGCACTCAGACTCCTTAGAGGTTTCAGAAATACAGATCTACTAAGCGTGTATAAAACGTGGTTTTTAAAGGTTGTAACTCAGATATCCTAGGAAGGATTTTCTTAGGGATGGTAAAAAGCACATTAATACGTTACAAAGACTACCATTCCTGACAAAACCTGAAGACGCTAAACCCAGTACAGAAGATGTTACAGAAGCTTTTCAGGTCTCTTCTTCAGCCTCATTTTCAGAAATAGTTAAGCCACGTTGGGTGACACTTTCCAAAGCAAACTGGGCCAGAGCAGATGTGCATCTCAGAAATTCTTATTCCACATTACTACAGTTTCACAAAATTGCAAACAGCTGGAATGGTAAGACACAGTATGTGGTTCTGCCCATAAAATAAGAGAAAAATGAAAGCTATTAGTAACATGTTGGCATCTAACTTGATGGCTGCTCTGATATCAGTGACTTGTCTGAAATCATGGTGCTAACCGAGCAAAGAATGTCATTCTATCTCGCCAGTTTTTACTGACTGGTTTTTTAAAGTTGGATCACATTGACAAAGTGATATTATTGCCCCATAGAAGCCTGACATGCGCACAGCTGTTTTGTAACCTTCTCCTGACACAGGCACCAGCTATTCTTGCTGGTTTTGCACTGAACATTTGTTATTACCACATATCTCATCCCTTGCTCGCAGGTTCTGCTATGTTCTCTCAACCATAGCTTCACTTTACGTTTGTCCTCTTGTGCACCGATACCCCTTCAAGCTTTGGAGTTAGTCTGCAAACTTCATCAACACCAAATTTATGCCAGGAGATACAAATCTGCTAGCAAAGACAAAAAGCAGTCACAAGGATATAGAATTCCTGTAAAAATTAAATTAGTCAAAGGAGACTTGTAAAATCCCAGACAGACCTAGCAAGTTAACAAGCCGCATTGCTGATGAAATATGAGTAACTGTTCTGATTCCATAAGAGAAGTGGGCTTTGGTCTTCCACAAAGCTCCCTGCAGTATTATTGTTATTATTAGTAAGCTATTATTAGTAGGCCCTGTGTCTGTAAATAAGTTTATTTTGGGGATGGTGCAACAGAAAAAATTCTTGCAGGATAGGAGTGTTACCAAATAACCCCACAAGTGTTGAGTCACTGCCCTTACACAAGGCTGGGAGCTAAGCCGCTGCTTAAGACAGTAACAGATTCATTTTATCGCAAACTCACAGTTTATCTTGGTTTGAGCAGACTCAAGACTCCAGCCCAAGGTTTACAAACCTTGTATATATCTATGTTCTATAGTTATTTAGTTCAGATCTTTCAAACATCAGCGTACTGCTTATTTAAAAGGCATAACAGGAGGAAAAGCAGCGAAGACAAAGCAGAGAATTGACTTCAGAAACTATTAGCCTTTGTCAATTAAAATATTTACTTTTGACAAAGTCCTAAGTACTTAAAAATATTCAATCCAGTCTTAAAATAGAGGTTCAAGTGACCCAATTTATTCTTGGAACAGTCACTTGCTCTCAGGATTAGGAAGACAATGGCATCCAGAGCAAGCACGAGCCCTCTCCCCTCTTATTACAGTTAATCAGGAACATAAATACTATAATGGAGCTGAGCCCCTGCAAACTCACCAGGCTGTGCATAATTTCCACTCCAGCTGGGTTCACTGTGAGCGCTTCATCATACAATTGCCGAGCCTCCTCCAAATTGCCTTTCGTCTCTGCAAGCCTCCCACGCATGTACAGTACAGCATGAGACGTGGGGAAAAGACTAGCTGCCTCCCGGATACAAAAGCCTGCTTCTTTGAGACGCTGTTGTTCCATGAAGAGTTCAGCTAAACCAAAACAAAACCAAGAAATCAAAAAACACCCTACCATTAGTTGAAATAAGTCAGAGATCTTTCTTCACAATTAACTACATATCAACTTCCTTCAGCATAGGAAAACCTGGGGCCATGGTCCTGCAACAGTGCTTACTCCCACGGTTAGTGCTTACTCCCACGGTTAGTGCTTACTCCCACGGTTAGTGCTTACTCCCACGGTTAGTGCTTACTATCGCGAGTGGATTCACTGAACGGATCATTTTTTTTAACGTTAAGGGCTCTATGCAGATGTCTGTGGACATCTTTAGGTGTTGTCCTGACAGAGGACAGCCTTAAGGGTTTCTCAATCAGGAATGTAAACAGTGCTGAAGGAAGCCCTAAGGAAGCAGGGCTGGTAGCCACTTGGACCCATCGTATATGTTTCCAAATAATCTGGGGGGAAAAAAGAACAAAATAAGCCATCACTGTCTCCTCAGAACTTTAAACATGTCAGAGTAATAGGATACATCTGACCGAGCTGGACATTAGGTAACTTATTTAAAAAGAGTATTTCCACATTTTAAAAGATGATTTAACATGTTTCTCTCTGCTCATCTAGTTTATGAAATAGCTGTCTCAACTTTTCAGAGACTATTAAAATCAAAAGGCTTTTACCACGGAGACCTATTTATATAGTGTATTCACACAGTTACTTCCTCACACATGCTCTACAGAAAAACAAAGAGAGCTCTTGGAAAAGGCTGCTTAGACATTCACTTTCTTCACCTTTCAGAAACTATTAGAAAAGAAATGTAACAGGCATACTAACGTGCTTGACTGCCAATTTGTTAATCAAATAATTTCTCATATTAAACATAAATTTCATAACATACCGCACGATTAAACTTTAACATTTCCCAGGATTTGGTCTAGATCATTGTTGGACTAGATGATCGTTGTAGGTCCCCTCCAACTGAAATAGTCTTACTCTAATTCTAGATTTATTATGCATTAAATCCTTGCAAAAAGCTTCAAAAGTGATACTCAGCTTTCACTGCCACATCTAACTGAAAAGGGAAACTTTTTATATATATATATATAGGCACAGGTGTATAAAATAATTCGCTCTTCTTTGGCCCATAACCTGTTTGTGTTTTACAGATCAGCACTGCAAAAACTCACAGTTTTTTTTTTTTTTTTTTTTAACTGACGTGGTAATGCAGTAAGTACTGACAGTTCAAGAGTCCCATTCAAAGTGACTAACTCAGGCTCCAGGATTTAGATAACTAACTCTGAAATTAGACACAACCTCAAGTGCCCTGACTTGTAAAGGTAGTGAATATCCTCAGGAAGTCTCTTTGAGGGGGGAAATTAGCCTGAAAATTCCTCTTAAATAGCTTTGAAACTCCGCCTGTTTCGAAATGCCGGGAGACCCAGATGACTGTGGGGACTTGGCATGCTGACATGGAGCTTGCTGGGTGGAGGTGAGCAGGAGAGCAACTCAAAGGCCGTCCTGCCTGACGGTGGAAAGGCTCCTCCTTGGCCCATCTAACATGAGCCTGGGACCCCAAAGAGCACCTCTGTTGGCACACTGGAAGCGATCGTGCACCACACTGACGGCATGGCTAACACCCTTCCACTCCTGAGTGGTCCTTCTAGGAGAACCGCGAGACTTTGTCGAGAAAATGCTCGAATATTTCTTAGCCGTCCCTAGGTCGTGTCACAGATAAACGTCATTCTCCAAGGCTGTCACCACGAGCACGACGTTAGCTCCTTGGCAAGGGCATGCTCCTTACCAGTGACTCACACGCACCTCCATCTGGTTACTCCCTATCAAATCTCGGCGGGCTGCCCTCGCCCTGGCTCCCAGGGGCTGCGGCTATCTATGCAAACAGAAAGCGAGGCCATGCACCTTGTCGAGCCGGGTACGTGCGCAGCCGCCTGCAACGGTTTGTGGGAGGACAGTACTTTCCTTGCCCTTCCCAAGGAAGAGAGCGCTTTCCTGCCAAGCGCTGCACAGCAGCTGACGCTGTGCGTGTGGCAGTCGTCAGGACGGGGATGTGCAAAGCGATGGTTCCCATCTGGAAGACAAGCTCTGCGTTTGCAAAGTTAGCACAAACGTAGCGGCACAAAAGAAGGGGTGGAATCCCGGCGCTGTCTGAAGTCAGCGAAAGTTCTGGATGCTGCCATGTTAAAAGCTCTACTAGCACCCAACAGCATAAAGCGACTTGTTTCATTTCAGAAAAGAATGGGGCGCACGGGGGTTTAGAGGCGAAATCACGCGCGGATGGTGTTTCGATGCATGTAAAACAGAGAGTGCTTGTTCTTTCTTTCAACGGTGCCTGTAAATCTTCTCCAGCAATAACAATTATTTAGAGGAAGTGCAGCAACACAGAATCTAAATAAGATCTACAAATGGTATTTGTGGAATAGTAACGTAGCATATTAAAGTTCCGTCCATCTCTTTGCAGGCTCAACAGTCAATAAGAAATGATGGAATGGTGTGGGAGGCCTAATCTGCATAATAAAAGAATGAGAGAGACTCCTTTGGGTTACGGAAGTCAGGGAGTGCACCCAGCTAAAACAGACATCAAGGGAAATCGTTCAGGCCTGCACTAAAATGTGTTTTCTGTAAACTCATTTTTCACTTCTATTACAGACTCATTTTATTTACAGAGTAAGATACGCTTACACAACATGGAATAAACACACAGCAAAAATCAACCCCCCAAACCAAGGACTCTCTGAAGTTATCATGGTAACGCTTCTGCCTCCCCCATGGTCCTGGAGGTGCCTTTGCATGACCTGGGTCAGCAGCTCCTGTCCACTGAACTCTTCAGCCTCTCTCCTTCCTCCCCTAATCACGCTGTAAGCAAACATCTACCCAAGTTCTGTTAGAGAACTGGCACCCAGTTCTACCCTCCGCAGAGGGTGTCTCCTGAGGCTGACACCAGTGCAGGAGATCCGTGGGTTTTAACCTGTGAAAGGTTCGATGCTTCAGGGAAGCCATTTAAGAACCTCCAAGTGTTGGACTACATTGTTCTTTGCAGCTCTGAACCTCAAGGCCATGTGTGGAAGCTTCCTTGCTCTCTCTCACCTAACTCCATGGAAACTTAGACAAATCTACATTCTGTTTTGAACCAAGGACCACCAAAGGCTCTCTGAATGCTACTGAGCAGAGAGATGACTGGCCTGGATGTACCACCTTCCCGATGAACTTCTCTGCAGCACTGCTAGAAATGGTGAGTGTGAATGCTAACAGATTACCAGTCCACGGAGCTTCATGTCCTGCTCCAGCAATGAGAAATATCCAGAAGCCTCAGGAATGGGGGAAGGAATCCAAAACGCCCAGTACTGATACAAGACCAAGACTCCTTTTGACTTTTTAAATTCATTGTTGATAGAAAGAAACATAAACCAAGCTGGAGAGTGTAGATCAAAATCTAGCACCCCCATGAGGACTTTCTGATGAAGAGAAGTGGGGAATTGGGTGATCCTTAGCCTGCACCAGAACAGCCTAGGACAGAACTTGCTAAACCAGGAGGCTTAGCAGAACCGCTGGTGGCTTCTAAATGTCAGTAGGAACGTTTCAAAAGGGACGAAACCAGCTCACTTCACCACTTCCACCTCCAGTGAGAGAGGTGTTCCTAGTCCCTCCTAGTAAGTAAAGCCCGCGGGGCAGCCGTCTTCGCAGTACGCCTGTGCTCTCCGCAGCACGAGCTGTGTAATAAAGGACTCCCTCTGCTCCCCCCCACCAGGGTCCCGCTGGTCACACCGCTTTGTGTCACTGTAAAGAGCCACAAAAACCAGCAGTGCTCACAGAGCCCAAGAGCTCAAGCAGTGAATGGGGAGGTTCCAAATTTGAAAGTGGTTTTTTTTTTTTTAAATCAAATATTAGAATTGTTTCAGCAACCAGTGCTGCATCACGGGACAGCACCTGATCCCAGCTATTCTGGCAAGGTCACTAAAGGTGCCTCCCAAACCGGGTAACCACCGTTACCATCAGAGCTAATAATTTGAGGGGGCTTAGGATCGCTAAAAGCTTCAGGGAGGAAGAGTATTTAAATCCCCATGCGCAAGCTGAGCAAATCCGAGCTGTGCTGGGTGAGCTGAGGGGCTGCCAGGGAGGGCCCCTGGCTGCTGCCGGGGCACCCGCTGCGCGGCTGTGCGGCCGCGGGCCAGCCGGGCTTCAAGAGCCCAGCCCACTGGCCCCAACGACACGTTCTCGTGGAACAAAGCCCATCTCCTCTAACACAGTTTTTTCCCAGGAATTGGCCCATACAGAATAAAATAAATAAATCACAAGCATTTTGTGAAGGGAAAAAAAAGTTCCTGCTGTACATAGCTCGGGGGAGCAGATGTTTTTCCATGAGCTCACTGCTCTCTGCTACACTGGCTCTTTTTATATTTCTTGTTCATGGCATATTCATTATAATATTTTTTTCCCAGGGTAAACTTTAGCATGTTCCTGAGACAGCAGGTAGCCCGCTCCAGCCCCACTGTGAGTGCATGGAATAGTTATTGTAGACATTTTTCTTTAAATCAGCCTTAGGTCTACCTGGTGAGGTTCACAGACTGGGCTTAGCAGGCATTTAGCCAATCCTAGATCACATTACCAGACCTACTTTGCTGTGAGTGGCCATATTTGGTAAAGTATTGGGTTAGTCAAGAAGCTAAATTGTCAGATATAAAGTACTAGTAAAGACAAACAAAGTGGACATTGTAGTTAAAAGTAAACCTTACAATAATACAGCAACAGGAGCTGGAATATTAGAACTCTTATTAAAACTGGCTTGCAGCATTCTAAAATGCTCCATATAAATAAAGCATACGGTTATTATGGCCTGGCAATATAATCACGCATACTTCAGATAAGAAATCACTTTGGTTACCCATAGAGCTTAAAACTATTACAACTATTTCTTTTCAGTACTGACACTTTGCTCTCCGTGTTGAAAGTGATGTCAACTGAAGGTAAATTACGGTCATAATTTTGAACAATTTCAAGTACATTTTCTTTAGCCAAACAGCATGACTGTATTTTCTAAACAGAAATGAGGAGTGCTGGCATGATTTTAAAAAAGGAAATAAGGAGTAGGAATAGTTCCTAGCTCAGACATTTCTCTCAGTAACACAAGCAGTACTATACCCAGTCACCTCCAGGATTCCCCTTGCAGCTCTTCCTGCAACAGGAGGTGGAAGGAGTTAACAAGCTTTACCAGTGCTACCGAAGTTCCTTCTCTCCTCTCAAAGCTGAATTCAAGCTCTCACTCATGGTAAGTAGAATGAAGAGGAGAAAGGAGCATATGGACCACCTCTCCTGGAGCCGCACCAGCACAGCAGGCGCACTGCAGCACCCTGCCTGAGCACGCCCTGAAACGAGCTGCTTCGCAGACTTGGGGCCAAGAGTAATGCTTAGGTTTATTAATGTCAAAGCCTAATGAGATGACTCCTTTTAAGAAGCCATTACATGTCCAGAGGACCGGGGGTGTTAGCGTTAAAAGGGACCAGAGAAGCTGTGTTAACAGTCTCTGCTGCAGAACACTTGAAAACAGAGTGTGCCCATTAGTATTCCAAGCATGCCTGCTGCAGGGAGTGGACAACCTCTCCAGTCTTTGGGGACAGCAGACCTCACGCTCTTCCAAAGCCAGTCGTGACTACCTGCAGGGGAAACAGGACGATATGGAAGCCCACTGAAGAAATGTGCTGAGATCCTGCTGCAGATGACTGAAGTCCCAGCTGGTCCTTCAAGAGATGGCTGGACACGAGATTAAGAGTGAGAATTCAGTTTTATTTGGATGTGTGAAAGAGAAGAGGACCAGAGACCACTGACCCATCAAATAGCTCTTTGGTTGCTTACAGGAGGCTACAAAAAATAGCTTGACAAAGTTCACTGGGCATTGCTGCTGGGAAAGACAAGGTGCAGCATCTACCCCAGTGCAGCACATTCGGACTTGGCGGCTGCACTGCCAAAGCTGCTGCTTTATTGTCTTCCCTAGGGAACTGCGCTGGTCATAAGCTCAGAAAAGTTACAGAGAGAACCCTAAGTCTATGCCGTCTTACGCACAAGTTAAGTATCTTTAGCATTGCGCAAAAGAGATGAACCGTTTGCAGAGGGTTCACAGCCCCGCCTTCAGCCACCGTTGAAGGACTGCACGTGATTCTCATCCACTCATCGAGAGACCCGTTAGGAGCGCAACAAGGGCTCTGCAGCTCTGAGGGACTGAGGATGCTTCTGCACAAGGCAGGAACGCCTGCTGCAGCTGCAGGCAGAGGGTGACACAGCGAGGACTCCCCTAATCTGACAGCTACCACCCACTGAAGGTCCCTTGCGCAAGGGGATGTACTGGCTTTGTGACCTGGCTGCGGTACCAACAGCCTCGCCGAGCCGTGGGGTGGCTGGTTTTGGAGACCTCTTTCCAATCTAAGCGCAGAAAGCTCTACTGGATCAGTTGGATGGTACCATTAGTTTTCATGCCTTGGGATATGGAGAGGCTCAATGACACAGTTGCATCCTGGTGCCCTAAATCCATACCCCCACACAGAGACATGGCCAGCCGCCTCCTGTTAGTGTCTGGACAGGATGGAGGCTTTGCTATAAATTTACTGTAGTACGAGGTTAGGAAATTGTAGTAATTTTATCTAAAGATTTATGATTCATGCTAAAAAGGTTACAGTGATAATGACAACAAAAACAATACACGAGTCATTTCCTAAAGGCAGATTAACCTTGCTTTCCCTTCAGAGCTAGGACTCTGAGGGATGAAAGAGTTAGGCAACTTGCCTAGGCACAGGATGAGTCCCTGACTGAAAAAGGACAAGTCCAAGCTAAACCTGATAGAAATCTGCAGCTTCCTGGTGCAGCTCTTTCACGAGTACGAAGGGACTCCAGACGCGGGCATCAGAACGTTACGTTCATCGCCTGCTGCTTTCCAGAGCTGTTAATTTTGGGGTGAGCTGTAACACAAAAGCAGGTGACTACCTCAAGTGTTTTTAACCACGCTTTTCTGTTTGATTTGTGTTTATGAAATATCTCTCTTTTGGAAGTTATTCACTTCCTACAAGTATACCTGTTCCTCCTTTCCCCTCCTTCCAGATGGGAAACATTCCAGTACGGAGGGCCAGTGATACCCCTTTGGATTCTTCCACTCACCCAGCCCAGTGTAAGATCTGACACACTTCAGAGAACTCCGCTAACTATGCAGGCACCGGGCCCTTCTCTGCAGAGGGTAAAGCCTGCCCCCAAATACCCGCATCTCTCAGGATAGCAGAATGGAGCGACCTTCACCCTGCTGCGAGGAGAGAATGGGCAGCACCTCACCATTATGCATCCACGATAACTGACGTCAATAACAAAATTACAGAGCCGCCAAAGTACATATTTTCAGAATATCAACCCTGATTCAAGCCCGGTTAAAAGTAAGCACGAAAAAACCCAAAGATTTAGAAAATGAAAGGGTAAGACAGAGAACTTACAGCTTATAAAAATAAATTCTATCTAAACGAATTAATTAGCACCTTTGAGAGTGGCTCTCTATTTACACCAACAAGTAATCGTAGCAACTCACAGCTAGCTCACCCCCAGCACTAGGTCTTTATTGCTTCTGTCTTTTCACGCAGCAGCAAAAATGTAAACTGTCTGCAGGATGATGGGCAACAGGCACCCGACTCCTCATCACAATAAACTGGGCCTTTTTTGCTCCCCACCAGCCTCCTCTGCAGCCTTAACTCAGGAGCATAAACGGAATAAAGCAGAAATAGTGATTTGGAAGCCTGCAGACAGCACTAGAATTTACATACACACGAGCCATTACGTGACCATTATGTCATTAACTTAAAGGATGATGCATTCCGTAAGGGAACTTCTTTTGTTCTTTAACACTTAGTCAAGCTGTAACAAAAAGTATGTCACACATTTTGTACCAGAACTGAAGCCTAATTAGTAGGAAATGGCCCACAAAACCAGCTGTAAAAATCTTTGCTGAGAAGTAGGGTGAGACTGCCAGGTTTTAGGTGAGAACTGACAATTGTACAGATCAGCTAAATGAGAATTTGAAGGGTTCTCTGGCATACAGAATAGCAAATTATCAGCAAGGTTCCAGTGGGCTCTGCTTTTTTTTCTTGTGGCAAATGGTAGCAGAGACATCTAAGAAGCAATCACAGCATTCAAATATAACTTCAGGCACACAACTGTGGACCCAGTTGTGGAGCAAAATTGCAGGGTCAGAACTCTTTTATCAGTCCTGAAATATTGGAGTGCAAATGGCAGAATGTGCTGCTGGGTGACTCGCTCCTCACCAACGGTCCTACATAAAACCCTTTCATGAGTTTGGAGATTGCCTCGGGGTAGAGATCCTTCTCACTGCTCTCTTTTCCCTTCATGTGCTCTGCTGTAGCATCTCTGCATGTGTCTCAAAATGACATGCAACCTCTAAGTCCTTGGGAGATTCAAACAGTCAAGGATAAGAGGAGTGGAGGACTTGCTCTTTTTAATAATTTTCACTGAAACCTCAGCAAAGATTGGGAAGTTCCAGGTCTAAATAACATTTAATACACGGTTTGCTCAGTCTTATTACACAGAAGCACATCGGAAGAGAAAGAATGAAAATAATTGTCCCTACCAACTACCATTTGTTAATGAAGAACTACCTACCCTCTTTTTTCAAAGGTATATTTTAGTGATGACTGAAGTTTTCTGTGTGTTACGGGAAAAAAAGAGGCGAGATGAAAAATCAGACTATTCCAGCATTTTTTATGTTACATTGAACCAAATAAGTGGTATTTCAAAAACCAGCTGGGCTAGATTGGCAGATTTTCTGCTGGAATAAGGTGATTTTCAACTACTTATTTCAACTACTCTGTTACTACTGATGTCATCTCACTCAGCACTGGAGGGACAAAGGAACTCAAGCGGTCCAGGACTTACCAGCTTGTAGCCAGATTTGTTCAAGAGCTGTCCACAGCTGCACGGGTCCCTGCTTCATTGCACTGCCCTGCACAGTTATTTCAGACATGGCCTGCTCCAGCCGCGACGCAGCAAGGGAAGAGGCTCGCTGAGATCCTATGGACCAGATAAACAAGAACAATAATGCAATTTGTACCTCTTTGGGGTAGTTCTTTGGCTTAAGGCAGCAGGTCTCATTCTCCACTCGCTGCATCCGTTTTATGTGATAAGAACTCCGCTGAATTCTGGTGCGACCAACCGGAGAACCATGTTTTATTTTAAAAGGTTAATTTACGGAAAAAACCCCAATAAATCAGCCAAGGGCTGCAGCTCAAGCAAGTCAATTAAGAGACAGACAGTAATTTTATAAAGGTCTGCTTAGCATTCATCAAGGAGGAGACTGTATTGTTTAACTGGAAAGCAGAACTCTACCACCACGTATTTCCCACAAATACTTACTAGTAAACGGATTTGCAAACACCCTGTCACCGTTACTACCACAAAACATGGCCCGCGAACGTAAAATCTTAGCGCAGCATTACAGAGCAGCACACCCATCTCAAGCGACAGCAGTATTGTTCAGCTGGTTTAGAGGCAGCGTGGTTTTTCATTTAACCTCGGGGAGCAGAGAGCTCAGTGCTTTGACTCCATTGACCTTTAGTACGTGCTGTAACATTTACGCAGGAATAAAGCATTTGGCGCCCGCATCGCTGGGACAAAACATCACATCAAGATCTACTCCCAGGAAGGATGCACGGGCAGAGACCATGATCTCCAGTACAGCAAGTGGAATTATACTGGTGAGCCGGCCTCTCAGAGGGGTACCAAGAGGAGCTAACAAAATAAGCAGCTACAAAATGAGATGTCAGAGTTAGCTTTGCAAAGCTTTGAGAAATAAATATTTCAATATACCTAGGTTTAATGTCCCCTTCCCAAATCTTCGTCCGCGAAGCCAAGCCATGATGATGAGGTTTAATGTGACTTGGAGGTTGATAAAGTCCTTCTCTGGAGAGCTGCTGTGACCGAAACACTTGCGCTGATTAGCATTACTGCTCAATCTTTCCTTCCAGGCTGACCTTGTAGACCACAACATCCCGGAGTTAAAAACCCGCTGTCTCTCTCTGCAGCCCCCCGAGGGAGCAGCAGAGCCTGGGAACAGGTGCTGGAGAAGCTGGGATGGCTCTGGGCCATTGGCTCTCTGACCCGTCAGGGAGCATAGCCATGAAGTGGTCTCTCTGAGAGGGACAGAATGCTTTTCCAGCTGGAGAGTGCTGAAGAGAGGGTTGCTAAACCACGTCTCCTCACCTGCAGACCATCGCCCAGGGGCTGGGTGGCGGCAGGCAAAGCCGCCTGGTCCCCTGGCCAGCACTCCTCTGGCTGTTACCAGCACTGGTGTGGCCAGCAGGAGCAGGGCAGGGATCGCCCCCCTGTACTGGGCTCTGGGGAGGCTGCACCTCGAATCCTGTGTCCAGTTTTGGCCCCTCACTCCCAGAAGGACACTGAGGGGTTTAACAGATGTTTCCAGGTGGTGCTGAGGGACATGGTGTAGGGGTGACCTGGCAGTGCTGGGGGAACAGTTGCACTCGAGGAGCTTAAAGGTCTTTTCCAACCTAAATGATTTATGATTCTATGACTCTGAACGCTGAGCAGGGGACCCAGCCCTCTGCCAAGCCGAGGGGAGCGGCACACGTCCTCCCACACTTCTCTACAGACACCTGTGTGGAGCAGGGCAGGACACGGCCCGTGGCTGTCACCCAGCCCCAGACAGCGCTGCCTGCCCTGACAATGTCACGGTGAGGGAGAGGCTGCAAGTGCACTCGAAGAAGCCTAAAACCGCTATGGGAAATATTTGTCCCATTATCTCACCGCTAGCTAATGTCATTCATTTTAAGGGGGAGAGCTTCAAAACAGCCCAGCAGCGCAGGCACCTCCCACGGCTCCCTTGGAAAATGCAAATGTGCTCTTCCTAGATGCATTTCTAAAATTCTTACATATTTTCAAAGACATTCCTGGTCTAATGTTCCAGGAGATGACAGCGCAGTAATGTAGCAATTATGGCTTTAATGGTACGGTAAAAGCCGTTCTGCTGTGCGCCGAGACCGTATTACATTTAACAGTTTGTTTAACAGATCCACCTTCGGCCCATTTCACCGCACCGGATTCCTCCCCCTGCCCATTCACCCTCCTCTTCCCCATCCCTGCTGGGAGAAATGTCGCGGAAACCCCCAGGAATTCAAGCTGGACAGGGACTGTCTGACACAACCCCCAGGCCCTCACCCCGAGCCGCCCAAAACACGGACAGCTTCTTTGCGGGGCAGAGGCAACAAGAAAAGGGCCCCGCGAACAGCCAGTGATGTAATTAGGAGCTCTCTGGGGTTAGGGCAGACCTCTTGCCTCCTAGGCTGGCAAATTGGAAAAAATTACATGGGCTTTGGCGATGTTGCCGTCAGCCTAACCAGATTCTCACGTACGCGCTCCTGACCACGTTAGTTTGCTGCAACGTCACGTCCCTCTGCCAAGACCGCCCTCTTTCAGGGAGGCTTTCTGGAGCTGTGCTTCTTGCAAGCCCCCGTACGTAACGCTGGTCCGATGGCATTAGGTGGGCAGATGGGCTGGGGTTTTCTTCACATCCTCACAGAGCTCAGGGAAATCCTCTTTTCCTTGGAAGTCAGTCCAAGGAGACTATGTCACTGTAAGGCACCTCTGTGCGTTTCGGAGAGGTTCACATACTGCTGCGAGGCTCAACAGCCACTTAGGATCGACTAAGGCATCCTTCCTCACCAAGCAGGCTTTACAGGGGGACTAGCACTGAGCTAGCTGCAGTCCAAGGAACACGAGTTAGCCTCTGCTCCTCTTCTCCGCATTAGCCAGGGAGCTGCCACGAGGGGAAAGCCTGTGATTTGAGAACCGTCTTGCCCAGCGCTGTGGGCTTCCATCTGCACGGCCATAAAAAGGGAACCCAAGTTACTTTGCAATTTACAGTGGAGACTCTGCATTTAACAGCCTTTGGCATCCCATTCCTTTGATGTTTACTTTTTGTCCATGTCAGCCTACGCAAGGACACAAAACCACAGCAGGCAGAGTCCATCCGCTCCCTTCCCATCCCTGCCCGGCCTCAGATGCAGACGCACCCCTTGTTCTAGACACACACACACACCAGATGAAGAGGTCTCTCCAACCCAGCCCATACCTGCCTGTCTGCTGCTGCTGCCCTTACGCATCTCTGCTGGACTGCTCACACCAACACTCCTTAAAGCTGGCCTGCCCAAATAAACGCTGCAAGAGAAGATCTTTGCCAGCCTGGCCCCTCTGGGCTGAAAGGGGCTCAGCCACAGCCCTCACCACAAGCAATGTGGTGACCCCAGTGGGTGGACTGAAGGCTGCTGGAGCCAGAAAAGAGTATAACTCTAACACATGCTGTCTCCCAAGAGAGGAGGTGGGCATGTGTTGTACCGGTACCACTCTGACCTCAGGGTAGCGGAGAGAGCCGGAAAAACTTCAAGCAACATTAAAACAAAAAGTCTCTGAATGTCTCTTATAAAATATCTTTATATGCTAAAAAACCCCACAAAACCTGTCTCACAGAACTTTAACGCCATGCCTCAAAATACACACAAACGTTGGCATAAGAAGGTATCACATCAATTCGTTATTTTAGTGCAGTCTCTTTCTCTTTTTAATGGCTCCACTAGACAGAACATAAACTTCACATTTTACAACTCCACGTGTTTTGGAAAGAAATCATAAAAATAACAAAATCAATTTTGTTGTGATGAGCTCTGCGTATAAAATACATACAAAATATATCTAAATAATTTTAAAGCACCATTCTAGGGTTGTTACAAGACCAAGAAGGACCAAGTTTAATATTCTGCATCTACAAAAAAACTGCTATCAAAATAGAAATGTCCCTCAGTAGATTTACTAGGCTTACAAGAAACACAGAATTCCCCAGCCTAAATCACTTCAGGCAAGAGCATTATAAGATAAGGGTGAATCAGAAAAATAATGAAACAGCAAGGCATCTGACTGATACCAGGGAATGCAGCTAGGAACACTGCTTCAGTTCGGAGCAGATGAAGAAAATAAAGAGGAATTAATCTTCCTGGCAGCAAACCTAAAATTCTGGCACAGCGAATAATCTCATTGTGGTCTAACTGAGGGAGAGGCCAGTGTCAAACTTGGCCACAGTAATCCCTGCTTCAGCGATGAGCCCAGAGGTCACAGAGCGCCTGTGCATTACAGCGATACTGCTGCACGCTCCTGGGGGATTTCACGATCCAGAAAACCAGAGCCTGGTCCAAATGATGGAATGGAAAGGAAAAAAGAAGAAAAAATCAGACCTCCCCCCTCCTCCAAAGCAGCCAGCCACAGCCGCAGCTCTGGGGAAGCACCAGATTACAGGGCGGGAGGCTAGAGCTGTACTCTCCAGTCTCAGCTTCTACTGCCTTCAAAGAGGCTCCCAGCCAGGACTACAGACCCAGCTGCCTCTTTTCTGCAGATGGGGAAGAGCAGCAGAGCAGCAAGCCACAGACCCTGGCTGAAATCAGCCAACGCCAGCCCCGTGCTACAGTGGGGCAAGCCCCGTCCTCACAACCCTTGTGGGTGCAACCACATGAGCATGCAAACCTAGCTTCTCGAAGCGGAGGAGGCATGTATTTCTTGGCTAAATCCAACCTGTATTCAGTACAAATCACTCTAGGTGTGTGAAAAGCTGGTTTAAAGCTTGTGCTTTACATTAATTTGCTCTTTCTGGCAGGCAGCGCCACGGCACGCAGCACTTTCTGCTGAACCGCGGCTGCTCCACTGCGTGCTGGCTGCTGGAACGGGGCAAGAGCGGGCTGGAACAGGCACCCAACCCGGGTCCTTTTTGAGAAGGGCACTACACGGAGACCAAACGTGCCTGAGCTTTGCTGTGACTCTGGAGGAGGTGCTGGAGCTCTGCAGCAGAGGAGCAAGCAGGAGGCAGGAGTGAGGTCCCAGAAGGGTGGCACATCAGCGCATCACAATATTGCAGGTGACAATTTGGTCTCAAAATCGCAAACCATGCTGTTACGGGGGTGTAGCCCAAACCTGGCCACACTCCTTTCTGCAGACAATTACAAAGCAAGGCAGGCATCTCCAGAAGAGCGTGGGATTCACACCCTTTTACATACCATTAAGCACTAGCTAGAGCTGCAGGGGCAGGGATCAGTCCAGGCATCATAATCCACTCATTGTTTCAGCAGCAGAGTGGGAATTGGATGGATAACAAAAGTATTGTGGTAAATAATATTTTGGGGATTTTATTGCTTTCCCAGTAATGTCTAATGGCTGATGGACTCTGCAAACTCCCTACAGTGTTTTCCAAACCATTTCCACATTTTCTGAGACTTAAAGTCCATTTTACCACCCAGCATCGGGGATGATAGGATATGTTTCACAAATCTTCACAATTATCTTCAAGTGATGACTATCCTAAATGATGTTGTTATCACCAAAAAGCTTCCTTTCCCCTTCCTGCCAAGATTAGCTGTGGTGTCTCAGTTATTTCCATCTGTCTCTGTTAGTGCAGTTGTGTATTTACCATATAATAAAGCATCGCAAGGTTTACGTACAAGTCCCAAAGCAAATCACCCTCTAATAGGAATTGACACTCTCACTCAGCTTCCCAAAACCGTGAAAATAGCTGCCTTGATCAGGACAGCTAAAAAGGATTAAATGGGGGAGAGAAGGGGGAAAAGGAGGATCAAATTATACAGTTCTTGTAGAAGTACAATGAACTCCCATCTAACACCTTTCATGCTCGTCTCGGAGAGCTTTGTAAAAGAGAGCAGGAACTCATCTCTCGGTTTTCCTGCGGGGAAGCCAAGATGCAGACAAACCAGTGACACACTCTGCGGCAGAGATGACCCTGGAGACAGAGCTGGGCCTCCTGACCACCACCAGCTCAGCAACACACATGCAAGCCCCACCGTCACCCCCCGCCCTCACTGAAGCAAATAAAACACTCCTCTTTCACAGAAGCATGCAATGAGGATGGGAAAGCACAAATTTGTTTCCTCACCACAATCAGTATCGTGCGTGTCCGGGAGCGTGAGATGCAGTCCATTATGCTTTTTGATCACCGGTGTTTCGGTCACACTACTTCCTTTCTCAGAGCCACTGTGAAGAAACAAAACCCTGTTACCCAGCCAGCTTTCACTGGACAGACAATATTCCCCCAGAGCAGGCAACTGTCTTACCTAGCTGCCACTGGAACCAAAAACTCAAGCTTTCGGGTTGCAGGCAATCAGCCTGTTGAATGTGTTGTTTTACCATCCCCATTCTGCCAACGGACAGAAGCTCAGAGGCACAGTGCCCAGCAAGGACTCCAGCACACATGCTGGTGTTGGTTTATTTGGCTGCTGGGAGTCTTTGCAAACCACTGGACAAGGAACACATTGGCAGCTAGAAGCCAGACCAGAACCAGCAGCCCCGTGCCCAGGAAGTACCACCATCCCTTGGGCTTGTCTGCAGAAGGATTTGTTCGCAGGTCTGCTCTCCTATCCTCTTGAAGCAGACCAGTTACCACCTTCCACCCAGGTGCTAATTTCTTCATTTCAAAGGGATTATTTTCTCCTCTTTTGTTCTGTTCAAACAGAGGAGGAAGACAAAAGCTACCACACAGCACCGCTTTATGAAAAGAGGACTATCTGGTCTGCTCTTCTGCTAGACTTCTGTCCTCACGGAAGAGGTCTTCCAAAGGGAAACTCCAACAGAAAAAAATAATCATATGCCTAATGAAAAATCACTTAACACAGACCTCCTGAGCCTTCCTGTCACCACATGGTCTGCCATCCTCCTGGGATCAGATGGTGATGATATCTCCTCTCATCGTCCATTAAGGGACAAAACATCAAAAGGAAAAGTGACTGCCCTGGCTGCATGTTCTGGCACACTTCCAAGCCTGCAGCTCGGACAGTATTCCTCCCAGGAAGCAAGCTGTCACAGTCAGGATTGCTGCGGATGCCCCATCTTCCAGTCTGATCAGTCCATTGGTCAGGCTTGCACAAGATTCCCTTGAACTTGCATTAATCTAGCAGAAGAATTAGCTTGGGACTCCTATTTGGTTTTAAACGTGATTATTCTGTTATCACAGAAAACAGCAAAAGATAAACCAAGTCTTGTCCTTCCCACTAACAGTCTAGGACTAAAAGCCATCATAGTGGCAATCACGTTTACAATAGTAATTAATCTTTTACTTGGGCTTTGGGATCAAACATCATGGTTTCTCTTAATGGACCCTGAATTCTTGGACATTTGACTGTTTGCACATATCTCCAGCCTTGACTGGGCCTCCTTGTCTTCCATACTGGTTTCCACACTGATGGCCAGTTTGAGACTACTGTGTGGTGACAGATACAAGGGAAAATTAAATCCTCTGTCCTGTGCCTCCGCCTTGCCTAGCCAGGATTAACTCAAAGGTAAGTGCCCTGGCTGGGGTCTGCTGGTGGAACCGTAGGGACATTTCTGTCCTTGTGGGAGACTGCAGAGGCACCAGTTCAGCAGAGAAGGCAGGAGGCAACTTGAGCGTGGCATACCAACAGCTGCCTGGGGAGCAAAGACGGGGCCCCGAAAGACTCTCCAGTCTGGCAGTCGTAGTAAGATTGCAAAACCGGGAAACGTCGGCCAGCCAAATGCAACCAAACGTAACTAAAGCGCAATTTAACTGTGTAGGTGATTAGCTGCTGTTTGAACTAAGAAAGAGTACTGGGTGCCACAACTCTCAACTTTATGTAAATACAGACTTCTCTTTTCCAAGAGGCCCTAAAAAACGTCTGTGTCCAAGTCTCTCTGATAAGAATTCCCCTTAAGTTGCTTTGCAAGCCCAACCTGGAATACTTTACATATTTGCTAGCTGATACTGCTGTGATTTGCTCAGTACAATGGGCTTCCTGTCTCACTGAATCCAGACTGTAACTGAAGGCACCAAGTTCGTTCTCGCCACCTTTCAAGCAGTACTTCCCAATAGAAAATGCTTCATGATGTAATTGGGAGAAAGCCGAAAAGCCCCACTGGGAACAGCAGTGAAATACACATTCGAGCTCCTAAAAGCAAAAGAAAGACAATTTGTTTTGTTCAGGCCTCTGCGGCTAAAGCTTGCCAAAGGCCTCTAAAGCCGTCGCACCTTGGAGTTAAGTCTAACAGCCAAAGCACAGCTTGGGATCCGAACACAGCCCAAAGGGCTGAACTCTTTATTTGGCTGTTTTCCAGCACCTCAGGCTTGCAGCCCCCTCTTGCAAGAGTAAATCTTTGTCATAATTGTTCAGCTTCATGAGGACCACTGATGGGTGTAAAGATTATTCATGTGAGAGGTACGTGATTGAATCCTTAGCTAAAGGGATAAAGCCTAAGGAAATCAATGATCCCAGCCATTTCTCTGCTGCTATGTAAATACCTTGATTTTTGTGTTTTGTCTGCTGCTTATTAGCTAAACCAACAAGGAATTACTAACAATCCCTCAGCACAACCCTGTATAGACATGCATCACTCTGCACGTATACTTGTGGTGTTTGCAAAGCTTAGGTAAATGTATACAGAAACTGGGGAGCAATACAAGCTTCTCCAGTCTGCTGTCGCGACTGCGGCCATCAAACACAACCTCCATGGACAGTGCAGGTCAGAGGGAAGTACAGTCTTGGGACAGCATTCCCAAGACAGTTGTACAGCAGCATCACGACTAGGACAATAGCCAAAGGTGTGGGAAGGAAGAAACCCCAACCTGGTAACTCCTGCACTTTGTAAACCTCTTCTTCCAGAGGGGAAGCAGATGAGAGGGAGAGAACAAACAGGGACACAGCACTGTTTAAATGCAGATTTACTAGGACAAGGGAAGGGAGAAAAGATACATCCTTCCCTCCTTTCCTCGCCCAGTTAGCACCAGGCTATGCAACTGGCATGCAACCCCAGCATATGATGGAGCCTTGGCCGTGTGCCTTTCCTTGGCTTACTCGGTCCAGGACTGTGCCACCCCCACACATTCCCGGGGGGTGCCAACTACTGCAGCCTGTGAACAATAGCTGATGGATGCTCAGCGCTCCATCTGCCCCAATAAATCTGCCCCCCATTCTGGACGTCTGAACATGGATAGAGATGTTTAGACATTCAGATCAGAAACTCTATGAGTTCAAGCCGCTTCTTCAATCTCACTTTCTTGAGGTTTAGCTGTTTTGGGTTTTTTTTAAGTCATGGCTATTAAAATCTTGTGGTTTTTTAAAAATCACAGCTAGAAATATTACTTCTGTTTCTTTCTGACAGTACTGTTTATTACTCTTTTTGCAAAAAGTACCTAGACTGCATGACCACATCTCCATTAAGAAATCTGAACTTGTTAGACCGTGGAGAAAGCCTACCTGTGCTGTAAGACATTATATACCATCTGCCACATCTGCAACATATGTCTGCACGTCACCAGAGCCTCTTCAGGTCCTTTATGTGTCCATTCCAGTTTTACTTTGGTGAAGAGTAAGCTGCAAGATGAAAAAGAATAATTTCCATTTTATTGGCACCTCATAAACGTGGAGAATCGGTATCACTCCAGCGAGATCCTGGCAGCCAGCATTTGTACTTGCTTTGTATGTGCAGCCATAAAAGAAAAACACCGTAGCACAAAACATTTCATTTGGCTCCACTTTGACTCTCCCCACGAGGAGATGGGAGGATTAACAATACTCCTCAGCTGCAGTGAAATCTGCGTCACCAGGCTGGCAGGACTGTTAAAAGCAATGCATTGCAAAGCTAACAAGGTGAAACAATACACTGAATCTTCCTTTATTTTAGACCACGACATCAGCATTAAAAACAGAATAAAGAGGAATTGCCATAATACACATGCCAGACTGTTCTTGGAGCCTGGCACCTTCTCACAGCACTTACATAATAAATTTCAGACAAAAACCCTAACACACTTAATATACACAGACAATTATGTAATGGCTCGCAGGAATAAAATGCTTTTTCTTAACCCCTGCTGGTGATCATCTCCGGCCCCCAGGCAAGACAGCTGGTAGCCCTTGTACTGTCTTGTTCCAGGCAGCGTAACTGCTGCTGCTATTCCTGTACCTAGAGAGCACGTACTTGCCCAGACCACTGGAATTCAGCAGAATTAGGTCAAGCAGAGGTTAGAAGGCAGATTCGGCAATGACACAACCTACCGCTGGCTGCTCGTGTGCCCTTAACGCCAACCTTCACACCACTCATTCTTTTTGGTTTTAATTGCCAAGACTAATTTATTTCTTACTTACTAATGTAAAGTTACTTCTCTGCTTTAAATGTTTCATAGAGTCCAAAACCTACACGCTGCATTAGCTTGATACGGCTGGCGATTGATCCACTGGGCACCCATACGTGTGCGCACATCTGTACAACACGAGCAGCCGCATGCTAAAAATCCTGAACCCAGTTTTGTGAAAGTGACCGGCAAGCTCCTGGGGAATCCAAACAACTTCAAGCAACAGACAACAGCAACTGCAGAGGTGACCTTGGAAAAGACGTTGCAGCTGAAGAAGAGAGCCCTCACCTGCAGTAATCACAAACCTGCAGCCAAGGCTCTGCGGTGCATATCTACAGGAATGGGCGAAATGGCAGCCCCACCCTGCACCAACAAACCCTTTTTTTTGGGGGTGCGTGTGGAAATCACCAAAATGTGGCCCAACTGTATCAGCTGCTACAGGGAAGTCTGCTCACAGCCGCTGCTACAGTCTGACCTCACAGGACAAAACCCCCAGGTACAAACCTAGGCTAGGAAAGGAAGATTGAGATTCATAATCGAGGCATTTGTCTTTGTCCTTTACTGTTATACAGCCGTACTCTATGTTTACCTTTGATTCTCTTGTTACTGATCCGAGCAAAACAAAAATTAATAAAAACAACCCCTGCTTTTAGAGGTGATGAACCCCTAACTGAAAGAAGGGCCCTTACTATGATTCAGGTGATTATTTTTGGGCTAGACCAAACTATTTTTCTGTGATGAAGAATATAACAGTGGACAGACTCTTGATAAAAATGCGACTGAATTCAAAGAGTGCAATAGGAACTGGCCAGTGATGCACGCTGCTCTGTACCCCACAGGTAACTGGGCTCATAAGAACAGAGCTTGTTTTAACAACAGCAGAACAGAGAACCGATCACGTAGGAGCAAGGAATATATATCACGCTAGAAAGGTGGAAAGGTTGTACCCTGGAGTGCAACAGAATTATAGAAGAGAGCTTCATGAACACGAGGCTCCTGAACAACAACGCAGTGAAGAGGTCAAGCAACCCTTAGCACCCATATACGGAAACACGATCACGTAGGAGCTGGAAGACGTGGTTATTCCTGTTCACAGCATCAGCAAGACATTCACTACAACCCTGTTTCCAGTCGCTGGTCTTTAACTCCAAAAGAGGACTAAAAATGGGATGAGGTTCAGAAAAAGGTTATGCAAGTGATCTGAGGGCTAGAACATAATTCATCAGAGGCTTAAGAAGCTCAGTTTATTTGCTTTAACCAAGAAGCAGCAAATAAATTACTTTGCCCAGCGTGCAAGCACCTACATGGAGAAGGATCTCATTGTGAGTCTTTGATCTAAAAGAAAAGATACCAGAAATTCCAAGGATTTGTTGGAAGCTGAAACTAGTCAAATGGAGATTTAAGTAAATACAGACACACAACTATCAAAGAAAATAATCTCTGCAGTAGCTACCTTGTGTGTACAGTAAATTCTGAAGTCTTTAAAGCCTTTTTGGTGAGACAAGATAATACCTGGGAAGCACAGACAGAAGCGATGGGTTTGACGCACAGGCTCGTGAGCTGTGGACTGCGCTGTGCAGAGGGGTGCGACAGCACCACCACCCTCCTTCTGGCAACTACTCCATTAAAAATATTATAGTAGTCCAAGAAACAACCACATGGAAAAATCTATGCTTTTTTTAAGCATACAGAATATTTTTTAAACCACTACAAACTTCCAAATCAAAGACCTTCTAAAGCATTATGTGACCCTCCTTGTAGCAGAGGAGCGGTGGTCAAGGAGCCTGAGGACTAGAGCGAGGTCATAGCACACCCCCGAATAATTCCAGGCTTTTGAATACTGTGAGACACCACTCAATATTAATTAAATAGAAGAGCATAGGAAAGAAGACTCTATTAACAGCCAAACTACTACACAGGGAGGTTATATTAAGGGCTGCTTCTCCCTTTCACCTCAGCAGGGATACAGATGGCTTAGTTACCAGCAGACAACTAAAATCATTTGAACATCGCAGTTAGACATTAAAAAGGCAAACACATTCCTCTCTCCATCACTCTGCTGTTTACTGCTTACAGTGAGTACATCTCAGCTCCTCTGGATGAAGATGCAATGCTCTGCCTCAGGAGAGACAACCACCAGTGAAACACAGGAAAAGAGCAGATCTCTCTCAAAACCATAACGAAATCTCAGCACAGTATTATCACCGGCTGTAAGGCACGGGCACACGAAGGTCGAAAACCATAAATCACGTCTCTTTAGCAACTGCCTCTGCAGTGCGACCCTACCAGCTCCCGGAGATAGCCCGCCTGCTGCGCTCCGGGGGTAGTCTCCTCTGGATAGCGCTCTTCGTGGTAGCACGGAATAGTATAATGAACACAGCAAAAGGCAAACGGGAAGAGCGGAAGTGTCGGCAGGAATCAGACCACGCTGACAGCAGTAGTAAACAATGCAATTAAATGTGAAAATTAAAAGGTGGAAATACAAATCACGACATGGAGGCTGTATGCTCTATACGCTGATTGTATTTCTCAGCTTCTAGTAAGTTCTATAACAGCAAAACCAGATAATTAAAAATAGAAGGAAAACAGTGAAGTGGTATCACTTATCTTGAGCTCGTCGTTTTATTACCGAAGTTGCACTCCTGCCACAAACAAATCTAATAAGCAGTGTGTCCTATCAGTGTCTGCGCACAACTCTCAAGGGCATAAACAAAAATTATGTACGCACAGATCTCACCTTACTATCTTTAATATCATTTTACTGAACTTTTGTATGGTGCTTGCAGTCTTAAGCAGAGCAGCCTCTTAAAGAGATTCAACAAATAAAAATAGCCCCAAGATTATCAATACAGTCATTGGTAATGCTGTTAGCCCCAGAAAATTAAAACAGATTTGGGCTAAAGCAAACATATAAATTGCCTCTACATAAGCATAGGAAAAGAGAGCAAAAAATCCACAGATCATTCTTGTAATGCGTGTAATTTCCATACCAACGGAAAGTTACCAGCGCCAGTACTCAGGCTACCCGGCTCCAAGCTCCCTCGCGGAAGAGGTTTTCCCGTATTGTGTATGTGGACAGTATGCAAAGGCTTCTACTCCCCGATGTCGCGTCCCCAAGCAAACATACCTACCTACCACAGCGATTAACTCTGGCGAATTAAAATCTGGATACAGGCCATCTGCTGAGATATGAAGCACCGAAAATTCAAAATCAGGTTTCCCAAACACCGCGATTTCAGTAGTGCAAAGGACACAAATCCCGCTATAACGTGCCACGCGCTGACACAGAAGCAGGGACTGGAACTCTGGAAGGCTGATGAAGATCTTCAGCAGCAAGCAAGCCGCCTGGGCTGATTTCAGGAGATATTCAACACTTGTCTTCACAAGGGCGGGTTTCAGCTGCTCGCACTCGCCATGTCTCCAGGCCTGGTCAAGCCCTCCTGAGAGTCTTCTATTCCCACATGGGCAAAGCTCAGCCTGTGAGTGCTTTAGTACGAGCCATGAAGAAAAGAGGCAGCTCTTTCCTATCGCTGACAATCTGATTCCTGCCGTTTCACAGTTCACACTCGCTATCAGAAGGTTTCACATGTGCGTATGGAATTAGAGGAACCCTTAGGAGCACATCTGGGGAAGAAGTTGCTGTTTAGTAAGAACCTATTGACTACCTTATGGATGCTGTAAGACTATATAAGGATTTATTAATCAGTTCATTATTGGGACTTTTTAAAGCTGCTTTTAAATGGAGCTTTTAGTATCAAATGTAGCCCTTTAACTACACATTTATGCGGCACCACAATGGGATGTCTGTGCCCTATCATCTGACAAGCAATAAAGCAAGCTAGTACCATAACAAACAGTAACACATTTCACCCGTTTCAAGGTTGAGAGACTAAATTAGGAATAATGAGTGTTATGTAGTCATTTATCTATACGTTTTGCCATTCAGTGGCTGCTTACAACCCCTCCAGTTTTTCAGAGCTTGTCAGCAGCTGCTCAAAGATCTATACATCTTCAGGCTTCACCGCATCAGGGCCATCACTCCCCAGAGCCCTCCATTGCTCACCCAGATTTGCCTACACACAGCGCTGCTGGGTTACTTTGGATGTTGAACACAAAAGGACACCAAACCCCAAACCCAGCCGCGATACACAGAGACAACGGCGTCCATTAGCATGAAGATACTGAACCTCTGCAACTCGTACTTGTACCTCCTCTCTTTCTCTCATTAAATGACAGCATGCATGCGCCTGTTTGTTTGTGTGTGTTTGCAGACATCTGCCTCCAGAGAGAAACCAGAATCTCAGTCACTGCTCATGCACTTTATCCAATGACTGACTGATGGGGTGTTGGAGCAGCATGAGACCAGCTCCCTCTCCTTCCTCTTTGAAGCCCAAATAAATATTCTGCACCAGCTCCAAAGCAAAGCAGGGGAATGTCACGACCTGGGTGGGTAGGTGGAGGAGGATGCTTTCTGAGGAACTGGGAGGCATGGATTCAAACCCCAGCACTGAAGTCTTGAATTAGTTTCTTGCCCTTTAAGGCAATAGATGCAAGAGGGGGATACAGGTGGATACAGGACGTAGGTTGATCTAACAGAGCTGGAAAGAGGATGGAGGAGATGAGAAGAACAATCAGCGTTTTGGACCGCTTTTGATATATGGAGATAGCAAACAGACTTGTCAGCCTGGAAAAGAGGCTGAGAGGACAGATTTATAAAACCATTAATAGAATGAAGGAGATCAGGAAATCAAAGTGGTCTGTGTTGTTTCAATGAGAAGCAAGGAATATCCAGTGAAGCAATCAAGCAGTGGATTTAAAATGAGCAAATGGAGCGCTTTTTCATATAGCACAAAAGTGAAGTGCAAAACCCATTGCTAGAGGATGATCTGGAGCAGACACGTAAAGAGGTTCAAAAAGGGATTAGATAAGTTCACAGATGACAGGCCCATCAGGGCCAGTAAACACAATCTAATGCCACGTCTGGCTCCGAAAGTCCCTGAACGCTCAGCTGACAGAAGCAGGGACAGCATAGGGGGGGTAGGACCATCCTACTGCCACGTGTGTATGTGCTTTTCCCTGTGCATTCACCAGATGCCCTGCTGAAGCCAGACAAGCCCTCAGTTTGATCAAGAACTCTTGCATTTTGGTACAGCAGAAACATGATTGCAGACCATGTTCTTTTTATAACCCGGGTTGTCCCATCTTATTTTATCTGCCAGTAGGAGAGGATGGCATCTCTGGAACTGTAGCATCCTCACAGCAAATTAGCTGCTCAGTTTATCAGTTGCTGAGTTCAGCATCAGTGGTGAGTCACCTATACAAGCCCCCTAGTTAATGTATACTCTTCCCTGGATAACCATTATGGTTTTGTTAACCTTCCTAGAGCACTTGCTAAAGCCTTAGTCACCTTATCAATAAGAAAAAAATACTTGCCAAAGTTGGAAAGCTGTTTTTAGTCTCCTGCATTTTTGTTGATAAAATCAAAGCTGTTGTCTTCTCAAATAACTCAGTGCTTCTTGCAGTCTCCTGACATTTAAGGGCACATTCTCTAGTCAAATTAATGCCAGCAATGCTGACTGCAACCTCCTTTTATAACTTCATGCTGCGCCATGTTATCTATCACTTTACCTACAAAAATAAATCGATCATATACTTTTACAGACATAAGGTCCTTTTTTTTTTTTTCTTTTTTTTGTTTATGGCTCCCTGCCCATTCACCCGCCAATATGAACAAAAAATAAAGACAAGAAGCCTGGTAGCATGTCCAAAGAACTGTCAACTTCATCTTCCCAGCCCAGAAAAACTAGCAGACTCAGAGCTGACGTCTCCTTTAGAAGAACGTCCTGCTCAGAGCTCCAGCCTTGCACGACAACAGCAATTCAGCTAATGCTGCTCCGTGAACTGTGACTACACCAGCACAGCACAGGGTGAGAACAGCTTCCAGAGAGGTAGATTCGAGGCTATTTAAACGTTTACATGATGAGGACAATTTCTTAGGCTTAGCCTTATGACACAAGGCACCTACAAGGCTCTTGCTCACAGAATAGCAGGGAAGCAGAAGAAGAGGTGATTAGAAAAGCTGAGACTGTAGCTCAACCTGTCAGAGACCGCACAGCAAAAAGCAAAGGAGCAGCCAGCGGCACAGCTTGAGCTCTGGGTGTTTTTTCTTGGACCACCTCCTCCTGCAAGCTGCAGCTTGCGCCTGATGCCCAAAGGGCCTCCTGTCAGTCAGGTGAGGGTCCTGCCGACGGGCTACGTTTCCTATCTCTGCACGGACCCAAACGCCACTACTTCTAACTGCAAAGCAGATATCGGGAATGACCTCTGTGAAGCGTATGGAGAACTAGGGTCTTCATCTTCGCCTCCCTGCCCTTTACATTTAATCTCTTAATACTGGTGCTCTCAACTTCAGAGTTACTTGTGGGCAGGAAGGAAAGCAGGCAGAGTTCCTCCACAACTGACATCACTTTTAAAACGTCTCATCTGTTGGGCCTGTTTCTTCAGCATTTCATCAGCTGTGACCCCGGGTAAACCTAGCCAGCTCTGATTAAACAGGAATTCCTTTGGAAGGGCAGAGCTGAGAACTATCGTGCTGTCACAGCCACTGGAGTAACTCCCGATTTACAGAAACGGCAGAAGGAACCAGGCCTAGGGTCTCTAATTGCTGAGCTGAGATCCTGCCAGACAAGAAAAGAGCATTAACAGCACTAAGCTGAAGTACTTAATACGCTGCCAATACTTCCTATCCCCAAAGACTGCAGAACTGGATGCTCCACTCACACTTCGGAACTGCTGTACTTTTCAGAAAAGCTTCTAGGACGTGCAGTTTGGGCAGCTTTTAGGGGAAAGGATACCAGGACTCCGGCTAACAAAGTAACATTTGACACCAGTCTCAAAGGCACCTCCATCTGCAACCAAGAACATACCTTCTGTCTGGAAAGGTCAGAACCCTGATTCATGTATTTAAAATAGGGTGAAATACTTGCTAATTAACCTAGTGTCAAGGTAATAAAAAGTGATAGCGTACTTCTATTATGGCTGTATAAATTATTCAACAAAATACAGTAAAGCAGAACCCCCTCCCCAGGACTAATAAAACATGCCTAACCAACTTGACACATCTATGAAATCTTGCCTGTTACTGATCCTTGGAGCCAACAGCCTGAATCTGCATCACACCCCCACTGTATTAGTAAATTAGAGCAAGACAAAATTCGGCTTTGCTATAAAAACAATGGGCTTAGTGTAAAATAATCTTTTCTTTTTCGAAATGCATTACGCAATGTCGTTAAACAGACCTCACTCTTTCTATCTTTTTTTTTGGGTCAATATAATTCATGCCACTTTGGCATTACTCCAGCAAAGCACTTATGAAAGGTCTTCATCTTTACGTGTATGAGTAGACCTGCTGAAGTCAACACGAAGTCAATTATTCCTCTCCTTAAAACTAAGTGCACGCTTAGGAACCTTGGTAGATCCAGCTCTTTCTGAGAAGGATGATGAGAGTCTCTCCCAAGTGCTTAACTTTGATCGGGCAAAGCAGAAACATGAGTAACAGGAGAAGGGCCAGAGTCTGCCGATATTCAGCACTCACTGCCTGCGTCTCAGCGGAGGTGAAAGAGATGGAAATCACCAAACACCACGGAATTTCACTGCAGGATACTGGTTCTGGGGCACATGTGGGCATGCTTCACCCTATGCTCTGGCTAAGACAACCCACGACATACTCATGACAGGTCAGGGGCAGTGCTTCTTATAAGATGAGCTTGTTCAGTAAGGTATGGAGGAGCAGGTTTCTATGCCAGCCTGAGAAAACATGGCCAAAGACATGCTTAAAAGGGGAAAGAAGTGACTGAAGTCAAGACAGACAAAAGTGCCTTCATTTCAGAAAAAAACCCCCCATAATCTAGAACAACTCTGGGTTGTGATAAACAGACAGAAAACTGCCGGTTTCACCAAAGAAAATCCTAGGGAAAGAAATGGGTATTTGGGTAGCAGCAGGAACCACGTTGTCAGAGTCTGCACAGCCAAACCGTGAGGTAATCGCAGCCGACGCCAGCACCAGCCGCACGCAGCGCAGCAACAGCAGCGGGGAGACACGGGGCACGGCCCTTACTGCAGCGCTAGCAACCAGCGCGCGGTCCCGGGTCTGTGCTTCAACAGGCAGACGTGCTCAACATCGTGCTGCCGCAGTGTCACTCAGCCCTGCGCTGCGCAACAAAACCTGTGCTTGCCATGTGCCTCGACACAGCGCAGACTTACGGCAATCAGACAAAACTGTATTCGCGGTAGTTCCGCATCGCTTTTTCACTACAGATTGTTTTTGGAGATGTACTAAGTTTCCTTAGGAACTTCCTTTAGAGTTCTTTTTCATCCTGTACCCAGCTAACTGCAGGGTCAGGACTCGCAGCCCTTAATCCCTGCCGGGTTTGAGACTACGCAGACTGGCTTTGGCAACAGCAGCACTTCATGCCTGTTGTTACCCTCGCACACGGTTCGGGTTCCCCTCGGACCCTGGGCCAGCCGGCTGAGCCGAGACCCGCAGCTCTCCCCAACCAGTACTCTGAGACCAAACCAGACTCAGGGTATCACAGCAAAGCTCCAGCCATATTGAAAGGGGTCACAATGATCTAAACACTCGGGCTGTGTTTTTTAATAAAGCCAGCTTCTTCGCGACATGTAGAGACACTTCTCTGGGCTATGGTATGGGCGCAGCCACCTAAGCATTTCAGTTTACCCTAAATATTCTTTGTTTTCTCAGCACAAATGTAACTAAACATAAAACAGTTCTTGAGATTTTCTCCCAAAAAATTTCCCAACTAGACCCATCGACCCAAGGATGCTGCCTTCTGACGGCACCCAGTCCCCCAGCTTGCACCCTCAACTGCTACTTCAGCACAAGGTTTTGCTAGCAGAGAGCTGTGCCTGGCTCCCTGATGTAGTTCAGGGTCTTGCAGGCTGTATTTTAGAAGTGAAGCTTCATTCCGTAGCCTTGCGGGGAACGGTAGCTTCACCGCTGCACGCACGACTCCAGCACTGCACCTTACACTGCACACATAAGCTGAGTCACTGCTCGTGAGTAACAAAGAGAAATCAGCAGGCAGAAATACTGAACAAATTTCTATTACAACTGCCAACAAAAACTAAAAGCCTCAAGAGAAAGGGGAGAAATACATGCACGGTTAAGAAAAACAAAAATAGAAAGAGAATCCATGGCAGACCGAGCCTAAAATCAGATTAATGGATTATTTTTCTGCAATATCTATTACACCCCAATGTGACAGATCTTCCAGATGTGCTGAGAAAAGATGACACAGTATTACAGAAGCACTGCATGTGTGATTAAAGAAAATCCTTTGGGAAAACATGCACAATCATTACACTTGCAACGTCCAAAAATAACAATAATTGACCTTCTTTCAATAGCAGCCTGAAATCACACCTCAGTGTAAAACTGCAAATGCAATTTAAATGCTGGATGGAATAAACCAGGCTCGACTGTCGCAAAACAGGTCTCGTTTGCGCAGTGCAGTGCAGGTGATAGGATGAGTGGGTTGGGGGTTACTTTTGGTTTACTTTGGGGTTCTTCACCCACAGCTCACTGGAAAGCTTTACATCTCTTTTACGCCGCAGTCCTTTACAAAACGGAACTCTGTTCCGAGATTTAGAGCTAACAGCTGCAGTGAAACAGGTAAAAGGACTCAACATGCAGGGCTAGAAGTCGGCTGAAGGGACCCAGCTCTGTTCAACTGCAACGAATGGATTTTTGTCTTTTTAAACTAGCTGGGGACCTGCCATCAAGCTTCAAGTCTGAAGAGCTGCGCTTGGCTGCCTCCAAATCCCTAAAAATGAGGGTGCACCAGATAAACACAGAACCAAAGCGCGGGGTCAGCGCGGTTGGATCAGCTTGTACCCTTTCATCCCCTTAAAGAAACCATTCATCTGCAGAATTCTAGCCGGCAAAATTAAAAATAAAAACACTGGAACATTCCCAGTGACCCACCAAAAAGAAAAACAAACAAACCAAAAACCCCCAAACATTCAGTTCTTCCATAAAGATGCTGCAACTGAAAAAAAGAAATGAGCAGAAGTGAGGGTGAAGAGCAAGCGCCAGCCCTTCACAGCGAAGAGCTCCACACGCTCCCTCCTCCCCTGTGGAGGGGGACCCTCGCGGCAACGCCTGGCTCGGCGGCGCTGCGGCGGCAGGTGGACGGAGCAGCCCCACCGCAACGCTGCGAGCTCCCGGGGTCAAACTCCGCTCCTCTACATCTCAGCCACGACGGGGACAGCAAGCGGCTGGCCTGAGCTCCCCCACAGCCGCTCCTGCTGACAGAACCCGCGCAAGCCGCCGGGTTTATTCTGTGTGCTGTACCTGTAAGTCAGCCCAGAGCTCTCTGCAGAGCAGCGGATCAGAGCGCCCCAGGATAAATCACACGGGTGTATTTATAATCTCTGCCTTCCGATAAGATAGCAGCATGTACCAGTTTTTCCTTGAAATAAATCTGAAGGGGAGGAACAGATGTCAATCTGAAAGCATAAGGGTATTATAACTGCCCTGAGTTTTACCATTAGGCATAAAAAACGCTCTGCGTTTCTGCGTGCTTTTACTTCCCCATCGTGCCAACCAGCAGCGATTCAGAGCGCTCATTTCGGTCTCCTTTCTAAACCGATATATCCCAAACACAGGTACGGTGTTCCTCTCCAGTCCCGCCACACCGACGGCTTTGTATTCGCATTATTGCGCCCTCGCCTCTCCTGAAGTGCCTTGCTGAAAGAATGCCCAAAGGCACGGTGCAGAACTCCTGACTCCAAGGAAACTGGAAGCACTAGGCTCTCTGCTGACCTGATGGGTAGTTTTGCCTCCGGAAGGCTTAGCAGAGCCTGTCATTACGTGTGTGATAGATCCTGCCATAATTAATTCCCTCAGGGAATGACGGCCAGAGGAAGGACGGTTCGAATACACAGCAAGCACCTGAAATTGGACGTTTTGAATCAGATTCCCAACACCAAGATGCATCTATGGAACATCTGACATTTTTATTTTCCTTAACTGTAGATACATGGCATAAACTAAATCCTGGCTTAAAAGCTGTTAAAACATACCGATAAAAATCAGTGTTCTTTGTTCTTGAACAGATTTGATTTAATTCATTAGAAATCCAGAAGGTGTTTAAAATTACCATGTGCCATTTAATACAAGATGAAGTAATAGCCTCCTTCATCCTTAGTGGAAAAGATTCAAAGCTGTAATCCTTCTTCAAATAATTACCCTGTTCATCAGGCTTCAGCACAAGATGACTCCAAGCAGAAGAGAAACGGAGAGACTGGCTACGAAAGCCTCGGTACCTACGTACACCAGGCTGAATGGCGGCGAGAGCACTCTGCAGGCGTTTGTCAAGTTGCAGGCTTGAATTACGCTAAAATTAGAACTGCGAGGGAAGGGCAAGAGCATGTGAAAGTATCAAGTCCGTCTACCATATAAAAGGGTCTTTGGAGAAAAAAAAAAATTAGGGAGAGTGGGTGGGGATGCTGACTGGGTGAGGCAGCTCCTCAAAGTGACAGCAGGGAATTAATGCTCTCACACACAAAAC
This sequence comes from Bucorvus abyssinicus, assembly GCA_009769605.1. NCBI lineage: Eukaryota > Metazoa > Chordata > Aves > Bucerotiformes > Bucorvidae > Bucorvus > Bucorvus abyssinicus. The sequence goes on from CM020045.1 coordinate 1,431,929, forward strand.
CTGAGGGTTTGACTCAGCCGTGAGCTGCTCTGTGTGGCTACCCAGGGCAACGAGCCTGCAGAGAAGGGAAAGTCAGTGGCTGACATCAAGAGCTAGCACAGCCTGCTGCTAGCCCACCTCGGGGGGCACGTACGAGTATTTCACTTGTGCAACTGCAGGACAGTGCAACTACATCCTCACTGGGGAGAACTACAGTGTTTGCCACCCAGCGCTCAGCAGGAAATCCTGCGTCAGATCGCATGAATGATTCTCTCCAACAGAAACAGCAACACAAAATCCAACACGCTGGCTAAATAATACTGCAGATTACATCCTAGAGGTCAATTCCTGTACAGAGTATTCAGGACAGTCGTCAATAAACTTCTTGGGCATCTTTTTCCTGGAGGCCCTAGAGAAGTCAGTAGAAGCTCATGGACATGTGAGCTGCAGTGCACTTCCAGCATGAATGAGACAGAGAATTAATTAATTCGGAGAAACATCAGTTCTGCTGGCAGCTGACAGATTCCTTAACGCATCAGATTCGTGATTGCTTACGGCATGACTGACTTCTTTTCCCCTGTGTGTTTTTCTTTCACTTTGTTCCTTATTTATAATGAGGTTCTACAGTATCTGCATTTGGCAGAATTGATATAGATACAGGCTTTTCCACTAAATTTTCCCCAATCCCCTTCTCCTTCCACTCCACGCCAAGATCGCAGCTCTATGTGCCAGATCTCTCCAGATATGAATTTATTTTTCAGGTAATGCCTGCCATTCGGCCAGCCTCGGCACAGGATTTTTACTGCGATTCTAGTTACCCAAACAGTTTCATTTCTCCACTGAAAACTGTAAACCCTAATGCAATGTGCTCGATTCACTCAGACCGGGTGAAGCCTGCTGCAGTAAACGCTGCAGATCCGTGCATTCCAGAGCGCCCCCTCCTCTCCTCTGCCCTCCCCCACGGGCTGTGCCTCGGGACACAACCATGCGACAACTCTTTCTTTTGCTGCCATAAATAAAAGCTAAACCACAACGCACCTTGTCAAATGAGTCATTCCATGGTTTATGATTGCTGCTCAGGAAGCAGGACTACATTACGGGAGCACAAGAAATACTACCACTGCTCTAAGTTGTGTCTCTGTGTGGGTCCTCAGCCAGTTTTTCTCAAGTTTTAGAGCACGGACCAGTCCCCAAAGCACCTATGACTGCTACGGGCACGGTGGTCTGGCAGAAGCAGCAACAACCTTAGCAGCAGCATCTCAGTCCCCTGTACCCATGGAACCGAGCCACATCAGCTGCTGTATCGTGATCTGTTTTGAACTCTCCTACCACCCTACAGCGAACTGTGATCCACAGTTTGGGGAATTCCGTTCACCAAAGGATCAGTCTGTCCAATCCACAAGCATTAGTTTGCAGACCACAAATCCCGAGCACAATGATGCAGGAGACACCGTGCAGAAACCGCTCTACTCTTACGGCAGCTGTACACCACCCCAAAGTTAAATGCTCTTAGGAAGCCATCAACCGACACGATGGAGAATGAAGCCTGAAACTTGCTGCCTACATTAACTCATCCTATTACTAATTCATTGACACAGAAAGAAAGGCAAAATTTGAGTTTTTCATTAATAATTCTAACCAGAACTGTGCAGATGGAAAGCCCAGCCAGTTCTACTAACTTCAGAACATTTCTATTATGGGATTTAGTGCTGTAACTTTTTTACTCCCCCTAAATCAGCATGTTTCCAACCACCAAATGGAAGAGACAGATTCAGCTCTACCTGGCCAGCTTTCCTTCACACGTTGAACTAAATCGCTTTTATTTGGGTCTTTTAAGATTACTTTTGCACCCTTAAGATTCATCCTTTTTAATACCCATCCATCCCTTCTTAGGATCATTAATTTATTTTAAATGAAATGTAAAGCCCAAGTTTTAATTAACTTAAGGTATTAAGGAGCCCAAGTCACATTTTTACAGGAACACAATTGTTAGTTCCTCTCATACAGAAAAACTCCAGCTCTGGTCTCCTCATTCTGCCTCTCTACAACCAGCATTTTACTGAGCAGAAGAGGTGAATCACCAGATTTTCTGATTTGCAGGAACAGCCCCATAAAACTACGTAAAAGCTACAGGTGGATTTTCTACCTTCCCTCATGTCCAAAGAACAGATTGTGGCTTGCTTTCACTCTGTTTTCTCTTCTGTTTTCCACACCTCAGTCTCCTTGCCTGGTGCTCCAAATATTTGGCCACCAAGTGGCTAGAGAATTAGCAGGAGCGAGAAGCTGTTGCTTGAAAGAGGAAGTACAGGGAAGGGGAGAATCCACGCCAGTGCAGTAACACGTCTAGTTTTATTGGGGGCTCATAATGTCTCATCCATTTGAAGTTACTGAACTTTAGAACAGACAATTATTCACAGGCGATAGAAGAGAGGGTCAGGGACCTCTTCAAAAACTAGTGCCTTTTTAGTTTATGAAGCTGGGATAATAGAAGTCACACGCAGACGGTCCAAAGGCAATCACAGCTTTGGGGCCAGCGCTGTGCTTTCAGGAAATGCCACTCTTCCTTTAAAAACGTCTTCCTGCTCCTCGTAAAACAGCCGCTTGGCAACAGAAAAGCTCTCCACTGAAGTTTTACGACACCTTTTTATTAACAGAATAATAATTCTTTCTGCTGCTATTTAACCAGGCTGTCACTTTTAGGATTGCTGGGAAAACCTAATAGAGATGCAATTCACAGAATCACCCGGTTGGAAGAGACCTTTCAGATCATCGAGTCCAACCGTCCACCCTGCACTGCCAGGGTCCCTAAACCACGTCCCTCAGCGCCACCTCCACACGTCTGTTCAACACCTCCAGGGGTGGGGACTCCACCTCCACCACCTCCCTGGGCAGCCTGTTCCAACGCTGCACAACCCTCTCTGGAAAGTTCTTCCTGACTCCCTGGTTCTGAGGGAGGCCGATTCCCGCGGGCCGTGCCGAGAACCCAGCCTTTTCCTGCACCTCCAGCGCGTGAGGACTGGGGTAAGCTGTGCTGATCACCACCGGCGCCACCCCTCCTTACCCATTCCACCATCACTTGTTACACATGCAAATGAGCCCATGAGGCACAGGCGCAAACAGCGTGTATTTCTATCCTCCTCACCGAAATGCCCCACCGTCCCTTCCCAGGTGGTACACAACTTCCCACAGGTTTGCGTCCTCCGCCCCGTCCCCCGTTGCAATCCGCGCCTGTTCCCCGCCGCCAGCCCTTCTCGCAGAGCCCCCACGCTCGTGGCAGTGCTGCTGCCACGTCCTCCGTCCTCCTGGGTGTACCCATGCTCGTGTGCTCGGCTCTGCCTGGCCCCTCCGCCTTTGACTCAGCCAGGGGTTTTCAGGAGCCTTGCGCAAACTTTAATTATCTCTGAGGCTTCTAACATACTGTCAAAGCTTGGTTTAAACCAGCCAATATTTTCAAAAGTGCTTAAGGTATAAAAAGCCCAGCTGCATAATCCCCATTTCTTTAGGAAAACAAGTTAAAAAAGCAGGAATATAATTAGAACATTTCCATCTGAAGGCAAAAGGAGCAAGTCCCTCCACAAGTTTTAGGGAGAAAAGAAAAAAAAAACCAAACCAACCCACCACACCAAAAGCAAACAAATTAAGATTTCTAAATAGTTTTGAAAATACAGTAGTAGCTATTAAAATAGCATTGCACACAAAACTGATAAATAAGCATATTTCAGGGGCTGGATCAGAGACTGATGCCCTGTTGGCTGGAAATATTCCTTCACTAGCTAGAAACTTTGTTTGGTTACTATAGTTACTGTCACTACAAGTGGCCCTGACTAAGGCATGAAGTATTTGTTATATAAAACCCCGACACAACTGCAGTCTTAAACTTCAGAAAGTACGAGCTCTGCGCTGGGTCCCGCTTGCAAATGCTATTCTGAGCCCAAACTCCAAATGCCTTCACGCCGATTAGGGTGCACCCTTGAGCAGCAGTTTAATGGCACTATTTAAGTGCTGAAAACATAATCGACATTGTTCACGATACACACTAAAACCACGGAGGAATTTAGATAGATGAAATTAGGACCATGCACTGAGCAAGACAAGCAGTGACTTCCTCCCCAGACAATTACGCCGCTGGCGGTGGTTGTCATGTACAAGGGGAACTGGCAATTGAGTGTAACAAAATTTGTGGAGAGGCCATTGAATTTGATGGAAAAAAATGCTTGTAGCTAGTTAGAAGAGCAGCAGGTAGAAAACACATATCCTGCAGCACTGTGTTTTCTGTTTTGTTACATTTTTATCAGCTTTATTTGGTAAAGTTTAACATGAGTAAGAACAAAAAAAAAAAATCTTCTCTTCCCTGGCCTTTAATGCATTCTGGTTTCACAGAATTTTTTCTTCTTCTTCTGGGGGATATTTTCAGCCAGACACACTGCTATTATGCATCTTCTTGGAAAAGTGGCTTATGAGATCCCCAGTGAAAACAGGGAGCTGACAGGACCTCACTTTTTATGGTAGTCGTCCCATGCCGATACCCAGTGCTATGTGCCAGCCCGAATCAGGCCATCTGCACCGTTCTCAGCTGTGTTTTTGCCCCTACTTGGGTAGGGTAAACCAGTGTGGCTTTCCTTCTCTTCAGCTTGAAATCGAGACACCAAGCTGCCTCTTCAGAGGCCACAGCCCAAACCGAACCCGTTCACAGATGACAATAAGCACTCCCAAGTGCTGAGGTCAGAAAACATCCATGTGTACACTTGCTTTCCTGCATTAAGCATTGCTCAAGCTGGGGTCAAGCCCAGGACCAGGGACTTTACTACAGCGCTGACACGGGGCTATTCAGTTAACCTCTGAAAGGGCAGATGTAACCATTCACGCTACACAGCTTACGCTTTAAGCAATTTGAACGCTCCAGAAGACTGGAAGGGCATCGCCTCTTCCCTGCCTCCCTCGGTGCCGACACCCCCTACTATTCTTAGTGTGCAGAAACCAGTGGTGTTAATTTCAGAGTTCACACATCGGAGGAAGCGTTTAGAATTTATTAATTCATTGGTGGGAACCTTTATATGGTTTTGTCCTTAACGATGGAGCAACACTTCTTTTTTCGAGCTGTGACATTATTTGCAACCAGTCTTACAACTTACTGCAGCTCCGAAGTGCTGAAGAGCAAATCTGCCCTACCCTGTGAGAAACATCATTTCCTCAAGGTGCTGTTTGGATACAGAACTGCTTCATCAGTTCTTCCCTGTAATAACAGTGCTCACAGTGACCGCTGAAAATCAGGATTTCTGCCTCTCTCGTGTCTTGCAACTAATTCCAGACTAATGGCCTAGTGTGTGTAGGCAAATAAAGAGTACCTGTTCAAACCACCATCTGAGCGCTGCTTCTAGCTGTTTGTGGCACTGCAACTTTACACCGTACTGTTAGAGAAAAAAATAAATTACTGTCCAGCTACAATACTGCTTACACTCAGAATTCACCGATTCAGGGTGCATACTGCTATACCCTATAAAACGAGACACCAGCTCTGCCATGTGCAGGGCCAACCACATGAGATCAGAAGAGGATATTTACCTTACCTAAAACATAGTTTTTGCATCTGAAGTTTGCAGGTTATCTAGGTGGAGAAATGAGGAAAGTCCAAATTAATAGCTGATGCACATCCGATTAAAACATACTGCAAAGGTTCGGTATGCTCTGAGCCAGGAAGGCATCTGAAGAAGTCATTTCACTCCTTTAAGAACAGTTTGACCTCTAGAACATAAAAAATCTGTACCAGAATTCTCTACATGCTTTCCAATGTTACCACCACAGCTAATGAACTGAAGAAAATACGCCTGCAGCTGCTTATTTGGATACTGTCATTCACAATATCATCATAGTGCTTAAATAATAAACTACCATTGCAGTAGTTTAATGCGTTTGTTTCTACATCCCCCCCAAAATTAACTGAAAGGGTAAGTCTTAAGTCAAGCCTGCTTTCCTCTCTTCCTTTCTATATATATCATCAACCCTTTTAAAAAGGGTTGATTCAGCTGTGTTTTGCCTCTGCAAAAAAAATTTTTTTTTTCATTTTAAGAAATGTAATGGGGCTCTGTTCAAAAGTAGTCTGACACGTGGGAGAAAATACAGCCACCAAACCTAAGAAATACACAGCCTGGGGCAGCACAGAGAGCAGAGAGAGAACACCAAAGACCACAGGTTTCAGGTCCAAGTGTTCCTGCCCTGCAAAACCACACACACTGGGACACCATTAGCCTACGGGATCTCCCCTCCTCTGCCCCCAGGGGTTGTGCACAGGGCTATGTCCCTGCTACGCAAACCCTTGGCAGATGCAGGTGGCCAGGGAAGCAGCAGGCAGTTGCTGGTTACCACTGAGAAAGAGGGGACAGAATCCCAGAGTTGCTGGTAGAGCAGGCTTCGACCCCTATTATATTAGAAAATCATCTGGTGTGAAGGCTCCAAGAGTACACACATATTGTGTTTTGGGTTTTTTTTCTTTTTTAAAGCAGTCTTGAAAAATAAAACTGTCTTCTTCCAGTTGGCATTTCCAAAGTGACAATGTGCAGCCTCTTAAGACATGACATAGTTTATACCCCTGGCAACAAAGGAGACTCCAAGCATTTCCATCTGCTTTAACACTGCAGCAATAAATAAGAAAATATACCATGCAGTTTAGTTTCGGAAGAATGTTTTTGATTGAAAGATAATTTAGAATGCGTATCCTGACTCCTACAGGCAATTGTATAAGAAAAAGCGTTAATTTACATGAGCACTTTGGATGCAAAAAAGCTCTCAAATAATAAACTCCCGATACTACTGCGCGCAGCTCTGAACAAGCCTTTCCACGGAACAGCCCTACAGCAGTAGCTCAGGAAGGCAGAGGAAGCCTCTGCACTCTCCCTCGCAGGAGCCACTCACAGATTAGCAGTCCTGGGTAGATTAAAAGTCCTCCAGGACTGAGATCAAAAAATGAGACTCTGGATCATCCTTGTACCTGAAGCTTTTTAAAGGTCTCCAAAAACCCAGGAACACCTCTTAAGAGAAAAAAAACCAAAACAAAACAAAAAAGTATCTTCCTCTACTCCTCTGGCGATCAGCTTCCAAGAGCCTCAGGACACAATTTCAGATTATCAGATCTGAATGTGCGGCAGACTTTCCGCAGCCTCCGCCTTCCCTAGGTGTAGAGAGATGAGAAATAGCCAAGCAGAGCGTTTGGTTTCCTCCTTCATCCATAGAATGAAGGAGCCCTGAAGGACTTCAAGTCAAGAAGGTTCTAACTGCGTTTTCCAGCAGAATTGATGTCTGCAGCTGCTAATAGACAGTGGCACCCTATGCAGCCCCCCTGCATACGTGTGTAGACCCATAGCAGGAAGGGAAGCTTTAGAGCTGGGCTTCCCACACCAACACACCTTTCCTCCTTGGTTCTCTTTTCGATTTCCAGGCAGCAAGCATGCCGCAGGTTCTCCTCCCGACCTCCAGGTCTACCTTTGGAGTTCACAAAACTGCCTGCTGAAAACACAACCAGCGAGTCCCCTCTCACCCTGGATAACCCCTACACACACATACCATGGCTAAAATCCAGTCTGCAGAGCTCCTACTGGCAACCTGACTCTGCTGCCCAGATAACACACACATGCCATTTTTCAATACATTCCAACGGTCAACGTAGACAGTCAGAGCTCCTGAACACTTCCTGTGAATCTAAAGCAGAACAGCCTGCAGCTGAGCAAAAGAAAGTGGCACTTAGCAGGGAGAAAAGTCTGTGTTGGAGGGACTACCCCAACGATACGGCAGATATCGACACCACACTGAGAGGAGCCAGCGGGAACCAAAAAGCGTCTATTTCTCCACCCAGATGAGAACATACTGGCAAGAAGTTAATTGCCTAAGATAAACGCAAGAAGAGGAATATAAAATTGACAATTTGCTGCTCCAATAAGCAGCTGTTCTGAATGGTCAGAGTTTATTCTATCAAGGCCTGACCCCTCAAAGAAACACTAATTTTAAAGATGAACAAGTAACTTACCCAGCTATTACCACTACAAAGCGGTTTGCAGGTTTCGTTTTCCTCCGGCTCCTATCAGCAGTCACTACACCTTAAACGCCACATCAAAAACAAGGCAGCAGCCCCAACACAGCTGGAATCTGCAGGAAAACCTGCAAAACCAGAGCTTGAAGTCTCCAACACAAAGTTACCGACATTCCCTCATGCAACTTCCTGCGTTGCCACAAATAAATTGCTCTGAGAACCCACAGAACTTGTGGGTGGTAACTATTTCATCTCACATCAGCCATGCTATTCCTGCGTTTTGGAATTTATTCCTACATTTCTGAAGTGAAGCATTTGCAGAACTTGTGTTACCTCTCCTATGCCAAAACCAGCATCTAGAAGCACTGATGCTCACTATAAAGGTCTTAAACGAATGGAGGTAGTACCCATTTACTCAGGTGGTAGGAAAAAAGTTATTGAGAAATAAACTTTCATCCAGAGGAAAGACTCGAACCATTGCTAAGGTTGGAAAATCGCATAGCTGTTCCTTCTTTTCATACCACACTGAGAAAATAAGTCTGCAGTAGGTTTCTTCTAAGCTCTGTTTAACTCCATTTATTCATATCCTGAACCCCACGCTATGAGGGAATGGAATTCTCCCCGGGTACCACTGAATCCATCCGTATAGTTTTAAGATGAATTAATATGTACGCTAACACAAATCTGTTCCTGGCACAAAGAGACATGAACCAGCCAGGGGCATATTTCCTCCCACTGCAGTAAGACGGTGGACAGAAGGCCACCGTGCTCACCTGCTGAATTTTTGTCTTGTATCAGACTGTGATCCTCGGAAATGGGTGCGTAGGTCAGTTTGAACCTGCCAAAATGGGAATCCCATCTTGGATATCCTAACTTAAGAATTCACTCCATTTCCCCATCATACAGGACAGGTGAAGGGGAAAAAAAAAAAAAAAAGAAAAAAGCTAGAAGTGTAGAAAATAAATCCAAACCAGAAAAATCCCCTTAGATTTCTATTTCTAACTTTTTTTTAGCTTTAAGTATCTGCGTTATCATTAGTAAGTCAGGAGACTAGCTTAAAGCTTTCCCTTCATATATTTGGCATACAAACACTCAATATCGTTACCAGTTCCACAGAGTATAGTCCTGATTATTGCAATATATCACCAAGGGTTTTTCAGGTTAATTTTAGAACAACAACAAGGGCTCATAACACGCCAACAAAAGCAAACATTCACAGTTACTACAGCAAAAACCCAGCTCAACCCTTCTAACTCCACACACCATCCCTCTTGCGTTGAAGTGAATCACAGAAGCCTAATGTGTGCTTTGTGTTCTCGTAGCCCGGTACCCTCGTACCACCCGAGCACGCCCGTCCGTCTTTATTACACTCTGTGGCATACACAATCGTACTACCTGAGGGGGAGGTGGGACACACAACCATCCTGACACAAAAACTGTGGCGTAGACTAGGCAGAACACAACGGTGTGCAAACCATCGGCGGAGAGACGGCTGACTGCTTTTCCCCATGAGGATCGTAGGCAAAGAGAGGCTTCTGCCTTCTGGCTGTCAACAATATTGCAGCACTCCACTAGCACCCTCAAGGACACTGCCCAAAGGCGGCACGAATTGTTCACTTTCAACATACAAGAAACGGCCTGACAAGCAATGGAAAAAGCCGTCAAACTGGAAATGCCCGTTTCATCGTGCTTTGAGATCCTGATTTCTACATTGGGGGTTTTTGTAGGGGGTAAATGACATTGCTTATGTACCGCAGAAAGCTCTCCCCACTAAGTCTGCACCAGACTATGACAAATAAATCTTGCCAGACAATTACTTCACACATCCTTAATGAAATTAATGCGGCAGCGATGAAGTCAAGGACATTTGCTGTTAGTAAACCACTCCTTGTCTAGGAAAGGCCTTTGTATTTTGAGGGTTGGTTGCAGCAAAAAAAACCTTTCTGCCTGAACGCCACCAAGATAACCCATACAACTCCCCACGTGAAATTTCCTTCCTTTTCTATTGACTGTCTCCAAGATACACATTTAATATTTCTTGGCCTTCTGAGCTTTTTTGCACTACGTTTACAGTAATTACTTTTGCGACAGCAAATATCTGGGTAGAACAAAAGCATCTGCATTTGGCAGCTACGTTGCTCCGGCACACTAAGCCACCTGCTTCCCTCTGAGTCTTTACGTGTAGAACCGCAGCACTTCCCAAGAGTTTTGCATTATTTCTCTTTAAAACTAGTTTTGAGACTCTGAACGCAACAGAATAGTGAGTTATAGTTCAGGAAGAGAAGGAATATTTGCAGCTATTCGTTTAAGTGACTTACGACTCCTGTGCCGTATGCAGATGGCTACAGATACAAAGACGTGAGCGTTCAACAAACCACCCACCGCCACAGCGACTGGGTGGCGATTGGAAGTTATTGTACGCTATGCCAGCAGAACGTGTTGCTCTAACTTAACAGGGAGCCGTCCAGGAGACAAAAACCAAGCTGGCAAACAAGAGAATAGGGTTTGATAAGCAGTCTGGGAGCAATTATAAAGCAATAAAGTATCCATAAAATTGATATCCTATTTCCAACCTCAGGCTAGGTACAGACCTCATTTTTTTTTTCCAGGGCTGGGAGCTAACCAATTAGAGCTAAAAGATGACCAGAGAGCGAAACAGTCCCTGCAAGAGTGGGCAAACAGGACAAAGCCAATTTTACACATGCAAAACAGGAAGGAGGAGACATTACGAGCTGAACAAAAAGGACCATGTCGGACAGGCTCTGTGGTGGGTTCTGCAGGCTGCCAGATCTATGGGACCTCTGCATGGAACACTGAGAGGTGTACATGCAGGCTTTAAAGAGGGAAATACTTCTTTCTAAATAAGCAACATGCTATTTTAAGGAGATCACCTGGAGGGCAAGAGGGGTGATCACTCATATCATTTCTAGCTCTATCCCTGGGACAAGCCTGGGGAAGGAATCACAGCCAGACCCAGGCAGAACACTGCCCGTCGGCTGGCCTTTGAGTTGGAAAAAAACTGAAGGAATCCATCCTAAGAAAGTCTATGATCAGCGTCATTGACCTGGAAGGGAGATACCTGATGCTATCAGGAGTCTTCTCTCCCAAATGAGCTGCAGATCGTGCTTTGAAATATCTACCCACAGCAACTGTTGGTACCGCATTCGTTAACTTCTTCTAACAGCATACCAGCACTGACAGGATGTCAAACCGCTCGGCTTTATCCTGGGCAGGCTACTTCCACAGGAGTGAGCGGTATTTCAGGTGATACCTCCCAGTAAAGGTTGATATTACCTCTAGCTTTTGCAGTCATGGCAAGGCAGTGTGTTTCTTCTCGCTCACTCCATCCTGCCATATGTCCAGCACAGCCAGCTCTCAGTCTTCCCCCATCCAGTCTTCCCCTGTCATTGGATGGTACATCCAAGTGCTCAAATTCAGCTATTCACTGACTAATGTAACGCATTTGTTACTATATGCCACCTTTCAAAGCAGAGGGGACCTTCCTAAGTGCATTTTTCTGGACAATTTGTGCTTTTGGATACCCAGCTTGTTCTTCAACATTCTTCTCCAACTGCTCAATCCAAAACATTCCTGTTCACCTCTCCCTGTAGTCAGTGTCTAGCTTCCATACCCCTCCTCCCTACACGCCAACCGCTGGAATGTGAAGTAAATGTTTAAGCTTAAACACTCCAACAAGGGGCAGTTCTGGACACATTTGTGTCAGTGGTATGGGGTTCATGCCAAAGGATGTTGTGTGTTAGCTGAACAATGCACTGTAGGTTTTTCCAATTCCTTCAGCCACTAACCGACTACGTGACATCCTGAACGATTACTTCTTTAAAATATATTACGAAAGAATTTAATGCAAAAAAGCAGGAACAAACTTAATTACATGCAGTCAGAAACCAACAAAAGAATGTGAGATGTCTGCAGCTAAGATCTTAATTTTTTTACCTATTATTTTTTCTTTAGTGTAGGATATATATATCCAGGTAATGCTTACTTTTTTTGCCATCTACAGAGCCCTAAGGTCCCTTAATGCAGCTTTCATCTTCTTTTCTTGACACATGCCATCAACTATGCTTCCAAAAAGAGCTGTCATTAAGAAGGGTGCCCCCAGGCACCACATTACACAGTTGCTGGTTTGTATCAATGTGAACTGGGAAAAACAGTCAACCAGTTTTAAATACAGCTTTAAAATCACGGAGCTGAACTCGCCCATGTTATTTACATGGAGTATCCCGGAGTCATTCCACGCAGGAGTCACATTTATGACAGTTTTTCTATAAGGCAATACCAACTGAAGATACACAATAGCATTGGGTCTTTGTCCCTTCAAAGAGGTTTTAGGAAGCAGTAAAGCCCTCATAGCACAAACTGTACTTTAGACCCCTAGGAGGTCTGGAACGGTTTCAGATCTGGTACAAACTACCGATGTATTCTGTTACTCCTCTTGCTTTCCCTCCTCACTGGATTCCTGTTCTTCTTCAGAAATGCTTTTTAAAAATATTTTTAAATGTTTTTTTCTATCGTGCAACTCTGATACTCTTTCTTCGTTCCCTCCCTCATGAGTTATTTGCTGGCCGGTACAAAGACCCACACCAAGCCAGGCCAGTCAGAGCAGCAGAGGCAAGAAGCCAAGCCCTCCTCCTGCGTCTGTGTGTACCTGTGAACAAGTCTCACTGCTGGCTGTGGTACGTACCACAGGAACCCACCCAGCAGCCTGCCAAGCTACTTTGTTTTCTTTGGTTTGTCCTCCCCGGAAACAGAAACCATCAGTAAGGGCTGGAGGACTTGATGGACCAGTTGGTTGATCTGACACGGCAAAGACTCTGATCCTCACATAAACAACCAGCTTCTTCCTCTTCCACCTCTGTCTCACCCATCTTTGAGTGTTTGTAGTCCTCAATGAATATCTGACCTTTGACTGCACATGAGTTTTTTCACTATGCTTATAACTTTCAAACCACAAAACACAACTCAGCAGCCACTGGAGTATTTCCTGTTTCAACCATACCCGTGTTCACACTCGGAAGAAACGTTGGCATAAGAGTTTTTCCATTACTAACTTCTACTTTCTTCTCAAAGACGTGCACTGACAGTCTTAGCTCCTCACACACACGAGTACCTCAAGAACACAGGCAGCAGGGCTATTTTACATGGCAACATGCAGCTTATGATGACAGGCATCATATGCTGATATAGCACCATAGTTATAAGAGACCCTAAAGCGTTCAAGCTCACATTTAGATAGCCTCTACCTCACTGGTGGTCCTCATTTGCTCTGGAGCTGCTGGACTACACCTGTGGAGGCCTCTCTCTCTCCCATTGAGAAGACAGGCTGGCTAAAGACAATGGTGCCTGGGTTTAAAGCACCAGTTAAATACAGGCAATTCTGATGGAAGTTGTTCTTCCGGCAATGCAACAGGATTTTCTGCAGTTTGGCAGAGAAACTCAGCCAGTATGCGATCACCAGAAAGTACTACGGTAGCTTTAATTTTTTGCACAGCACACAAATTCATTGTTCTGAAAGGTCATGACAGTAAATCACAAGGAATTCAATTTATCTCCCTCGGGGGGATGAAGGGCTGAGTCAAACACCGAACAGCGGAAACCTCTGGCTCCAAGAAGTCTGAGCTGGTTCAAACCTGCTCTTCAGCAGCCGAACCATCCTTTCAGCTATACGTTATCACAGCTTTCAACTAACCTTTTTCCCCAGACGTCCTATTGCAGTCACACATGAGCATCTAAAGAATGGTCAATACATGAAGAATTTGTTTGTCTTTAACCAGGAAGTTTACCAAATATAAAATTATCTGTGATACAGATAGACAGCACATCATAGTTGTCTCTCACTCATTTCTGCATGTGTAAAGTGCCACACAAAAAAAGTGCAGGGAGCTATATGGGAGAAAACATCATCAGCACAATACAGAAATACAAATACTGGAAAACCAAACGAGCACCAGTAGTACTCTGAAAAACAGAAAACCCATGAAGACAGAAAATCAAAAGAATACCCTGAGCCTCGCACGTTTTAGAGAGTGACAACAGTAGCACATCTGATTAAACAGGCTCCTCGTGTGTAACTGAGGACAACAGACCCAGTGAGCAGACCGCTCCTGACTGGATGTGTCGCGTTATGAAATAACTCTTACCTAAAGCTTTCCGGGTACTCAACCACAGCCATGTTGATAACATCCAGCGCATGCTGATAGTGCTTCTGAGCTGAAAAGAGGAGGGCCAGTAGATGAAGAGAATTCATGTCATCTTTGCACAGCTGCAGTGCCTCCTGAAGATGTTCTATAGCATCGGGAATCTGGGAGGAGATGGGTAGAAACAAAAAGAGAACACATTTCTCCTTCACTCCTACATTATATCCCAAAGGTAAGAACAAACACAGTCATTAGAAATTCTAAAGAAATCCTACTTAGGCATTTATGAGAAAGACTTCTGCTAAGTGAACAGTTTGCCAAAATTAACAGACTGCACTGCCTGAAAGAACCACATTCTAGAAGAAGGAGTGTGCAGCACTGCTAAATCAGTGCTTTCGAAGGGAAGCAGCAGTCCTGACCCAATCAACCCCCTCTTACTTCGGCATGGCACTTCTGTGCTGTAAAGAGACCCACGGGAGCGGGCCAGCCCTCAGCTCCAGGACGGATGGGTGGCCCTTCCCCGGGGGAGCGCAGGACACCTCTCTGCTGCTTTCTGTCTCCTGGGAGGGCTGTACAAGGCCTTTCACGATTTAGAGCAAGAACGTAAAAATGACGTTTGCAAGTTCAAGGCTAGGAGAGTCAAGATTCCAAATGCTGTCAGAAAAAGTATCCTTGCACGCAGCAATGTAAAGCGCAGTCCTGACACTCACAACTCCAGCATGTCATTAGAATCAAGTCGCACTCGGCAGAAAACATCTGTAACGAATGCAAGTGCATCACATGCTCCATGTAATCCAATACCCTACTTCAGGCTATCCGGTCAAAAGGGGACTTCAGTACCTTTTCTTTCCTTTGGCTACCAGTAAGTTTTATAGGGAGGATTTTCCTTAAGATTCTCTAGTGTCTGAAATTACTGTTACTTAAATTATTCCAGACCTGTGTTTGGCCCTGGAAGCCTGCAGAAAACAGACAAAAAAGTATACATTTATTTTCCTCCTATATACTTTCTCTCTCTTTCCCTTAAGGGATGAAGAACATAGCTCCTTCTTTTCTACTAAGAGAACTTCCCACCTAGCAAAGCTCTGCAGACATTCTAGATCCCAGATATACTTCTGGGAGCGTGATACATCTTCTGCTCATGGGACAACTTCATCCTAATGCCCAAGTGACATTTCATTCTCGCTGTGCAAAGGCAAGCCAAAGTACTTAACTACTCTATTACTGGTGACTCCATGCAAGCCTGGAGATCAGTGCAACCGCTCCACAGACATAACCCCAAACTGGCATCTGGCCCACAGCTTCAAAACTGCTGAATGTCCTGGCTTAGATTTAGGTGGGGATACGTGACTGAGTGCTCAGTTTTAATGAATTGCTGCTTGTCAGTGGAGCTACTTGAACCACACGTGTTACTACAGCCTACTGCAAAGCTAAACAGGTTGGCTTAAATCACCAGTGTTCCCTCAGCAGCTTACTAGGACACGTTTTCTTACCATATAGAAATGCTAGCAATAGGAAGACAACTTGGAACCAGGACAACAGGCATGAGACTATGGTGGGCCAGATCTACCCATCCACAAAGTTCTTCAGCATATACCAGTACATAAATCTATATATAAATTTGACTTGCTAAAACAAAGTTGCTATAAAGACCCTTCCTGCACCCAGGACTAAAAACACCTCTTAGTTTTTCTATTCCTTGGTCTCTCTGGTAGTCACAAAGAAATTTCAAGTTTGGGGAAAAAAATAAGTTCATTAGAAGAGTAGGAAAATAGAAAATCTGTAAACCAAACAACCAGAGGGAGCTCTGAATAACCTGTTCCAGCTGACCCTGCTTTGAGCAGGGATTGAACTGGGTGATCTCCAGAGGTCCCGTCCAAACTCAACTATGCTGAGATTCTAGAAAAAGGCTTGGGAAGGTGATCCTAATTTGCTAGTATGAATCAGACAAAGAGTAATACTTGCAACCAGTGCCTTTACTGAAGGACTTGGAAATTGTAAGGATGCTTGACCTTAACTGCACGTGAACGTGCAAACTAAGTCCCTGAGACTTTGCTGTCTATGTGCAAATTCCACTGCAGATTCATACCCCTAGCAGAGGCCACTTCTCAAAGCAGCTTTCTGTCTCTGCTGCAACGTACACGAAATAAAGCAGCACAAAAGGCATTTGTGTTCGTCCCTGCAAACCTGGGCCTGCCCAACAGGCAGCCACACAGTGGTGAAGTAGATGGAATCTAGAATAATTTCCCCCGTTCTGAAGCACAGGGCTTGAAATGGTCACATCTCATTTCAGTGCTTCCCTCCAGTAGCATCAGTCACAGGCAATGGCTGGTTTTGGAAGTCAGTTGTGCTGCCCTGACATCTGATTGTCTAACTTGAGCCCCAGAAGATTCCTTAGGGCTGTCACACCGTTAGTAGCCTACACAGTACTGCTGCGTAATTAGAGACGGGGACAAAACACAGCTGAGAACCAACAGCCTTTAGTAGTATGAAGAGACTCTACTCCTTCATGGGAAACATTATACAGAACAACCTGCAACGCACCAGATGCAACCAAATACAAACTAAATTTCTAGAACAATAAAAGCAAGACATTTGGCAGCAGTCGACATGAACTTCTTTTGAAAAGCAGGGATCAGCAATCTATTGACAGATGCCACAGCTTATTTATTTAAGTATCTATGTAATATGAGAAAGATGGAAGCTGGCAGCCCAGATGGCACCCTGAAACTTCAGGGCTGTATCAGAGGTAGGCTGCCAGTTTAAATTCCCTACAAGTGCTGGGCTTTAAAGTAATCTTATTTTGGCTGGACCACAAGTCCAAGCGGGGCCTGCAAGCAGAAGCTGCTACCCTTCTCTGATTCATCTTTCTGATAATAAATACACCACACGTGTTCTGCACAGCACACAGGTATATTCAGATCACACTCATTAGGAAGTAAAGACACTGCAGCAAGCCAGAAATAGCATCCTGCAGCACTACCAAAATAATGCCACAATCTGAACTGTTTAGGCTGCCTCTTATATAATAGGATTTATTTCAATAATGCTATATGCTTCCTTAAAAATAACGTTGGGATGTTACAGTTGCAGGTATAAAAAGGAAAACAGCGTAAGTGTTAAAAATAATTCCCAACAGTAGAATGCACTTGCATATTTAGAAGCGAAACAGGTGTTTTCAGGTCTTGTAATTTCCCATCAGTTGTGAGTTACAGTTAATTAACCATTACAACTCCTCTCCATCTCTTTATAGCACGGGGACTCTAGAAAGGAGAAAGCTTTATTGACTGGCACCAGCTTCTATTGAAAACAGACTTGCTACGGTCCACCAGACCTTCAGGAAAGCAGGCATGGACATAGCTGTGAGTTAAGTTATTACTTAATTCTTCCTACAAGCTGGTTTTGATCAGCAGAAAAATGCAGGCCAGGACCTAGACAGAAAAGCAGCTTGTTGCTGCTCAGCAGAGAAGGCTCGAGCCGGTCTGGGAGAAATGCAGACCAGAACTACCCGCAGCCAGCAGCTGCTGAAAGCAGCGCCTCTCCATACCTACCAAAGCAGAGCTCCCCTCCTGAGGCAAAGAAAAGGCAGCAGTCTCGCCTTCTTGAAACCAGACTCAAAACCAACCGTGGAGAAAACAGCCGGAGTTTTTTCTCTGGTGTCTTAACCGACGCTTATCTTATTTTTACACCCAGACACTCTGGAAGGCAGTAGGTGTTTTTTGGCTATTGCCACTTGAAACTTCAGGTCTGTTGGCAGCCCACAGATGAAATCGATAAGCGAGACCTCTAATTCTCAGCTGCTGCCCCTGGCTCTCTTTCCCTTCCTATTTTCATGCAAAGAAAGGTCAAATCGAATCAAGCATTAAAATGGAACAAAATCCCCATATGTTGTTTTTATGTATCCGATACTGATTTACATGATGTTCAAGGTCAAAACCAACATCACCACCCAAAAAGAGAACCAGCACTTAAAATTGCCAAGAGCGCCGACTCTCATTTCCATAGAAACTGGCCTGCTAACAAAACAAGGCTCAGCATTAAGATCAGTGAGCTTTAAAGTGCTCGTTCTACCTTGGTTTGGCTGATCCAAAGGCTGTTACCACAGAAACAGGAGCAGCAGCCGCAGCAGCCGCCGGGAGCTGGGAGTCCCAAGTCTCGTCTGTCGATGGGCTCGGCCACGGCCAGCCAGGCACTGCGGGTGGGGAGAACCCCCACGGCCATTGCTGACCTCGGCCTCCGGGCACCGAACTTCGGGGGAAAAGCAGACCGAGACCCTCCTTAGAGAAGAGGGTATTCTACTGCTGGAAAATCCACACTAAAATGCTGTGGGCCTGATCTAAACCCCGCGGGAGTCACTCGACTTGTGACCCCCGTGGTCTTTAAGACGCAGAGCCACGCGCGCAAACACAAAGCACACCATCAGCGTTCATTTTGTTCGCTGGTGGTTTTCCACTGCCAGCCCTGGGAAAACCTTTTATAACCGTTCCTCCTCTTGTCACGTCCTCATCGCATGTCAGAGGGAAGCATACGCGTTCCCACTTCCCCTTTCCCTTCGCCAGTCTGACACAGACAAGTGCTACTGGAAATATTTTACAGTCTTCCAAGGAAGATGAATTGCTCCAACTTTCTTTGCGCTCTACCAGTCGGCTGCCTCTCTTGCTTTGTTCCATGAAAACGCTCTCTTACCTACGCAAGCTGATACCTAGATTTTTCACTGTTGGGTACGGTTACCTCATTTATTGACCTTGACTATGGAAACAACCAGGCCTCTTTGTTGAGAATAACATTCAGGTATTATAACCTGCTGTACAGGAACAGCCTGGTTTGTTGGTGCTGTAGCATCGCCTGATGGAAGCCCTAACTGTGACGTTCAATAGTTAATGCAATCTATTAAAAAAAGCTATCATTTATCTTTCAGTTAATCAGAAAGAGGATATATTAGATACTTTAAATAATTAAGGATATTAAAAATGCATTACCACATGTTTATCATTAAGTAAACTGGCAAAAGAAGGGTAGGAAATTTTACAGCAGTCTAAAAATAAGGATGTCTCAGGTATCTCCTCTCTCTCCAAGCATGCGTTAAAGATTTATATCTCACTAGATGGAGAAGAACAGGAGCAGCATCGCCGGGGTCAGGCTTGACAGTACATAACACCATTAGACCACACATCGACGGTAGCAGGGGCGACCGGCAGAACAGCAAGGGTGAAAATCCACAGGTGAGGTAGACAAAAGAGAAAGAGAACATAAGGACAAGAGACTGAATGGAAAGAACAGGAGGGAAGGGAAATGATCAAACGAGACATATGAAACTACACTGTAAAGACAGGTTATGGCTGGAGAAAGAGGAATGAGTTAAAATGCAGTGGACCAGTATCAGTAAAACCAACAAAAGAACCAATGATCACCAAAATCTTGATTTTATTTTTAGGGATAGCAGCTCAAAAGCTGTAATGTTTTTACTCAAGGCAAGAAGCAGAAGAGGCAGCAGATCAGACGACCTCCCTAAGATGCAAAAGCTGCGAGAGAAAGAAGGTAGCTGGATATTTTTTAATGAAAGACCCTGAGCAAATGCGCATCCTAAAGCAGCCAGTAGGCAGATGAGAACGTTAAATAAGCCATTTTAACTATCCTTTCTTATTGCAGGCTTCCTCGCAACGCTCTGCTCTCACTATGAAAGGGTTACAAAAGTGACATTATCAAGAGTGTGCTCTCTTGGAACAATTAGTTTAACCTAATGAGCACACAGCTCCCCTAATTAGCTCAGGAAGGTAAGAAGGATCCAACTGTTTGTCGTGTAGACTAAGGGGACGAAACTGCAGCAAGCAGAAAGGCTGCCAAACAAGGAAAGTACGATGATGAAATTTCAAATCTAGCTAGAAAAGCACTTAAAAATTAGGGGCTGCTCCAATAAAGACTTAGGCTTTTAAACAGAAGGGACGGAGAAATAAAACACATCCCAATCATAAAAAGAAGGGACAGAAAAATACAGCAGAGCCCAAATGTTTTTTCCAAAAGGCAGTGCAGTGTGTTTTCTGATCAGCTTAATTTTTATGAGTTAACACCTGCAGCAGCATTCAAATGCCAGCTAATCCCACTCGCTGCAGAGCTCCAGCATCCGTCAAAGCCTAATGCCGAACGTGCCCAAGTATGGAATAAACCAATCCCCAGCACAGACAGCGTGCAATCTGGCGTGGTACAGAGCTGGGCAGTAACGAGAGAGCCCTTGGAGTGGCCTGCAGCAGGACACAGCATGATACCCAGGGAGCAGGGATAAACTCCTCACTCACCCCACACAGCCCAAGTTGCTGCGAGAGGGAGCAGCGCTGCTCAGGAGGTAGAGCTGAACAACTGCCCTAGGGAAGGTCGTTGCACATGCTATAGAATTACTATTTAAAGTAGAATAATAAAAAACCATCTTATATGAACATAGTCTGATTGCCTGTTATCGATGACAATGCAGCAAGGAAGGGACCCTGTTTAGCAAGGGTCTGGTTCACTCGAACTGTCCTTCTCCCACTCTCTCATGACTCGGTGGTTGCCAAGTATTAAACGTACCTGTCTGACGAGAGCCAGCTGCAGCGAAAGGTAGAGGACGATCTGGTGATCTTCCGGGGCCAAGTCACGTGCTCTTTAAGGACAACCACACAATACAGTAAGAAAAGTGACTGTTAGATTGTACTTTGCAGAACTCCTTTGCCATGAGTCACACAGAAGCACAGAACAAAACCCGCTCCCCTCCTCCAAAAAAGCAGTGCAGTAATGGGGGAGCACACTGGAACCAGACAAAAAGCAGATCAGTGCTGGCCTGGCTAAGCAGGCTCACAGGAACAAGCATGAGAAACACAACGGCCAGCATGTTCCACAATATACAGTCTCCTTCCTTAAAAGCCACTTAATGTTTTGGAACTTGGATAACTGATATGGAGAAAGTAGCTCCTAACTCATGACAAACCCATTAAAGAATTACTTTAAGTAATTTAGGCAAGAGAGATAGCTGTCCAACTTGTTCCTGTCTTGCCACTACTCAAACAAAAGGAGAGGGTTAGGTTAGCACTGAAAGAAGTAGTAATTGTTTCTGCTGTTGTTGTGACTATGAGCATGTAGAGGATTAAACAGGAGCCCATGGTGTGAGGTGATGCTCAAACACACAAAACATCCCCCAACCTGCAGCTTCTAGTCTGATCACTGACAGTAGAATCCTGATGTGGAAAGGGAAGACACTGAGAGAGGAAGGAGGATTTGATGGCAAGAGCTGAGCCTGGACCAAAACCAAAGCCCCACTACTCAAGCTTGAACCTCTTAGATAAATAAAACCTTCTAGTCCACAGCAGGTGACAGTGTGCCCTGCACTGACCCCCTAGTCCCTCGAAGGCTGCAAAGTCTCCAGAACCAGATGTGGAGGCCGTCACACAGGCTTGCGCAAGGGAGGGAAGAGGTTAGACAAGCAGGGCGGAACTGTCCCGCTCAGACTATGCTAAGCACGAAACTGCAGACTGAGCTCGCTGGCCTGCGGAGAAGCCATTAACCGAGGCAAGGTGAAAATGGTGTTTTCCTTTCACCTAGGAGCAGTGTGGGGCACTGGCTCATGCCACACTGGCCGCCCAGCCCAGGGACCAGTGGATTACCTCCATGCTGACCCAGAGCTCACTCCTAGCTCCGTGGCACAAAAGACATTTCATGCGGGAGAGATGGGGAAGAGGAAGGTCCCTCGCAGCCAACCAACGTTCTTGACCTCTTTCTGGGCTGTGTTCCAGGACACCAGGGAAGGCTGCACCTGCATGTCCTGCCCAAATCGAGCATGATTAATGTCCTCATGAGGGAGGAACGACAGGCTGACAAGGCTGGTGGTTAAAAACCCTGCCAAAACTATTCATTTGCTAATAATAAACAAACAAATAAACAAACAAAAATCAAATAATTACTTCAGGATACAAACCACATGTCCTTTTAATGGCAGCCACCTCTCAAATGCCGACTTGGCTTGTGAGCAAGAAGCTGTTGGAGTTGACTTTTATAACTAATGGCTCTAGAACTAATTAATTTAATATGGATGTGTTTAAATATGAATGTGTTCTGTAACTCTGCAAGGATTCTGAAGCAATGCCAAAGCCATCAAGGTGCAATTAGTACAGGCCAGTCACTAATTTCTCCCCCCACTTTGGAAAAAAAACCAAAACCAAAAAACCCCAAAATCCAACAATAAAAAAAAAACTCCACCCAAACCAAACAACAACAACAAGACTTCACAAGACAGAACCCAACATTGCCCTAAGCTGTTGGAGCAGGGTGAGCCGCCTCTTCAGCAAGCAGCTCCTGCAGAAGAGCCTCTCCAACAATAAATAACAGGGAAAGTTCACATGGGTGTATGGGAGAAGCGATTAATGGTGCTTCTGCAAAGAAAAAAAGGCTTGTTACTTTACTGCTCACTTTCCTCAAAAGGTATTAGGAAAATATTTGTTCCAATCTCCCTGCTGAAAAGGCCAGTTATAAAGATGGCTACAGCCCAAACCATGGCCTGAGAGGTCACACACGCACTTTAAAAACCGGTGAAAAACAAGGAAGAGAGAAAAAAAAAAAAAGATAAAGAAACCAAACTTGGGCATTTAGGAAGATACTAGTAACCAGCTTGCTATCGCAACATCCCTGTGGGCTGAAGTTTGAGTACATCATGTTTGGTGAGAAGCTTGTCTGCTTCCCAGCTAGAGTTAAGACACCATGAAAACAAGCCACAGCCAGTGGGAAAGGGCAAAGGATAAAAATAAATGCAGTTTAAAGCTGCACAGCACCACGATTACATCAAAATTGGGCAGTAGTGAAAGTATTACCTTGGAGACCAGGCACTAGTGTGACTTAAACTCCTGATCTAAAAAGTGACTGAATTTGTGGCTTTTTAAAACTCTACCTGTCAGATCTCCATAAATACCCAGAATTGCATCTGCGGTTTTAGCTTGCTACATGCTCTTGCAACCACTGCAAAGCCAGCACGACACAAACGTGCTGGACTCCTCCTAGCTCAGCATCAGAGCAACAGCTATGATCCAGCAACTTGTTCAACCTCCTACATCTCTGCTTTGAGATTCCAGGGGTTTCACATTTTCTTCACTGTTGTAACACATTTATGACCGCACCACACCCAGAATCAGGTACTTCAGCCCAAGATTTACAGAATATAAGCATCCATTTGGTTGCCATCCGAAGTCTGTAGGCATCTGTATTTACAATGTTAACTGCCCAAACACCACCCAGTACATTTTGGATGGTGCAGCTTAGTTGTAACAGGGTCAAGAGCCTCACACCTCACCTCTCTACCACAACAGGACTGATAAAACAGGCTGGCATCACGTGAGGAAGCCGCATCTCCCAGCGCTACAGATTCCACTGCAGCTCACTTGGGGCTAAGGTTGTTTCTGTTTGGTGGCAGAACAGGTACTTTTACCTTGGATACTCAACCAAATAAAAACTGCACTTAGCTATCCCAAGATGGTTTTGACAGACCAGTGCTGAAATCTACTCAACTGTTTTTAAACTTTCAGGTAAGGAAGCCTTACGCTGAAGAAAAAAAAACAACCAACATTAAACCCAACAATTACTCAGAACTCATCCAAAGGAATACACAATGCAGTGTCCACGAGATTCCTACTCACCTCTCCAAAGTCTGAAGTGCTTTCTTGTTTAATTCATCCTGAGTGCCCTTCAGAGGAGCTGTCGGACAAGACACAATGCCGTTTAAGAGTTGAGTTCAATGTTTCTGATTAAATAAATAAATCGTTACACAGCCACAGAGTATTTCCAACTGTGAGCATAAAATCTGTGGAAATCTGGTGGGGCATGTGTTTGTGGCTGGAAAACATGCCATTTTGTTTTTAAAGAAGGGCAAAAAACCAGTATTGTAACCTGAATTCTCAATTTCATTTTACTACAGACTCTTCCAACTCCCTTGTCTGAAATGCCAAAGCGTTTTTTATTTACATATCCTACTGACGGGGTCTGGGAGGAGAAGGGACATACACTAACTAAATACTAAGAGCATAACAGGCCCTCTGCCAGGCTAGCGAATCTGCTAAAAGCAGAAGCATCTTCTGACTCTCATACAGACCGTCTCCACCACCGTCTTCACGTAGGAGGGCGTTGCGAGTTGAACAGGGAATGCCAGGAGCCAAATTTACAGCTCTGTGACGAAACCCTTGACAACACACCACCTCCCTTGAGACCACAACAGGCTTTCAGGCTGCTTCAGGTGTGGCATCCTCTCATTGCTTGACTGAAGGATCCTGCCCACCACACACACTTCTCAATGTGGGAATTAATTCTCAGCCAAAACCACAAAAGGAGGAGAAGAATCAAGTTCTTGTTATGCCAGAGTATCATAAGACATCATCCTCCTCAAGAGCAAGGGGAATGGAGGGAGAGTTCAGAGGAGCACGACTTCCTCAGATCCAAAATAACTGGAAAGATGACAATTTTCAGAAGTACTTTGGCTGCCTTTTTCTGGTTCTTAGTTTTCAGATTTTCCATAGCAATTGTTTCTTGTTCTGCCTATCCTAGATTTGAGAGCTGCTGATCAACAGCACAAAGTAGTGATGAGTAGTTAACCCATCAGCAAACATCCCCCCATGAATATATTTGACTTCATACTGTAAGCCAGTGTAAGCTCCAGAAGAGAAAGTTAGTAGGTAGCATACACTTAAGCAACAAAAACAGATAAAATTCAAGTTTTCTTAAAAGTTATCAAGAGGGAAGAGTTGTGTTCTGCTTTTCTGCAAGTTGTGCAAAGGTAATTGGTTTTTCTGGATTCTGCAGTGTGCTAGTGAGTGAAACTTCAAAAGTAATTTATTTTGCTGAAGTTGTTAACAGTGATTAGACTTGGTTTACTCCTATCTCTTCCAACAGTTCTTCAAAACACTACGTTCATTTAGGAGGAATGGCAACCTTCAGGATTTCCCCAATCAGAGAGATCAAAAATTGCTTATGCCACAAAATCTACTCCAAGTAGTGAAAACTGAACAAAAAAATTGTAGTTCAAAGAATAAATTTGAAGACCTGGGACTTTCATGCAAAATGCAGCATTTGTTAGAATAGCCTTGAGTATTCAGGTCCACTGCCAAATATGGAAAAAAGGTAACACAGGAGGAAAATTTACCTCCGTTAGGAGTTGTAGAAGAAGCAAAGCCTGTTCCCACCTGCGAGCCTGATGAAGGTCAGCGCTAGAACTCTCCCAAACAGTGGGACTTCGAGCCCTTCTGGCTACCAAGGACCAAATCGGCAGGAGCCCATTTTGTCCGTTCAAAGCCCAAGTAAGCAGCATTAAAATAAAATACTTCTTACATTCAGTGGTCTGTATCTAGTCAACATCCACACATGCCACTGACGTAGATATTTTTATCTTGTTTATTTCTAAGCAAAGACAGAAACAACATGACAGAGAGGCTGAATCTCTGTGGGGAATCAGTATCACATCAGCAAGTGAAGTTAGGTATTTCTGACTCCAGTTCATACATTTCTTTATGTGATTTACGAGTGGGTGACAAAAATATGAAAATAGATGGAAAGTTTGACTTCTTGTTATGTAAGTAAGTGCAGTATCACAAATATTCAAGTAGAGCACACCAAGCACTGTTGGCTACAGTCACCTCCTCAGTAATGATTTGCAGTTCTTCCTTCACCCAAAAACTTCACTTTTATTACCATGGGAGACAGCTCTCTGAGCAAGTGAACAGTCCCCGTTTGTCTTGCAATCTGATTGTTTTTCATGCCCAGTCAGCAGTAAAAGCAGAGTTTCTAATAAATTTCCGTTGCTTGCATTGAAGTCTCTGAACAGATGCTCTGCATGCAACACCCCTGACGCGCAGGGTAACTCACCATCAGTAGCTTGAAGGCTGTATGTCAGGCCCAGAGCCAGGTAACCCTTCGCTAGGGACTCTCCAGCATCCTCACCCAGGTCTATCACCATTTTAGCAAAGTATTCCCCTTCTTCCAGCTGCAAAAGAGGTAGGCTGAGACTTAGAGGCATTTCCTCTCTACTTGCTCCAATGAAATTATCCCATTAAACTTACCCGTGTGTGATCTGAGAGCCGCTCATTCACACAAGGGCTTTCAGTGATCGCAGTAGACGCTCACAGAAAGGAGGACGTAGAAGGTCAGATTAGCAGACCTTGAGCACGTGCAAAGTTTTGCTTTTGTTTTAAGCATCCACCCCAAACTATTTCCAGATGTTTAAGGTTAATAAAGGACACGATCTTATTGATATTTCCCTTCAGGCATGCTTCAATCATGCAACCTTAAATACAAATGTTGGATCAACTGACTACTTATACTACCCAAGCAGCACACTGAAGGTCTAACAAGTCTTCTCCTTCAAAGCGAGACTGCCCTGTTTGGCTGTACAGTGTTTTTAAACCTTAGCAAATTTTACTTCCCCTTAAGACGGTACCAGAGTAAAAGAAGGCAGCACTTCACTGCAAGCTGACTCCAGCTGCTGTTGCAGTTCTGCTGCCACAAGGAGGAGGCAGCAAATTCAGGACACAAATTTTCATCTGAAATCCCACACGATCTTGGCAGCTCACACTGCACTAGCCACATTTTGCATCTTTTGCAAAGACATGACTTTCCTTGAAAATGTGTTTTACATTACAGATTGTAAAGGAAGAGAAAGCTGTCACGACTTCTCAGGATCAGTCTCCAAATGGTGAAATACCCAAGTTCGTCTCTTCTGCTGCAGTTTGGCTGACCACACAGACCTAAGTCTCATGAAAATCTAAAGCTTTAATACCTTTAAAGTCCGAGTTAATGATACTTTTAAACAACAAACAGCACAGAGCGTTCCTCATTTCTCACCTTAAACTCTCATTAGCATCACTCACCCCATCTAAGTAGAAAAGACTCAGACGAGCAGACTGTGTGTATTTGGAGAGGCAGAGCTAAAAGCTGTAAGCAATGCTTGAAAGACACAGAGCCTACAGGAAGAGCTCACTTCTGCACAAAATGGACTGCAGATCCTGCCAGCCATAACCAGTCATCCCTAATCAAGAGCCAGGCACCATCGCACTATGTGAAAATCCTCCTTTTGGAAACTTCTGTGACACGACAGCTGTCTCTGGGATGGGCTTGTTTAATTTTGCAGAAATACATTTTGGTTTGAAATCCAGCTGTTTTAGACACGAGCACTGCAAACGTAAGTGACACGTGTTCTCTTCACACTCAGCTTGGTCAGACTTCTGCACCTCACAGCTCCTGAACACCTAAAAGCAGTCACCCGTAAGGAACTGGAATCGAAATGTACCAGCAGTCCAGAAACTCCCCTTCTGCAGCGGTGGGGCGATACGCTACCTCGGAGCAGAACCTGCTTGATTTCATATGCTACCCTGTCAACGGGCATCCTCGTTATATCACCTGAAGACATTCAAATGACAACATTAGCTAACAGCTTCATTAACAGATGATACCAAACACAACAAAAAACTTGCTGTTAACGTAAGCACGAAGGAAGGCTGAAAAGTGCAGGTGAAGAAGCAAGCGTGCTGTTTGGCTTTTTTTTTTTTCCCCTTCCACCCCCTCCACCACCTTGGATGGAAAATGAACAGTTGTTAGCTGCGTAACCCCGAGGAATGCCTTCCCTGAAACAGAGAGTGGCTGTTCCAGCCGCCGTTGCTATTTGACCGCAGGTTTGCTGTGTGCTCAAGCTGAGCCTGGGGGCATAGTGACAAGGGAGCGGGGAACAGCAGGTGCTGTCCCCTGGCCTGCTGCCACCCAGCTGGTTTCCAACTGGCACCCAGCTTGTTTTTAGAAAAGCTCAAGCCCTACCCCACTGAATCAACAGCCTCCAGGCCTGTAAGCGGGAGCTGCAGCTCTGGCCAGCGTGGACTTAGAGCAATAGAGGACAAGCAAACCGATGACATACAGCAGCATGGAAATGGGACCTTATTGCGCTGAAAACGAGCGGCGCACAAAGGAGGAGGCACGAAACACATCAAGAGAGACTGGACTCAGGATACCTGACGCGGTTAGTGAAGCAGGCGAGTTTGGTCACCCCTGAGACAGAGTGATGGACATAAGAGACCCAAATCCTACAGAAAGGGTATCGACGCAAAATCATGCATGATATTAACTAGCTGGGTTAACCTCTTGTCATTTCCACGATACTGGGTTGTAGGTATAGAGACTAATTCAAAGAGGAATAAAAAACATTGGGAAAAGCGAATGAGAAGAGGAAAAATGCACAGGAAGAAAGTGGCCAATAAGGCACAGCATAATGAAGGCTTTTGTCCCTGGTTACAGCAAAGTGAATCGCATCGCTTATGTCAGGAAAAACAAAAATGCTGTGCTCTACACTGCTGGTCTATTCAACGTGCCACCAGCGCCAAGCCTACCAACTTGCTCTCCATGGCAGCTCAGCCCCCAGCACTTAGGAATACTTAGGCCTATCCTCCCCTGTAGCAAGAGTGGTTTGTTCACAAGGGAGATGTACAGAACACAACATTCTTGGTCACTTTTGACTCCTAAAACTCTTGGGATTGACCCAGTAACGGTAGCTGTGATGTAAGCAAGTGCGTCTTTCAGAAGAGGGAAGAAGTCTCTAGCAGCTCCTTACCATCTGTGCGTTCTCAGTAGCCTCTCACCCTAGCGCTGTCTGTCCTGAGCAGGCAGAATAACTCCGCTAACAGGACGAGGTTTGATCTCTCAGTATTACTCATGCTGCAGTTAGACCTAAGCATTTCCATGCGACTCCAGGGCTCCCAGGCAAATGGGTACAAGCACATGCACAGCATTTATTATCTACAGCGACAGGGTCAACACAGACAGAAGGAGAGAGAAGCACTCTCAGATTAAGTGGTCTGTGAAAGTAATGAATGATAAGCTGTTACCTCAGAAGTATGCAGCTCTAAATCTACGTCCTGCCAACCTCCACCCCGCCACACACACACCATGATGTATTAACCTCACGGTATGTCTTACTCACTTTTTATGACTCCATGAACAGTCTGGCCTGGCCTGACCCCACTCTCTTCTCTCTTTCCCTGACTGATGGCATGATCTCTGTCTTCCCAGTGAAGTGCTGGAGCAGAGCACTTCACAATGAGTAACTTAAAGGAAATGAGGGAAATGTCCGAGAGGCACAACACCATCTTGTCCTGCAGCTTCTGCCACAGGGTGAAGCCCCTCCAAAAGCTCATACTAGATGGTAATACTGGCATCATTTGGTGCTACACAAGTTTAGCACAACACCACTATTTCTGTTGTATCAACCGTGGGGCGATGAAAATAGTAGGAACATACCTCATGTCTTCTTACTCTCTGTCAGACCTATCCTAGGTCCATTTGTCTCTCTGTGTGTTCTCCAAGTTTTCAACATGCCTCCATTGAAATCAATGGAGTAAAAGGCACAAGACAGTATCATGGTAAATGTAAATGCCTCTAAATAAGGCTCCCAAAATGGAGAAATTCAGTGTTTAACACTTGCCCATAGACAGAAGTTCTGGTTTTAGTATTTTCACCACACCTGCCATAACAGGGTCCTGGAGAACCTCAGTTAGTAGTGAAATTAACTGTACTGTACTACTAAACTATTAGAAACCACAATTCATACTGCAACTCAAAGCCACTGCCAAAATAGGCAAGAGAGCATTCAGCTGAGGCCATGCCAGGGACGGCTGAGTGCAAGAGGAAATTGCAGCCTTTAGTAAGCAGAACTCTGAACTTAGAGCAGACCAAGGCAGGACAACCTCAGCATGGACATATTCCACTGTAAGCTACACCAACTTACCTATAAAAATTTAAAACAATACTTTGAACTTCAATGGTCAGAAACTCCATCGTGCATTCTGGAAAGCCAAAACCGAGCTGGCTAAACACAAATGGGCTGCGCATTCTCTGGCTAGAACCGTTCACATGTGAGTTCAGCAAGCGGTTGTGCTGAAACCCCAGCAAACTGCAAGGCTGGGCAGCACAATGCCTCAAAGGTAATTCTGAGCCCACTACAGATGTTTAAAACACTCACGTAATGGGCTAGATACAGTAGAAAAGTTCCAACTTTGCTGAAAACTTTTGCCTCTCGTGATAGATGAGTTCTACCAAGTACAGGTTCAACCGCATCCTGACCAGACAACTGTGGTCTATATAGGTGCACTGGTTTTGGAGCTTTTCTGGTCCTCCAGCTGGCATAAGCTTTAGAATTAATGAAGTATTCATTCACTGATGCCTCTGCATTCTTTTTTCATTTGTGAAAACCTGTAATTCTGAAAAAGGTAACCAAAACATTGCTTGTATCACTCAGTTGCTTACTGCAGGCCCAATCCTGAAAGCTAGCGGTTGATGGGGCAGATCATCTGCTGATGTAAGCCCGCACGGTGCCAGTAATGTGCCAGTGGAGTATTGCCCAGTTACATCAGCTAATAATCTGGTCATCCTGTCACAAGAGAAGCTGGGGGCGTTGCATTCTTTTCCACATCGGCTCTGTTATACGTTGATTTGCATGGCACGGTATGAATGGATGCACGTTTCCACCTTGATTTGTTCCGCATTGAGATTTCATAGATGTGCTCTGAGCATCCTCAACGTTGTAATCACTATGGTACACTTAAATTCATTTTTTGTTCTCCCTGGTTCTTCAAGTGTGCTGAGACATCATGAACAAACCCAGTAAAACGAGTTAAGTGACCACTAGATTAATCAGGAAAGAAACTGTCCTGTGTTCTGTAAATAACCAGCTGCATAAATGGTTTTGGGTTTCTTTTTATTGCTAGTAACTGAAATAATACTGAAGTAGTGCTTGTCCATGGCCCATAAACAAACTGAGCACAATACTGCACCAAAAGCACATAGCAGACAGACACAGGATGTATAAATTAGCTGTTTCATTTGGATCAATGGTGATCTGATTTCACCCTTTTCCTGCCTAGCCAGCAATCAAGTACATAGATATATTTCCTAATTGAGAAATTAATCATATTTTATATGTTCTGCAAAGCAAGATGTATTTGAGTATTTGTAACTGTTAGTATTTGTCCATTAGACTGTTCCTGTGCCACATCTATCCTCCTTTCTATTTATACTGGCATTGATCAGCTTGTTCACTTCCAGCTTAAATGATTCAATTCTGATTTGATTGCTATGTAATTTAAATGCAAATAATTACTGTAAGGGTGACATTTAGAAAAACAGCTCTGCTGAGCAGGAAGGTCTTTATTAGGCACAGGAGTTTGCCAGTAATATCAGAAGCATCCCTTCGACTATGAGATGTGGGAACCTGTCATTTCAGTTCTTTCAAACGATGCTCGCTCTGATTTCCCTCTGACTCCCCTTAGTTAAAACTCTTCCGTACCATCAGCAAGACTTGTCTCAGGGTAGAGCATAGGCCACCGAGTGAAAGGAAGAGGGGAGAGGAATATTTTTAATTTGGTTTTCGTTCGTAAGGTTGCACTCTAGATAACTGCAGTAAAATTCCCCTCTTGTGAAATCATGTCTGTATCTCGTACCGCATCCCCGTGCTGAGCCAGGGTCTGACTGAACAACACTGAAAAGTGTTTCACACAATGAAAAGCAGCAGATAGAGGAGAAAATCCTCTTACTTTGTAATAATCAAAAGCAACTCATTTTCCCCTTCTTTCTCCTATTTTTTAGGGTTAGATTGTGGCTTTATCATCTCTGTCATGTATGAGAATTCTGGAGATACTGGATTGCCCGAGGACAGATTTGGAACTGAATTACAGTCTCACCATCTTCTTTAAGCGTCTCTATAATATGGGTGGTTTTTTCTGGGTTTTTTTTTGGTTTTGTTTTTTGGTGGGGTTTTTTGGTTTTGTTTTTTTGTTTGTTTTTTTTACACAGCAGCTGTGCTAGCGGATCCAAAGAGATTTCAGGGAGAAGCACCAATGAGAAGGACAAATCCTGACTCTGCCCATTTCCTGGCATAGCAGCATCTTGGATT
Organism: Bucorvus abyssinicus; assembly: GCA_009769605.1. NCBI lineage: Eukaryota > Metazoa > Chordata > Aves > Bucerotiformes > Bucorvidae > Bucorvus > Bucorvus abyssinicus. The sequence continues at coordinate 1,464,009 of CM020045.1, forward strand.
TGAGCTCATAATTTCACACTCAACTCTTCCTCCATTACAGTCAGCAGACTTTAACGGCACCATTTGAAATCAGAAAAAACCTTACTTGCTTTATTAAAAAAACCCCCACATTCACTGTAAACATTGTTTTATACCACTCAATGACTTCCGGCCCTCAAAATTTGATACTGAGCTGAGGGTACAATAGAGGTAAATTGCTCCATATAGGGAACAGAGGTAGGTTGAGCAGTTCAGCAAGGATTCCCTCAATGCTCTCAGACCTGGAAGATTTTCCCTAGAACAAGATAATTCCCAGTTTTTGCTGACTCACATGTAAGTTTAACGGCTGTAGTTTGAACAGTGTAGTTCATTCAAAAACATGCACAAACCAGTCTCCTTGCTGACGGTGTAAAATGACACAACTCAGCTAAGTAAGGGGTGTAGATGATGGGGAGGTGGGCTCAGGGGACACAAGAGCAGCAAATCCAGGTCCTGCAACTTTTCACCAAAATCTGTGCAGATTCTTCTGGTATTTTCTGTCAAGCGTCGCTGTTTTGCTTCTACGAGCAATTCTAACCCTTCGCTGCCTACAGGGACATCTCGTGGTGAGGACAGGTGAACACAGCAGGCTGCCCTGCCATGAATGAAACCCAGCAGCAGAAGACTGACAGATGTTTCTGCTCCTTGAGATGACTGGAATTTCACAGGCACAGACTTCCACTCCCACTCTGCTTCTGGGGTGTACATTAACACATCCAGGACAGAAAACACTGAGACAGCAGCATCGAGAACGAAGGACCAAGTCATCCAGCAGACCTGACTGTCTCACAGTCCACTTAATAATTATTAACTTTTATCTTCCGGGGGCTACAAGAGGGGCTGAATCAACTCGCCAGGTGAAGCAGCAGCCTCCAGAATGGCTGTTACAGCTTCGCCCCTCATGCTTTGTCTAATGAGCCAGCAAAACACATTTCAGTGACTCACCACAAAATTTCTTGCTGGGATTTTCTTTTTTTTTTTTCTTTTTTCTTTTTTTTAAGGCATGCGTATGATTTTTAACAAGGATTCCCCCTCTCCCCACTGCAACTGCTCGGTGGCACCATCTCTGCAGCCCTTGATCCATTACATAGTAAGAACCACATCAGCTTGCTTACCCAGTGCAGTGACCCGATGCAGACCTTGGCAGCCAGAAGGGGAATGGTGGGATCTGTAGGTCGCAGTTTAGCACACTCCCTGAGCACTGACACAGCATACGCCGACTGGGGGAGGAGGAAACAAAAAAAGCTGATTAGACAATGCTGTTACGGAGCCCAAGCGAGGTATTGAGGTCTATCAGAGCAATGTACAAAGAAGTTCTATGCAGTAAAGCATCATGTGTCAGCAATGTGTTGGCAACTGGATTCCCACACCTGCTCCACACGCACACAGACACGCACGTGCACACACGAACATACACTCTTCCCACGCTCAGAGGAAACATGCCAGCGAACCAGCTCTGGCTCAGCACTTTACCAGAAACACCTTTCAGCTCCAGTTAACATGCTGGTTATTTCAACCCTGCCCTCCCAATTCACAAGAATGCTGCTGTGGTGTTCCTTGCACACAACCATCTTCCAGTAAAGCAGAAAAGATCATAAAGAGCTTATCCTCCATTACTTTAATGCCTTAAGCCAACTCTACAGAGTGGTTTGCGCAGCTGAAGTAACCTGCTCTGTAGATTGTTCTCTGTCTTCTGCAGTTCCAGAACATACAAGAATACAGCTGGGATCCCACCACACAAAGGGTGAAGCAAGCAACTGCAGCGCAATACACTGTTCAGCGGCTGGTCTGAGTAGCAGGAGTTAGAAAGAAAGCTCAGAGTGTCTTTCTGGAGTTAGGTTACCGTTAACGAATGTTGTTTATTGAGATCAGCAGTGACAAAGCCCTTTTGATTCAATGTGCTCTACAAACACGGCTGTTTACAGCACCTATTCACGGCTACCACATTTCAGAAGGTTTAAAGGGGAACGAAGAAAGCTCTGGTCCGAGATGCTGGTCAGAAGGTCTGCTCAGCCCATGAGGAGGGGACAGAAGTTGCTCTGTTACAGTTTCCCAAACCCACTCCACGTGGACCAGTTTCTTTCACGTTTCCAACCCTCCTCACTACTGACCTCTGATCACTCTCAAATTCTCTCATCCTTGAGCTCAGGGGGAAGTTTTCTTCTCTCAGAATTTCTCCTCACATGCCCCATTCCTCCCAAACTCTTCCACATGGTCCCAAGACACACACACACAGGCCCCCCTCACTCAGTGCTGCTTCTCACAAGCACAGTAAACAGTCATGGCTTTTCCATATTACAGGAGAGCAACAACAGAAGCTTGCAGCCAAATTAACTGCTGCTCCTACCAGGTCCTGGGCATCTCTCCCTGACTCTGACCCCCCCAGGGGCTCTCCCCACCAGAGCTCTGACCAGCACAGCTTGGACTGTTATCTGCTCCAGTCCCCTGCAGCTCCACGCTCCCACCAGCCATCAGCACTTCCCCTCCCTCACACCACACGGTCCACTTCTTGCTAGGGGATTCAAATGCCTGGACAGGTATTTACTTGGCAGAGCGCTGGGAAAAGGGAAAACCAGATGTACAGCAGTCCTGCCCATGCTAAGGCAAAGATGGATTTTGTAACCAAAGATGCAAGCTCCACAGCAGCGGGGAGCAAACCCTCCTGCTTGAAAAGCTCGGGTACCTGCTGCGTGGTCTGAAGAAGAACAACGGCATGCCCTACGTTCTCCAGGCTGCTCCCACCTACCTAAAGCACCAGGTATCATCAATAAAAAGAACTATTCGCTATTTTACAATTCGAAATACACAATTTGACTGTCCCTTGAGTAAGGCTGGTCCTCGGGACAAGCCAACCCACCCTGCAGCCTCCAACAGCCTGTTCAGGAAGCAATTGCACAACAGCAGCTACTGAATGCTGCAAGGCAGAAAGTCCCACCCTGTGCCTAGTCCCAAATCCCTCATGTGTGGAGCCACTTTACCACATGCACTCAGGAGCTTCTGAACATGCAAGATCCACAGTCTCCACACTACTTCTAAAACACAAAGTTATTTTCAGCTTATAAAAATTGCAATTAAGCATAAGGAGCAGAAGCGGTTTTAGAATCAGGGTGACACGCAGCCTTTCTCCCCAGCAGCATTTTAAAAATTCAAAAGGTCTTAACAATTTCACCTTTAAAAACTTTGCTCAGCAGTAATTATACATAGATGATGAAAATGTTAGCCAAAGGATGACAGGAGAAAAATATCCCACTCCCATAGAGACCTTACTTAGGGGAGGCTCGCATGACATATAATAACAAGGTGTTTTAAAGATATTAATTACAGACATTAACAGCCAGGGAACAAACATCATCCACTCAGTATTGAATCCAGATGCCATTGGTTTGTTAAAATATTTAATATAAAACAGTGTTTGTGTAACACTGAAATAATCTGATAATTAAAATGTACATATTCTTTCCCTTAGCGTGGGTGGACCAGGCAGCCAAGCGCATTGTTTGTGCGACTCACTGCAAGGCAGCAATAATTAGATTTATTGATGAGGCATCTTGGAGAAGAGCAGAGCTTGAACTCCAAGTGAGTGCACGCTTCCTACTCACAATTCCGAGCTTCAGAGGGGCTCGCATCAAAACGCAAGCCAGGGCTTAAGTTCTTTCTCTTTAGCTTGCTAATTGCTGGATTATAACAACTGCACTGGAACCAGTTCCCAAGGATTTCAGACAGCCAGGGATTTGCCTCTGGGTCTCACTGGGCCTCTCTCTGGGAAAAAGGCTTTTAAGTCCCTCCAAACACCCACAAGCCCATTAAACAGCCGTGGTTTAATGAAATGGCAAGCTGGCCAACAGTCCCCTCATGGGGTTTCAACTTTGTTCCGGAGGTCTAACGTAGCAGTTCTCAGCCTTGGGATCCTCATGAGGTTTCAGGAGCTTCATGACCACCCTCACTTTGTTATGACCAACAAAGCACGCAGCTCAGATGAGGTTATGGAGTGAAAACACTGCCTTAATGGGAATGTTCAGCCATCAAGAAACAACCCAAGGTGAACTGATAACGGACTTAAGAACTTCAATTACCTGAGTTGGGCATCTCCATCCTTCACATACCAACAAATCTGTGGGTTTAGCAGTGGAGGCAGGGAAGGATGTGGCACTACTGTTCCATATTTAAATCCTCATTCCTTCTGTAGGAAGCTGGCTTTCTCCTGTCAGTTTTTTCCTCACCTAATCTACTCGCATACAAGCTTTTTCTTCTGCAGAGATTACAATCACACTCCACAATGATTTATGAAAAGAAAATCAGGAAAGGTAGTTTCTGGGAAGTAGCAAGCAATACTGACAAATGGCTGCTCTCGATACAGACTTCTGAAAGAGCCAGTGCGGGGGGGCTACTCTTGATCCACAGCAAGAAATCACAAGGAAGCTATGGGGAAGAAGGATGGAGTCAACACTTCACCCTAAGTCATTACAGCAGCTGTAGTTTTACTCACTTGTAGGATTTTAAATGTAAAGGAAAAACTTATATCCAAATACAAAACAAGTCCCATTCCCCATTTACTAATTACATAATGAAGGAGGGAAGCATGCTCCTCAAAGCTGCCTCCACACGAGCAATACAGAATGAAGCACAGTCTACAGTTAATTCTCTCTCTTACTTTTCCAAAAGGCTCAGAGATCTTGACCATCCGTTGTGGTAAATACGTAGCTGCTGGCTTAAATACCAAATTAAATACCAAATGCTGGTTTTTCGAGCCCACTTCACCACAGTTTTCACTCTTTCCCCTCCTCTTCTCTCCCACCATACCAAAGCAACAAAAGAAGGACGTCAGAGATTCGTTTCATATTTACAAGATAAAGAACCACAAATGTAAGTAGAAGGAAGAATTTCCAGTCAGTAAATCATGCTCGGCAGACTTGACACACCATGAACAGTTGCTTTTCTCTTGCAAAGGTTCCAAAAACCTTTCTCCTGTTCTGCTTCTTTGGTAATACTTTTCAGCCAGAGGGAAACGTTCCTCAAGGTGATGGTTTCTAGCACATAGCTTATAAGCGATCTTGAACCAACACACAGAAGATGACACAGAGTAAGCCAGCAATCAAGAACCCTGGAATTAGCTGTTCTGCTGTCAGCTTTCCACTGAATTCCTAGTGAACATTATTCGTGAACATTATTCCCCTAAAACACTTTCTTCTCTTAATACATGGACTCTTTTCTTTTTGCCTTGTGATTAGTGAATTAGAGCACTGCAGTTAAGCAGCTTCAAATATTCCCTTTTTAAAGGCCCATGTGAATCCTAAGATCTGTAAGCATAAGTCTGTCCCTGCTAATGTGACAAACACCCCACTTCACACTTCCTGTCAGGAGAAGAGAGTTAAGTGTGAAGGCGCTCCGATAGCCCACCAGGTACCCTGCTCCACAGTCTGGCGTTCTTGGGAATCGCCAGGTTTTGTACTATCTGCGGCACCCAGGCACCCCCCTTGTAATCGCTCTTCTGCACCAAAGGAAACCAAGCTAGTGAACAGCCCGGAGAGAGCTGACCTTTGTAACAGGAGCTTTAACAGCCGAACGTTCAATATTTTAACTTTCATGCCTCAGCAATGCTATTTAAGGAGCCATCCGAGGCCCCTGCTGCTCCCGAGGTTCCTGCCTGCACTGCAAAGAGAAATGGACTCTTTTTTATGCCGGTTGCCTGGTAACCAGCCTAAGCTTTTGCAAGGAAACCAACCGACAGAACAGCCTAAATCATACAAGTCATCTGCTGTTGCTGCAGAATTATGTAGCAAATATATTTATAACTTCCCTTCCAACCTTCTGGAAAGCTGCATGTTGGCAGTACGGGCACGGCTGAGTCAAACGTGAAGCTCCTCGGAGCCATCACAGTCATCTGCTTTTGCTGCGCTGTTTAAATAAGGGGAAGGATTCCTTTTTTTGGGTGCACCACAGATATGAGCAGCTCAGACATCAGCTTGTCATTGTTGGGCTATGACCAGTATGTACCAGCTACTTGAAAAGTGCTCCAAAAATCAGAGTTCCTGATGTAAGACTGCTTTCAAAACCCTGAAAATGCTGTCAGCCCAAGCCCCGGGCAGGGCTGCTGAGCAGCCCAAGGAGCACAGTGACTCTGCAAGCCTGGCTCTGGGAGGAGCAGGAGCCTGCCCCCCTGGAAAACCAGCTGAATGACAGATGCCAAGAAGGATGCGATCACGTCCCTTTGCCTAACACCAGACACCTCCTGAAGCGTTATGTTATTAAGAAGATCATTCAGGTAGACAAGCCTGACTCTTTCCTTCCTCTTTGCCTTAAAGATGACCAAACAAAAGGGTAAGAGCAGAGCGGAGCATTTTGGGTGGTTGAAAGCAGCTTTATCTGCCTGGTTTTGCAAAGTGTCATGCTCGGGCCATAATTCCCCGGTCTGCCAGCCTGTCTTATCTCTGTGGTAACGCTGACCACTGTCTCTACGGGCTAGCAGGGGCTGGGGGAGGATCAGCAACGGTGCAGTTGTTTCTGTTGTCAGCCAACTGCTGTCCTAAAGGCAAGCACTGGGCTGATGATGTTCTGGATCAGAGCGGCTGGACAGCTGCATGCCAGGCACCCCAGGAACACATAACTGCCATCAGCAATCCCAGCACGAGGGCAGCTGAGCATAGCCCTTGCCTCCAGGTAACTGCTTCCAGCTCCAGTGGGCTCTCACAGAGGCTCTTCCCCACAGCCACTTCAACTGCTCCTGAGCTCTTCCTTTATGTGCGTTTTGCTGCACTTCATCCCCTAAATGAGCTCACAGGGTGATGGGTAAGAGCAGATTAGCCTCTCCTAGCAGATGCTCCAGGCTTCCCTCAGCCAGCCTGAGACTGCATCACTCCCACCGCTCCTCTCAAGAAACACACGTCTGAAAGCTTTTAATTCACTAACCAAGTTGTGCTGTGGGGTTTTTTTTTTTTTGAGAGGCAGAATCATTAAATATGAGCATGAAAATGGTTTTATGCACTGCATACACTAATAATAAACTGGACATGAGAGATCAGTGTAAGACTGCTGCGAGCTGAATGGCTCAATTAGGATATCCAGCACTTTTAGACTAAGTAGACTCAGTGCTCCCAGAATTTCACAGCTATCCTTGAAGAATCCCTCCCTCACTACCCTCAACACAAATCTTGTCTCCTTGGTTGGCAGGTAGAAGAGAGGCATCGATGTTGCCTCATGTTGTTCAAGGCACGTATTTTATCAGTTTATCATTCCCTTACGCAGTATGACAGGTAAAAAAGACAGGATCTAAACTCTTTGAAGTACCGTCAGCTTAAGCTAGAGCCCAATCCTACAATGTACTTCTGAGTCCCTACTCCCAGAGAGCTCCACTGACACTTTGGGACACCCACACCGGGTCCCAGGTGAAGCTGTTAGGTGTGGAAGGGGGCCGAAATCTCAACAGGGGAACACGTAACTGGTCCAAGGGTAGGAAAATGCTTACAAGTGCACAGGGACCCTATGCCACATCTCTTATGCTTTCAACACATCATCCAGACACTATCACGATTCTCCCTCCAACCTCAGACACGTGGGTAGAGCTACCCTAGTCGCAGGAGTACTGTGTGCTGGTGACCTCCACAACTTCCAGTGGAAACCATGTAGCTGAAGAGCAGCAGCAGAGAACAAGTCTGCCCCAACTAGCTGTCTCTCTCTTCACCACCATGAAGACTACGCAGTTTTTTCTACTCTGTAAGTAGGAGTTTGCTCCGTTTCCCCATTCTGCTGGATACAGGTCACTTCACTTTTTCAAAATTGAGACGAGCAGATGCAACCTACTGCACTCGTTTTACTCTGGCAGCAGGACAGCGGCTCATCTCATTGCCCGAGGACTCTGCCAGATGGCATCCGGCTATCGCACCACTCGCCACTCAGACTCCAGCCTGCCTACGCATGGCGGCGGAGCCAGGGAGCCGCAACGCCCGCTCAGCCTTCGGCTGTTGTATTACCACATCGCAAAGTTTATTACCAGCAGGAGCAACATAAAGAGGCTGTGTAGAGTTCAGCATTTGGTTTTCCAGCACCAGTTCAGGGTGTGCTGCATTAGACTGATCTAAACCTTTCTCTTGCCTGTCCAGAACTGTGCTTGGTGACACCAGACATCTCTCAATTAGCCTTTGCCATTTTCTAGGCTTTCCCAGCATTTCAGCTAAAATTGCCTTCAAAAGTCTTCCGAATTTCCCAGTGGATTCTAATAACTTAAATAAACGTGTTCCTTTTGTTCAGGTCAGTATACACGCATGTCCAAGAATGGGTTAAAAACAAACGGACACCACCTTCCTCACTACGCAAGCTGTTGAGAGGCGCAGGAAAGTGGAACTGGTGTCACTCCATACTTCCACCACTGTAGTGGATAGAAGACGACAGGAAGGCTATGCTTCTCCAAGCTTTTCCTTCACTGTTTAAAGCAGCCCTGAGGCCTCTCTTGCTCTGTAAGGACTTGAAGTGATGTGCCTGTTTTTGTTAAGACACATGATTTTTAGACGAAGGTGTAAACTCAAGCTCACATACAGTAATGAGCCTCGGTGGCAGGCTTGACATTCAGACTGATCGCTTGTGAAAAATGGCAGTCACCAGTTGGCAAGTTTTGGGCTGGCAGAGGAAGAAAATAGTCTGAAATTCAACTTGATTGACTTAGCCTAAAGCTGAATATACAAAATAAGAGTAACACGAGTCAAATGCAATGCAGAATGGAGGGAAAGATAAGATTTTACAGCACTTTTAAGAAGGTCAGAGTTTGCAAATCCTAAAAATGTGTTAAAAAGAAAGAGACCAGAGTTTCCAGCATTTACACATTGATAAAATCATTCCTGTCATACCCAGGATTTATGAGCATGATTTGCTGTACTGCAGAACAAGTAACGCTGCAGGATGCAAGATTTCATTACCAATAAATGAGACCAGGAATTGGCTGTGACTGAGACAGGTGAAAAGAGATCTTTTAGCCACAGAAGCTCAAGAGTACTCTGCATTCTACAGTCTAGACAGACCACGCTGTTTTCTCATCCGTTTTCTGCTACACTGGAGCACGGACTTGTAAATGAACTCTGTCCTGCTATCAAACTGCGGAGCGAAAAAACCAATGTATGTCACATCTCCCATTAGCAAGATGACGCATTGCAGAGCATACGACAGGAATCCTCAGGGAATACTTTGGGATTAGAAGTGAAATACTGCACAGATGGGATTGTTGGGTAAGGGAATTCCCTCTGCCCCATATAGGGCTCAGAACATTTAGAGCTTTTACATCAATAGACAAGATCAGGCCATTTTACCTGGTAAATATTTAAAGTACAGGCAAAAAGACATGACATAGTTGAAAACTTGCAAAGATAGGACAGTTGTAAATACAGATACTTGTGTTGCTCCTTTTCTTCTCTGAAGTACCAAAGATTCAGTAACTTCCAGGGAAAGCGAAGAGGTATGCTGACATATGTGGACAAGGACAGAATTCTCAGGCAAATTGTTAGAAGCTAGAGGTCGGACCCCATTTCTCTCCTCAATGCTAACCTAAAACTGAACCACAATTATTCTCTGGATACACTCACTCTCTCAACCGCCAGCAGTTAAAATCTAGATTTGCTCTCCAGCGGATGAATAGAGCTACAGCATTTACTGCTGTTGAGAGACAGGTTACACAACCTGCAAAGCTAATAAAGCTCCCAGACAAGCCCTGTGTTTACAGGAAGATATGGTGCCTTTCTTTCCCTCATAGCCCATCTCGTCATTGTTGTCCTCAGTATCAGGAGATCAGGTATCCAGAGGATTTGCAATGGCACAGAGGGCAATAACGTGCTAAGTCCAGCTGAATGCCAAGGGGAGCTGGACCCGACTTGTAAACCTCCCACCTGACATAGGCCAGCGCAAAGTATTAGCACCACGGCACCAACCTCATTGTTTAAGTGTTCCATCAGTAGCTTCAGGTTTCCCTATAAATGTCTGAGTCTAGCAATCATTTTCAGACTTGGAATTGGATTTCGAAGTGCTCGTACTGAGCTCCTGCAGGAATCTGCAAGCCTCTTTCTCACTAAACATCTCCCTTCAGTTCCCTGCTGATCTAATATACTTTGTCGAAATTTTGACAGCTCCTTTTGATTGGAACAGATCTAGCCCATTTATGAGGTAACTGTGGAGTCCCGAAACAGGGTCAGAGTTTGCAAGGTCTCACCAAGCACAGCCCTGGTGCCACACAGTGGAGTGGCGTCACTACGGACCAGTACTTGCCTATGACTGTGCACACTCAAACAAGTGAGCTAGATACACGCTGCCGAGGAAATTGCGCGCTTCCCAGGCCCTTTGGTTTGAACCTTACCTTTCCACAAGCCACCATGGACAGGGCAAGTTGGTACCGGAGGTGAAATTCATCAAATGCAAACTTCATGGCCCTCTCCAAGCACTGAGAAATAAACGATGGGAGAAATATCAGACTTTTTTTATATACACACATATATATCTCTATCTTTTGTCAAGACTGCTTGGCTCAGTAACCAAATCAGGGGAAATAATCTGTTGTGGCCCAGATGATTTTTTTTTTTTTTAAATGACATCATTTTCCTCTTCTCTGTTAAGGGGACTTGCCAGCACCATCATTTCAAATGACAGCCACTTTGTTCAAGTGCCTACATAAGAACTATTTCAGTGTCTCAGACACTTCTGTGGCCATGTCTGGCCTGTGCTGCCGCAGGTCTATAGCTGTTTCTACTAAATGCCAACTATGGTGCTTTGTTTTTGCCTTCCCCGGCAAGTTACTGCGAGGAGAAGCTTTGCTGGCACCTTTCAGGTGGAAGTTTTGGCAGAAGCCAGGAGGAGGTACCTCAGACAGCATGACGTACTGTCCTCTCCTGCCCAGCGTGATACTGAGGAGGTCGTAGACTGCAGAAGCATCCCGAAGGCTGACAGCTCGGTCATCCTGCTGGTCTGGGGCTCGGCTGATCACTGCATCCCGGTTTGCCTGGGCACAAACACAAATGAAGCATCAGAACCCAAAAAGAGCAAGAGAACCAACTCCTCCATAGGAAGTTCTGCTCACCATCTGCAGTGCTTTCTTTACATTCATGCTGGGCTTGTTTTGCAGAATCAAAGCATTAGGGAACAGATCTACCAGATCCCCTTTCCTCAATAATTAGAAATTCAAGGCCATCCTTAAAGCACACTCCTTACTACTTCAATTGCCTGCAACTGTCATGACTGCTTCCATGGTTGGTATTTTATCTTCTGTGTCTGTACTTGATTTCTTGCCAACAGCACGTGGTTTTGTTGTTCTTTTCTGCTCCTCACTTTTTACTTTTTCATTTGAGCGGGTTGTCTCTAGTGATTAGATTTGCTTGTCATCAATTTAATGCAATTAGAGGTCTGAGCAATGCAATACCTAATAATTTTTTTAAAAATGTGTTAATTTTGCATAATTTATCAGTGCATTGCTCAGCCTAGACCAAGGAGACACGTTAATTTTGACAGAAAACCATCAGTCTAGCAATTTGCGCTGATGTCCCAAAATAGCGCATGTCACAGACTGAGATTTACCTCAAGATCCCAGCCTCTCCATTTTCTGAGCACAGAGAGGGGAGATTTCAATCCCAGAGCAAACTGAAAAGCCCTTCTGATTTTGGAACGCAGAGGGCTTCCCCCCGACTGCCCAGCCGCCGAGAGAGGCGGTGCTGGGTGCTGGTGAGCACAGACACCCTGCCCTGGGCTCCTCCACCGAGAGCGATGCAACAGCAGGCGGTCAGGTCTACACATCTAAAAGATCAAGAAAATTATGAGGATTGCCAGCAGTTTCACCTGGGGCAAAGACAAACAAAACGTTCCCTCCCTGAGAAGAGATTCATTTTATAATACTTACTACTATAATCTTACATCTATTTCTAATTGCAGGGAGTTTTTTTTTTTTCCTGAAAAGGTTAAACATGAGAATTAAGTGTAATAAAAATTTCCAGAATATGCAGCCCTTAAAGCCCACGCATATTTCTTTACGATTAAGCTGCAGCTGTTTCACCCTGATATTATCTGCGTAATGCCCCAGTTCCAAGCACTCTTCCCCGCAGCCCGCAGCCAAGACAGCAAACACAATTACTGACACTAACACAATCACAACCAAGAGCTAAATGGTGATTGCAGTTAAAGGCAAACTGGCAGGTCAGACTCTGCCTAGTGTTTGCACAAATAAACTTACATCGACTCTTGTAGCCACAACAGTATTTTTCATGTTACTGCAGATGTGGTTTGTGATTTAAAACAAGTTGTTCAGAACTAGAGGTTGCATGAGGGAATGACACCAACTTTGAAGATAAAATCCTGCAACCAGAGTACAGAAGCATAGCTCGTCTACCTTTGTTAGCAGAACTAAATAAGTAAGAATAAAAAAAATAAATAGAAGTTTAGTTTCTGTTTGGATTTAACCCAAGACTGCTACTTTAAAAGGAAAAAAGGAGTTAAGGCACATACAGAACAATTCTGATCTTGCTACTTCAGAGAGCTAAGGCCAAAGCATATACAGGATGATCCATATTGCCAAGTGAATCCTCCTGTGTATATACCATAGCATTAACAATTCTTTCTGCACCAGTTACACTGTTATGACAATTGTTTGTAGAAAATAGCTGAGCTAGCACCCCTGTGCTCTGTAATCTCATCATCAACCTTCCATCAGAGTCTGATGGATTTTGGGTATCCATCTAGTACCAGGCTATGATTTTTGGCTTGATACATTAGCACAAGAGAGAGAAAATTAATCAGAACTGGCGAGTGCCCATTAACGTCTGCTAATAGCTCTTGGTGCCAGAGGGAAGAACATGCCCAAATCCTGCAATATGCAGGAATACAAGACACATTACAAGGATGCAACATTCTAAAATGGCAGTCATGCTGAACATACTGTACCTTACCTAAGCAGACAGCAGTTAAAAACAACATATGCATAGGCATGACTAATATTCTTTCCAAGAAGGTCATAAACCTGCTTATTTTCTTCAAGCTTTCAAATCTGGAAGTCACAGAAGGTCTCTGCGATCGATCACTCTCTATACTTGCAGGCATAAGAGCTGCCACTGAGCAAACTGATCATTACTTCTATCCCAACAAGTTCTTTAATATTGAACTATTTATTTAATACTATTTCCAATTGCAAATTCCAGCTGCTGGGGGGGGAAAAAAAAAAAAAAAAAAAAATCAAGACATGCCCACTTTATCACAGAGAGATAAACCAACCCAACCCAACCGGTACAAACTGACCGAGCACTAACATGGAGCATCTCCAACAGAGTAACACAAATTCGCATGCCAAGGCTCAAGGCACTATTTACTGCAGCAGTGACCCACAGGAGGGCAGAGAAGGGAACGGGAATCCCTCTTTCTCGAAAGCCACTCAGACATAGCAGCACGTTCCGTGGCCTGCCTCTCACAGAGGGGTGGGTGCCGTGACCAGATCGCGGTTAGCCCATCTTTTTGTCTTTACCTTCACGTTTTTGCAAACTTCAGTTGGGCAGTAAGAAATCCTGACAGCTGCTGGTAAGTCCCAGTGCAAACCAGCTGCAGAGCTACCACAACACAGCACACACCAGTTCTGCTGGACTTCCTGAAACGTACAGTGAGAGAGAGATCTTCCATTTTGCATTTCAGAATGCAGAAATCCTAAGCCATTTACACCAACATTTCCTCAATATCTGTGTCTCCATTGTTTCAAACCACTGATTTTCCAGAAATCAAGTGGAGAAAGGGTTATTTGTAGAACACTGAGCTCCACAGTGTATCAGTAACATAAGCAGCAATTCCTAATTTGTCCTTCCTCATTACTTCCTCCTCCACTACACGCAGCAGCAGAACCCCGCTACAAATACATTTTCAACACCCCAGCACGACTCTTCCCTTTGAGCTGTTCCCACTGTCACACGGACACAGCTCAGCACACAAGCAGGACCGAGACGGGTGGTGAATCGCACCATCGAAAGAAGAGAATCTCGGTTCAAGGCTGTTGTGTGGGATGGAGAAGGTCACAGTGCTACCAAGAGGAGCGTCACCACCGGGAGTTCGCGCAACTTGCGCCACACGGAGCAAAACCAGACAGTCAACACCCAGAGGTGCATCACGTTTGCAGCCATTGCGATGTCTCGGTGCCGTGCCTGAAGCCCAACTCCAGTGTTCAGCCTGACCGCGCGCAGAACTGGGGCTGGAGTTCAGCAGGGCGGTTCAGGTCTGGCTCCCCACCGCAGCAATACAAGAGCACGCGACTGACAGCAGGGAAGAGATCTGCCTTTCTGGGGTTCTGCAATTTAATTAACGACCCTGCTGAGCTACAGACGGCTTGTGCCTTCCTATCCACATACACAACGTACTTATGCACAAACTAGATAGGCCACCTATCCACGGAGGACTTGCTGTACATCAGTGACCCTGATAATTGCAGCTTATTTATGGCATGTTTATGACATGGAGAAAGGGAGAGAGCCACAGCAAATCCAAACAGTCATTACTTCAGTGGTTATTACGCATGCAGTTTTGTTGCAGAAAATTAAATTTTACCACAGCACAAAGATGTGCTTCTCAATAAAACGTCAAGCAATCATATGAATTACAACAGAGCATATTCCACGTAGCAGCCCCTGCTCACAGCAATTAGCTATGAAGTATCCTTTAACTGCTCACTTTGAAACATGGCTCCCCTTGCTTTTTTTCAAAGAAGAAAAAGAAAGCAATTAAAATCTTTAATGAGTGCCTGCTGCCTGCCCCCTAATTCATGGACATTCTAATGCTCAACTTGTGTCTTTTCATAATAGATGTAATTGCTAGATCCACTGCAGCCCGTCTACAGAGAGCAGCAGCGTGTTTTATGCAGTGTACTGTAATAATGTAATTGGTGTGATTCAATACTAGCATTAAAAGAGAAAAACAAATGCTGTGCGTGTAAGATTGACAACAAGCCTTTGAAATCATGCAGTTGATGCCTCTGCTGCTAAGAGCTGGGAAATAGTTAGCCCACAACCTTTGGGTCTCAATTCTGGCTATTTTGTCTGTACTGCCAAGAAAATGAATTAATTCTTCACAACAGGAAGGACCCATCCACATGGAAGAGGCTGCGGACTTTTCACCCAAGTTATTGATGACCTCTACACAGTGCTTGAAGGTTCCTCTTGCTAACAGATGAAGAACGTATTCAGCATGGACTGCAAAGCTGCTGTGAAAATGGGAAGCAGGCAGAACAGGGAGGAAATACCATAGCCCAGCCACTCCCAAAACTCCTCTTACAGAGATCCCACAACTTGCTCCACTTCAGACCAGAAGGAAAACTTGCTGCCTTGTGAACTGTGTGGCATTTCTCTCACTTGCAGTAAGCAACAGATCACGAGTTACTGGTACCCCATTCAGGTGTCTCAGCAAAATAGCCCATTATTACTGGTTATCAAATATGCCTACATAGATATATCTCATCTCTCACCAGGTATATTTTAACATCTTGTACTGTAGCAGAACTAATTCTGAAAACATCTCTGAGAGGAAGACAGACACCCTCCCCCCCCAGCCAAGACAGCCCAACGACCCTACACAAAAGGAAGAGAGGAGGGAAAAGTAATGAGGTTTGCTTAAGGCTGTTGCCTTGGGTAACAAAGTCATGTATTTGCCGTCAGTAATCTGCACTGAGAAAGCTATCTTCCAAGAAGTCGCGTCCTCCTGGCAAGTTTAGAAACAAGACTTCCTACTGCAAAGCAGAAGAAAAAAGCTGTCTCCAGCAACTCCCATTAGAACTATGTATATTGAATCACACCAATTACATTATTACAGTACACTGCATAAATAAAAAGCCCTGTCTCCAGCAACTCCCATCAGAACTATGTATTCGAGAGTCAATTAACAGAGGTAGAGTATTTCCCACCAGAAACATCCCACAAGCCATCTTGGTAGGTCCCAAGCACAGAGCTGTGCCTTGCAGACCAGGTAAAGAGACCGTCGGATTGGCTATGGTGAGTGCGTGACCGTGAGCTGGCAGAGCCACAGAGCAGGCAATCCTGTCCCCGGTTGTCTCTTGCAGCTGCCGCAGTCTGACAGCTCTCAAGGAAATACTCGGGACAGTCATCCAGCTGTTGTATCACCACCAGGCTTGCTATCATTCAAACAACAAAACCAAATTCCTACAAACACAACAAGAGACTCTTCTCCTTCACTGACCCATTTGTTGGAAAACATTATTTTATAAAGCCAGCTCCTAGCAGGCTGTAATTATTTCCGTGCTTAAAAATGCATGGGTTTAACCTTATTCCGCTAAAGGCATGCTCAGGGCCATGAGTTTGCTCTCATCAGTACAAAGAACAGGACGAGTCCCAGCATTTTACTTTCCCCCTCACCATCTGTTCTGTGCTCTCAGGCTCTCCAAGGTCAAATCGCCTTTAGGGATTCAACTCGGGGATGAGATGGAGATGACATTTCTAATCTTTGTTACACAGGCACAGAATTTATTAGTTTTGGATACAAGCAGCTTCATCTCCCATATGAGCGAACACAGAGCCAAAACCAATAATCCATGTTACCTGGTACGTTGGGTGGGCTGCATCAGCCAGAAGCCCCAGTTGTAAGAGCCAGCATTGCCAGAGCTCAGTAAAGGGATTTTAGACTCTACATTAGACCTCAGATTCAAGAAAGGAAGGTTTCTAAGTGCAAACAAAGAACTTTTTTTATTTTTTCCCTCAAAAGTAAGCACAAAGAGCAATAGAAAGTGTTCCATTCCTGGCTCTGAGAAACTTCTGGCTAACTTTAAGGGGCAGTCAGTCAGCTCAGAATACTCCTGAGAATGGTTATTAAAATAAATAAAAACTGCAGCTAAGGATCAGTCCTGCCAAACCTCCCCTCCTACGCCCTGGAGCACAAAGCACCAGTCCTGATGGCAGAACCAGCACCAGCCCCGCTGGCAGCACGATGCAGAGAAACTACACGGCAGCAAGTCACAACGTGCCCTCAGCTCTCCCCACAAACACAGTGCCACAGGTTTTGATGGGTTAAATGCAGTAAGAAAAAGAGGGCTAGTGGTTTAAAAATAGGCCAGTCCATTTTTTCCAACATGTGACAGGAACACATCATTCCACCACAGCCCGAGCTTGTAAAAGCTGTCACCAGCTGTCCTTCTCCTTGGTTTGAAGGAGAGCGTTTTCCTTCTCTCACAAAGGCAGCCCATCCATACCGTAACTCGGGCTATGCATAAGGAATGAGAATTTAGCCAGGAGGCCACAACCCCCCTCTAAAGACAGCCCAGACTGTGGTAATCTCCAGGCTGCCTGATTCGTTTTGCTAGATTCCTTCATGAAAACTCTCCAGCCAACCAGCCGGACTAAGTAACAGCTGGCAGGGAGGAGGAGCACTTGCCAAACTCAACAACCGGGATGCCTTCCGTTGTTCACCAAGACGCCTTAGCTTAGGAAATTTCATTTTCTGTGGGACAGAAAGAATACAGGAGGCACCTCAGGAGAGCGCCAGGAGGAAACAGGCCCCAAGCTTTCACTCTAAGAGTTAATATACCCACAGAGGCATCTTCAAAGCGATGGGAGAGACTATCGTGTTATTCGGCCATCTGAAAAACTTTCACTTGCTTTGGCTCAGCAGAGTGAGTGAAATACTGAAGGAACTCTTAATCACCCCTTCAGAAGATAATTCCCATTTCATCCCACCAGACCATGCAAAGTGGCTCCCTTCCACTGCAAGGTAAAGGGATAAGAAGAAAAGCTGGGGCAGCATCACCATTCTGCCAGAGAAGGCTTGCTGGAACGTAGGGTCTGCCTCGCAACACCTTAAAGGTGTTTTCTCCCTTTTCCTCCTTACAGGAACAGTTCTTGTAACCCCCGTAACATCGTCTGGGGCATCACAGAGATCTCGGTGATGCAGATGTTAGCTTCACCCCGACACAAGGCAAACAGAAAAACAGAGGGAATTTCAGCAGCAAACTGCCTAGCAGTGATCTACTTCCTCCCCGCAGGGCTGGGGCAGGGCGGGTGGTGAGTGTTCCAGATGTATACTTCTCAAGAAAGCTCCCGCGTCTCCCCTTCATCACATATTTACTTTAAGGGTCTCTGGTGATTTAGGCTTCCCCCCAGGACATCTTTGCTGTGTCCCCTCCACATGCTGACAATTCTTCAGTCTCTGCTCCTCCCAATATTGTCCCCCTTGAGCTCATTTTAGAGCTGCAAAAGTCAGAACAGGCATGTGGAGCAGCTGTCGGGCTTTATGGTCCTGCAAAAGACTTATAATGGCATGGTTGCTCTTTTCTCTCTATAAAAATTAGACAGGAAAAGCACCTTTCTGGTGAGTTTTGCTCTACAGAGCAAAGAGTCAGGGAAGCTGGAGAGCTCCCAGCAAGCCAACCTAACTGTATACTTCTATTTCATTTTAAGGTGTTCCTAACTGTAAATACTGAAAGAACCCCTAATCCAGCCAAAATCCAGCAACACCAACGATGTTGCTTACTTGCCTACAGAAACATATCGTTATCACTTGCCACTGATGCTCTCTCCAGAAAGGAAAAAGGTATTTTATTCAGTTGTTAACATTATATCACGAGCGAGACCTCAGCTGGAAATCTGCTTCTTGTTAACTCCTTTTGTTTTCCATGAGCTTCAGCAAGCTCTTAAAAAACAAAAAACTTCAAACAAACAACAGATCTGTACATGAGAAAACTCACTAGCCTACAACAGACTTGTCATGGAAAAGATGTCTCATGTCACAAATTAAACAAAATGTCCCCTTCTTCGTACCAGAACAGTAAAACTACAGGAAAATACTTATGGATTGCAAACGTATGTAAGAATCAGACTGCTCCCTCTGGTCCTTCCCTCAGGAAGCACGTTCCTGTGGTTCCTCAGTGTATTTCGATGCACAGCTCTTGCTCCATCTCACGTTTTTCTGTCCACATTTCGTCATGGCAACACGTGTGGATTTCGTGGTTGCCTAGCAGCCTGATGCAATAGAAAACACGAGTTTACGTATCTAACGCTGAGGTCAGCACAGCAGTCCAGCTTCTATCAACAGCATTTTCACATTGCTTCATCCATAACTTCGTCACAGGAGCGGCTCACCATTTTACACGCTATTGGATAAAACAAGGATAATTTTCATTCCCCTCTGCAGAACAAGATTATAGATTTCAAGGTCCCACAAGGCTTTTCAGACAGCAAGCCCAGTCCCAGAAAAGGCTGGAGCAACCAGTACTGTCGCTGCTCCAGACTCCTGATCCTCCTCCTCGACAAGGCATGAGTTCTTCTGATTTTAATAGAAGTGCATGTGGTGTTCTGCAAGCCTTCACTCCTGGAGCCCCCATTTCCCATTACAAAAAGCCTTTCTAACTGCAGAAAAGCCCTTGAAAACACAAAGCAGATGTACTATAGAGGCTTCATCTGGAAAGCACTAAACAGCACAAAGTATAGTAACACTCAGATGCACGTGATTTTTAAGTCAAGATTAAGGTGCCATGTTCTGAAGAAGTTTGCAGGAAAGGGGAAGGGTTTGAGCCAGAACCACCAGACAAAGGAAAAACTGAAGGAAGCAAAACCAAAACGAAACGAAGTTTCCACAGGATCTCTTCAACTTGTCTGAAAGTTGCTTAGAACTTCCTTAGAGGGTCATTGATGCTCCAAGGTTTTCAAATCTCACTCTGAGCTACAAGTGACCACCCAGTATTTAAAGCAAAGTAACTTTGCTTACACATCTTCAGAAAACATTCCTTATGCATTTTCTGTATGTTTGCGTCTTCTAGAACACGAAAATGATCAAAAGTTACCACGTAGTTTTCCATGCAGTTGTTTTTTTCTCCACCTTTTCCCTTCCTTTTAAAGAGTTTTTATAAAGCAACTGATCTTATAAATAAAAGAAATTTAATTATTTCACTGTACCTCATTATGGATGTGTCTGCCTGTGACAAAACCCCCTTGTATTATCAGCATCAGAAACGGCCCAAGATCACTCAGGACCAGAACAGGTAATATACTATCCCTGCAGCCTAAGGAACGCACGCAGGACATCGTATCCCGCAAACGCCAAGCAGCAGGTACCACCGTCACGCCTGGCTTTAGGCAAGGCGCAACTTCCTCTCGTTCGTGATCCACAAACCCACACGGATGTTTTGAATGGAAACATCGGCCACTGACAGTGTATCTGGATGTCAGAACCTGCACGCAGCTATGGGGAATGCAGTCACTTGACAACTCCCAAAACCCGTTGTTGACGTTCCATTTACAATAGTGGTGTCACTAATAAAGGCATAAGCAGCATTCCCTGTTCAGCAGCCAGATCCTTGCTGTGGTTTACCTAGGAAAGAGTCTCTAAACAAAACCAATCAGAAGACTTGACATGGAAACGGTAGATATTCCTTTGTGCTGTTAGTATTACAAACTCATTTTTGGCTTACCATGGATTCACTGATTAAGAGGAGAAGAAGAGCCTCTTCTACGTTGTCTTGAGGGCAGTATGCACTGAAAGACAGAATGCATTTTTCTGAGGAAGGTCAAGAGTTATCCTGTCAGCCTCCCTCTCATTTCACAAGAGGAGCAGTAACTTGAGACATCTCATGCTTAATTCATTTGCTAGGCAATACCTTCTTTTGCAGGTTCACACAATTAACAGCTCTGCGATATATCCTACACTGAACCATAAATAGGTTATTCCCATTTCATGGCAAAGACAGATATTTGGTTGGATTTTCTTCCTTTCTGAGGGAAAAAATTAAAATCCAAACACTCAAGGTTTAGTGGTTTATTTTTCCAGCAGGCTTTTTGATGGGAAGTTACAAACAAGGACATGCAAAACTACTACATCAATCAGTGACACAATTAGCAGCACTGAAGTGTGTTCAAACACTCTCCCCTCCTCCTGCCAATAAACCCAAATAAAAAAAGAACGCTTACTTCTCTTCGGTGTACAGCTCGGGCCTCCGACAAAGCAGATTGCTAACGTAAGACTGATCTTCCTTGTTCATGAAGTCAGGAAGCGGATCAGATAAAGGGCTCCAGTAACAGTCTTCGCTGAGGGAATGGAGCAGTACTTGGGCTAGCTGCTTGGCTGCAGTCTAGAGATCAGCAAACAGCACAGAAAAAGACGTATCAGCAAAGCCTTCTCCCACACAAAAGATCCACCCCTCCCCACGTTCCACCTTGGGAAGGAGATGTACCAACAACATGACAATACCATGCCACAACAGCTCCAACAGCTGCCAAAACGCCTACAGCAGCGGCAGCTTCTTCCCTCCTCTGGAAAGACCAGACTTCCCCGTTCACACGGTCTCATTGCAATGCAGTAAGAAAAACGTTATCAAAGAGGCCTGACAGCAAGGGATGCTGTGGTGAAGGACGACAACTGCGTGCCACACACTGAGACAGCCTCACCCATGTTACTGTACGGGCGTACGACGACACCCACTGCCTCCGCAGCCTCTGAATTTTGTATGCAAGTAGCCCAGAGGCTACTTTTGTATTAGGCTTGACAGATCAACCCTTTATCTGTTAATATTGCTCTTCCTACAGCCTTTTATGGCTTCATGTCGGTACAGCTTCTCGCTTTCAGTTGCAATAACGGAGGGAAGAGACAGCATCATTGCATGCACTTTTTTGACCTCGGAGTGGCCAAGGATCCTCACATACATGCTTTCTGGTTCTTACGCGTCGCTGGCAAACGTGCCCCCTTTTCTGGGGGGGCAAATAGGACTCTGCAAAACTATCTTTGGTATTTTCCTCTTCCCCCACCCAAACAATCTCTGACTTTTTGCATTGTAAATAGATGAACAGGCAAACAAGCACAGAGACATCGAAATGGTTGGTATCGTCTGTGCACTCTAAGCAGCACAGCACTCGAAGCTGTAAAGGACACGCTGTGCAGAACAGAGCTGGGCTGGAACTTCAGCCCCTCTGCCCTAATAATCGTAAATACTATTTTGTAACTTCCCTGACTATTGCATACGCATGTCACATGCAATTTCCACTTTGAGATGCGTTATGAGGCCACCAAGGGTCATTTTCTTTTCAATGCCAGAAGAGGTATGATGGATAAACTGAAGTGTTGCTCCACTTGAGCTATGATATCTATAGAACCAAATAAATCATACTGCGCTTAAAGTTCCTGTTAGGAGATTCAGAAAAATAACTTTGATTATTTTTATCCACGTCACCACATACAAATTCACTGAATTAGTCTCAAATGCACCCACAGCAGCGTGTGCTGTTTCTTAAACACCAGAAAGGGAGGTTCTATAGATGTGAAAAAGTGATCCAAATGTATGATGGTGCCTCAAAGAACTAGTGTCACATACAGCTTCCTGGACACCCCACGACCCTCCACGCACGCCTACTGACAAGTTACAGAAAGCCTTCTCTTTCTAACTAGGCTTTTCTACGCTTTTTATAGCAAGTAACCACGAGCACAAAGGCCTAGGGCCCTGCAACATTAGCCAGGATCTTTTTATCCTCTCAGCGGGTAATTATTTAGTCAGCTTTACCCTGAGGAGCCAACTCTCCTATATTTCTTCCTGCAGTCTTAGAGGGGAGGGAAAAAAAATAATATGCCAGCAACAGAAAGATCTCTGCTGGTTCACACAGAAGTGTGAAGTACAGTTTGTAATAAGCCTTTCAAAAGGCAAGCACCGAATAGTGTCTTTGATTTCAACATACAGTACAGGAGCTGTGTAAATTAGCTTTGCTCTTGTTTTGAATAAGACCAAACAAACCAGAAGGGGCCAAGACTCTGATTTATGTTATTGCTGCCTTTGGCTAAAAAAAGCATCATTATGCTTGAAGAACACTGTGATCCCACAAATTATGAAAAAAAAAATCATGTGCTTTACTTTCATGCTTGAAAAACTTGTTTAATTAAGCACGTTCCTCCCTTTGCCCTCTTGACAGCTCTTTAAAAAAATAAGAAAATGAAAATGCAACTTCTAGTAAACTGGAAATCCCAGGGAAAAAACCACCAAACTATCATATGAACAGCTTCAGCTTTCCCCTTAGGGGTAAGAGCCCCAGAGCTGCTGTACAGCTTTCCCCAGTTGGCGAGGGACAGGAGCATTTGAGTGCCACATTCTGTGATGGTACAGGATCAGCAGATGGTTAAACTCATTTCAGCGAAATGATACAACAGGCGAGCAAGAAAAATCCCCTGAACCCTGATCTCAATCTGGAAAACGATGCAGCCATTTGAGTGTGACAATGAGAGTCACCTCTCCCAATTCCCTGCACCATCTCCCACATGCATCTGTATTCTGTTAGGCATAAGGTGATCCCAAGGCAACTAGAAGATTCATTTCCAAAACACAAGTTCCAAAACACACAGACGTGAGGAACGCAGGCAAAAAAGCACCCCAGGTACCGTTCCTGCTCACACTGCCATTTTAGCTCCGCATTTGCATGCGAGCAAGACACACAATCAGTCCACCCATTGCAACCTGGCACGCTCCAGCTCCAAAATGCTATGCAAACCCATGGCCACGTCCCTTGCTGAACTCCTCTGGAACTACACGAAACACAGAACTGAACCGAGCACAAAACAAGTTTAGTTGTATCAACATCAATGTTTTTAGAGCTGCAAAGTTTTCATGCATGTTCTCAAGGCTGCTGTTCTCCAAGTTGTTGACATTGTCACGTCCTGAGTAACCTCAGGACAAGATCTCTTAAAAAGGGAGTCAGGGAAGAACGAGTTAAAGGTCTAAGAAGTTAATCAGGCACATAAATAACGTTCTCCATGATTTCTTTACCAGATGCACTCAGGATAAGAGGATGCAGAACATCAATACCAAGAAAAAACAAAAAAAAAAAAGGGAAAAATTAAAATCACTCTGTACTGTATTGACGGGAGTTTCACAGGAGGAACACTGAAGCACATGAGTCTAAAAAAGCACTGCTTGTTGGGAGAGCCAGAAGTCCTTAATGCTCCTACATGCAAACACGAGAAGGTCTGCATGCACACACAGACTGAGAAGCAAGCAAGAAAACAAGACGCTATCACCTGAGGACAGCACTGTCGAACTAAATACATCCATAAAACATATTAAAAAAACCCAAAAGTAAGCCACATGCCCAAGTCTGAAGGCTCAGAGGTTTCAATTGGGCAGATCTTTGAATTAAGTGCACCACTTGACACATCACTTCCAAATGTTTTAAAAATTAAAATGTATTTGTCCTCACTTGATTGAATTTTTTTTTTGTCCTACTGCACTGGTTAATAAAGAGATAGAATTCCTGCATAGCAGATTGCTCCACCTTCCCTCTCCCACTCCCCTTACCATTTTGAAGGTCTGAGTAGCTTTTGTTTCCACAGTCCGTAGGATTTCTCGCAGGCTCCTCATTCCTTTCACAATATTTCTATGGGGAAGGCAAAAAAAAAAAAAATTATAAAAAACCAGCACATTGGAGACAAAGTATTTTTACGATGCGCCAAAGCTTGGCAACAAACTTGACATTCAAACAAACCCACGAGACAATCGCTAATACCAAGTGAGCAGCAGCGAGACAAGCCCCTCTGAGGCACAGATAGGACGGTGACACCGAGCAAGGCAGTGACGGTAGCAGATGGCTTCCTAGGAGAAGATCACATCCACATTTCATGAACAGAGGGGACATTTGGAAGCCTTTTATAGCTCGTATTTATAAAGCAGATGCTGCTTCTTAAAAGGATCCACATCTCCTCTTCATACACACAGATTGTACTTGTTTGAATTACACTGAGCTTACGCGATGCTTTTAAATGACAATTCCTTTTAGGTGGTGCTTAAACGCCTTGTGTCTGATGGTCCAGACACATGATGAAATTACAGTGGTTTAAACAGTTTATGATCAAGCAGCTAAGTTGCAGTAAGTGTCTGCAAGCACAGCTTAACTTGTAATAAAAGAGGGTCAAGCTAAAAAAGAAAGAAAGAAAAAAAATAAAATCACATTACTCTGCATACACCATGAGCAGTTGAAGCACACTAGTTGCCAAATGGTATCTTAATTAGTCTGAGCACTAGGAGAGATGCGGAGAAGAAAGATTCCGCACTGGCCATACCAGTTAACACACTTGCAGCCCATAAGCTCTTCAAGGCTAAGGACATGGTCCAACCACCACGGCAACTACAAAACAGTTCAGCTCACTTCCATTGCAGCGTGGAAGCTACCCGAAGAAAACCAAGCTATCAGAAAAGGAGCAATGCTCTGCTGAAATAAAGACACCCAGATAAGTAGTTGTACTGGTATGTTAACTGCCACTTGAGGAGAATTTTCTGTGCAGACAAAACCTAGATTTCAATAAAACCAAAAAGCCATATACCATAACAGTATCTTCTGTCAATCTGATTGAATTTTGAAGGTAAGTAGTACAGATTGTGCTTGTGCCCACTTTCACACACTGCAAACCTTCTTGAATCAGATGGCAAACATTTGGAGAAATAGAAAAAAGTGGGTGGTTTGGTTCTTTTTTTTGAGGGGGGTGGGGGTGGGTGGTGAGAGGATCATGTTTACCATGAATATTAGCCACATAAAATCCCACCCTAAAGCTTATGGTCACCAAGTCACAGAAAGCAAATATGTGTGGCCTTACTTTCAATCAACATTCATCTCAAAATTTGAAACTTTGAGGTAATCTGTAGATTACCAAGCTGTGGACAACTGACAGATAACCAACAAAGCAAGGCAAGAGCAAAAACACGGGAGGCTTGCTTGCCCCGGTGGAGAGTCACAGCTGTCTTTCTTTTGTTCCTTTTACTTCCTCCTAAGTGAAAAACGTGCTTTGAATTTATGAAGGGGAAAAAAGCTCAAGGAAGTTTTCGTACGTTGGACTTCAATGCTCCAGCAAGCTCTCCAAATACAGGGCCAAGACATCAGGTGCTTTTCTGTGGGTCTAGGAAACAAAACACCCAACAAAGATGCAGTTCTGGACCTTAAACTGAGGAAAGCGATAAAGCACCTGGAGATATTTACGCACATGAGTAGTCACACTAAACCCAACAGAACTCTTCACATGCTGTGAGGGTCAACACTAACAAATTCCCCCATCTAAACAAACTGCACCTACCCAACCGCTCTCCTTGGTTACTGAAAAGTACTGGCAATTTCCCTGGGCTCCTTAAGAGGCTGGACAGAAGAGTCACGGTCTGCAACAGTTCTACAACATTTTCAGAAATGCATATGTTTAGATTTCTTGTTAAGATAATGGCATTTGTCTTAATGAAGTGTCAATTAATTCCATTAACTAGCATCAGAAAGAAGATTAGTGATCACTTGCAAAGCAAATTAATTCCACATTTGGCACATACTTAAATGAAAAACCTAGAGGATGTGCTAAAAAGAGACGGTTTTGTTCGCAGAGTACTGGAGCCCCATTTCAGTTCCACTTTTTAGACAAGGCCATAAACCAAGTTCAGCTTCATGACAAAAGCACCTTGCTCTGGCAGGAAGGGGAAAAGGAAGGAATATTGACACACTAAAGTGAATGAAAGAATAAATGGCAAATTGCTGCCCATCTGCAAATAGTCAGCGTTGAAACTATGAATTACCCGGCAAATGTCTAGAACACCTTCACCAGGAGGCAGGAGTGCAAAACGGGCAGCGCAGGAGGAGCATCCACCACTCACCACCTCCCAGGTGCTTTAGTGGTCGGATCCACTCAGAGAGCGCCTGCGCCGCGCTTGGAGCTCTCAACTCTGAAACACGCAATGCATCGGACAACACCACCGCTTCTACAGGACTGAGGCTTTGGTTTGGCAGCTTTTGTATTTTGGACTTCATCGAACGTTCTTGAGCCATGCCAGGACTCAGAGCCCACCTGCCAGCAGTCTGCAAACACACCTCGCTATAGGAGTTGGTCTTTCCGCTCCACTGTTCCCAGCCAGGAGGCCGTCTGAGCACACACTTCATTTTCAGCACATGAATCGCTCTACTCACAGCAATAAGGAACTGTTTCATTTACAGATGTCCTTCATATACTAAACATGCACTTGAAGAGATTTTTTTTTTCATTGTAAGTTAACAAAAAGAAAACTACATTTTGAAAAGAGAAATGTGTGTGTAGGTAAGCGGACGAGGATGCAAACAGAAAGCCTCTGGCAATCCACGGTGAATCCATTTTATCTTGTCTAGATCAGAAACTGGGCAATCTTGAGCCTCTGCAGGACTTTGATAGAAGATGATCTGGAAATCCCAGGTACTGCTGCCTCAAGCCATGGCATCGTAAGTCAACACCATACCATGGAAATCAAGCGCACTGGAGGAGTCCACGGGCCCCTACCGCACTACTAAGATGCCAGAAAAGGAAGGGAGGAAGTACAGGAAGGGAAAGTGCATGGTCGTTAAACTGCCTTGCGTTTAGCCACAAAAGCAGCAAGAGAGGCACTTAAAAAACCAAAAAAACAACATGATGAAATGCAGTTTAGGATTCAATTACAGCTAAAGAGGAACACAGAAAACCATGGGCACAAACTGTGACAAAGAGCACCTTGAATCCAGTCAGTCCAGCCTGGCACGTAAAGCTGTTTTGTTTGTGCAAGCACCTTGTTAATACGGGGTAATTAATTACCAGTCTTGCATCAAAGCAGTCATATCACATTTATGTCATATTGTCTAGTTAACACTACACAAAACGTTAAGACTCAAGAAAATAAAGAAATACACTGTTTTCTCCGCAAATTGCGGAGAAAAATATTGATAATGAACCAGAGTAGACCCAGAGTGGGCCCAGAGGTCGGCAAAGACAGTTCTCCAACAACATGGGTACCAGAAGGTCACGTTCTTATCCCCACTCACTAGCCATTGAAACAGTTGGCTGCTAACAGATGGAAGAGACCATCTCGAGATGACTACACACAGTTTGCGGAGCTACCTCTCCAGGGGAAAGTGCTACCCAACACACACAGTGGCAACACCACTGCCTGTGCCCAGCTCCTTTAGCAGCTTTGCATCTCACCCAGGTTTCCAAACATTCATGCTCTCCTTAAACAGCCGTTCACACACCTGAAGAAGTAAGCCTCAGGTTCTCCTATGAATGGAGATACAAGTAACTACAACAAAGGACATCAGAGTTTCTTAATGGCAGCCTGTCTCACAGGAAAAAAAAACCCAATACAAAACCCAAAAGCTTGGCACTTCTCTAGCTTTATCCAGTAGGCAGACTTACTCAAAAATTACCTGCTGCAGCGTCCTGGACAAGGTGGCAAGAAAGCCCACACAAATTCTGCAGGAGGGATGAACAGTTTGGCAGCGACTGTCCTGTCTGCCTTCATACATTAGATTCTACTGTAAAACAACATATCCATGAAGTCACTCTTTCAAAGTGCCCCTGCAATAGAAGCCTGCAAAATTTCCAAAATTTAGAAAATCTAGAAAACTGACAGAAGGGAAGAATTGTGTAAGCTTTCCCTATCAGGTATTTTCATCAGGATTTTCCAAAGTCATTTAGGTCCTAAGGAGGGTTGATAAAGAAATCCAATTTCTCATAAGTGCTTAATACTTATTTTTCAGAAACTTATTTTCTTCACAAGTGTCCCTTCTACAGCTTCCAAAGCCAACCACATCCTCTAGAAAGCTCCAGCTTTGTCTTGTCTGGGAAACACCACACGTACTTTAGTGCCATTAAGAGAGCAGCACATGTAGAACCATTACTTCACACTGCTGAAGCCTGGTCTCCTAACAAAATACTAAGAGCGTTGTGACCAGAGCCTCCATAACAGGATAAAGTACTAATACCTGTTAAATACTCAAAGGAAAGGAAGCAAGAAATAAGTCTAATCTTCAGACATCCAAATCAGAAGAAAAAACTCTCAAAACCAGTACAGATGCTAACGTGAAAAACAAGTGGCTGTCTTCTGCAGCACCTGCCTGCCTGTCTTCTGCATCCACAGCACCCACATTGCCCACTGGAAGAAGAAAAGAAAGCTTTCTTCAGACACAGCAGGGCAAACAACTGCAGGAAACGTGTCTTCAGCAGCACAATATTCTTAAATGAACTTCTTATTAAAAGTGTCGAGAACTTCCACGGCTGAAAAATCTGCTGGTCTTACAGCTGGCAGTTCAACATCTGAAAGGAAGACCAGACCTTTGTTTTGTACTTCCCACAGCACGCTGCAAGAGAAAAGGTCATCCCTGACCACACTCCGAGAGAAGCACGCCTGCTCCTGCCAGCAGGAACAAACGCATGGCAACACCGCTCATGTCCTTCAGCTCTTCTGCCTGGCGAGACAAGAATAAAGCACTTGCTATTTCTTTTGTACACACATGCTGCTGGGGAAGGCCATCCCACCTGACAGGACCTAACCCCCTGCTAGCCTGGCTTATTTCCTACCTGAACGTCCTGGAAGCAATAAGAACAAGAGCTGTTCAATATTGGGTGGAGAAATTTATTATAGACATGAAGCATCCTAAAAAGCTTGTTCCCACTTCCCTCCTCTTCCCATAATGTATCTCAATGCTGCTTATGCCCTCTCGTGGCAGAAACCACACGTTAAATGCAAGCTGGAGGCACAGAGAAGTGGCAGAGCCCCACCAGATCCCTTCCCCACACACACCCCCCGCCCCTTCCTTGCCCTCCACTTGTGCTGGAGGAGGTGAGAAGCATGTGGGGCTCTGCTCCCATCCACAGCACCAACTGAGATGCTCTTCCACCAGGAGACAGCTACAAAGAACATCTCACTGCTATTGCCGCAACTCAGCGTATCATCGAAGCACTTCACTCGCACTTGTATTTTGATTCCGAATTGTTTTCCTGTAGGTTCATTTTGGTTTTAGGGCTGTCATTAAAATAACATGGGAAGGGAGCAAGCAGGGCCCACAGTAAGAGCTAAAACCACCCACTGGATATATCGAACCAATGAAGACCGAATTTAAAACTCTGCTGAGGAAAATGAACATGAGTGAGTCTGATATTCAAAAGGTGCCTAGAGGACATCAGCGCCATATGTTCTAAATGAGATTTTATTTTATTACATAGTTAATGAGCTTACTGGCAAGATCTGAGCTTTTTGTCTGCCGTGAGAGTGGCAAAAGGCCAGGAAAGCACACGCTGTCCCACCACTGGTCAACTCCAACTCACCCAGGAAAATCACGAACCAGTCCCCTACAGCCAAGGTGATGCTGAGACTACGCCTTGTAAGACCATACTTTCTTTACACACCAACTCGCACTCACCTGACTACGGCGGTCATTTCACAACATCTGGGCTTTGTGTATTTGTAAGCCTGGGGGTTAAACGAGGCTTCCCTGCAGGTACCTCTCACGGCCGTGCTTACGAGCACAGCTTCACTGTACGTGCGGGCTTGTAATGAAAGAATGGGGCACACGGAGGCTATTCACAGTTGCATTTAAACTCACTCTTAGGGGATAAAAAATGAGCAAGAAAGCCCAAAACAAGAAGTAATACCTTCAGAGTCAAAAAATGGTACCAATTTTCTACAGAAGAATTTTAACTGATTTTTGCTGGGATTTCCCCCTACACATACTTTTCTTCCTCTCAGTCTCCCCTCATTTTTCACTTTCTTCTCCATTTTACTCATCAAAAAAAGGAAGAGTGAAGAAAATGAGACAAATATCTTTGACTGGGGGTGAAGGTCAAAAACCAGCCAAAATGAAACACCTCCAGAGATGGTTTGCTTAAAAAAAGTTTATAAAACCTTGATCAGCAATATTACACAGAGCAGTGAGAAATTCAGCATCTGATTCCTTGAGAACAAATAGGATAATACGGTGCAAGAACTGGACTAGGGAAGGATGGATTCCTACAAGTACTGTTCACACATGCTGAAGAGAGGCTCTCCCTACCTGGCAATTCCTCCATCAGCTAGGAGGAGTCGACTATGTTCTGAAGACATGGTCTGGTTTAGGGAGCAGTGTGTCCTCACCAATGGCCTCTGGAAGCGGGCATTTACAATGTCTTTTTTATGATTCTTGAGATGGTTTTCCTCAGGTCAGATTTATTGCAGGCTTGCAGATAGCAATTCCTCTCGCCCTTCCAAGGGTCACTGGGAGCTGTACTTCAGAGGCGTAATAAATACCCTGGAGCAGCACTGCTTCCACATCCATTCTCTCTAGTAAAACCACACAGATTTGGGGTATTGATCAGGACATTTAAAACCCTAAATAAGCAAACAAACAGATAAATGAAAGAAACTACCCTTAAGACTTCACTGAGCTCTAAATCAGGCGCTGTGGCGGAACATTTTGAAAGCACACAGCAGTGTAAATTCCACTCTCTTTACAGACCAACTCCCCTCAGCTCCACAGGGAACAGAGTTGAGTCAAGACAACAAAATTGTTCTACTCCACCCTACTTTCGGGTCGGGAAAAATTGAAGCTTAGGACTCTTGAGAGACAGAGAGAGACAAATATGAGGGAGAGAAGGACACTGAGGGGACCTGAGGTGAGCCAGCAGCAAAAAAGCCACAACAGAACAACACACACAGAAACAAGCCTTCATCTGTTCTGAGATAAAACACACAACATTATCTATTAACAACTGCATCCACCTACCCCTTCTTTAAATGAGTCACGTAGGCACTCTGTAGAGCTGCTTCCAGGAAGTAGGAAAGTTCAAACTCGGAGTAAGTCATGCTGCTGCCCTTGATACTCCTTGAATGTGTGTTGTTTAAGATCTGTGAGGGGAGGAAAGAGATATCTGGGATTACAGACAACTGTTCGAAACTAGCCAGGTCCTCATGAGCCACAGACATCTCCAACAATAAAATGTTAGCTTCTGCCATTAGGGTCCTTCTCAGGCTACTTGAAAACTTACCATCATTAGCTATTCAAAAACCTTCCAAAGTCAACTTTAAAATAAACTATACAGCGACTTCCGTGAAATATTCTGCATGTGATATGAGTTTTGAAACACCATCCCTTATTACTTTAAAGCCTTCGGTAAAGTCAGTAAAGAGATACGCATTAACACTGAGGGCTTCAGAAGTACTACTCCAACCACAGATCGAGCACCCCACACAGAAACGTCAATGCAATGTTTGAATGGGTATGTTCAGCTTAACATGACTCGTAACGAATATTTATGTAAGTAATCTATCAGGGGTCCTGAAGAAAGAATTAAGATTCTTCCATCTAGCCTTTCCTCTGTTTCTCAGATCAAACCCTTCCTGCTTTTGCTTCCTTACTGGTAACAAACAGCTTTCACTGCTGAAAGCTGCTCTGAACAGACTCTGCCAACAGGGTTTTACATCCAGGGCTGGAGAGAGCATATGTACTTTCAGTACATCAGTGATCCTACATCCTTGCCTCTATCCAAAAGATGAACGAAACTCTTTCCCTTCTTTGCAGACACAAAGATCTCTCATTAGAGAACTCAATATCCAAGACTGTGTGTCACTTACACGGTAGATACTTCAAATGTCTTGAGTTCCTTCATGCTGGCACTCACATGAGTGTAGTCCCTCTTTAGTAAGAGGTAAACCTGAGATACAACCTGAGCATATGTGAAGTATTCAGTGCTTTACCGCAAGCAAAACTGGTTTCCACACCTCATTGTCAGAGGAAACAGGCGGACACCAGACAAACTGCTGTTTTGCAGCTGCTTATACTGAGATGTCTCACTCCTTCCAACTTGTTCTCATAATCCTCATTGTCTATGATCACTTGGGCGTTTCCCACATCATTTTTGCTGTCAAAACTCTGGAAATCCCACCCAGGCCACCAGGTAACACCCTGAGCACATTTCTTCTTACCTTTTCAAGCTCCTGCAAGTACACCTGGGCAATGACACACGCTGTCTCAAAACAAGCCATGACTTCCTCCTCCCTTTCACACAGACGAGCACGCGAGGCAACCGAGTTGGTTGAGCGCTCCAGCGACAGACCTGCAAAATGGCAACACCTTCTTTAACTGGAGTCCACCAGCAGCAGCACGGCCACGTTATTCCTTCATTTACCAGCTGATGGGAAAGTTTTTCCCGTAGGTGGCTTTCCCCCTTGTTTTAGTGATTTTCAGGAAAAGACCCCCAGGAAAATATAATTCCTCCAACATGCGAGGCATTTTTGTCATGCTGCTCTAACACACAGTGCCACTGCAGGCTTCTACGGTGCCTTTCAAACGCTGTATAAAGGACAAACAATTCCTCTGGCAGGGATGAGCAAGCAAAGAAACTATTTCCAAAGATGCCTATAGATTTTGGGTACTTCAACACAAGCACTGCTTCAGAAACACCCTGGCACTAGATTTTATAATTTCTAAGCATCCACTATTCCAAGTGAAGCTTTCAATAAGCAGCAGTTTTGATGGGAAAAAAAACCTTGGAAAATGATACCAAAACAAAGTTGGAAAATCTGAGGCCTCTCTTGGAAAATCTGAGCATATACAAATTGCACAAGGACACACAGCAAACTCTTGGCAAGGCACAAGAGACTCTTAACCATAAGATCACCCTCTTTTCCAAAGAAGAGTACTAAAACTACTAAAACTCTTTCTTGTATCATCATCCAGCCTCACTTAAAAACAAAGACCATGTTAATTGTTAAGACCTCCAGCTATTGTCCCTAAATGAAAATCTTTCATCATAACTTTGTCTGGCATCACACAATGACATCCTTTGAATCTCTGAATCTATTTGGAGAGGCTACACATCCATGCACCGATATCAGTGCAGGCTCTTTTGCCACACTGGATCTCTACAACACATCACTGTTTGTAACCTCAGGTCTTCTACACCAAACAGAACTGCACAGATGCCCAGTAGCCCAACACAGATTGTAAAAAGTTCAGCACACGCTTCCCACAAATCTGGTATGTAACAACCCTCCCTAGTACCAATTAAAAATTAAAAAATCCTCATGTTCCTGACACGTATCCACAGAGATGGATCATCCCCATGATGAGTGATGCAGAATGAGTGCTTCTGCTGGAGGAGCCCAAGGTTCCTCAGCAGGCTTAGCTTTGTTTACTTCTCAGGTTCAACATTTCTGTTTGGTCCCCTTGGTTACTCTGCCAGGAGCTTCCCTATCTCATGTCTTACATTTGAGCCAGATACCAGCAGTTAGTTCAGCAGGCTGAGAAGAGAACAAGCCCCACTGGTGCAAGCTCAGGAGCTGGCTTCCCACTCCTCCTACCCTCTCCCAACTCAGAATTGCATGGCATCTTCCCTCAAGGATCCATGCTGGTACCTTTGGCCTTTGAAAATCCTGACCAGAGGAGAGCATGGGGAATGGATTTACTTCAGACTGACAGTGTGGGGGAGACAGGGATGATGATCATTTCAATGCTTTTAGCTAGTGCCCGTTCTGCATTCTCTCCTTTCTACTGACGTAGACCTTGTACAGCATCCAACATATAACAGATTTTGTCTCCTAGTCTACCTGTGAAGTCTCTGGCTGTCTATCATGGGTTGTTTTCCTATTACTTCAAAGCTATATCCTAACCCTGTTGCTATGTAATGAAGGGGGAAAAAAGGATATTAACTCTACACAGAAAGAGAAGCCACCCAGTGCTGAACCTAGAACCATTAGCCTAGAAATATTCTTCTTAGATCTGCCTCAGTTTTATCTACCTCTGAATTTCTAGTCATTCCCCTTAATTGAAAATAAATTTTAAGAAGTGTTGCATTTCAGAGTCACCATCGTTGTAAGCGTAAAGAGGGGGTGAGGACCCTGAAAGAAATCCAGTTCGATGTACTGACACTCGTACACACGCAGCATTTCATCAAACTACAACAGCCATGCCAGCACAGCCTGTATGGGGGTGGTTACCGTGGGGGATGTCACACAGAGAGAACAGGCTGATAAAAAGCCATTTACACACATGCTACAGCCCACTGCAAGGAGCTACTATCGCTAAGCTCTGACGTGGGAGAGGAAAGCAAGCAGCCTTTGCCAGCACCAAGCACTGACAACAACAGTGCCCATCCATGCGGTCAGAAAGACAGAGCTGGGGCTGGTCAGAGAGGGGAGCGAACGGCTCCAAAGAGGTTTCTTGCCACAGTAAGTAAGGAGCACTAGACAGGGTATTAAAACAGATCCTATGCTACATTGCACACATTTTTCTACTTGTAAAGGACAAGGAGGAAAAATGACCCACACGACATGACATTAGTCATGGCTCTTTCTGCTAATACCATATGCACTGACCTGATGGCATCAGAGTATAAAATCTTCTACAGAATCCAAACAGGGCTATTCTTCCCTACCACAGAAACCCAATGAAAAGAAAAATGAAGAGCAGGCAGACTGCAAATCTAGCCGACAAAGAGAAAAACGAAGGAATAACAACAGAAGTTCCCTACTCTTGCAACCGCCAATTCAGTTCTCAGTGAATTCCGTGCAAAGCCCCAACAACTACAGATTTGCTCAAGGTGCACTTGGACAAGACTGTTTACAAGCCCTCTGGTCCTCAGAGCATCAATTCCAGCAAGTCTTCTCCATCCCCCGGTTATCAGCATAGAAAAAAAGCTTTGAAGCACAACATACACTTTAAATTCAACTCAGTTCCCAAAAAGCACCAGAAAGCCAAGGAAGCGCATGCTACTGCCACGCTGGATTTAGCAAGAAAAGTATCATTTTGCTAAGACAGAATTAGCTTCTGAGTAAAGCATGAAGCCATATGCTTTCTTGGTAGCTGGGGAAGGTAAAGGGACTTGGATATTTTTCAGAACCAGTTATGGTTAAGATAACACCAACTTAGAATTTATCTACGCTAAGATTTTTCTCATATGAATCAGGTGCTAATATTTAAATATATACATACATATGACCATAAGAACTTTTTATACAGTGAAGATAAGTATTTCTAATAGAGCATGGCCCAAGCTCAAGATTTAGAGAGACACATGCTTCCAGATTCTCCTTCTTAAAAGTACAAACTCTACCCACTTCAGAGGCAGTAACTTTCTATGTATAGCAACGCTGCTTTTCTTTCCTGCATAAAGACATTCACCTCCTCTAGTTCTCCCAAAGATTCATCTCTGGCTCTTGATCTCTCTATAATCTTTGCCTCTTCTTCCCCCTTTCTAAAGCTGATCTGCATTTATGTCAGAAAAAAAAAAACCAACCAAACCCATAAGGTTTGTAAGATGTGTCACTGAACTAATTTCTTCCTGGAGCTGAAGTGCTCTCATTTATGGAAATCTGAAAGGGCAGATTTTATGAAGGCTTATTTCCACCTTCATCTCACTCAGTCCCTGCCAAGGGGAGAGAGACATCATGTCATGTAGTTCCACTGCTCTGAGGTGATGTTATGACCAGAACTGGAACACACATGTGCACATGGACATGGGGCATCAGATTTTCAGCAACAGAAAGCAGATAAAATCTCATGCTGGAAGGGATCCCGGGAGGTCCAGACGCAGGTTTACTGACTGCAAACCTACGTGTTTTTAACAGTCATGCAACCAACAAAATAGAAGATTAAGGGGCACAAGCACAAAAGAAATTTAAATAGATTATTCAAATTTTGAAGCTTCAGTTGGTCAATTTAAAATCATGATTAAAACCAAGCAGGCAGTTTTCAAACCAGCCAAGTAAAAGGTGAGCTTTTCTGTTTCTTATCCCTGTGTGATATCACCAGTTGCCTTTCAGGATGCCACCATAACCTCCAAACAACCGCTTCCAGTATTACACAAACCCAAGACAAAGATTTCACATGGGGAGAAAGCGGAACAATATACTACCAAGCAATGCCAACCTCATTATCATTAAAGTGTTAAAAGATACAACCATAAGAGAAAGAGGAAAACATGTAGGCATACCAATTTGTCCTAAAAATGAACTAAAAAACCCCCTGAACACCCACATCGAGGGTTGGGACTGAACCCAGAACCATGGATGCAGGCTCCAGGCTGCTATCACTATCAGGAAAAATCCTCACGTGGCTGATTCAGGGTTTTGCTTTCAGCAGGAGCATTACCAGCTCTTAGGAGGGCTCTAAGGACCAGTGACTCAATCCAGCAGAGTTTGTCTCATGATTTTACAGTTCTTCAGAAGTGTCACACTACAGATCTTAAACATCTTTAAATGACTTAAACGGGTTCAGGAACAAAGATTGCTCTGAGCCACTGAACTGACAAAGTCTCATTTCCTCGTACGTGTGACTCGTGGTTGCACTTGGTGTAACCAAACACAGGCTGTGATCAAGGCTTCTTACAGACATGGTATCACCTTGTTCTCTTCCACAGGGATTTCTCAAGATCTAAAATGGCCAAGGTCTCACTGCAGCCTTTTGACACAATGGATCTCTTTTCTAAAGTTTAAAAGAAAAAAACCAAACAAACCCACTTCCAAGAACAAATTTCCAAGGGATTCATCTCGCCCATCTTTAGACACCCAGGAGTGAGTTAGTCCACAGCATCCTCTCAGTCACCAAAGAGGAGGCTGTATTGCACCACACCATGTGCTTCATCCCCGTCAGCTGCCACTTGAGGTGACGAATCACCCCAGCAATGCCTGCTCCTGGCTGCAGAGACAGTGCACGCTGGAGCTGCACAAAATAAACCCACCCCGAGCTGAAAACGCCAAACACCAAAACTACTGCAGGGTAGACTGGGAGAAAAGGAGGAATAGAGGCAGTGGGACTATTCAAGCTTTAACTCACGAGAAAACCAACTCGGTACCATTTGAAATGCTAAGTCATTGCTGCACAGATTTAGATCATAGAATTGTTTAGGTTGGAAAAGACCCTTAAGCTCCTCAAGTGAAACCCAGCCCTGCCAGGTCCCCACTAACCCCTGGCCCTCAGCACCACCTTGACCCGGCTGGGAAACCCCCCCCCAGGGATGGGGACTGACCACTGCCCTGGGCAGCCAGAGACAGGCCTGGGCAACCGCAACAGGGAAGAAATTGCTCCTCAGGGCCAACCTCAACCTTCCCTGGCACAACTTGAGGCCATCTCCTCTTATCCTGTTGCTCGTTCCTTGGGAGAAGAAACCAACCCCCACCTCACTCCAACCTCCTTTTAGGGAGTTCTCAAGAGTGATAAGGTCTCCCCGGAGCCTCCTTTTCTCCAGGCTGAACCCCCCCAGGTCCCTCAGCCACTCCTCATAGCCACCTATCTCCAGGCTACCCCCCTCCAAGTGGAAGAAGTCTGGTGCCTGGGCTGACAGCTGATCTGGGGGACAGAGAGCACTTCTCTGCCCCGGGCTGACTCACCTTGCAGCAGCTCCAAGCCCGCAAGCCAAAGACTCTCTCAGTCATTACAAAGACAGACCTACATGCCACATCAGCCCTGCCTGAGCCCTCGCTGGTCAGGCTGGCAACAGTCTCCTTCAGTTAATACAGCCCTCGACACGCTCTCATGCAGCGCAGTCAGAAAGGCTGTGCAACAAACACTGCACCAAACACAGAAGCCTTTCTACAAACCTGGAATTCAGGTATGTTGAAGCCCTGGCTAGAGCTATCCTGTGCTTTGTAAGGGTTAGGTTGTGACCTACCCTACTCCCAGAAGGTTAATCCAGTGGGAGCAGACAGATCTCTGCAGGGTTTCTGCAGTAAGCACAGCCAGAGGGAAACCAATGGGCTCTGGCAGTGATGTGTTGCTCTGAAATCTTTTCCTCGCTTGTTTCCAATGGACAACACCAGGTCATGAAGCCACACCATGTCCCAGGTAAATTCGAACCAAAATGAGAGCATGTTTGCTTACTCAATGCTGTTTTACGCAACAGACAGAACTACTTGCGTCTGAGATTACCTGCAGTACTGTAAACTAAGCAGAAGTTTTAAGGAGGAATTAACTTCAGAGGGGCTGGGGAAGAAGACAAGTACAGACCAACCACCTATTAACTAACAACAGAGGTTAAAATAAGTCATAGTGAAAAATCAAACTGTTGTCAGAGCTTCACTCATGGTGCCAACAGAACTACTCTCCTCACAACACCAGGATTTAGAAACAGGATGAGCAGAAGCAGTCATTTGAGAAACTGTACGAGTCTTGCTCTCTGTCATTTCTCCTGGGACTTGTCAGCTGCTCAAGTTCCCACGTTTATAAAGAACTTCAGTGTTCACTGCTTGATTCTGACCTTAGGTGGAAGTCTACTGAGCAGAGCAAGCAAAGCCATCATGCTCCTTACCATAAGGTGAACCCACTACATGCTTCAGACCTTCAGAAGAAGGCCCCAGAGATTTAGCTCAATGGCAAACCTTCAGTGTTGTGGAGCTCAAAAGGTGCTCTGAAAAAAAGCAAACTCAATTTTGCTGGTTCACGTTTCATTTCTGTCACTGACTTCCTCTATGCAGCTCCTCCCATATCTTCCTCATTACATTTTTGTCTGTTTCAAACAGGGTGTTTGTGCCTTTGATTTGCCTTTTCTGAGTGCTCGAGAACCTACAGTGCCATTCTACAAGTTCTGCCCTGAAATAAAGACAGAACTGGGGCTTTCCTGGATTGTTCCCTAAATGATCCCTGCAAAAATTTTACTACCGGCAACATTCAAGAGCCTCTTTAAAGAATTGCGGCTTGCGTAAGCAACCAGTAGTTGAACCAAAGGCAATAACATGGTATGGATCAACAGAATGTCTGCAGAGATGGCAAATTAGAAAGGGAAGCAAGAAAAATCTTTAGCAAAAAGTATTAAGAGAATTTTAAATAATTCAACTCCATGCTGTTACTTGCCCTGCAGAGGTAGCCTGGACAGATACATTCTGAAATGAGAATTTAAATCCACACTGCTATTGCCATAGTTACCTGTACAAACTTCTAACATTGAAGGCGTTACTTCTCTAAGACTGGGAGGTTGAGCACATGGCATGGGGGAACGGTGATCCTAGCAGTGAAAGCCCTCTTCAAACTCAGCTGGAGTCCACCCTGCTGGACCTTTCTCTGCCAGAAACTTCGGCAGAACACCGAGTGACTTCTTATACCCTCGACATCTTGGCTAATCTGGAAATCGTCAAGGAGGATAAAAACTGTGGAGCAGCCATAGAACAGAGGTTGCCCTCCAATGGCAGGGGCTCCTCACGATTTACACACAAACACAGGGGCAACACAATATTTACGTTCCGTGGTAAACCACACGGGAAAATAAAAAAATTATCTCCTGATCCTCTGAGTAAACACCTCCCCCTCCCCCCAGAATCTTCATACACACGTGAGGCAGGCAGTACTGGAGAAGAGGCCTTACAGGAACAGTGTTACTCCATCAGCGGTCAGGCAGACCTTAGCATTACACTCACAGCTCACCAAGGGCCTTATCCAGCTCCCGGTGAGGACAGTGCATCTCCCTCAGGCTCTGGAGTGCACCGGTACTTCCTCTCGAGCACACTGCTGTGAATGCACCGGTTCCTCCGTGCCATGCAAGTGTGAGGGCAAGTCACAAGTCAATTAGTCCTGCTCCACAAAAGCTCGTTAGTGAAGCAGATTCAACCAGTGCCACAGAAAACAAAATCAAAGCAAGCAAAGCAGCACAAACAGGTTTTTAAAAAAGCTGAAGGACCATGTGAGATCATGAAACATTATCATCAGTAATGCTAGCAGCCCAGTCAAACAGTATTTTGGGTTGATTTGGTTTCACTCTTTTACATACCAGTTGAAGGTATCTGATCATCAGAGTTCTCATTCACCTAATTAGCTGGTGGACATGCTGAAAAGAGTAGAAAGCAGTAGATAGGTAGCAGTACTTGAGCAACATTTATAAAGGAACTGAAAGCAAATGAAGGAGAAGATTACCGACCTTTTTCCCCCCCAAGTCAAGAACTGACTAGGGTCTTCCTTTCCCCCACTCAAAAAGGAAATGCAGTTTCACTACCCGTAGAGGCACTTTTTATGAGGATCTCTCAAACAGTGCAATTACACGGGGGCAGAGAGACTCCTGTTTGTACATAAGGACTGATACTGTGTGACATGCATTGCAAAAATACACTACCCGCTTTGAAAGCACATATTCTGTTAGTCCAGATTTTAAAACTTGGAAACATCACCTGCGTTTAATCCACAGAAAGCATTACAATGTACGAGTAGAGGAACTCTTTCTAAAAGCAAGCACGGGCCCCAGAGTTCAGCTGAGTGCTTGATTTAGATTTTCCCAAAATGGATACATAAGCTCAAGTGTGTTGCTGACTCTCAGCCAACAGTTACCACCAGATTTCCAGTCTCAAGCTTTTTTCTATAAGCCAGCCAAGTTTAAAAACCGTGGACTAAGTCTCTATAATGCCTTTAGGTTTAAACAACACAGACCATACCCAGTAGGATTTTCTAAAGCGTACAACACTGCCCTAACTCTGCTCCAACCAAATCACTCAGAGAAACACCTCCAACTCCAACCTAAACATGGCACATGTCAAATACACGCATGTGGTCCTTTACCTTTAATAACAAAGGCTTCGGTTACCAAGCGCAGCACATACAGAGGTTCATCTTTTGTTGAGAGGTCGTCGATTCCTGCTTTTGCATACATGCTGATGGCATCTCGGTAGGATCCTTCCACATAATGAAGCTTTCCTAGGATGAGCAGAGCTTCTGTCATATATTTAGGCTGAAAAGGAATGGAGAGAAGAGAGTGTTTACATGGCAAAACACCAGACAGGAAGAATGAGGTACACTTCAGAATAAATTAAGCAGATCCATAACACTTTCCTCTCAACACTGCTAGCTCTGCAGGACCAAGTAAGAAGGATTTAAGTGTCTAGAGATCTTAGAGCTGCGTTCATGACAGCAGCAGGTAACAAAGGTCGGGCAACTATCGTAGAGCTCAGTTTGGAAGTACACAGCTTATAAGCCACCTCCCTGGTTTCAGCTGACCTACTCCATCGATTCGCCAGCCTCAGAGAGCACATAAGCACCTGGTATTGTCACAACTACCTACAAACACACCAAGAAAAACCCCTGCTTTTAAACTAGGGAGCACTTGACTAAAGAGTGTCTGCCCTCTCCTCTGTACGTTTAATTAAAGAGTGAGAAAGCTCCCAGATTTTCTGAAGTTATCAAAGAATTTTCAGGCAACATTAGAGATAGCAGGCGTGCCTGCTTTTTTCTAAGATTTGTTTGGTTTCTTAAGGATTGAAAACATGTATATAAACCGGTGTAACAAAAAAACTCAGTAAAATACATGTTCGGAGACTCTTTTTATGCTTTGGAAGGCATGCAAAGGTTCCAAAGCCATCATACTTTTTTTTTTTTTTCAATACACGCAGTCAACACAGTGTCAATGCTGCATGAGTAGCCAAGTCCCACTAACAACAAAATAGTAATGGCAATTGATGCAGCCAAATCCAACACCAAGACCTGGAAGAATTCAGAGGTTCTGGCTCTTCCTGGGGCTAAACTACAAAGAAAGAGGGTTGGGTGGTCTCCTCTTCCCTCTCCCCTCCCGTTTACTTCTTAATTATGCTGACTCTCAAGAAGCTGAGAACCAGGCGCTCCCCTAGAAAAGCCCCGGCACACTTGCTCCCTGGAAATTAACAGGGAAAAGGATAAACACAAACTTCCAAGCTAAGCAGCCTGTAAGTTTCTGGACCAAAAGTAATACAAGCCTAGAGCACACTGTTGTAACTCATCATCTTTTTAGAGCCAGTCCACAAAGGACACCAGAACAGCAGCAGCCATCCAGGCAGAGTCTTAAAACTCTCCTAAAGCTCCACAGCCAAGCTGACAGGCAGCTACCAACCACATACACAGAGCGGCAGCGGGGCACTCCGCTGTGCCAGCCTGACAGCACGGTGATGTGGCCATGCCCCACCACCCCCGAGAATCCCTGAATATTTATCCTGCTTTTTTCTAATAAAAAAATTAAACAGGATATATACTTGTAGCACATAACTTGTTTGCATATGAAAAAGGAAATCTCCCAACAGAGGACCCTGCAAAGTGGTACTGAATTATCAGTCCATTAGTAATACCTACAGCACTGGACATACAGGGACATGAACAGGCACCACCAACACCTTGTATCAGACCAATCATCATACGAAAGAAGCATCCAGTTGGCAGGAATGATGACAACAGAGCCCACTTACTCGTAGTTTTCCTCTGCTTAAGATATTGGTCAGATACTGTTTGGCTTCACGCAGTTTTGGCTCATTCTTCTCCGTCAGTGGAATGGAGTCCTTCAGTTTGGCGAAGTTGTCCTTCAAACATTCTTCCAGCAGAGCCTCTGCGAGCAGCAAACTCCCGTAGTCCTCTGAAAGCACACAGCGACCACCAAGAACCACCGCTTAGTGCCACACTGCTGAGAAACAGTGCTGCAGAACAACGCAACACACCTTCGAGACACAAACCCAGCAACTCAAACGAGGGGACAAGGAAGAACTAACAGACAGAAAAAAGTTCTATGAACGTCTAGCTCTTGG
This sequence comes from Bucorvus abyssinicus, assembly GCA_009769605.1. Classification (NCBI taxonomy): domain Eukaryota; kingdom Metazoa; phylum Chordata; class Aves; order Bucerotiformes; family Bucorvidae; genus Bucorvus; species Bucorvus abyssinicus. Next base: position 1,507,219 of record CM020045.1, read on the forward strand.
AAACGGTACACTTCCTATGAAAAAATGAAACATTGCCTTTTAACTTGGAGATTTTCCCTAATGAGTCCATTAATTTTGACAGCACAGTTTGTTCTTGCGTTGTCACTAATGGAACAGTTGAGAAATTTCATCACAAAACTCACTTTCAAAAGTACGAGACCAATCTTTGCAAACTTTTAAGCGCGTGCTTTAGGTTTACGAACGTTAAAGCATGAAATAAATTCCACTGCAGAACAGTAGCCACATCAGAAACTTTTCTCCTGAAAGTTCACATTAAAAAAATATAGAGAATTTAGACGCATTCTGCTTGCCGCGGTGACAACTCACGAGTCACATGACACTCCTTCTACATTAAAATCCAGTTCTGTTGACAGTTCCACAGAAGGGACACTCGAACATAGGTAGCAGCACTGGACACAGCATGAAGCATCACGTGCTGTAATAAACAGACACTTCACCTGCCAGGGTACTTGGAGATCCTGCTCAGCTGCAGGTCTGCACCTGCCTGGCATCAGCACCGTTTAGGTACGTAGAGTACTCCTAAGCGCCCGTGTGATCACTTCTACCCAACACGGGAGAGCTTTCGGGGAGTCACTAATCTCCTAACCAAAGAGCGAGTTAGGACGACACAGCAACTAATTAACAACAATGTTTTTGCAGCAATCATAGTGTTGTTACGCCTCGTAATTACAAGGGAAGAAGCTAAGACGAATTCTTCACCCACAAGTGCTCCCAAACCGCACGACGATCTCCACGCCCGGGAGGTGCTGACTGAGTGAAACCTGACTGAAGTTCAAGGGTTGGACGCGTGGTTCTCAACACAGGGTTCGATCTGCATCGCGCAGACGCTTGGAAAGCCTCGCAAGTAAACATGCATGAAGCTACCAACATCTCCTCCCAGCGCGCTTCCCTGCTGGGAAGTTTCCTGCGCCCCAGCAAGTCTCGGTTAACTCTAGGGCCACATCCTCGAAACACTGCTCTAAAGAACGGGGTTTATTCAGAGAAATAGCTCCTCTGGCTGCAACGGCAGAACCTCAGGGACCAGCGCGGTGGCTCGGACAGGTCCTCTTCACCACTGAATGCCGCTGGCTACACAGAATTATGCATTTGTAAGTCAGGCTGCCTCACCTCTTACGAGCCACCTCATTTAAAAAGAAGTCGCGTACCAGGAAAAAAGATGAGCGTACACTTGCTAGCTGTGAAGCCTCAGACGTGAAGGGATGAGCCCAAGCCTTTGGTCAGCGCAGTCCCCTTCAGCCACGGGGGAGATCACGTAAGGGCATCCCGAGCAGGGCGGGGAGGGGCAAGAGGGAGTCGGCACCACCCGTATGGGCAAGTGGAAGGGAGGCACTGGCTAACAGGGCAGGTCCGGGTGGGCAGCCTGGCCGCTGCCAGCCGAGCGGCTGAGATCAAAGGCAGGCACCAGGCGCAGCAGCCTTCACCCGCGCCCAGGCGCCGCCCGCGGCGAGGGGACCATCCCGAACGGCCCGGAGCCACCGAGCCGCTGCCCCGTGCTCCCACCGACGGCCCCGCGCAGCTCGTTCCCCCTCGCAGCCCGTCGGGCTCGGGAGCGCTGACACAAGAGGAAGCGCAGGGTCGTCTTCCTGAACTCCGCTCCCCGGCTCCGCCGCCTCCCCGGGGTATCCCCCGGCTCCCCCCGCCGGCACCCCTCAGCCCTCCCCCGCAACCCCGGGAGACGCGGCAGCCGCAGCTCCAGCCGCATCAGTCCAGCGAGCCCCGGGGCAGCGGCACGACGCGACAAGCCGGCCCCACCGCTGCCCGCCCCGGCGGTCCGGTAACGGCGGCCGTTCTATCCCGCCCCGCCGCCGCCGCCGCTTACCCGCGTCCTGCGCTCCCGCCGCAGCCTTGCGCCGCGGACGTGCTGGCGGCAGCAGCTGCCGGGCCAGGTGCTGGAGCTGCTCCCAGAGCCCCTCGCCCCGGCACCGCTCGATCTCCCCCTCCAGCTTCACGTGTGAGTGCAAGCCCTTGGCCGCCATCTTAACGCGGAGCCCGCCCCGCCCCGCGCCCCTGCGCTCGCCCCGAGGGGAGTCCCCGGCGGCAGCGCCCGGGAGGCGCGGCGAGCAGCTCAGGCACCTGGAGGGGCCGCGGTTCAGGCAGGCGGCCCCAGCCCCGACCGCTGCCAGGTGCTCGGCGGGCCGTTGCGCGGGCGGGGCGGGGCGGCTCCGGCGCCCGATACTGGGGGACGGTGCCCGCCTTCGGGAGCCTCTTCAGCGAGAGGAACGAGCCGCGAGATCCGCCCCCGCCCCGCGAGGACGGAGCTTGCTCTGAGGGCTCCAGCGCTGAGAGGCGACAGCAACTGCAAGACCTCACCCCAGGAAGGACACTGAGGGGCTGGAGTGTGTCCAGAGAAGGGCAACGGAGCTGGAGCAGGGTCTGGAGAGCAAGTCTGATGAGGAGCGGCTGGGGAAACTGGGGGTGTTCAGCCTGGAGAAAAGGAGGCTCCGGGGAGACCTTCTGGCTCTCAACAGCTCCCTGACAGGAGGTTGGAGCGAGGTGGGGGTCGGTCTCTTCTCCCCAGGAACAAGCGACAGGACAAGAGGAAATGGCCTCAAGTCGCTCCAGGGAGGTTGAGGTTGTCTCTGAGGAACCATTTCTTCCCCGCTGGGGTTGTCCAGGCCTGGCCCAGGCTGCCCAGGGCAGTGGTCAGTCCCCATCCCTGGAGGGATTTCCCAGCCATGTCGAGGTGGTGCTGAGGGACAGGGGTCAGTGGGGACCTGGCAGTGCTGGGGGAACGGGGGGACTCGAGGGGCTTAAAGGTCTTTTCTGACCAAAAATTCGGTGATTCTGTGCAATTTAGACGAGATCTTCGACACGCGGTGAGGGGGAATAGCACAAATAGTTTATAGACTACCGGGGGTAACGGCGACCGGGCGGTGCGGTTCCCAAACGAGCAGCGGGGCGGGAAAAGGGCAGCCGGTTGGTTGTGGAAGCGGCTGTTGAGAGGCTGCTCTCGGACCCTCACGGTGTGTCCCTTGGAAAGGGGGTGGAGGGTGTCTCGCCACCGGAGCCGGGAGAGGCCGGAGCGGCCGGAGGTAACCAGCGCCCGCTCCGCAGCAGCCGGCGCGGCCCGGCCCGGCCCGGCGCAGCCCCTCCCCGAGGTGGGCGGGTCGCTCCACCTGCCCCTCCGCGAGGGCTCCACGTGGAATTCCCCGAGCAGCGGCGTATCCCCGCGCTCGGTGGAAAAAAGGTGCAGCCAATAGGCGGGCAGAGGGGGCGGGGCGAGAGCGCGGCGTGTGCGCCGGGTCAGAGGTGACGTCTGGGACGGTGGCCGGCGGGAGCGCGGTCCCGCCTGCCCGTCACCGGGAGCCCGCGGGAGGTTCGGCGGCCGTGTGGAGGGTGCGTAGCCTGGTGGCGGGACCTCCCTGCCCGCCCCGGCAGCCGGGGCTGGAGCGGGGTGTGCTGCGGCCTGGACGGGGAGCGGCGGCGGCGGAAGCGGTGCGGCCAGCGCTGTGGCAGTTGTCAGGGCCTCCGGTGCCCGCCGTGCCGAGCTCGCTGCAGGGCGGGGGCGGGCGTTGCTTTAGCGGGAGCTGCTGGAGCTGGGGGAGAAGCAGAGAAGCCGAACCCGAGAACCGTTCCGCTCCTTGTGCTGAAGTGCTTTAGCGTTTGTCTCGCCGCGGTTGTTAAGCCGTACGCTATTGAGGGCCGTACTGGTGACGGGCGGCTCCTCGGACTCCTTTGCTTCCAGAGCTGTGGGGCAGCTCTGCGGGAAGCTGGCCGGGTCAGTTGTCTAGAAACTTTATGAAGACCCAGGCGTGGCGAAAGAGTGCACATCTGCTGCATGGGGGGGAAAAAAAAAAAAAATTCATTTTCTGAAAATTATTGCACACCTCTGTGAAATAGGGACACTCACAGCAGTTCTTACTGGGAGCTCTCTGGTGTTCTGCTTGTTAAGGGCTTGAAATGAAGCAAGTTCTTCCATTCTGGAACTTAGTGGGGTTGTTCCTAAGAACTCTGCTGGATTAAGATGGCATTTTTCATCAGGTTTTTTTTGGGGGCGGGGATTGGGGAATGTTTTCCTTTTTGTAGGAGATCATGATGGCCCAAAGGATTTTTGGTATACGTTTGCTGTTCTGGTGTCTGGCTGCATTCTTCATCTCTGCCCTAGCTGAGGAACACGTAGGAGAGAGTCAACATGCAAATATCCGCCTCGATAAGAACTTGGTACAAGATAAAGAGTAAGTGTTCTATATTCAAAAATGTAAACTTTACTACTTAATGATTTGCTTATCTCTTAAGTCTTGTTACGGGAGTTGGCCTTAAGCCTAGGGCACGCTTTTTTCTCAGCATGTTGTATGTCTACCTAGAGTCAGGTGTGAGGCATGCTTGCTCAAGAAGTCTGTAGAGATAGCTGACGTAGAAAGGTCTCTTTGGAGCCTTTACCCCTACTCATACAGTAAAGAATTCCTTAGAGGAATCCTGCGTACCTAGATCAGCATACTTTAAACAAAATCATATTCCGGGTAGAGCGAGAGGATTCGTTCTCATTTGCTTCTTCATACAGTCAAAAAAGTGGTAGCATCAAATAAAGCCCCCTAGAATACTTCATGGTTGACTGGGAAAGATCTTCTTCCAGTTCCCGTGCTTTGGAAGGCAGCCAAGAGGAGATTTGGGGCACTGCTTTGGTTGGTTTGATAGCCTGCTAAGTAGGCCAGTTATTTAAGGTATTAGAGGCCACTAGAGCACCTGGAACAACCAACCTGCGTGCCTCCTTTATCTTAGGATATAACTGTAGCTTTCAGTTGTCCTTGTTGTCCAGGGTTTTTTTAAAGAAACAGTATTTCCTGTGTACTTGACTGCCTTATCAAAGGCTACATTTGATGTCAACAGACATTAAATACAAACTGACGGATACGTTGTGGGTTTTATTTGTTGTTTTCTTTTTCTTAGACACATCATGGAACATTTGGAAGGGGTTATTGAGAAACCAGAATCTGAAATGTCCCCACAAGAGCTGCAGCTTCATTACTTCAAAATGCATGATTATGATGGCAATAATTTGCTAGATGGCTTGGAGCTTGCTACTGCTATATCACATGTCCACAAAGAGGTAGGCAGAGTTTCGTAACGTCATGTGTGTTTGGAAACCATTCTGACTCTCTAAAATCAGCTTAGAACAGAACAGTTACAACACGTCTTCTGTGCAGCTACAGTTTTGCCTGAGAACGAGATTATTTCTCCCCCTGATAGTTGATTGATAAGTGTGATGGTTTTATCACAGCTTTCCTTGTCATACTGCAGCTTTCAAAAAGTCTCCATTGTAGTTTAAACAGTAGAGTGAGGAAGGACTGTGGAGTGAAAATGGTTTGATGGAGGGGATACTCCGATAGGCAGGGGTGGGGAGAAATGGAAATTACCCAGACTGGGATAATGCTCGTGAGGATTTAGAGAAATTGCATGCGATATGATGCTGTTTGAGGTTCTGAGGCTGCTGTTTTCCTCTCCAAACAGTTCCTGCCACCAATACAGACACTCTAAGACACCTCTTGCACAAAATGAGCAGAAGAACCACTCACAGTCTGCCTCATTCTAAACACAAATTCCCCTTCCATTGAGGAACATTTTAAGGACAGAGTAGGAAGATACAATCATTAGGAAGACAGTACTAACATTTTATCTTGTACTGGCCTTTTGGACGCTGCAGTTCAGCACGGCGTAACTCCCTGCCTACCCCTGTGGCAAAAACCACCCAGCCCAGAACACAGCAATGACTTGCTGTTCCCGTGCAAAGGCACCTCTTCTTTGTATAAACACCCCTTTGCTCATAAGGGGTATTACTAAGAATGTGACTGACTTTAAGCTACAGTGCTGGGTTTTTTTTCACGACTCTGTTACGTCAAGCTCTGACACACAGGAGGATGTTTCTGTACTGTTTAGAAACTTGTGTCTATACTACAGCAAGATCCAAACTAAGAATACATCTGTTAGATTATCATCCAACGCTGTACACTGTGCTATTCAGCTTTTAAGACTTCTGGCTAAGAATATTAACAGAGTGCGTGTTCTGAAGTCCAGAGACCTTGGACTTTGTAGCTTGCACCCGGTAAAAGCCACTAATATTGGTATAAATGATTACATAAAACCTAGTGCCAAATCAGGCACCAAACGTGAAGAGCTTAACAAAAAATGAGTTGTCGGTAATTGGTCATACGTGCCACTAGACGGAAACGCTGCTAAACTGTTCCATGTTGTTTTGTTTTTGTAGGAAGGTGGTGAACATACCCAGGCAATGAAAGAAGAAGAGCTGATTAGTCTAATAGATGATGTCTTAAGAGATGATGATAAGAACAATGATGGCTACATTGACTATGCAGAATTTGCAAAATCACTGGAATAAGGTTTTACAAGGGGCTTGTTTTTCCTTCTGACTCCATGGAAATGTGAACCAGTAAAATGTGATTCATTACTGTCTCATACCGACCTCTGTGCTGTGAGAAGGAGAGCTTCAGTTCCAGCTGAATTTATTCGGAAGCTGTCTGTGTTAGAGAGACTGGCTGCCTCAGAGCCAGAGCCGCGTTTGACTAAACGCAGCTACACCTTTGAATCTTGAAGCATGGAAGCGTCAACAGTACTCGCAGAGGGTGCAGCTGGCACCCTTCAGTAGCTGTGTGTGACCCCTAAACAGATCATACCCAACCCAAATAGCCGATTTCCTGTCGTCGGGTATATAGTACTGGTTTGCTCACACCTTCTACTTAAGTGTAGGAGATATAACCTAGAAAGCAAGGAAAGATTACTGTGTGTAGTTGTATTTCAAGGGTAACTGTCCTCGCCTTCCCACTGATTTCAAAGGAAAATGCATATAAATACAGGTGCTTGAAACAGAAGAGCGTTTGAATGTGGTATGTGTTTGAGGTCCACATGACACTGTGTAGACTTTAACACAGTCTTTGAAGAAATTGAGTATTTTTAAATGTATGTGCTTCCCAGCATACCCTTACATTTTACACACAAATATATATACATGTGCTTCTCAATTTCTTCTCGTCCTTCACGCATTTACTTTTTATATCTTAATTTACTGCTTTTTTTTTTTTTTCCCTTCTGTGGTGTTTTCTTAAGGAAATGAAAGTATGATCATCCCATTTACCTGTTGTATTGATGCTGTACAGCATTTACCAGAGTAGCTTCTGCTGTCTCGTTTTGAAGGTCACATTAACACTAAACCAGTTTAGTATAAAAGCTTCTGTACAATTTGTTTTTTACAGTATTAGCCAGCAGGATCATCTAAGCAAGCAAGTAATGCTGCCTTGTTAAGGTTTAAGTTCCTATTCCTTGACACTTAAATTACAGTGTTGCTTTCAGGAGGTATTTCATAACTAACAGTTTCAAGATACTTGAGTGCTTGCAGAGTAACACGGCTCTAGGAATGCTTTCAGTGTCTTGACTCAATACTTGCCAAGTCAAGCAGTGCAAGGATGTTAGAGAAGGGGTGTTTTGCTGTGTGATTGATGAATGTGGTGACTCTAAACCACACTGAAATCTTAAATCACATTCAATCACTATTCGTTAATAGAGAATCTAACTTAGCAGATTTCTGTAAAGTGTATGAAGAGCTATTTTCTGTACAAAATTATTCTTCTACAAGATAAACACATTTGTAAAAGAAATTATTTCCTCTGTTTAAATGTTTGTGCAATGAATCCTGAGTGTCAGACTCTTTTCTTGTACCAATTATTTCTTCTGATACCTTTGTGGCTAGGGCTGTGCTGGTCTTACAAGCAATAAAAGTAAGTTGGGGTTGGTGCACTCTGGAGCCAGACCGACAAAGCTGGGAGCCCCGGTGAGAAATGTACCTCATTTTCTATGTATCATTAAGCCCATGTCTGTTACTAGCAGTCATCTTAAAAGAAAGGTCTTTCAGTTAAAACCATCTTTTAAATGTATCTTCTGAGGGTGATTAGTCTGCAGCGAATGTTGAGTCAGAGAAGGTCTAGAAAGTGCTGGTGGGTGGGAGGCAAGAAGAGGTTAAGCTCCTCGGTTTTGAGCACTTAAAGCAGGGCGGCTGTAGACCTGCCAGCTCTAATATACTAATAAGCTTCTGAGTTCTGGGTTTGCTTGGGATGAAAGAGCAAGACCAACGAGCTGATTTTGTGCACTGCTCTGAAAATCATGGTTGTCTTATCAAGCGTCATCTGTAAACTTAGTCCAGCACCCACCTGTCGGGCACATTTATAAATATACGTTGATTTTATGATGCATGAAGAAAGATCAAAATGAAATTCCTGCTTTCCTAGAAAGAACTGTTCAAGAAATGCTACCCAAGCCAAAGCCAGCATGATCGTGTCTTTAAGCAGCCTCCTAAAACAAATACACATACTTAATTAAGTGCACTTAAAGATAAGTTGTTTAGCAGCTCTCTAGGGAGCTTTCTCATTAAGTAGAGAAGTGCAAAACTGAGAGCGATGGTGAGTGGGTGTGTTTTTAAATGTAACTAATGTGTGTGCTCGTTGTGGCTTACGCGGTACCCCAGATATACAGGTCGTATTTACCCAGAGGATTTTCTAGTTCATAGATAAAATAAGAAAACAGGGCCTTTACAACAGAAGTACTCAAGTATAAACCTGTTTTAGCTCGTGTAGAACATGACTAGCTCCATTTCACAGGTAAGGTAAATCCCGAAGCAGAAGGGGTGTATGATTTACTGGCAGAAACAGAAACCCAGGAGAAGGCTGCTGTGCGTGGTGATCACCTCTTCCTCCTCTATGATCGCAAGGGCTGGGGGTTAGTTTTCCCCGTTAGAGGAGAACACGCCTGGCCTTGCATCACCCGTTCAAAGCCTCTACATGATCTGCTTTTATCTGCCAAAATACTGCATAATCTAGCAGCTAAGGAAAATACTTGTTCTTGAAGCACTCCTAGATTGAGTGGGGTTTTTTGTTAGTCGATCGAGAACATTGTCTGTGAAGGAGGAAAATCTTACCTGCTTGTCCGGTGCCCGTCAGAACGCCGTCGATGACAGGAATGACTGCTCTAGGCAGCAGCAACAGTTCTGTCTGCATATTCACACAGACTTTAGGGCTTTACTACCTTTTTTGTTTTATTAATCTCCTATAACCTCAAAATGTCTTAGATTCGTTAAGGAACGGCTACAGACTTACAGATCCTGATTTTGTCTAAACCAGTTTTTTAATACTACAAGTCACAAGCAGAACAGGAATTCAGCAATAATGTCATAATCGATGCAGCCACTAGATAGCGTATTGACACCACACAGCCCTGCGGCGTGGGCTTGGGCTGAGTCAACACCCTGGACTTCTCCGAACCATCAGCACTGCTCTGGTAACAGGCAAGGCTTGCTCCTCTGTCTTCCAACACCACATTGCCAGTATGGTGCCCACATTTCTATTGGTTTACTCCTGTCATAAAAAAATGGACCATAGCTGGGACTGGTTAATTTTCCCTGTTTAGGGAATCCAAATCAAAGTGATGGTAAAGAAACTTGCATTGTACTATTGTCAGTAGAGATCATCGAGTAGTAGGAAGGATTTCTAATATAAGCACCAGGCTCAGCCTGAATTCTTGACCATCTCTAGTTGACCTGTGAGGGGGTCCATGAGGCATTTACAGTGGTCTCAACCAACATTAAAGAACATCAGAGGGTTATATGAGGATATAGTGTAAGAGCGTCCACACTGAGTCAAAACAAAGGTCCATCTAGCCCAAGAGCTTGCTTCAAATAGTGGCCAAGAGCAGATGCTAATGGAATAATAAACAGCGAAAGCATGGTGTCGTACTTCTCCCAAGTACACAAACAGGCTCCGGCAACTTGTAGGTCAGGAGCTTGGACTGCAACAACAACAAAACCAACTAAATTCAGAAGCTCAGAAAGATCAAGGCTTAAATGTTAAAGTTTGGCAACATCATTAACTAAAAACAAGGTCTCGCGGGACATGGGCAATGTCCCATCGATGGTACACGCTGGGCAGACCTTAGTGCTGGCATTGCTACGCTATAACCTGCAGTACAAGCTAAGGGGGTGATGTGGAGGGTACGTCGTGATTGCAGGAGACCGCATTAATGCAGTGGTATAGCACAACTATACTGCTTCCAGATGCCACATTCTTCTTCCTTAAAGTGAGAGACACTGAAAATATTGCATAATGAATCTGCCTCTGGTTTTGGTCACACTTCAAGAACCGTCTTTAAAAATGACCCAATTATGAGAAAGCCCTGGACACATACTTTGAAATAAATCCTCTTTACGAATAGAACATGATGCCTCAGAACTGATTTTGTCATAAACCCAGAAATGAGCCTCAAAACACGCAGGCTGAAAAATAATACTGACTTGAGCCTCATCCTGTGGGGCTTGCAGCCATCACACACTGACATACTGGCACAAATCCTGGCACGTATGAATTTTTTGACCCAGGAAAGAGCACTGGGATGAGTAGAGCGAGATCTGGATGCTGTTCGCTTTGGGAGAGGTCTCCAGGGACCGTGCAGAGGGGATGTAACGCCACGCTGTCAGCTGCAGCACGGATTGCAGCGGGGGGCAGGAATCACACGCGTGAGGATTTTACATGCAGGTAGCACCAGTCTCAGAGAAGGAACGTGTCTGCTTAGGATGCATGCAGAATTGTTTAGAAACCTTACGTACGCCACCATAAATTCATGAGCAGGTTGGCACTGACGAGCTGAGTTAACATCTCCAAAGAACACATAACACATACACACACTGAGGCAGGAACCACTTTCAGTAACCAAATAATTCTGTCACCAGACAGCCTAAAACTATTCAAAGGCACCATTTCTAGCCAAGACCAACAGATTTGACGTATTTTTTTAATCTCTAGGTAAATGAATTTTCAGGATATGACAAGCCAAAAAGTCTTTAGGAAACTCTCCAAGCAGATGATCTCATTATTTTTAGCCATCATCTCTCTTAAACACCTTGACCAGTTTCCTTCAACTCTTCCAAAAAAATCCATCCCAGAATAAGACTATGCCTGTGAAGTTGTAGGTGTATAGGGCTAATTTTGGCACAGTGAGGAATAGGAATAAAATCAAGTTTATAATGGAAACTTACAGACATCTGCAGTTTACTGCACACCGTTCCGTGCGATCTGTGTAAAACATCATCTTTCCACTGCAGCAAAAATATGAGGTGATTTTATTATCACCAGGGGAAAAGACCGCTTCCTCCACACAAAGTCCGACCTATGAGACAAAAAGACCTGGCAGATCACACGAGTATTTTTGCTTCCTCCCACTAAAGTGTTTATAGGATCCAGATTCATTTCCTAAGGCCTGGCTAGAGGGTTTGTGCAGTGTTACACTGTGCTGGCAGTGCAGAACCATGACAGTTTCTGACTGCAGATGTGTCTCTGCCACAGACCTTATTAAAATTGGAGCATGGCATTGACACACCCAACTGGCTTTAAATTAGCCAGCTAAGGTACTGCTAACACCACGACTCCGAACCCACTATAAAAGCAGAGTACAGCAAGTGGTCAGATATTTTTGCAGGGCATCCTGAACGCTGTTTTCCTGGGATGATGTTACTAATATGACCCAAGCTCTCTAGTTTAATGGGAATTCAGGTTCGCCAGAGCTCTAAATCATCCACAGGTCCAGTAGTGTGGGTAGTTAAATGAAAGTATTCTGGCAGGTTGTAAAATCTGCCTCTAAATAGTTCCTCTGCAATAGCTCCTTCGGTTCACATGGATGCCCAGTTGGGGAATACGCAGCACATGCAGAGATTTTACTGAGACCTGGGTTAAGGAAAAACTTCTCTGTGGAGCTTACACAAGCCTTCTCATATTCCTGGGGCGGTTAGAGGTCCTTTCTAGGGGCTTGTGAAGCTGACTCTAATAAAAATACCTGTAGGGAAAGGGTTATATAGGCTGCAGATCAGAGAGCACATTTCCACCCCATGTGCAACTGAGCTGTCATCTGTGGATCCGACTCCCAGAAACAGGATGACATCCTCAGAGTTACCTCAGGTCCACTAAACCCCATCCCACTCCTGACCTGCAGCCAAGCCATCATACACACCCAAACCTGAGATACGCTCAGACGTAAGCCTTTAGATGCCACCTTCCCAAACTGCGCTCCCTGGTAGCGTCATCTCAGCCTGCTTCAAACAACTCCTGTCAACAGCGTGGGCTACAGTACGGCAGGAAGGATGTCAGCAGATCAAAGTAAAGCCCCGAAGGACATTGGTCCCTTTGGGAGAGGTTAAAGCTGTCAGGAACATCTGCCAGGGTGAGAGCCTTGGACGTGGAACCCCTTGTACTCCGGCTGTTTAGCTTCAGCCTGACCACTGACCACTGGGGAGCATCTAACTCCAGGTGTTTTTCCTGCTCCCTCCAGAAAGGAGAAATAAATAGTTAATCTCTGCAAATCTGTGTTCAAGTGACTTTTCAGTGATACAGCAGCTTGGCAAAGCCGTGACCATTCATCTAGGCCCTTCCACACAGAGAGCTTCAGTTTCTGGTGACATACGACACGGGAAATTTCAGCTCAAGCAGCAGAAGCCTGGTGAAACTATACACAGTCAGGAACAGGGCCTTCTGCTGGAAACTGTTAGACAGCACTAGCTGTTGGGCACTGTCATCTCCACAGCCAGAGCGTGGTTTCCTCTGCCAGTGATGTGAGCGCGGGGAATGATGAATAGGTCTTTGTGTTCATTCACAGCAAGTGCAGAATGGCAGATGATGTGGGGGGTTCTTTTTGTCTGATAGTCCACTGGACCTCTCAAGAGCCATGAGGCTGCACTACGTGGCTATCCAGAGCCCTGCCACAAAAGATACCAGCCATGTTGGAAAGCTTCCAAAGGCATCTTCAAATGCCAGCCAGAACCTCTCTGAGGGTAGATTACTACGTGCTACCCTACAGCCCCTCCTCCCAGGACAGGTACAGCTTCTGAACTCGTCAGCAGTGTCACTGGTGTGAGTCACTGGAGTCTGTCACTGGCCACACTTCAACACGTCCCGTTTGGTGTTGGCACCCCTCCCAAAGACGATTTCTACCATTTGGATGAATATGGTGTATTTTTTTTCTCTTATTCTTGTGATCAGCTCTTTCTTAGCACTTAATCACAGCGTTGTCAAGGTGCTCAGACGACGTTCGCTCAGTCAGACCCTAAACAACTTGAATGACGTTTTTCCTCTCTCTTTTTGCCTCCTGAGCTGCCCTTAAACATACATACATTGACTCTTGAAGGGGAGCTGATGCTGGCAGGCACAGCAGAGAGGAGATCTGTGGGGCTGACCGGGGATGGGGTATGGAGTTTGAAAGGGAGTGGGCACAGCTGCCTACACCAGATCGGTGCTGAGGAACTGAGACGTTATGGCCACAGCACGAAGGCTTGACTCTCTGCTGTGCTGCTGGGGTGTCCTGCTCCAGCGGAGCACGGTGCCACCAGCGGGCCATAACCAGAGAAAGTGGAAGAATTGTTCCCTCTCCCATTTTTCTGCAGGTCAGACCTAGGTTTCTGGACAGCACCTTTCCTCCACCTGCAGCTGGACATGGGCCCCATCTCTCTGTTCTGGAGTATCACGAGAGGTTTGGATGGTGTTTGTCCATCACTGCCAGAAAACAAACCATTCCCCCAGGCGCAGGACTGTCAGGGCTGGCTCCTAACTTTTATCCATCCGAAAGAAACTGTTGAAGTGCTGGCAAGCCATGAACTACAAGCAGGCACTTAGAACCATCCCTGCTCAACGAAATGACAGGAACGAAGTGCTTAGAGCTAAGGGCGTGCTTAAGTGCTTCACTGCAAGGCATAAACCTCGAACTGAGGCAGCTGTCAGAGGACGGGAAATAAGGGGAGAAGGGAACGTTCATCTACAGCTCAGAAGGCACAGGAGGGGGTCTACTGTCCGTGGGAGTGAAGCCAGCTGCGTTTGGGAACCATCAGACCACAGGGGAAGTTAGGCTGGGACACTACACGGGGAGCACGTGCCATTTACACCTTGCAGAGAGAGAGCGTGCAGTACCGTACCTGTACAGACACAAGTCACCCCAGGCGGTCAGCAGGTTCGTGGAACAACCATCGACCTGGATAATTAAAGAGATGGTACCAGCTTCTCAGTGCGCTGTCTCTGTTCGACAGACGGCTCCCAGAAGTCAGGCATGGTTTTTGTAAGGTGAGATAATACGTTGTCAGTCACAGGAAGCCTGGGATGAACAACACAGAAAGTCAACAAGATCCAAAAACATGTCAAACTGCAAAACCAGTTTGCTTCTTTAAAAATAAAATAAGGGAGTGATAGAACAAGCGAGGCTTGGCTTCCGAGTAATATTCTAGTCCTCAAGAAAATAGGAGGAAAGTACCTGTGTGATTCCTGGGTGATTTGATAGGAAACATGCTGAAATTAACTCTTGATATGACTTTGCCCTTGCGTTCCAGGCTGCAGGACTTCACCTTCAGCTCCTCTTCTTCCCTGTGGACATCATTAGAGAGAACATGATGGAGTTGCCCCAAGCAGGGAGACGCTGTTAGCCACGAAGAGCCCCAGCGCCTCCACTCCTAGCAATGGGGAAGAACGGGTTTTTCATGGCCGACAGAGCCTCAGCAGAAGAAAGGACGAACTTGAGTCAAGCGCTGTCATCTGCTCTGCTCCCACCCCACTCTGGGACCGCCCGTGACAGCCCTTCCCACGGGGGCAGAGGAGGAGGTTGGAACACTGAGGCTTTCACTGCCTTCTCAGCACATTATTTGCCTTGGGGAGGATCGGACACCTGCGGTTTCGCAGGTGGAATACTCTGCATGCAGCCTTCATTTACTTTGTGGTTTGGTTTTTTTTTCTCTTTTCAACAGAGAGACTAAAAAAAATGTCAGCAAGTGACAGCTGGGGTTGCTGGGCTTTAGCGGTTTTTATTTTTCTCCCCTCAGTGATTTGTGACAACAGTTACTCCGTGCACATGAAACACACAACTTCCAGTCTCTCCTCGCTGGTGTGAAGTTAAGGCTTTGGCACGTGTTGAAAACAGCAGGCAGAAGTTAAGTTGCTCTCTCCCATCTTTAATGTCAATACCCGCCAGTAATTATTTGGAGAATTAAACACGTAGTCATCTTGCCGTCACCTTAATTCTCCATATTAAAAAGGGATTATATAACAGATTAGACTGGTTTAGTCCATCTTCCAGGGACTTACCCCGTGGTTCGCTCTGTATTACATCAGCAGTCGAAGAAGCTTTTGGCCTTCAGACATGTCATGAAATCCTTCCCAAGCTGAGACCACCGGTGCTAGAAATTGCTGAAGTGCTTACTGCTCTGGAACCACCTCCTTGGTATTTGCAGAGCCTGAACTCCAGCTGAGCCACCACGCAGTGAAAACCGGGGTACACACTTGTACTCTGATCTTCCAACACTCGCCTTCCAGTTTAGGAAAACCTATCCCCCAATTCGCTGGGGTCACAGAGTCTTCAGACTCTTTCCTGCGCTCATTTAAATGTGAGTCAGGGTTCAGATTTGCGGTATGTGACGATGGAGTCCCTGCTCGTGCTCTCTGGTGGTGGCTTAGCGGGACGCAGCAGTTACAAAGCACAGCTAGATGCCTTTCCACCAGCTGTGCAAGAACATCTCCACTGCCTTCAGAGACCGGGATGTCTGCTGACCAGAAGGTACAGAGACACAGAGCGTCTCATTCCTCCTCAGCTGACTGCACGCTGGAGAACGAACACTTCTTTCACACAGAATTACGCAGAATGACGTCTGCTGGTTGCTAGTCATCTGAAGGCCTGATGCAATGCCCACCGAAGCCAAAGGCTGTTTTTCTTCTGCCTTTATAGTCTTTGGAGCATCGCCTTACTCAAAACACTAAACCTTGGAGTATTTCAAGCTTTAGGGTCAAAACCCCTTTCTGCATGCTTTGTTTTTAGCTGTAACAGGTCCACGTCACCACCACGATGTGAGGTTTGATGGCAAGCAGATCTCTGACTCAGTACAGAAACAATCTCATACTCCTGGTTTTTCCCTTTTCTCTCTTCATCTTCTCCCATGAGGGTGTAAATCAACTGCTCCAGACAGGCCCTTCTCATACTCATTGGAATGGTAGCTCCATATTTTCCTGTGCTAGAATGAGATAAATATATTGACATGGGCAACAGATAACTTCTGCTGAGGCTTACAAATATTAAATATTATTCCTTGATTTTAAGCAACAATTCTTAGGTTTCTTAGAAAAAAAAAAAGTTCTTATCTATTTTGAATAAAAATGTCTGATGAAAACAAAACAAAAAAAACACCAGAAAAAGAAAGAAACTTCTATTCTGATTTTCCCAAGAGCAGACAGTACGTCTGACCTCCTGTACACCTCTTCTCATTAGTCTGAGTTACACAGGCAGGGGAGGGTATCTGTCCTTGCTGCACTTGCCTGAAGAAGTCCTCAAGGACCTATTGCTGATGGCAGCTCTGAGTGCTGCACCAGAGGTTTCACATTCCAGATGTGCACTCACGGGTACCTCAGGCGGGGCTTCAGAGGGCGGTTGGGTGACCACAGCTTTGGGTCACCACTGGTAGGGGCCATGGGTAGCCAAAGGTGGAGGTATCTGTGTTCCAGTGACTCCACCCCCTGGTCAACAGACGAAACAGAATCTGAACAAAGAAGAAAATACAATCCTTTGTTTTCAGAGTTCCTGATGCTTACAGCTACTGATTGTGACAAATAAATGGTCTGATTGAATCTGGCCTGTACTACAGCAAAGGGTTGTGGGTTGGCAAGGCTTGGAGATGACCACAGCGGGTCTAAAGAACCCCATCCCTCTCAGCTTTGATTTCTGTCATTCTCTGTTACAGGTCTTGTTTGCCCATGAGTCCCCTCATGACCCGTTAACCCACGTGGCTTTGAGAAAGCTCAGTTAGGGAAAATTCAATATAAAGCCACACTTTTTCCAATACCCTCATGCTTCGCCTACCTCAGTTGTGAAAGATTGGTGTTTATCCAGCTGCACAAATTATCAGTAAAGTTTGACTGACATTGAAGTTTCCCTTTAGAAGGCTTTATGAGGGGTGGGGTTTGGTGGGGTTTTTTACAAAATCCTGATTCTGTCAGATGCTTTGTTTCATTCCCAACAGCCTCTGACTTAAGAACAACTAAACGTTCTCATGAGAGGAACATATTGTACCACGCCTCAATATTCAAAGTAATTAAAGTCACCCAAAGAGCAATTAATCGGTCCTAAAATGGCATACAATTATTGAACAATTAAGGAGTATTTCATCTGAGGTTGTTCATAGTAAGCAAAAGCTATATGCAAACACAGAATCTGAGATCAACACTCCCTGTCCTTGCCTCAGGAGCGATGGCTTACAGCAGATTGTCTGGATAAGTAAAACAAAGCAAGCCAACCCTCAAGTGCCAAACCGCATGGGTACCAGTCGCGGTTCCTGCCGCCTTTGGGGATCTTCACACCCAGAAATGGAAGAATTTGCAGTAATTGTCCTTCCAACTGTGCTATTATGTGCGGTGTGAAAATAGCTTCTTTCAAAACCCCTCCCAGAAAAACCTTAAAGCTTCTACCCACTCAGAGGGGATATTTAAAATAACGAGGATACCTTACAGAAATGGACAGGCATAAAGAATCGAGTTCTATAGAAAGGATTTCTACACATATCAAAGCAGCGCCTCAGTATTTTGATACTGGAATTTTTTTCCTCCTTTTTGCACTTTTCAGGATTTTACAATGCTCATTTAAACATCTCCAATTCCGCAGCCTGTTTTAATGTGATCTACATGTAACGCGTCCCCCCGGTGATGTGAACTACATGCTCCCTCATGCCAAAAAGCACAGCTTTAGTTCAAAGTGCAGCAGCTTGTATTTTTCCATCTAGTACTTCTGCTTCTGTCCCCAGTGTCCGGCAGTATTGTAATAGTGAAATGTAATATTGCAAATTTGGCATTAAAAACGTCTCCTGTTCTAGAGAACGTGCTAGTCCTGTAACAGCACAACCCGGTCAGAATCCTGGTCACTCAACAGGAGGCAAAACAATCAGACATTGGCAGCTTCTGGAGAGTATCAGAGACCTTCATGTTCAGCCCAGCAGCATGGACAGGGTGCCATGGCATTGGCAAGCCCACACAGTTGGCAAAAATATTTCATTCCCCCCTTGGTGCAGTTATCCGAGATTCAAAACACCACAAGCAACTTCTGACCTCTCTGAGCAGCGATCACCCCCAGTCACGGGGTTCTGCAAACTGGAAAAATAAACAAAGAAACTTAACTGAAGAGAACTGGGTTGATCCAAAACAACAGACAAACAAACCAAAACTGTTCCCAAGGAAGAGGCTGAGCCCAGCAGCTATGCGTTAGCGTATCTGCCTCCGAGAGCTTTCCCACCCTCCAAAAACCCCAATCAAACCCTGCAATAATTAGCCACTTGAATGTCTTTTCTGCAACGTTTCGCTTTAAAATAGGAGAGGAGAGGCGCTGGAGATATTAAAACAAGGAGAGGAAAATCCCGTTGTGAAGAGGGGACACGCTGGGGGATGTACTGCTCAGCGAGGGCTGTATTCGGAGAGGGTTCCTGGAAGTTCCACACGTGAATCGTGTTGGCAGAACTTGTGCTGCTGGGCTTGGGTCTACAGGATTGTCACAAAACACCAGAGCAGTGAAGAGCAGCAAGAATAGAAAAACCACTCTGGAGTAGGGAGGAATGAAACTAAAGAGAACGACAAGCAGGTTTTAAGAACAACGTACCGCGAAGAGATGGGGCACTGGAAAAAATTAAGTAGAAACTCCTTCAAAACCATAAAATACTAAAAGATTCATTCAGAATTGTCTCCTCCAAAGCAAAATATTTTGCCTCACTTCATTGACAATGCCATTTCCACAGGATCTGGAATCTGATCTGGCACTTCTAATTTACAGAAGCTTATAAAATTTGTTTACTCTAACAGCACAAACCCAGTGATGTACCATGGATTTTACACGACCATTTTGTTCTTCCATGGAAGTCAATAGCCAGCAGAAAACTTGGCTTTCCATTCCCATAAAATATTTTATCCCGAAGAACAACAGAAGCTCTACTCAGGCTGCATCACTTCACACTGTCACAGACTGCAATTAATCAGACTGAAAAGCCGTACTGGTTCTTGACTGAAAGGCATGTCATTAAGTTTCCGGATTGTTTACGTGTAATGCAACAGGACAGGAACTGGTGCGGAGGTGAGACCACATGAGCTATTTGAAAGTAACCCTAGGGAAAGAAGCCTGTCTATGGCCATTTGCAGCCTGCAGCGGATTGGCAGGGCTGATGGCATGGATTCGTCTGGGATTTGTAGGAGGATTTTTCATATTGAGTTGCTCTTTAAGGAACGCTTGGAGAAAACTCACTGTGCCTTTGGGCGTTCGGGTCGAGGGAGCGAGGAAGTCTGCATTAACATCCTCAGTTTCTAGCAAGAGGAAATAATGCATCTAAAAAAAGGAAACGTGTTAACTGCATTAAGCAGGACAGGTAAAAAGTAACGTGATTCCTACCTCGCCTGTGCAGCGTGGCAGGTACCTCCCCCAGCCCTTTGACCCTGGGAGGCCAGGGCAGCCGACGGAGCCCTGCAGAATGGCTGGGGACAAAGCAGACGCTGGGCACCACCGGGTCTCACCCGAGGTCACAGGAGACACTGCGCAGGGAGACAGGGAGGAGGAGATTGGTGCTCGGTAAGTACAGAAGAGCTGCCACCGTGCCTGCGCAGGGACTAGCTGGTGTGGGACGAGGAGAGTCGAGGCGAGCGCGGCGTCTAGGCTCTGTGCTCAGCCCTGGGCTGCAGGCTGACGGAGCCTATTCGGGAACCTTGCGTCGGGTGTGCAATTCCTTTTTAAAGCCCTCAGCCTAGCTAGGAACCTGGCTGGTTAGAAAGCAAGGCAGGGAGGAAATCTTCTCTCTCCAAAAGCCAGAAAGAATTAGATTGAAAACATGAACCATGAGAGTTCACAGAACAGGAAGCAATTTAAAAGATCCAAGTATTTATTTATTTGTTCGTTTTAAACTTCATACTTGGCCACTTTCAGACAACGTTCTGGTCTGGGGCAGAAGCAGAAGTTTGGGAATGAGATTTTTGAATGTCGTTTCAAACGTCATTTTTGAATGATACCTTTTGGCCAAAAATGAATGATGATCCTGTATGCCAATTGCGTATACCTCAACTAAATAGCGCCAGGGACAGGGGACAGGGGACAGGTACCCAGCATTTGCCGTCCCTTTACAACGTTTCAAACTTAGTACTTGAAAGAGTGAAACCCCTAGATCAGCAGGCACTTTTAAAATCCTCATTTAAAACCTTCTCTGTGTCAGAGAAGAGTCTTTTTTCCTCCAGAGGAGAGCTTCCCCGTCACCTGGGAAAGTGTATTTGATGATGGGGAGAGAAGGAGGAAAATTCATTAGGCTAATCAAGAAAGCAACTGGAAAAACTGCCTTCATTCTCAGAAAAATAATATGCTTCTGGAAAACCAGCCGAAAGTCAGGGCTTCAAAGGAATCCATTTTGGAAGAGGAAGAAATTATATTGCTGGTGTTAAAAGACAAGTCGTGAGACAGATGTCATCATTTCTTCCACTGGCAAAGAGCTGCTGCTGAGCCATCACTCCCCTGGCAAGTTCTGTGACTGCTGCTGGTCACAGGAGGATGCTGCGGTGTCTCTGCCTCCCCCAGCACCCCGGGCTCCTTTCACGCAGGTGCTGCGCTGACCTCCAAGCTGCTGCTGGCCCGCGCCCAGCCGCTTCACTGAGAGAGAGACCGGACCAGCCATCAGCAGGCTCAGGGATTTGCTCAAGACCCAAGCAGCACTTGCCGTCACCCGAGAACCCTCAGAGCGGGGTATGCTTTGCCTTATTTACTGCCGTCGGTTGTTTCTGGAGAGCTGGATTAGCTCCTGGATTTTCTCATGGTTTTGCTCTTATTTACGGCTACTGGCACACAGCAGCTACTGCTCCCCACCTGCAGCAACGGCTCTCCAAAGCACCAGGCACCTTTCCCTGGAGAGGGATTCCCCGACAGAAAAAATACAGAACCTGAGAGGGAACTGCAGGAAGAAACACAAACCCAGAGCAGAAGTCCTGTTCACCCCCCCAGCTCGGTAACTAGATCTGTAAGAGACTGAAAATGCCCCTCCAAAGATAGCGAGGTACCTCTCCTCCCGTAGGACGGGCACTGCCCTGAGGCGGGCGCAGGAGAGCCAGTGGAGAGCTATTCATAGAAGAGGTGCTTTATGTGCCACTCTGCTTCTCCCCCTAGCTCACTCCTGCTGTTTGGCTGATCTCAGTTACAACAACGGGATCTGTAAGCACAAATATTGCGTTTCTAGCTTTCACGCTTGCTTTGAAGCTTGAGTCCAGTAAGTGAAGACCAGTGAATTTGTAAGGGATATCCAAGCTAGTCCGTAGAGACACGTTTATGAGACTCTGAACCCCTGGCAAGCATCTGCATCTGTTCTCTTTACTCAGCTAACATGAGAGAGGCCACACTACTAAAACACAGCATAAATGAGTTACTAGATTAGGTCATTCAGCCCCAGCACTAAGACTGGTAGTGATTATATATTGGTTTATTTTATTAATGTAGGCAGTTACCTCTCTCATGGGACTCAGATGAGGACGTTTCTGCTGGTAATGGGAAAAATAATCATCTTTTTTAGATCCTACCGTCTCCTCCCTTCTCACCACGTATCTGAAACGGCTGAAGTCCAATGGCTACTGAAAATGTAACCTCTGAAATAGTGACTTCTTAGAAATGAACTAAAAAAAAAAAATCCCCTGACAAAGTAGAAAAACTTGGACCATACACAATACTGTGAAAAGCCTTCTCTCGAAATAGTTCCTCTGACAAAGACAACAACGGAAGGAAACAGAGTACATTGAACAAAATCTACCCCATGTTAATTATGTTGCTCTCTTCCCTGAGGACACAGCGCAGGGTGTATGCTGGAAATCAAAAAGCGCTGCAGAACTGCAATCCTGTTAGTCTCTGCTTAATGTTTAGCCTTGCACTCTCGAGCTGGGAAGGGATGGCAGTTCCTGCAGGAAACACTGCGTCTCCGCCAGGCTGGGCGTGACAGGAGCGATCAAACAGTTCGCACACACTGCACTCACGCGCAAAACTCTTTGGGGGCACACGCGTACAAGCAGCTGCAGCCGCAGCCTGAGCTACCGTTGTTAGTGCCTCCAACGGCCTTCCTAAGCCATGGAAATGCAAAGGAAGACACACCTCCATGGAATTCTGCGGTTTGAGTGTAACCAAACCAGGGATTTTTGTCCCAATTGAAGTACGTCTGCCCCTGGGGCAGTGGCACTTGTCCAGCGAGATAACGAGAAGCCTACATCATCGTCTTCTTCAGTCACAAAGAGCTGTTACTGGTACATCGTACGGTTAGCAAATCACATCCACGGCTAGGCTTGATACTTGAAGTTGTCACTCTCCACTTTGAAACGCTGTGTGACACACCAGGTCCCAGTCACACCACAGCACGAATTATGGGCATCAGTGACCGTGTTCCCACACAAAGCAGGTGACATACCAGAGCTGTTCTTTGAATTTTGCTTTCCAGCAGAGAATACTGATGCAAACAGCAACCCATCAACTCTGCAACCTAGCGCATTAACCGCTGCGATGAAGAACCAACAAACGGCTTTGTCCTCAGAGCATCCCTCAAGAGCAGGGTGCAGCCCAGAGCATTCGCTTTGGTCCATCCAGCTGCCATTCGCTTGAAGCCTTTCCCGCGCAGACCGGATTTCAGCTGGGGAACTGGAGGCTTTGAACGTTTGGGTCAGAGCGTTTGCGGAAAAGGCGTTTTCAAATGAACTAATCTCCTGTCCCAGTCCAAAGCATCATGAAAAGTTCAAAGAGATCTGCTGCCAGTGCTGGACAGGAAAAATACTTTTATTAGTGATATGAATCAGCAAATCATTTCTTGCCTTGGCTCAAGGCAAAAGCCTTATGACCCTGTTCTGCACCACATTAGATCAAAAAGTACAAATATTCTCATGTCTTCTTGTCTTTCAGCATAATATGAGATGCTTAGCTATTCCCTCCCCTTATAAAAAGTATCTATAAATGTGGGGAAAGAAGAGCACGCCCAGCAGTATGGAACAATTACAAAACATTCCCGCGTTCTCCTTATTGACACTCCGGTCACGGTCAGTTTTTTATGTACGCAGTAAGGAGTTCCTATGTATCACGAAAATTTATTTATGGTCAAGTTAGTAGGATGGAGTTTGTGTGTCCTGAGGTAAAAAGCTACTGCAGTAACCTGCTCCAAGATTGAAGTGTCACGCCTAACAAGTTCAGGGCTAGTAGAGATATCAAGATACTGTGAGATAAGCGGTATCTACCCAAAGGGCTGCTACTAGTCACTACCTCACGGGCTTGTTCTGTATCTCTGAGCCTCTAAGATTATGTTCACTTATTTCCTTAAATTCTACACATTGAGTTTATATTTTTTAAATAATTTTTCAGTATCTGAAAGTAAAGTTTTCCACTCTCTAGTTTTCAGGACTAACCTAACCCATATTTTGGTCCCAGAATGGCAGGGCTTATTTATTTTCTATCCTGTCATTAGAAAAATAATTGAAATACTTTTTCTTTGTAATTTCTAGCAGGCAGGAGTTGATGGCAGTAATCAATCAGCTTGTTATTATTGGAAATAACTATTTTGCCTATAAGCCAAAGCCTGCATTACAGCCTTGAGGATGCTGTCGTGCAGCAAAAGCTCTGGAAAGCATTTGGGTGGCTTAGCGAGATTTCCACATGGCTCCAGGGAGCAGATATTGAGGAAATTCTGCAACCTTTTGAAAAAGCATTGCATGTTCTCCTCCTTTCTCCTCACAGCTCCAGTCTGTGAGGTTTCATGATCAAAGCCTCAGCTCACCTCGAATCGTAAGGGAATCACCCACCACTCTACACTGCCATCAAGATCCCGTTTCTCACCGAATTTTTGGCTCGTGGCTGGATGGAGGCACAGGGGTAAAGCAATGCTCATACAGCATCGTGGGAATCTAGTCTGAAGAGTGTCACACTTCGGCAAAGCCTGAGGCCGTTTAAGTGCTTTCCTGATCACCCTGAGTTCAGAATCTTTAGACATGGAAACCAGCAGCACCCAAAACATCAGCTCACCATAACTGACCGCTCCAAAGCTCACAAAGGATCAGGGGTTACAGGCTCTGTCTATGGTCTACCTGCTAGAGCACTCCCAGGGGTGCTTTGACGTTGAAGATCTCCAGCATCTGACACCCATCTTTTCTCAGCCTCAGCCTGGGCTGACTATAAATTCAGTCTGCTCTTGACCAGGACACGTTAGAGCCCTTTGGAAAGACCCAAGATCTCCTCAAGGTAGGATCTGGGTAATCCTTTCTGCCAGACATTGTCACCAAAAGACAAAGCATGATGGTGAGAAACTGCACGAAGCACCAGGACCTCATCATGCCGCAGGGGAACCTCCGCGTAGCAGTGTGAGCAAGCTATAGAGTCCAAGCTCTAGAAGAGGCAGAGCGCCCAGAAAGATTTGAGATTATCTGCTCCAGTGCCACTTTAACACCAGGCAGCTTCCTTCCTCCTGTTTCTCTGACTGGCTCTAGACCGTCACTGCTCTGATGATTAGAAACTTGGTGTGAACAGCCTCAATTTGCCTGTATGCCCTTTGCTTAAATAGGTCTTTCTCCTCCCCGCAGATCACGCCTCTAATGTTCTCTCAGAGACCATCTGACCTCATCCCAATCTTCTCATTCTTCCGGAGGTGGACTAGAAGTACCCCTTTTCCTGTGCTTTCTTTGATCCCTGGCACCGATTCTGGCTCTGACTGCTGCTCTCCCCGTTGGAGAGCGGCCTCCAGGAAAAGCGATTTGAGGGAGGAGGATGCACATTGTTAGCAAAGGCCAAGGTCTTCCTGTCCCCAAACCAGTGAGGCTGAGATACGCAGAGCAGTGCTATGATGTTGCATTGGTGACACTCCTTCCCCTCCCTGGGGAGCACTGCTCCTACTCGGATTCTTCCTTCTTGCCTAAATAGAAGACACATCGCCAAGTGTTGTTGCTTATCCAGGGAAAATCACTATTATTCCTTTTGTGTGAAACGTATCAATATACCACAGACTTGGAGCAACTGGATTAGAAATTAATTGAAAAAATTCAGGAAGAGGATAAATCCCCAAATCACAAATGAAAACAACCCTTGCCCTCAATCTTATATTTAAGCCAAACAATATATGAAAACTTGGTTTTAGCTTGTAAGAATTGGCAAGCAAAGCCAATCCTAGAGCAATCACAGAGCAATAAAATAGCAGCCATAAAACCCAGATTGGATACCATGAGATAAACTCCTGCACATCAATTTACACAGTTAGTAACTGCCAGAATAATTACAATTCATTTAGGAGTTGGAATCAAATCGTAAATCAGTCCTCAGCAACGTGTTAAACAACAAATACGAACTTCAATACAGAACTGCTGAGTGTGGAATTAGTAAAGAGTGTTGGAAATGCAGATGCTTATCCCTTAGGGTTGCTCACAGCACTACGTATGCCCTTTGCACTAACGTTTTGTCCGCGGTGGTGTTGCACACCATGGTATTTATTCCCAGGGTAGCATATCATTACTTGCTGGTTTCCATGTACCTACTTAGCCTGTTGCTCAATGGACTTCTCCCAGATCATTTGCCCCGTGGTCATACACACGGTTAGAATCCCTTCTTTATGTCTCACCAGAAAGAGGGGGTTTTCCAGGCTGCAGCAGTGAGCTTCCATGGTGGTAGAAGAGCTCCCGAGTACCACTGATGATTATGACAAAGAAAAACTCAGGATTCCTATTTGTAAACTATTATTATAGGGCCTTAACATGTGTGGCTATAAACCCCAAACGTCAGTAAAGGTTTTACTTACTCCACAATACTTTGTGCTCACAGCTGGTTCCAGAAGAGGAGGAACACGTCGCATTCGTGACAGACGCAGTTTGCTTCTCCTGAGCAGATGTGGTCAGGATCAGGCAAGGCGTCATGCTGGCTCCCCTTTATTCTTTCGCTGCTTGCTCATGGCAGGTCCGGTGTACTGGCTCCCCATTGTCTTCATCTCTCACAACTCAGTGTGCCTTACTGACTTCTCTGGCCCCTTGGACAGGACTCTGGGGAATGACCCAGAAATCAACTTTATCATCATATTCACCTTGAGAGGAAAAGCAACTCCTTCCTCCCTCTTACCTGTCGTAACCCTTATGCAGAACGAGACTGAGGTTTAGAGGAATGTTTGTGTCTTTGCATTTGAGATAATTGTTCTTCAAAAAAAGAAAGTCCCATAACACATGCAATGTTCATGCACCACGGGGGATTTTCTTCGGCTTCACTAAGCTTTGGAACAAGCCCCAAATCACTTGAAACTTCCCACGGTCTCAGACCTCATTGTTATTGGCCTCTCTGCAAACCTGTAAGCGACCCAGCAGTGCCCCCCCACCCCCAAACAGGATTTCAATTAGCTCCATCTTAACTCACCAGTTGATCTAATGATGTTTTGAGTGAGGCCTCTTGCATGTTTTTTCATCAATACTGCATCTCACATCTCAGCCCTAGAAATTTCTATAGTTATCTTGCCTGGGATTACAGGGAGGATAAAAGGAGACTGTAAAGAGTTTGCACCATTCTTCTTGACTTATCAGGGGCTTCTGGTACGGAAAAGAGTGCTGGCTGCTTTGAAACCAATCTGCAAAACAAGCTTACTTACAGACAGCAAGTCTGAATGCAGTACAGTGTATCATATAATACAATTAACACATATGGCTGAAAAATGTTTCTCTTGCATTTGTCTATGTTACCTAATTGTAAGATCCCCGTCCATGGCGAAGCAAGTATATTTCTACACCATTTTCCTGATGAAAATTGGTAGGTGTATTTTTAGTGCACATCGACTATGAGTAAAACTTCATGCATGCCATAAAAATAATCTGTATTTCAGGTGGAATCTATAGGGCACTGCTGAGGGCTTGAAATGCTTATGCCACCTCTGTTTCCTTGGGGATCATTCTGGATTACACTGTCTTGTTATTTTGCCTTTATATTATACAATTTTTAAGACTTGCTTGGACAGCTATCAAGTATCCTTTAAGACTCCCACAGACGGAGAAGCAGACGCACCGTAACCATCTGGGGCCAGAACCGTGATTAACTTTCAAGTCACTGTGCCTGTGAGAATGGACTGCACATTAGAAATGTTTCTTCCACTTCAGACAGAAAAAACAACGAGGTTTAAAAGTAGCCTCTGAATTGAGCATGAGAAATATCTTTCTGTTAGGCGTGCAAAAATCAGTGACACTTCCAAAACTTTGGAAGCTGGTCCCAGCAAGGCAGGTCAGGGTCCATGCACTGCAAGAGCTTCGGCTTCTCTGTCAACGGCTGGATCAGCCTGGAAATAAGTCCTCACAGAAAATCCTCAGCACCCTGCCAGGCTGCTGGCAGGACACATGGGACCAAGCAGGGCTTGTTTGCACTGTGCTCCCTCCCCGCCAGCACACCCATGGACACAGGGTAGGAGCAATCTCTGGTCAGTCCTTCCCTGTTTAGGGCAATATTTAAGCATGTGCTTACCTGAAAGCCAGTTCCAATGCTTGTTCCGATGCTTCCCATCTTGGGTCAATCATTTCTGTAACAGCAACAGACGAAGACACACATAGAGATTAATTAAATCAGTGCTCCCTCACAGGACTGACAGTTATTCCTGGTCAGCAGGTGAAGAAACCCAGCAGTAATATTCTTCTGCACATCAGCCTCCAGGGTATGACAACTCCTGCCTTAACGAGAGGGTGTATGTATTGGCCCCATTCATTTGGATGGAGGGGAAGGCAGAAGGGAAAGTGTTAATCATTCTTTGTGGGATGAATGAAATGCACTGTACAATTAGCACCTCCTGTGCTCCCGCCTAATGACAGGCTTAGCTTAAGAGAATTCTCCGTACTGTCCTGCGCATCACCTTTCCTCTGACATTACCTTCCTTGTCTTGGCTCTCTACATAGAATTTTAATGAGATCTTAATTGTTTTTCCATCAGCTGCAAGGATTTCAAATCCAAGTCATATGTTGGTTGTCATTCTGCAGAAGGTGGTATGGGGAGCTGTAGAGATGTTCTCTTGCTAAAAAGAAGCAGGAGGCAGCCCCCACACCTCCCACCGCATCCCGGAGAAGGGCTGTCTCTGCAGCTCCCGTGCAGGGCTGGAGACTCCAGCTTGGTATTTCTGCCATTGCACCACGGGGACTGGAAAAATCGGTCAGGCAAGGGACCATCACTTGCCTCACCTCCCTGTGACCCCACTGGCTGCAAGGAGGTTTGAGGTGGTGGTTTGTGTGCTGCTTCACGAGAGTCTGCAGGGCTCAATGCGCAGCACAGCCCTTCGCCCAACCCACCCGGAGGACCCGCACGTGCTGGATGAGCTGCACGTCAGCCGCCTGGGTTTTGTCCTTTGCCATCTGCTAGTCACCTGCCCACTCTTGTTTGTCTTTTGCTTCATCATTCCAGTCGTTGTGAGTAATGCAGCCTATTTAAATCACAGGTTTACTTACTTCTCTTGAACCTTTTCAAGGACACTTCTGAAGATACCGCACTGCCTGAGGCTGGTGAGAGAAGCCCCAGGCACAGAGCAGGAAGCCCAGTCTCTATGCAGGGCTCCTGCAGGGCTGCAAAGTCTGCAAAAGTCCAGGAGCCTAAAAACGATGATGATTAATTAATATCACAGCTTTCCACAGCTTTTCACTCCAGGGTCCTAAGATAACTTAGAATCAATATCTGACAGTGGTCTGGGGATTGTGTTAGCAAGCAACAGCATTTTAGAGATGAGGAAACTGAGGAAACGTTGCTGGTCCGAAGAGTATGAAATCAGTGAAAAATAAGACTTGCTGAGGTTTTAGAGAAAGATAGTTTCAGGGCCAGGAGGAAAACCTAGACTTCCCGCGCTGAATCCCGGGTTCCTCAACTGGACGGTGCTGCACAGGCTAGCCGGTCGTGTTTAATGCCCACGTACTTGTGTTACTCATCCATGAAATCAATATTTCTTAAAACATTTCTAACAGAACACTATTTCAGTGCACGGAGCATTCAATGACAGTTTCCGTGTAGCTGTCTCCCATAATCACATCTTCTGCCCTCCCAAAAGATCTCTCTCCCTTACGGGGAACAGTATGGAAGCAATAGCATCTCTTAGGTCATAGCTGCTGCGTGACAACTAGGTGGTTTCCATCCACACCTCACACTCATTATAGACACTCACTTTTTGACAGGTAGATTCTTCCCTTTGGGGCTTTGGTGCCAATCCAAATCCCAGTAAAGTGTAAGAAAACAAATTAATTAGCAGGCACTGGAGAGAGAACGTTGCCCGAAGGCATACCCTGGGAACTTAATAAGAGAAGCCTACCATGCTTATTCCGTGGTTCGAGCTTGCCTGCTTTCTCTCTGCCGCACCACGGCTCCTGCAGCGGGAGCGGAGGGCAGCTCTGCGGCTGGAAGCATGGCCAGGGCTCTGCCTGGCATCTCTCTGCGCGCTGGGCACGTCTCCCGCTCCACTTAAGGACATCGGGAAACTGCCTCAGCCCAGAAGTGCAGCATTCAAGGTAAGCGCTTTTCGTTTGATCCGTTGCTATAAACGAAATAGGACAGACCCTCCGCGTTAACATCCAAGGCTGCGAGACAACGGCATGAAGAGAAACCCCCTTAGCAGTGGACCACTGCCCGCTCTGCCATCCAGAGCATCACAGCCAGTCGGACAGGGCTGTATTTTTCACACGATCATCAAATCATTTAGGCTGGAAGAGACCTTTAAGCCCCTCGAGTCCCCCCGTTCCCCCAGCACTGCCAGGTCCCCACTGAGCCCTGTCCCTCAGCACCACCTGGGAAACCCCTCCAGGGATGGGGACTGACCACTGCCCTGGGCAGCCTGGGCCAGGCCTGGACAACCCTTCTGGGGAAGAAAATGTTGACCACAAATAAGAAGGTGGCACAAGTAAACTAATGGAACCAGGGCAACTTGCTTTGCTCCCTCTTTCTCAGGCTGTCTGTCATTAATGACGACAAATGTTTAAATTAAAGCAAGCACAGCAGTCATGAGGGAATTTTTAATTCCCTCACAAGAATCCCTGCCTTCTGGAGCTCCTCCATGTCCATTATAAACAGAAAGCCACAGCACTGCAAAACTAAAATCAGTGCTGACAGTCCAGCTCTTGCCTTCTTTAAAGAAGTTGTCAAAATGAGCAAAAATTTAAACGTTCAGAGATAACGCACTGCTTGCTCAGTGCACCTCATCTGTAATTTACAGATTGTTATTGCTGGCATCACTCGAACACTCCATACTTGCTTTAAAAATGCGTCCCTTGCCTAAAGCTTTAGACAAATAATCTAATTTCCTAATGAGCCAGTAACACTCAGCTGAGCGCTGCTACTGGAGCAGAACAAAATACGTTGCTGTTGTATCGTAAATGGGGCACTGCTGAGCCCGGAACTGAAATGCAAAGCTGCAGGCAGGGGCTGATGCATTTGTCATTCCTTACTTTTCCAGGTGAACTCCTCTTCCAAAGCATAATAGTACTTCTGAGCATGGGAGAGATGCAAAAGCAAGCCAAGAGGTGTCTACATCAGCTCTGGCCCACACCGCCAGACG
Organism: Bucorvus abyssinicus; assembly: GCA_009769605.1. Classification (NCBI taxonomy): domain Eukaryota; kingdom Metazoa; phylum Chordata; class Aves; order Bucerotiformes; family Bucorvidae; genus Bucorvus; species Bucorvus abyssinicus. Next base: position 1,537,796 of record CM020045.1, read on the forward strand.
CTTTCCTCCCTCCCACGAGGAAAAATGTGATACCTCACATAAAAAGCAAAATCCAAAAGATTTCAATTTGGAAATTCCTCTGAATGTCTTGCAACAGCTGTGGTTTAGGCTGCTCACGCTCGCCACTCTCCTTTGCACACCCTACCCCCTTTCCCAGTTGCATTTTCTGGTGCTGCGTTCCTTTTAACCAGAAGGTTAAAAGGTTTTCTAACACCAAAAAACCCGCAGCAACCTTCTGAACGCAGACACCTTTCACAAACAACCCCAAACTAAACTGGCGAAAGCAAGCATGCAAACAAAATTCCACGAAAGACCCCGAACAAGCCCTGTCTCGAGAGAGAGTGACCCGGCGCTGGGCTGAGGGTATGATTCAGCAGAGATATCCCTGGGGACCGGAAAGCTTCCCAAGGGATTAGAGGATCTTTAAATGCAATTCCCTCCGCGACTGAAGCAAAATTTGACTTGGTTCTTTGGAAGTGAAGCTCTGGTCCGTTCACCCCGGTAACCTCGTGTTAAGGCGCCGTGTCAAGCCTTTCAGGCTAAGACTTTTCACGTCTCTTGATGGAGAGCTGCAACGTGGCCAGCACCCGAGTGGAGGAGCTGGGAGGTCTCTGAAGAAGGCGAGTAGCAGCGAGCTGGTGCCTGCCCGTACCTGCATGGTGTGCGAGGGTGAAAACGCTGGTGATGGAAACAGAGTAGGAGCCCATGCACATAGGAGGGACTGTGGGCTAGTGAGGCACGGAAACACCCTCCGGCAAGCCTCGCTGCCTGCTTGCAGTGCTGTGCAGCAAGGACACCCCCCAGGGCACCCACCATGGCTGGCAGGGCCGTTGGGTCTCTAGGAGGATCCCTCCCCAGGACACACACAGATAGATGATGCGTGTTTGATCCCACAGGAGGAACACGTCTGGCTGTACAGGTATGTGTGCGGAGCCCCCTGAGCAGGGGGAAGATGGTGTGTATGAATCTCATCACCAAACGGGGCTGACATGTGCCTTGCTCCGTGTGACACATGGAGCTCGTGGTCTGGCTCTATGAGAGGCTGCACGGATCAGTCTGGGAAAGTGCTTGGAATCCTCACAGCTCCAAAGGAAGGACGAGAGAAAATCTCCAACAGGGATTTTGGAAGCTTTTGGGAAGCTGCTAGACCCACCTAAATTAAAGCACAGAAAGCACACCACGAAACACTGAACACGCCGCTTTCCTGCCGTTATTTCTGAAAGGGTAACTAATGCCTCTGCCTGTGCTGCAGAAAGCTCTGAGATAATCTCTATCCTCCAGGTCACGGGAAGTGGTGACATACAGGCAAAAAAAAAAAAAAAAAAAAGCTTTCCATGCAGTTCACATCTGTGTGGTTCCCACTGCTAGAGCCAAGATTTTTTTTTTCCCATTAATTTTAATCATGCATGCAGAAAATGAAAACTATGTAGCACAGCCACCCTGTCTCCTCTTCCCTATCAATAGCCTTTTGGAGCCATCCCATCCCTGACGGTTCCAAAGCACAGCCTTGCTGACAGCATACACAACTTGACAAGTAACAAGTACGACATGGTGAAGGAATTTTCTTCTCCCTCCTTTTTTTTATTTTTCCCTTTTAGTTGCACTGAATCAATATAAACAAATTATATCACTGACTTTGCCACTAGATGAGCTTTTCCATCTGGGAATAGTATTTCAATTAAAATAAGGGATTGGAAGCTCTTTGCAAAAGACAGTTAAAACTAGCATGGACACATCATTCCCAAATATACTGTAAAAAATAAGAAAAAAGAGAGCGAGAAGGAGAGGCTACGGGACCTATAAGGGCTTTTCCATTTCTAGCTAATGACGATGCAAAGCCAGGGCATAATGCAACTGGATCAAGCTTCAAAAGGGAGCAGCTTGGGTGATTTCTGACAAGCTTCCGTAGCTGTGTTCTCTTAGTACTGCTTAAACCCACAGCAGAGTCCTCCAGCATCCATGTAGGTTCACTAGTCCCTGGGGGGATTTCGAGCGGTACCGCAAAGTCCTCAAGACCGACATGGGCCACCTTGGGCTGACCACGGAGAGGGGAATACAGAAGAGTACAAGGTCATTTAAAAGCCAATAGCCTTTTTTCGCCTGTTTTCCAAGATACACTGACTAAAGAGTCTCATCGTGTTAGAATCACCTTGATACAAACATCTATTACAAATTTTTCTGTTGAGATAAACTTCTAGAAAAGTTCAGCAAAAACTTTGATGTGAATTCAGCCATGCCCTGGAGGACAGAGGGGAAAGGGTATTAAGTTTTTCCTGCCAGTGCTTGATATAAGTTCAGCAAAATAACTGCACCTTACTTTCAGTCAATATACAAGTTCTTTGTATGTTTTCTTGGGGGGGGGGGGGGGGGCGGGGTGAGGGAGACTGAAATTGCCTCATTTCACTGATTCAATCCATCTTCTGCCAGAGAAGGACTAAAATAAGGCATACCAAATAAAACCCAGGGACATATAATCGTCATTTCCCGCAAGCTTCTTTGAGCCCCAGCTTCTCAGAAAACTACCCAAGCATTAAAGCTGCTCCCTCTCAGGGAAACACTAATTATAACTAAAAAAAACAACCCAACCCAAACCCCCAACAACAACAAAAAAAACCAACCCACACATCTAACTGCATATATAAAGGATAATTATGTCATTAAAACTAACAGCATTTCAGATGGCAAGAGAATCGCAAGGGAAGGATGGATGTGTTGGACACCATCAGGCTCCCATCAGATTATTCACAATAAAAAAGCAGCCGTCGCCAGAAGAATCTAATCCTCGTGTGTTTCCACTGATAGGGCTCAGATGTGCACGCTGGTATTTCTGAGCCCTAGCAGAGCTGGAAGTGTCAGCAATTCATTGTTTACTGTCTGGACTGAATTGACTCTTCGAGCTCCTTAATGATACCCAGACAGGCAATGCTTCATCTTCCAAGGCGTGCTGACTGCCGTCCAAGGGAGTATAAGCATTCACATGGCTGTAAAGAAGGATCCTCCTCACGTAGTCCAAGGAACAGCTCACAAAGGCTCTATTTAATCAGCACAGCTCCATCTTAGTGGCGTGGGCACAGCAAAACAATCATCCTTTTAAGACAAACTCAGTCCTGGAATCGCAGAAGCCCAGTGGGTGCTGCGAGGAACGCAGGCGGCGGGGCGTAGGTATGCCTTCTGGCTGCAGCTTATCGCCAAAAGGAGTTGCTATCTCTATCAGAACAATTGCACAGCCCCAAAGAGTCACGAGAGCGTGTTTTCTGAATAACTTCAGCCATTCCCTAGCCTACCCTTCCAGCAAAGGGGCTTGATAAAACCAGTTCTGCGAGCAGCAGAGCTGATGGAACGCAGTTTCCTGTGGGTTTCTGTTCCATAGCCCCACACTATCGCTGAAATCAGCCCCCTACAGCCCCGTGTCCCCTCCCTGTCACACCTTGGGGTTTACTCTGCTCCCCCTCACCCTCCTCCCCATCACAGTATTCTCAGGTTTTCTGATGTTTGATCGTCCTTCAAAAATAGTCATGTTCATGAAAAACCATCAACGCATGATACCTTCTAGGTATCCTCCCCTCGTTGCTGTCACTTATTCACCACGGTGGCCTCACTCATTTCTATTTCCCATCCGACACCCTGCAGCTCCTCTCAATCCCTTGCAAGTCTCCGGTGACATCTCTGGCTGCCGCAAAACCTTTGCTTTTCCATTGCTCAGGGGCGAGCAAGAAACAGCCCATGCTGTAGCCTGCAGCTGGTTCAAAGCCCCTCACACGGCGACGGGGCAGATGGGTTCTGTACATCGGGGCAAGCAGAAAGGGCACGGGCTGAATGGTCGCCGCTTTGCCGTGAGGGGACATTCATCAAGCCTTTGGAAAATTTCCACCACTCTTCACAAAATTCATAAAAATGGTGATGTCTTGGAGATGCTTTCCTTCCTTTCCAGATTGGCTGAAATTTGCTGACAGTTTGAAAGTTACAGGGAGGAGCAGGGGGGTCCAACAGATGGACAGACAGCCACTGTGACTGTATAAGCCTCATTTCCTTAGAAAACCAGGCTAAAAATAGAAGAAAAATACAGCGGCTGACAGATTTAATTAACCTAAACATCCAAGGGCTTTAGTCCATTAGCCTTCTTACTAGTGTAACGCCTGCCCGAGAGGTTCGGTTCCCTTTTTGATAGAAAATAACTTGGCGGCACAACGTTCTGGTAGCAAAGAGTCCCGCAGACGCTGAATTCCCAGGCAAAAGGCACTCTTCCCGCTGCTTCTTGGCATTAGTCAAGAGCTGCCTCTAACAGAGACACAGAAATCCCTTAAACTTGTCTTGCGAGTTTTTTCCCTCTCTCTGTTTATTCATATTGAACTTGGAAGAGCTGCAGACTGGATAAGGTTATTGAGACTCACATCTGAAACAATGTGTTATGTATTAAGGGTATAAATCAAAGCCATGATGTCAGTGGAAAGACTCTCATTAAATTCCATCAGTTTGGAGTGTCAGTTAATAGAGCGTCAAAACTCTTGGTGAGAAAGTGTCAGAGCATCTCATGTGACTGAGCTCCTCCAGGGAGCTCAGCTGGGCCACCCTTTGTGTGCCGGAGGCAGGCAGAGGGAGATCCACATAGCGCAAGGCAGTGACTTGCAGCAATACTGGCCCCAAGGCAGCCCCCCAGTAGTGCAGCTGTTAGGGCTGTTTGCAGCATTAGCGCCGACTGCGGAGCCTCTGCTTTCAAGGGATACAGTCTAACAAGGGTCTGTGACCCGTTACCGCAAAAATTAATAAAAATCCTCCTTTGCTCAATCTCTGCTTTTGGGATTAAAGTCCCTGGGTTTATCCATCCAGCCTAGGCGGTAGCCAGGACGTCTGGCTGAGTGCTGCCTTGGATTTCTAACACCTTGACCACAGAGCAGATACATTTTTTCTTCAGCAATTCAACATAACTTTTAAGACACTCCCTTGTCTATTAAATGACCCACTAGAGGAACCTGTCCAAGTGAAATGGAATTTACCCCATGGAAAAAACCAGTACAAGTCCCATCAGAAATTCACCTTGAAATGTCTTTGGTAAGGGTTGAGCAGACCTTGTCTGGGCAAGGGTATGAAATTAATTCCATCTAAATAGCAGAGGTGCTCGTTCTAAGGGATATTGACATATCACACACATTTAGCAAGTTTTGGTTGAACCGTTATTAAGCTTTTTGGCTCTGTGATGGCAATAGGGCAACTGAGAGACCACACTAATAACTGCAGCAATTTGCAAGGACGGCAGAAACCGAAATCACTATAACTCATTTAAAAGTGCTTAATCTTCTGCCCAAGGAAATTACTGTCATGGAAAAAGATTATCTGAGATAGGATACTGCTGGGAGAGCTCAAGTCTTTTTTGATCTGCTGCTCTGCTCCAGGCAGGCTTTTCTTTCAACCCATGCAGTAATCACGCTGAGGAGCTCTTGAACTTTCTGTGACCCTAAAATTTGCCTCATTATTTGGTTTTGCAGATGAACCTTACAGTGGCCTTAGCCTTCCCCAGGGGTCTGAGCAGACCCCACAGCCCTACAGAGACTGTGAGATTCACCCTTGCAGCCTCACCGTTTTGGGTTAGTGCTCTGCCAGATGCTCCAGGAGCAAACAGTCATCTCCTGCTCTTGTGCACCAGCACCTCCATCCATTCCCAATGTGCCATGGTTCCAGCTTGCAGACCTCCAAGCAGTGTTCTTCAACGCCTCCTCTCTGCTTCTTCTCCTGCAAAACATTGCCTATGGAGAAGGAAGGGACAGATGGCAAGGTCAACCCGTGACTGATGGTCAACAACTTTAATTTCTCCTCCCTCGCTCCCTCTTGCTCTGTTACTGTCAGTTTAGCCTTTCCACAGCTGTTACTTTCATTGACAGCTACACCTTGTGTATTTGGACTGTGGAGTTTTGTCTTCTCGTTGGCTATTCGCAGATCCTCAATGCCCAAGATGCTACAAGGACAAGTCAGCAGCCAAGTCAGTGACATGGGGCCGGTTGGGAACAGAGCTCACATGAGATTCGTGAGAAATTCAAGTTCTTGCAGAGATTTCTGTGATGATGAGTAAATTCAACCTCAGCAAAGCATCTTTCTGATGTAGTTCAATGGCACAACAGCTTCAGAAAGGATTTTGGGCTTTCCCTTATCTTTTGATATTTTTCCCACAAATCTTAAATAAAAATTTGCACTTTATTTCTACAAACTTCTTGATGCAGGCAGGAAGAAAACACCAACAGCTTAACTACTTGTGAGCTCTGCCTGAGGGATGAGACAAAGGAAAATCATGAGCTAAACTTAGCTATGGAAAGGAAACGGGCTGTAAAAACTGTTGTCAGGTGCAGAGGAACCTCTTGGGAGTTGCAAGTGCTTGGTCTTTCTAAAAGAAGTGCAAGCAATTAGAAAAATAGCTGTAATAATATTTCTGCTCAGGGAAATGGATGATTCCTCAGTTTTGCAGGTTGCAGAGACCTGGGAAGAAGACAGCTGTATGTTTTCGGAGCTTGTGTTTGGTAGTTACGCACCAGAGAAAGTTCCTTTTTCGTGAGTATACCATAAGCACTCATTTTCCACAGGCATCCATGACAAGTAGGTATCTTCCACCTCCTTCTTTCTCAGCACATTCTCTAGGTTGTAAATAGTGAGGACAACAATTCAGCAAGAGCATGTTGGTGGCAGACAAGTTTGAGTAGTAGCTGCTGGAAATTTTCTGGTTGTTCAGAAGGAACCTCGATGTACCTAGAAGGCATCCAGATGCCGGAAAGGAAAGCAGGGGTGTCAGTGGGCGAGAGGAGAGCCTGGTGCTCCCAGAGGTCCGCCATCCCAAACGTACCGTGACAAAACTCCCTTACCATTCAGCAACTGGAAAATGCTAAAGCTGACTGAAAAGCTGAGGGAGAAGGTGGCATAGAGGGAACGAGACCATGTGCAAGTGGACACTGGATGAACAGTTCACCAGAAACCTCACCACATTTCTCCTTGATGAATGCTCAGACCAGCTCTACAGGAAATGCTGTAAGATGAGGCAGCCTCTGACTGTGAACGACTTTTACATCCAAACCCCAGCTAATGCCAGCAGCACTACAAAGCCCCTTTGAGAGCCCTCGCACTGAGGCAGAAATTTTTGTCTCACAGGAGAGCCAGGAGCAGGAGTTCCTGACAAAACAGGCCAAAAGCAGTTTCCTCGTAAATAGCAGTAATATCAGAAAGTCTCCTGGACCTCAGAGCCAGTGGGCTAAGGACCTGGTCACTGGGCTGCACCGGTCCAGGGGATGCTGCTCAGGGTATGAATCATGGAAGCAGGGTAGTCACATCCTGTTCAGAGACTGTTGTTTATTTTTCCTGCTCCTTCAGCCCTGGACCTCTCTGCTGTGCCTGCCACCAAGGCTGCCAGCTGCGGAGGTTGTAAGGTGGATGCCTGTCAACAGGAGCCGAACTAGAATCACCGATTCATTCCAGCGGCTCCTGAAGCAGCCATCAGCTGGCATCCGCTCCAGAGATCACTGAAGTTCAGTTTCATCCCGTATCTGTGCTAGTGCTGCAGACCCAGAGTTATCCACCCTCACAGGAAAGCTTCTGCTCCCCATCCCACCTGAAGCAGTGTTCCCTCGGTCGTACAGTCTTCTTGATGATTTTTAAGCAAGGTGAAGCAGCAGGCAGAGCAATACTGCATTTCCAGTATCCATTTCTCAAAATTTGTATTACAAGGAAAAAATTCCCCAGTTACCCCAGATTCGCATCAGTATTTCCTTGGTCTCAGCAAGTGCTTTACCTAAAAGAAGAGAGTGAATATGAGAAAATTCGGCTCCCTTCCTATTGCCAATATAGTTGAAGAATTTGGCAGGTGAAAAAATAGTACCTGTGTAAGTGGCTTTACAGGTAAACCAACCTCCCTCCACAAACTGCAAAGCGGATAGATGTTATTAGAAACAAATACATACAATTTGCCTATCAGGGAGCTGTAGAACTCATCCATGAAGCAACTGTCTGGGGACATATGACAGCAATCTAGTTACAGACCAGCAATATGCTCTGGTAGGGAGCAGATAAAACAAACATTAGATAAAGGATCAACGTCTCCCTGCAGGAATTTACAGATTCAGCCAGAAATTCTTTATGTACCAGGCCTGTTAGGAAAACACTCGTTTTTTTAAAACATACCCTGCTGACAGCTTAACGCTAGATAATCCCAGAGCTGGCAGAGCTGCCTTTACTCTCTGGTTTGCCTTGGTAAAGTCTTATTACTCACTTTGCACAATGTCAGGGGATGGTATGGAGAAAGGAGGAAACGGGGGGGGGGGGGGGGGGGGGGGGGGTGGAATAGAAAAAACCTGGGGTATTTATGCCAGCTGGCTCCGTCATTCCTAGGAATAAGGAAGTAGCAGCACTCCAGGAACAGCAACAAGACGACCCCAAATTCTTCTTGCTTTAGCTGCGCACTTCAAAAAGTTGTCATTGTCTTGAACAAACACAGCTCCAAATTGTTCAAATGAAGCTTGCCCCAAAACTACTCACTCACTTTTCTGAAGGCTGTAGTGAAAAAAAGGCTCATGCTACGCAAACAGGCAAGAAGCACCCTCACCAGTAGCACCAACTCAAACACAGATTCAACACAAGTTTAGCAAGAGTGCGTGGGGTTCAACACGTGCCCCAGCACAAGGTCCGGGCACAACTCTAACATTCTTCTAGGTTGCGAAACTCACTCATAACAGGGCAAGACAGAAGCAAGGCTGCAGCCCCTTCTGGATGATGTAGGACCAGTGATCCTGGAATGACCCTGGAGACAGGCTGCTGCATCCCGAGCCAAGGCAGGCAAGAGCTTGATGGTACTAACTACTCCAAAAAGGAAAATACAGAAGATATAAACCAAAGATCAGTGACAGCTTTGAAATTAGCTAGTCCAGTGCATCCTGCCTGCCCAAAAATCTGTATCTCCTCAAACCCAGAGGAACTGTCAAAGTCGTTACTGAAGAACAACTGAGAACAATATACTGACTCTGAGTCCTTTGTGCTCGTAAAGCGCAGGTTTCATTTTCCAAGCTACCACAGTTTACTTGCTCATGTGAATGCAATGCCTCAGGAAGTCTTTCCCCCCCAGTTTGTTCATACCAGTGGTCGTTCTGGTGGCCACACAAAGTACTCCTGTTACATGAACTTGCTTTGGCAAGAAAGAATTCTTTTTCTTTACCAGTGTGCAGCATGCAGATGGCAGTAGTATTGGAGACTTGCAGAAACTTTGTCTGTGAGGAAGCACAGATAGAATCTTGCTAATGCAAACAGATCTTCTTGTATTGATGGTAAGTTTAATCTGTGATAATGATTTCATTCCCCTTGGAGGTCCAGACAACCATCTGGTATAAATCAGTAGGATTATAATGCTCAAAGCCAATTAGAGATCTCACTTGATGACTAAGGAATATTTACTAATTTTCACTCTAAAGCTGAACAAAAAAATACGTTTTCTAAACAATGCCAGAAGGAACTCAGGATGTTATTTCAGCTCAGCCTGAAGCATTTAGTTCAAATAAAAATGAAAAGGGTTAGACTTACAAATGCTTTTAACTCTTCTTCAAAAAAACTCCAACAAACCAGGGCAGACAGGATGGGACGCACGAATCTGTGCTTAACAGTCCTGGGTCAATATGGGAAGGCAAAGTTACGCTTCAAAAACACAGACATTAATTATTTAATTTAGGGAACAACAAAGAAAACTCTTTTTAAACACTAACAGGGCAAGTTCTACTCTATGTGATGTGTAATTCTTCAAAAACTCACTGTTTTCAGGCTCACTATGACCTGGCCAGGGGGTAGAAATGTGTCCATTCGGGCAGCAGCAGCAAGGCAATCTCACCATCTCCTTCATCTCAGCCGCTCTGCTCTCGGAGTCTGGCCCTCACCGTTGATCCCTTTGTAGCATATATAGCTACTAGAAATAGTCTAGTACCAACCTAACACGAGCAAATCTATGAGCTCGGAGAGAATCTGGTTTCCCACAGCTGAGCTGTGGTTGATAAAGACACAAGAGACAGACCCATTCACGTGCAGCCGCGGAGGAGTTTGCGTGCTCAGCTGCTGCATTCCCCTCCTGCATCGCCAGCTGTGCCACCGGGTACGTGCACGCAGCGCTCCGAATGCGGCCGCGGGGCATACAAGCGTCAGCACAGCAGCGTGCGGCTGGTGCTGAGTGCGTGGTTTAGTCTCTAGACTAAGTCACCTGGAGCTGTGGGCCCAACCAGCACCAACATACAGACTCCTTATGGTTCAGCAGCATCAGGAACAGACTGGTCTGTCCACTGTGAGCCAAAGGCTACCCAAAGCCTTTCACCAGCTGAACACCCGGCTCTTTCAGCTCTTTCTGATGCCTGATGGCCAGAAATAAGGTGCTGCTTCTGAGCGAGGAGGTCTTTGAGCAGTTCAGCTGTGGAAATGGCAGCTGTGCCCAGTCCAGCCTGCCTGTGCCGTGCCGTGCCCTCAGCTTCTGCTGTCTCCTCTCCCCTGTGCCACAGCCAAGCTGGATCGCCGTACCCACCTGCCCTCCCTCCCCACACACCTCCTCAGACCACAGCCAGACGCTTCTGCGAAAACAGCCCCTGCCGGCTCCCCAGTCCCCCCAGTCCCTGCTCCATGCCCCCATCAACCAACGTCCAAAGTGCAGCACGTTCCCATACATCATGGCCAATGCGTTTTGTCAATATCAAAAAGCAACAACTGCAGTCGTTTGAAATGAGGCGAAATTTGGATAAAGGATCGCTCACCTCGTAGAGTCTGCTGTGGATCCTCTCACGGCGGCGTGAGCTCTTGCCCCCAGGGAAAATATATCCAGTGCCCAAATGTCTTCTGGCTACTCCTCGGTACGGCTTGACAAAGGTTCCACTCCTACAAAAAGCCACTTTTTTTGTACCTGCTCCATAGTCGAACGGCAGTCGGGAGGAGGATGCTCAGAGCAGGGACCGTGCAGACCCTGGGTGTGAGTGGCCCTTAAAACCAGCTGAATTCAGCGGACACCAACCCTCCAAGTGCAGCAATAGCAGCTTGGCACTGCCTAGTTCTTTTAAAAATCGGAGTTTCTTACCTCCTCACAGCTGGTGCCTGGAGGGTATCAGCTGTCTGGAACTTGAGCGTCTTTCTAGGAACTTCAGCGACATTTTCATTTGCTCTTCAGAGTTAGAAAACAAGTGAAAACAAGAGTGATGTCTGTGCCAGGACGCTCCCAACAGTGCTTCCCATTTGACTGCTGCTCTCTGCTCTCCAATTCTGTCGCCAGGTGGGTATCTTCGTAACAGATGGGTTTGATATTGCGTTTCCAGAGCTCTTTTCTGACAGGGAATTTTAACTTGTGGTGACTTGTGCAGAGTCCTGGCAGGACTGATCCTGCGAAGTGCTCAGCAGGGGCGTAGTCGGCTCTCCTGGAAGAACGAGACCATCATTTTTCATACGTGAGGTGAGCAAAGACAAAAGCACCGGCCATTTGGCCCTGGAGACTGTGCTTTTCAGCAGGAAACAAGTAAAACTTGGCATCAGCTTTGAGATATAGAAGTAACATGTATTTATTTATTAAAAACAGCTCATCTTAAAATAAATGGGAATCATCCAAGAGGAACAGATTTGTGGTGGCTGGACAGTCAGCAGAGACCCTAAAGGTCTCTTCCTTTTCGGTTTGTTGGTTTGTTTGTTTGGGGTTTTTTGGGTTGGGGTTTGTTTTTGGTTTTTTGGGGTTTTTTTGCTTTACCAACAAACTTTAGAGAATGGCTCAGCTGTGGCCCAAGCCATTTCAAGATTATTTTCCCATATAAAGAGATTTTCCAAGTCCCAAATGTGGGGACTGGAAGGGAAAGGAAAACTGAGAGACAGTAGAACAGAAGAAACGAGCGGGTTGTCACCCTCCAAAGCTCAGAGAGATAAACCAGCTTCAAAAGCAATATAAATTCAGTGTCTGTCCTGGCTCCAGGACTGCCTTGTATGTGCTCTTACCCCGCTCTTACCACGTGCTTATGCACAGGGAGACGGATGACATTTCCCTGTGGTGGCATAACCTCATCTGTACTTGTAGCTATGTGGATTTGGAGTCAACTCTTCCCCGACCCCTTTCCTTTTCCCGACACAAAGATCCTGTAAGGAAGAGTCCCAAGGAAAATCTGAAAATTTGGTAGTGACTCACACTTGTTATGCCCCGTCCAGACTTTTCTTACGTAAGGCTGAGTCACTCATTAGCTGAAACTTTACAAAGGGAAAATACGGGATCTTTCTTTTCCACGAACGTTCAGGCCTCAGTTTGCTCTCTTACAGCTTCACCAGAATTAGGATTGAATTCCCTGTGACTTCCCTATTGTTCTTCAGTTTTTCTTCTACACAGCAGCATCCTCATGCCACCGAACAGACTTGGGTTTTCAGCTGCCAGCCGGCACATTTTCAGGTGAAACCGGTTCTTTTGGAACACCTTCTTCTGTTTGACATGCTCAGCATTTTGTATTTATTTTCCAAAGCCCCAACTACGCGTATGTCACCGAGATGTATTTGTCCCCCTGTGCTGGAGAGGCTAGTGCTAGTTCAGACCTTTGGCTCGCATTGTCTTACACACAGCCATCGCCCCCAGCCTGCCTGATCGGAGGAACCAGAGCAGACGTGGGCATCTGCTAATTTGCTGTGAATCTGAACACAGATTCACAGATTTTCTTCATCTTTTACGTTCAAAGCACTCAAGTTTTCACCGGAAAAAGGAAAATTGTGGTCCATAGTTCCTTGGGCTTCACTGGCAAATCTTGACTACAGTGGTGGAATGGTACTGTCCAGATGGCAAAAACTAAACCAGGTTTACCAGATTTTCACGTGAACAGGATTTAGGAACGCAATGCCTTCAGCTACCCGTGAAAGATGATCTAAAAAAATAGTCTGCCTTGGCCTTTTGTAATTATATAGTAAAAAACAACGCAGTGATAACAAAGTAAGCACTTGAAGATGTGCTGGTTAGGGACTGGCAATTAGATTACATATGTTGAACTGTATTTATATCTTGTAAGGATTTGATGCTTGTCTTTGTACCCACCCTACTCAGTAGACCACAGCGTAACTCTGTGCAAGCTTCCGCGCGTGGCAGCTGCCAGTGAGCTTCACATTGATTTGGAGGGGAAGGTCTCTGGGGTTAGGCAGGGAGTTCAAGCCCCACGCTCAGTCTGAACCTCGTCCCGCAGCTGGCTCCCACACCTCTGGGACTTCCATCCATCACATCCTATCCACCTTTCCCCAGATGAGGAGCAGCCCCAGAGCGGCTAATCACTGTCACGTCTGCTCTCAGTCAAGAGCCCGTCCGGGATTGCACACATCTCACTCCTTTAGGAAATTGTATCAGCTGTCTGTGTTGATAGATGGACACCAAATATTTGGCTCCAGACACGGAGATGCTTCGGGCAGAAACACTCACAGTGATGCCTCTGTTTCAGGGAGCCTTTAAGCTAGGATGTGCCAGTTGTCCCCTCCCCAGTTCAGAGGCCACCGCTCATTCCTGCCCCTCACTTACCCTTTTGCTGGTGTTGCCCCAAATCTTCCTGCAGCCTCACAGTCCACAGGGTGAAAGAAGTAACCAGAGAAAGATAACCTGACTGCAACAAAAAGTAAAGGTAACTCTCAGCATGGTTGGATGGTTTAACCCCACCAACACGTCCGAGGCCACCTTGGAGGAAGTGGCAGAGCAGGACTCTGGGCAGGGGCAAGAAAGCGGTAGGATTGATTATGGTGACAGCAAATGCCAGGGGGGTCGTTGGAGAGCAGTAGGCACAGCTGGGGAGGGCAGGCAAAGCCCCCCGTGAAGGGAGAGCCAGGAGGGCACCAGCCAGGCGGCACATCGAGATGAATTCTCAAAGGTCCGAGCACGTGTATGTTTTCTTCCATTGAAGTCTCACGAATATCTGCGACTGTTTTTCTTACCGTGAATGCTGTAAATAAATACGTCTGCTTGTGTTTTACCTTAGTCTTACTGAAATAACGGAGATTTCGCCGTAGCTTGCAGACGTTTCTTGTCCAAAGGGTGTAGTGAAGTGCAGTGAACCTGCAAGCTCTAGATCACCTTCTTCAGAAGTGCCCAAGCCCTGCAGGGTGTTTTCCAGAGAATTCAAAGGGTGCAAGAATGTGCCCCAAAGAAGTTGCAAGAGATGGTTTGAGAGATGGCAGCAGAAGAGGAAGTGTGTGCAGTGCCTGTACGGACCCTGAGCATCCCAGAGAATTTGGCACGTCAACAATGCCTTACACAGAGGCAAGCTGCAGCAGGAGGGGCTTCAGCCTCTTAGCATCAACGCGGCGACTTGAGCTGAAAGCAGAAAGAATACACCAAATGTTTATTTTGAAAATGAAACTTCATCTGCCCACAGCCAGTTTTGCACTTGCTTTTCTGGTGACACAAGCAGGTCAATATTTGCTCTTCTCTGGCTCCTACGGGCTTGCCACAAACACGTATTTGCATGAAGCTCCGCTCAGCACTACCAAGGTTTCCTGACAGTAAGCCAGAAGAGCAAAAAGCTACTCAGAGGTTTTATAAATGAGTGGGAAACCTTCCCCCAAACTACTAATTCTCGTGGACAATTGTTTTGCGATACTTGCCTCAATTAAGTACTCTGTAAATATGACTTCTGAGGAAAAAGCACCGTATTTTAGCCTGAGCCGCACCATAGCTCGAGCGTTGGAACGAACTTCTGAAAAGATCCCCGTGAACACAACCCTGCCAAGCAGCGTCGGTGCTGCAAGCCAGGATCAGCTGAAGGAATGGGGATTACACCTGCCTCATTGAACCCTGTTATTATCGTTCCTACTTCACAGCTCATTTTTCCTTCCCAGCACGAGGCTCTCCAAGCGCAGTAATTTGCCGAGCTCCTGGTAACCCGCCACGCACACTAACAAAGCTGGCATTTAGCACAGCTTGTCGGAGTGACATTGCAGCCGCTGTTCCCGGTCCCTGCTCCCGCGTGACGAGCCCCAGGCCTCGCGGGCTGGCATGGCGAAGCCATGGGCTGGCACGGCGCATATCGCCACACTGCTCATTTCCCCCTTTTTCCCCCAAAACCAATTACCTGTGCCTTTCCTCTTTTCCCTTGCCCACCTGCTTTGGTGAGATGTGCCTGCTTAAGCCCGCCCTCTCCGTGGCAACGGCCGGCATTCTGCTCTCCTCTCCTGCTGCCCGTTTTCCACGGGCGCAGCTCCATTCCCCAGCTTTTCTACCCGTTGCCACACCCTGCGGTGGCAAATAGTGCTGACAGTTGGGGCTGGCTCCAAAGGCAATGCAATATTGTCAAAACCAATTTTGACGAGCACCAGAAAGGTCTATTCGTCGTGTCCTACAGCGGGCATTCCCCACTGCTACCAGCTTTTCTGCAGGTTTATATAAAAAGGAAAACATGGAGCTCCTGTCAGCTCTGCCTCCTGGCTCAGCTGGCAAAGTCCGGGCGATATTAATGTAAAAATGAGCAGTCCAGCTTCTTGAAAGCTTCGCCAGCAGCTTCTTTGGTTCATTTTTCCATTTATGAAACATACGTTTTCTAAAGGTCGTATTATCGCAGGCTCTTGGTGGTTGCAGCACATCTAATTCTGCGGAGGTGGCGTTTGGCTGGGCTGTGGCTGCCCATCACAGAGTTTGCTAATTCTTTTATTTTCTCCTGGCAGTAATAGTGAGCTAATGGCTCACCTTCAGATTTCTGGTGCTTTTGCATTAGTGTACTTTGGAAGGAACGACACAGCTCCTGAAAAGTGTTAGAGAGAGCTAAACCAGTCAAGGAAGAGATTGCACACTCAAAATCAGCATACGCTTTCTTTGACTCCTTAAGAGCCTCTTTGATGGCTCCTGAAGACACGGCAACTCCTCCCACTAACTCGCAACACGGTGAGGTTCCTTTTTAGGCATCCAGTATTGGGGAACACACATTCAAAACCACCACGTCCTGTTGCCCACACTTCACTCTTCTGTTGAGCTGAAGAGTGAAGCATGGGGAAAGACAATCGTTATTATTACAGCCCATTTTATACAACTACGATCATCACCAACTATCATGAAAGCAAAACCTGACTCATTTGCATACGTTAAATGAGGAATGAGAAAAACAGATGAGGGAGAGAAGGGGGTCTTCTCTTTTTCTCTAATTGCGCCCCTAATGGAAGCGTAATTGTTGAAGTTGCTTGAAGGTGTTCTCACCCCCTTTGACTCTTTTTTTTCCCCCACAGTTGCACACAGGCTGTGGCATTGATGTGAAAGTTGAGAGACCAGCCCAAACAACACATGAATAAATATCTTGCGGTTCTGCCTCTTGGCAGCTCTGAGGACTATTTCCACCTTTTCAGTTTATTTTTAACTCTTACCTCAAAAATCTTGGCTATACAAAATACAGAGGACAGCTCATTTCTTCACCTTCATCTAGCCCTTCACCAGGCACTGTTTGTACCACCTGCTCTATCTTTACCAATGCTGAAGGATCTCTATTGGTGGGAAATTACTGCTTGTGGACGCTGATCCTAGGAAGAGTGTGAAGTAGGAGTAGTTGCACAGAAGAGAAGGAAATTATCCTCTACAACCCCTAGCAGAAGTGAGGAGTTTGGTCCTCTGAAGATACTGAGCATGCATGAATCCCCCTCAGCATCCATCCCTTCCCTGCATTGCTCCTCCCACCAGCTCAGGCCCCACTGGCTCTCACTTGGTGCTCTTCCAAACCAACAGCTGCCTCTCAGCTACCACCTCTTCTCTGGCATCTTTTCACCTCATTTTCCCTGGCCACACACACACACACTCATTCTCAATTAGAGAGGTCTTTGCTTGATGTTAGACAACTACAGGACCTCTCTCCTCCAAAGGAAAGCTAGAAAACACAATTGGTGTATTTGCCCTTACCTCTCAAATTAATATTGAAAACATCTTTCGAATAACCTCATGGTACAACCTAAAGAAACCCTTCCTAAGCGGTTTTTACTTACTGTGTGTCTGACATGGATTTTACTTTTTTAAGTAGAAAGACAAACCACGACAAGGAACTGATACTGCACAGTCAAGTGTAGCTTTGAATTTCCTGGCTGAACTCTTGCTAGCTTGTGTCAGAAATTCAGTACTAACGTAAACAAAAACCAACCAAAAATAACCCAAAATGCACACGCACACGCACACAGACACGCACACACCCCCCCAACCTCTTTCAGCACATTTCCTATACTAGTGCTTACCTTGAAAATCAGAACGGCTCCTTGGGTAAGTTTGTAATCAGAAAGTTTTACAAGGTGCATTTCATTTACTTCAGAGACAAGAGCAACCCCACCAGAGCCCTTCTGGTCCATCAACTGCATAAATTCCTGCAATTAGATTTTTTTCTTTTTGCTAGACGTATTACGAATCCATCGGAAAAGAGCAGCCCATGCCCTAGTCAATATATTCATTTGACGCTGATTGGATCTCAAATCTTTTTATGAACAACAGACTGATGACACCTCCCCATCAGCACCAACATGAGACATCAAGCTTTTTAAACACTGCTATTCCCCCATCCTCTGTTTCTTGGAATGTCTTAACAGTGACTGTATTGATGCATTTGAAATTACTAGGGAAAACAATTTCGTGGCTGTCACTTTGCCAAGCTTCACTGTGAAATGTGTTTTTGTAACTCGATTAGGAAATTCTGGAAGTCGGGAGCAAAGAGCAGAAGTGAATTGGGAGCGATACTGACCTGCAGTCACAGTTCAGCAAACTGGTGTATTTGCACTTACCTCCCAAATTCATATGGAAAACATCTTTCAAATAACCTCATGGTCGTAGTTCACCTGATCCTGTTTACGTGGGGTCTAGAGAAATGGGTTAGCTGGAAGGGCACGCGAGAGGCAAGAAGGAAGCTTTCTTGGGAGAGCAGAGCAGCCAGGTGTGCCTGCCTCTGCTCTGCTGCGCTCCGCAAGCTGAGGGGGGGATTTTCAAGAGCTGCAATTGCAGTTCTGTGATGGTGCTCTGTGGCAGAGCCATTCTCTTCCATGTTAAATTCAGTCAGAGGTAAGATGCTGGAGGGTCCGCCACTATGCTACAGTTAACTCCTGCTCGTAGCTGTGAGAGTGTCGCTGTCACTTGCTTTCTCAGGAAGGCAAAAAACAAACTGTTTCCCTACGAGAAACATCTAAGCCAATGTTTCCCTAAATGCTATTGTTTTTAACTTTAAACTCCCAGAACAGTTTGTTGTCTCAGATGTGACTGACGTTACAAATGAGATGCAAAAGCATTTATAAAAAATTTACTGTTTCTTGCTATATACCATTGCTTCATTACGTCTGGCTGTTGAACTTGGACCAACCTGGTGGACTTAACAGATTTTCCAACAGGTAATTGACTTCCAGAGAAGGCCTGGAATGATTCTAGCTGGCTGCTACACTGGGAATGAGTCTCCTTCCATTAATTAATCACTTTGGGGAGAATTTTTCTTTCTGAATAAACTCATTATTTTTAAACACATGACATTTAGCTGTGTAAATAAGCTCTAGAACTGTGATTTAAAACGTGTGCTAACTGCAGGCACCGCATGCCACGGATAGCAGAGCCTCCTCTGCATTTTCTGGAGTGACTTTATCTTTTGATTTCAAAGAAACGGGGGTGGAGAAATGAACTGAGCTGTGATTTCACCCACTTATTACCAGGACTTATTTACTTGTGTGACGGTTACATTTAGGCATGCACACAAGGAGACATCAGCTGTGTACCCAGAGAGGACCAAAGTGTACCCAAAGAAAAAAGCAGCACACCCAAAGAGGACAAACCCAGCCAAATCCACAAAAAGATGTAACGAATCAGTCTTGCTATCACAGAGATGCTCCCTCTGGTTCAGCTGGACCTGCTCAGTGAAAGCCATTCAAAGCTTTTGTTCATTTTAAAGGATGGTTTTCGCAGTGTAAGGCTTGGGCAGATGTTCTCCTCCAAATCTGTTTTTAACATCCAAGGATATTACTACCCAGATTGCTAACAAGAGGTTAGAGTCTCCCATCTAATTGTATCTCATATGGATTGGGATTCCCCATCAGCAGAGCTGGGTGGAAGCCTGCCTGCAATGGAGAAGATGGTTTAAAAAAAAATTATCCTGCTAGTAAAACAAACACTGAGTGTTCGGTAACAATTTCTGGCTGCAAACCTAAAAAAAAAATGCCAAAGAAAACAATTTTTCATATAATCAACTATTAAAATGTGCGACTCCTTCCTGCTTCTAAGGGAATGGGATTAGTCCTAGTGCTCACTGCCACAAAATATGGTGGTGAGAAGTGTACATTGACTTCCAGAGAACATAGAATGGTTTGGGTTGGAAGGGACCATAAAGACCATCTAGTTCCAACCCCTCTGCCATGGGCAGGGACACCTTCCGCTAGACCAAGTTGCTCAAAGCCCCATCCAACCTGGCCTTGAGCACTGCCAGGGAGGAAGACAAAATACACTGATGGAGAGTAGATCCATGGTTTGCTGATGGTCCAGATGCTGAGGTTAGAGCCTCTGACTGCTGAAGGGATGTGCCTTCTTTAAGCATCTGCTACTTGTCATAGTCGCCTGCAGGCTGTTACCCTGGCCCAGCAGGGCCGCTTTCACCCAGCCAGAGGTGCTCTGCATTAGTTACTCAGAAGCACCAGCAAGTGAATACTGGCTTCAGATTCAGAATGGACCGCTTGGCTTCTGCCTTCTCTCTCTCTGCTTTTTTCTAGTCTTCTTACAAAGAAAGACCTCATAGCCAAACAGTCACTCACACCTATCCAGGCTGGATTCGACTCCAGGCAGCTCTGCTCCAAAAACCAGTCCCTGCCCCTTCTACCCAAGAAGAAACGCCATCAGTCACAGCACTATTAGTACTTCATTAGAAGCCACATGAGTACTTTCCATGACTGGTACACTAGCCCACCAGAGACAGGAGGGCACATGGTTGGCAAAGTGTCTAGACCCTTCATGGACTGGCCGACAGGGAAAGCACTTGACCCACTGGCTGCAAGTAGACATGAAGGCATTAAAAAGTCTCTGCTTCCTCAGGTATTAACATGATGCTCCGGAGTGTACAATTAGTACAAACATTAACATAACCATGGAGTTTTAGGGGTCCCATTTTAAAGCAGCGTTTTTCTAGTAACACCTCTTCAACATCTCTCCTACGTTCAGCTACACGAGAGGTATTAAACTGGGCCCAAGCCAGTAACACCAGCGGAGCCGTCCCGCCTGGCAGTCCCAGCAGTCTGCTCCACCAGTTCCCACCAGCTGTTGAGCAACACGTATAGGGAGACAGCTGCAGCTCTGGCTGCACTTCACTCAGAAGGTATGCATGGACCATTCCAAAACACCCAGCGCTTTATTAAAGCACTAACTAAAAAACAGAGAAAAAGAGAAAGAACCCCAAATTCATTAAATTCATTTAAGCTTTTTTCAGTCACTGGGGAAGCTCCAGTCTGACTACAAAGGCATCCAACAGCCTTGCCAAGCAATTTGAATGTGTCTGTACAAGATGAAAATTCAAACCTTTCCTACTTGAGCTATCAATCAAAGTGAAGCTAAAATTACAGCTTAACAAGCAGGTATACATGTTTTAGTTAGCAAATGAGGCAAGCAGGGCACATTATTTTTAGATGCAGCGATGAGGAAAAGGGTGAAAAATAGAAGGAGGAAGGAAGAAAAAATTGTGTGTCTCTGTTTGGCTCAGGCTTCTGAAGTTTTAGCTAACATTGGCAGCATTTGGATACGATACGTCTCCTAATGGCACTCAAGGAGTCTCTTGGACCGAACTATTGCTGTGCGTGTAATTATATCGTAATTTAAAGAAAAAAAAAAAGGGCTAGAGAAGAGTGATTGAACTCACCCCAAACTTGCCAGTTAATTGTGAACTGGTTTATTAGGTGAGACCACGGGGCCCATCACTGCTCCCTCAAGCAGATAGATGCTCACCAAAATCCAAAGTACATCAACATGCATTTTCTCCTTGACTCCAAAAGCCTTTCAGCTCAACCCACAGAGAACTTCCAAATTACTCATGACAAAAACTGGATCAACAATCAGCTGATTTTCTCTCTGAAATTAAGGAAACAGTCTGGCCAGACGAGCCAGCATTCATCCTCCCTAATACCGTACAGTAACGTGACAGTGGCAGGGCCATTAATTGGACTCTTCAGTCTGGGCCCTTGGACCTGAAGTTCGCCAAGTTTCCATTCTCTGCATTGTATCAGCAAAACAGCTTCCCGTAACACGGGCTGGTGGAGGAAGACATCTCATTTATCTTGCAGGTACATCAAAGCCACAAACACACTCCTACCTACCAAGAAGCCTTAATTCCAGCAGGGTTATGGTTGCTGTCGTACGTTTTTCCTAAAGGCTGTTTCATATCAGGGCTCACCCATACAGCTTTAACTCTGCCCTCGACACACGGACACCACCACAAACACAGTCACAAGAGCGTTAGGACGAACAAGTGCCTCCCAGCACTTCTTGAATTGTAGAAGACCATGACTGCAGATGCCAGAACTCTGTCCTGACCTCAACTTTTAGCACCTATTGCTCCAAAATCCTGATCCTTTGCCCTGGCTAAGGCATGTCCATCCATGACAGCACTGAATTCAGGCCACAGAAGCTGGACATTTCTGTTAGAATTTGCTTTAAGCTACAGCTGTCCTGGTAAACTGCTCAGCATAAATAATCCAGGGCTGCCTTCTCAAAAAGATGTGGCAAAACCCTTTTTGCCAAAGACAAAAGGTCACCTGTGAAACCTAAGCTGTTTTTCATAGTAAAACAACAGTTATTTTTTACTAATGCGCAGTGAGAAAGGAAGAAAAAGACTCAAGGGCGCTGCACCATCCGTTTTCAGAATAACCAGCCAAACCAAATGGGAAGCCAAGGCTAGTCTGTCTCACGAAATCAGAATTTTCTGAATGCTGTTCTCATTGATCTGATGAATGGGGAGAGCGGAATCTCTTTTCGCTATCATAATTCTTTCCCCAAAAGGAATAAATGTCTCAAAAGAGTTATTTCATCATAAATTGCAGCTAGAGACTCACTGAAGAGGGAAGAGAATCCAGTCAGTAGTGAAGAATCAACTTTCTGGCCCCAGCAGTGAACGGCAACAAGAAGCTTTTTTCTATCGCTATTTAGCCCATCCTGGGGTGTGGCTCATTAGTGCCTTCATGCCTCATCGCGATGTTTTGGTCAGTCTTTTGATTTTAAGAACAGTCTGAGCCGTTTTTCTGTTGCCTTCAGGATGCACACTGCATTTTCTCGCTGCTTCTAGCACTCTCCTAAACTTGAGGTTCAACACTGCAACTTGGGGGACAAAAAGGGTCACTGAGCCCAAACGAACAGCTTTGGAGAGCTTTTGTTCCCCACCAGAAATAAAGTCAAAGCAGATGTTTGAATTTGAGCAGCTGCCATCCCATGGGTGCCAGCAGATTCAGCGAGGCAGGAGGGTTCTGCTGGAGCGGGTCTGGACTACGCGTGGTCTGTGACCCTAAGCATGGAAAAAGGCCCCAGGTTGTGTCTGCAGAACAGAAACATGGGCGGGCTGGCTCCCCGGTCTGACAAGAGACAGTCTTGCTGTAGTGCGATGTGCGCAGAAGAGCCTGGGGGTGGGATACAGCCGTTGTATTTACAGACTCTGAAGGGCTTCGGATGGGTTTTTAACGCAGGGGTTGAGAGATCTCAGCCACAATTGGTGAGCCTCCCAGAAAAACCAAACTTGTCCAACGAGCGTTACCATAAACAGGTCCTCTCTCCAGCCAAAGCACCCAGCAAGCAAACAGCAGGGGAAAGCAGGAAGGGTTGCGAGTGAGGTCAGAGGTAGGGGTGGCTGGAGATTGGAAAGGTGACAGCTGAGAGCCAAGTAAACTCCCTTAAAGAAATTCAGATACCTCCATTATGCGACTCCTCACTCCTGATCTGTCCAAATGTCGTATTCAAAAAGTTTCATTGTCTTCTGAAAGCTGGTGAGTTCATAGCCTGGAGAACATCTTTGACAGCGATTCTCACAGCCTTGTGGGCTTTGGTCCTGTGTTGCCTGCCTTTGTGTGGGAACAAAGCGAGCATAAGCAGAACCTGAGTATGGAGAAGGACAAAGAGAGAAAAGTGAGATGCAGATATTCTGTAGCTTGCAGAGAAGCAAGAAATGTGATGGTCGGAGGAAAAAATGTCTGGTGTGGAACAAAAAAGAAGGCAGAGGGACAGGCTGTTGGACACAACAAGTGTCCCCCGAGACACGTCCCTGCAAGACTCGCAGGTGCTGGCTGGTGGCCCAACGCTGAAAGCCATGCTGGCGAACATGTGTTTGGAGGTGCATCAACCCAGGCCACATGAGTGCCAGAGAGGAGCTTTCCCCACAGTGACTCTGTGCTCATTCAAAGACCAGTGACAAGGCTGCCTTTGGATTTTCTGGTTGAATGAAGTCCATAGTTGCAGGGAAATTCTGTAGTTGAGCTGCTCCAGCCACAAACCTTAATATTAATTGTTGTGTGCATCTCCTCTACCATGTTTATCAGCTTGGAAAATGAAGAGATGAGGAAAACAAGCAATGCCATGCTATGCCCCGCTGGATCTTCCTCCTTAACGCCTAATCGCCAACACCAGCTGCAATGAACATGGGAAAGAAAATCTGGGCAGCTGCTATTTCCACTGCAACCAGGCTCATTTGTGCCCACTAAAACCATCACAAGGGTGATACCACAAGGGCAGTTTACTTGAACTCATCACAGCTGGAAACAGATCTGCCCCTCAGGAAACAAACCTACCACAAAACAATGGGGGGTTTTGCTTCTCTGCCCTGGCTGGATTCTTACTGTTGGATGTTTCCATGCACTCCAGAATAAGCACTGTTGCAACCAATTTTTTTAGTCCCACGGAGCCTAGCACTCAGGGCTTTCTGCTCTCAGCCCCTGCTTTCCTTTTATTCCTTTTGCCAGGCTGTAACCACCTGGTTTGAATCGACCCTGATGGCTCTGTCCAGCCTGAGGGGTTTTTTTATACTTTCAACAGAATAGTTTTGGTCTGTTTCCAAAGCAGAAGCCATTGTTTGTGATTTTATGCTAATAAGATCCTTGCACAAGCAACTGTAAACCACATGCTCTGAGCAGAAACCTGATATTTGTCACTGACACAGCCTTTGCATCTAAAAACTCATGTAAAAAAATTCCCCTAACTATGAGCCTTTGGGGGGAGGAAGAAAAAGAAACTGCAAAACCAAAACCCTCCTGCTTTTTCTTATGCTCTGGTGGAAAAACACAGAGACCCTGGGGGGGCTGTGGCCAACAGACAACTAGGTACAAAAGAAGAGAAGGTTCCACAATGTATTTCCAGCAACGCAGGAGTTAAACAGGCAGCGACTGAGCTGGAAGCAGGGATCAGTTGTTCAGGTGTAAGACAACAGGCTACAGAGGGAGATGCACACACTGCGTGATATGGACTTGGAGACAATATCAGGAAGGAAAAAAAAGAAATAATAATGAATTGTAGTACTTCAGGCTTTTCAGACACTAAGTGATGAGATTGGCTCGAAGGCAAATTCCAGACGACGACAGCAGAGGTAAAGAAATGGGTGTAGAGAAAGATTTAGCCAGCAAAAGGACAAAGGAATTTGCTCTGGAGAAGGACTCTGTTGCCATGAAGGGTCAACCCACTCTGGTGCAAGCCTTCAGACAGATACTCCTGGGAACCTGCTGAGATGTTGAGCGCAGAAGTGGGAGGTTACAGGGGCCATGTGTGAGGCTCCTTTGCCAGCCACTGGAACAAGCAGGTTTCACACTTCACTTTTAGATTAAGCAAAAGGTCCTGGCCAAGGAGGTTGAAGAACCTTAGAACTGCCGTACTGGTACAGACAAATGACCCAGTTGGTTGGCTATCCTGGGAACCTCTATCCTGAACTCATGACTCTGTGTTAAGGGAATTTGACATCATTAATCCTGGATTAACTTTTTTTTTTCCCCACAAGTGCAGAAGGAAGGTTCTGACCTTGGTGTGCCGATGAAGCGGGAAGCATCACCACCCTCCACTTCCCATCACCAGTGGGCTCCTGCACAGCACCAATGTCTCTTTCCACAGCAACTCTCTCTTTCTCCTCCCCTTTCCCTGACCTAACAGTGACCTGTTCACCAGATTAACAGGACTTTGTTGGAGCGTGACTAACCAGTTTGCACACTATGCTGTCAGAAAAGGCATGTGCGAGTCAGGAGAAGGGAAGAACTGTACTGATGGGTTAATAACCTCAACACAAACAGGAAGGAAGGACAGCTTCATCTGTAAAAACACAATATGTTCGGTGCTAGAGTCAGTAAAAAGTTATACTCTGGTTTCCTCTCGTTTCTTCTATGGTTTCACAGGTAAAAGTCCACTGTTTTGCAGAGGCATCTGCAAAGAATACTTTGATTCCATGACCATTTTATAATAGCTATGGAAGAAGGTGGAGTGATGGAGAGCAGTCTAGTAGGAGCTATAAATTTATATGGGGCATAATAGAGAGAGCTGCCTAACAACCGATTTGTCAGCTCATCAACTGCCCTGGAAAAATAGAATGAGGGAAAGATTTATCTCAAGACGGCCCAAAATTATTTTCAGTTTTTCCTGTCAAAATAAAATAAAAAACCCCCAACATTAAAAATTCTGAAAAACATGAGAATTTCAGTCCAGAATAGGAGCCTGGAGCTGACTGCCAAACTGCAGCTGCTGAGCAGAGCTCTCGCGCTGCCAGTTTTTTGGCTTCTAGACCAACAAGAAAGAATTTATATGGAAACCCATCACTAATGCAAGTCATATTTTAAACATTTGATCAGCAATTAAATGTTGACTTCTCAAGAACTGACAACTATCGTAACCCACTCAGTGTTATGGAAGACGTTCCAGGCCAACCATACCAGCAATGTCACCAGCACAGTTTCTGTCAAGCCTAGAGCTATATTAAAAAGAAACCCCTGCGTAACCGGGAACAAGAAACATAGGTAGGTGATTTAGACACATACAATTGTTTGGGGGAGGTTTGCTCTGGTTTGTGATACCTTCAGTTAGGAATCTACAGGAGATCAGTGCAAGTACCAAAATCATCATAATGAAATATTTCACTTCCTTGCTGGTTCAGGCAACCATCATGACAACGAGATGCTGCCACATCCAGTATCTGTGAAGAAATCCAATGGTAAGCAGTCCTGGCACCGCTCATCGGGCTGCAGACTTCTCCCCTGAAACCCAGGAACGGCAGAGGCAAGTGAGAATGACTTGGTTGTTAGGATCATGTATATGAAAGATCTCAACATCAAAATAAGAGGTGATTTTGCTTTACTAATTGCAGTCACTTGTACATCTACTGGGCTCTTCACTTGAAGCTCAAAACCTCATTGAAAGCATTAGTAAATGAAGTCCCAGAGCACTCCAGTGTGAAAGACATCATAAAATCCTTCTCCTCGCTTCTGAAGTCAGGAAGCCCAAAGACAGACAAGCACTAAAATTAATTTGGTTTAACTTAAGTGGCACATGGGCTGCTTCCAAGGGCTCTAACAAAAGATAAGCACGTTGCTACCAGGGAGGTAACGGGGTAAGGATGAAAAAACCTGATCAGATCGTGCTGCAGTCCAACACAGGGGGAAATTGTTAAAAGAGTTGTAATAGTAACAGCACAGTCCCAGAACCCTTCTCCTGCGCTTCCACCTCCACTGCTGGCAGCCAGAATTATGCTTCTGCTGAATTGAAGAGCCCGAGCTGCCACCTGAACAGTTTGTAGCCAAATGTGCAGATGCTGGAGGACGTACCTTAAGAAATAAATAATTCATTAGCTTTGACTGACGCAGCCAGCTCGGCGGTGCAGCACACCTCGTGTTTGCGGTTCGTAAGATATGGCACCTGGTTCGACGACCTACATCAGGATTCAAATCCCCGCGTATCGCTAAACCAATTGCACTCTAAATGCAATGCTTAGGGACAAATTTTCCAGACTAGATGTAAGTTAAGAGTGGGGGGAAAAAGTCGTCATTGTTTGCACATATGTTTACGTTCCCTCCAAAGGAGGTTCTTGTTTGTGGTTGGAGGGGCACAGCCTGAAGTTCTCTTCAGCCAGAGCGCAACGTGGGGCTTTCAGTAAGCAGGAGCACCGGGAACATTCACAGGCTGCTCGTTAAAAAACCAAAACTTTTGTGAACATTGCCACTTAGCTTTGGGTTGATCTCTTGACATCCTTCTCACGTCCGGGCTGAGCTGTTCGCTCTGAATTCACCTGCTGGCCAATTAAGCAAAAGCAGGAGAGTAAACCATGCTCCTTCCGAGCAGAAAGAGGAAGCGCGCTCCCAGTTTGTCCAGCGCAGCAGAGGTGGTCGCATCCAGTGCTGGAGTATGCTGTTAACACCCAACCAGTGCCAAAATTTCTGCAGCTGAACTGTTTCTTTTATTATTTTTAAAAAGGGGAGAAGAGTATGATTTTATAATTTCCAGCATCCACTTAAATAAGCAGCACACACTCTTCTCAATAAACCACAACTTTAAAGTTCTTTTTGTCTAACACACTCTCACTTAGAGTGAAAAATATCTTTCTCAGGCACATCTCCATCTCTGTTCTCCTGTTGCACTTCACAAGATGAAAAAAGCTCTGCCCAGCTCGTTGGGCGTGTTGTATGACAGGTGTCTGCAGGGAAAGCCAAGATGACCTCACATGTGCCAGTCCTTCCAAGGAGCACCTACGTGTGTCAGCTTCAGGTGGAGTTATCTCGGCTGCCAAGCCACAGATGGACAGGGAACCCCTGCAGTCTTCAACGGCTCTTCTTCATGAGTATCTGAGGAGAGCTTTGGTTCACCCATGTCTGGTGCTTACATCCAGGATAACCTCAGGATCTCAAGCAAATGTTTATCAAACCATCTCTTCAGGTAGCAGCTGAGGAGCACTGATGTAAAGCAGCTTGTGAGAGGTTATAGCTCAAAAATTTACGTATTCGTTCTGGTCTTGCGATATATTTTATTACAGCAGTCCTTAGAGTCACGTGTATTTTTCCTGCACAACCTACCAGAACGGCCAAGGTGAAATTTTATATTCAGCATCCTAATGAGTTACCTTTCCACATTTTTACATTAATGGCAGTTTGAAAAGGTCAAGGCAAGGAAGGATTTTAGGAAATAATTATTTAAAATACTCTCTGGGTTATGATGTTTCATCTGTACGCAATGGCTAGGAAAAAAGCTATATTTTCACCTGATCTTCACATCTGTATTTTCCTCTGATTAACTTCCAATCAGATGCTATATACGCTACATATTCATTTACACGTACGCTTTGTTCCAAAAAAAATTATTGCGTCATGGTGAGGTCACTTTTAAGTCACTTGTATTGATGTTCCAATCTGAAGCCAGTAAATCAATGCCCCAGGAAAAGATCCAATTCACACTCCCTGTGTTGATGCTGTCCCCATTTCTGCTCCTGACAGGATGTCAATTGCTTTAAGTCTCAAACACTCAGTATTTGCACCAGGACTTGAATGGATACTGGTTCACTGGTGATCCATGGTTCACTGCACCGCACGTCGCGTTGGCGTTGTCAGCGGCTCCTTCTAAAGCCAGGCAAAACGCTGACTATCTAAGCTTCGTTTCACAGAAGCTTGAAGCCCCTTTTAACTCTTGGCGTTGAGTGGGTGAATTTTACCATTAGTGCAGCCTGGCATGTCTTTGGTCATCCCTGGATTAACTCTTTCTGTCCTGTACTAAAAATGACGCAGCCTACTTTTCACCTCAGGACACTTCATCACAGTGTGGGACAGAATCACGTACTTTGACGACTTTCTTAGAGGAAATTCCCAGCCAGTGAAAACTAAAACAGAAGCAAGCCAATGGAAGTAGAACTGCATTCATCTTAAACCAAATAACATCTTGACACAACATATTAAGGAATAGCCAGTCAGTGCTCCCCTGGTACCGCGAAAAGAGAGTCCATAAATAAGGGCCATTAAGAGGATCAATAACACCGTACAGGGAAGAGAATTCTGTCAGCCGTTACTTTCTTGAAATGTCCTTATGGTTCTCGCTAAGGCTTCTAAGAGACACCTCTTTTGCTGGTACTGAAGACCATGCAGAAGATGTCTGCATTATGGAAGATTTTACAGTAAGAGACCTGAAAAGATCTCTTCTCTTCCCTTTTCACCGGCAGGAAACACCTTAACTCCAGTAAGCAGAGGCTTGTGTGTTTCATCACATCCGTCATCTGTAGAGTGCTCTGGTCAGGGAAGCCAGTCCTTGCCTCCAGCCTGTCGCTATGTTCTGTGTGTCCAGCCTGGGGTCACTTCAGCTCATTTCCTTGGGTTGTGACACCTTGCCTTACTTGAGGAAGCTATAGCAAAGGTACAGGTACATCGACGCTAATTAGCACAACCGAGCTGGACCTACAAAGGACTCAGACCTTCTGACAATGCTCTTTTAATTTAGTCAGCTTGTTTCAAGATGCAGCCACCTGAGGAGAAGCCCCGGAGTTTCATCCTATGTGTCCTTGGAGATGGCTCAGCCTTTGCTTTTATACGGGCCAAACTGGGACTCCGTACAAAGTGATGCTACAGAAAACGATGCTTGTGGCGCACAGCTTTCCCACAGTACCCACAAGACCTCACCAGTTCGGGGACCCCAGCTGGCTGTGGCACTGGGCTTGGAAGGGGGAGCTTGTTCTTGGACCTGGGACAACACTGCCTGGGCAGGACCCCTCTGGGTGAGCCAGAGGCCAGGCACCATGGGTGGCTAATAGGGAGCCCTTGTCTCATTCTGAGAATGGGGTTCTCCCACCTCAGGCCCTGTATGGTTCAGCGGTTGGAATTAGAAACCTCCCTGCCTTTTGTACTTGCCATATAGAAAGTTTATAGAAGAGTTTTTGGTCAAAATCCAGAATATGGATGGTATCATGGCACCAGCTACTTGAGGCAGGAAAGAAACATCCCTGTGGTTACGCAGCTTCCTAAATTCCCCACTCCGTGGCTGGGAAGAACTGTGCAGATGCTCATTTGTCCCTCACAGTTACCTCCTCCCTTGCAATTATAAGCCACTTTTAGAAGTTTTCCATACAAAGGCGAACGAAGAACTCAAAAAACGAAAACCACCCCACTTACCTGTGCCCTTTGGAGCTTCCCTACATCTTTTGACCGCTGTGGGGGAGGTAAGCCGTGAGTGAGCTCCGCACACCCTTGAAGACTTCGGAAGGGGAGGATGTGCAGAAGAAGGGCTGCTTCTCAAGCAGATCCAGGCAAGACCAGACACTTTGCTGCTGTGAACTGAGGTAGAGCCATCGATTTCAGTCAGCCAGCAGACATGGGGTGGGTGTTGCCACTGGTGTCCAGTCCGCGACTTACCTGCCTTTATCCCTCAGGCCTGCGCTGAGCTGAAAACAGATAAAACAATTTGGAGAAAGTAATAGGGGAAAAGAGGCAAAAAATCTGACGCACAATCCTTTGCACTGTATTAGACGTGCTCATGCTGACTCCAGAGCCACTTAGGGAAGCTCAGGCTGGGTGGGTGGCTGACCCCACACCACAGAGCCCATTGCGCTGCAGACTCTTGCACACGTGTATAACCATCCTCAGTCGGATAGACCCCTCCACGGACATTAAAAGCACTTGATAAACAAAGCACATACGATGCTCCCATCCGGCCAGCCACAAGCTTCGTTCCCAGCCCTCGCTTGTGAGTGCCATGCCTCTCCCTTTTCCAGCTCACTAGAGTTTTACAAGGTCTCTGCAGAGGTCTGACGGTTGGTCTACGTTGACTCACAGTAATAGGGCGAGGAGCACAAGCAGCTCAATTGTTTTGTAAGCTCAGATGTGTATTTCTCTGTCTGTTTGCCCTCTTACCTCTTCATTTCTTTATTTGCTGCAATTAAATTAATGAGCAGGACCTCCTGAGTCCCAGCTCTGCAATTTTGACTGCAGGACTTGGCTCCCCGGACTTCACCAGCTTGCTCTAGTGTCTGGCTGTGAAAGTCTGGTTATCTGCTCAGAGATCCAGTCTGCAACCTTCACGCTTTGCTCCTTATCACTTTTACTTATATGTTCTATAAAATCACAAATGAAAATGAAAAAAAAAAAACCAAACAAAAAGCTGTTTTGAAACCTCTGAAGTAACTGAAATACATCTTCCAAGCAGCAACAGTTTTTACAGGGAGAAAACCCCAGGAACTTGAACAGACCTTTGGCGGTCTTCACCAGCTACCCAGGCACGGGGAAGCGTGCACAAGGAACACCCATCCGAGCTGAATTTTATTTATTGGTGGGCTTTGCTTTTACTACAGAGGAAAAAGGGAATCCGAGAAAGAGTTAAGAATTTCCTCGTCTGATTGCTGCTGACCTTCCATTAGTCACTAAAATGCAGCGGCTTATAAAGGGATCTTGTGGTTTCCATGGCTCTAGAAAAGCCATTTTTACGAGGTCGCAGCCTGACTCTGAGGAGTCTCCTCATGAAAAAGAGAAAAAAACAGCAGATTTGAGAGCAGCCAGTGCCAGCGGCCAGGGGGATGTGAACGGGGTGCGGGGCCTCCCTGACGGAGGAGCGCTGCCAAGGGCTGGGGAGCAGGTCCACCCGGGGCTGAGAATGCCAGCCCGGAGCTGCTGGGATGCCGCTGGCTCAAGCGCACGCGGTGTCAGCGAGCACAAGCGGAGCCGCGTGCATGAAAAGGGTGAGGAGAACAGAGAGGCTGCTGCTCAGCATGTGCTGGGATTTATTTGCAAGCAACCGTATCAGACAGCACAGCAGCCATCGTAAAACCATGTTTCTCGCTCTTACTATGGTTTACTATGGCATCCACAGTAAATCATCCTAACACCCAGAAGAAAAAAAAAAAGGTAAAAAATCAACACCACCCCTGCTGCTGCTGCCACCACCGCCGCCATCGAAACCATCTCAGAAGCTCAGGCTACCTAAAGGTTTTGCACAAGCAGTATAATCTATATTGAATGTATTGCACACATCGAATGTCGTGGTAACATTTACCTGGGGTTGCTCTAAGCTGAGTCTGTTATCCACATCGAGCATAAATCTAATTTCTTTTCAAAAATAAATTTCTTTCCCTGCTACTTTTGTGTAAAATCTATTAAAAAAGATGGATTTTTTTTTTTTTTTTTAGGAGAGACTCTAACGCTCCAAAGATGAACATGAAAGAGGCCTTGGATTATTTAACCATTACAGAACACTTTAAATACTTTTATAGGAGTCAGCCACTTGAATTCAACCAATTTCTGCTGATGAGTGGAGCAGAGCAAATATCTCTCCATCTTCAAGAATGTCAAGCAGGAAAATCTGAGGAACTACAGGATGGCTGACCTCACCTGAGCCCCTAGGAAGTCAATGGAGAAAATTGTCCCAGAAAGCATTTCCAAACACATGAAGTGTAAGAGTGTGATTGAGCACAGCTAGCATGGATTTACGAAGGGAAAATCTCGCTTAACCAACCTAATAGCCTCCTACCATGTCATACACTTCCTTTGTATGTTTGAATTCAGTTTGGCACTCCTTGCTCTTCCATGCAGACCCCCTGCCACCTTTCCTCGATTTCCTGCTCTTTGGGATGGTTCTTTCCTGAGCTCCCATCTCCCCGGACCCCTCTTCTCCCTGGGGCCGTATTCCATAGGATTCTTCCGAGCGGATATCTGCAGAGGCGGCATTTTGCTCGCCTCAAGTCCAGGTCTGTGGTCTTGCTTTGTGCCCTGCTCTCTCTTCGTAGGGTCTTCAACTCCACCACCTCGTGGTCACTGCAGCCAAGGCAGCCTCCAACTTGACACGATGTCTCTGACCAGCTCTTCCTTGTTCGTGGTATCAGAGCCCTCAAAGCACCTTCCCGTGTTCCCTGGTTCGTGCAGGATTGTGCCTTTGCTCAGTACTGCTCCGTGTCAACGGGTATCTCCCTGGGAACGCCGGGTTGACTTGGCGGCACGGACAGCAAAAGCTGTTCTCGCGAGGTACCAATGCCAGGAAGCCACACGCTGCATTGCTTTGTTTCCTGACTGTACCAGCACAGCTCTTCAGAGACTTCTGGCACAAATAACCACAGTTGCACTGGCAGGATACTCTAGTGGTGTTTGGTAAAAACTCCGCCTGACGTATCTTTGTAATTATCCACACAAAAATTCAAATAAAAGATAGGTGTTAAGGCCCTGACTCAGAAAAGCACTGAATATTCACCTTAAATCTCTTTTACATACTGACCCGAGTTTGGCAAAATATCAAAGGGAGCATACTCGAGCCCTCTGCCTAATGGAGGGTTAATTCTCATACAAGTTAAGATGCGTGTTTGCAAATACAATTTTACAGCTCTGGCTCATCTCTACAGTGCGAGACTAAATACTCTTTAAAATACCAGCTCTGCCACGCGATCGACAGAAAGCAGTAATTTTGGCTGCTCAAACTGGAACAGCGAACAGAGCCTTCGTTCCAAGGACGGGTGCGCAAAGCTCTTTCAACACGAGACATTTTTTAAAGGCGTTTGAACCCAAGTTCCAGAAAAAGATGGTAATGAAAAATCACTAAACAGCTTCGAAAAGCAGTCTGTAACTTCAGTGTTGCCTGAGTTTTAACTGTCGAAAATTGGAACCTTCATGTTATACTAACACGTTTTTACATTTTCTGTATAAACAGATGGAATAATGCTGTTCACGCTATGCCAACACCATGTTGTTACCCAGCCTTTATTAAAATTGCCTCAAGGCCAAAAGCTGGATGCACAAAGGCACGGGGCGGGGAAAGCTGGCAGCTGCTTTAGACTTTCCGACTTGAGTCCTTTAACTCTCAGCCAGCTCTGTGCATCACTGAGAAATACCCACAGCTCCAGCGGGCGCAGCGGGCCCTTGTCCTGCCAAGGGTCGCTGAGATACCCAGATACAAAGGGAGAAAAGAGGAGAAGGGGAACACGTACGAAAATAGGAAACCCAAACTTCACGAGTGAAAGAAACAGAGAAGTGCGAGAGGAATGGGATTGAAAGGACATAACAGAATCGGGGAGTTAACATCGGCCTTTTTTAAATCCAGAAAAAATAAATTCCTCCCTTGTCTTGCTTAGAGATTAATCCCAGTTACGACAAACGGCACGTGGAGAAGACAGGCATCGGTGTGCCGATACCTAAATAACACCTCTTGAAAAGGTGCTTCTAAAGCGTGATCTAAAGCCACGGAATTAGATGGAACGTTATCATTTGGCTTCAGTGGGTTTTGGACCAAGAACCCAACTTTGTAGTTTCAGCTTTGAAAAAAGAAAGGGACAATAAAATGCCAGTTTAATTCTCAATCTGAAAAATCTGAGCTTATTTACCAGAGAAAAAAACAAATAGGGGAAAAAAAACCCCAACAAACCCCCCCTGACTTTTAATCTTCCAACCATGTAAATGCCTTCAATTAACTGACATTGATTTCCCTTTGTCTATAGTGAGAATTCTTGTGTCCCAAAAGGAAGCGGTATAAACATTTCCAAGATAACCATAAAAATCATCGGGGAGAAAATAAAAAGTTTTCTGTTTCATTACCTTTTCTGCGTGGCCATCAATTACGAAGGAAGAACAGTGCAGGTTCAATTAAGTAACTAAATAAAAAAGAATTAAAAGCCACAGGGGATCTTTATTTTACTTATGCTAGGGTCCGACTCCAGGCCTCATCGCCTTGTTCGTACCGTTATAACGGGTTTAATTTCTGCGAACCAGTCTGTCAGCATGAGCTGGTCATAATTAGGAAAATGGGGTTAGAGGAAACGGAGCTACTGAAAATAGCCCTTCCCAAGTGTAACCTCCGCTCCTCTCCAGACGGGATTATCCCGAGCTCTCCGCTCACGGCAAAACAGAAACGACAAAACAAAGGTCCTTTGGTCCTTCCTTTGGAACACGAGACAGACCTCGGGAAAGCACCGAGTGCTCTGTCCCAAAGCAGCGAGCACCTGAGCACATTCCCACCTGTAATCTCTTGCTCAGATCTTCCACCCGCTGCAGGTTTAGCATCTGCTGAAAAAAGCTCTCCGTGTCTCACAGAACTGCAAGTTCATACTAAGTGGTGAGAGATCCATTTAAAAAGGAAATAACGAGGTTTTTTTGGAACTTGGGAAAAAAATAGCTGTGGGTTTGGTTTTGGGTTTCTTATTTTGAAGTTCAAGTTCTTATTTTAGTCAAAAGAGCTCATGACTGCATTACAGACAGTTAGCTTCACGTGGGCAAAACCAAGACTGCTGGAGACGTGCGCGGTATTCGATTTGTGCAGATAGCCGAATGGAAAATGTCAGAGGAACTGGCACCTACGGGATGCTTTGCCAATGGCAAGCGGTTTTGTGTGGATCTTGGATTCACATCAACATGTATGCCGGTGCAGACAGACATGCAAAAATCTTCACAGGAAAATGAGGGATTCCACTGACGGCAACAGCAGAAGTCTTAGAGACTCCAGTGAAGGCATGGTTTCATCCACAGCATTTACACATGTTAGCTGGCACATAGCGAAGGGATCAACGTGTCTTTGGATCTCCTCACTCTTGTCTGGAACCTGCAAGACACCCATTCAGCCTCAGCAGGGAGCTCTGGCATCTCCATCCCCCCACGATTCACCCTCCCCCTCTGCAGCGGGGATCCCCAGGGCTCTGCACCCCCTTCTTACCCTCTACAGCCATCGACTGAGGAAGGCCTGGAGGCAGGAAAGTACCAGCACCCCTACTGCGGCTGCGGAGGTTCCACCAAGCACTTCACCTAGCTGAGAAAAAGAGACAAAAAGAGCCTGGCTCATCACGTTTCACAAGCAATGGGTATAACCACACACCTCACCAAGAGCTGCCCCTCAAAAGGGCACGGCTGCTAAAATCGCCCTCAGAAATCTGTTTTCAGAAAGATAACTGGGTATTGCTCGTAAGTCAGGCCACTCCACTTCACTGCCAAGATAGACAACAAATTTCTTTTTTGGGCTGCTCATTTTTCATTCCTTCAGGCTACGCTCAACCAAGTAATCTCCCCATAAATCCCGGCTCCTGCTGCTATTCACGATGCAGTGGGGCTTGTTTAGAAGTTCTTAGAATCGGAGCATTCCTGCTGCATGACAACCTTCCAACCTCTTCCCTTTCGAAAGGAGCAAAATGGAAACCAGTCCTTCTCCAAGTTTATCAGAAGGGCAGCCAAACGCTGATGTTATACAGTAAGACCTTGAACTGGAACTAAGCAGCTATTTTAATCTATGGGCTTATTTCACGTCTGTCAAGGACAGTATATTTAGAACTGGACAAGCTGTTTCTTCACTGCACCCCTGGTCTAAAGAAACGACCCAAGCACAGCATTTCTCGGATGGACTCGCGCCCTTTGGCAAACCCCCGAGAAAAAGAGTTTAGATTACGCACCAGCTATCAACAGGGCCACGATTTAGAAAGTGCAAAGAAATGGCCACGTGATGCAGAGCTGGAGCCATCACTGCTGTTTAATCCAGCATATCAATCTAACCTTGCCTTCAAGGCGCCACGAGATTATCTGAGAGAATCGCTCAGGTCAAGACACCACCATAAAACAAGCTCTTTTACCACCGCTTATGTGCCCAGAGTAAGGAGAAAGTGTCGTCAGCGATGATTCCTGAGTGACTGGTCAAACAGACGAAGAAAGCTCTGCTGCTGCACAGAGACAGAAAGAAGGAAGAGCTTCCTGAAGGCACCACTTTGCAGCCACAGCACCACGCCGCAGTGCAGCAGGTTGCCAACATTTCCCAAAGAGCACAGATCCCTCTTAGGCATCAAAACAAGCGGAAGGATTTTGGAAAGAGCTTGCCCCCCAACTAAAAGGGTCTGCAGCATCTGCAAAGGTGACTGGGGTTTGTCCAGTTCTAGCTACGGCAGTAAGAAAAGCCACTCCACGCCTCACTGCTTGGCTAGAAACACTAAAAAAGTGGATTTAGCTACCAGAAACAAACTGCTGCTACAGCATGTGATTGCAAGCAGTTCTCTTCCTTTCCAATCAGCCATTTGTATAACAACGGCACTACTGCAGCTGCAAGTTGTATTGCAAAAGGGACCTCCGCAGACCCGTATATACACGGCAACGCCAGCCTGCGCCCAGCGGGCATTGCGTAGGTGCAAAAGGCTGGAGGGAATCGGAGGGGATAGAAAGGCCTTGGGACAGGGAGGCTTCATGTGGACAGGGCAGCCTGCGTGCCCTGCTGAAACCGCTCTTCTGGAGTTGAATATTTTTCTCTTGAGAGTGGCCAAGAGATAGGCTGACACAGCGTAACCAGACAAACTTACGTTTCCTTGGGACACCAGGCTAGTAACAGTGTGGTAGGGACCCACAGTCTAGCCTGGCTTTTGAATAAAATCATTAATCTAGGAAGTGCTATATTAAAGCACATCTTAATGTGGCTGAGGGAAGAGAAACGAGGTCCCAGACATCTTCCACACTGCCAAAGAAAGGGTGAAGGCAACATTTGCCAAGACCTAAAACAAGCAGCACCAGCTTCAGCACCTGCCCTTTCCAGAAATGTCCTGAGACCCACCAAAGCCCAGCGGAGCATCCCTGCTCCCTCACTAGCCCAGCAGACCCCAGTCATGCTAGTCTTTCAGTGTAGGTTTCCAGCCCTGCGACAATCCTACATCAGGCTGTTTTAAAAGGAACAGATAACTATGAGTCATATCACTAAAAAGTACGATTTCGCTCTAAATCCATGAACGCTGTGTTCAGTTCCTTCGGGCAAGGTCCGTTGGCATGACCTGGTTCGTTGTGCTCCCCCCCCCATTCCCGTAATACAACAGAAGGAAAACCTCTCTGGGCCATCTGATTTCATACAAGCGTTATTTCTTGGTCTCGGCACAGCTTGGCCAGCTTTGGGATCCAAGCCCGGCTTTGTGCCCACCCTGCTCAGGCTTTCTAGAAATGACTTTGTCCCAGTGCGGGTCGCCCAGTCTGTGGGTAACTGGAAACTTCAGTGTGTGTTAGTTTTCATTTTCAGGCTGAGTGTATTTTCAGTGTTGACTCACAGAGTGATTTTAAAGGAATAATTGCTTCCAGATGTCACGCATAGTTCGCTCTGAAGGAATACTGCAATCTTTGTTAAGGTTACAGAGCTAGACAGACAGTTTTCCCCTGTCTGAGCGGCTCTCCGGAGAGGATTTGGGAACACTATGTGTCCCGCCTGGATCCCACAAATGCAGGTAGGAGCTAGACCAAAATCTCTGAAAACACACACTTGGTTGGCGTGACACTTTGTGAAGTCAAAACGTTCAGAGTGCATCCACGATACAACTTTTGATTTGCTTGTGGCAAGAACATTGCGTTGGGGTGTTGCCGCATGGCCCAGTCAAAACCAGCCACGCCTAGAAGACCTAGATCTCCAATTTTACAGGAACATCCCTGGACTAAACGCAAACACAGCTCTGATGATCCTAAGTCCTCTTTGACTTCAGTGTCCAAAGGCTGGAAAAGGCAGAAGTTCTCAAAAAAGAGGCACGGGGCAAAAATCAGTTGATTTCTAAATCGATAAGAGAGAGCTTTAGTAAGATTTAAATGCCCAATTTCAACCTTTCTGCAATGGAATGATCCATTTCCTATTTTGAAAACATTTTTTAATTCAGTGAAATACAGTAAAATCCACTATGCATCATATGACTAGAAAGATTTATGAAGGTTTTTTCCATCCTGTATCAAGAAAGAGATTGAAATTGCAAACCTCCCCACAAAATGAAAAATTCAGTGATCTCAGTGCTCTACAACTAAGAGTGGGAGGTGTGGAAAACTACTGTCCTAATAGCACAGGACAAGACTGACGGCACTAAAAAAAGGGCTGGAAAAAAATACGGCTAGAAATAAACTGTCCTCTGCATCAGAGCACTCCATAATAGGTAGGAAACATGTTCCTTTTCCTCCAGAAATAGATGATACAGAACACCAACATTTTCTGTTCAACACCTACTTCAAAATGGCCCAAGAAACTGTAATAGCTAAAATAAGAAAATAACCAAACTGTGTCCACGTTCAGCGAAACTCCAAATACCTCTCACGCTGTAGCACGTGAAGAGCTAGTAAGCACGTGCTAAAATACGTTGAAGAGTACAAGAAAACTCAGGTTTAAGTTAAAGGCTTAACTGGGGAAGTCCCAAAGACATCCAGGAGGAGTTAAGTCTGTATTTAAGAGATTTCTTGAATAGGGCCAATTCATTTTAGTCAAAGGCATATAAAACATCTAATACTGACGGCAGCAGGCTGTAGCCACCAAAACTACACCCCTAAATGCGCTTAGCATTTGGGCCGCTGAGCCCTACATAACTAAAACATTAGCAGAGTTTGAGAGGTGATACGCTACGCATTCCACCAGTTAATTGCACCGAAGAGCTATCGCCCATGGTGGCAGGACCACCCGCTACCACGAGCTGCCTGACACGTCCCATCACACTCTCCTATTTTCAGCTGCCTGTAACATCAAAATACAGTTGAATTTTTTGACACCGTGTCCGATGCAATTAGATATTTCTTTGCAATCAGTTAAGACCTCTCAGTCATCACCAAGACGAGACTCTGACACGTCCTGTTTCGCCCAGGGTGAAGCTGTCCACAGTTTTAGCCATTTTGTTGAAAAGCCTTATTGCTTCCAAAATATTAAAGCCTGGGACTGGGGTTTGGCACAGATTACCACAGCGAGGAACGTCCTTCTTGGCATCCCCACGAACACTACCCCCGTGGTCATACCGGCGTCTGACAACACCCCACGCAGCCACAAGGCTCCTTTTCCCCGAGGTCCTGGCAAGTCTCTTGGGATTCCCCTCTGGGCAGGGACCGCTTCTTCTAGTACGTGTCACACGACAGAGGTTTCAGAAGGAGCCCTGGTTTGGCTTCCCTGACTCACTGGGCAGCCCCCTGGAAACCCGCGGCAGGGAGAGGAGCAGTCTGCTTTTCCTCACAGCCACGAGCTGCCAAAACCAGTATCCCCTCCAAACCAGTGGGGAGCAAATCTGTGACACCGTCGAAGTCTCTGCCATCAAACACGGAATAGAACGGGACGTTTCCGCTGGAAGGGACTGACAATGATCACCTAGTTCAACTGCCTACCAAGCAAACTGCCTAATGTACAAAATATTAAGCAGCAGCCTTATTTCTGGTATTGCCCCACTTCTCAGTCTCAGGACTTGCAGCTGAACCCACTCAAAGCGTACGTTCGCATGTGTAATTTATTAGACTATTTGCAGGCTTCCTCGCTGCTGGAGGGTGAACACGACGTCCTTATATCCTGATGCATATAAATAATTAAGCACACAGCAGAACTCTTCACTAAAAACTACTGCAGCCTTTTGCAGAACTGATTTCTAACCCTTGCCAGGACAGCTGGACGAGATCATAGATACAAAAACCCATTATGCTGCGGGGTATTTTGTAACTTAGCTGCCTGCCGAGGCAGTGGCGTGCGTGGTCCCGGCAGGGAGGGCAGACCTCAGCCCCAGCCTGCCTGCAGGACCCAGGCCTGCAGCAGTGGCTTGGGAAGGACCATTGCCCACCCCAGCCAAAAAACCCAGGGACTCACCAGTCTGGCCACTGGGAGAGGGCGAGTGGTGCAATGGGGAGGCTCCTGCACCCCGTGTTTGGGGTGGGCGAGGAAGGCACAGCGTGGGCAAGCTGGAGATGCCACCTCCGCCCCTCTCGTTAGTTCTGCTCTGCACCTTCCCCTAGACGTGACAGGAGAGAGAACAACGGGAACCTGAGCTGGCCGTGCTCAAAGGAGCCAG
This sequence comes from Bucorvus abyssinicus, assembly GCA_009769605.1. NCBI lineage: Eukaryota > Metazoa > Chordata > Aves > Bucerotiformes > Bucorvidae > Bucorvus > Bucorvus abyssinicus. The sequence continues at coordinate 1,578,424 of CM020045.1, forward strand.
CTGGTGGGCAGAGGTTCACTAACCTGATTTGCCGAAAGAGAACAGCCCAGAGAGGGCCGTGTCAAAAGCGCCGGCTCCCCCGCAACGGTGCAGCCCCTCACTTTTTCTGCTCCTGCTTTGCCATTTGTCCTGTAGACCAACCCGTCGCCTCCATCTGCTTCGAACCAAACGTGCTGGGTAAATATGAAGATTATTAAATAACTGGGGTTTTTTCCCCCCCTAGAGCGAATTAGACAGCTGAGGTTACGTTTCTTTTGAACGTTGACAAGCCATTACCAGGCATAACGTAAAGCAGTTGGCTGCACACACAGCCACGCAATGTTTTGCTGGGCTGATACAGCAAAATCAAGGAACTTATGCCTTGCACCCAGCTGCAAATGCTGGAGAGGCTCCTGAATGCCACCAATTTTACAGCAACTGTCACACCAGAAGAGCTGATCTTCCCAGACAGTGGAAATGCACAATTAGGTCACATTAAACATTGAGAAAATACCACAGTGGCTCCACATGCCAGCTAAAAGTGAGTGCCACTGGAAAGCAGCTCCTGGCTGGCAAAAGCCGTCCCAGCATCAGCACGCACTTGCTGCTACGGGTTTACAGATGAAGTCCACGGGTGCAGACGTGTGAGCAATCGCCTGAGCAGAGGGAGCCGTAACGTGTTCCCACGAGGCAGTGCCGTCAGACAGCCAAGGACAAGCAGGTTTCTCCCCCTGGAGAAGGCGCCGCTGCCTCTGCATTCACAGAGACAGAGGCTGGGTGCCCCTCTCCTTGGCAGCTGGTTTTGATGCGTCCTCCAGCTCCTTCAGGAGGGTCTCCTCTAAGGTCACAGTGAAGCCTTGGGTGGGGGTTTATTCAGTGCACAGCACCAAGCGTAGCAACTGGAGCTCTACCACAGCAGGAAAGGTGTTTGCGATGCCTTTGTCCTCGCAGCCACACACTACAAAGCCTGTCCTGGGCCAGCGGTGGGCTAGCGAGAAAAGCCCAGCCCACTGCTCACAGAAAGCCTTCTGCGTCCCATCAGTATCACCAAATTATGCTCAGATGATTTCAGTCTTGCAAAGCCGAAATGAAAGGTAGTCGTTGTTTTGGCTGTCAGCTCTGTCACAGGTAACAGACACCCTGCGGCTTGACATGTGGTGCTCGCCGCACAGAAACTGCGCTGAAAGGCTTCTGTGCCATTGCCACAACGGTGGTAATCATTGAAAATGTTACTAAAAGAGCTCTGTGCAGGACCCCAGAAAGAGATGGGGAGAGAACACGCTGAAAACTACAAACTTCAGCTCGGTGGAAGGTGTTGGTCTGCGTGTTTTACTCCCATGTCCCACGAAGTTCCTTGTGGAGCCTGTTGATTACAGAAACGTGTTTCATTTTGCCTGCGATGAAACAGACGCCCACGATGCAGCAGCAAGCAACACACCTGCGGGAAATGTCACCCAGTTTGTGCGACGGCGAGTGGGCAGCACAGCTCTCTCAGCACACGAATTAACACAATTCTTTAAGTTCGTTGAAAGTTTCCATTTTTCCATTTCTTTGCTATGCTTTTGCAGTAGAAACACTAGCTGCCACCATCAGCATTCCTGTTGCAACCTCTCCTCCATGAGCATCCTCACAGAGCAGCCCCACGGTGCACCCCCAATCCCAAGGGCAGGACTAGTGTTAACTCCTTCAGGTCAGCAGCTGAGAAGTGCCCTGTAGCCCCGGCCCAAAGCAGCATCTCCTCCCACGAGCAGCCACCAGAAAGGTGCAGCCCGGGGTGCGTGCCCGAAGCACCCTCTGAGCGTTTGCTGCTGCGGCGCTACCCGGGACCAGGGTCTGGAAGCAAAGCCATGCTGCCTAGAGGAAACAACCAACATCCACAACATTTTGAGTTGGGAAACTTAACTTCGGCTCCAGCCCGGAGCAAACTGAAGTTGGTCAAGTCACAGCACCCCATACATCAGATCTGATGTGGTCTGTCACGGCGCGAGACCACGACGCTGCGAGGCAGGTGAACTCCCACCATCGCTTTCCACCTGCTGCAGCAGCACTGCGGAGCAAAGCCCCTTCGGTGCCAATTCCCCAGCAGGGAGAGCACCGGGGGGGGAGCAGGGAGAGCACCCGGCGCGGGGGGAGCCGGAGCCGGTTTGCCCTGGCAGGGGATGCGCTGCAGCTCGGAGCTGGGCAAGCTCCCTCTCGCGGCTGTTCTGCATTTAGCCGGACAGCAGCAGAGGACCCCCGCAGGTGGCATCGGTGCCCTCCACGCGGGGCAGAGCCACGATGCCCGGCCCCGGGGCTCGCCCCGCAGGGCAGCGGGGCAGCCCGGGGTGCAGCATCTCGGCTGCGGGGGCACCCGCCGCCGGTTTCGCCTGCTGGGGAAACAGCCGCGGTCTCGTCCAGGCCCCCCGGCCCCGGTGAGCACCGCTCAGGGGCTCACCCACGGCTGGCTTCTGACAAGGTCAGCGAGGGCAGCGCTGGGGAAAGAAGATCAAAGAGAAAACTCTCCCCAAGTTGTAGGCGAGTCTACGGGGAGCAAGACCTTATCAGAACCCACACGGCAGAAAATAACTCGGGACCGTTTAACGGGCTGATCCTAATTTGGGGGAGACTTGGGACAGAGGAATATCCGATACCCGGCAAAGACAGACAGAAAGGCAGGTTAAGTGGTTCAATTCACTTCCATAGAGCGTAACCTTTCCTCTCTAACGCGCCGTGCCAGCCTCAGCCCGCGCTGGGGCTCGTGCAGTAATTTCCTTCGGGTGTCCCGTGGTCCTGCTCGGATCCATCTCCTGTAAGCGCTGTGATTGGTGAGCATCACGCTGCGAGCTCGGCCTCCGGCCCACAGACACCCGAGGAAATCTAGGATTTCTTTGCTGTTCGTGCAGTTTTCTCAGACTGCGTGACAAAAGTTATACCAATAACTAATTTTTAAGTGAAAGGAGTAGTGAGAAAATAACTTTGCGGCATATTGGGCTAGGAGATTGTTCAGACATTGTACAGTGACAATAAAGCTTTAGGATCCTTTGACTGACGTATATAATGAATGTAGCTGTCAAACTTTTGTGCAGCAATTTTATTTTGCATTGACAAGCTATTTCGCTAGCCAGGGTTTTGCATAAAAGGAATAATTCACATTGTTGCGGTGCTGCTATTTACAGAGCCCAGAGGACAGTGGCATCGCTACGATATAAATATTAATATCCAAATTTCTTTCAAAATACATAATTCTGTATGCAATGTACGTTACGTGCCCATCTCGATGCGGGGAAAGAGGCACTGCTCTGCAGAGAGAGGGGGGCCTGGAGCTGCTGGGGGTGCTGTTCATTCCCTGATTCATTACGTGGCCTTTGGAAAGGCACTTAGTCATGCCGCAGTTCAGTGTTTCTCTCTGCGGAGCGGAGAACAAAGCCCCAACACAAACCACACTGGCTGGTATCAGTCAGAGTGGCAGCGGTCGCAGGGTCAAGGGGCTCCTCTGAGCAGCCCTTGTGTGCTCGGAGCCCAGCGACACTCGGGGAAGGGCCGTGCTCCTCTGAAACAGCTTCCTTCTCCTCCCAGAGCAGTGGCGGCTGGGGCTGCCGCGCACAGCGGTTGTGGCTTGCCCGTCACCTTACTTCGGCTATGAGCAATAATGCCATGAAACCACGAGCTAGGCAGAAAACAACCGAGCAGCCAAAGCAGAACATTCAGAAGGGGAAAAAAATAAAAATTCAAAAAACAGATAGAAGGAAGGATGAGCCTCACAGCGCATTTGCTCTGCAGCCAAGCCCACGGGTGGGCTGTGTTTCTAAAGGTAGGAAATGAAGTGACAAATCCTGTTCCCTGGGGAGAGGTAAGCGACTGCTGAAATTGTCTTTAGGGGCTATTATTAGCCCCGCACTAACGCTGACATACCCTGTGCCCAAAGCCACGCTCATAAAAAGAGATATTCACAGCTCTGCAGCTAATAAAAGCGCTGGGCCAGCTCTGGTCCGGTATGGTTTGACAGCAACAGGTTTTGTCCAGGCATTCCTTTAATCATCTTCATTTTAAAATACCAAGAAACTCCAGAAACAGGAACTTCATGTCTACTTCCAAAACAATAGCATCTAGTAACGTCAAATAACATCTGTGACAAACCCAGCTTGGTGAGGGGTGCTAGAACATCTCACAGCCTGTTCATGGACCAAAGAGACATACATACCCAGGAAGGAGGGCAAGATCTTTATGGCACTGTGCCTCAGGTCCTGAAAACAGAGAAAGGAGCCAGGGCTCAGAGAGAAGAGGGAAGGAGCCTTGTCCTCATCCACATCACAGCCTGTAAGAGTTTAACCCAGAAGTTATAACTGTATGGTGAGCGCCCTTGTTTGGCACAGAGGGGTCCTGCAGATGGACTTCCAAGGTGGGAAATGAGCACCGAGGCGGCAATACAAATTACTTCAGGCCAAGCTCCAACATGTACCTACAGAAACCACATATAAACCCAGCCTTAAGCCCAGGAGTGATAAGGCGGGAGGAGGGAGCCCGTGCAGTTAAAAGGGCAGATTTAAGCAGTTCAAGGTAGCTGGAAGCAGCACTAATGCTTCTGGGTCGCCATCCTCACTATTGAAGCTGAAGGTACAAACCACCCTGCACGCTGGGCACATGACCACACGTCTGCTCCTGGCTGGCAGTTTCTGAAAAGCAACATTTGTTGGCTGGAGTTGGTTTACAGCCCGGCAGTGCCCCCTCCACTCCCTACTGCCATGGTGTCCTCTTCCCCATGTGTCAGCGACAGAAGACGGCACGTTACTTCGCCAAATTTCAGCACTGAGAATTTGATTCCAAACAGTTCGGCATCAGCTCTAGCCAAAACACTTCAGCCATTTCCAGGAATACTGTTAAGGGAAAAATATACTGCTTGGCACATGCTGAATAAATCCAGACAACCTTTTATAGGAGAATTTCTAGCTTCAGAAGGGGAATTTTGAAGTTTGGCAGAGAGGTGGCCTTTGTGGTAGAAACGTGTCTATCCCTATTAAAATCTACCCAGCTTTGGCCGGATGACAGAACACGGAAAGAGTGCAGCTAAGGGCTCCGTAAGGGCTCCTGAGCATTGCAGTGACCGGCTCTTTCTGCTGTGGGCGAGAGGTCCCTTGTCTCCACAGAGCCACGGCGACACGGCTCGCTTCGAGCTGTGAAGGAGGACAGACACAGAGCTACTGCAGCAAGAGGTGCAAGTGAGGAGCTTGGGAGCAAGGAAGAGACATGGTCTGGAGCCCTGGGAGAGGAAGGACTGGCAGAGAGGAGACCAAAAGAGACAGAGATTGGTTTCAAAACGGCCCTGCCCTTAGGAGCTGGCAGGGCAGAGGGACGATGGAGAGGGACGGGGAACAGGACGGGCTGGGGATGGAGACCAGGACTCACGGAGGTGAGGCAGACGAGAAAGGGGTTTGCTCTCTGCCAGCTGGCAGCATCTTCTGCTCGCCCACAACATCAGGCAGTTGTGCCTGCACAGCCCCTCCATGGCTGGATGGAGGTGAGGAGCCAAGGGTGGGCTGGAGAGACCAGCATTTCCATCTGACACCTCCATATTTTTCCAAATTTGATTGCATTTCAATGTGAAATAAGCCCAAATTTCTGTGACAATGTTTTAGCTGATAAGAGTCAAGGAAACACTGGCTCTGGCACCTCGTGAAACAATTCAGTTTGCCAAACTTTCTAAGTGAGGTTTGCGTGCAGGATAGCGAGAATTTCTGAAAGAAACACAAATACAGGTCCTCATTCTGCAAACAGCTTCCCAAACCCAAAGCCCTGCATTCAGGTGCCATCTCATCGTGCTGCAAAACCAAGGCCATTGGTTGGCCATTGGAATGGGACTGATGGTCTGTGAGGAGGTGGGCTGGCGGGGCTCCCATTAATCTCCTACAAACAGGGGTTAAGAGGATTTGCAGATTTACCATGAAAGCACTCACCCGCTCCATCACATCGCAGCATTTCAGTAATTCTTCAGTCTCGGCTCCTGGAGAAAGGACAAAGCCCATCAACCTCCATCTGAATAAGCGTGTTAAGTAGGGTTTATCTAGACCATGCTGCTCCTTCACCACTGCCCCCAGGGATTTACAGCCCAGCACACCAAGGCAGCTGGTTTCAAGGCAAGAAGAAAGATCTGCGGAGGAAACACCCGCAGCAGCCATCGGAGGACACCACCCCACCTTTCACAGAAGGGTATCTTTTCTGCGATCTTCAGCAGACCACGCAGTCCTCTCCTGTGGGAGCTCAGAAGCCGTTTCCCACACACAGAGAGCTGGCACATCAGCAGCATCCTAGAGAATGGCGTCGGTTCATTAACTGCTGCTAGAACAAGGATTGCCATTCCTTCTACTAAAAAAACTCTGAAGTGGCTACGAAGCAGGAATCAAAGGAGAAGTCAACATACCTCTTAACTCCTTTCTTCAGGACACATCTGCCTTTCCCTTTCCTCACCCACAAAGCAGGAGCAACACCACAGCTTTGACATGGATATCTATATATACTTCAGTATACAAATGTCCTGGAAGCAAAAGGTCTGGTTAAAGCGTGGTGGTGAGCAGAGCGTGCTTCTGTTGCTGTGGGAGAGGGGAGCTCTTCCTCCTGCAGAAGGCCAAGGCTCCGGGGGGTCTGTAAACAGTTTTGCTCTGCCAGACTCAAGTGCCTGGTTAATGATTCACCCCACACAAGCCGGCTGGGAAATAAGGAACAAGAGCTCGTTCTCCTTCCTTATACTGGCTGCATTAAGGAGAAAGAGCTCAATGTGAGCCAGTGCAAGAGGCTGTCTCAGGGGTGTTCTGACTTGAGGGTATCTTCATCCGTCCTGATGAAGCCAGCAACCACCAAGGGTCAGACTTGGGTCCCAGTCCCGCACAAGCATCTGCCCGCAATCAGGCAAATGGGCTTTTGCTGCAGAAGTCTGATTTTGAGGTCTGCCCTAGCTATGAGCAGCAGCGAGAGCTTTCAACGCACAGGTTGAGGCATCACGTCACGAGCAGTCTCAGCCAAACGTGCCTATTTATGGTGGCAAGTTAAAGGTGCTATGACTCAGGTGCCTGAGCAGGGATCTCTAATAATACCTTCCAACGACGCGTAATATGTGGGCAGGAAGTGTATGAAATAAGAAGGCATTTATTGTAATTATTTCAAAGGAACTTTAAAAACATTAAGTATTTAACGTTATTTACAGCCTGGCAATAGATGCTGGGAAGAGAGCTGGGAGCAGATAAACTCTTTTTCCTCAGCTTTCTTACCAGCCACTTGACAACACAAAGTGAACTCCACTTTCCTGCCTTGGTTTCCTTACTTTTACGGCCGCATCAGGCAATACTGAGCTGTTTAATAAACTGATCTGAGTTTTGCTGATGGGAAGGAATTTACAAAGCCTGGTGTGATTTATAGCAATGCAATACAAGGGTATTTAAATCGTGGCTTCTTCTGGCATAGGGGACATACCCCTGAATTTCTTGGTTGGGGTTTACAGCAAATTAACCTAGCAGGGGAAACGCTGGAGCGACAGCAGCGAGGAGCAGCGCCAAGAGGGAGAAGCTGCTCGCAGCTCTGCGCAGAGGGGGTCAGCAGCTCCCCAGGCCCACACGTGCCCTCAGAGGGGGCCCACCGTGACACTGGCGACTCGTGACACGGCCCACGGGTGACACGTGCATTCGTCCGCTGCGCTCTGGGCTGAGATGACAGCATGTGCCCGTCGCTGGCCACGGCTCCTCAGGGACAGCTTGGGAGCATGCAATATTGCACATGCCTACACAAACCCCAGGAGAACCTCTAGAACGGCCACAGCAGCGACCCCGAGGGGACTTCCCAATAACGGAGCAGAGGATATTGGGGAGTATCTTAGAAGCCGCTCTTTCAAGAGGGGTGTTTGGGGCAGTGACTCCCGGTGCCCAGCTGCAGCAGGGCTGCACATACGATGACAGGTACGGGAGTCAGCCAGCTGTCAACAACCGCCGCTTCAAAGGGGGATCAGAGAAACCACAATTATTTCCCGTTCGAACTGTAGAAGAAAAATGTGATTATTGCTTTTTGGTACCAGCATGCAGCAGTGTTTGCAACAGCTGTACATGGCCAACTGAAAGGGAAATTCTGCTTTTCTGACAAATTCAGTTTCTGATATTGAAAGCCTGGTCAGGACACGAAGACGTACCAGTCACAAAACACAGGCATTACAGATGCACTGTCAGGGCGGGCTGTGGAGCAGCTGATGTCGTCACATGAAGCACCATTTAGCAAACCCTGGCATCATCTGCCCCCTCCTTTCTAACTTACAGAGAGGACAAAACTCACCAATAGAATTGAAACTTTCTAAACAACAAAATAAACCCATAAAAGTTGGGGACAGCAAAGGCTTTGAAGAAAATAACTGTTGCCCTAAACGCTCAAATGAAGCCAAGAGAACATCTGACAGCAACTGCGGCTTCAGACTCCCACAACAAAGACAAAGTGAAGCAAACAGTCTTGTGTTTGGCTCATTTCTAGATGCCTCTTTAGTTCTGGGAAGGGGGAAGCTGGGGAGATATATATGTATATGCACAAGTACACTTGATTAAGGAAGCTGTAGAATGAAGATGCAGCTTTGGGAAGTCATTCTGTACATGAAAACATCGTAAGAAAGTTTGAACTCCTTTTGCATATTTACTGATTAGTTCAAAAAGCTTTAAGAGAAAGCAATTACTTGAAGTTTTCCAGCCTTTTCCTCATCCATGCAGAGACTGGTTTGGCACAGAGAAGCATCCTCTCAAGTAAGGCTTCAATAAGCTTGAAATTTTCAGAAAATTAATTAATTTTTAAAAAGTATAAATCTCTCTATTCAGGCACATGTTCACTACATCCCAGTTGAAATGTACTGGAGCGCTCCTGCGACCACTTACACAACACCCAGCCGCACGCGCTTCGCTTACCTTGTGTCTGGAGCAGATGTAGTGTCTCTATCTCCCCCCTCGTTAAACGCGCTCTGATGAAATGTATGGTCAGAACATGTCACAGAAGTGTCATTTTTCTGGGATCAACATCTGTTTCCACAGACTATTCACTCAGTAGAAAGCCCTGCTACCCCCTGGACCTGAGCAAACACCACGGTGAAGTATTTTGCTGTCCTTAGGACAGCGGTGGGCAGGGTACGGCTCTGCCAAAACCACACCATCCCTGGAAGCCCCCACATCAGCACGCTCCTCAGTAATGCCGCAGCCACAGTCCCAGGTAGACGCTTTCCTCACACTCGCCTGGTCCATCCAAGTTGTCCAAGCTTTTATGGGTGTTTTTGAAACCATGTTTAATATTTCCGTCCTCTCACTTTGGTTATAGGTGGTGTCACAACCAGCTCTCCGGTACCACAAGCCTTAGACAGAAGGTGAGCCCTGGACTTCTGTTGTGGAAGGTCCTCACAACCTGCTTCGTGGTGTTCAGATAGAAAATCAAGAGGTTCCTCAATATTCAAGATAAAATGGGACGATTCAGATATGAACAACTGCAGTTTTGGAAAGAACAGAGTAATTAGCACAAACAAAACTCACCAAAATGCAGATAGAAAAGTAAAGCAAATGCAAACGGTAATTTCGTCAAGACAGACAGTACAGGGAGGGCCATCTGTAAGGGCAGGTCCTGCTCACCCTTCTGCATCGATTTGACAGCCATCATCAGAATGGTCGCCATGGGCTGAAAGATCTGAGCCTCACAAACATCTAAACCAGTTTAAATACCCCCAAAGGACAGAGATTTTAAAATGACACAGGAGAGGAAAATGAAAAGAGAGTGACAGGAAATGTTTCTAAATCCTGAAGGTTTCTAATCGTTGCAGAATGAAGGAGAAAAATTATGTTTGAGTAGCAAAGATGGCTTTAAAAGTAGACAAACTTTTAACTAAGAAGCTCAGACACCAAACAGCCTGCCAGAACAAAAAGGGAGGAACATGTCCCTGGGGAAAAGAGATGACTAAACGTCAAGCAGAGAATCTCATTCCTTGGCTTTGGCATTCATTCATTCTGCTGTTAATTAGGGTATCTCCCAACAGAAATGCAAAGCCATGACTTAACTCGGAGGGCCAGATGACTCATGGGCTGAGGGCAATGAATGGAGCTTTGAGTGGAGACACTGATTTAAAAATCTGTGAGCAGGTCTGAAACATGCCGTGATCGGTGCCGACTCGATCAATGCTGCTGATCAGTAAATTGCTGAGTTTTTTGACAAAACTTGCCGTAGCAAAGACATAAGCTATTAGTGACTCAAGTTACAACAGACATGACGAGACTAGACGCTGTCGTGAGAAAACCAAGAGGAGCCCTTTGAAACTACCTGAAGGGGACAATAACCCTGCAGAAATCCTCCTTACGCAAAACTGAAGGCAGCAGCTCGCAGGTCCAAGTGCAGGTCGCTCACGACACGGGGTGCAGAGACGCTTCTAGGAAAAGGCAGCCTGAGGAGAGCCCTTAACCCAGGCAGCCGGGCAGAACCTCTTCCCTTGCCCATGACAAGGGGGCTGCCCGAACGTGGTCCACAGGCTCACTCAGGCAGGGGCCAAGCCAGATTTTCTCCTGTGAACCTGATACATTCTGGCTACAGGAGCAGAGTAAAAGCTCTCTGACTCCAGGCGATGGAAAGCAGGGCTGGCCACTAGATCCATTCTCTGTCCAGTGTGAGATGCGATCAACGCTTGTGCCTGGCACTCCCTTCCCACCTACAATAGGTCTCCCCAGGAAGCAAAGGACGGTTGAGCCACATTCAGAGCCTCAGACCATCTCAGGCTGTTCCACGAGGCGGTGAGAGGAGCACAAGAAAGAAACCAGGTCCTGGGACAAGCTCTGGAGGGCACCAATGTCTATGAAGCACACAGTGCAGTAAGTGATGACCTGCTGGAAAGTGACTTCCAAGGCATCTACCAAGAACCGCAGCCAAGTTGTGTTTTGGGGAACTTCAACTTTTCTGGGCAACCATATCTCTGGAGCTGGTGCCAGTCTTAAATTTCGGTGAGAGACACCAGACACCTGAGAATTTCAGGAGGTCTTAAAGCAACACAGATACCAGTCTCAGAAATGGTTCTTTCGAAGCTGGAATTATTTACAAGTACCTTTTCCTTTCCCTTCTCCTCCAATGTAAAAAAACTCTAGTTGAGGAGACCTGACATAAGGGTTAACACTCATTGATGTACAGAATCAAGATGAAGCTAAAATCTTCCAGAAATTATAGCTGAAGCTGTAGATGCTTCTTGCAAACTGTTGGCTGAAAACCCCTGCTCATAGAATGCCTCCCACCAGCTTTTCCTCAACAGCATAAAAACCAGTAGAAGTCATCTGATGGTCAGCGGTGCTCTGACACATCCGGAACAGCTTAAAACCACAGCCTTTACGCACAGCCATGCCCACAAAGACAAGAAAGAGAATTTTCCATTGAAAAGAAAAGCTCAATAGCTCCAGCTCAACTGGACAGTTAGAAGAACAAGGGTGAAAATGTCCCCCAACCAAGATTACATGACATATGCACCAGACAGGGGAGGAGGGAAGGAGAGGACCCTCACGAACATCACTAGGGAAGAAAAGTATTTGGGTTAAGCATCAGACATCTGCACGCCCATGGTATCAACCGTCATACAAGCAATTACTTGAAGGAAGAGTCTGGCTTTTTTCTTCTTGGCACATAATGAAACTGGAGACAAACGGTGTATAAATAAAACGGGGTGCTCTTGCAGCACAGAACGATAACAATCTCAGCAACTCATCGGCTCACGCCAGGAAATTCCCTTTGCACGCTGCTTGCAGGTTTACCAGCCTTATCAGATTGGACACAGACAATACAGTGACAGAAGCAAGCAGGCAAAACCAGTGTCCCCACAGCAGAGCTCGCAAGGAGAAAACAACACTTCAGGAGGAAAATCCAAACTACAGCTTGACAAAGGGCTGGGGCAGGAAATAAAGGGCATATGGCACTCGGTATCCTGCGTACCTGTGTATTGTATATACCACATCCTCAGCAGTCAGTTCCCACTTGAGCAAAACCACTGAATTACTGAGCGTGGACACATACCTACCTCAGGTCTACCGCTCGGTGAAGGACGGGTGTCAGACGTGCCAAATAACACGGACTAGTTCTTCTATTATGCTGCTGGTCACTAGAGCGCAAAGTATTTCACGAACGGATCGAGTAGCATCATCATTCTTTCACTAAAGGGAAACCCGAGCTAGCAAGCAGCAATGTCTCCAACTGAGCTCGCATCTAGCAAGTCCAATTCCAAGCAGCTCTTTGTAACCTTCTTAAATCTGTGTGAAACAGAGATGAATTTACATGTTACCCCTCACATAACCGATGAGAGCTACAACTAACGCTATTCTGAAGATTAGAGAACCTATAAATAGCAATTTTTATTCAGTTTGTTAAGTTTTAAGAAGAGAGTACAAAAGTCCTCCTGAAGGTTTACAGCCCTGACTTGCCAGCTGCCACAGGACACTGATGGGAGAGCGCAGCGGGAGCTGGGAACGGTCTCGCAAGGAGCTCGTGCCAGCACTATTCCACCTGCACCTCAGCTACCCCATTGACTGGGGGAAGCTCAGATGCAGAACCATACTAACGCTCCTCACACCACCAGCTGCCTCAGAGGTGAAGTGGCACTGTGAACCCTCCTTATGGATTCACTTGTCCAGGTCCTCTGGGTTTGGTGGCAGGAAGGTTCCCTCAGGAATCTCCACTCAGCAGAGAGCTCTTGCGTTGCTTCTCAGCATTTGATGAGTAACCACATAAATGCTGATGTGGACAGCTAGAAGCCCAAGAAACACCACTACAGGTACATATTCTCTTCCACACAACCTGCACTCATGTAGCCAGCCAGGGTCATTCTGGGGCGTCTATCTATTCTCCATGCCTACATACGCTATTTTAGATGCCCACGTACTTTGGCCGTCCTGCAAAGTCACAACACAAACAGCTTTGTGAGACAGACTCCTAAAGCTCTCTCCTCTAGCGAAAGCGACACCAAACAGACCGAGTTTAGAAATCTTGGCTTCATATCACCTGGTGCTTTGAAACCTTTTTGAAATATTAAAGTGCCTGCATCTTCCTTACCTGGACACTCAAAATTCTTAATCATACAACATTATGAATTATGATCTCTGCCCTAAGGTTAACAGAATTAGAGCTTCATAGTTCAAACACGCCGCTGTAACAGGTAAGTTAATTCCCATAACTTTCATCTATTAATAAATTCTGGATTTATTTTAGCCAAGTTTAAGACAATTAATCTTCTGCATGTTTCAGTGAAGCTAAAACTACAAAGGCAATCTCTATATAAAACAGCCAAAATCCATCGTTTTGTCTTCAGGGTCTGGGTTTTCTCTTGGATCGCTGGTGATGAAAGACTCCAAAGGAGCCTGGACTAAATGTAGTTTCAGGAGAAATGCTCTAGGACAGGTATAATTGTTCAGGTCACTAAAACATGTATTCAACCCATAACTGGGAAGAAAAGCCTTTGATACGTACGTGAAAACTCACTAAAAGCTTGCTGGAATTTCAGAGCATGATAAAACTTCTGAAGACAATAATGATGAGCCTCTGGATCTCTTCATCAAGTGTTTTAGATGCAGCAGAAGCAGACTAGAGTAAACATGAGTTACTGATTATTTTGATCTAACTAACCAACTAAGTATTTGTAAAATATGCATTTACAGAACAGACTTAAAATAAACCCATTAAACCCACAGCTTTTTGCTCCAAAACAAACATAAAAAGAAAACAATATGGTAGTTTATACCCCATTTATTAAGAGAGTCATCTACTACTTAATACACTGGTTGGGTAGCCATAAATCACAGTGTTTTCTTACTATATTAAGATGCAAGACAGTTTGGCAACCAGATAACAAAGACAAATTAGGTGGGATGGAGAAACATTTAAGCTGCAGCAGGTTAAAAACCTTCTAAGCCAGGGAGAGCTACAGCAGCGCAGTCAGACGGGGCGCTGGCACCAGGCGTCGCTGGGCACGGCACAGCTCGCTTGCCAGCCAGCTCCTCAGGTGCCTGGCAGCCCTGCCAGGGCCCCTTCAACTGGAATGTCGGGAAAAGGGACTGTCTGGGTGCCGCTTGTTTGGACACCGCCCAAAGAGCGCATCCCCAAAGCCGCAGGTTTTCTGCGCAGGGATGCCGTAGCTGGTTTAGGTAAGAATGAAGGCTTCTGGCAAGAGTCTACAGTGCAATCTGAATTCATTTGTGCCCACAGTGTAAGTATTAATCATTCTCCCAAGACAGTTTAAATATAATCGTGTCGGAATTTGCTATCTCCATGCAGCCATTGAAAAGTAGTGCCTATAGCGTTGGTGACTACATCGGTTCCTTTTTAATAAATCTAGCTCTTCGTGCTTTCGCAAAACTACGAGTACAAAAGCAAGAAGTGACAAAGCCAAGTATTTCTGTACCTTCCAAAAGCTACTCAAGCTCTCAGGGCTCTAGAAGTTAATACACCTTACGGCACAGGCCATGCACACCACGTTCAACGCTCAGGGAAGAGCAAAACCAAATTCCACTTCCTCTTTGCCAACGTGCCAAGTTCCGACTCCTGCTGAGAAATCCGAGAGGTTGCTTTGCTCCAGACAAGCAAGTTCAGATATGTTGGTGCTTGTCAGTGTAGCTGTGTGCTTAACAGGGAAACTCGCAACATTAGCTCCATCACAGACACAATTAGGGAGGTTTTTTTCTACTGGAAACAGGAAAAAAAGGGTCAAGCACCAGGAGCTTCAGCTCCTCAACATGCTGTGCTGTCCCTAAGAAACCCGGCTGGTATCGGCTGTAGCTTCAACGGGCATTTACCAAGTGAACATTTATTCAGCTTGAAAAGCACACACAACAGTTACCTCAAGAACAAGAGATGTAAAGATGGTATCAAGCTAACAGCCTACTGAGACACAGTTTTTGTAAATGGAATATTTTAGAAAAATAAGTGGCAATGCTTCATTGAAATAACAGAGTTCAAATCTGCTGCTTGAAACAACTACTCTTACATCAGGATGGCAACAGTTAGTAAAAGCACCAATTTCTTTTCAGGCTGTAAATGACCGTAAGGCTAAAGGCATCATGAGATGTTTTTTTAAAGAATAAAGTCTTAAGACATAGTAAGAAGGGGGAAAACTTAAACAACATCTTCAAGAGATTGTTACCTCATTGCAACACACCTACTTCATGTATGTTGCGTGAAAACCTCAAGCCTTTTTCTTTTCAAAGCCCTCATCAGGAACATTTTCAATTAAAAATGAAAAAAGCTGAAAATTCAGCCATTGTACATCAGGTGCATTTGGGAGACAACCCATGGTCAAGCGAAATGATTTGATTTCTGTCTATTGTCAGTTTACTTTAAAAAGCAAGTGTGACAAACATCCCTTAGTCACAGGCAGGAGATGACTGCTCAGGCAAGTGGGGCAGTAGCAGGAACACACCCCCCATCAGCTGGCTCTAATACATCCATACAGCTGAGATACAAAGAACTATTTTCTTTGTATTTGCTATGCACAGACTGAAAGTTAGAGAAAGACTTTTCAGAATTCCAATATATTAATTCTCACCGTATTGGTGTAGTGAGGGTAACGTCAAAACAGCCCAGGGTTTGGCACATACCTGGTCATTTCACAACACTTCAGGAAAGACACTTTAAAAGCACTTCCACAATTCTCAATGCAAACAGTTTTAAAAGGAGAGAAATATTGGTATTTTAGAAAGAATCACAGTAGATTCAGTTCCTATTTTTCTATTAAATATGGTATTTCAAGGTAGCTTTAAAAAAAAGAACCAGGCTCCCTGAGATTTGTCTCTCTGGTACTCAGCAACTTGTGACTTGACAGCTTCAGTCTGACACGCAGCTTTGTGGCAGAGACAAGTTTTAAAGCATTCTGCTATATTTTGGCTTGCACGTGGACACTAACGCGAATTGGGTTTGTACCACGGAAATTCAGATTCTTTGCTTGTCTAAGTAGTGCAGAACCTTAAAGTTCAATACGGACCAAAGACGTGAGTGACGTCAGGATGGCGTCTAGCGAAGGCTCGAACTCGCCCTCTCAAACGCTGTGGGTGCACTGGTCATTCAAAGACCAGGTGCTTCTGATATAAAGACTATGATTTTGTAAGCAACGAGTCTTCAAATACACATAAAACGTAAATGACACTAGTGCAAACCATGGCTTTGCAACTTACTTGAAGTTTCGTTCTGACAAGTAAGTTATCTGGACACATGTCTACACGTCCTTAAGAGCATTTTCTGAACTCAGGCCTTTAAAACTGGTAAAACCCCCAAGCCACAGACTCCCCTGTATAGTCAAAACACACTATAGCTACTTTTCTCCAGTTCCATGGGGACATAGATTTCTAAAAAGATTTGGGTTTAAACGCCTTAATTTCTTTCAACTGCAATTCTGTTCTGCAAACAGCGATCCAGTTAGAATAAAACACCTCCATGCACTAACAACCGCTTTATTTACACAGCAATTTTCCAGAGTTAGATAACATGGTGTATGGAAATCACAATTAGTTCAATTTCCATATCTTGGCAAACCGGAGCTGTTTCTTTCTAAAATATAATGATATCTGTACATTTATATGCAACAAAACCACCAAGCTGGGCTGAGAACTCAGAGACCGTCATTCCCACAGACCAGCACCACCCTGTGCTGTTCAATTACTGTCAAAGACCTTTGGAAGATTTTTTCCTGCAAAATAATCCTAAGCCCCTCCTACAGCCCTTTCTGCAGAAGGAGAATTGCCTGCGAAGGACACTGTACAAGATCGAGGCTCAAACACTTATCTGTCAGGTTCCCAAGTTCAGTTGGAATCCTGCCAGCAGCCCTTACCACATGGAATCCTGTTGTTAAAACGAAATCCATCAGTGGCTTGGGCACATCTTTTGAGGAAGAAAAGACATGTAAGATTTTCTAAACAAAATCAGGAGGTTAAAATTTAAGCACAATCCTTAGACAGAAACAAGGAACCAAATAGCTGTATTCTCAACACACCAACATTTTAGTGCCTTTGAACTGAAAAGGCATTAAGAGCTACAACTTGAGTAGTCAATGCTCAAGTCCACCATCATTTAAAAAGTGGTTATTTTTACCATCACCACACTAGCAAGTTATTCTGTATATTTCAGTGAAGCAAAGCTTTGAAAAAGCTGTCAAGAAATAGATCATTCATTTTGGGGTGTTTTAAGGGAGCAGTAAATCTTCTCCATAACGATTATTTACACAAATTCAAGAACTTACTTTGAGATAATGGTTTGAGTTGACTTTTTCCCCCCGTAAAAAAAAATTCCACCACATGATAAAAAAATGAAATGAATGTGTATTCCTGACCATGCAGATAATGTCACAGCTAGAATCTTGTTGGCTAGTTTATGACGAGCAACTGCACCCGGGGCAAACAAAACGTCGGTTCCTGCATCGGGACAAAGCCGGGTTGCCTATATGACACTAGGATTGACAGCAAGATTTAAAGTAAACTCATCTGGAATTCAGATCCAATGGAGGGAACAGTGGGAACGACACAGTGAAGGTACACTTAGGTGCAATTTCATGCTGGTGACTTTTTTTTCCCCCCTCTTTTTATGCTTAGGGCAGATTTGAAACCAGGAGCTGCATATCCAGGGACAGCCCCACACAACTGAAAGCTGAAGAGACCATTAGCACATTTGTACACGAACTCACATCGACTCGGTATTTACAGATTCCAGACAAAGGTCCATGGTAACAGTTGAAGTCTTTTCACACATAAAAGCAGATAAGCTACTACAAAGAATGCATAGCAGGATCACAGATTTTCCACAAGCATATAAACACGTGTTTTAAAGTGCTTCAGATTAACCCCTTGCAGTATGAGCTTCTATGTAGTGCTGTTCCAGTCATTACAAAACGATTTCAATCACTTCCCTTCGGTGTACTGTGAGTTCCAGAAAAACGATGACACCACTGATGTGAAAGTTTCAGGTTCTACCAACATAAACATACACATTACTTAAGTTCATATGAAGTTGTCGAATACTTTGGTTTATCATAGCTCAGGATAAATATTTGATAGAACAGAATTGCACCTCTCTGCTCTTAAGCTTTTTTTTCCCTAAAAAAATACTCCACCGTAAATTGACAGTATTCTTTGGTAAAAACAGGACATCTGGCCAGTTTGCATGTGCATTTATTAAAATAGCCTAAAAGTGAGCAAATGCCGCTGCCATACTGTCAATTTACAGGAATAACCCTTTGTTACTCAGCGAGGAGTATCAAAACATAAGCTTAGCAGTCAGCTATATAACAAGCTGAAACATCTTCAGCAAGCAGAACAGGGGATCAATCACATTTGAGAACACTTTTTTGCTTAACGTTTATCCTTTCCGTTACAAAACCGGTAAAATGCTCTATGCCTGCAGACAAGTCCATTACTTTGCGGTGACTACAGAAACGTTATCCGATGGTGCGCACGCTGTCAGGCTTCTGGTAAGCAGGTAACAAACTTGGGAATAGGGTGTGCTTATCGACCAATATTCAACCGCTCAGTAGCTGTGCATTACCTACCCTAAGAAAAGCCTCTTAAAAATTCAGTTAACTGCTACAAGTTATGTGAATATATAAAAACAGAGCAGATCTACAAGTATAACACTGAACATACTGTACTTTTATTAGCACAAAAAGCCAGAACAAGGCACAGCAAGCAGAAAAATACATCAATAGAAGGGTTAGTGGAGCGTACAAGAATAACGTTTATTGTACTTGCAGCCAAATGTTCCCTACCTCACACAGGTCACTGCCATAGAGAAGGAAGTAGAAACATACTGTAGCAGCTGGTAAAGAAACTAGGGAGCACTCGTAATTGGTACAAAACATTTAACGGGGGTCAGGGCATTCCAACAAAATTTTAGTGCAAAAATGTCCAAGATGGAACTATTTTAAGTTCCATCTCCAATTAAATACGCAAACAGAACTCAGAATCTCGTTTCCAAGTAATCTGTCGGAACTATGATCAGTGCATTTCACTTTCAAACATTTTTTAAAGCGCAAATGGAAAGAGAATTACAAGTAAAGCGTAACAGTACCTTTGAAACCTGACATCTACTTCAGAGATGTCAGATTTTGTATTCGGATCATTCGGCCACTTTTAATTTTCTCTGTAAAAATATCAGACGACTTTAAATACTTAAACATCTTTTCTCTTCACTGTTACCTTCCACTGTAAGTTACCAGCAGTCAGGCCATCAAATCCTTTTTTAAAAAAAAAAAAAACCACAACCTTTTGTTTCCTGGCAATAACCTAATCCCGTGTCCTGCCACTAAGCCAGTAACTGTCACTGGAAGGTATTTATCTGTCCAGGACAGTATTACTTTTGCTAACAATGCCACTTATATCTCCAAGTGTTTAAAACAGAAGTACAGTACTGAGCAGGCAGATTCAAGTCTTAATGATTAGGAAACCTTATACACTGAGAAAAGCATGATTCATCTGTCAGCATCAAAGCACCCTTAACTCTTAATGGACTGCTTCTACTGAGCTGCTCTTCGTTAAAAGAAAATACTCTTATTCACTAGTATTTGGAAACTTCTTTGTGAGCTCAGTTAGTACTTTGAGTAGTGGAAAGTTTGCAAGGAGATAATTTTTAAAAACTCTTCAAATATTAGCAAAAAAGCTCCTCTAATAAAGCTTTTCTTTATTCGCATTACACGAATGCTCCATGGAAAATGCCTCATAGTTTCTTCATCCAATTACTACAGCTATAAAAGGGAAACTAAATATTTAGAAATTAGCAAAAATATTTTCATTAGGCCTTAATGAAAAACGTGCAGAATTGTGTCTGCTTATTGTTTCCAAGAGGCATCACAACTTAGTTTGATTAACAGCAGGCAGCATCTGACAGGATACTAACACTCAGCTTAAATAGGGTATTGCGGAAAAGCTTGACGCTGTCGGTGCGCTCGCTGCGGTTAAACCGTAACACACACACAAAAAAAGCATTTTCTAGAAGCTTATTCTGATTTCTGTTCACTTGGTTTTTAGAGGCTCCCGCTCCAGCCATCGCACCCTGACTTTTTGTTTATAGTGATACTCTTTTAGAAAGTCTTGCAACATGGAGGGTAGAGGAAGGTCATCGATCCCATCGTACGTAGTGCACCTGCAGATGACTGCCCGGCAGATATACTGCAGGCTGAAGGGGAAAGTCCTGTTCAGAGACACAGTAAGCAACGGTTCGAAGAACATGCAAGAGCTCGGGTCTTTGTAGTGTTCCAGGAGCCCTGTAACAGTGGAGGAGTGAAACACGCAGGGATCGTGGGCATCGAAACTGAAGTTGTGGTTCCACTGCTCGATGCGTGCGTGTAGTGATCGGTTGTAACGACGGAAGCTCACAGAGAAGAGGTAGTCCTCCTGTGCAGAATCCCTGAGCAAAAAAGTGCCTTCGGGTTTACCCTCCAGAAGCGCTTCTGCTTCATAGCGGTCCATCACACCCCAGTAACACGGGTTACCTGTGATCTGAAGTAAGTCTGGCACAAGGCAATGGATGTAATCGATCTGAGTATGCACTTTCCAAGCACCCTGCCTGCTGATATGGCCATGGCTCTCCCCGGACATCTGACGCTGCTTCTGCCTGCGTGACTGCAGACAAAGTGTTGTTGTGTCCTCTTCAGAGTCACAGTTCCCTGGAGGCGTTAAGTTTTTGTCCCCGGTCAGCTCAGTCATACCGGGGGCTAACTTTGGTCCCAGTTTATACAACGGATTAACCTGTGCTGTAGCTTCAAAAGTATGTATTTGGGCATTGGGAGGGGGATCAACCCCTTCTTCGATACTAAGTCTACGTCTCTCTCTGAGCCTGTCTTCTTCATCTTCTGTGGAGACCAAGGAAGGATCAAACGTGTCAAAAAAAGTTGAATGAGGACTCACAGGCGCTGTGTGTTGTTTAATCAGATGCCACTTCTGAGCCAGATCTGAGCCTGCAGGAAAAGGGCATTTCTCAAGCATTAGTTCAGAGAGGTGGATCTTTCTTTTGTTAGAAAACAGCGGTTTGGGCTGTTTGCTGTAAGTTCTCATGGGAAAACATAGCCCAACAGTATCTTGTAGACGCTGTCGCAGAGAACGGCTACCCACTGTCCTGTTTGAGACTGCATCCATATCATGGACAGAGCTCACTCCATACCTTCGCTCCCTCCTCTGCAAACCACTTCGTGTTCTACCAAACCTTTTTTCCGTATCCAAGGAGCTCTGGGTTTTAGTAGAGCAGGAATGCTTCTTCTTCCCACCCCACGGAGCATGCCGAGAATAAGAGTCCCTTCGAGCAAGTCTAGCTCCCGTGGTGACACACGAGTCATTCTCTTTCTCGATGCTTATTTCTACGATCTGAGGAATTTCTGTGACACAGTTTTGGTTCCGCCTTGCCGAATTCTTTGAAGGACTTAAACCTAATTGCAAAGCAATGTTTTCTCTCAAAGGGCTGCTGGGTTGCTGCTGAGGCAAATCAGTTATCTGGATGGATTTCTCTTTAGCAGATGAGCAACTATGGGAGTTCACAACCACGTTTTCATTTTGGCTTCCACCCTCGTGACCGAAGAGATTCTGGCACCTGTATTTGAAATTGTTCCACATCTTTCCCACTTTATCCATGGATTACGTTATCTAAAGTCAAGAGGAGAAGAAATATTAAAATCAAAATATAGTTTAAAAAGAGGGTACATCTTCAGTTATCGATTAAGTTACAGACAGGAGATGACTGTTAATTGAACACACCACATTTGAAGCAGCGCCTTGGTGTTTGTGTGGCGATGTGGCAGCGACATGCATCACATGGCAGTGACACGTTTTGCACCATTTGGATATGTAGAAAAATCACCAGGAAGAAAAGGGTCGGGAAATATGCAATCTAAAATTCTTCATCTTAGGAAGAATTTTTAAGTTGTATGTAACGTATGGCTTCCTGATAAGATTCCAACAAGCAGCAGTAAAACAAATCCTGAAAAAGAACTATTCAAGTCACTCCAAACTATAAGAGCAGTTAGTGAAACCCAACAAGAGTGCTGCAAATGTCCAGATACACCATCTAAAAGCAAAAGCTCCGGCCACAGGTCAGATGAATTCCGAGTTGTAACTGATTAGAAAAAATAGCAATATAGCGGGGGGTGGGGGGGAAGCATTCAGCACTCTTACATGAGACAATCCGCAAAAGGCAAGGAAAGGCAGTAAGGCGTCAATAGAATTTTAGACTTATAAAGTCTCTGATATATCAATAAAAGCCACACATACAAAACAGCTAAAAAACCCCCACTGAAATTGTCTGGCTTTATTACTTAAGATATAAAAGAATGAAAGAGCCCAAGGAGCTTTTCTATCTTTAGTAAGAGCACTTAAAAAGAAAGCAGCTCTGCAGCAGAAACACGATGACAGTGAATCACGAAGATACAGTAAAAAGATAAAAACATCAGCAATGTGTATTCTGCAACTACTTCTTTAGAAACTACGTCTGATAATTAGAACAGGACTGCCAAAACACTGGACTGCCCTAGGACACAGAGAAACAGGCTAATTCTGTACTAAAAAAGTCAGGCAATGCCAAGCTAAATTAGATCTTGTTAAGTTCTGAGAGAAGTGCTAAACTTAAAGGACTAAAACATGTCATCTTATCTAATTTAACTCTTAATGGAAACTGCTCTGCCCTTTGGAAACATGTTATTTTGAAGCCACATTCCTCTGCTGCTGCAGTTCTTTTCCGTTCATAGCTAGAAATGAATCTGAAGCAGTGGTTGAACGCACTGGGTCTCATGAACTAATGTGGATGATGAACAAGTAAGCGATACTCTAGCGATCCAGTCTAGAAGTCCCTTAAGACAGAAGCACAGCTGGAAGCCCATGACTTTATAGCAGAATCCACTGAGAGTGGGGACGAGTCAGAGGTATCGCTTACATGGGAATCATGGAAGGGTTACGAAGGTGAAACACCTAACTGTTACAGGAACGGAAATCAAGAGGAGCAAGTGCTTTCTTCCCTATTCCCTCCTCAGATACTCCAGCAAACCTAGATCTACATCCAATAGCATAAAACAAAACCTTCAGAACTCAGAGCAGATGCAGGGAGGTGAGGGGAGCACGGAAACTGGGCCTTCACAGTCACTGGAGATTACTGGTACAAGCTACCTAGAACATGGTGCTAATGACAACCTGAACATTACCCAGGTAGTGACTTGCAGAGAAATGTCCTGCATAGAAGATGCTACAGAGTTCTGTGCCCGTGTAAAAGTGTGTAAGCGCATGAGCAAGGAATGCCTTCCTGATTAAAGAAATAGATATTGCTAAATTTGTTTATTTAGAGATGTTTAAAATTTTCAGGAAGGGAAAAGGAAGAGAGGGTATATAACCTCCATTCCCTTGGGAAGTCAGGCTAGAAATAGGACGCATCTTTGCGACAGTGAACTGGAGCTACTTTTCTAATCAAACAAACACTATTCAGCGATGCCTTTTATTTTGAAGTTGCTCATTATTGCTTTTCCTTTGCACTATTAGTCTATAATGTCTTTAGACCATTTAGATGGGGGAAAAGTTCTCTATGCTCACCCAGAAAGCTTCAAGAACAAAGAAAAAACAAACGACACAACTTCACGCTCACAAACACCCCACCATACTGGCTTGGCAGACCGTACTTTTGAGAAGTTCTATTTAAAAGGTTAATGAGTTTTTGTCATACTCAAGAGAATATCAACACCCTTCTTACCCAGAAAAGCATACGAGTCACTGCAGCTTGTCTTGAGAATATACCTCAACAGGAACTTGCTAGATTCCTCCTCTGAGTTGTGCACATGATTGCTACAAAGAGAAAAACCGTATTTCTGTTAGTCTTTAGAGTATCTTTCAATTTAGATATTTACAATTAGACACTGGTATCAAAGGGATATTTTACTAATTATATCTTAAATGCATACATGGAACTGCCTGCTTTTTTTTTTAAATATAATTTTACATATATATATATTTTTAATGCATATTAACATAAACAAAAAGAGTCACAGAGCTTTCTTTTTCATTCATTTACAACAACGGTAATTGTCAAATGGAGTCCAGGGAAGGACCCTCAAATGAAGTTTTTGAGAACCGAGAGCGAAGCCACAGCATCCGGGCCACTGGAGTGCCAGGCACAATGGACATACTCAGGCCTGGAAAAATGGTTTCCCCACATGTTGGTCTCCAGTCCAAAGCAGCGGTTCCCAAGTTGTGGTTGGCAGTGCTGTCAGATCACCTCATGCTGCCTCTCCTCCTTGTTTCCAGCTGCTACATCACATCAAAAGGCAGCTAAAAATACACACTTTTCTAATATGACTTTTCCAGGTAAGCAACTGCTGCACTTGCCACAAGGATGTTATATGATTGTGAAGCAAGAGGAGTATGAACCATGATTCTAAAATTGGGGAAGCGGAATACAAGACAAGTTCTTTATTAAGAGTCGGTCAGCGCTTCCCTAAAATAATCATCGTTTTTCAGAAATCCAAGCGGACTTGAGGGATTTACTATGTGCACACCACTGTCGGAAATCTACTGTCGGAAAAGCAGTCAAAGTAAAAGCAGACAGAGGACAATAATTTGCTTCTCCACTCTAGAACCAAGGTCAGGACAGCAGTAAGAGTTAACAGAAAACACTGGAAATTTTTTCTATTTTTTTTTTTAACAATATTCAAATATGATGTGTATTTACTGGAATAAAAAAAACCTACAAAACAAAAAACACATGAGCAATCACTAGGTGAATATTAGAAGTTAATATTCCTAGCCAGGATCTCCAGAGTAATGTTAGAGAAGTACTAAACATTTTTAGTTTCCATTCACCTCTGGAAGCACTGAAATTGCTGAAACAACATTAAGGTTAGGCCCTAGTACTGCTGTTGGAAGATTCCATACAGTAACCGTTGCCGAGATCTGAGATACACGTACAAAATCTCAGTACAAAACAAAGATTAAAGCAAAAGCAAAGTTCTTTTGCAACTTTAATGTTTATACCTATTTCTTTTTCCTCATTACATTCCTAGGAAGTCTACCAACAGCAGACAGTAAAACCTGCTAGAATCAGTTCAGAGCAAGGCCTTAAGAGCGCAAAAATGAAAGGTGACGTTGCTAGAATAAGGGCTGTACAATTTTCGACAAAGCCTTCCTTCAAACATTAGGTTGTTCAGGCCTCTGAAGACATACCTGCATTCCAAACCAAACCAGTAATGCTGTCTTACTGGGCACAGGTGGCAAAGGGGCTGCATTCTAACCATATGAACCCATTAAAAATACAGAAAAGGACACGGAAGTTATCCTGATACGTCATGCTTAATGGTACTTCTCTTAACTCAAAGGAGCACTGCCAGCGGTTATTTTAGCCGAAATGGGAAATAAACGTAATTCCACCAAAATCCAAAGTGAATTCACCCATCTGTAGATTTTCTAAGAAAAAAGAAGTTATACCAGTGGTCCTAAAACAGAAATAATTTCCATTTGAAAAGAGGTTATCTACTTCTAACTGGTGTAAATTATCTTAAACCAACAGGGATTATGGAAGCAGTGAGCAGTAATATCTTAACACTATATGCCCATTTGCAGTAGATTGAGAGACACTGAAAGCCATGGAGTTTGCATGGATGTAGTCTTCAGGTATCCTGAGCATACAATGGTGAAACTACAAAGAGAATGAGGAACACCATTTGTGTAATGTGATTTAAATAAAGACAACAGTTACAACCCGTCTGTAATCCTGCAACACCGCATATTAATAGATTACTGTGAAAACTCAGACCACTCTTTCCCGAAGCATCACAAGATCTAGCCAGAGCTTCCCACTTGCGACTTCCTAGGAGTAACATACAAAGCCAAGGTTGTGCTCTGTCCTAAAGATAATACCCTTGTTTCACAGTGTTACCCCATTTTAAAATGAGCTGATACAGTAGATTACATTCAAAATATTAACTCCTAAAAATGGAGCACTTTCACAAAAGCTGATACACTGCCCAAGGTGTGACACCTCACAGAACAGGTACCACATGCTTATTTCAAACCTGAGAATGGAGACAGTCCTTTGTTTGGGTATTTTCATATGACTAGAGCTTCAAAACATTGGAAGATAACAAGGACAAAACATTGAAGGAAAAAAACCAGACAATTCCTACAAACAATAACCTGAAAGGGGAGGGAAAGGGGTTGGGGGGGGGGGGGGGGTGCAGCAGAGAGATCAGTCTCTCTGCTCCTTGCACACTTTAGTTCAACGATGGCACAAGCTGGGCCAACACATTCAGTGCCACTGGTGCACACCACCTTGGCCACGGAGGTGGAAGTGAAAGGAAGAGACTACACTTCTATTTGGATGTTTCCTTAAAACGATTCACTTAACAGTGATAAGACTCCATTATTAAAGCCACTTGCTTCTGTTGCTGAGGAGGGTCATGTCCTGTTTGCCTGCTCTAGGCTCCAGCTCCTAGGGAGGTGCTAACAAAGCTGCTCCTGAAAGCGCTCCTCAACCTTATTCAGTCAAAATGAATAAGGCTGGCAAACACCTACCGTTTAAAGCAACCCACGTGAGGAAGGAAGAAAGGGCAACACTAAGGAGTACAAAGCAATTTCCTCTCTGCCAATACACATTCTAGAAGTAATGAATTACTACTACAACATTTCTTAAACCAACCTACTCCTTGTTTTTTCAGTGGATCCGTGCATTTTTCTACACACAGAGAAAGGATCTCACTGCAGACAGCTCACAGAAATGACTTGGAGGGCTGGAAGGAGAGGTGCTGTTATTTTTTTAAGTAGACAAGATAAAGAGGCCAAACGTTCATAAAAGCCTTATTAGTGCAGAGTACTACAGGTTTTTCCTAACAGCCTCTGACAATTTGGAAGTGCTGGCACAGGAGGTGGTCTGGACACCATACAGCTGCAGAGCCAACCAGCTCAAGGAACTAAAAATTCCAGTCTAAAATGAATTCTCAAAAAAGTCTCAGTCATTTACTCCAGCTGGTTTATGACTTCTGACTAAACATTCATGTTAAGCACAAGGGGGGAAAGGATGAGGAGGGAGGAAGCAGCAGCCAGGGCAAGACTGCTTCCTTCCACAGCAGCTGCTTGGTTCTGCTCATGATACTAAGACCTGAGATGGCTACTTGGAAGAGAAATCTCAATTTAAAGCCTATATATTAATCAACAGTGGGGCTCAGGCTGCGAAGAGAGAGATTAAGACTCTGTTTAAGCTGCTGCTTCGAACATTCTTGCTGGAAATTCAGCCACTGAAAACATTTGCTTCAAAAATAAAATGCTGAGTTGGCTAGATGGGTCCTGCTAAAACACAAGTTTCAAGGACTTAAGCTGGCAGACTGTCAAGTCAAAGAAAAATGATATTTTGCCATTGTCCCAACCTGAAAGTAAGAAGTAATCTCCCCCCTCACCCCTTCAGTGCAGATTCACAGTGAACAAAAAGCAGTCTTAGCTTGGCCAGCTGATGTTTTGCCCATTTCTTTGCAAGCAGCTACGCACTGATAGCTTCAGTTCAAAAATACCAATTCAAGATACTTTGAACAGTGAGAGACATCCTTGTAGCCCCTTACTAGACTTTGGGTTACTCAGGTGTGTGTTCACGTGCCAGATTAGACAATACTGTACGGTCACCATCCATTTCTTTTCTCTTCAGAAAATCTGAAATCCCTGAAATGGAGAAGCATCAATAGAAGAACAGAACGTGACCACCACTGAACCAAAAGTAGACAGTTGTTTCTGAAATACTCTTTTCCCTGCACTTACACAAGTGTAGTGGATACAGTACAACCACCATGAACAAAGCTAATATTTCTAATAAAGTTTCACAGAACTACAGGTAGCCAGCGTAAATTCTAGATATTGATACAGAAACAATGCTCTCCAGATCTGCCGAGAACTCCACGTACTGGTAAACATCTATGGCAGGCGCTCTGCCAGTTCAAGAAGATGGCATGTATTCACTCCAGGTAATGACCTCCTCAAGTCATTTAGGCCGCATCCTGATGGCCTCTCATCATAACATGCAAATCCACACCAGGAACATTAAATGGAAGCGTTTCTTTTAAATTACCTCCATGCACCCTAAGTAGGCAACTGATAACTTCACATTACCATTTCAAAAAGTAACAGAAACAGTATTAAGTCAGCAAAGTGAAGTACCTGCTGCAGAAGAGAACTCTAGGTGACTTGCTGAACTAATGCCTTCTCTCCCGCTATGTTTAACGAAGCTGCCAGTATACTTTTTTTCAAATTCACATGGGCAGAATAAATGGCTCCAGTCAGCTCAAATGGTTCAAGTTAGCTATGGCAGCCCTCTTCACGGCCTCTGTGAAAGCGGTAAGTACTCTGAGAAAAAAGTTATGGACCTCTCCCTGAGCAGTGCAGAATTTGGTTCTACTTTTAAGAGGACCAACAACGCATATCCTTCTCTATCAGGTTCTAAAATATAAAGAGGTCTCAAATTGATGTAAAGAGTGATCTAATGGTAATTCAGATTTAATTCTTGGGAGTTCTGAGTTAAGGAAAACCATACCCTGATAGCTATGCCTCACTGAAAGCAAAGGGAAAGCCAAGTTGAAAAGCTGGGTCAATCACACCCCACTTCCTTGACTAGCTCTGTAGAAACATCCCATTTAAGATATTTTGTAAGTAGACCACTTCATTTAATGCAAATTACCTGTTTTGCAAACAGATAGTTCCTCTGTGCTTGGATCAATTGATACCGATTTAACAGTCCTATTTCTTCTCCCTTGATACTCTACATTTTTTCAAAGGCTCACCAGCCTGCCTAAGCCTCTCCCTCACCATAGTACCTTTGTCCCCAGCAGCACAAACACCTCCTTTACACAGAGCTCTTCTCATGCACCCAGCTCCTTGCCATGTTTCCTTTCTATCTGACCGAGCAAAAGATCATATTCTCTAACACAAAACAGCCACCTCTGAAAAATCGATAAAACCCAAGTACCACTTGTCCTGCTCTAGTGATGCACCTACAACGGTGCCTGCATAGGGAAAAGCAGCATTGCCATTCCTGCAACTTGCAAGACATATTTAAAAAAAAAAAAAAAAAAACCACTTTTCTTTCAAGTCTGAGTGAAAAGGACTCAAAAGTTCCAAGATTTCTGGAAGCACAACTGAGAAGAGTGTCAGCCTAAGCTGTGATTTCTTAGGAACTGCAGTTAAAGTTAGTGCTAAACTGAAGTCTAACTAGTGCTACACCCATTTAAAAAAAATAATCTCTTGCACTATGAGTTACTCAGTTCATAAATTTCCCATTTCTGACGAAAATAAAAATCCCACTGAGGTTTTATGGATAGCATCTGTAAATTTTGTTCACTGCTAACACTACTGGAGTGAAGCAAGGGCATACATGTATGTAAAAGTCAAGTAAACTCAGGAAAATTCCACAACTAAAAATGAGCTGCTTGTTGCAGCAACATAAATTACTTGAAATCTTTAAAACTATGAAACATTTAATTAGAATTTATAGTACCACTATATTAATGGATGACCCACAAATCGGTCAAACTCTCTTGTGCTACTGCAATACTAAAGAGATTAAACTTTAAGCTACTGGGGAGAAAAATGCTGGACCAGCCTGAGGTCTTACCCAGCTACGCTCTATGTGAAGTAGAAGGTGGACAGTGGCCTGGGCTGGGCAGTTCTGATAGCATCCCCAGATTAATAAAGGGACCTTCACAACGACTTCGCTCCCAACTGACATTCTTCCATGCCAGAAGTCTGACAAGGAAAACTCACTAACTATAGCACCACTGGCAATCGTAGATCAGTTCCTGCAGAAAACAGGTTTCCATAAAATAAAGGCATCTGAGTAACTGTGGAATGAGACCAGAGGATTTAACCTGCAAAATATTTGGCAAGCGAGGAGTTAAAATCCTGCCTAAGACTACCCCACAGCTGCTGTCAGCAGTCAGGCTTGTCAAGAGAAGCTCTAGGCTGCCTTGACAAGACTAATTGGCAGCGAACACCCAGTTCCCCAGGCTGGGCTGGGTGGGTAAAAACATATAAACCCTGTGAAGGAGGAGGAGAAGCTGAAAGGCTGCTGGTCTGTTCA
Source organism: Bucorvus abyssinicus (assembly GCA_009769605.1). Classification (NCBI taxonomy): domain Eukaryota; kingdom Metazoa; phylum Chordata; class Aves; order Bucerotiformes; family Bucorvidae; genus Bucorvus; species Bucorvus abyssinicus. The sequence goes on from CM020045.1 coordinate 1,608,445, forward strand.
GTGTTTTCACTTGGATCCACAGGCAACTTTATCCCAGACTATATACCCAGTTAGAGCTATTGGAAATGGTTTTCTGCAACCTTCCAGCTGAAAGGAACCCAGGCTTGATGGTTCTGTACTGGTGAGCTCTGCCAGTGAGCACCCACCAAGCTTTGTTGTGCAGGGTCACACGGGTACAGCCCACCGCAATGTCAACACCATGATTAAATCGTTGTGGAATGGAGATTTTGGGTTTCACATGCTACCAAAAATTAGCTTAAAGGCGGTACTGTAACTTGAAAATTACAGATGAATACACCAGAAAAATCAAAACTAAGACTGTCCTGGATATTCTGTACATTAGCCGTACACAGCACGTGCAATGGCAGCTGATGATACATAACAGATGACAGACATCTTTAAAGAAAGGGGAATGAATTTAAAAACCCCCAACATTCTGGAAATTCTCTAAAAGCAAGCTGCACAACAGACCGATGTGGGACCTCCAGAAGTGTGGAAAGACACTTAGAACGTACTTTGACCTCTACTAGGAACAATGATTTCAGTGAATTTGAAGCTTTCTGAAACTCTGCCTTTTGGGTGCTTTTCTGAAATATTAAAACTCAAGTAAAAAACGTAAAGCATTAGCCTTGCAGGTTCAGCCCCTGAGGCAGGGAGATTTTTCTTAACAGTAAGGGGAAAAGAAACCATATCAGTTTGTTTAGCTTAGAGTTTTATTGAACCAACCAATGTCTAATTATACACACACAAATTAATATATATAAAATATATACAATGTCAATATAATCCAGATTTTTTTTTGGTACAAGTCAGCTTAAGTATAAATATTGAAAAGTCAGAACTAAACTTCTTTAAAGCCAAGTGGTCAGCAGAGACTTCATCTATGTCCCTGCCAAGGGTCATGTTTTAGGCGTTTCACTTTTAGCTTGCTAGTCAAGAATTCCAGCAATGTCCAGTAGCAGGAATATTTCCATAATTTAAATAACTGGAGATTTAGAAGTGTTAAAAGACAAAGTCAGTACTTCTACACAGTCTCTGTATGAAAGACATTTCAATAAGCGTTAACACCAAATTAGGGTGTCTGTGAAAACAGGAGATAGTAATGGAACCGCTTGAGAGTCAAAGCACCAGTATCACCAGAACAAATTCACCCGAAGAGCCAGCCATGGAGTAAGCTGCTCTGGTTTTCATTGCACCGTTCCTTCAACTGATCGTGACGTTAAACAGTACTAATACAAAGATCCTTCAGCAATCTTCAAAAATAAAAGGCTCAGGGTAATGAGATTATAAATGACTACATTCAGAGTTATTGCTCTAACAATAACAAAAACTCTTTCTCGGAGTGACAGCACAGGAAGGAGTCCCGCTTTTTGCAATACCTGCTCTCTTTCTGCATTCTGCACCTCTACACAAAGAAGACTACTGAGTACTTTTAGAGGATCTCTGGGTCTCGTGATCAGAGTGACTTTGTGTTTTCAAGTTTAAAAAAAGAAGTAACACTTTCCTTGTGCCATGCAAAACAGGAATGTCCATGATTCAAAATACAGTGGCAGGATTCACCATAAAAGCTTCAAGCAAAACATGTAACTCGTCACTTCAAAAATGCAAGACTATGACTACAGGCACAGGACACACATTAGAGAGACTCAACAGGCACCAGTTTGAAAATCAGGTCTGTCTTCAAATTCTTCTCAAAATAAAATGTAAAATGCTTTGCCTTTTGATGTGGTCTGTCTAATCCTAAAGCTGACTCCAGTTTTCACTAAGGATTGCACCAAGATCTAGTCCTAGACCACTCCTATTAATTCCTACTAATAACAATTAATGCCTATCTAAAAAAGGCATCTTACTAACCTGGGAAACCACTCCAACACCCCACCCCCAACAGCTCATTCAGTACTGGGAAGTTGCTGAGTATCTGGGGGCTCTTGTCCCATACAGGTAAGTGTAAGTTGCAGGCTGCAGGAGCCGTAACAGTGCTAACAGGAGAAACTATTAACATAAAAAGACAAGAACTATTCCTCTTCATTTTTTTCAAAATGACAGTTCAACTGTTACTCAAAATACCAGACAATCTACATCAACATTTTCAAGCAGACAGGGACAATTTGTTCGATAAATGACTTTAGGAAGCTATGATCCTTCAGTATCCTCCATGATGAAAAAAAAATTATTCTTGATGTAGAGTTTCCTCAATTTATCATTAGGAGACACGCAACAGCCTCCATGTCCAGCTGCCGTCACATAGCGGCCAAGAGCTCCTGATGGAAAACATGCATGGTGATCACAAGAATGAGAATCTGGCTGAAAACCAAGTTTTCCTGAGGTACCCATGACTGGCCACAGCTTGAGTACCCCCAAACCATTAGGTAAAGCCGAAAGGTCTGAATAATTAAACCCAGTTGTGCAAATTCACAGATACCTCAAATGCTTCTGCTATAGATTGGCAGGAGTCTACGGAAGGAGAGGAAAACCAGAGAACGCTGTCTAGTGTTTGACTGTACATAAGGCTGCAGATTTCTGACAGCAGTGCTGGCATCAGGGGCACAGAGGCATAGAGGACTAACCCGTAGGTAACAAAATACATCGCGATTTGAAAAAAAAAAAAAAAAAAAAAAAAAAAAAGAAGATTTATCTTCATCAGAGTTCTGAGAAGCAGACAGACTGGAACATCTTTCAGCAAAACCTGTGTCTTAAAGCTTGAACTAGCCACCTCAAAAGCAGCAGATAAATTCAGCCTACTGAGTGGGCTTAAAGTCTGCTTCCCAACAAGAGGGACATGCCTTTGGAAATGACTTTTTTTTAATTGATTACCAGCGCCTAATGCCTCCTGTTCTCTATTTCCTAGGCTGTGTTCAGAGGTTGTTCTTCACTCTTCTGACTCTCTTCCAAGCAGTCCTGGACATCCTATTTAACCTCAAATCATATATACATAAGAACAGAAACAGCCACAGCCACTAACCTGTTAAGTCCAGTTACCATCGCTCAACTTCCACTATGGGTGATTTAAAGCTATCTGGAGTATTACGAGAAGAGCAGTACATACAGCCAGCCTAAAATCGGAACACCTTTGAACGCAGCTACACCTGCCCCAAAGTTAGACCTTTGTCTGAATACTGGTGGTTTGTTGCAGAGGTGTTTTTTAGTCTATTTTATAGACTAGAATAGACTATTTCAGTTGGAAGAGACCTAGAGTGCTCATCTAGTTCAACTGCCAGACCAACTCAGGGCTGATCACAAGTTAAGCCGTGTTATTAAGGGCATTGTCCAAATGCTTAAACACTGACAGGTGTGGGGCATGGTCCACCTCTCCAGGAAGCCTGTTCCAGTGTTTGACCACCCTCTTGGTAAGGAAATACTTCCTAATGCCCAGTCTGAACCTCCCCTGGTGCAGCTTTGAACCATTCCCATACGTCCTGTTCCAGGATCCCAGGGAGAAGAGCTCAACACCTCCCTCTCCATGTCCCCTCCTCGGGAAGCTGTAAGGAGCTATGAGGTCGCTCAGCCTCCTTATGTCCAAGCCAGACAAGCCCAAAGGTTGCCTCGAATGTTGAAGTACAATCACTTCCCATTAGAGCTAAAAAACACGATTCAACTTCAAAATTACTAAGATGATCATAAAATACACATGCAAAGTGAAACGAGTAGGAAACAAGGATCCGAAGCACTGGATTCATCTGTGCTTAGGGGATTTGCAAATGGTGCTGCATTGGTGGGCCCACCTAGTAAGATTCTGTAATGTAGATAGCTCAATACATTGACTTTTTTTCCCCAATTTGGCTTTCACTGTCCCAAATCAAAGACCACAATTTTTGCTGATGTAGCTGTATCTGTAACACCACCATAGCTCCTTTCATAAAAGAAAAGTGCAGACTGAGCATGAGGAAAACTTATGATGATTAACAGAACCATAGAACTAAAATATCCCTCAGAAGAGAGGCATCAGCTGAATACTATCACACACTCTCCAGCGCCTGAAGAATGTCATGCTGCTGCCAAGGAGCACCATCGTCTCCTCAGCCCCTCCAGGACACTAAAGGAATGCGCTTAAACTACTGAGACAGAAAAGAAGAAATTCTGTGAGCTATGTCATCCATGATGTCAGTGTATCCTTCAATCAACAACTGTTAACTTACTGTCCTCTCTGAATTCAGAAGAAGTTGAAAATAAAGACAGGTACCTTGCTTTGGAGAGGACTGCCTCACTGTTGGCAGGAAGCTTAGAGGCAGTAGGCTTTAAAAATTACTTGTTTCTAAGAGTGCAAATGAAAAAGCTTCCACCATCTATTTTACAAGTAAGCTGTACCCCAATAACTTCCTCATGAAATTAAATCACTTCCTTGAGCAACAGCTCACTGTAGATCTACAAATTACCTAGGCAACAGATTTTTGCAAACCTTCCTAGCACCTACTCCTATGTTTGCCTTTGGCAGAAAAAAGTTTGACTCATTTAATGTTCAATTAATCCACAGTCTCATTCTTCATAGAAAGACTGCTGGAAAAACTCAGTTTGCTGGAAACAGTAACTGTAATTACCAACCCTCTTCAAGTCGGCCAAAGTTAAATTGCAAAGTAGATTTTTTGGCATTAGAGCTATAACTTCATGGTACAAAGAAAAGCAAGCCTGAGTAACAGAAGAAACTAAGCCCAACATTTGTGAGAACTCAGAAAATGAGATACAAGTGATAAGTTTACAGGAAAAAATTGAGAATGGACCCCAAACAAGAACAGCCTCTTTCTGGATTTGTCCTGCATAACAACACAGGCCAAACAATTCTGTTGCTGTATCAAACTTTTGTCAAACAAAGCATTATATTGAAATATTTTAAAAGAGGAGTATAATTTATCACATCATAATAATGAACAAATTGTAAACCACAGTTGTACCGCATTTTACCTTCCTACAGAACAATATTCTCTTCTCTCCACAATTTTCAGGTTTGTTTTACTCACTGCATCCTGGGATTATGAGAAAAAAAAAAAAAAATCTTAATGCCTCTGTATTTCTCAGGAAAACAGGAAACACCACTGCAGGTGTCCCATTGAGAAACTTGTGTGAAATGGTACACATCTCATTTGATGAGACTGACAGACTAAGGTTCTCTTCACCTGTTAGAGGCTTTAAAGCTTGCACAGGGATGACCCGTTCAGCCATCCACAGATACACAGTTAGTACGTCATGGTAACTGAACTCGCACTTACGGGACAAAATTGATTCATCTCTCATATTTGACGACAGTTTAAAAATATTTTAGAACTTGTGGGCTATGGAGATCTTTTGCAGTCTTTGTTTCTGCTGCTACACAGTCAAAATAAGAGAATTATTTGCATAACTAAAATAAAACATGATTTCATAACATGGTAATTTTTAAGCCTATAAGCAAGAACTTACAGGACTAAGACCAAACTCATTTATGTCTTAAGAACCGTTTACAAAATAGGTATAACTGCAAATCCTCAACTTACCTATTGCCATCTCTGAAGCTCAGGAAGAATATTTTCTACCCAAATAGGCCAACTGTATAGCTGAAAACAGGGCTGTAACGTCCCTCTGGAGCTCCCTACCAACAAGGACTTAAAAATATCAGTTAAATACAGACAGCCTCAACAAGACATGCTACACTCATTTTTTCCATTCTTAGAATTCTGAGAAAAACTAGTTGCAAAAAAAAAAAAATGCCAAACAGTGCAAAATAATAAAACAAAAAACCAGCAGCAATCAACAGATGTGTGGAAGGGACAAACCAAACAACGCAGAGAGATTTCAAGCTTTCAGAGCACTTCAGTAAGCCCCTAGAAGCCAGCTTCCAGACCTAGTCCTGGAAGCAAATAGAAGTTTAATCAACAAAAATTCAGTTTTGCCTGAATTAGATACATTTCTATGGTCTACAGTAGAACAAAATGTTTTTCCAAAGCCACTTGAATCTAAGGCCAAACCTTCACCTAAAACACAAGATGACGACTACTTTTTCAGGCACAAATTGCTGCTCTGGGTCTTAAGGCCCTTAATCTCATTTATTCTGTTCACAACTGTTAGACAAACAGCAAAATAGAAACCTTGTTCCACACAGTGACCATCAGCCATCTACATAAGCAACTCTGAGCTACAGATGAGCATAATTACATGATAGTTGTGATTTTTAACCACATTCCTTCTGACAAAAGCACTGAAAATCCTTTAACAGATGCCTCACTTCCAAAGAAGTTCGAGAGAACACAACCACGTCATACACACATAAGGACTAACAGTTCTACCAACAAAAACACTAAATCCTCTGACAGATGCTTCAGAGCCCAAGGAATTTGAGAGAACAAAACCATGTCATCTGCACATGAGAACTGATGCTGGTCAAGCCAGATTCTTGAAGCAAAGCATTTTTCTTCTTACAACACGACTGTCTGAGCATTATAAAAATTAAAACTTCCGACAGATTCCCAAATTTTCTCTTTTTCAGTTCCAGTAAAGGGAAACAGTGAATCACCAGGTCAATCTGAAGGAGTCCTTTTATTTATGCAAATAAACTTTGCTAGAATGCAATTCAATGGGCAATAAAGCCATCTCTATAAACTACCATGCAGGTTTACTGCACTTGCAAACACCACAGAAGACCATAAAGGAAGTTATTTTGGAATTGTCCTGCCAGAGGACTGCTAAGTTTCCTTTAAAATAAAGAACAAAAAAGTTATTTTCATCCTCAAAGTGAATAGGACTTAGAAAATCAGTATTTCTACCATTTTACCACTGCATAATATGTTAAACTTCCAGAATAAATGTACATTTTCTCCAAAAGTCCATTTCAAACATTCCCTTCTAAAGATAACCAAGCCATCAAAAGAAACCAACAATGGCATAATCCAAGATGGGACAGAACGCTGTCAATCGCCAAACCAGGCTATAAACTAATCATGTTGGCAAATACGAACAGGCAGATGATGCCCTCCTGAAACACTGCAATGGGATGTAATGGAAGAATAGCCCAGACCATCAAAGGGTACTCCCAGTAAAAACCTGCCTGGCCAATACATGCTGCTCAGCAAAGAATACTCAAACGGGTGAACTATTTATTAGCACATCCCTGACAGCCTCTCCCATAAGCACTTTGCAGCTCAGGGCCTTAAACACAGAGGTAGTACCTCTGCATTCGCCAAGATCATATTAACAGACATTTTCATCTCATAATTTTAATTGAAACTATTACATATCATGTGCCTTACATGTCTAAGAACCAGAGGTCCTGTTGCCAAGTTTCTGCTTCCATAAATAAGGCGTCAACATCTTAAGGACAATGATTGTGAGGAACCTCTTCAGGAGACAAACCACATACCTTTTTGGAGATAAAGCTGGTCTGATACTGAATCTTTAAATCAAATTTATATCCAAATCTACCCAGCATGGTGACAACCTGCATTAAGGCCTTGACTTACTATTAATGAATAAAAATAAAGCAAAATCAAAGCAGATCATGTTTGTTGCCGAAGTTTTAATGAATGTCAAATGTCCAAACGAGGGAAGCCACTGGTGAGAACGTGCAGAAATGCCCAGTGAGCTCTCCTGGATTCAGGAGACTTTCTTACATTAAGGGAGTGGCAAGATTATACAGACATGAGAGAGAACCAGTCACTGCAGTCTGAAGGGACACGACCACCCCTCTGCACCTCCTCACCCCATCACACCCCGCAGCCCGCTCTTAGGCCAATGCTGGCACTCTCAGTTGTCTCCCTCAACAAGCTGTTATCAACTAACCCAGAAGAGGAAAAGAAAGGGGAACATCATGGATTAAACAAACTGGTTGAATGAAAATGGAGAAACTGTGTCAGAGAATCTGGGGGTTCCAAGCACATATCAATGCAAGTATAACTGAGGACGGGTCTGACAGGAGCTTTATGAACTGTGATCCCAGTTAAGAGAACATTGACAGCACCTTTCCTGGATCTCTGTCAAGTGATCAAAAAGGTCCAGCCTATATACTATATCTGAAAAAAGGCAAGGAAAACCAATCATTTCAATGCTAACCAAGCCAGGTACCCATCCCTGGGAGGGAGAGACTCCCTGAATCCCTTAGTATTAATAATTTTACCACCACAACTGTTGGACAGCTTAAAAATACATAGTTGTTGTCCTCTTCCAAGTCATGAGTAAGACCAATGAATGAGAAATGAGATCTACCAAGTCTAAAATACTGAGACACAAGTGAATAGAAATTTTAACTTATTGAGGAAGTTTTAAATAAAAAAATGTGTTTTGATAAAATCGCTGGTTTAATTACTCCAGCACATCTGAAGCAATAAATTACAACCCAATTTTGAAATGCTAGTTGTATATTTAATTGAATTCCACTTTCTATACAAGCAAAGTTTAACATGTTTAAAAAAACCCAGTATGTAATTCACCATTCCCCAACAGAAATGTGAAAATTAAAGATCTAAGAAAGCAAAGCACCAACTAAGTAGCGTGTTTAATCAAATCTATCACACAAAGATTCCAGTCAACTGAAGATTAAAGATAATTTGCAGTCTAAAATTAATTTACTTTATCCATATGCTACTTCAAAAGAATAAGAGACCTCTTACTGCACTAGTGGAATGATTAAAATACTTCCTTCTTCACAGAGGCCAAATGTCTTTTGGAGAGCTTTTACAAAGTTCAGTAATGGGTACTTTTTCCATAAGCGAGTCAGTCAATAAATCAGACTCTGCTGCACCAGCCTCACTGCAAACCCATAACCTACGGTACAGAGGCAGAGTATATAGTGAGGTGTAAAAGCAGAAGGACCAAATCAGACAGAATTCAAGGTATCAGAAGTTAGAGACACAGTGGGAATCAAGTCTGGTGCTCAGGTTCTTCAAGACACAGGGTACTTGCAGGTCTGCCCTGTTAAACACATTCACCCTCAGCAAGCCAAGTGCCATGAAGAAAATTAAGCCAAACAGGCATAAGCAATCCCTATGTTTGTGTTCAAGGCCAAATATTCTAAGAGAATATTCTAAGAGATTAGCTCAATCAGTTTATATCACAGTCTTGATCAAGCCTAATTCATTCAACTGCAGTCCTTGAGTCCTTTGATTCTTCAACTGCCACAGTGACCCAAACTTTCACAAGTAAGGTTTAAGTAACTCAGCTGATAACTCAGTACATAACCACATAGTTTCCAGCTAGCCAGGAACCCACCGTATATGGCTACATAAAGAAAATACTTCAGAGTCCTCAAGAAGTATTACTTATCTGGGCAGCCCCTGTCTCCCCCTCCTCCTTACCCCAATCTTTCAAAGATAGGCTTTAAATGTTTTGCAGCTGTCCAACATTAAGGCTGAAGAATTTAACAACCATGGCTGGGTAAAAGCACAGGGTGAAAAGCAGCTACCACATTATTCAGGAACTCAGGACCAGTTACAGATCCAGAAGAGGTTCCTGACTGCAAACTTCCTGAACAACATCTGGATAAGGTCCCAAGAGCAGGTAAACCTGTAAAAATAGTCCTTCTTCCTTCCAGATAATTCTTCAAAGGTGTTTCTACCATATAAACTAGTGCAGACTATGCAGAACTACATTGAGTTTTAGCCAACCTCTCTCACAGCCAAAAATATCAACCACCACCACTGCACACATTTTCTGACGGAGATTTTCAGAAGGTCTGCATAATCTTCTAACTATGAAGTTAGTGAGCCATTTCATATTTCCTGAAACTAAACTGCACATTAGATGATTCACCAATTAGTGTATTCATGAAGCTTTAAAAAGCAATCAAAATTTCATTTTTGTTGAAAAATTTAACGGAGATGTCCAGCTGTATGCATGGGGAGAGCATGTGGGCTTCTCTCCTTTATTTAACTTCACTAACAGCTCCGTTAGCTGGTGAAAAATATTCAGTGTGTCAGAGTTAATTTATAGAGCTGACAAAGTAGAAGGGCTCCAGAAGGTATAGCATACATTTACTAAACACAACATTTTAACTGGATGTAGCTCCAAGATTAAAATAAGCCGTCCAACAACCACACCACACAAACGTGTATTGTTTCAGGGCACTTCTTACTTACTGGAGCAACCGTGTGCTTTGTCAAACTAAGGCAGAGGTTCACAATATCGGGAAAGCTGAAAATGCTCCTGACCCCAAACCCCATCAATCAAAACGCCTTTTTTTTTTTTTTTCTTTAAACTAGGTAGACATCTTTAGAAGACAGCCGCTAAGCTTGGACAGAGGGGAGGCACTGCGTATTGCTCGACACAACCAAACCCTGTGGCTTCGCAAAGCCTCTAGAGATAAATCCCAGAACATAACCCTAAGTGCTAACTTCCCCTTAAGGCTGAAGACACTACTAAGTGTAGCTCTTGGGGAAACAAAAGGCAAGGAAATCAGCCCAAACCAGATGGCTACTCCAGAATTACCTAACCAGCCAGCCTATTCCAGTAGTTTGGAAAAGGAATCAATATTTTAGGAGTTTGTGGTGAAGTCTTTACATAAAGCTCTTCCTTTCATTCTCCAGTCAGGAATGCATATATTTTGGTGAAGAAAAGGGGATCCTGTTTAGACATTACATTTGTTTTCACTATTTGTAGCAGTAAATGAAACATCATCCCTTTCAATCTTAATAGATAAACCTACCATATGAAACTGACCTGGAGACATCTGATTCCCATGAAGCATCCACCAAAAATGAAGCTATTTATCAACAGGCTATCACAGGACAAGGTTGGTTCCTGTTGGAACAAGCTGTTCCAACAGCTAACAGCAATCATCACTACCCTTTGATCAGACTAAAATATGTCTCCTACCGCACTTTAAACACACTGAATGAGACCAGAAAAAGACATGTTATGTTATACCTTCTTGGGTTGTTCGTCTGTCAGGGAAACACAGGAATTGCCACATCAGGCTCAATGAACAGTGGTCTCTCTAGAACCCTGTTGGGTTTCACATGTTTCAAAGATTAAAATAACCCTTCTAATAGAATACAGCTGATTTCCAATCCCATCCATCTGCTCTCTCTTTCTTAGATGTACCTGGTCCACTGGAGTATCTTGGTTTACAGATTGACACCAGAATAAACTAAGAGGTTCTTAACTTGGGAAACTTGCCGCCTTTCCACCTCATCAGCTGGGGTTATGTTCGGGCTAAGGGTTGCAGGGCATCTTCAGCAGGAAGAGTTTAATGGCACAAACCTGCATGACCTCAAGATTTCTATGGATGTAACACAACTGAGATACAAAACAGCCCTAATGTTACCTGTGCACACAGTGGCCCAGGAGAGACTTGAACTCAGAAGACAGGTTAGGAGATCTAAGTGAGTAAGGCGAACAGCATTTGGGGGCTGTGATGAACTCCACGGTCACTGCCTAGTGACACAACCTCAACTTCCGTCCCTGCAATGGGCTTACGAAAGGACATTCCATCCTGCTCAATAACCCGTCGGGACTCAAAATGTCTGGCGCCCATCTCTGTGTTGCACAAACACACTTGTGCAGGGTGGAATGGGACTAAAAAGTCTCTTTTGTAAGAGTACTCTATCTTGGAGCAACATTCCTGAACTGAAGTTAACCAGGTTTACATGAAAGGAAATTCAGAATTAAACCTTCACTGTATAACCCCCTTAATAAAAATAAAAGCACTTCTAGAAAGGCACATTAAGACACTGATTCTGTGAAGAAGTTCATGCTAAAGGGTCAACAATCGCCTTCCAATATTGGGTCTTAACTCATAGGATATTTCTAAAATCACTAAAGTGAAGCTACTCTAAAGATACATTTTAAATGATAATGCACTTAAAACCCAGTAAAATATTTACTGTGGTACTTGCAGCCTCAGAGGGTCTTTTTTTGCCATTCACTCAGAAGGGGACAAAAAAAAAAAAAGTGCCCTGAAACACAATTGCTCATCTCTAAGCGAGTTTTAAGTTTAAAAAATAATTCCCAAAAGATGTGAAAATAAAGTAAAAACTCAAGAAGACAGAACACTCAAATATATTTGAAGTATTTAGCCATGAAAATCCAATTTAGTCTTCTGCACTGTTTTAAATGTTTTAGAGCCAGGAAAAAAAACCACTCAAGATTTTCACTCTCATCGTGATATCCAACGTACATATTCCCTTCACCTGTCTCCAGAAGGAGGCAGATCAATTTATACTGACATCCAGTCAACTTCTGCACAAATTTATGGATCACCTTTATCTTGAAAGAAGGTTATAAATATGCAAGTGTTAGTAGTACTCTCCATTCATATCATCTCCCTGCAAAGGGTTCGTTTGGGCCACATCTATCCCCAAAATATTCTCCTGTTATAGGAGCATACTGCACCGACAAAAGCACTCCTGAAGTGGCTGCAATTCCTGTGAGAAAAGCCACACCTTTACCTAACTCAACAAACCATTCTGGAAACAGCTTCAGTGGAAATGCACCGTACTTGTCATCAGAGGGTTGTGTGGCACGCCGGGGATCACACCTCCCGCGATGGGATACGGTCCCCATTTGATCATTAGCATAAAATCTATAGCTTACAATCACAGAAACACTGCAGAAAACTTGGACAAGCTTTAGAGAGGACAGGAAGGGGGGAAAAAATAAAAAACAAAGTGAGAAGCATTCTGTAAGTAGTCAGGGAATGGCAGCGAACTGTTGTACATGCTGTACTGGTAAGAATCCACATCAGACAGTACACAAACCTGATGAAACAAACCCATCAGGGGCAGAAGCGTATTCCACAGGATCAATCTATTGTGATTCCGTGCAGGTGCTGAATTTGAGTTAACAACAGCAGAAATAACATGATTTACTGCTTCTACAATTCCAAGAAACCATTCGTAACTTTGAATTAGATGCATGGGAAGGCGACTTCCCAACTTCTGTGAGTGCTCATGAGAGAAACAGCCTGACGGTGACCACCCTGCACGGCAGGGCTTGTGTCCCCCGAGCCTCTTCCACGGCAGTTCTTAAGGGTTGTTTCCATACGTACAAACTGAACTAGAGGAGCTCGCCAGCCAACTCTCCCTGCTCCTGCACCAGCTGCAGGATGAACCTGGCAGCCCGAGCGGAGCAGCAGCCGGGCGCTGCCGTCCGGACACGCGGCACCCCCGACCGACTGCCTGGGGGTGCCGGCACCGGGTTCGGGATGGGGCGGGTTTGACCCCCGGCCTCCCGCGGTTCGCTGGAAACGCCAGCCCCGGCTCCCTCCGCCTCTCTCTCAGGAAGGTGGCCGGGACCGAGCGGAGCTGCCCCCCCACCTCACCGCCCCGGGGCGGCCACCTCCCTCGCGGGCACCCCGGCCTGGCCGAGCCCCGCAGGGGCAGGCCGCAACCGAGCCCTCCCCCTCCCGTTCGCCTGGCCCCGTCCCTTCTCCCGGCTCCCTCAGGCGCTGGCTGCCCGCAGCCGGGAGACGACGGCAGCTCCCCGCCTCCCTCACGGAACCGCGGCCTCAGCGGGGCCGGGGCCGCGGTGGGAAGCGGCCGCCTCTCGCCGCCGGGGGGCGAGCGGCGCAGGTCCCGTCCGCCGAGCCCAAACCCCGACCGGGAGGCACCTACCACTGTACCGCGGCGGGGACAGCGACGCCTCAGCGCCGTCCCGGGGGCCCCAATGGCCGCAGCATCCTCGGCCGCCCCGTCCGAGCCCGCCGCCTGCCCGCTCGGCGCGGACGGAGCGATCTGGCGGAGCAAAGCCCCCTCCCCGGCCCCCCTCCGCCGAATGGAAAATAGTTCCCTGGGCCTTGGAGCGGGGAGAGCGGGAGCGACACCTCGCTAGCCAATGAGAGCACGCCTGGTCCTCCGCAGCGCCAATGGAAGCGGCAGGCTGGCTGAGGCGGAGCTTTGCTCAGCCTACCGAGCCGCCGCGTTCGCACTGACCCGCTAGGATGGCTCCATTGACGACCATCTTGGAGTCGGGCACGATGCCCAAGCTGGGAAGGGGCTCGCCGGCAGCCATTTTGGGTTCGGGCGAGGGGCGCGGGGAGGGGCTCGGTCACGTGGAAGGGGCCGACGGGAGGAAGCGGCGGCGACCGCCGCCGGGGCGGGGCGGAGGGCGGGGGTCAGCTCGGCCCGGCCCGGCCCGGCCCGGCCCGGCCCGGCCCGGTCCGGTCCGGTCCGGTCCGGTCCGGTCCGGTCCGGTCCGGTCCCGTCCTGTCCCGTCCCGTCCCGTCCCGTCCCGCCTCTTCCCGCCCCGCCGTACTGGATCGGAGCGCAACTTCGGGCACAGGCGTACAGAAATTAACCCGTTGACACTCGGTGTCAAAATAGGAACGGCAGGAGCCGCCCCCAGCGCCTCTTCCCCGCGGGCACCGGTTAAGACGTGCCCGGGCGCCTTGGCCCCCCGCACCCCGGCGGGGACAGCCCAGGGAGGCAGCGCCTCGGTGGGCCTCCGAAATAAGCAAGCCCCCAGCGTAAGAAAGACACGGACCTGCTGGGGAGGTCCAAGGGAGGCCCCAGGAATGACCCGAGGGTGGAACCCCTCTGCTATGAAGAGAGGGGAGAGACTTGGAGGTGTTCAGCCTGGAGAAGAGAAGACTTGGGGGAGACCTTAGTGCAGCCTGTCGGTGCTTCAAGGGGCCTGTCAGAAAGCTGGGGAGGGGCTGTTCAGCAGGGGCTGTTGGGACAGGACAAGGGCTGATGGGCTCAACTGAAAGAGGGAGATTCAGATGAAAGAGAAGGAGGAAATCCTTTACTGTGGGGGTGGTGAGACACTGAGGTTGCCCAGAGAGGTTGTGGATGCTCCTCACTGGGGAGCCCTGCTGCTCGGGCCTGGCTCTGCTCTGTGCTGAGGCACTGCTCGCTTGTAAAAGCTTTTAAGAAGTGCTGAAAGCATCTCCCAAACGTGGTCTGAGTGTGTATTTTTTCTGTTTTAAGTTGCTGGCTACCTGGCTGACGTACCTGCTGTGGCAGCTGCTTGTTTAGGTAACGCTGCCAGCTGCCCTAGCATATTTGAAGTCAAATGGTTCCTTCTAAGGAGAAGGGACTACTAAATGCTTACAAATTGAGACTCTTGAAGACACGTGGGTATTGTTGGGAGTAATATCCTGTTCTCTTTTCCCTTCTTCCGTATAATGGGGAGCAAATTCATTGCTTGGCTAAAGTACAGAGGAAGTATAGCTGATCATATCAGACAAAGAAATCACTCATTGCTGCACCAGAACAAGGCTCTGCTGGAAATGGCTGAACAACCGCCTGCCAATGGGAGGTGGGGAATGAATTTCTGGTTTTGCTGTAGCCAAAGCCAAACAGGATGGAGAGACTGTATAACTGGTGGTTATCATCCCCAGGCTTCACCAGTCTGACCCATTCCATTATGGGATGTACTTAGATTTTGGGAGGGAGCATTGGTGCAAGGGACCAACACTGAGATCTCAAAGTATGATGCTACTTGCTGCATGTTTCTGTACTAATGTGTTGGTGCAGACACCTTCAAGGACTCTGAGAAGGAGATGAGAAAGTCCCAGGCTTTGAGTGGATGCTCCAGACTGTGAGGCTGCAATGAGTTTATTAAAAGAAATCAGATCACCTCCATTCTCAGGATGTGCACACACCCTTGAGTGCAAAGCTGTTCTCTGGAGAAACATCTGGGCAACCCCTTTTTTCATAAGGCAATTCATTTTCCTGATGATCCATTCATTGTGGGAGGACAAGGGGACACTGTGAGGAAACAGGACTTGGGAGAAGGTCAGAGGCTGGAAACCGAGCAGGCCGTTGCCTCCCACACTGGCCTGCTTTCATCTTCCGATGTTTATTTCCCAGGCATGCCGCCAGCACCTGTGTGAGCTGCCAACAACGTGGTGTGGCACTGCTGGGCATGCCATGCCCAGTGCCCTCAGCCTGCCACTCCTGGGTGACACTGCCCGCTTCCTGTGCTATAAGCCACTGTGGCTGCCTCACCACTCCTGAGCTGCCACTGGGTTTCCCTAGCCCAGCTCTGCTGGATCATTGCTTCTCAGTGTGTCCCTGACCGATCCTGGCTCTGCGTGAAAGACTGCCTGACCCTGGCAAGCTCTGCAGCTCTGGCTCTGAGCACCTTCTCCCACTCCCATCTCCAGGGTTTATCGTCTCTGCAGCCTGCATCAATTCTGAGAAAGCAAATGCAGGCACAGTCACAGACCAAACCTCAGTTAGTGTGTCAGGAGCTGTAAAATCAAATTAGAGTTCAGCAAAGCAAAATAGTGCCCTTTCAATTCCAGCTGGCAGAGCAAGCAGCCTTCCCTGCAGACCCAGCATCCCTCCCTGTGCCGAGATGTCAGTGTGTCTGTGAGAACTGGTACAGCTGTGGTGGTTGGACTTTCCCCTGCTAGGGTGCTTCTTCCAGGCCATAGTGACACACAGCTAGAGGATTGCCCATGAAAGTCAGAGCAGTGGTCAGAAGTGTGATCACTGGATGCTACCTCCTTACTTCCAGGCTTTTTCCTTTCAGACTAGAACTAGATGAACAGTCCTCTCTCCCACAGCCAGAGAGAGGAGAAGAGTTAGCGATGGAAAAACTAAGATATTAGCAAGGAAAGACATCTGGAGTGAAAAAATAACCACTTTCATTATCCTGCTGAGGAGATCTTGGTGTCTACAGATAAACCCTCTCAGCAAAGGACACCTTTAAGAAAAAGAATGATGAGCATAGACTAGATAAACCACAAGATTTGGGAAGAAGGACTTCCCAAGAAAAGGCAATGCTGCTGAAATGGCTGGAACCAGGCTGGGGAGACACAGGTCCAGAGGTTTTTAACTGGGGCTAAGTGAACATGACAAGAAGTAGTGTGCACCAGTGCAGCTGAGTGGGGGGAAAGACCTAGAAGCCTTTTGGGATTGTTCTGAAGCTGAATCATTTGGGTGGATGAAATAAGAACATCTATGATGCTCCTTTCTCGATTGTCGTGCACCTTGAATGAGCATCGACACCAAGGCTGAAACATCAGCATTCTGATTCAGTTGCAGGTTCCCCACTTTGCACAGATGTTCATAGCGATTCTTGCCGCCAGGCAAAGGACAGCCAGGCTCCAGGACAGCTTCAGGCAGGCGCAACGCACACAGCAGCATTCGAAAGTCCTCAGACATGTCTGAGCACCACCCAAGACTGTAGGTTGTGGTCTTGATCTTTCTTTTACTGAGTAATACAACCCAGCTCCTAGAACCGGTCCCTAGCCTACCCCCTTTTACTTACATGCTTGTTCATTAAGTAGCTTCCCATCATCCCGAAAGTCTAGAAGTTGGTCCTTCCAGGTGCAAGGAAGGTGTCATTTTACAATATTTTCCTTTAAAATGGATTTATTTATGATCTATGCTGGCACTCTATTACTGATTTGTGAATTGACATTCTTTTGTTAGCAGAAAACAGCATCTACCATGACCATAAAACAACAGGTTTTAAGGGGAAGGCAGATGATTTGCAGAAAGTTGGTGCTGAGCATTTTTGGGAAACCAGGTCCCTCTTCACGGTATTTCAAACTGAACACATGAAAGCAAAGAAACCCCAAATCATTAGTTACTCCCGAAAACTTTAGCCACGGAACACTTTTTCAGTGCTGTTTGTGGAGTCATTAATTACCATTCCATAGACTATAATGACAAACGAGGGCTCCCCAATGGGCAGAAGCAAACCACTTCTCTTCCAGCTTTGCTTTGCTTTCTTTTCCCCAGCAATAATAAAACAATTTATTATGCACTTCCAACCGTGAATGTTCTGCAAAGCAACTTGATATTAAAACCCAAATCATCTGTCAGGATGGGTTTTTACAGATTGTTACAGCAGGGCAAGCCAGGAATGTTGTTAGAGTGGCCTGAGGCACAGTGCTATTCCATGGAAACTGAAAAATAGTTTAAAATTTAGTGTTCCAAACCTCATTTTCTCAAAGGGGACTTGTGGCACTGCTAAGATTAGAGCCGTTCCTATTTTCCTGATGAGACCTTTGTTTGTGCCTGTTTTGTCTGAAGGACCTGGTTCATTTCTCCACGGCAGAAGGCTAACTTGAGCTGGCAGTTCTGCTGTCTGAACTTGTTTTTGGTTTCCCTCCCTTCTTCAGCACAAGGCATTTGCATAGTTTTTCAGGCTACAGCAACAGTAGGAAAAGATCGGGCGGAAACCTAGTTAATGCAACCCAAATACATTCCTGGTTTGTATTTTCAGTGCTCGGTCCCTGTGATGGTCCGACCAGGCCTTCGTTCCTCGATTCAACACTCAAGACCGGTTTTCAGCACTGATAGAGCACTTTTCATCTGCAGAAGTCACAGTTAATTAGGAAGAGGCAAAGCAAAAGGATGTGTAGCTCAGATGCCTGACACCGGCATGAACAGCAATGTGTTAGTTCATCTTTCTAAGTATTAGAAGGACATTTAAGTGCAAACAGGTAGGAATCAATGCCAGAGATGTGGGCTTTTGAATATAGGTAGGAGGGACCTACAGAGTTTCTTTAAAACTCCTCTTTGTTCCCCACCACTGCCAGCATAATCAGAGCATAAATTGAAGCAGCTGAACAGTCCCCAAGAGTATCTGTGCAGGCTGTGTTCTTCCATGGCAGTGCCTACCAGGAGGTGGCCTGGAAGACACCTGCTTGGTGGCTTCATGCCACCTGGCGATCCCCACCCTTGCAGCAGAGTTTTGAACTTGCTCTATGTTTTCAGTGCTCTGAAGATCGATGATGTAGGACTGATGATAGATCTCTTACTCTTGTAAAAGTCTGGCTGTAATCAGTACTATTTGGTGTTAGTGGCTGCTAACATGATTTCTGAAGGCTGACAGCTAAACTTAAAAGAATGGAAGAACGTGCTGAAGGAGTCCATACAATGTCAAAACACCCGAATGATTTCACTTCAGTGGTCCTGTGTCGGAGCATGTGTGTGTGCACAAATATAGATTTGTCATCAACAGCAAGGTAGTAAAAAAAGAGAGAGCTTCACTCTCCATCGAGGAGCATAGACAATAGACAGCATGTTTATTTATTTGGTCTTGGTTTTATTTTGCTGTTGTTGTTGTGGAGAATACAACCTGGGAAATACAACTAAAGCCATAACTGAAGAGAGCTGTGCCAATGAAAATTACAGGCAAATGAGAGGGAAAGGGATGGAACACTAGTAAACACACAGTTCATGTGAACCCAGTGGCACTTACAGCAGGGTAAACTCGGTTTTTGTTAAAACTAGCACCTGTTTTCTGTATCAGCGCTGCCTGGGTTTGCTACAGATTGGACGTTAAAACATGTGTATAGTACCAACTCGCTCAAGGTAAGGCCAGGCACTGCTTCCTATACCTCGGTGCCACCCTGCACTGTTGGGATGGCTGAGAACAGTGAGCTTCAGGCATTGCCACTTGTTCCCACAGCCATACCGCATGTTTTCCAGCTGCTCTTCCAGATTACAAGTGGGTGGTGGGGATCGACTTTGATTAAGTCACTCGGGTTGCGAAATGGGCTGAACAACAACCTGCACATCTCTTCGGACCTTGGCTTCACCAGCGGGGTATTTCTGCGCTTCACTGCCAGCTCACAGACCACTTTTGCATCTAGGATGGAGTCTGCTTTTAGGACACATCTATCAGGACCAACATCGACTCCAGGAATGTAGACATAGACATGTCTGAGAAAGCAAGCAGCAAGTTATGGTTGTTTTCAAGCCTCTTCTGAGGCAAGAGGAGGCCTCAGGGGTACATCTCAAAGTGTAAAAGAGTGACCAGATTAAAGGAGATTGAAAGCAAAGATTAAAGGAGCCCTTATTAGAGCACACATTAGAAGAAGTAGGACAACTAGAACATTTTCTCAGGATGTGCTCAGAACCACACAAGAATCATTTCAAAGAGCAGTGGCTTATGACTAAAAGAGACAGTTTGAAGTGTTTTTGGACATCGTACGTCTCTCATCTTTACACAGGTTTAGCCTTGCATGGGCAAACAGTCCAATTCCAGCACAAGGGGCGTTTAATTTCTTATAAATGATGATGTTTAAGTCCTGGCAGTTTGAAGCAATGGTGCAATGCTAGATTTTTATGCTTTGTCTCTTTTGAACCCTCTTCTTCACCCTTTTGGTGTTGAAAGCCCACCTGGGTTAACTTGTACCTCTTGACTGGGTGAGAGCACAACCTATGGTCAAATAGCACTACTGCTTCCAGTGCTTATTTTTCTAAGCAACCCTATTGTCTCCAGTCGGGCTATTTCCATTGATAAAGACCATTCTAGTAGTAAAGAAATGTCTTATTAGATTTTTTTATTTGTGACTGACAAGTAGATGGCCGTTTAGCTGGCGATACCCCTAAAGTGTATGCACCTATATGACTAGAATAAGATTTACTGGAAGAAACTTAAACATTCATGCTGCTCTCTCCTTAAAACTTAAACGTCCAAGTTCCCTGTCTATGAAATACCTGCCACTTGTTCCAGTGAAATAGATACTAATTACCCTTTGAGGATTTGATCCTGGAGCATAACAGCAGGCAAAATATAACTCACAGAAATGCATAATAGAAATATGATATTGTAAAATTAACTTGCAGTGCTGGTGTAGTGAATATTCTGCACTCAGATGTTTCCTTTAAAAGGATTTAAAAGATTTATAAATCTGGTTCTGCAATGGTTTAGAACTCAGATCTGAGATGGACCATGTCCTTTAAATTGCAACAACCACCTCAATTTAGTTTAAATCGGTTCAACTTACAAGTATGATTTTTTCAACAGGCTCTGTCCTCTCCTGTATGGATTTGATAATGGAAGCTACAGAATTACTCAGTTGTTGCTAAAACTCTCCTGCGAAGTTGGAGCAGCAGGCTCTATATTCTAACCTCTCTGGGCTCTGTATTCTAACCTCTCCAGGCTCTATATTCTAACCTCTCCGGGCTCTATATTATAACCTCTCCGGGCTCTATATTATAACCTCTCTGGGCTCTATATAACCTCTCCGGGCTCTGTATTATAACCTCTCCAGGCTCTATATTATAACCTCTCTGGGCTCTATATAACCTCTCTGGGCTCTATATTATAACCTCTCCAGGCTCTGTATTATAACCTCTCCGGGCTCTATATTATAACCTCTCCAGGCTCTGTATTATAACCTCTCCAGGCTCTGTATTATAACCTCTCCAGGCTCTGTATTATAACCTCTCTGGGCTCTGTATTATAACCTCTCCGGGCTCTGTATTATAACCTCTCCAGGCTCTGTATTATAACCTCTCCAGGCTCTGTATTATAACCTCTCCAGGCTCTATATTATAACCTCTCCAGGCTCTATATTATAACCTCTCTGGGCTCTATATTATAACCTCTCCAGGCTCTGTATTATAACCTCTCCAGGCTCTATATTATAACCTCTCCGGGCTCTATATTATAACCTCTCCAGGCTCTATATTATAAGCTCTCCAGGCTCTGTATTATAACCTCTCCAGGCTCTGTATTATAACCTCTCTGGGCTCTATATTATAACCTCTCCAGGCTCTATATTATAACCTCTCCGGGCTCTGTATTATAACCTCTCCAGGCTCTGTATTATAACCTCTCTGGGCTCTATATAACTTCTCCAGGCTCTATATTATAACCTCTCCAGGCTCTGTATTATAACCTCTCTGGGCTCTATATAACCTCTCCAGGCTCTATATTATAACCTCTCTGGGCTCTGTATTATAACCTCTCCGGGCTCTATATTATAACCTCTCCGGGCTCTATATTATAACCTCTCCGGGCTCTATATAACCTCTCCAGGCTCTATATTATAACCTCTCTGGGCTCTGTATTATAACCTCTCCAGGCTCTATATTATAACCTCTCTGGGCTCTGTATTATAACCTCTCCAGGCTCTGTATTATAACCTCTCTGGGCTCTGTATTATAACCTCTCCAGGCTCTATATTATAACCTCTCTGGGCTCTGTATTATAACCTCTCCAGGCTCTATATTATAACCTCTCTGGGCTCTGTATTATAACCTCTCCAGGCTCTGTATTATAACCTCTCCGGGCTCTGTATTATAACCTCTCCAGGCTCTGTATTATAACCTCTCCGGGCTCTATATTATAACCTCTCCGGGCTCTGTATTATAACCTCTCCAGGCTCTGTATTATAACCTCTCCGGGCTCTGTATTATAACCTCTCCAGGCTCTGTATTATAACCTCTCTGGGCTCTATATAACTTCTCCAGGCTCTATATTATAACCTCTCCAGGCTCTGTATTATAACCTCTCTGGGCTCTATATAACCTCTCCAGGCTCTATATTATAACCTCTCCAGGCTCTGTATTATAACCTCTCCGGGCTCTATATTATAACCTCTCCAGGCTCTGTATTATAACCTCTCCGGGCTCTATATTATAACTTCTCCGGGCTCTGTATTATAACCTCTCCGGGCTCTATATTATAACCTCTCCAGGCTCTATATTATAACCTCTCCAGGCTCTATATTATAACCTCTCCGGGCTCTATATTATAACCTCTCCAGGCTCTATATTATAACCTCTCCGGGCTCTATATTATAACCCTTGGAAAGGTGCTCTGTCTCATATTCCTCAGAATCGCCCCAGGCCACCCAGGGAAAATGTAGGTGGTAAATGTGAGCTGCCCGTCCAGTGCTGGACCTGAGTCCATGTCCCCCTGGGCTTTTTGGAGTGCCAGTCACTGCAGTGCCATCTAGTGCTACCCTGCTTCTCCTTCCGTTCACTGCTCAGCATGGCCAAGGACATTGCTCTGGGTTCATTACCTCCAGCTCTATAAACACTCTGAAATCTTGAAAATGCAGTTAACTCCCTCGGGAACATGCCCCACACCCGTTTTCCCCTCAGGCAAGTCCTAATACAGATTATATACATGTCTGTAACAGACCTTCCAGCAGCGCATTAAAACTGGCTCTGAGCAGCGTGACTGTGTGGAATGGGGAAGGAACTGGAGATGAGCTTGCAAAGAGCATGTGTCCCCGTCTCTTCAAAATGCACAACTTTTAAACATAGGAATGCAGAAGTTGCTCAGGAAGTATGGCTGGAGACGGGGCCCGACGCCAACCAGCGTAGCCAGGCTGGCTGTGGGGCTGGAGGGCACCAGCGAGGAGGGGGGAGCTATCCTTGCTTACAAAGATGATTTCGAAGCACCAAGCCCAGCCCCGGCGGTGAAGGAACTATTCTTTTCCCTGTGTATGTGGGGGGCTATCTCTGTTGAAAAATCCACAGGAATTACCGCACCTCAGGAGATGAAAAGGACTCCCAAAACTTCCTGTGCAAATCCGTTAACTAAAATGTACCGGGTTCGTGTCGCACTGGTCCCTGTTAACTCACCCGGGTCTCCTGCGTTCCCAGACTGGGAGCCCGAGAGGATTTTGGTACGGGCAGGAGACGGCTGCCCTAAAAGTAACTCTGGTTAAAAGCCTAGTACCCAACCGGCAGCTTCTGGCTTCCCGCAGCCTGAAGCGAGGCAGTGTGCCTGACGACACCTAACGCCGTACTTCTGAAGTATATGTAAATTACTACTACAAAGACAGTCCTAGTGAGAAACCAATGGGACGCAAGCACCTGGGGGCTTGTGAAAATCCTGCTGGGTTCCTGTCTATATCTGCAGATTTTAAATCTGACCTCAAGACACCGTGTGGCCAAGTAACATGCTTTGCCAGACGTGCCACTGATCCCGTGTGCTGTGGTACGACGTGACCTGTGGCCTGTGTGAGTAAAAGTAGCTGCTGTGACCAGATGTTCCATGTGTCTCCCCAGGCCGCTTATTTAAAGCACTGGCAGCACCTACCACCAAGCAGTCCAGCACCCAGCGGAACGAATAACTGCTTCTGTTCTCCTGGAGTGCTGTAACATCAGATCGCTCATCCAAAGTAGTCTGAGGCCATGCCCGTGGTAACAACTGGGGGGTGAATAATTTCAGGCATATAACAGGTTCCACTTAGACCAGTCAAGTCTGTCTTACGACTTCTTTCATCTCACAACCATGGTAGTTCAAGAACTCTCCTGGCCTTGTTCCTGGACAGCCCTACGGACGCTCCCAGCACTCACATTCTCATCGCGCCTCAACACTGACCTAAAATTGCTCCGTTCCTGAAATGAATAGATTGCTGTTTAATATGCAAGCTGCAAATTGAACCATAAATTCTTGTCTTACATACTTAGTGGTGAATTAGCTTGAGGTAAGATAGGAAGATTTACTTCTTGCCACATCTATGGTCACACAGTAAACAACGGAAACTGTTTTCTGTGCAGTCTGCTTGAAAGTTGGAGCGATTTGTTAGCTAACGGAGCAAATTTTGCCTGGTAGCAGAACTATAGGTAAGATAGTAAAATAGGGAAGAAATATTATAAACCTCTGAATAAATATATATCAATAATTTATCCCAGTGTACAAATCTAGAAGCATTATTGTTATTTTTTTAAAACTTAGGAATAGGCACAAACTTCCACATACTTGATCTAAATGTCTAGCCCTTATCTTATTTGAGTGAATTCACGTCTGCTCACTAAGCAGAATGGTGCCAACAATTTTATAGAAAGCTCCCCAGGGTTTTTTTTTTCCTCTGGAATGTCTCCAAGCAAGTCACACTCTTAAAAAAAATTTTTTTGGCCCTCATCCTGCAAAGGCTTGTGTATGTGTCAGGTTTTACATGCTGTGAAGAGCCTCGTTGATTTAAATGGAGCTACTCACCAGTAGATGTTAAGCATCCACACAACTTAGTCCAGCTTCAGGAGTGCTGTTTGAAATACACGTATGTGTTCTTAACCTTCATTTTGAGAGAGCCCCTACTGCCCACTCTTCAGTCTTTGTGCATCCAACACCTTCTGTAGCCATTTGAGTGCTCCTCCAGCCTCGATTTGCTGCAACATTTCACAGGATCCTGCAAACTGTGCAAGAGGAAACCGTGTGTAGGGAACCTACCTAGTCTATAATTTTCGCAGACCAAGAGTGCAATACGTGACCCTCCAATAATATTAGCAGATCTCTGTGAGTTAGTGACAGAGAGAAGAATTTGATCCAAAACACGGTGTCTAAAATCCACTCAGCAGGAGTAAGGGTGTCCCCCTGTGAATGCCAGTAACTGTCACTTTATAAAAAAGCTTCTAGTGCTGCTCCTGAAAAAAATATCCAATGTGATTTGAGAGTGACATAGTATAATACCATCCTCCTGAGTCTGCAGAAGATAATTCCAGAGTCTCTGCTGCTGCCCAACGCCTTCTCAAATTGCAAAGGAGTGGAAAAACCTGACGTGAGAAGACACTTTTCAGATTTTGCCATGTAAGTCCTACAGAAGGACAGCAAACCTAACGCCTTCCTGAAGTCTTTGAGGTGACTGTCTAAGCTGTTCCAGAGCTGTTCGCTGTCTGTCTTGGAGAGTGCTCAAGTTAGGGAACTGAAAGCGATGATTTATAATTACCATCTGACTGGCACCCGTTTGGAACATATCACAGGGGCTGTGGGAAAGACTGATGCAGCTTAATTTAGGGACATTCTCACTGAATTTTACTTTCCACTCTATGTTAGCTCTGATAAGCCTTTATTTTAGGACCGTGCTAAATATGCCTTAGCAGTAAAATATACCAAATGTACAAGTGAACTATCTAGATTTTACTCTTTTTAAAGGACAGGATTACACTCCTTTTGCATCTAAAAAACATCTCACACATTTTGTGAACACAACGTATTAAACGTAAAAATGAACTGATTTACAGTGTCACACCTAAAGGCAGTACATGACCGTCTCATGCTGTTACATGTCAAAGAGATGTTCTGCTCTGGTATACTCCAAACTGGTTAAGAGATTGAGATACAACAGGTGTAGATCAATTTTTCACCATCGAGCAATAAATACAACTTAAGAAACAATATGGAAGCCTAAGGCTTTGAATATAAATATTTCCTTCCCCTAGGAGTTGTACAGAGGATGTCAATACATGTGACTTCTGATTAAGTAACATCTGGCTTCATCTTTCTACCACATGTGATGTGATATTTGGCATATGATGTTCTCCCCTGTGATTCTGTTCCTACTGCGAAACCTTTGACCTGGCCTGATTTCTGTCAGAAGGACTTTGGTCTCATCTGCTTTCTTTTGCGTGGTTGTTTTGGGATTGTTTTTTCTCTTTGCTGCTTTTACCCTCGGGACAGAACTAGTCCAATCTGTCTCCTCATTCCCTGCTGATCCTCACATGGTATCAAGCAAGAGCAGGGAACCAACCACTGCTCCGATGCGAGTCCTTTCCAAAGAGTAGGTACCTGTGTGAATAAATCACCTCCCTCCACTTAAGCCGCTGGGGGACCAGAGCTCTTGGGCTTGCCCTGAGGGCTGCGGGGAACTGGAGGAGGCTGGCTTGGGGACCCCTTGGCATCTGCCATTTCAAAAGCCAGGCTGGGTGTCTTTCTGCTGGAAGCGGTGGGCTTGATTTGTGAAATGCAGCTGCCTCTATTGTGTCACAGCGAGACAAGATGATCTGCAATGACTCTTTCTGGCTGCAGGGCTTATGAATAAATGAAGAGATGAGCGGGCACACAGAAAGAGCCGGTGCTCCTGGGGAGTCCTCTCCCACACGAGGAACGGTAAATATATTCATGTGCACAAGAAGCAAAGTTAGAGAGGCTAAAGTGACCTTCTAATTATTATTTCCCAAGATCCATGACCTTTGCTTTCTACTTTTTGTAAGTTAAAGTTTTTCTGTGGAATTAATCTGTAATTTGAACACATCTGACCCCTCTATTGCTACCTTTAGGAAATCTGAAGAGATTTGTTATTTTTGGGTAGTAATTGCCTTCTGCTTGTGGCAGAGGAGTATTGACACCACACTGCAGCAGCACTGACACGGTGGCTGCAGGATTTCTGCCTACCACCCACTTTTCTACCTCTGAAATTTTCTTCAACTCTAGTGACTGATCTTATCAATATGCTACAATAGAGAGACGCTGAAAAACAACTGCAGATTCCAGCACGTTATGTTGGCTTGCTGGAAAGATTTACTCTTTTTGTGAGATATTTACTAAAACGAATTAAATTTGCTTTAGAAAACATATGAGTTGCATTATTGTTTCTAAGAATTGCAACGATTTCAAGAAAGCCACTTTTATAGCTTCTAGGCTCTTAAGGAACAGAAGTTTTCCATAAAATAATGGTTTATTTCTCAAAAAAAGAGTTGGTTTTCCTCCAAATGCCAAAAGCTAAGACATTTGAGAATGCGAAAATCTTTTTCTGTTTTCATTGGCAAAGAGTCCCCACGACTGATGATATATGATTTTACAGCTTTGTAAGGTGATACGAGCCACTATTATTGCTAACATTTATTTTGCTTTAGAGGAAAAATCAGCAGGGAGGAATAGGGGGCTTTGCAAGAGAGCAGAGAGCATTAGAAGTACATTCATTACCCTGGCACTTTTAGTATTTCTTCAAGTAAATTTGTCTTAGCGCTACAGCTCCCTTATAGTTAAATGCCAGCCAGTTTTTCAGTGTTCTAGTATGATTTTTAGGATTTAGAATGGCATCATACGACATTGTCTTTCAGCCCACTGCCCATTTTTGCAGCAAAGCTCATTGTTTAGATAACCGTTTACCTTGTCTGTTCTCAATCGTGTCTCTTTCATTTTTAAAAAATACCAAAACATGGTTTGGACTAACGATGTCTGCTTATAACTGATGTATAAATTTAATAGTTCTTTTTAGATATACAAATCCTTGACAGTGACTTAGTGCAAATTAGAAAAAAAGCCAGTCTTGCATGCTAATGCAAAACAAAGCTCTGAGTTTGTAGAAGTCATTCTGCCTCTCTACAAATCTCTTCCCTATTGTCCTGCCCTGCATGACCTGTTGTCCCCTCACTCTTCGTACTCCCCACCCCGTTCCTTCAGCAGATCCTGCAATTTTGCACAGGTCCTTCTCTCTCCAGGCCTGTTTACCTCCTTCTCTGCAGGAAAGAAGGAACTTTTTGAGTGAGAAAAAATGCATACATGTGTTAGAAACCAGACAAGCCTGGTCATAAGGAAGCCATTCGGTCCCTTACTGATGTACAAAACTTCATTGCGGATTCAAAATCCCAGTTAGAGGAGAACCCCTCTAGTTCGATGCAGCACGTGTGAATTGAGGCGTAAGTAAACAAATCCCAGACTTGCTGCTTCTGTCACCTCTCCTCTGTCCTTGCTGTGGGACCCAGTGAATACGGATGTGGAAGTCAGGTAAGTGACTCACAGAGTGTTTCCAGAGAAGTGAAGGTTGCAGAATCAGCCCGTCCTGGATACATCCATGGCTCCCAAGCTTGCTCCCAAACCCACTTCCAAGGTCAAAGTTGCAGTCCAGACACCACTGTGCACTCAGACTTGGCTCTGGCACAGCCCAGCTGACTTGCTTGGCACTGCAAAGAGGGCAGCGGGGAACAGAGATGTCGGGCGCGGGCAGGTCAGTTTATGTACTCACAGAGCACGGGTCTCCAGGCTGTCACACCTATTACCTTGACCCTCAGTATGCTGAATAAAGAGAAGGGAGCTCACAGCACCTCCCGAATGTGCTGCCTCTCTCCATTGCCCAGCGAGGGAGTGACCAGGACAGCCTCAGGCCAGTCGTCCAGTTCTCTGACAGCTATGGAAAGGCAATCCCAGTTATTTCCTTAACGATGGACCAGGCTCCCTAGTCCAGCGGATTACTTTTCCAGGAAAGCACTCAGAATCTGGTCCATGCATGGCCAAATTCAGCGTGTGGACAAGAATCCATGAAGTTTAGTTTAAATGCTGAACGTCCTCTCTGTTCTCTGGCTTCCACACATCCTCTAGCTCTCGTTATCCATAGCAGATTGTCTTTCCCCAACCATTCCTGGCAATACCTCAAGAACCAGCAGCTGGGTCACAGCCCTGGAGTCACAGGAACAAGACAGAGCTATCAGTTAAGAATGGTGTCTCCTCTCCACGGCTTTCAGTTGGCCTGGCATAAGCTGACAAAGGGATGTCATTTGTTGTGCCTGACCACATTTCTCAGAGCACATAGAAGGAAACGTAGTTCGCTCCCACAGCCATTTCCCCCTTTCACACTTGGCTAACCACACTGTACTCTTCACACAGACCTTTTCCCTCAGCTGCTGCAAGCAACAGTCAGAGCCTACTCTGCCTCAGCCTTGTTAGCAGCCATAGAGCTCTACGCTAAAACTATACACACTTTACTGATCTTATTAGAACAAATGGTTTCGTAGCAAACTCACGAAATGCAAACTGTTGTCAGAAGAGCTTTGCTGGTAGATTTTTGCTCTAGTGCATGTAATTTATTCCAGACATAATTTAATAATTGCTAATTTGGGTTCTGTTTCTGCAGAATTTTGCGCAAGAACTGGAAGGTCAACATAATTTCCTAGAAAGAGGGAGAATCAGCAGCTAAATTCAGGATATAGAGGGCTCCTGTTACGATTGGGTCAGAAGCTGCCACTAATCTAGAACAGGAGCAGAAAGTAATTTTCTCCATCCAAGCTGTGCTTGAAGAGTTTTCCAACACCGTACCTGTTTCCCTGAAAAGTCCTGTACATTTGCCATGAGTGGACACACAGATGTCCGTTTCTGACACTGAACTGATCTATTAGCTCCGGTGTAACATCATGGGAGAGCCAAGGGTCTGGAATCACGAGCAGGGAAAGTCTTTTCCATATTCTGGTCTGGTGTATTTGTATGCTGTAACTGGAAAAACGTAATTGTGTGAAATTAATTAGGAGGTGGTGGTTCAGAGCACCACTAGCTTTTATTACGGCTGAAACCTCTTTGTACGTGATGGTCTGTGCTCAGTGGTGCCGAGTTGCTCGACATTTCCAAACACTAGATGGTGCCAAGGGTCCACACATACAGAAAAGCGGACTAGAAGAAACAAAAATGTTCCATTTAAGGGCAATACTGGCATAGTATGGTCTCTGTGTAGTTCTGTGAATTAGTTCAAAATCTACTGTTAAAATGTCTCATGACCCAGGAATGGACAGGAAAAAATTCTGTCCAAGATGATAGTAACCCTAGTAAACTGGAGGTAATTTAGTGCTGGCGTCTACAGAGAGGACAGCGAATCAGAAAGGAAGTTTCAATACAGGGGTGTTACCAGATGTTACCAGCACGGGCAGGTCCAGATTCATCTCGTCCAAAACATTTTCTCTGACAGTGACTGGTACAAAGTGCTTCAAGGAAACATATAAAAGCCTGTGACAGGAGATGAATCAATTACCTGTTCATACCACATCCACTCGATATGCCCAAATAGTACATAATGAATCCACAGGTCAACTGCATCACTCCCAGTATGGCCTGGGAATAGAGCCATCGTAATTCTCTGCCAGAAGTTATCGGGAATGGCTGAGAGAAAGACCTGCTGCTCACAGTTCAGTGTTCAGGCTCAAAAGGGATGAACTGGTGGGTGCATCTATGAGCAGCCTGTCAGGAGGATGCTCATTCTCTTGACTTGGCAAGGAGCGTACAAACATAAAGCCACGTGGTGATACAGATCGCATCAGTATTTTCAACCTACAATACAGAACTGTTATTAGGCATTAAAATGGTCATGTGGTTCCTCACTTTCTTTCCCAACTTAAAACTAAACTTGCTATGTGATACAGATCATGTCAGAATTTCCGCCTCCCAGAGTGTGAGTTTTACACACATGTTGACTTAGGAGAACTCTGCTTATGTACCAAGCACGCAGGAGTTAAGATCAGGCTAAGGAATAATGAGACACTGAATCAGGTCACAGCTTGTCTACCAGTTTATAACCATTAAAAGTTTTATAAGTCATCCACATCTGAATTTTTCATTTTAAAAAACCCAACAAATCTTAGTATTTACATGTTTCGTTGTGAAGTTACACAGTCTGATCTATTAAACTGTAAAGTGTGATAAGATCCTCAGCTAGATGATGTTAGAAACAAGTAAGATTTATTGGAAAGTACAGAAAATGATCTGAACAAAAAACAGATTTGGGTAAGTTAATAGGAGGAAAATATACTCTGTTTTACTCGATTAGGATGAATGGCATTTTGCCTGGAATATGAGTCACGGAGACATTTTATCCTGAGTGTAAGACATGGCTAGGCAAGAAGGAAAGGGGACTAGTAATCTGGAGGATAAATTGCAGGAAGAAGTAAGTAGGAATCCACTGAAGTGATAGCAATGCTGCATGAAGAACTGCTTTAAGACTAAAAGCTAAGTTGTATCTTATCACTTTGAAAGCTGTTCAAGTTAAAAAAGGCTCAAGGATTCTGCTGAGGGAATGAATCAGCTCTCAAAGCCTGGCATACCGCACAGGAGAGCATGGGACAAAGCATTCTCAGTCAGGGAGACCTGGCTCTGGAAAGAATTTTCAGAGGGGTTCGATGAATCATGGTCTGAGCTCTCATGAGTCACTGCAAAACTTTCATTAACACTTGTAGACCCAAATAAACATTTACGATGCGAACTGAAACTCTCAGCTCTCCCACAGAACAATGGAGGGTCAGCAGGAAGAGCCTGGTCCACAGCAAAGCTTTGAAGAAAGTGAAATGTGAGAAAAGCCAGCGACTCAAAACAATATTCATTGCTTCTATAAAAAATCCCCCAGAACTAGTGATGCCATTTCCATCTTCTCTGGTCACGTATAGATGTTTTATTGGTACTTGGACATTTCAGCAAAATGACAGTAGCAGTGCTGGCATCTACCCGCCCCACAGGCAGCAGTACCTCACTTGTGGTGGCAGCAGTTTCCGTTTGCTCCTTTTTTGTGGACTAGGGTTCCTCAGACCCCATCTGCACTGGAACCATATGGTATTACCACGATCACCACCAGTACCTCTTCAAAAGTAAGGGCAGCAGAAACACAAAAGCACGTTGGGTCTGAAACGGGGGGAGCTGTGGGCATGTCTGAGTGACAGCAGGACAGAGCACACGAGCTGCCAGTGCACAGCTACTCCGTTTTATCGGCACTGCTCGCCAAATGCAGTCCCATGCAGTGTCATCAACAGAATCCAGTCTTAACAATGTCATTTGTGTAGAGAATTCGCAGGCCCTGATTTGACACATCCACTACAGACCTCACCCAAGCCCTGCTCCGAGTCACGCTTGGTTGAATATGCTGATACAGACCGCAGCCAGAGCTGCAGATACCACCAACACAGGGCTTCAGGAAAAATATTTCTTGCAGCAATAACCCGGTCGAAAGATGCATCTAGTATTTTTTACGCATTATATAGCCTAAAAATGTTTGATAATGAAGTTCGATTTGCTGCTCTATTTAAATCTACCAACTTAGGCTTTCAGCCACAAAGCAATTCCCCCCCACACTTTGAGGCGCTCTGCCTACATTTTTTGTATTGCTGTGCACATGCCCACTGGATTTTGGCTTTGCAATGTGTGAAGCTTATTCCCTAGGACCTCTCTTGAGGCTACTGGTTTTATTTAGATTCCACCCAGATTTTAAAGTTATGGCTAGGCTTTGATTTAGGCTTGATGCAACGCCCAGTGAAGTCACTGGAAGGTTCCTTTTAACCTAAAAGGAAGTTGATTGAGGCCCATTTGTGTTCCTGGTTTGAGCTGACGTTAAAGTTCTTTTCTTCCATGAGGTTCCCCGTAGTTGAAGTGAGTTAGGAACTGTCTCAAAGTACTGAACTGTTTTCTGAACAAAACCATTGCTCATGAGGGTCTGCCCCAGCTCCCCCTGAAACCAGCAGAAGCTGTTTCATTTACTGCAGTGAAAGCTGAGCTAGAGCTGAGCATCAGAATAATTACATTTATTCCAGAAAGGGAAAAACCTAATATAAAAACCAGATGGTTTTGCCTTTTCTGGGTCTTTACTTGAGTTGGAGAGAAGGCAGGATCCCAGTGCTGTTCACAATTGCATGAATTCCACGAAATGCAGTCTGTTAAGTTGCCAGAGTGCTCTGAAACTCTCAGCTTTCACCTTAAGAACAAAAGGAGAAAAAATAATTCAAGTGCTTTTAAGACTACAGAGAAAGGTGGAAAACCATACATCCTAAGAGCTCAAAAATAGGAAGGCCAAGTCCCTCTTCCCAAAAATGACTTGTTATAAAATGCTGTGATTTTTAAATCAGCTTCCTAGGTTGGAGGTCTGATTGATTGACTGTGAAATGCTTGGTGGTGTTTACGCCTCTGTGTCACTGTGCTGGATAATTCTCCTCTGTGCCATGACATTTCCCAAAGACTCTCAACAGAGTCAGCGCTCTCATCGTGCTCTACGGTCAGCTATTTTCTTTCCAGTAAAAGCTCATCTCTGTCCTTTTAAGTACACTTAGTGATGCTGTCTTGATGAAGGTCATGATGAGATGATGACACTCAAGGATATTGACAGGTCCTCCCTTTAAAAGCACCACTTACTGCCCTTCTTTTGCAAGTTAGTTACTCTCCAGCTGTTTCATGGAAAAGATCTGTTTCTCAGAGTCTTGGATGTTGTGTTGAATAAAAGGAAATAAAACAGGAGGTAACAATAAAGAGAATAAAGGAGGAAGGAAGCACTGCTGTGAGTCCTTAATGCCCAGCAAGGTAAACCAGATTAGCAGATACTCATCCTTAAAGCATACGTCAAACAGTAGTTTCTTAAGAAGGTTTGAGGAGCACAAAATGTGAAAGTGGTTGCATCTGTGGCATAAAGCAGTCCAGAGCTGGTCACTCTAGACATCCATCAAACATGACCGAGTTACGGTTATTTCTGTAGCTGAATGCTGATGGCCTAGTAAGGGGTACAGGTGCTGCTCTCCTCTAGGCATTCGTCACTGCCACTGAGGTGAGTGATTCTAGCTGGAGCATTGCTCATATGAACACTACACAAGCTACACCAAGGAAGTATCTCTACCCAAAGTCAGACAAACATCGTCCAAATTTTACGTTCACTGGCTTAATCTTGAGATCCTTCCCCAACTGAAACGCCCGCTGCATTTATTTGCTAGAATGACATCTAAATAAACCAGATGATTTTCTTCTCTCCCATAGCACTTCCCTTTTTTCCCTTCAGCCATACACTTTGTCTATACACGTGCTGCTTAGCTGAAGCTGTCTCTGTTTATGGCTCCAGTACATACTCCATGTGAATCCTTGGCCACTTGAATCATTAGGAATGTGCAAAAAATACACCCGCCTGCTTTTCTCCTTACCAAAAATCCTACTTGTGATCCAGGCATATGTAAACTGTGCCTCACAATAGGCTGATTAATAACTTGAATCGCTGTTTTAAGTACAATTTAATTTAGCAAATAGAAATCCTCACTTTAGTTTATAATTCAAAATAGACCTGCTCATCCCCACACAAAAAACCAACTCACTCCAGCTCGGAAGTCCTGTTTGCCACTTTCTGTAAGGGAATACAGAAGCAACAAGGTAACACAATGCTGTTTCTTAAGATCTCTGGGATCAAACAGTCCTTCCAGATCGTTGCACATAGGGAAAAGATCAGCTGCTATTGTATCACGATTTACCTGCTAGTGGCAAGCTGAATTTTTATGAAAGCTTTGTTGGAAATAATCCTGCAGTAACAGTAAATCAGACAGAACAAGTGCTATTTTTGATACACCATCACGAGTATGCCACATTTTATACCTTATTCACACTGTGCAGTACCTCGTGAAATGGGGGTGACTATTACCAGCAAAGTCTTACGTCAGCTGCTCTCGCTGTTCTCTACAGCTTTCCTCAAACCTTCAAAGCTTCACTCAGTTCACTGTTTGTGATGTTTTAGAATCTGCGACAGACATTAAATTTGAACACTTTGACTCCTAAAGCCTGAATTCTGCTGCTGTCACTTGCAGACATTTTTTCCTTTTAGCTACCACCAGGACAGGTACTCAGAGCCTCCCGCCAGCTCTGCACCATGCCCCCCTCTTCCTCTTCACTACAGCCCTACCAAGTCCATGTAAATCCACATCCATCTACTGACCTGTCCACTATTCCTAACCTAGGCTGGGAATCATGCCTGTTTGGTGAGCTTCTGAAGAGAGATTTTACATGTTCTGATGAGAACGGCAGCAATTAACGTTACCATTATCTCATTACCCAGACAAGGATTTAAGCTTAAGAGCAACAAATTGCTCAGTCACTGCTTCAGGCTGTCTTCAAATTCAGGCTGACACCACTGCTTACACAAAATATGCCCGACCTTGTGAAGATTTCTCTGAAACCCTAATAAGTAGGGACTACCTGAAACCAAACCAAAACTAACAAATCTGAAAATCAGTAGAATAACCCTTCCCTTCTATCACTTTTGCCTGCTTCCCATACTTTAGGAAATAAGGATTTTGGAAGCCATAAAAGGAATTTAAAAAATCAGAACACTAAGTGTCCATGACAATCAGGGAGCTGTATCAACTTAAAATCTTCTATGGCAGCAAAAGGAGTCACAGAGAATTAACAGCGAGGGATGATTTCCTGAAGACTGGGCTGATAATGATATATTTAAGAGGCCCATGATGAGACCCATTAGCCAACAGAAAATGGCAACTGTGAGTTCTGTATGTTTGCATGTGACCTGAAACAGTTAACAATACTGAGAGTTAATCATCACAGCCATGATGAGGCAGAAAAATAAACCCTCAACGTCTGTTCTCCCAATACCACTTGGCAGAGGAGCATATAATAAGTGCATTTGCTGGAAGTGCTTATGCTTAATGAACCTCTAACATCGCTATGTTCAGTCTGCATCTTCCAGTGCAGAGAGAGACAGGCAGGCAGAAGTTGTTTCCAGAGGTTGTCTACTAGAAAGCCAATCTGCAAGTGTCTGCTTCATTAGGTAGTTATTTGGCCATCAGCTCAGTTGAGCCTGAAAAATCTCCTTGCTACTTATTGCCAATGAATGGCAGCAAGGCAAAAAAAACCCCAAAGTGTCAGAATTGTCTTCGTGAATCAGCAATACCTACATGAGAATACTCCACTGGGCTCCTCCTTCAGTTTCTTGGCAAGATCTCAAACAAATTCTTCCAGGTTCCACAACACGTCTATCCTGTTGCCCTGGAGTGGGTGAAGTAAGCACTACAGTTGACAGAAAGCTCACGTCTTCTGCAGGCGTTAGCTGGACGTGATGAACACGTGTACATCTCATGCAAGTTCTGCAGAGTGAACTACAGCCTCCACACAGAAAAGCTGAGGAAAAATCAGGTTTTGATGAATTTCAGACAATCACTTCTTCCATAAGAGGACAAGTCTGGGAGGAAGACAAACAGTTCAAAACTAACTGGTCTTCTCATGAGGCACATTTATACTCCTCACTAACAGTCATTTGGCTCTGCTATTTGTAAGGGTTGTCATCAGGCCTTACCAGATTGTGCAACCAGCTCTGCTGACTGGGAGAGCAAAAATATTTCTGCTTAATAGGAAACCTCAGCTGTGCTCCAGCAACATATTCATTCTCTCATGATATTCAGGGTGAGTTTTCCTGTCACTAGTATGCCGTTTTGCACCCTGCTGTGTTTTTTTTATAAGCAGTGACCTGCTAAGGTACTGTAAGCAAAAGAGATACCTGCGTGATCCCATGCTGAACCAGTGCTCCCTGAGCAGATCTATTATGCAACCAGTAAGTCAGTGACTAGGCAGCAACATCCCAAAACCCACTCTTGTTTTCTGCAACACAGAATTGCAGAATCGTTTTGGCTGGAAGAGACCTTTAAGCTCATTGAATCCACCCATTCCCCCAGCCCTGCCAGGTCTCCGCTGACCCCTGTCCCTCAGCACCACCTTGACATGGCTGTTAAACCCCTCCATGGATGAGGACTCCACCACTGCCCTGGGCAGCCTGGGCCAGGGCGTGACAACCCTTTCAGGGAAGAAATGGTTCCCTACTGTCCAACAAATCCAACACAAAGGACAGAAAGGGGCCCATCTTTGGGCCATACATACTTATAGCAGATCAGGAAGCCCAGTTTCAATCCAGGGAAAACAACAACTTGTCTGATGGGGGTTTTAAAGACTTTATTGGCCCCAGAATCTTATTCTCAGTGTAGAGGCCCTACCACAAACTAAGTTTTGCCATACCAGATGTATAATGCTACAGCTCCTGTTCTTGGGTTACTGTCTTTCAGTGAATAATGAATCTCTCACACTGGAGGTTCTTCCTGCATCTGGGAAACTTCGAGCTTCGGATTAGGAAAATACAGCAACATGGTTCATTGCACTGCTTGGAGCTGCTGCTTAATTCAATCTATTGGTTTTTAATTTTTGCACATACCTCTTAAGTCTGCTGATAATGCAAAGGCACCAGTCATTCTCGCCCAGAATTTATGGTGGTGAGATTGGCAGAGGGGCCAGGCTTAAGCGCCTCTGGATAGAGTGATGCTCAGCTAGTATGGGTCTGGAGTAGTTGTGCAATCTGAGTGGAGAGATGGGTTGATGATAGGAGTGATACCAGAACAAGCATGTAGGTGCAATGGACTTACCATCCGAAACCTGTACATCTCTGAATTTGCTAAATAAGAGATTTTGCTGCAAGTCTGGGCCATTCTCAGGAAAAACTGAATGCAAAGTCGTCAGTGACATCCCTGTACATAAGACAAAGTCTTGCTTGTTATCCTTCTGATAATGAAGGAACAGAATATACCTAAGAAGGGAAAAAATCCACCAACATTTCTACAAGTAAACAATTAAAACAGCCCTCCTGCCTTGGAACAGTATTGCCAAATTACTATCCTGGGTGGTCATTTCTCCACCTTCTGCAGCAGAAAGAACAGGGTATAAAAACCAACAGAACAAACCAAAAACAACACAGGGAAGAATGTGAGAACACCCTGACACAAGAAGGACCCTTCAATAGTTCCTGTTCAGTTTTCATCTGACTGTCTGCTACAGGCAGAGTCACATTTTTATAGGTCATCTCTGCTTTTCTCTCAGTAATCTACAACAAAATGTTGCTTTTACTGTGCTCAGTAATAGCTCTGGCCAATGAACACACAGGAACAGCAGAGGCAGTATAGGAATTAAAAAAAAATTCTAATCCTACTAAATTTGGCAGCACAGATCTGTTATGTAACCTGCAATTTAGAGGTCAGTCCGATCATCTGGGAACATTAATGTGTTCTTCTCAGTACATTAAACAAAAATGGCAACTTTCCATTACAGATTTTCTTTTAGTTTTCACTGCACAAGAAAGGCGCCCCATGCTAACAAGACATTTTAATATCAACAAAAATGCTTTTATGGGACAATTATACTCAAGGTGTATGTAAGTTTAAAAGTGAACGTTAAGCGCTCCTTTCCCAAGATTGCCTTGAACTGTGGTGCATCTCAGAGGTGCAGGAGAGGGCTTGTGGTCTGAATTTAAAGCAATGCGTCTCTAAAACAAAGCTGGGAAAGTGGGCTTTTCTCAAAGTTGACTGTTACAGCAGCAAATTTTACAGATCTCGGGAACGGAACCTCTCAGGAGCCTAACAAGGTCTGAGAACTACAGATGGAAGATCCCAAGCATCTACAAACCACTGGAACAACAAAGGCCTGTTTGTATCCACTATTAAAAAAAACCAAACACAAACCAACACCTGTCCTCCTTTCCCAACAAAAACACATTCTAAAATGCAAAAGCAGCTGCCCAGTAATAGGATACAGGTGCCTAAGAGCTCTATTCACAAAACAATTAGGAACAAAGATCATATTTAAATCTTTGTTGTTCTTAAATCAGTTACAACATGAGGTAAGAGTTCATTCAGTGCCAATACTTACAGAGAGCAATGAACATCCAATTCACACCATGCATTCAAGAATTACAAAGTCATGCTTTTGAAACAGAGATACTGGCACGTTTTAGGAAGAGAAGAAAAGAAGTTTTATTCACAGAATAGCAAAAATCAATCAGTCTTAGAGAACACACCCATAAAGGGTGAAGAGTTCAGAGAGTATCGGAGAATCTGCCACCTGAAATGCCACACGCTCTGCTGACAAGCATTTGCTGCAAAACTGGAAGCCAATTACAGACATTTTCTTCTCATCCTTACAAAGGATGTGTCATAGAAATGTACACTAATATTAGAATTCTTTGATGCTTTGGAAACCAGTGGCCACCATCCTGCAGGAATAACTTTGCAGGCTCCCAGCTCTCACCAGCCAGCTAATCCACACACCTCTCCTCGATGAGGTGAAGATTTAAAATGAAAAGCAGCACCATTCCTCTCCTCTTTTGGGGGACCCAGCTCATTCCAGTCTCCTGACCAAGCTTCTTAGTAAATATAAAACACTGACAAGAATTACCACTTTAGCAACCACAGGATGTCAGCACATTTGTCAGACAAATGCTCAATAATAGATCATTAGGGATGACAGGAAATGTCAGGCAACCCCCTTTAGAGTGCTTACAGTGCAACCACAGCATGGCAGGAGCTGAGAGCAAAGAGAATAACTGCATCCCTAGAATTCTTTATTTTTCTCCCACTAACACATAGCAAGAACAGTGTTTTTTCAGTCTCCGTTAGTCATGCAGTTGTCTCAGTAACAGATAGGAGAACAGAAGGAAACCGTAACCAGAGCCCCCATTCCCAGGGAAATTCCCAGTGAGTTTTCCTGTTACAGTCAAAAGAAAGTTACAGAAGCATAAGAGATTGCCAAGAGGAACAAACACTTAAACAGGTCTAGTTAAAACCCCACCATGAATGAAGCATACCATTCTTTTCCCTTAAAATGCACACACAGCAAACATTTATTCCTGCCAGTAACAGAAACGGCTTTCTTACGTAGAATTAAACCAAAGAACAGGAGACATGCAGAGCCACACTCAGTCTCTCACGTCTGGAGAGGCTCACTTCGAGTCTCATGACAAATCAATGCTGAAGAGAAGGCAGCCTGTTTTGATCCTCACATTTGACATGTAAGCAATTACACCAGAGAATTCAAGAGCCAGTTTCCAATCAAGTATTTAAAAGCCAGACTAACTTAGAAAATGATGAGACCAAGAGTTGGCGTTAGAAATGGCTGCTCTTAGTTTATTGCCTTGAGCCTCCTTAGAGCTCACAAGTGAAGAGCTCATGGTCCTTTCTGCCAAGGTAGGAACAGGAAGAGTAACGCACGAGATTTCAGTAGTTTCACAATTGGTGATTTAACCAACCCTGCTGTAGGCAGAAACAAAATTCAACAGGGGAACTGCATTGAAATGTGAAGAGCAATACTTAGAGGGGAGGACACAACAGATGGAGTGAGAGTAATTAGAAATACCTGTAAGCACAGAACTTAATGAAGACGCTGATGAGGTGATACAAGCTCATGTTTTATGCATCTACAAAATAGTACATCGGACAAGCAGAAAACTCAAGATACAGTGAAAGAATAAAAGTGTTAATCTCCAAGATCGGTGTTTCGATGGTAACAAGAGTTTCAGCCCATCCACCAGAATCTCCTCGTTCTCTTTGAACTGCACCAGTTGCTGCAAACCATTACCTTTAAATACCAGTTAACATAGTGCTAAAACAACAAAAATCAAACATTATGTACATTTCCAGGCAAATAATCAGGCTGTCTTTGCCTCTTGCCTCATTCCCAGTGAATGTATCATCTTCCAGAAAGCGACATTCACCAAGGAGTTTAGAGAACCCTTACTGTACAAAGCCACAGAAGTTAAAGTTCAATACAATTAGACAGACGTTTGCTTGTAGTTCTTCGTATCCAAGACCTTCTTGCCACACATTGAGCAGATGCCTACAAGCACACAAAAGGTGTGTAAATTATTTTAAAATCATTAAAGTTTTTCTTCAAAACCATAGGTACTGTTTTTTGTAAAGATCATTTTCAAAAAGATTGTTTAAATGAGTTCTCTTTGACAATATATCTGTGCATCTTCTCACCAGATACTGCCAATTCAGAAGTAACAATATGACTTCCAACGTAAATTAGTATTTGCAGCATATCTGTAATACTGCCATTGAAAATAAATAAGCTCTACTTTGAGAGCCTTATGATTCACAACACCGCCCAAAGCCTCTGTAATTTACTGGAATGCTGGAAGAGAGACAGGAAAGGCTCCCACACGACCAACAGGTAAAAAGAGTATAGTCTTAAACTTTGTACGTTCTGTAGCCAAACCGAGGCCCAGAACTGACAGGACGTAGCCAAGAAAATACAGTCCCCAACAAACTGACTGCTAAATGGAAGGTTAACAAGCGGGAGCTTCAGACAATCAAGAAGGTTGAGAAGACGACGGTTCCATAGAAGTAAGCTATTTATAGAGTAGTGGAAATGAGAAACAACGGACACCAAGAACACTTGAGAGCTGAAGTGAAGATGACCACTGATGTCCCAGAGGACTTTGACCTAAACCCAAAGAGTGGCAAATCAGAAGATTGAGCAGCAAAAAGTACACAAGTTCAGCAGGGGCAGAGGGGTGGGTTGTCTTGCTATTTCCCGCTTCTTCTAAAGCTGGAAGGTGCTAAATCTTTTGTTTCGTAGGGCCACATCTTGTTTTACAAGACCATTCATCAGCAGACAAAAAATGTCCAGTGGCAATTCTGTTCACTGTCCCTAAATGGTGTGATTGGACACATATCTGAGAGGATATCATTAAGAAAGCAAAATCCAGCCCACAGACTTTCACTTGAGGACTAAGTTGAGGAGTAATTAACTTTAGACTGCCTCTCGATTTCAGAGATAGGCAATGGCTGAAGCACTAGGCCATATGACTGCATTTGCTTCAAGAAACATGCCACAACCATGTCTCTGATGGTCAGAACTAGAACCTAAAGCACTTCAAAGTTCTGAATTTTACAAAAAAACCAGATTCGACCTGGAAGGACACACAAGCAGACAAAGACAAAATCCTGAAGCCCACCCAAAGCAGCCGTAAGTTGCAGAAAGGGATGAAGGTTCTACCATATGGGATTCAGGCAGCCAGCTAGCCACTAGAAAAGGCAACTGCAGGCTGCTAAACCACAGGGCACAGTTACAGAACAATACAAAGTAATTTCATCTGCAAAACGTACTCCTGGTTAGCTGCAGCTCTGCTTCGAGCGATTGGTTCACCCCATCTCTATGTGCTATGTGAGTTCCTCGGCATTAATAACGTAACCGAGTTCATGTTGGGGTTTTTTCCCCCTCCAGAAATTACAAGTTTTTTTGGTGTGTTGTTATGGGGCTTTTTTTGAGAGCACTCTTTAGAGGTTTAGATTTAACTATTATAAAAAGGGGAGAAGGGAGAAGGGAGCAGAGGAGGCAGTGCAGCAAGCAACTGAGTTCTACAAAATCTCTTCTTTTTCATTGTCTCTTACTCTATTACTGTGCACCCTGTAAGAGCCTGTGTCCATCTTCTCGTCTTCCTATTAGCAGTTGGAGACAGCAATTAAATCTCATCTCACCCTTCCCTTTGTAAGGCAAAATGAATTCAAGAGTTCCACTTGCTCTCTAATTTCAAAGCAAACTGGGGTAATTTGGTACTTGGTGAAACTCACCTTTTTTGTAGGCACATCCTTGACAATAATGAGACCCTGGCTGGTGGACAGAACTCTTGCAAATCCGACATATTGCAAATTTGTTCTTTCCATAAGGATCAAACCTGGGAAAGAGGAAAAGTGTTTTATTTACACACCTTGAAATAACATATTTCCTCTGCCTCATCCTAAAAAGTCTAAGCCAAAGAGCACAGACAGAAACTGCAGCAAACACTGTAACTTAGAAAAGGGACAAACAAGGTTTATTTCTAATCGGCTGCAGAAAAGCTCCCACTTTCCCCATTAAGAGAGATTTCTTGCATTATGGACAAAAATTTAACAAAAGCAGAACTAAAAGCATGTCTTTTTATTAAGCTCCTAGACTATTTTGAACTTAAACGCCTCCCAGCAGCACTTTGCCTTCTTGCATAACAGAAAGTCCCCCGGACATTAAGGAAGTGCTCAAGAGATGGCAGTGGCAATCCTAGCACACAAAACAAGCCTTCCCACTCCTCTCCCAACAGAAGCACCAAGCCCCAGCAATCTCGGTGAGAACTGCATTAAAGCAGCTGCCCATGTTCTGTGATTCAGCAGAAGGGCCCCATGAAGTACATACGGAGATACTTTTACCAACTAATCAAATGCCACGATCCTCTCAAAAAACATTTTTTTTTTTTTAAAGTGTATGTTGGACAAGTTTTGAACAGTTGCCCAGATATGCAGGCAACAGGCCTCAGTGACAGCAAACCGACTTTTCTAGCTAAAATCAGTATTAAATACTAACCTTGCCTTCTTTGAGGTCAAAGCCTTGTTTTCATTCAACTTGCGGCCACCACTTTCTATAAAAAGAATAAAACCATAAACCAATAAATTTCCCACTTTCAAGCATACTTATAAAAAAGCTTAGTTTACAGCTTTTACACACATGCAAATAAAGTCACAAAGAGAGCTAGAACATAAAGCACACCATTAAAGCACAGGACAACAGAATACTTCAGAAGTTTAGAGCACAAGTGCGCTGAGGAGTGGCTGAGAGACCTGGGGGGCTTCAGCCTGAAGAAAAGGAGGCTCAGGGGAGACCTTCTGGCTCTCGACAACTCCCTGACAGGAGGCTGGAGCGAGGGAGGGGGGTCAGTCTCTTCTCCCCCGGAACAAGCAACAGGACAAGAGGAACCAGCCTCAAGTTGTTCCAGGGAGGTTGAGGTTGTCCCTGAGGAACCATTTCTTCCCCGCTGGGGTTGTCCAGGCCTGGCCCAGGCTGCCCAGGGCAGTGGTGGAGTCCCCATCCCTGGAGGGATTTCCCAGCCATGTCGAGGTGGTGCTGAGGGACAGGGATCAGTGGGGACCTGGCAGTGCTGGGGGAACGGGGGGACTCGAGGGGCTTAAAGGTCTTTTCCAACCTAAACAATCCTGTGACTCTACTGTGCTCCATTTGCATATCATCTTTCCATACAAGGAGAAAAAAGGCAGACAAGTTCATTACTGAAGAGCTTAGGGTAAATAAATTCTCAATGCATTAAATCATCATGGGAGGGAAACTACAGGAGTTAAAAATGAACTTGAGTATTTCGAATTTTAGCCTTAAGATAGCTCAGGTACCAAAACCTGGTTCTAAGACACCTGAAAACCAAGTGGTAAACCTCCCCAGGATTACCTGTAGTGTTTCTTGCCCCATCTTTCCACGTATCAGGAGTGATGACCGTGCCGAGTTTCTTCTCGCCTACATAAGGAAACGTTGCAAAGGAAAAAAAAAAAAAAAATTAAAACTACTCAGCGTTAATCATCACAAGAAGCGCTGCCCGCGGGAGAATGACAGCTCTCACACAGACAACCCCCAGATCGCAGCCCAGGAGCCCCGCTCAGCCCTGGGGACGCCGGGGATGCCCCAGGGCCGGGCAGAGCCGGTCCCCCCCGCTCCCCCTGCACTCACACTTCTCGCACACCATGACGGCCCAAGTCCACCACAACAACAACGAGCCACTTCCGGGAGCTCCCCGGAAGTGACGTAACAGAGCCGCCGTTTTCCGTTGCCGGGTGGCCCGCCACTATAACATACCACTTCCGGCCCCGCGCTCGGAACTGACGCGCAGGGGGGCGCCCGTTTCCGTTGCCGGGTGGCCCCCGGCGGCGGCTGCGACGCTGCGGTAAGAGGCTGCCCGGTACATCAGGGCCCGGGCCGGATGCTGCCGAGCGAGTCCCTGCCCTGCCGCTGCCTGCCGGCTGAAGAGGGAGCGGGCAGGAGGAGTCCCGGTCTGGGGCGCGCGGTTGGGAAAGGCCCGGCTGCAGAAGGGGCTGTCGGTGGTGTGAGGCGAGCGGGTGAGCGGACAGTGCTCTCCCAGCGCAGCGCTGGTGTGTCCGTAGGATTGGTTTGTGAATGAATTGACATTTTTCTGCCTCAAAGTAATGTCTTTTACCTCCAAACTAAGCCCAGAGCCTTAGACGAGGGAAAATCTTACCCCGCAGCGCTGCGTTTCGATAACGGGCCGTGAATCGGTGTCTTGCAGGTGGCCGGTGAATAGGGAACACGATGAAAGAAGCAGAAATAAGGAGGCTCCTGGCTGCCAACCTCCTCTGCGTGTTCTCGGTCATCCTGACAGCAGTCGTTCCCCCTTTCTTCTGGGACGGATTCACCGTTCTGGGCACACACCTCGCGTGGCTCTGTATTTGTTCTGGTGGTGTTGGTTCCCTTAACGTAATCCTGCACTTAGTCCTTAAACCAAATCTGTCTCCTAAGAGAAGTTCGTTTGCTCACAAGGTAAGATTTTCATCCTTAAATTGCTACC
This sequence comes from Bucorvus abyssinicus, assembly GCA_009769605.1. Taxonomy (NCBI): domain Eukaryota; kingdom Metazoa; phylum Chordata; class Aves; order Bucerotiformes; family Bucorvidae; genus Bucorvus; species Bucorvus abyssinicus. Next base: position 1,653,425 of record CM020045.1, read on the forward strand.
AGACAGTATGGAGGGGAAGCAAATTCTTTCTCCGAATTAAATGAGAAAAGAAGAATAAGAATAAATGAGAAAACAAAATAAAAATAAATCAAAGACGACAGTTTTTGGTGGCGAATTCTTGTTTTCCATGAATGAGCAAAGTGAGGCACCTTTTGAAATCAGTTCTCCATATTTTTGTGATGTTAATCTTTCCTTGCCTCTAAAGGACCTGTTCAGGTGAGCGGTTCTGTGCCTTTCTCTTGTCAATACGTTTTTTGTGGTCCCAGCCATTGATCTTCCAACAATTTGCATTATGGCAAAAATTGGCAAAATTGAATGGGCACAGAACTTGTTTTCATAGTCCAGGCCTGACCGACAGCTCTATGAAGAAACACTTTTCTCATGCAATGTCACAAGTTTCTAGTAACTTTTAAAGGAAGAGAAATTTAGAATTTGAGGTGTGAAGGAGAGACTGGCTCATTACCATCTAAACAAAGTTGGTAAACTTTAAAAACAAGCCATGGAAAGGTATTAAAATGGCCATGTTTCCTTGAATGATGGAATTTGCATACAGAAGAATTTTAAGTATTACATTTGATTCTGAATGCCTTTTTATTATATGTATTACCTATTTTCTTGCTTTTAAATCTTATTTTGGTCTCTGTGAAAGATGCCTTTCAATGAAGGGACATAACACTCAGATGTGAAATAGAAATGGAAAAATACCCAATAAAATGATCTGTTTATCTTGTCATTTCCAGTTTTTTTTTTTTTATATGATTGTCTTAGTATTAACAGGGTGCCTGCAAAAGTTGTGATGATTTTTAATTAATTATTTAAAGCATTAAATGTAGGGCAAAGTGGAAACGTGCCAGGCTGTTACTGTGCTGTAGCTGAAATTGAAGAATTAGGTCGAGTACGATGCTGTTGATGAGTACTGACATTCTCTCTTCATTTGAAACATTGTTCTGATATTCTATTGCTCTTTTTTTAGATATCCCGATTTCTAAAATGCTGTATATACTTTTTCATGTCTTGCATACTATTTCATGCGATTATTGTTCTTTATGGAGCACCTCTCATAGAGTAAGTCAGCAGACCCCTCTCTTTCTCTAAATGTTTTCTTCTCAGGGGCAGTTCTCCTTGCAGATACTGGTATAAGTACCTGGGTATTTCCTGGTATGTTGGAAGCTGAACGATAAGCTCCTGGCTGGCGGATGAGGCGTGGCTGGTTTGGGGTTTTGTGGGGTTATTTGTTTGTTTGGGTTTTCTTTAGAAGCTGTTTCTTAGAATTTCTGTCTATTTGGAGATGAGTTGTTCAAGACAGTTACAACTCCTTTTACTTCAGTATTTGTGTTAAACATACGGGTACAAACATTTTTCCAAGTTCCATGTAGTTATTTTCCCCATAAGATTCTAAAATGGGTGTCTTGCATATCTTTCATCCTTTCTTAGAATTTTACTTTTTAGGATTGATTAAAAAAGGGGGGGCGGGAGGCAAGAAGCAACCTGATTTCTGAGAGAGATCCTAGGTCACTGACTAACACCAACATCATGTAGCTTCTTGGTTGCTTCCACAACATCAAACAAGAAAAATAAATGGAATAATGAAGTAAATATCCAGGCGTACTTCAGAACTCATGCTCTATCTGAGGTAACACTTGTGGGTTCTAAAATGTTGCAGGGATCGGGCATTTAAAATAACTGCATCTCGGTCTTTGCTGAGGTAACAAACAGATATCGGAATTCTGCCCATCTTTCTTTACGTGCTTTCGCAAGTTGACTTAGAGGGTTGGGTTTTTTCCTTGAATCTTGGAACTCTTAGAACATTAGTAAGTACCTCACTTAATTTTGTAATATTCCTTCTTTGCAGGTCAGTGACTGAGACATTTCTGCTCGCAGTTCTTCTCTCTACCTTTACTACTTTACAATGCTTGTGTATGCTGGGACCAAACATACCAGCGTGGATACGGGTATTTAGTAAAAATGGGTAAGTTCTAGTCTAAAGTTCCTCATTTTACCCAGAATTGAAAGAAACGATGTATCATGGAGTTTTGTATAAAGAAAGGAAAACTTCCTGAATTATGGGTGTTTTACATATTTGTAATTACAGGCTTATGAAAGCTGTTCTGTCAAAATTATTACTTATTTGGAAGACATTGATTCAGAAAACTGGCTTTTTCTTTTTGGTGTCCAGACACTGAATCTCACTTGCTGAGTTTATCTGATGGGTTAAAGAACACCTGCAAAAATCCCTGATGGTGACATTCCACAAAGAGTCAAGACTAATCAAAGCACTGTTCCTTTGGGGTCCTGTTGGAGCAGAAGTCAGGCTGTGTTTGAGCAGCCAGTGTCCAGGCTGCAGAGTGGTTGAATTAGCAGCTCAAACAGCTGCCAAACTACCCATTGCTCAGTCAGTCCTTGGTATATTCTGCCAGCGCTTTCACGGCTTTAAGGCTGTAGTGAATGTTCTATTCCCCGTGCTGCCCATCAGCTCTCTGCTCAGTTATTCAGCTTCTTAAAGGATTTACAGGAATTTTCTATGTGCAGACCCCTAGAAGTTAAATAGGGACCTTTCCCTTTAAAAAAAAAATCTCAAGCTGGTAGGCTAGTGAGTTGAAATGCAGTGTTGTAAGGTAAAAGGGATGAGGTTATCCTAGAAGTATCAGTTCTGCTCAAAATGTCAACATTGCACCGTAAATATTATAATCTGTATGACCTTTATTTTGCAAACAATGAAAAAGTTTGCTTTACACTTTGGTCAATAGCAAATGCAGGAGAGAGTGAGGTGTACTCAGAAGTCAAGGCAGAAATATTAGACTCTTCAAAACAAGGTTACAGTGCAGGTTACACTTACTTGCAATGTTTCTTTTCAGTTGATGTAATTTACTTTGAAATATTCATGCAGTAGACTTCTATTTTAAATTTCAAATTGTGGTAGTCATCCAGTAACAGCATGTCTGCTTTGTGACTGTGCTTGTGCTTCTCTCTACAATCCCGTGCTACCCTTTCTCGTCTGCTTTGTCCTGCAATGCACACAGTTCCGTTGTGTATTTTCATTTGCTCAGACAAGCAGTGTTTCAAAGCTCAACAGGAGAATTTCCAGGTAAAACAAATTAGCTTTTGCGGTAAACGTTTCAAGGGGGAAAAAGATCTACTGAATGTGATATAGGAAGATTGTGATTTTTATATCTGTCCGTCATCTCAAAAATCTTGGGAGAAATCCAGTCTAACGTTGGGACGTGGTGACTTCTGCTGCTGTTGAAATCTTGTGACATTGTTTTTACAGAGCAACGTCCATCTGGGAAAGCAGCCTACAGATTACCGCCATGGGCAGTGTACTCGGAGCTTGGTTTGGAGCATTTCCCATTCCTCTTGACTGGGATCGGCCTTGGCAGGTCAGTTTGTACATCTGTATCATAAATACAAAAATACTGATTTTCTGGCTAGGTAGGCTGCACAAAATTGCTCTGAAGCTGCGCAGATACGTTGGACTTACACATAAGCTGCTCCTCCAGGGTTATGCCAAGCAAGTGAAAAGTCTCTTCACATGTTGAAGCCTCTGTGCTTACAGTGTAAGGATGTAAAATGCAAAAATACTACCTCCATTTTAATAGGTCTTTGTCCTAGATTTATGAGTGCCTGTTGCATGCAAACTTTATCATAAAATAGAGCTGTAAGTGTTTTGGTAAGAGGAAGCTAGACAAGCAGGAGGAGAAATGTGAAATAATGAAGATGGCTCCCAGTTTGTCTGCCTTCAGCTTGGTAGCTTTTATTGTTGATGGGTAGGGGAGGAAGGATGCTTTCCTAGGGTTTTAGCTCCCCTCTGCCTTCCATAAAGGCACTTAACAGAATGCATTTTAAATGGATTTGGATTGATTTGTGGAAATGGTGTGGCCAAAGCACTGTATTAAAATTTACTTTCTGATTTCGAAGGGAAGCAAGTGTTCACTTCATTGTTGCACAATAAAACCCATGAAGCTGGTGTTGCAGATTCTGTCTTTATAATAAATTCAGATGTCTGTGCTGTTTTCTTAAAATTTTGTTGACATGGAAAAATGGTTCTATTAAACGTAATTGAAGTCTGCAATTGCCATAAAATGATGACACTAGTACACTTTCCTCAGTGTCCTCAGTGGATATTTTCTTCCCTCAGGTTAGCAAAGTTGTACTCTCTCGGCTGAGAAGAATCTGCCAAGCCTGTTCATAAGCAGAGGGTTTCAAAGGTTTATTTCAGAAATCAGCCGCACGCTTTTCTCTCTGATACTGCAGAGACATTGTGCCTTACAGCTGCAATGGAAATTTGTTTTCCATAAGGGGCCACCAGCCTCCCTTTACAACACTGTAATGAGATATTAAAATTTCTATTTAAAAAACAAAAGAGAGGTAGGTTAATACTTCACGTAAAAAAAAAAATCATGTTTTCTTCCCTAAAAACACTTGGGTTTACTCTTGCCAGACGTTTCACCATCCATCTGACGTAGGTATGTGTTGGCACTAGTTTGTTGTTGATGGACATGAATGTAACCCTGAAATAAGGGATTCATTGAAATGCAATCTCATACCTTCTTGCGAAGTCTTACCCACTGTCCTGTTCCAGTGAGAGGCGAGCGCTTTCTTCTTGCTCAGCTGCTATTCTAACTTGGCACATCCTATCTGGCAGGTTTTCTTTTAGTCCCCAAATCTCAGACTTTGCTAATATGTTGCGTATAAAAATGTCACCTTTTATACACACCTGACTCAAGGACAACTTGAGTTGGTAGGCTCTGATTAACAAAACAAACCACTAACAGATTAAGACTGATACTTAAAGTACAGTGAATTTTTACTTTAGTCCCCCATCTTCCCACAGTAGGGGGTACAAGCTTGGTAATGGTCTGGTTCTTTTTCTGTTTGAAAACTCTTGCAAGTCAATGAAAGCCAAACGTGACTGACAGAAGTTAAGCTCTTTAATCTGTACTTAGACATCTAAAAAGATACTGACTGCTCAGAACTCTGCAGAAACCTCATATACCATGACATGTCACTAGCTGTTTCTGGGTGTCAATGCTCCCCAGAGAATTCAGGCAGTAGCAGGTGCTGTGTGACTGCATTTCCCTCTTCCTTCACCATCTCCACCCTCATTTCTGACATGCTCCTGATACCAAAGTTGGCAGGGGAGAGTTTCTGACTATTAATTTCCACATCAAAGCAATTTTCCTGTGCCTAGATCCAGAGCATTTGCTTCTGTCTTCCTTCCTTAAGTTCTTTTCCTTTTTTCCAATCCTCACTTCTCCACCTGTTACCTTGTAGGGTTTAAAAGAGCGAGGTGAGGGAAAAAGTCTTGCTTTCCAGTCTGGGTCTGAACTGCTTGATCATTACTTCAGTCACTGCGTGAGCACTTCAAGAGCAGCCATAGAGGAATTTGCTTATCATTCCTGCAGGCTGGCACTTCAGCTGTCTTTGAAAACTGCAGTTTTAAGTGCTAATTTTTAAAGAACTGCTGTGTAAGGGAAAATGAAAGAAGTTCCTGTTAAAATGTAATGTAGTTTTTAAAGTCAAATTATCTCAGCAAAGCCATGCAGTGAGGTACCAAAATGGTAACAAATCTTCAAGGCAGAAATGAACCTTTTGAAAGGAGCTTGTTTGAGATCCTGTTCATAACTCTCAGAAGTTTTCAATCACCTATTGATAATATTTTTGTGAAGGTGATCTCTTAAATACTGGTAACCAAGGCACAGAGAAGGAGGGGGGGGATAAAAAAACAAACTGTCCTGGCTGGCCATTTTCAACAGTTCCCAAGGAAACCCTTGCTTCCCAGTTCAGTCCAGCTGAGATATGTGTGAACTGGGTTTTCTGGAAACACCGAACTTCATGCAATTGGCTGTCTTTTGTCTTTCTATCCCCACTGAGTAGTACGGATTCAACAATACCACTGACTAACAACTCACTTGCTGAACAGAAAAATACCTCTACATAATGCAGTTGGAGGAAGAGGTTCTTTATTTAAAAAAAAAAATTTTAAAACATTTAAATAAATCCCCCCCCCCCCAGAAGCTGTGGACTGCCAAGTGTTTTGTATAGAACCTCACCCAGCTGGTACAGGAACACATACACATTAAGTCCCAAGCAAGGTCTGAAAATAATCACATAGGTCTTAATGTAGGCTTAAAAATAATCAGAGCCCAGTCAAAACCAAATTACTTGTGGACATCTGCATGAATAAAGTATTCAGCTGTCATGCTTTTGACATGAGCTCTTTCTCGTATTGGCCTAAAAGCAGAGAGCTTGAGGATTACCGTTTTGGATTTACCCTTCTCGGATGCAAACAGGGACTCGAACAGAGCAGCTTAGTCTTTAGACTCCAGACCAGCTTTTGAGATAAGAACAAGTTTCATTAGTGATTGTTTTCCTTCTTTCAGACTTTTTGTTGTAAACATATTTCTTTTTTTCTTAATCTGTAGTGGAAAGAGTTCTGCTGTAGAATAGAGAATGTCGTTTCAATCTTATTATAGGGGCAAGACTGAAGTGGTATCGTCATTTCAGAGAGCAGGGACAAGGCCTTTACACTGCATTGGTACCTTCAGCTTCAGACAATTCATTATTTAAGGAGTGTTGTAGAAAAGGCAAAACTGGTACTGCAAGAACTGCATGGGTCTACAATAGCTGAGAAATACCATGTGATAAAGAAACCAAAGGCTTGCTGCTGCTGCTGCCCTTGTGCTGTTTGTACCCCTGAAATGTCCAAAGTTGGCAAAACCATCCGACATCGAGCAGGTGCTGAAATGCACGACGAGTTCGTAATGAAACACACAATTGCAGTTGAGTAGCTCCCTTACAGCAATCGCATATAGCCCGAGGGCTTACACAGAAATTACGCGCTGTGCTTCAAATTGGTGTATGTTTCCACTTGATCAGGATTTAGCACTTTATCAAATCTAGTACCTCCGCTTTAAACTGCAGGCAATTTGAGAGTCTCCTTTTAAATGGACTGTGGTCCAGTTCAGAGAGTGGAGGAGGTAAAGCCACTCCTGTGACATCGGTTTTGTTCATAGAAACATCATGGTTGAGAGAGATTAGTAGAAACTCAGCAGTTTGGAGTACCATTACCTATATCTTACCTGACTGGAAAATCAGATGCCAAGATGTCTTGTACAGTTTTTGCTAGAATTTGGTTTTACTCCAAAGTACTTCAGGCTTCTGAGGAGTCAACTTGGTATGAAATTCATCATCAGGAGTTCCAATTCATGTGCTAATGGCTAAAACCAAAATGCTGCTTCATCCAGAGTTATTCATAAACCAAAGAAAACGTATTGGTTCTTTACACAAACCTCTTGTGACATGCAACAAAACCGAGATAAATACAGGTGTCTCAGAAAATCTTCACTTTATTTTCCATGTTTATGTTTGAAAAATAGTGCATACAGGGGATATTCAGAGTAGTGGGCCATCTATATTTAAAAAATAATACTGTAAAATGCATTTTCTTAGCATACAACAGCTTTTATGCTAAAATATTATGTAATAGGAACAGAATATTGTTTTGGAAATAAAATGACAGTATCTGAATAACGTTTCAGACTGGAAATGAAAAATGTGTAACGCATTTCTGTTAGATGTATAAAATCCATTGCTGCAAATCAGTTGGTATCCTGACAATTCATTGGTTTTCATTATTCTGTTGTTCTTAAAGTAACTTTTTAACATAACTTGATGGTGCCTTTTGCCCCCTGCTAGTTTTCAGACCAATTTATTTGGTAACTGTGCACAGCAGTTGGTCGGGGAGGCCTTGTCTGTGGCTGCTTGTGGTTATAGCTCTGCAAAATCAAGCCTCTCTCAGACAAAGGTAAAGCCAGTTGCCTTCCAGGGGTGCAGGTTAGGCCCTGCAGTACTTACATTTCTGTAAATGTAAAAGAAAAAAACCAACCACAGAACAAACTTTTCAAGACTTACTGTGCAAGACGTGTTTCAGTGTCTTGCAGAGTGTCAGGCTGCAGAATAATTTTGCTTGATTTACTTAATTTTGATTACTATCAAATTCTTAAACCATTTTAAAATAGTTTGCAGCACTTAATTATGATCATTTAAATCAGGCTATGCTAGAGGATGTTTGAGAGGTTTCAGGAGTTGCATATCCACCTCTAGCTGCCTCTAGCCCTCTGATGCACAGTTCTAGCAAAGACAGAGACAATGTCTTTTGTTGGAGTTGCTCAGTTTTTCCAGACTGCTTGTCTGAAGCTGGTGGTGGACTTCTACTGACCACGTGTGATCAGGATCCTAGCCTCACATGTCACCTGAGAAGTGGCACCTTAAAGCAAACCCCCGCCAAAATAGAATGGGATCACTCGGGTGTTATGAGACATACTGTGACACATCCTTTCTCTGCTCAGCCCCAAGTACTTGAGTTGCAGAATAAGCACGCTCTATATGTGGTAGAACTAGTAGCCCAGATGCCCCATGTGTCACGGACAGCAACTGAGCTTTGAGAATTGTGAAGTTCCTGGGTTTACTGCATGTTTTGATGACAGACTTTTAAAACACCTTTCTGGGTTTGCTGTGTGCACATTGACCCATCCATCTGGTTTTCTGTAGCATAATTTTGACCTGTAGTACCCGTTACTAATGATAAAAAGTGACTTTGAAACAATATTCTACCTACAGTGTTGATGTATCATTAGGTGAAAGCGGAATTGATGCATCCCCTCTTTGTACTGGATACCACAAACAATACAGGTAGTGTGGATGTAACTGAAATGGGGAGACTGACCACCACGTAATTTAGCCCATATGACTGGACTTATTATCCCAGATACCACTCAGACATTCCTAACTTGAAAAATAAACTGGAGAATTTTGGGTACAGTTCTCAGCAATTACTCGAGTAAGCTGAAATAGGACTACAAACTTTCCCCCTAATTTTAACACAGCCCAGAGAGTTTTCTTCTCATCTTTGCTTTTGGATCTACTCCCTACTGTGAAAATGTTGTTGTAAAAGTTGCTTTATGTGAGCAGAAGGGATAATATCCAGAGTTTGAGGGGTTTTTTTCAACAGAGGTAGAAGCTTGTTCCACTTCAGTGTGGTTATCACTGTTTATTTAATGGTATGTTTTAATGTAAACCTTAATGGTGACATCAAAGGCAGTTACGCTTGCTGTGACTTTAGAAGAACACAAATCCACAAAACCAACTTCTAGTTACAAATGCCAGCCTGAAAAAAGTCTCACACTTTCTTCTCCTCAGCATGTGCTTGTCAACACACACATTCTGTACAATGTGGTAAGACGCTTCAGTTAACATGTGCATGCAACCAAAATAGATTAAAGGCATGTACTGAAATCTTTCAGACAGTACAGACTAAACAATCAGGAATTAAGGCATGTTAGAAACAGGGAGAGAAAGCAATTGTGCTCATTTATTCAGTTTTAAAAGGAAACAAAAATTATTACATAGCTTTCTAACTGACAGTCAGATCTTTTGAAATAGTAAGTGTACAAAAAAATGGAGGTCAGGACTATGAGAAACGCATTCATGTAAAGAATGGGACCAGTCTACTGCAAGAAAAAAGTTAAGTACAGCAGATTGCCCCACTGTATTTGCATTTGTATAATCAAAGTTGCAGCAGTCAGCTGCTTACTTTATCATATCCTTAAAAACTTTCTTAGGGTGCTGTTGCTCTGGCCTCTCTGTCCTGATCACTGTCTATGTAATTCCCAAGTAACAGAACTGTAATAGCTGACAAACTGTTGTGCAGTCGGAGTTTGGGCTACGGGCAGGGTACCGCAGAGCCAGGTGCCTGGCTGGGATCCTGCAGCATGCTCTGCTTCTCGTGCCGTGCACTAAGTGTTCTTACATCAGTTCTACAGAGCACTGAGGAAACCAGCTTGCTTGTGTCCTGAAAGATTGGCAATTCCTAGTTTGAGTCCTTATTCTTAAAGTGACTTCTAATACATACTCGAAACTTTGCAGTTTGCAATGTCTATTTAGCTAGCCAAGAGAAATCTCTGTGAAGCCCTGTCACTGCTGCCTGCTGAAAATAAAAGGCAAAAAGAAAATTTAAACAAATAGCAGAAGTCAGGATCTTGTTGCATTAACCACTGGCTCATGCTCCCTCCCTTAAAATGCAGGTTTTGTGCTTGTTAAGCATGTAGGTGGAGGTTTGTTTTTTGCAAGCTGCTGTTCAGATTTCTAGTAATTGCACAGAGGTTGTTAGAATTGCCCTTTTCCGCAGGCATCTGATATGTAAACTGACTCTTCTTGTGTTAGCCTGTGAGGATGGGAGCTGTTGCTTGCTAGCTGCTGGGACATAAAAGGCATTTCATGAGTTTCCCAAAGAAGGCTCTGTCCCATCTCCTGCACTCTCCACTCTTTTCTCTCCAGATCAACCTTCTTTCCCCTCAAAAAAAGTGCAGTTACGTGATGTTGCCCAACATCTTACTCCCCTGCTGCTGCTGACCTAGCCCAGATGTGGTATCAGTACCAGGGCAGGGTATGTCAGCTTCCTCATGGCAGAAGAGAGTGTGAAGGAGGAGAAACTGAGCTAAACAGTTCTCAGGATGAGAAGGGTGTATTACAAGTTGCATAGTTTAAACAAGCAGAACAGAGTATCTTAGAACAGGCAGGCAGATAGAAACTGCTTAGATTGTTATCCTTGGAGGCAGCTCATACCAAGTCAGGGAAGCTAAACCAAGCTTAAGAGATAATATGAAAGCCAGAGCCAAAGCAGACCGATCAAGCAAGTCAAATTAATTTAAAAAGGTCCAGTGGAAAGTGATTTGGTCTCGGGAAAACAAGGCCAGCAGCTAATACAAAACAAAACAACCCACTTTCCTAGAGGGTCAAAAAGCATGCAAGGGCTGTTATTTTAGTGCAGCTGATGTGTTTAAGAGCCACATCTGAATCTGTCTTTGATAACTGGCTGCTTTAGATATATCCTTGGGTGCATCTGGCTATACGTAGCCTAAAGGCCAGCAGTCAAGAATAAAAGGCGCAGAACTAGTACCGGTACCTGTTTGTTAGGGGTCTTTGCCCCTGCCTTGAAGGACAGCAACACTGTTAAGTCCAGGCTTTTAACTCCGGTGTGTAGGGACTTTTCAAAAGGCCAATCAAACTGCCTTCAGAACTCCTCTGGGCCATCTGACCAGCACGATGAGTATCTGGCCTAGCACCCTCTGTTCTATGCCACTGGAAGGGATGAGGTGCTGTTTCTTTGGCATCTCATTCATAGATAGTGAGATGGGGTGGTTTACGGTTCTTTCCCTCTGCCCACTGCCACTGGTGAGGCTTGGATTTCAGAGGTCAGAAACTCATCTGTTAAGTGTGACAGCCTGAAACTTCTGTCAGGTAACACTGATTTTTAAAAAGCAAAGCAAAACTTGAATGTTTTGGAAGGCAGACAGAGGCATAATTAATATTAAAAGTTAGTTAACTATTGAAAAACCACATCCTAGGTTTGCAGTTCAGTCAGGTAAAAGAAGCTACAACAATCATCAGAGATCCTTTTAATTGTACCGACCGCTGCCCACTATACACAAAATACCAGAAGATACAGGTCAATGGGTCATCAGGGAGACTGACTCTAGTTAAGGGAACATGAACAATTCAGAGTCCAACTTCTACCCATACTTCTGAAAAGCAAATAGGCAACTACAGACTCACCTAATGTAGGTAAAATCTAATGAAGGATCACTGAGCGCTCGGAGAATCTGATGTAAAAAGACCATGGAGTTATGAAGCCTCTGTCCATAGAGTGGTGTTTGGCTTCATCAGTGGATAAGAAAGTGCGACTCCTGTTCCAACTGACTGGTACTGAGTGCGCAGCTGGGGTTGCAGCAACTTGTTTATTGTTTTGTCCTTTAGATATGTGTAATATGCAAAATGTTAGAAATAACTCAATTACATTTCATTTCAAAGTTGAAAGGATCCACCTGAAGCGTAAGTTTAGCCAAGGCCACAAACTCATGTGAGTTTTAAATACACATAATATCGTACCATGCCAAAGGATCTCAAGGTTTTTTACAGAAGATCTACAATACCACTGTTAAATGAATGAAAACAAGCGAGTCTTTGGTTTGAGAGGCAACAGCAAAAATCTTCAGCAACAAAAACAAGTAGCAGAGACAGAACGTCCAGAAATGGAAAAATGACACAAGGTCAATAAAGAGTACCTAAGGCACCTTGTTTATATCATCTTTGCTACACTCCTTAAGACCTCCAAATAATATATAAAACTGCAAATGCTAAGGAATGTGAAGGTGCAACAGCTGAGGAGACTGTGAAGATGAAATAGCAGAGGACAAAATACGTTACTCTTATTCCTGGTTAAAATTCCCATGATCAAAGGATGTGAATAAATATATTTTTTCCAAGTGATAATGAAGTAAAAAGAAGAATCAGAGCTAGGAAAGGAACGAAAGGAGAAACCAGTACCATTAAGAGCAAGTTCATTCGATATTCATGAATTGCAAGACAAAATGAAGTAGAAAAGCAAGCTGGACATGGAGATGTGGGTATTTTCTTTAATGTCTAGTGCATTTCTCAATCTCAAGTACTATAGAGGGTGGAAAAATCCCCCTTAATTTAAAAATTAAAAAAATAGGAGAGTGCCATCTGTACTTGCTTCAGGAACATGCACTGTACAGCAGGAAGTGCATCATTGTCCTTGCACAAAAAAAATATGCAAAGGAGAATTTTGGAGAGGGGTGGGAATTTAATTTATTCTACAGTCGGTGTTTTTCATCGCCAACTTAGCTGAGACTTCTGTCACATGCAGTATGTAGTGAGCTGGTAACAGAAGCTACATCTGAGCTCAGACTGGTCAAGTTTTGGTCGGGCCACTCCTCCCTGCAAATCAATACCAATTTAAAAAACCCAAAAAGGCCAGAGGGCAAATCGCATTTCTCCTTTGCCTCAGCACTAGATGGCTTGTGAAAATGAGTCAGCTGTGTGGAGTCAGCTCCCCGTTCTTATACTGGGAAATACAACTTGTAAATAAAGCTCTCTTTAACGTAGCAGGCTTACTACATGTTTGCTGAACAGGGCACAAGATGTTCAGTCAGCTTCCCAACGAATGTCCCTCCCTACTGCTAGCCAGAGGAAATTCACCTTTGCCTACTTCTCAAAAAAAAAAAAAAAAAAAAGAGAGAGAGGAAAAACCCTCTCTCCATCTCAAGTCTCTGGCCTTATCTGCCTGTTAGTTCATTTATACACACCTTGCCAAGTTCCAGAACGCCATGAGAGACTGGAAGGAGGAATGGCCAGGAAGTCTGTAGGATTCCAAAGGTATGCAGCAGAAGGGGAGGTCAGGTTAGCCGAACACTTCAGGGGACAGAAATACTTGGAAGTTTTTCCACAGAGTTTGGGGAATATTGAACTAAAGTCTGTGATGGCCAGAAGCCTGGTTACATTTTAATGCATATTAATTTAAAACTGTACAACAGCATTTAGTGTTCGTGAAGATGACCGTTACACTCTTGGTGTTTTAGGAAAGCACGTCAAGCTTTAAAGTCAAGTAAGACTGTACTGTCTTTCAGTACCTAGATCACACTGAGAACTTGTGCTCACAAAGTACAAAACCCACAAAGGTTTTCCTCATTGTCTGCTTTTATCTTGTGTTTTCCTCTCAGGTCTGGCCCATCTCCTGTTCCCTTGGAGCTACCTTTGGCTACACGACTGGTCTGATTATTGCACCTCTGTGGATACACTGGAACCGGAAGCAGCTTACATACAAAAGCAGATAACTGGAGCAAAGAGAGACAAGGTATTTCTTTGTGCAGATTCCATACAGACTGTGCAAAAGTCGGGTTTTTTAAGATTATATAGAGAGATATATATATGTATAGTCAAAGCAGAAGACTATCCAAATTCATTTAGAATATTTCAGGCCAAGCATCTCCACTCAGTCACATAGATGCCGTTTCAGCATGGTGCAGTTTTTGCTTCCTCTACACTATGTAACCCTGAGAGATTGTACCTTCCAGTCTGAATAAAATATTTGTAACAGATGTGGTGGCTTCTTCTTACAAGTTAGTTGAGTTTTCATTTTATTCCTCTGGATTTCACTAGTTATCGAAGGCAGAATCGTAGTTTTAGCTTTCAAACCTGTAGCAAGTTTGCTGTGTACTTAATGCATTGATTTAAATTCAGTAGAATTTCACAGTAAGCCTGGCCATTGTCAAACGTGTCTCATGTGATCAAACAGCAGTTTATGCATCTTGAGCCTATTCTCTTCTTCACGGTGTGTTTCTTTGGAGTTAGAATGGCTATAATAGCTTCATCAAAAACAGTCTTCAGTCCTTTCTGTGTTAAAGCGGAACACTCCACGTAGCAGTAGGCTCCTATCTGTCAAGAAAATAAGTTCATTCACTAGCAATACAGTTCAGCCATTCTATCTGTGCAATTCTGCTTTCTTTTTCCTATAGCAACACCCCAATGTTTGTCTGCAATCTAGAAAAGTTCCCTGCATATCTTTTGGCCAGAGATCTGGCATGTATTTAAGTTGGTTTGATTTATAAAGGAAGCCTATTAAATAAGCTCTTCGGATTGGCAGTGGGGTCCTAAGGTATTTTTGATAATTGAATAGTAAAAAAGAGTTACAGAGTTACATGACCAATTCATATTTTAGAATTAAGGCTCTATAAGAAAGTGTCTTGATAAGCATTATCCATACAGTGTGTTAAAATAGGAGTACAGCATTCTCAAATCATTTCTTAAAGATGCTTCCAACATCTTGCTTGAGCATGAGAGGTCCCTTCCAGCCTCAACCACTTTGTGGTTTTAATTCTGACTAATTCTCAGGTAGTTTTTGTAGGTGCCTAAGCAGAAAGTTAGGACTATTACTGACAGGGAAGTGCCATCACACAGGTCTGCTTGTTAGCTGTATTCCACAGTGTTAAGTGAATACTGTTAACTGGTAACCAGGCATAAGGTTCCATGCAGTGACTGGTAAAAGAAAGAGGCAAAGTGGTAATGGAAGAAAAAGTCAGTTGGAAATAGGGATTTTTGCTTCTTCACTACTTGGCTTCACTCAGGAGTATCCAGTTTACCTCTTTCGCTAACTTCTGTCCTTGCTCCACAGACACGGGCTTCTCTTTCATATCATTCAGTCTTGCCAGAGTTTTTGGGTCATCACGAAGATCAATCTAGCAGGAAAGATAGCAGTCACATTGGAATAATTGTTCTAAACACAAGTCAGCAGGCTGTATGATACCCTCCTTTTAAAGCAGAATTACTTATTTAATAGAGTATTACATGTATAAAAATGGAGTCATGTCCTGATTCACACTGTGGACCATTCCTGACCCAAAAGCCCTGAGAATTTAAGATGTGAACCAGAGGAACAAACGTTTATTCTGTAATTCAGCTTTTCAACTAGATGTGATCATTCTGGAATACCCGAATGCATATCCAGCAGTGGCAGAAAGATTACCTCAAATATCATACCAACATGTGGGTCACTTTGTCATTGAAGCCCAGTCCCCTGCCCACAAGAAGCAAGAGGAAATTGTCTCACTTCTCCCCTTGCTCCTTTGCTTCAGCAAATACTGGATACGAGCAATAGCTGTAGACCCAAGTAATTACAGTAATGTGGGTGTGAACAGACAATTTTAATCTCTAAGTGCTATGATTTCTGTAAAGGCACATGGAGAGATGCAGCCAATCTCTCCATCCCGTTTACAAGGCATATATTTTAACAAGATGGAGGTACCTCATTAGAGAACACAGATCTCAGGCTTTCTGCCAATTTTTAGGGTCGTTCCTCCAAACGCAGGAGGTGCTGCTCAGGTCCTGAACTTCCAGCCCAAAGAAAAGGCACCACACAATGATCCAAATGCTTTAAAAGAAGTAGAACAGAACCAGATATACCTGTGTTCCTACTAGTAAAAAGGGAACATTAGGTGCATATTCCTTCAACTCCGGTACCCACTCTTCCTTCACATTTTGAAATGAAGCAGGGTTTACCACTGAGAAGCAGATAAGGAAGACATCGGTCATAGGGTAAGATAAAGGTCTCAGACGATCATAGTCTTCCTGAGAAAGAAAAATTCCGTTATCTGCAGTATTAAATTGTGGCTTGTATTTTGTTCATTTTAACAGTTATTTTCAGAACCTGTATTCATATTTCAGGACTTTTGTTGAGGCAAACTTTTGGAATGTTCACAATCATTCCAGGTTAGTTAGTGTGGCTGTTAGAGTAAAATCTGCAGCTGAAGGTAACTACATGTGAATCCCAACTATTCTGAAAAGCCTTTGTTTGACCAGAGGAATAAGCAGATGTGACTATGTAGGGCCATCCAGCTTACACAAAGCTTGGCTAGATTAAGGCCATTTAATGCACTCAAATGTTCTCTTTTGGATCATACATAGACCTGGTATTTAAGAATCTCCTTAGAATTCTCTTTCCATCTCTTAGAAACTGTGCTATCCTGTTGCTAGTGATCAAGGCAGATGAGGTAAGGATCTTTGTCCAGACTCTGATGTCCCTGTACCAAAACAGTTCTCTCTAGCAAGAGAGAAAGGGGATTTTGCCATATTTTTTAGTTAAAAGCAGGAGGGAACATGCCCCAGCTTCTCTCTGCAAGGCTTCCTTTGGACTGTGGCAGTGAACAAGTGTCTTTCCATTCGTACCTTAGGCTTTTTTTTTTTTTAACATAGAGAATAAGACTGAGCCCAGGCAATGCAGAGACAGTGAAGAATGCCAGATTTATGTCTCCTCTTCCCCAATAAACACCAGTTTATTATGGCTGCTGCAGCAGCCTCCCTCTCCCCATCTTAATTAAATCCCACAAATATTGGAACGATTTGTTCATTAAATATAGAGACAGAAATGTAATTCAACTCCATGTTTGAAACGAGCCAGAAAATTAAATTTTCATTTCCTTGGCAACAGTCACATTACCAGATTATTCACCTACAGCTGCACCCTCAAGAAAGCCCTTCAATGATTAATTTTTCAGTTTTAAAGATGGTGTCACTAGAATTTCAGAAAACACGGGCGAACTTCCTCAGAACAGTTTCTGCTAGAGCCATCTTTTCATTTGGAAGTCAACAGCTCTGGAGGGAGGGTTGTCATCCTCATGGTGAAGTGAGAAAAGACAAGCCCTGGAGGAGACTCTGCATTAGCGAGGAGGTGGCCATTGGCCAGTACTCTTTGGTGTCTATTTACACAATATTCTCATTTGCAGTCATTGTTCTCAAGTGCCATTTTGACTATACACTCTGCTGCCAGTCTTGTATCCTCTGCAGTTTTGTCAATCAGCTAGACTGTGCTTGGCTGTAAACATGGGCTCCCAATTTCACGACCATAGGAACTGGCGCTACTGTGAAACCACAACATTTGACAGGCCTTTTTGAAGCTCAGCCGTTGCCCTGCTGGTGTCAGGCTCCCATCCTGATTCAAAAGAAAAACCAGTAACCGTGTCTTTTCCACATCTGCAGACGTTCAGCACAGAAAGCAGAAATAACTTTAAGAACATCACAACAGCAACCTGAAACTATTGAACAGTCACCTTTTTTTAAGCACGTATTTTACGTTTCACTTCTACTACTGAGTATAATTAGATGCTGCTCAGAGTTGCCACTCTGTCTTCTGGGGTGGAGATCAAAATCCTAGAAGCTTCCCAACTGCAAATTACACCGGTCCCTGGAGTCCAAAATCTGCAGGCAAGAACACGCAGGCAGATCCGGCAGTTGCTCTCAGACTCAGCTCTACGAAATCATATGTGGGGTATTACTGAAGAGGTTTTCATTTTAAAAAGAAATGTCATTTAAAGTTGTAATGTGTCCCTCCCACCCAGCAGCTGCCTTCACTACACTCAGCATGTTCTAAAATCTCACATCTGGGTTACAGGAAGGGGAACACTGTGCATTAAGCTCTGGAAGGGAGAAAACGCTTCACTGTCACCAGAAATTACTGTTAGTCCACTGACATCAAAATGTCTCTAGTTCATCCATGTCCAATTACAGATAGACCTTTTATTCACAGCAAATACTAATGGCTTTCCATTCTCAAAGCTGAGGTACATTTGCCTGGTTATTTCAAAACTTTCCCACTTAGTTTCTCTTTTTAAATACCACTGGGTACAAATCCTTGTTCATTCAGCCACACCTTGGTGCTGCACCTCTGGTCCCACGTATTCACCAGCAGTCATCTGGCAGCTGCTGTTGAAGGCGCATGCATCGCTGAACTCCCTTCCTGCCCCTGCATCTGTTTACGTGGCTTTTGATTTATACCCTGACCCATCTGCACAGGGTGAGAATCGGAAATACCAATGAATTTAGACTGAATATTAGAGGAGCCTGGAAAAATCATATTGCTTCAACTAGAATTTACTTCCTGAACCTGGTGTAAGGGAAATAAATGTGGTTTATTCTCAAATTAAATGCAAAGGCAAAATCTAATTAGACCAGCCAGTCAACATCAATTCCAGCTGGAGTGTGTGTGCACATTAGATTCCAGGCACTGCCTGTGTATTTAGGCAGTAAAATACTTAAAGCATTTAACTGAAATATTTTAAGAATGTGAATAAGATGGGCAAGAAGGTCACTAAAGGATCAAAATCTGCAGCACAAGTCTCAAAAACTCCAGGCTGTAATAGTGAAATGGCTCATTCTCCAACATACCCTGGACTTCAAAACAAAATTGTTGGCTGAAGCAGATGAATACAAATAGAAAAACATGCTGAAAATATGAGTTGTAATAACTTTTAAGAAAATTGGATGCAAGAGTGTTGGCTAAATTAACGTTATAGGGAGCTGTGGTACCTGCAAAAGATGAGACATCGCAGCAGGACCATCCATCATTTACCCAGTACCTCTGTAGCAACCCAGGACAGCTGCCAGACACGGGAAAGGAGATGAGCGGGAGGAACTAATGGCCTGACTTGGCTTCTCAGCGACAAACTGGGAAGGACTGTTTGGGAGTTTTGTTTTGTTATTAAGAGGGGAGAATGGAAATTCGTAATTTTAGATTTTCATTTCATCCTGATTTTGATACTCTGCAGTTTAAGTCTAGCACTGTCTTCATCTTAGCTCCGTAAAACCTCTCCTTTAGGTCTCCTTTTCCATGTCACAGTACCTGACAGTCTGCCTCTCTGAGATTTTCTGCTGCCTTGTACTTGAATACTGCATCACTGATTTTCTCTGTAGTTTGGATGTTCAGCAGATTTCTTTCAACATGTCCAAAATCTGGCTATTCTTTTCCTGACATTTACCTGCGCAAAACCAGAGTCTTGAAGAACTGTTTGTATGGAGACTGAAGGACGGTATTGCCATTCTGCAGCATTAAGTTCTTCATTTCAAGGGGTTGCGCAGACTACAGCAGGACACAGTGCCGTATTTCAAGTGGTAGAACTGATTTTACACTAATACTTTTGCCCAGTTCCATGGATATCAGCTGAGAGACGGTTAAAACACACAAACCATATTCCTAACTCTGCCACTGACAAAAGACGTAGCCCTGAGCAAATGATTATCCTCTGCTTGCATCTTCCCATCTGCAGGGGTTTGCCAGCTCAGTAATGCATTAGTCATTGCAAAGCACTCCACAAGCCTTTGATGTACAGAGCTCGTGTGCAGTGGGGTATTTAAAAACAAACAAAAAAAACCTAAGACTAAGTGAAGTCTTAATAATTTCTGGACAACCTTCTTGACCCACAAAAGCATTTTTTCAGGCCTCTTTCTGCTCTGGAATGGCATTAGGGTCTCTCTATCCAGTTCGCAGAAATGAAAGGCAATTAGAGGAGTCACCTTTGCATCAATATCTTCCCTTCACCAAGGCCTTGACCAAGACTTTGGGGAAATTCCTACCTCTCAGATCTGCTGCTACAGGTACCGAAGAAGATGTTAACCTATCCAGGTCCGGTATTTTATACTCTGATAGAACCAAAGTAGTTAATGATTTTAAGGTGTTTTGCAGCTTAGGAATGAAATTTTAACAGTAGGTCTCCAGTTGTATCCTACTGACATACTCTTATAAAGAAAAGGCTAAGCCTATTTCTTTTCTGTTCTGAGAAGGTATAAAGTGGATGGGAGGGAAAAAAATAAAGCTTGCACTACTGGAAGGAAGACTGGAGCTCAACCATGCTAGGTTTGTGATCTCTGGGTTAGCAACCATCTGTTGCTTTCACAGCTTACAACAGCAGTCGTAAGAGGAGGTTCTCACTCCCAACCATCTGTTTTTAGAGGAGGGGAAGCCAAAAATAGACGTCAGGCAGAGTTGCTAGAGGAATCCAACCTTCACGCAGTGAAGAGTAATCACTGCTTCTATTCAGAGGGTCTCGGTGAGGCACATGTATGTAACTAGCTGCTTTCTGCGGAGCAAAATCCCAGCTACAAGTCCAAGTTTTAACCCATTTCATAGTAGGGCTTGGTAAAGACAGTCAGAAGTCCTCTCTCAATATAAATTGCTGTGCTTTAATTTTTGAAGTGCATTTCAAAACTATCCTTCAAGACCGCATTTTTCATAGTTTTCCTCCCTGGAAATAAATTTCCATTTCAGACAGCCCCCGTAATATTTTGGAAAGCATAAGAAGTGAACTCTAATGACTGCTGTACCTCAAATGTGCCCCAGGAACTTAATAACAGCTCATAGTAACCTCAGTGGACTCATCCTGCTGCCTCCCCCAGATTATTTGGAAGCTGCCGATCTGCAGCTTTGCCATAAGCACCAGGCAAAACTTCCAAGAGCAACTGCCTACCCCAGAAGCACACCAGACACAGGCTTCACCCCACTGAATCACCCTGTGGCTTCTGATTCTACGAGATACTTTGGTGGGGAGAAGAGAGAGGGAAGTGGCCTTTGCTGCCCCATGCCAAGCACAAATTGCTTCCCTGGCTAAAAAAACCTCTGAATTTTTTTCCCTGGGTTGTATAAGGCTGTAATGCTTTGCAAGGAGGGAGGGTGGAGCAGTGTCCCCCGGACAGCGGCTTCCTGGCACTGCCGCTCAACAGCACCACTAATGCGAGACCACTTGGCAAGCTGCAATTTGGACTCACACAGCATTGCCATAAAATGTTGCTTGTCCAATTCGGCAGCCCAAGCCCAGTTATGCTGATGACTATGTTTGATTTCTCTGTTGCCTCCCTCTGTAGCCACATGCAAAACAACATTTGCTCGTTATTTCCCTGGCTGCAGGGGAAAAGTGCAGTACAGACCCTCTGTCTCTTCACAGGCTTCTGGGGATCCAGTCCGCATTGCTGAAGAAAGCAGAATTGTCCTGTTGTGGCTTGTTCCCACAGGCTTCCCAGGGAGTGCAAAAAGCTGCCGATTCGGGCCCAGCATCTATTTTTAATTTATAGAAAAGGCTGCAAGAATGCAGGGTAAGTGCTCTTCCATTGTATTCTAAAAATGAAGTAAGCTGATCTAAATCCATCTCTAAATTCCTGTGAGGAGGACTGTTCAAAGGAGCTATGAATTATACATTGAAAACGCCCTGGGTTGGTGAATTACAGGGGGGTTTTTTGACAAAACTTTCCTTCTGGCATATTCGAGGACTGTGCAGCTGCTTACATGTCTAAAAAGCTTTTCTAGCTGGAAGATGGAGCCTAGTGAGATGGATTTTAGAGCATTAGAGACAAGAAAGACAGAATATTCTTTTAATTATACACAAAATTGCCTTTAAGTGATCAGAATTGATCCCAGCCTTATTGTGGGATTAAATACTGCCCAAACTCTACATCTTGCCATGTGGTGATGCTAAACTATTTTCCTAGACAGTCTCAACAGAACACTCCCTTCCTCCTCTCCGTCACCACAGGAACTTCATCGTGCTGGCTTTGTGGTTTTCTGAAAGTGGAAGTCCCTGAATTTTCTCTATAAAACTTATTATTTTAACATCTGTAACAGCAGAGCATGAATTCAACTGCCTGCAAGCAGTATTGGCAAGTTAAGGCAGTTGCAAAGCTGCTCACAGTTCTTCTCTCTTACATGAGGAATACGTGAGCCATCTCACTGCCCGTGGCTGGGCTGTCTGTGGTAACTAAAGATGCAACCCAGGTCACACCTGGCATCCATCCCTTATGGGCTCCACCTCTGCATCCCCACTGGCAATCAGATCAAGGAGCTACTGTAAGTCCTAGAGATGATCTTTTAGCATTCATGTCTCCATCTAATTGAGAGCGCAGGCTGCCTTGAGGCACCTTCAGTCTGTCTATTATTCATCTGAAGCAATGAGCTCACCTAGGATGCTGATGGATGTTCCCCTGCTCCAGAGAATAACGCTGCCATCTGCATTTTTGTGCTCACACCAGCGAGTACCAGCCATCGCAAAGAACTACAGCACACATGTGATGACATGGACACAGCACAGAGTAGGATTACAAGAGACTGAGGACAGTAGCCGTGAACGCGTCGAGTGACACAGCCTCTTCAGAACTGCTGGAAGTGTGTAGCGTCCAGACGCGGTTTTCTGAACGCAAGTCATCCAGTCACCAATCCAAACCAACAGACTGCTTACGACACCACAGGGCAGAGCAGTAACGAGATACAGCTCCCCTCCCCTCTGCTTTCAGGTTGCATTTTTTCTGGTTAGAGGAGGGGCAGCTCTGTTAGAAATGGAACTGCTAATTGGAAGGTTTACAAAAAAAAGTCCAGAAGCTCTGTCCCAACACATCCATTTTAGTAATGCCTGGGTTTACAATTCACAATAAAACTGCAGTCTGCTTTGTATTATTTCTTAAAGCCCAGGTTCCTGGAGTGTCATGATTACAGAAAGAAAAATCACATCCTTTTCACCTTTAAATGACAGATAAATTCCTGGTACCCCACAGATACAGAGCAAATTTGAATACATGAAGCCCAAAGGCTTAAAGAAAACCCACAACCAGCAAAGGGAAAAAAAAAAAAAAGTCTCAAACCCTTCTGATTTCCTGGGGTTTTTAGGTAGTGGCGCCTGTGGACAGGAATAGCTGACTCATCATTTGGAATGCCTGGCACTGACAAAACCTCGGTATTGCTGAACTAAGTTCTACGTCCACTTTGTCTGTGTGTTCTCAATAAAGGAACTGGAACGAAGATTACTGGAGCCAGGCCCTAACACACCCTGTAAGTCCTTTTGCATTGCAGATCTGCAACGGAGGCACTTCTCTAGTCTAAACCTATTTAAGATGTAGTTCGGAGGCAGAATCAGGAGTTAGGCTGTAAATGAAAAATACGCATTTTTTTGTACTTCTCATATTTACCAAAACATATAGAGCTCTTTGCAAAGGAAATGGACTTCTATCCACAAGTCTGACCTCGGATGTGCTGAAAATTCCCAGGGTCCTGTGTGTTCTCTATCCAAAAAACCCCAGACAAGCTCATGCTGCCTTCCCCAGTTGTCCCTTTCTATCACTCTCGCCTCCTGCTGTACAGCTCTGGATTATCTGATACTCAAATGAGCGCGGCTGCACACAGCATCTTAAAACAAAGTCAGGGAGTGAGAGGATCTGCACTAACATCGTGCTGGAACAGCCATGCTTACTGCTTGTATTCGGTGTTGCCTTCTACCTGGGGATGTGTGGATAACATTGAAAGATGTTGCTGTACCACCAAGAAATTATAAATAAGTAAAATTCAGAGAGAACTGTCACAAACGAAAGGATCTCAACTGACTCTGAACCCAGGGAAAAGGGATTTTCCCTTGACCACATAATCAGTGTTTAGCAGGAGTCTCTCTAGGTCAGGAGTCTTCATAAAAACATGCTTTTAACAGATCAAAAATGAATGTTTCAGAGAACCTCTCAAACTTGATTTGCTTTGGGTTCTTTCCTTTGGTCTGCCATTAACTTAGGGTTAATTTGGTGAAGACATTCTGGATCTGCATTTTCAAACACACCCCTTACATGTGATTTTAACATTACTCAGTGCCATGGGGCTTCTGACACTCCAAAAATGAAACACAACTGTCCTGAGCTCCCAGTGTGTATTCAGCGGACGCTTTGGGGAACGCAGAGCAGGACATCCCATGGTGAGAATCCCCATCCAGCAATCACAGTGCTACGACGCTTTTGAAGCAGGAGTCACCGCTCCCAGCGAGGTGTTTAAACGTAAGCTTTGCACTGGGATTGTTACTGCTGGAAGGCCATTTTAAAAACGAACATGAAGGTACGAGTCTCCTTCCTTCTAAAGGGAGAGCCGGTCTTTGCCTAAACCCTTCTCTAGAGACCTCTCCATACAGAGCTGTAAACTCAGGCACTTTGCCTCCTTCTTTTGCATTGAAAAACTTAAACTTCAAAGGGAGAATCTAGGCACATTTTTGTTTTATCTGCAAACATCCCGTTGCTGCTGCAGAGCCATTAAATCTACGTGGCTGGCAACATCCTGAAGCGCAGAGCAGCAGCTTCGGTGGAGGTTGAGCTATTCATAGGCCGGCATGACGGCCGGGAGTGAGCTCATGAGCTCGCAGCTTCCCAGCGCCAGCTGCCAGCTCGGCTGGGACAGTGTAAAGGGAGTGAGGAAAAATGCATGTGGGAGGACGGAGGCACGCGGGTGGACAGGGTGTTAACTGCTAACATTTCATTTTTGGATCTGCTGAAATCACGTTATAGGTTTTGGTGTTTACAACTCTACAATAAAGGGGGGCAGCCTTTGTGCTGTGGCAGACCGCGCCTGCGCGTCCCAGGCTTGCATTTGGCGCTATGGCTGCGTGGTAGAGGCAACGGGGAAGGAGTAAGGTGGTCTGAGGAGGGACATCTCTAGTTCACAACAGACCAGCCAAAATGATAGCAGCTGCCTCTCCTATCAGTAGGATACTGAAGTGGTACCTGCTAGACCAGGGCTACCTGCCAAAGCCGGGACAGCCAGCCAGTAAGGAGCACAGAGACTACTGCTATTTCTTGTTTTATTTACAGCAACCACCACAACTTTGGTGACCATCCATTTTAATAACCACACCTCCACCCCTCTCTTTCCCACAGGCACACTCACAGTTATAACCATTCGTTTTCACACCTGGCCTTAATGCAGGCACTGATCTTGCTAATATTCGAGTCAGCGTTACACACTTCAGCAGCCTGAGCAGCTTTAATCTAAAATTGCTTTTAACATCAGGGCCTCCGGTGACAGTTGAGAAGGCACCGAGAGTTTTACTGTATCAGACCTCCAGCTTGTCCTACACTCGTTAAGACCTTTAAGGCAGAGAACTAAAAGTGAAAAGCCAGGCAACACAGTTTACCTCAGCTTTGCTCACCAGGCCATGCTAGTATCACAACAGTAAGTGATGCTAAGGGATAAAAATGTTATTCTTAGGCACTGCACCATGATGAGCCTCACGCTGCTGCTCCTGTACCCTGCTCTGCGCTGCCCAGGTGCTGGCTTGGTGCCAAACCTGCACCAGCCACACTGTGCCTCAACATCTCTCCGGGGCAGTAAGGACAGCACAGGCTCTGCTCTGGCATCCCCCATCCTTCTACCAGGTCCTGACAGTCCTTCACAGCACAGACACAAGCGCAGAGAAGGGCCTCCGCCTGTATGTGTTCAGCACATACCGGAGGAAAGGGACACCATGAATGAAACCCCCCCAGCAAAAGGCACTGAGGAGGACAAGCCCACCCAGTCTCAGCACGTGGCTATGTGCAGCAGCAAGGCTAAAAGTTGCTGCCGGCTCCACCTCTGGGAGGAATTGCAGGAGGAATGTCCTCTCGGACACCACCGGCACCCGAATTCCCACCCACCTCCACAGCTGCAAAGCCAAACAGGCTCCAAGAGCCTCCGCTGCCCAGCAGCTGTACTGGTTATTTTCCGCTGACCAGGGCCTCAGTGTTTTCAGCCTGAGAAAAGCCTGTCTCAACTCACACACACCCAAAGTGGGGAAGGAAACTCTATCTGCATATAAACTGAAGTTTGTGAACCGCTAGTGGCATTTTTCCCGGCTATATATAACCCAGGGGGAAAAAAAAAATAGTATTTTAATAGATTAATTCTCAACCTACTTTAAGCTCGCAAAGCTACGAGGCATTATGTCATTGGTATAGTTACTACATGTGATCCCGTGTGTGTTGTGAGGCAGCGAGCTAGAAGTCAGTGCTGGATGCCACAAACTCTAAAGCTTTCACTCCTCTGCCAAAGAGAAGTCTGTCACGAGTTGCTAAATACATAACCACAGGAGTTAAAGAGACTCACAGGCTGGTGAGTTGGTATTTCAGGGCGATGAGCCTGCTGGGCACCAGCTAGAAATGAAAAGGTGTTTAATCGTTGCTCTGCTATGGGCCTCCATGGATGAGGAGTAGGTGACTGTCTGAACCTCCGTTTACCCCCTCGCTCCTCTTCCCCTCAAAATGAGATCTGTGGATTGTACGTATGTACTCTGCCCAGAGCTGGGAGTACGAACATGCTGAAGATTGTGAACTGCTCAGATACCACCGTGATCACACACTGGCAAGTTTTGATAAAACAGTACCTCAGGCCAGTATTTTACAGTAAAACTGTTTGGGGGTGATGGAATTAGAACTAAAAGCACTGATGTATGCTGGCACAGGAATCTCCACTTTGAGCAGCAAAGAATCTGAGCTGTATGAAGTCTGTGCGAGCAGCAGGCACGTACCAGATGCAGCATGCCATTCCCTCAACACAGAGAGGGCTCCATCAACTCCCGTCTCTTCTACCCTTTACTATATAGATGTAAGCTTTAATGTAAGCTTTCTGGTATCGCATAGCTCTGAGAAGACGGGCTTGTCAGCAGGGGCTCTGATGAAGCAGCTTTTAGCTGAATGAAACTGCTGGACTGGCACCTTGACAGCAAATCCCCTCCTTCGCTGTGCTGGATGTTGGGACGGGGCTCCTGTGGGCAGCCCCAGATGCCCACCAGTGCCCCAAACATGCTGAAGTGGGACAGGGATAATGGTAATGGTCTTCTTAGCACCACACGTCTGAGTTTTGCCAGGACCAGATATATTAGTAAAGGTACCCTCATTAAAACACCTTGTGTGAGCTGAGGCTCCCCTGAATCAGGCCAGCAAGATTCGGTTCTGGGTATGTCAGAACTTGCTCTGTAATTCAAACTTAAGATTTCACCATCTCAGGAATTTGGGGCAAAAAAGCATCCCTCAACTTTTTACATGTCTGGATATACAACTTCACACTGAAAAGTTTTTCTAACAGGAATACCTTCGCTCGCTGTTTGCTGCACACTGGCCAGTTTACCCTACTACTTCAGCGGAGGCCAAAGGCCACTCGGTTTTGTACTCAGCACATTCAGGCAGAGCAGGATACCACAAACCACCTCAGTTAAGGTTACACAGAGCTAACACCACACACTCCCATTAATAGCAACAAGCCAGCACAAGCTGCCCGAGACGGCATCCACAAATAGGCTCTGCGTACGTACAGTAGCGCTGGGGTCGCTTTCACGTTCTCCAGTGCTCATTGTAAAAACCGAGAAAAAGTGGCATATTGACCAAATCCTTCATGTGCCTGAGCACTGGATCCTCATTTTGTAACCTATATCAGCAGTAATTTCCAAGCTGTGTTTTGAACCAATTACTACCAAAAAAACGGGACGATGACGGCAATAAGAAATGTGCTTAGTTGGCATAAAGTTGACTAGTTTGTGTTTACGTCAGTGAGATGACAGTCATCAAGTCAGTCTTTCTGGGAAGAGTCTCACCCCTCAGGTATTGGCTTTCTGGAAATGCGGCTGTTTCCTACAATTCTCATGAAATTAATTTTATTACTGATTTCAGGCCTAACAAAGGTATCAAAGACTGGTTAAATGCTGCTTCTCTTACTTCAGGCTGGATGCAGACCTAAAAGGCACAATAACTTAGGCAGCAGTGGTTCAATCACGTATAGGAATAACATTACATAGTTAAAAACCATGGCTTCAGTTGCTGCGAGTCCAGCGAGATTATTTTACAAGCTGCTCTTTACAACGAGGAAGCATGTCTGCGGTCATGTGAGACCAAAACACATGCTCACGCTGCAAGAAGAAGTTTTAATATCAGGAATACACAACTTTACGAAAACCCACACAGTGTTTCCACACTGCTCCGCGCCTCCTTGGCCAGCACCTCGCCGGGTCGGGCCCTTCACTAACTATTTTGTTGCTGATAAAGCACCTCCGGAGAGCTGCGAGTACTTTAACCCAGGAGACCACGCTCGGCCCCACAGCTGGTGTCATGCAAGTTAAGCTGACCAAGAAGTGACTTGAATAATGGAGCCCTTTAGTAGTAGCTGCTACGCCAGTGACCCCTCCAAGTATTCTATCCCCCTCTGAAGTTACTTTAGACACGCACTGACATAGCACCTTTCACAGTAGGATGTAATAATCTTAACCAAACAAACTGAATAGTGTGGGACAGAGAAAGAAACCCAGGTTATCTGAAAGGCAGCTGCTGAGAATTACAGGTTATTATTTTCCAGCCTCTAAGTTGAAAAAACTCTCTTTAGCTGTTCAAGAGCTGTAAAGCATAAACAAGGCAAAGCTGCGGCACTCTGGCTTCCCTACCCGACCTGACGCGTTTTTGGCAGCAAGTTCCCTCCGTGCTCGAGGAGGGACGCTCCCCGCACCCGCAGGCCGGCGGGAGGGTCGGCACTCCGCGGGGTCGGACCGGGGGCGATCCCCGGCCGCAGCTACCCCGGACCCGGCCACGCACCGCTAAAAACACAGCCCGTGTCTGTCCGTCCGCCCGCCCTCGGCAATAAGGGTCGAACCGAAGGTTTTCTTTTAAAGCCGGTTTTTATCGCACACACCGCCTCCCCGCCCAGCCAACCCGCCTCTGAATCACCCCGCCCGGACCGCAGCCCTGCAAATAACTTCAGCGCCGCAGGGCCGGGGGCCGGGCCGGGGGCCGCGGGCAGCGCTCGGCACTCACCTGGCCGGCGGTGTCGTAGAGCCCCAGCAGGTACTGCTTGCCCCCGACGGTGACGCTGACTGCGAGGGGGGGAGAAACACAGCGGGTGAAGCGGCGCAAACCCCGCGAAGGCCGG
Source organism: Bucorvus abyssinicus (assembly GCA_009769605.1). Taxonomy (NCBI): domain Eukaryota; kingdom Metazoa; phylum Chordata; class Aves; order Bucerotiformes; family Bucorvidae; genus Bucorvus; species Bucorvus abyssinicus. The sequence goes on from CM020045.1 coordinate 1,682,283, forward strand.
GGAAGGGAGGGAGAGAGGGCGGCGGCCGGGCCTCCCTCTCGCCCGCTCACCTGCGTAGTGGTCGAAGACGGTGGGCACGTACTCCTCGGGGAAGGCGTCGTTGGCGTAGCTCATCAGCAGGCACGTCTTGCCCACGGCCCCGTCCCCCACCACCACGCACTTCAACATGACCGCCGCGCTGCCATGGGCCATGGCCGGAGCCCGCCCTCATGGCCCCGCGGCCGCGACCCGCCGCGCCGGGCCCCCCGGCATCGCCGCCACCGCTCAGCGGGCGCCCCCGCCGGCCCCCGCCGGCCGCGGCCCCCCCGCCATCCGCCGCCGCCGCGCTGGGCCCGGCGGGAGCCGCCTTCCCCCGCCCCGGCCGCGGTCGCGCCGCGCAGGGGAAGCGCGGGGCCGGGCGGAGGCGGGGAGCGGCCCCCCACGCGTGGGCTGGCGGCGGGGCGAGGCGGGCGGCGGGGCTGGGGCCGCCGGCCCCGCTGCCCGCACACGGCTGCACAGCAACGGCCGGCGCCGGCTCGCTCCGCGAGGGTCTGGGGCGCTGCGGGCGGGTCCTGCCCCGAGAAAGCGGGGGCTCCTTAATTCCTCTGTGCTCACCCCCAACACACACCATCGCCCTGTGCGTACAAAGAAAACTTCGGTCTGGCATCAGCCCGTAGCTGAGTCGGTATGAAAATAATCAACGGGATGAGAAGGGATGTTTTTCTGCGCTGAGTTTATCGTCTTTGAGCCTGAAATTGAGGAGTGGGCACGTATGTAAGGCGTGGAGTTGGAACAGCCTTGTGTACCCCTCTGACAGACTGAAGGAGCAGAGGAGAACCGCTAAAGACAGCGGGTACTGCATGGAAAACGAGTGGAACCATGCTCCCCCAAATCCCACCGTTCAGCAACACCGGGCTTTCACCCCAGCAAGCTGCTGCCAGCTTCACGTTTTCAAATGGTGTGAAACACACTGAGAGTCTGGCAGAAAACAATTGCCTTTTCGAGTCCGTGGGGTTGTTGCAGGTCTATGCTGTAAGCCCCGTCCAATTACGACAAAAGACAGCGAGAAACAGCGCAAACCACGGAGAGACCTCTCTGTCGTATAGTTTGTGTTTCTGTTTGATCTGACATGCCCGAGAGAGAAAATAAATGCAAATCCCACATTGCACAAAGCTTGGCTGAATATAAAATACAACATGTTTTCAAGTCCAGGCAAAACAGGAAAGTTTTCACTTTGCAAGTTTTTCAGCTTAGTCAATCAAACTTTGATGCCTTCAGACTATGGAGGGGGGAAGCCAGACATCGAAGACTGCTGTGCCAGTTTCTGGATTCATCCAGAACGCATCAACGCAAGCCCAGGAGCAGACAGAAGCTGCCCCAGGAGGCGTTTCCTCAGCCCTTTGGAAGATGCCAGCTACAAAAGACAGCTGGATTTACTGAGAAGCCAGCGCAGGATTCCGCAGCGCACAGGTCCCCCGGAGAGCACCCAACACCTGCATCCCTGGGCAGCAGCACCCAGGCTGCCCGCACAATCAATGGGAAGTGAACTTCCTCCGATTGCTTCATTGCTGGTGTTCCTTCTCAAAGCCTGGAATCGTCGTTTTGAACTTGGGCAGTCTCAGCCAAACTGAGTTCTTATCCAGTCCACCATCTCTTGCGGACCATGGGTGGCCAATTAGTCTGCACTGGACAAATATTATTTTAAATATCTTTAGTAAAGACACTACATCCAACCATTTTTCCCTAACTTCTTTCCTAAGGTAGTAAAATAAAGCCGAATGAAATATTAAAAGGAAACTCTCATCACCTTGGCAACATTTAAAATGAATTTTTATTTCTCATTGTTCACTGTAAAGTTGTTAGGACATGAAAAGCAGTTCAATCTAATTTTTCATCAAACAAATTAATGTCTAAGGACAGTGTGTGACTAGTTCTAGCTTATGCACGAAACAGTTACTTTAACATCACATATGAGTGCTAAACAGTCCTTTTTTTTTCATTTTAGGAATTAAAATTTTGCTTCGTAGCACTTCTGCCAGACCTCGCTGTGCGTGTGAGGCTGAGCACTCCCTGGCAGGAAGCAGCACAGCTGGATTACCTTCAGCAATAAGGCCTGTTCCAAAGAATTCAGGTCAGCAGGGGAGGAGAAGGTCTAATAAATGATGGGAAGCCCATGAGGTCACAAGTCTAATGAAACCCCAGAGAAGACCATGCAGCTGGATGGCAGAAGATAAACATCTCTTAGACGCAGTTTCTGGGGTATACGGACTTCTGCAAGTGACAACGTGGAGTGGGACCATGATGAAGAATCACAGAGTCCTTCATGAGAGTTACCAGCAGCATGAAAAAGAGATGAAAAAGTGATGGAGCCAGGTTGTAGTAAACAGCAAAAGACCTGTTTGGTCTAGGGAACCAGGGAATAAGTGGTGTTAAATTCAATACACTTTGAGAAGATAAACTGTCCATCTCAGTTATTAACATGCCTCTACATTTAACCTTGACAGTTCCACAATACGGTTATTTTTATCAGTTGTGCTGCCACTCTGTGTTGTGAGCACACTCCAGATCTTGTTCACCCTGCCAGATGAGCCACACTTTGTCCCCAGCTTCCCAGGTTTCTCTGTCCTAAGAAATAGCTGTGAATTCGATTGGTTTTCCCCAAGTAAGTTTCATGCTCTTTATCAGCCCCTCTTAGGAAATTAAGGTAGACATTAAACATAGCTCTACTTTACTACAGATGGTAAAGAAGATTCCTGAAAGAGAAAGGAAGGATAAAAGAGAGGGAAAGCCACAGCGAGTTTGCAGGATGTTGCTGGAAATGGAGGGAGATGGAAGAATGAGGAAATGATGGATAGCAAAGTGGGGGGAGAATAGATATTAAAAAAAAAAAGAAAAAAAAAGAACAGCCAACCAAACAAATTAAGTACCTGAGTGAGTACTTAATTTCCAACATGAGAAATTGGCAGGACCATGTCTGAAATTAAGCTGATGTTTCATTCAGGCCACCAAAACCAGCAGCTGGACTAGACGACCATTGTCAGTTCCTTCTAACTGGAATAGTCTAGTCTAGTGTAGTGTACTCTAGTGTACTCTAGTCTATTCTATTCTAAATTGCTGATTTCTACACAAGCATTTAAAGCACTGGAGAGAATAAATCCCTTAGAAACTTGGTGAGCTTAGGGCACCTACCTGCCACAAGTTTCTTGAAAAACCTGGGACTTCAAGATACAGTACTAAACTATTAAATAAACTGTGCTAGCACTCTTTTGGTGCTATTCCCTATTCAGTGAAGAAGCTCGGGCAGAATAAATCACTACTCAGCTATTTAGCCCTGGGCTAAGTGTCAAAAAGCAGCAATTCTCTTCCTCAGGCCAACTTGGTGACAATTACTTGCAGCTCACCAGACATTTTGTTGGAAATAAAATCTCTCACAGTGGGGCTTTTTTCTTGTACAGCTGGAGCCACCACCATTCCCAGGCACAGCAGAGAGGACAAAGCAAGGAAACACTTCCTTTAGGCACTTAACACCCTCCATCAATGCCACCTATATGGCTCCATACATCACCCCAGTATCAGAATGTCCCTTTCATGGTTGCTAATACCCGCTCTGACTCACCCCAGTGCAGAAGACCGTATAGTCTGGCAAGGCTGTTACGTACCGTGGTGTACCCAAAAGGAGAGTGAAAGAAGATCTTGAACCTTGGCTCAGTACCAGTGACCAGAAGAGGTATTCTTGTACCAGGAACAGGCCAGGATTTGACTTCCAGAGGGCACCAGGATCTGTGTTGTGTCTCAGTTTGCTGCTCGTGCCTGTGATTATCCCAGATGTGGCTCTTAGAGGGCAAAATTAAAGCTTTAGCAATCTCTCATTTTAGCTAAATGAAAGCAATCTTTGAGGAGCCAGAAAGACCACAAGCTATAACCCTTCAACTAAACTAAATCATGCCTGAGCCTATTCCATGGCCCTGGGACCAGCAGGCGTCATCTGGACCTGTCCACGACATTGATGGCTCGTACCCCGTTGGAAATGGTGCCTTGTCAAAGCTGACAGCTGTGGGGCATTGGTGAGTTCCCTGGGAGAGTCCTGGTGTTGTGCCACCTGAAACTACTCCCAGAAATGTTCTAGGGATGCCACAGTGCTGACAACTGAGTCTTAGCATTCAAGAATATACCCTGCCTTTGTTTAATTTACTAGGATAGGTGTCATCATTGCAAGACCCATGTGTTCTGAATCTCATTTTTACAGAGCTGTACTAATTCCAAGGCAAATTATTTCCTTTGGTCCTTCCAGTATTTGTTATTGACTTATTCTGGAAAATCTGGTAATATTTTCCTCTATGGAAAAAACAACTAACCAACCAACAAATCCTCCAGCTCTAAACATATATACATGAAAACCACCCTTTTTAATTCCACTTATTACAAATGAATCTGTCCCTAAAGCTGACTTCTGGATTTTCCACAACATTTGATGAAGTCTGAATCTGGGTTTGAGTTTCATGAAGTCTGGAGTTCTTTCATCAGCTTCTTTGCGGCTGACTCTTGATGCGCTTGATGGACCCAAGTACGCCCCAGATGAACTTCATCTCCTGCACACCAGTAAGATTCAACTGTAAAGGCAAATGCTGAAATGGACATCTTTCCTGATCTGAGGATGTTTCACACAGAAAAATGTAGCCATATTTTAACCCACTCCAGGAATCGGCTTCCTAGTGGAGTACCTTGTGAAGTCTGGTGTCATGTGGAGGAAAGAATGGTGATGGATGGCCAAGAATGGGAGAAGTGAATGGGAAGGCGGGGAATGGTCTAGGACCCTGTTAGGGGTTGAGCCTCCGAGCAAAACTCAAGGTCCCTAGCGCTCCTTAAATCCCTTACTGATACAGGGGAAAAGGGAAACAAAACGCAAATCTCGGAATATATGGATGGGAAACTGAAACAAACTTTTAATAAAAATTCTAAAGTACTATCATATCACACAACTATATATTAAATGCAAAACAGGAAACAATACAGTAAGAGTTAAAACGCTGCAAAGGGAGGAAAAGGGAAAAAAACTCCAATTATGGCCGGTTGGCCCCAGGCCAGGAGATGGCGTCACGCCAGGATGGCGGCTCAGAAGATGGCGTCTATCCAAAAGGGCGGCGGGCCAAGTGGTTAAAAGTTTTTAACAGCTTAGAGAAGTATTTTAACGAGCTCGCAGGGAGACCTTTTCCCAGTGTCTGTAAAAGAAAAACTTCAAGGACACTCCTGACCGAAGCGGCTTCAGATAAAGGAGAAGCCCTCGCGGCCGGAACGCGAAGGGGGGTGAGCTTCCCCCGCGTCCAAATCCAGCAGTAGATTCTCGCCGAGTGAGAAATATCTCTTCTCTTGCCCGATACGAGAGAGAGATGCTGGCTGAGTCCCCCAACAATCCACAGCAGGGCTGGGCGCCGATAGACAGAACCAGTTCTGAGTTAGGCCCCGGGTGGGGGCGCAGGCCGCAGGCTGTCGGCCTGGACGGCAGCCAGCCCTCTCGCTGCGGCTCTTCCTCCGGAGCTGCCCGGTGTCCAGAGAGGAGGAGACTCCTCCTGGCTGCAGGTTTTAAGGAGCATCTGTCGGAAGAGATCTTTTGACCTGCACTTTTAGCCCATGGGATGCCGGGTTTATGGAGCTTGTGTGAAATAATCCCGATACTCTGTTGGGCACATTTCCAAAACAAGGGAGTCTGGGCTCAAACTGGGACAGACCCAAACCAACTCTGCACTAGGAGGGAAAGGCTAAGTCCTTCCTTGGCTGTCCTCTTCAACTTGTCATGTAATTTGGCACGTGGAGAATGCTGGAGGGGTTTCAAAAGCAGACCTGCAGACAGAGATCCAGACTTGGAGAATCCAGCAGGAGGATTCTCAGGGAGCATGAGGCTGTAAGCAGCTGTGAAGCAGGCCTGCAGCAGCAGAGTGTCAGAGAGCCAGAACGCCTTGAGTGCTAACAGCTTCTAGAAAGCTAATGGCTTAATAAGGCTGGAAAAGAAGAACATGCTGGAAATTTTCTCAGGCAGGATTACATATATCCTGATAGGAAACAGGGGAAGGAGAAGAGGAGAGACCCATAATTTTCTTCTTAGGTATTTATTGTCACCAACAAGGAACTGTCATTTCTGAGGACTCTCATCACACTGTCAATAACTCCATCTCCCAAATATTTCAGTGAGTAGTGACCTTCCATAGAACAATGGAGAACAGGGCTTCAGGGTCACAGGGCTCCCTTTCCTTCACTTCAGTAGTGCCATTGTTGCGATAGTAACTACAAGCACCTAAAGAACCCCCACAAAAAATATGTCCCTAATAAACACATTACTTTGCTGGAGAGATTTGCTGACGTCTGGTTAAGATTGCTCACTTGCTTCCATAAAGTCGAGCTCAGCATAATTCAAACCTCTGAGAAACCAGGAAATACAGAGGATAATAAAGCAATATTAACTCCAGCCTTTAAAGCAATACCTTAGTATATCTGTAAGGGAAATAATTCACCTTTTCAGCGAGTGTCTTTCAGAGAACATAGTGTGCAACTCCTATAGCCCAGGCACACCTGCTGTTGGGAAAAATTACATTTTTTTCTACTCATCAGATATCAGTATTTGGTCACATATTATTTTCCCTACTTTGCTTTGCCTAAGTGCCAGTGGCTAAAATGTCTCTGACTCCCAGAGTTGACTCAATCAACGTAGAGAGCTCAGTCATGAAAAAGTGGAGTGCAGCTATCTCATGGTGTGTATATATATATATATGTATATGTAAAATATAAATATATGTTGTTCTTTTGATCCACCCATTATCATAGTTTATCGAGTCTGCTACCATTTGACACAGCAATACTCAACTCAGCAAATACTGCCAGTTCCCAATTCCTATTGCCAGCTCCCAGGAGGAAAAACCAAAGGTTGCTGAATGTGGACCTAAACTCTGTATTTCCTGGCTTCCAAAAGTCTGAATTTTGCTGAAGCTGGTATTTTATAAGGGCTGCAGCAACTGCCAGGATCCTAACTCTGTATTAATTAAGGGAGTTTATCAGTCACTGAGAAGGAAAGATGCTTTAATGAAGGAAAGATGCTGAAATTCACTCTTTCCTTGATCCTCAAAATATGGCTTGAGAAAGCATCTCTGCAACGTGCGGGTCTGTGATTCAGGATGAGAAAAAACACTGAAGCTACTGGAATCCTGAAGTTTCTAGTAAGAACCAGGTGAATGTTAGGCTGGGTGGCTTTTTTTGCTATGTGTGCGGTGGTGGTTTGGTTTTGAACATCTTCCTGGGGATCACCACCAATTTTCTATGTTCTCCTGCTTTCATGGGTTCTGGTTTTAATGGCAGTCAGAAAACACTGAGCTAAGCTAAGCTGGCTTCTTTAGCAGGTATCTAGGGAGAAACGAGCTTTTAAAACTGTGTGTATAACTGTCTGAAGCTGCAAACACTGCACTGGTTTCAAACAGAGTTCAGCTCCTGTCTCTCTGGGAACAAAAAAGAAAGGACAAAGGATAGTTGTCCCCAAATCCTCCATGGATCTCACTGGCTCATTTTACAGCTGGATTTTCAGAAGTACCTGAGTGGGCTTTTTGTGTGGTACAGGACGGAGGTATGGATGAAGAATAGAGCGAAGCTGAAGTTTGGACCTAGGACTGCAGGTAATCTGCCCCTTTAGTCCAAGGTCTGTCAAAACCCAGCCACTTAATTTGTCAGCTCTACATCTCTAAAATAGGCTGGAAATGCTGTGGTAGATCAGTAATGTTGACAGGACAATAGGGGTGAAGGGGCAGTGGTTTCAGTGAGAACAGGAGATGCACACTCCTTGCCTCCTCCATCTTGTAACGTAAACTATATACCACAGCTGTCTCTTAAAGGTGGCTGCAACCTTCTTGACCTTCCATTTCCACAACCTGAAATCCTCCTCCCAGGATGGCTGGAAAAAGCTGGGGCAACAAGGGAAGATTAAAAATATTTTAAAGATCAATTCAAGCACTTAAAATGAAATTTTTCAAGAATTAACATGAAGAAACGTTTTCCATTGGGTGACTGGTATTATCAAGCCAACTTAGGAATGAGAAAACACCTCAGCAGTTCATGTATCCATGAATATGCATGAGTTCACTGCTATCAAATTTCCTGCTCCTTCTAGCCATTACACCATCATCAGAAGGTGCCAGCTGATGCTGGGCAGTAGAAGAGCTCAAGCAGATAAAACTGACGCAAACTTTACCTTACAGGAATAGATTTTGGAAAAAAGTCAGTGGTGGCCTGAGTCAGCTCAGCTGCATCATCTTCTGTGATGTCTGAATTCGGTCAGTGGACGAATCCAAACAAGCAGATCTTGCTTTAGAAATAAATTTTACATGTCCTTTGTGCTGTTGAGCAATGCAAGAGAGGAACAAAAGGATTTCAGGCAGAGACAACTCCAGCGCTCCCTCTGAGGAAGATTTCTGTGGCAACCAGTGATTAAGTGTGATTGGAACCAGGCAAAATATTGTCAGAGAGCTGTTTCTTCCCAAGCCAAAATGGGCTTGGTTGTGAATTCACAAATTCTTAAAAGAAACTGGTCATCTTCTCACATGTTCCCATTTGTGCCCCCTTCCTCTCCCAGAAATAAGAATATGATCACTCATTCGCTAGAATGACCGCCAAAATGCTGGGAGTAATGGTTGTAAATCCTTTTAATTTCAAGTTTGATGAGTTGTTCTAGATTTGTCTGTTGATTTCAGGCAAATCCCAGTTCCCTTACTGGTCATCCTGCTTCAGTTATGCAAAAAGCCAGGGAACAGCACTCTTTGTGTTGTCCTCTAGTTGGAACAGATAATGAAGTTGCTGCTTCCTGTGTGTGGATCTCTAGTATCTTACTGACCACGAGACAGGACTTGGGGTCATCAGCTTTTGCAGAAATAACAGCGCATATCGTAAAGACATCAGAGGAGGTGATACAGGCCACCTTCCCCCCGAGATGGTAACACTGCATAATTATGAACAACCTTACGGAGTACTCCAAAATCACAGACAACTTTGACTGAGTTTAAAACTTCGGGTAACTAAGCTCTCCTAGGAACGTGTTAGTGGGAAGTGGCCTGATTTTTAAAGAGCCATCCTTAGAGGGGAAAATTTTGTTCAAAAATATAAATAAATATACTTGTGTTAGAGAGTATCGGTGCAAATGGAACAAAGCATTTTCAAACGTGACTCAGTCTATGTGTGTGTTTTTCCTACACATGCATAGCGAGCTCTTTTTTTTTTTTTTGTAAGAATGATATTTTTCTACCATATTATTTTTATTAAGAACCTGAAGAGTTTTATTTTTCCTCAAAATCCATGCTCTGGAGTCACAATTTTGTTAAGTCCTAACTTAGTTGGGTTTCATTAAAATTTTTGTCCTCCTGATGGTGAAGAAAAGGTGGAAAGAGGATCTATAAAGTTTCAAACACTAGAATAATTTTCAGCAGGTCTGGGGATGGATGTTTGGGCTCTGACTCTCAGTTTCTGTTGTTTGGGGTTAGCAGCACTATTAGTCTCAAGACTAGAAGGCTTAAAAAATTGGTTTAATACTCATGTAAGGGTTTGAACAGGGTATTTTCTTTTATTCTTCCTTCCCCACCTCGAGCCTAGTACCAAATTACATACATTGCTTCAGATTTCCAACATCTCCCAATCTGGATTAATTTACATTTGGAGAGAGGGTGTGAATTAAACTGTTATAAAAGGCTCAGATGCGGTGCCAACTCGTTACTATGCTCTTTCAAGCATTGAATGCTTTTTCTATTAAGGAAGCTCTCAGAGAATTTCTTGCATCTGGGAATCTCTGTCATTCCACAGCTCGTTTATCAAATGCAAAAGAAGACATAGACAAATGAAGGCATTCCCAGTAATACAACTCCTGGGGACCTCGCTGCAGTTGGAGGCTCTGTCATATTGTGGCCTACAGTAAGATGTTGCTTTCATCAAGGAGCTTTCAGTGAGAGAAACCTAGCTGCGGCGGGGATGCAGGATGCCAGAGAAGGGTCAGAAGTGACACGGAGAAAAGCAGAGGACGGAAGAGCACACACCAAACTCCTAGAGCTGGCACAATCGGAACTCGCAGCCTGAATTGCCCTTAACAGTCCACAGTGAGAAGATGGGCCTGACACCGCTTCTTAATGCACTGGATTCTGCAGGGATGACTTCAGCTCCCATGCTACAGTTCACATGCCACCTCGTAGACAGCCATACCTAGGAGTGAATAGGAAGCCCTTCCTTGTTTTATGCTGTTCTTTTTTTCTTGAATTTTCTCATATATCAAGTGTCTACAGACATAAAATTCCATTTTCTGCCAAGGGATGTGATATAATTCCTGTCCCGTCGGTTGCAAACATCATATTCACAGCACATATTCTGATGAAAACAGTAAAGCATTGGTTGGGGCTGATCCAAATTGGGCTGCATAAAGGATGGTCTCCTCCTTGCTGTTACTGGTACTTGTGTCAGAGCTGGGGTAGTCACTAAGGATTTTGGTAGCAATTCATATTCGAGGCCCGTTCAACTTCTCCCTTGCCGGCATTCACAGAAATCTCTCCCTTATTTATTGTCTTAATCAATTAGCCTCTGCCTTTGTAGACTCTGTAAAAATTATTCAGGGATCTCAAATTTCCCAGTGATTGAAATTTCCATGCTGAAGCATTACTGGCCAACATACCCTCCAGTATGTTCATCTACTTGTGATCTTTAGCCTGCCCCAGCCTTCAGCCCACTGCTGCCGGGGTCAGCCTCCTCCTTCAGGCTAGGGAATAGGGGAAGGAGCCTGCAGCTCATTAGCTTTGGTTTCTCTCCAGTGGGCCCGCAGAAGCAGATGGGACTCAGAGCTTTCAGGGGAATTGTTGGTGATCTTTTTCACTCCTTTGTTCACCCTTTCCTCTCAAAAGCTACAAGAGCCTTAGAGGTTCTGCATTCCCCCTTTACCGGATTTCTTCTGTCCTTTGGGGTATGTGATTGGTATTGTGGGGTAGCGTCAGAGTACAGCTCATCTCCCACGTCACCAGTACCAGCGTCAGAGACAGCCCAAATGCTGCCAGCAAAGACCCTAGTCCTTCTTCCCACCAGTTCAACAGCGTCCTTACTTTTCTCTCTGACTTTCTGCTGAGTGGAGAGAGAGTTTTGTATATGCATCAGCTCATAACTCAGCAGATGTGACTAATGATTTTATGTTGCTTAATATATGAGATAAATGCGAACCGAAGTGAACTGCAATGTACAGAAATTACCAGGCAGCGAGTTTTAAACAAACAGAAAACAATTGCTTTAACATGGTGGTTAATGCTGTTGAGTGACACATAGCCATCCGTTGTTGTGGCAGCAAAAATGGAGAAACAGGCCTTAAAAAGACTGGAAAGATTTGCGGAGGATGATTCCATCCTTGGCTATTAAATAAGATGATCTAAATGACTCTGACTCAGGAAACTGTTCAACTTTGCCAAAAGGTGCCACAGGAGAAGAAACGCTGTTCTAGGAGAAGAAACACTCTTCAGAGGGAAACATTCCCTGAGCATCAACCGTGGCCCCTGTTGATGATATGATGTTGAGCCAGCTGCACTTTGGTATGGCACATTCTTGTATTTTTCAAAAAAATTCTGCATTTGGCTCATGTGTTTTTTATGGAATCATCTGTGTCATACAGGGGCTCATCTCTAAGGACTTGTTCGGTTCAGGTGGATTTTCCACTCGCAGCCAGTAGGATATTGCTGGACCCCAGGCAGTTAAATATATATGTGGTTCTAATTGTGGGAGTTTACCCAGTATACAGGCAGTGCCCATTCGTCTCTGCCATGGCTCACCAAGTAAAAATGGAAACTTGTAAACAATGGGAATCCGCCCACACCGCTTGCAAATGCTTCTGAGTCTGCAGTACAGAAGGGAGGCTGCAGAGAGAGAACACTGCTGCGCTGCCGCACCTCCTGACATAACCCACATAACACAGTCACTGAGGAAAACCACCGCTTTGCCCAGAGATGGCAACTCCTCTGCAGCCACGCTGCAGCTGAGGTGAGAACCGTGCAGGCGGATGGGTTGGGAGAAGTCTCAAACCCCCACTCCTGCGGGCAGGAGACGGCGTTCACTCCTGCGCAGTCAGAGCTCTGCTGAAACACAGAGGTTCAATCTGCCACTCCAAACAGTCCAACTCAAGAGACTGCCCGGAAGCTTTCTGCAGGGAAAGGATGTAATTAGAACGTGATTTTCCCGATACGCTGCAATACTCAGTATAACAAAATGAGTGCTTTGTGATTCGTGGTATGGGTTTGCTTAGACAACTTTTAAGATGATCCCTAAGTACAGAATGGGCGAAGGCACCAGAGGCGGAGGACGGGCTTTGCTGAGCAGGTTCGAATGTCATAAATGCACAGTTATGGCTCAGTAATTGTATCACGGTTGACAGATGCTGCAGCAGACACGTGATGAGAACATGACCTCATATTCCAGCTTTCCCCCCTCCTCCCCCAGTGACGAGGGCAGCACTGGCACTTCAGTAAAGCGGAAGGCATTTACAGAAGAGGAGTTTGTAAATCACTTAAAGGAGAAGCCTGAATTTGGACACAGAGATATACTCTGTACGGGCTACTAAGCAGCTGCTCAACAGCAGAAGCAAAGCAACACTCTTTTTCTCCACTTTTTTCCCACACTACAGTTACTATCAGGGTGAAAATATTGAATCCCAAGTCACATGGGCTTAGATAATCCTTTTCCAAGGAAAAATCTGCAGGAGGGTCAGTAAAGAAGTTTCTCCATGATCCATTCACAGGATTGCTCGGCAGACAACGGGGCTGCTGCAAGCTCAGATGTCCTCCAGGGATCGGTGGGAGGATGCTGCAGCAGTGAGGAGGTCATCTCTGACCTGCCACTGCCCCAGAAGCCACTCTGGATCCTCTGGCAGGGGGATTTCACAGGAGGATGGAACAGCCTGGAATAGTATTCAATTTTCTTGAGATTTTCCAGGGGTACTGAGTGTCTTCCTACGCCTGTCCACACTTTTTTGTGTGGATTTTGGATCATGCAAGTCCTATTGGGGGGAAGACACAGGATGATGCTCTCTCGATGGCTGAACACCACTTCAGCATGAAGGGGAACCCCACCTTGGAAATGTCCAAAGGTGGGGATCATTTTCTATCACAGTACTGTTACACAGGGACCAAAGCTGAGGCTAGCTGAGGGTTAAAAGTTCTAAATTAAAATAGCAGCATTGGCATTGTCCCCCATGGCAACTTCTGCCTTGCACAAAATGACAGTAGCAATTACTTGCTGAGTTATCCCAATAGAAAGTGTTCCAAAAGGGCAGAGATTTTTGTATTCTTTAGAGTTTTCTCAATGATACATCTGCAATTCACAGCTATTTGTAGACTACAGACCTGAAACTTTTCACTACAGCTTCACTGTTGTTCAAAGGTAAAAATTAAGGATTTTCTGTACAACTACTCTTCTCTAAACCTTCTTTTCTTTGGTCTGGTGTTGCTTATCTTCTCCTTGCATGGAAACGTGGCACAGTTATTCTGATCTATCCACTGCAGTGGTAACGCTTTGGAGCAGTAGAATCCTAGTTAGCCTCGTTAACATCGACAGTGTATCAGAACAGGACAGGAATCCCCTGCTTTCGATGAAGTGGGCTGCAGTCTTGTTTGGGTTTCAGCTCCAGGAAAGCCTTTGCTTGCAAAGCTCTGACTAGGTGTCATAACCATTACTTTGCTTATCCCAACTGAAGTGTGAGCACTCCTGAAAGAGCCAGCAGCTCGCTGGCCTGCTGCTTGAGCCCTGCTTTGTTGCTGAGCTGTTACGTGACTTTGCTGAAGACCTTCATATGATTATTCAGTTTCTTAAATCAAAGCAAATGAAAACTGAAAATTTGGGGACAAGAAGACTTGTTACTATATTATTGCTTGACATAAACAAGGGTCTTCTAGTCCTTTGGTGGGTGCTTAGGTGACTGAGCCTGCACCCCAGCAAGCACAGCGCCTCTCCTCCACAGCACTTGAGACCATCTCCAGGGGTTCAGGCTTGGCAGAGCTGCTGAATTGCAAGCAACTATGAGGGAAAATTAACCCGTTGACCAGCACCATCATCCCTCAAATGGTGGTGTCACCTTGGAGCTGGTTGAGAAAGTTGATTTCCCCCATTTTAAACAGGCCTCCCCCTCTGCTGGGCTACTCTACAGGCACAGAGCAGCTCAGGAAATGCTGAGAGAGAAGTCCCGCACCTTCTAAGGGCTTCCACACCCTTCGGAGCAGGGTTTGCACTGACTGAGGTTGGCCTGGAGTAGGGTAGATAGCAAAGTGACATCAGTCACGGTTTCAGGTATTGACCTGTTTGTCACAGCATCATCCCTTGGGGAGTCTCGCTTTATCCACGTTCTCACTAGAGTTTCTAGACCCTTTTGCAATCCGCTGCCCTGTATCATTGAATGAAAAGTTTTCAGAGACAGTCTGTATTCAGAGTGTTAAGGAACATTGGTCAAAACATCTAGGTTTCTACAGGCTTATGCCGTACATTTAGGTGACGGTGAACATTTGAAAATCCAGCTCTTAGATAGTTTAGTTATTTTTCTTCTTAATTTTGATAGTACTGGTAAATTAAGTAGTTATCAAATTACTGTTGTAAAATGCTGTTAGGGTGAAAGCATCAAACAACCTAACACATAATTCTGTGTATTCACTTGACACTTTTAACCACTTAAAAGTAGCTAAAAATAACTTTTATGAGGTAAAGCAGTACGAGGTCTCTGTGTGAGCCCTACCTAAGCCATGAACATTTGGGAGTGAAGAAAGGTTATTTTTACAAGTTTCCAGTAAACTTACGTGGCTTGAGCGTAGACCATCCGTGGGTTTATAACACTTAGACCCCAGACCTCCTCACAGCCAGTCTAGGTTAGACTTAATTTATCGGTGAAGGGCCTCAGGACATGCCCCCTTACAAATACTATGTGTCACTGCAACTGAAACTTTATTCTGGGAGTGGATGAGGTGACAGTACCATTGTCAGTTTGTAGAGGGCTTGACAACTTTCTCTTTCGACTTGAACTGGGGATTAAATTAAGCTCCTAAACTCTTGCTTTTCTGCTCAATCTGCCTAATCAAAGCAGGAGATCCTCCCGAACATTTCAATGCCCAAGCTGCTGGTAGGAGTCCCTGATAGATTTCTTTTTTAAATTTAGTGCAGCCCAGAATAGTAACTCTTACATAACACACACAGAGCGAATGTGGGCCTTGCTATAATTGCAGTGAGAGACTGCAGATTTCCTGCCTTGCAGAGTAATTAAAGCGGGCAGCGTTAGAGTCATCCTCCACAGAAAATGCTTGAGCAAATAAGCTGGTTCTTACCAGGCAGGGGATAATGTTTCCCCGGGTATCAGAATATAGTTGACAACCAAACGGGCTGTGGCAGACCCCAGCTCCTCTCGCATGTCCGTGAGTGGCACTGCGCCCTCTGCTTGCCTCAAAACACAGAGGTGTGCTAGACCCCCTTGTTCCTGAGGATAAAGAGGGACAGCAAGGCAGGAACGGGCACTCCATTGTGGACAGGCCATTTGGGCTACTGGGGAAGGGGAGTTCCTAGAGAAATACCATCTCTGCTTATCACAGCTATCTGCAGAGCATGTACCCCACCACGCAGCCCATGCCACAGATGGCAGATCTTGAAGGAGTAAAGAAGAAGAGTTAGACCTCTCTGGCATAGTATGTGTGGCAGTGGATCTGGCAGAGGACTGAAATAGACCTTCAATTCATTTTCACCCCCTCTTGTCTTCTGTTTTCCATAGCATGACACTTCCCGTAACAGTGAACCGCTGAGCAATTGCAGAGCCCGCACGCGAGATGCCTGCGTCACAGCTGGAGCCTGATCCCTGCTACGGTTCAGATGGTAGGAGCCATGTGGGCTCGTGGACAGGATTTCATTTCACTGGGATCCACAGATACAGCGTCCTAGAACTGTTGGCTCCTTGCAAATAGAGTACAGGCTGGACAGTATTTGGCCCTGTGCCATTTGATGAGATTATTTACACAGAGGAGTTTGCTTAGCTAAGAAACCTGGATGGAAGGAGCGACATGTCAAATAAGCAGTTACCCCCATACTCGGGGGCTTATGGAGATCAATCATACTGACCTATAGTCCCTGCCATTTCCTGGATTGCATTAAAAATAAGAAACCCACCAGGAAAGGCATTAAGGCATTATTAGATTAGTCTTGATTTTTCAGAGTCACCTTGGGAACTTTTGTTCTGATAAGAAGTAGCCCCTCTGCCAGTTTGGTAAAGGACCCTTCTCCTGTCGTCGTAAGTGAGGATGCAGACAAGGCAGTGAGGCCTCAGAACCAGTTCATTACGCAGAGGAAACGCATCAGTTTCATTAGAAGGATGCTGTTGCACCAGTTTTAACAGGGTGTCCCTTTTAAACCTTGCTTTTCTTGGTGAACTTGCCCCCAGACCAGTACAGAGTGTGTACATACACACACAGCTGTACGGGTTGAACTAAAGCAGCGTGATGTCATCTTTTCAGTTAAATCGTTAAAACTCCTTAATGAATATTTAGGTGTGGTGTTTGTCTGTCCCTCAGACCCACACCTTTTATGAAAGACAGAATCAGCATTCAAGGAATATTGAGATAAAATTCTTGGATGGAGGGTTTTGCCAAAAAACCCCTGGAGAATTCCTGGAGAGTTTAATCAGGTTCTTGCTGGTGCTATAAATCTGCCCTCAGAAACACTTCCAGTTCTCTTACATGACTTGAGAGGGGCCAGATAAGCACCCTGGGGTGCTCCTGCTGGGCTAAGGTCACCTTTATGCAGAGAGACAGCACAATGCTCTACTTAGCACAATCAGAACAGGACTTAAATGATGCATAAATCTTGATCTCTCCAGGAGTTATTTTCACCCTCTCTGTATGAGAAGAAAAGCAAGTAGTTCCTTTAATCCTGTGTGGCTTCTGTATTAAAATAAGCCTTGATACTAATCCCTGGCTATCCGGATTTCAACTGACATATATCCTACAGCTCCAAATACCAGCACATCTGAGTTACCAAGGTCCCCTTAAACCCAGAGTGTTTATGTGCTTAATCACACCAAAGGACAGAAAAGTCATTATGCTCCCAGTGCTCCCCTAATAGCACAGCAGGTTCCTTCAAACACCCAGCCAGTTTTCCTCACATTAATTCCTTTTGCTGCAGTGATTGCACCGTTCCCCATTCCAACTTGAAAGAACATTGGAAACCTTTAAATAGGATTCAAAACAAAGCATGTTTAGAGAAAACACCATTCTTGTCAGAAAGCAGAGGGGTTTTACTAGATGTTTGACCTCATCTACTTCTTACATTAGCAGCTGGCAGCAATTGAGAGCTGCAAAGTAGCCAAATTTCTGTCCTGGCTAAAATTGGAGCAGGTAACTCTGCATTTGAAAGGTACAAGCCAGAAAAAATACATACAGGAAAATCAAAGACAGTCTGTTCCTGGGTCAGTTCCAAGAGTGTGTCTATTTCTTGGGACATCTTCTCTGATGCTAAGTCCAGTGAATACCTAAGATACAAAGCGACTAATCTCTAAGACTACGCTTCCAGCCCTCAAGAATTTCTGGTTAGATACTTACGTAAGATTTACGTACTATTAACTGATTATTTGATCCAGTTACCTGGCAAAAAAAAAAAAAAAAAAAAAAAACAGAAAATTATCAACACCCGATATTCCATGTGTAGGTGGTTTCTGCAGCACAGAATTTTTTGGTGGTGATGGTCACCCAGAGTGTGAAAGCAGATGGAGCACTTACTCTTCCAGGCTTTGTTCTCCAAGTTTTCTCTCCGAAATATATGTCTTAGCTGCAGGACTTCACCATTTGGCTCTTTAGCATCTGCTGAAATTGTCTGAAACCAATTTATTTAGAAACGTATTTATTTAGAATAGTATTTGTTTATATAACTTGTTGATATAATATTTCATGTAATGTTTACTTATTTAGTACAGTATTTGTTTATTCTTCCTCTCCCTTATGCAGGGTGCTTCCCACAGAACAGTACATGCACCAAAACTGTCTTCAGGGCTGCACCCGCAACATCATTAGTGCTACAAAATCAGTAGCTTCCCCACTTTTGCTGAGCCTGAGGGTTCAAAAGTCATGACTGGCTTAAAACTCATGAGAATGTTCTTTTTAAGCAAATAGGAGCCTTAGAGCTCTTTAAATTGTCATCTGGTTTCTGGACTTCAAGGCTTGTCCTGGAGTTTTCATAATTAGAAGAGCTGGAAACTTGAAAAGGAAGTGTTTATTGTGTGACCACATCATCACTGGGGGTTCCGTAACATCCGCCCAAGCCAGGACAGAGCTCATATCTTTCAGCTCACACACACACACACACACACACACACACACACACACACACGTGCACCAAGTCTATAGTTAGTGGCTTTATCTTTTGTTTAAGAAAGTGGTAGTGAATCCAAACCACACTGATAGGTGACTGTGTTTTGAGCTAAGTGAGCTTTGAACAAGGATGACTTGCTGAGGGGTCACCAAGGGCTATCTGAGCTCTAACGACAGCGCCGTACCAGTGTTAGGCTGATGATTTTGGAACTTTGGCTTAGAACACTTGTGAGTGGACAAGGAGCCAGTGGAATAAGCAAAACCCACGCTCAGCTATTGTAGTTCCCCTGCTACAGCAAATATATGTAAAATTTGGCCATGAACTGATGGAGTTCTAGCGAGCCAGGTATTCCGTATTCTTCCCCCTTCTGCTTCCATGGAAAGGCTGCTGCAGGCTATCACTCTACAGAAAAAAAAAACCCAACAAAAATCTCTTGATTTCCAACCAAAATGTGTTTGCCACCCGTTTACACCTTGATTGCTTTTGTGCAAACACGTCACCTTTAGCTTTACACAGGTCGGCTGAAGTCACCCAAGGTATTTCTGCAAACCGACCGTGTCTGCTCTCGGCCTTTGTTCTGCCAAGGTTCGCAGCTCCTCCACGCTCCTCCTCTCCCGTCGGAGTCTCCTCGGCAGCTGCCAGTCCCCGTCCACCTGCAGGTGGATGTGAGTGCCCGGAACCGCATCGCTGCACCAGCGCTGCGCGTGGCAGCACCTCGGCTGCGCTCTGCTCAGCGCGCTTCTCCTCTGCCGCTCACGCTGCGCGCACCCAGGGCCCCGCTCCCTCCTTGCACAGCAGCCAGCCGAAGGCGGCGGGCGAGGCGGGGGCGGCCCCGCAGGCCACTGGCAGCTCCCCCGCGGCGGCGCTCCCGGGCGGCTGCCGGCGCTCACGTAGGCCGAGCGGGGCGGCGCGGCGGCCCCAGGAAGCGGCGGCCGCGGCCGCACGTAGCGCGGGCGCCCGCGGCGCCGGGCTGGTCACGTCGGCCGGGCCGAGCGGAGCCGGGGTTCCCCGCGGCGCCCGCTGTCCCCCCTCGCGCTCCCGGCGGCGCCTCGGGCTCTGTGTGCGGAGGAGCGCCCCCCTCTCTTGTTCCCGAACCTTCACAGAGTCACAGGATCGTTTGGGTCGGTCGCCCCGTTCCCCCAGCACTGCCAGGTCCCCACTGACCCCTGTCCCTCAGCACCACCTGGGAAACCCCTCCAGGGATGGGGACTGACCACTGCCCTGGGCAGCCTGGGCCAGGCCTGGACAACCCCAACAGGGAAGAAATTGTTCCTCAGGGACAACCCCAACCTCCCTGGAGCGACTTGAGGCCATTTCCTCTTGTCCTGTCGCTTGTTCCTGGGGAGAAGAGACCGACCCCCACCTCGCTCCAACCTCCTGTCAGGGAGCTGTTGAGAGCCAGAAGGTCTCCCCGGAGCCTCCTTTTCTCCAGGCTGAACACCCCCGGTTTCCCCAGCCGCTCCTCAGCACACTTGTGCGCCAGACCCTGCGCCAGCTCCGTTGCCCTTCTCTGGACACACTCCAGCCCTCGGTGTCCTTCTGGGAGTGAGGGGCCAAAACTGGACACAGGATTCGAGGTGCAGCCTCCCCAGTGCCCAGTACAGGGGGGCGATCCCTGCCCTGCTCCTGCTGGCCACACCAGTGCTGGTACAAGCCAGGATGCTGTTGGCCTTCTTGGCCACCTGGGCACACGGCTGGCTCCTCTTCAGCTGGTTGTCAACCCACCCTCCTGGTCCTTTTCTTTGGGCAGCTGTTGCCTTCCCCATCTGCTTTCAGAGTAGTGCCTGCACCTTGGGACGTGAGCTGGCTCTGAGCCCTCAGCCCCCAGACTGAGGCTTTACCAGCCAGTGACCCCCACCCCCTGGGATGAGGAAAAATGGGTCTTCACACTTCACCAGGAAAACAGAGATGTGGCTGAAAAAGGCTCTGCTTACTGGTATTACCAATATCCTTCGGAAACGCACACAATTTTCACATCAGAATGGCTGATTTTCACCCAGAGGATCCTACACTCCACCCAGTGCAGGGAGGCATTTTGGGCAGAGTAAAGCCCGTTCCTAATGTGTCCTCATATAAAAACCGGGTTCCACAATGGACCTTGTATCAGATACATTTAGTAACCAGCCGTTCCATAGGTTTTATACACAGATATCTGTCTCTCCTTACACCAAGTAAGCTCTCAAAAAAAAAATGGCATCTGGGAAACGTGAAATCTTTTGACTTGAAATGGTGAAAAGCATTGTAAAATGAGTGCCAGTTATTTGTCCTGCTTTGTTATCCTTATATCCCATAGGGATTGCTCCGCCTATAGGCATTCTAGTGAAGGCTGTTCCAACCCTCATTTTGTGGTTATGCATCACTTACATATGCTGAACAGCATGTCATTCCCTCTTTTCTTGTAGCATCACTACGCCTGTCACCCTAAATCTGCTGCTTAATTCTCTCCTGTCCACGTGGTGCTGCTCCTTCTTTTAATTTCTCCTCTCTTTTATTGCAGCAGCTTTCATCCACTTTTCCTGTTACTACTCGCACTTCCACCACACATGCCAGCACCTGCCGCTGAGCTCCTTTCATCGCGCAGAAAAGTGAATGAACAATGGAGGAGCAGCAGGCTGGTTTCCTGTCCTGAAAGGAATCCTTAATAACATGGGTAGGACCTGACTCTTGTGTCCTGCTTCAGCTGCCATCACTCTGCAGCTATAAAAGCTGGATAATTTAAAAAAATAGTGCTCTATTGAGGGGAGATAATCAACCCTTATTCATCCACAAAGGTGATGTCTCTTAGAGTAAGGAAGTAGGACAGGAGACAGTTCCACAAAGGCTCAGTGAAGCAGGGTCTAATTTTAAGCAGATCTGGCTACTCTGAATCATGCCAGAGACCAGACTGCATCATTTCTGCCCCCGGGATTTGAAGAATATAGGAAGGAGTAGAATGACCCGTGCAAATAGTCATCGGAGAGCTCAGTCTAAATGGCTAAACAATGTTCTGTGTTTGAAAACAGATAAAACTGTCACATCACGCTGTAGGGCATGATGATACTGGACTCCAGGAAGACCTGTTCAGAGAGACTTGTTTTTTTCTGCATGTTCTTTACATGTTCTGACTTCAGCTTTCAAACAGTTAATGTTCTTCTTGCCTCTGAGTTGCCACGGTGCTTACAGAAAGCTGCTGGTTTAAGTATGGTCAGCTCCTCTCAATCAAAAGAGAAGGGAAGTAGTCTCAGTACATCGCACCATACAGGAAGCTCTTCTAATAGCCAAGGTATTTGTTTGCTCATGGGCACGTGCTTGTCCGGAAATAAATTCAGCTTTCTGTTACGGCAAAACGTTCAGTCTTTTGTCAGTGTCTTCACTCTACTCTGTCCCCAGAAGTTTGCAGTCTTGAAAATAGCTAAGAATCCTCATGGCTGTGGGCGGCTCAGTCCTTTATTCCACCATATGTTGTGTTTCAGCTGCAGTGTAGTGAGAATTCATAGGAGGGGACTGCAAAAAAACATGGGAGCTGTTTATAATTGTAGCTAATAATGTGGTCATTGTCTACACTGAAAAGCTTACGCACCTATGAAACTTTCCACAGGACAGCTCCGATCACAGTTGCTGTGTAAGAACATAATTTTTTCAGTGGGGTGATAAGACAGCCCCTCATCAGTGGCATTGGTCCGTGAGAAGTCTGTGTGACTAAGATGGAGATGAGGCCACAGGCCATACCGACAGCTGGTAGCACGTTTCTTCACTCTTGAATACTGGCAGAGCTCTTTCACTGCTGTCCACCATCCTCTAGATCAACTACTGTTACTTCTTCCGCCTGGTAAGAAGTCCTTTGAGGACCCAGATCTTCCACACAATTAAGAATCTCCTTTATGGCCTTCTGTTGAAATCAGGGGTATTCTCTCAATAAAGCAAATAATCTGTTTGGGTTCAGTTTGTTTTGTTTTGTTTTGTTTTTTCAAAAAAACACAAACCAACCTGTGTGGAGAGACCATCTGCAGGAGCCAAGGCTGGTTCTATTTACCAAACGGAGTCTGGAGTGGGCGATGAGGTTCTGATGTACCTTTCTGCTTTTTGATTGCTCATGTGGAGCCAAAGTCTAAGCTTGCACAGTCCGAACAGGGTTACGGTGGTGCCAAGCTGAGGCACATAGCGAATTTTTAAAAATGAGCAGTATGATTTATGACTGGACAGAGGTATCAATATTCCCTTTCGAAATGGTTTCTAGGCTCACAGCAGGGCTTTTGTCTAGTGCAGGCTGAATTAGAAAGGAGAGACTAGAACTGACTTCCTTAGTTTAGTTCTCAGCTATTGCAGGCAGCTGTGCCATGTAATCCCTTTTACACCTTCACTTGGCTCTGATCAGTGTAAAAATAATGACAAGTGTCTCAGTGAACTGGTTTGGCTCCCAGAATAGCCTCTTGCCATGCTGTGTTGATCCCAGCAGTGGTTTAGTGTTCAACCTGGGAACTTCAGTCTTCAGTGCCATTATTTGTTGTCAGTAATGGTCGTCTTTTTCCCTGGTGGTGGTTTACTTTGAGAATAATACCTGGAAAAGAAGGCATGGGCGTATGGAGAGAGAAATGTGCAATGTCAGATGTTCCTGGCAATAGCTGTTGTAGTCTGGAATAACCTCCCAAGGTAAAGTTGGACCCTATTCCCTGGGATATTTAGGTGGCATTGCCCATAGCACTGGAGGAGACAGTTTGTTAGCTCCCAAAAAGCTGACAAAATGTTGCAGTACGTATTTGCTTCCTCCATTCTTATACCATACACAATTAGTTAAACGATTTTTTTTTTTTTAATAAAGGAAACATTTTATTATTAGTGAAATAGTTTACAGGGCTGGTAGGGCATTGGGAGGACAGGATGAGTTCTCCAAAAAAACCACCCAATGGCTCCTATCACATGGCTAATCCTTCTCATAAGGTGCCTTTCATCCTTACATCCCAACAGTTTGGGTTACGGTCAGGAATCTCAGTGAAGGCTGATACGGGAGAGGAAGAACTAATAGCAAGCAAAGAACTCCAGAGATTTTTAATTAGATAGACTAGAATCAGTACAGCAACAAACTGCTGATGCTTCTCAATGAAAAAGAACAGCAGTTCCTTTCCCATGTAGATAAGGAGCGTGACGATGAAGCAGTACAAACACAGAGCAATCTGCTCGTGGAGCACAGAGATGTCCTGTAATGTTTCAACAGGCTGTAGGAAAAACAGCAGAAGTAGGTGATGTACAGAGGAAGATTTAATCAGTATTTTAATGTATTCTTGCTGCCTTCTCCAGCACTGCTCATACCGTGGTGGACAGTTGACCTCCCGTCTGACCCAGCCGTTAATATTTCAAGGACAAACACTTGGCACTGGCACTTGTCATGATCCACTGAAAACCTCTAGACCTGCATGGGTGAGGGCCGATGACTTGTGCGCTGATGGCATTGCTCAGCTAGGCAAACCCTTCCGTAGTGTTTGAAGCTGTACAATGCAATTTTTCTGAATACCTGAATATTCTGACACTGAATTCTGCCTTTCTTATGCTCAGAGCTGTTTTTCTGCTCTAGTAGCATAAGCTGGAACCGCAATATTCTGGACAGTTTTATATCAGCTGTAGAATTTTTCTTTAAATCCCAGATGACCAGTCAGATAATATACAGTTTGTAGGAACTTGCATGTGAAGTCCTTGAGGTCTTTGCTGCTACTTATTTTTTACCCCTTTGGAGACTGGTTCATAGCCCAGTCACCCAAAACAGACTTCTGGGACTTCCATTCAGCGCACTGCTTCAAGACTGAAATGCTGCTCCATTTAACTGGGGTAAGAAGAGCAACCTGCTATATATTAGGTAGCTGGCAGCTGCTTTAAAATCTCGTGTGAGAGCTAGAAATCTAACATGAGAGCTCTGGCATCCCGCAATAATTATTCTGATTCACAGAAGAATTGAATTAGACTAGCGTTAAGTTTTTCCTTTGTGGTCTTTGTCACTGGTAGACTACAAGGGCCCATGGAATATCTGATATCACAGAAATTCCATATTGCTACGTAGTCAAACTATTTCACAACACTGCTTTATGGATTCATTTTCCTATTTTCTGAGTCATCCACGGAGGTTCTGCATGACCTCAAAAGGCTTCCTGGAGCTAATGTCAATGGGATAGCCCTGTCCAGAGTAATTAGCTGTTCTGTTACTTAAGGTTTTAAGTACAACTGTACTTTCTGAAGTATCTCTAAATCTGTGCTTTTGGAAGAAAGAGAGGCCATGGGCATTCTTGTATGGCTCCATCAGACGTGCCATAGTAGATTTCTTAGCATCACCTGCTCCACTTTGCTCTCAATCGGGTAATTGTTAACAAACTGCCACTTTCTGGAGACAACCAGAGCTTGTTTTTGCAGTCAGTGGCTTGGATCTGCAGTCAGCAGCCTGAATAACTGAAGACTCATTTCAGAGCTAGCCGAGGTTCCCCACAGCTGTGCTGCCATCTGGGCTGGTTCTTTTACATCATGCTCCATGTCTCATTATTCTTTTCCTATGAGCTGTCCTTGTGTCTATTAATCATCACAACTGCTTGTTTTCCCTTGCCCGGGATTTGGTCCTCTAATCTCCTCTTCAGTTTCTTCAGAATTTATTCAGTCACAGGGTACTTTTGAGCCGACTGAATGAGTATTCCCTTGCCTCAGAAAGAAGCGCGACCTCTGCAATATAGGTTCTGACTTCAGCTATGCCTTGCTTATATTCCTCTCCAACCAGAGAAATGTGGAGCTGTACACTCCAGGCGGGCAGTTACAGCAAGGAATTCTGGAAAGGTGGTGGCTGTATGCAAACACTCCAGAGGGAGTATAGCAGAGGATGGGCTGTGGGCCTCTGCTCCTCCTGGCAGAGGGTGCGGCAGTATCTTCAAGGTTATTGCCCAGCGAGGCAGCTGGAAAGGAAAATACAGATTATTTTTGTGTAATGAAGCTGTCTGTTGGAGATCACTGGTGAGCCAGCAGGCATCTGGGGTGAGAGACAGTTTTGGGTGAGGAAGGGAAAAGGGACTTGCTTCCTTTAGTCAAATGTCAGCGCTGAAGATTGTGATGAGTAAGAGGAAGCTTCCTCCAGCTCTGCTAGGCTAGAGAGAAAAGGGAGTCACTGCTGGGCAGGAGGAAGCCAGCCTGAGGAGGTTCTGCTGTTTTCTCTGCTGCTTTGTCTTTTATCTGTTCAGGTACTGATAAGGATAAGATAAGGATAACTAAACTGCAGACCCGGATTCCTGAGATTAGGATGGAAAAGGCAGAGGGGTCACACTGAATGAAATTGAGAATGAGATCAAGTGCGAAAGAGGCGGTGGCAGTAGTCAAGCAACAAGATTATCAGCCCATCGACAAACACTGGCAGACTCTCAGGCAAAACAAGATGGTCTCTGCAAAACTGTGGAGGATGGAGTGATAAGATTTAAACAGAGCCAAGATACCAGGCAATCTGGGAGGGGGGTGAGGAAAGATGGTGCCCTGCTTATGCGTAGTGAGTAGGAAGATGATGCTGTCATCCCTGAGGAGAGGAGGAGAGAGAAGGGAAAATGGGAAGAAGTTTGAGTCAGTCAGATTAAAATAACAGACCTACAGCAAACACTCAGACGTTGTCATGGTTAGATAGGTGGTGAATGTTTTTAAAAGAGTTTCACAAAGCTTTTCTAAGGTATCGATTCCTTCATGCCGTTTCTCTTCTCCCTGTGAATTGAAGTGCTAAGCACAAATGTACTTCTGAAATACCTGGTTATTCTGCCCCATCCTAGAGTCTTCATTTCTTCTGAACGGTTTTAATCAAGAGAACAGAGAACATCAAAAGAAGAAAAGATGAGCTGTGCTCCCTTTCACAGAATATGAAGCAAAACAGACTTCGAGAACCGAACAAAGAGGAAGTAATTATGAGAACTGATCTTCACAGGAACTGAGGAAGGAACATATCTGACAGGCAGGAAATTTTCTTCTGTGCTAGACATTGGCCAAAAAGAGGTCCTGGAGGAGCATGAGTCTGCCCTGGTAAGCACACAGAAGCAGATAGGAAGAACTGATGAGGGTGAACTGAAGAACAGTTCAAGGGATAGAATCTCAGCAACAGTGATACTGTCATATTTTATCAGTGACAGTGACAAAGGATGTGGAATTCTTTTAACAGACACAGAAGTACCACCACAGTAAGGCACAAATAAAGTGAGATAGCATGTAAGGAAGCACGGCCCATTCTAAAACACTCACATTACCGGTCTCAGCAGGACCTACAGGATACAGACCTTATGCCTGCCATATAGCTGGTGAATGCAAAGATTAAAACTGCTGTGTAATGAATGTGTGCTAGCAAAAAACATGGTGCCGAAAGGGCTTGAGACTGTAAAGCTGGTTAGATCCCAAAGACGATGGAGTCATTTGGAGGATTGCACAGCGGAAGACATTTTTGGAATGTTCCCTTAGTGTTTCTGGAAGGGCATCTCCCGTGACATTGCGTCACTGAAATCTCTGAATGCAGAGCCTGACACTCATGCACTGAAGTAATCACTGTTGAGGAAGAAACCTTCAGAAGTATAAATCACAGTACCTGGTGTGCTTGAGAATGAAAGAAAAGGTGGATCATCCATTGCAGGGCAAACCAGGATTTGGATGACATTGGTTTGACACTGTACACAGCGGGTGCCAGGTGCTTGGTGTAGAAGACTGCTGTCCCAAGCTGGACAAAGAGTCTGTTTTCAGGGCTCTGATGGAAAAAAAAAAGTGTTTCCAGAGGATGTGTCATGGATCTACCACCTACATTAGAGCTGTGCCCAAATGAGAACGGGAAATCTTACCAAGAAAGGGATGACAGCCCTGTAGACATCAGCTGAACTAGTAGGATAGAGCTCGTGTAATATGGACAAAATTAGGACAATTTCTTAGGTGAATCTCTGCCAAAATACACTGCTTTTGGTGGAAACCTTTCTCTTTACTTCAGTGCTCACTGGATCAGACTTCAACCTTCTCTTCAAAGTGTGTATCAGTGAAAAAATACCGCAGCGTTCAAAGAACATTGGCAATGTAAAGTGATGGTATAAGGCCCTGAACAGTCTGTGTCAGGTGGTCACTTCGGTGAGCGACCTTTCCTTAGGAAGCAGGAAGTCATCCACCAAGGGAATCCTTCTCTGCAGTCGGAATATAATTTTTCAGTTTTAATTTCTTTTGCTTCTGAACTTTTAACCTTCCTTCTTCGGGGCAGAACTCATCATACTTTAATAACCTACTTGAGCTTCCCCAGAAGGACTGTTTTGGCTTTGTCTGTGACTACGATTGCACTATTGGCATATTCCCTGATCTAATCTAAAACAGGCTAAGAGAATTTCTGAAGAGTGTTTTCTGAAGGAAGGAGACATTAGCAAAATGCTGACGCATTTAACAACAGAGCTGGGTATGATACTTCCTTCTGTGTCCTGCCCAACCTTCCTTTTCCACCCTTGCTTCCTGATTGGTGACTGTTGACATACCTTCTCCATTTCCTCCTCAGACACCTTTTACATACAGTTCGCTTTTTGTTTGTTTGTCTCTGAATCCCAGCACATCCTTGCCAGCTGTATATAACCTGCTGTGATCTCCGTGCTTCTAAGATGCCCTAGGTCTTCCAGGCAGCGAAAGCTCTCTGATCAGCTTTGAAACCTCTCGCCTCATCTCTACTTCCTGAAAGCTCAAGCGTAATTACTAACACAAAATATGTGAGCTGAACTGGCATTTATCACCAAAATGGTGCTAAAATCAAAAGCCATTATGGGTGCGAAAGATTTGTTCTGATTTCAAGTTAGCTGGCTTCTGGGGAATACCATGATTTGTGTAAAAGAATGTGCGTGTTGTTGATGGCCACAGTCCTGTTGATAAATATTTTATTTCTAATATTTACAAAATACTCCTTGGGTTCTCTGAGTTTCACAATAACATAAATATACTTTCTTCTTCCCCTTTCTCCACAGTAAGTGTTTGAAAAACATGAGATTTTCAAATCTGACTTAGGAGACACTGAGTTTCTGGGTACATTTGACTCCTTCCATGAGAGAAGACACATGCACACGGGAAAAGGCAGCCTCTTTTATAGCCTGCCGGGCTTCTTCACTCCTACAGACTGACATCTCAGCTCGGTATGCAAACCTGCACCACCCTCAAATCTTTCACCTCTTTCTCCTTCTCTTTCACACATCAGCAACCCACACCTTACCACCTCCTGAGCCGCAAGTGCAGCTCCCAGTGCAGACGATGTTCCTCCAGCAAGCACTGCAAGTGAAGCAGCTGCTCAGCGTGGGGGCACCAGCACCCCCTGAAACAAGCTGTTATTAACTGGTGGGCTGAAGGGAACCCCCTTTGTAGAGAGATGGTTAAAGCTCAGCTCAGCTAAATGCTTCCCCACTCAAGGAGCTGGAAATTGCTCTTCCCACCTCAAAGTGACTCTGAGCCCACGATTACAAGGGTCATTTGGCCTCTCTGGGCACCAGCTCCAGTGCTGGACCATTCTTACTGTCAAGAAGTTTTGCTAGTATCTGATCAGAGCTTCCCTGGCTGTGAGCTGTGCCCGTTGCCTCTCAGCCTTTCCCTGCGTGCCTCTGAGAAGGGTCTGGCTTGGTCCTTTTTACCACTGCCCTTCAGGTAGTTAATACAGCAGTTAGATCTCCCATTGACTTTTCTTCGGTAGGCTCAGCAAACCCAGGTTTTTGCTAATGCAGCCTTTGACCCTCATCCCCCATTAAGGCATGTCGCTGATTCACGTTCACCTTGTCTGCAAACACCAGATAGCCTGGTGAGTTGGTGGCCATGCAGCCCAGTGCTGCGGCAGATGTTCTCCGATCTCGTACTGAGACTGGTTTTGCATTTGCATTTCCTTTTTGTGTTCTAGATGAGATATTGCTACTTTAGCTTCCCCATTGGGGAAGAATGACAACTACAGCAGGTCACTTTAGGGTGATAAGGCACTTTTCTTCTTCACTCTGCATGACTGTTATTCCTTATAGTATCGTCTTTAAAACTGGAGGGTGAAGGAGGCTTGACTGTGTATGATGGTCAGCATCGGTCCTGAGTTGTGCGGTATAGGCTATGATATGACCTGGCAGTTGCCTCTTGGAAGAAGGGTGTGCTGAGGAAGTTTCTATAGAGATTTTAGCTGTCAGGAAACCTGTAAGTGTTGGCCTTCATGGAACAGGAGGCAGATAGCTGGTAGAAAACCTCAGCAGGAGTTATATTAAGGACCAAGTATGAAGCTCTGGAGCCAGCTGGGAAGGCTGGATGGATATTCTGGTGTTGCTTGTTAAGTTTTTCAGTAAGTGTAAATGCCCAAAAGGGAACTGTTCTCTGGGACTTGTCTAACTTGCTGGGAGAATGTGAAGGGAGCTGAGACGCATGGTGTCGGCAGGGTTATGCTCTGCCAAGGGGATGCGTGCCCTGGGATGGCGCAATGTTGGCTTCCTCCCCATGCAATACACACAACTGCAGATTGAACACAGAGACTGCCTTTCACATCCAGAGTGTCTATGTTCAGTTAATATTTCTTTGCTCTCTTGCTCCTCTCTGAGTCATCTATTGTTCTTTGTTCCGAGAGCTTCTCCATGAGGGAGTTCTGTCTTGGTGATATTAATTTGCTTTGTTTTTTGGGAGCAATTGCCATTTAAAGCTATTTGTTAGCTTCCTTTCTTTATTCAGTCCATGTATTTGACTCATTTCTTCTTTCATATCTTCTTTTTTGCCTTGCTTCTCTAAAACACCAGGCATCATCTCCCAAATTGCTCTTTATACGTGCGTCCTGACTTATCAACTTCCACCCACCAGACTAAGAAGCTCTGTTGTGCTTCCACTGCTCTTACTGTATTTGTACTTCCTTTTCGAGAAAAATAAAAACCAGCTACTGTAAATAAGTAATGTGCTGCGTTTACAGAAGTAGAGCTGTGCCAGGAACAAGTTGGGCTTTTAACTGAATCATCTGACCTTGGTTTGGATGGTAATGTCCTGGGAGAAGGGACTCATCTACATATTTATATCACAACAGACATATTACTAGTGTTCAGTAAAGTTAGTCATAAAGAGGAACGCACCATCCCAAAAAGTTTATAGAAATGTCAGATGTGGGTGGGTTTTTTGGGGTTTTTTGGTTGTTTGTTTTTTTTTTTAAAGGAAGAAATGTAGTCTTGATGGCTTCAGAACTGATTTGTTATCTTTGAAGTAAGAACTGTCTTTTTTGGAGGAGGATTGGTGATAACTGAGAAACATATTTCAAATGCTAATGTCATATTGAGACAGTTCTGACCACATAGCATGAGACTGAGTAACTAGGCTGACATTTACTGTGAGTGGTATTAGTGTGGGGGTAGTTCTAAGACCCCAGCTGTCATGGTGAGCTGGTTCCCAGTGTAGGAGGAGAATAAGAGCAGGTAGCCAAATAAATCACGGTGTCAGCTCTGTGCTGGCTTCTCAGGCTTGAGCACAGGTCCAGTTGCTACAGCAGGCATGGTACCCCTCTG
The DNA here is from genome assembly GCA_009769605.1 of Bucorvus abyssinicus. Classification (NCBI taxonomy): domain Eukaryota; kingdom Metazoa; phylum Chordata; class Aves; order Bucerotiformes; family Bucorvidae; genus Bucorvus; species Bucorvus abyssinicus. Next base: position 1,713,104 of record CM020045.1, read on the forward strand.
TTCGCAGAACACTGGAGATGGCTTCTCAAATAGCTATGTCTCCATCTCCTTCCTTCCTCAGTTGGGTATGCTGCTTTCTAAGCAGAGATATGGTACACTCTAATTTTAGTGAATCGTCTCCTCTGAACACAGATATCCTGAATATTAAAAAAAAAGAGATTTGCCAGTTATTGAAAGTACTTCTATCCCTGCAACGAACAGTAAACTGTGTTATAAAACTACTTCGAACATGAGACACCACCCAACCAACATCTACATAGGAAGAGGTGACATTTTGTCAGTTGTTTGTCATTCTCTGAAGGGACCCTATATTCCAACAGATCTGTTCCACAGGCAGCTGTGGAATCGTGTAGGCATAAGCAATGGGAGAAACCATCTTCTACATTGATGGCCGAAAGCCAACAAGAAAGACCTTATTCATCTTTCAGGACTGGCCTTTCCTTAACTCAGACTCCATCAATGATCCAGAACCTAACCAAGGGGTTTAGAATGTGGAACAATTCACTTGGAATCAAGAATGTCATGAATTCTTCATGTCTGTTTTCAAAAGCCAATGTATGTAGAACAAATGTGATACTTGTTTCCTTTCTAAGAATAATTTTATCTTGTCTGCTGCACTATTTGGAAGGAGAAAATAGACCAAAGAAAGATGGTTGCACAGATAAGGCAGAAGACTGAAAATGAGGCATGGGGATGTAATATTCTTCAGCCAGAAAGTCAATTCCCGATATGTATAACTCCTCTTACCATCCCATTAATTCACAAATTAACCCAACCGCATAAAAATCTACAGCAATAGTGTGTGCACCACGAAGCAGGTACTCATTTATTTATTAAGAGGCGTCTAAGGAAGAGTACCTGACTACTTTGGCAGCCTAAAAGCTGCAGTCTAAGGAAGTATTTTGCCAGCTCTCTCACATTTTTCCAAACACCAACACTGTGATCCAGTGTACTGGAAGGTCATCTAACCTGAGGGGACTGAAACAGCTCGTGAGAGTCTACATAGAGCTCCATTTGCTGACCTTCCCTTTTGTTACGTATTGTGTAGGAACGTGCAGTGGCTGAGTACCAAAAAACACCACATTTGGAATTCCTTTAGAATTCTTTGCACAGGGATTCACAATCCCTTATTACTAACATCCTCCCCTTCATTTGGCCTCCAACGCAGATGCCCGTATGAGATGCACTATGTTTTCTAGAGAAATTATCATCAGATATTGAAATAGGTTGTGAAGAGAGACTTGCTCCTCAGGCATCAAGGTTCCTCACTCTCTAAATATACACAGTTACCCCAACCGTGTCCTTGCAGCTATGGAAAAATCATCTACAGTGTTTGATCCCTGGACAGAGATGAAAATAGTTTTTACACTTTTTAAAGATTTGTAGGGAAATGCATCCAGGAGGATGTCTGGGGACTGAACAAGTACATCATTAGTAAGCATTTAAGGCATGCTGGTATGTGCATTGCCACCAGGAATTCAGGAAACTTAACTACAATAAAAGCACAAAGACTGCCACGGCCCCACAGGGTTTTCTTAGGAAATACACATTGACTTTGGAAAGCATAAGGTAAATATGCAAATACACATGTACACACTAATGTCCTACATCCCTTCTTGCTCTTTTTATGATTATTTAGTAACTAGGACCTATGTTTAACGAGGGGATTGGATCACCGGCACCAAAAGCAATTGAAAACTCTTTACTATTTTCAGTCATAACTCACGATGGAATTCCAGAGCCCTGGCTATCATTCTGTCTTCGGTGTGCCTTGGGATTTTAAAACCCAGTTGTAAACTGACAAAACACTTGAGAAAGGATGGAGCAGGAAGTGCTCTCAGTAACGTCACAAGTCTGTCTTATCTTCATGGGATCACCCAGCTCTCCACACATCACCCACTGAGCAAATACACTGACTTTGCACTAGTGTTTATGACATACAGAAGAGGGCAAAAAGCAACAGAAGTTGCTGTGTTTATTTACATGGCATAATCTGTAAGTGACTGAACCTTTTCTGAAAGGTGCTGTATACAGACTAGTAACAGTAGAAGAACTTTATTTCCCTACTCCTGAATAACAGAGAAGAAAGTTTTCTTTAAGATTCCCAAAGGAGCCTTACTACTGTGGCATCCTTTGCTGTATCATGAAGTCACTGTGCGCTTGTGACCAGTCTCTGCAAGGGATTCCAGTTTATAGATGGGAAACTGAAATGCTGGCATATCCACAGCAGAGAATAGAGGACAGTGCAGAGATTCCTGGGCTAATTACATCCCTGGGATTCAGTGCAATGCCTTGAAGAGAAACTATCCAGGAACGCTGAAATGGGGTAGCTATTATCATGGTGCTTTACCTGACCCAATAAACCTGCCTCCCAGAAAGAGCTAATGGGCTCGGGCACAGGGACATCCTGGGAGCGCACCAATTCTAGCAGAAAGCTTCACTGCAACGTACAGATGTATGTACGAGGGAGAAAACAGGGACCAAGTAGGAAGGAGGAGGTAAGCTCAGACCCCTTGAAGAGCCTGGATACTACCCCAGTGGTGACCAAGGAATGTGACACCGTGTGACCTTGCCAACAAAAAGTTTGTCGTGGCAAGAGGGCAGTTATGAAGTCAGCCAAGGGCTGAACCTATGCAGTCACTGCGTCCTGGCCTTTGCCCTGGGACAGCTGCTTTCACGGTTCTGTGTGGAAATTCTGTGAAGGGGAGACCATTTGCCTTATGTTCAGCCTGCTACCTGCCCTGTCTTTGGACATCAGTTAGCCATGGTAATCAGCTTGCTGTACTTTGTTCCTCTCTGCTCCTCTTCCTCAAACTCAGTAACAAACAAATGCATTGTCTTGCTTGCCTACAGGTCATCTGCTTCATTGCCAGCACATGGATATCCCCATTCTGGTCCAGAACATGCCTGGAGGTGCCTTAACATCAGTGGAGGTCTCCCATGTTGAGACAGTTACTTGGTTTTCTGAAACCAAGGAAATACAAGGAGATTTGGAAGAGCTCAGTTATCTAAAGGGACCAGAATATTCATTTCAAACAACTATGGAGCTTGAGGAAAATCAGAAAGATATTCAATTTAATTTACAGGAATCCCAGAATAATGATAACCAGAAGTAGCAGCATGAAAAGATGGTGAGTGGAAGACACAATTCTTCCAGCTCCAAAGCTACAATGCATCGTGCAACATGTAGATCAGCCAGGAAATTGAGTGTGCAAAGGAAAGAGAAGACCACGAGACATTTGAGTTCCTTCTCAGAGGCAAAGAACCTCAGTGGCTCCCATCTTCACGGGTTAACATCAAAAAGCCCCAAACATCAAAGAGCCCCAAATGAACAATTAGAAATGATAATGTCAAAATTCCCATGTCTTTGGGCAGCTAATCTGTGGTTTATTAGTACCGGAGTTGGGAATTACTGATCTTGGCAGAACGTTTGCTAACTCATCTGCCAGTCGAGGCTACATTTCACAGCGTTTATTTATCATTCTGCAGTCAGGATGTTGCACTAAATCAAAGGGCAAACATGGAAGCGGAAGGAAGGCACCAACCCGCTAGATAACCAAAACTAGTCCCGTGTTTAGCAACTTCATTCTGGGACTCTGGAGCCAGAAATTTTCCAACTCGAAGCTGGGGGGTTCTGGAAGGCTGCAAGCCCAGCTTTGTTGCAAAAAGCTTGCACAGGCTCTTTTCAATGAATTGGTGACTTCAGACCTCAGATTTACATTTTGGGCTCCTACCGATACACAGCCTTCACAAACCTGATCAAAACCTCCCTCTCTCTTTTTTTTTTTTTTTTTTTTCCTGCAGCGGAAGGCTGAGCAGGGGGGACGGGGAAAAGGGCAGCGCCGCGGAACGGGAGGTCTCGCCAGGTGGTGTTCCACCCCCGCGCTGCAAAGCTCCGCGGGACAGACGAGCCCCAGCCCGAAGCGCCGCCGTGAAGCCCCTTTGCTCGCACCGTGCCAGCTGAGCTGCTCCCGGCAGCTGCCTCGGCTGCTCAGCGAAGCGCCGGCGCTGCCCCGGGACAGCCGCGGCCGCCCGGGGAGCAGCGGCAGCCCCGCCCCGGGCCCGCCCCGGCCCCCGCAGGGCAGGGCAGGGCAGGGCCGGCCGCTCGTAGGGGCAGGTTGAGAGCACGGGGAGCCACGGCCGGAGAGAAAGCACTGACCGCCCCGGGAGCGAGGGACAAAGAAACTCTGGAGAGCTTCGGTGCGGTGCAGGGGTGAGTGATGCGAGCTGCTCTGCAGGGGGAAGCGGGGGCTGCAGGTGGGGAGCGGGACGGTAATTTTACTTCTTCTCACCCGTGCAGTCCCACAAGTGTTGCTCAGATTAAAAAACAAACGGTACTGGTTTGCGAAGAAGGATTTGCCGGTTGAGGCGGGCTAGGGGGAGGAAGAGCAGAGGGTTCTGCCGGGCTGCAGCAGGGCCCCCCGGGCTGGCTGCCCTCCTGGCCGCGCTGCGCCTGCCCGGCTGGGGAGATGGGGGCGCCGAAGGCAGGCGGTGGGGCTCCTGCCCCCGGTTTCAGGGAGCGGTTTGTCCGTGGCAAAGGGCTCGGTGCAGCAATGCTGGCTGGACGAAGGGTTGATGCTGCTCTAGATTGGGTGCTTTTGCTCCAAGTCTCCAGGGGTCTGGTTCAAAGGCCGGTACTGCACTGGTTAGCAGGCGTGAGCAGCCAGTTTCTGGGTGTGCGGTATGTACTCTGGGCTCGGGGGAGTGGGGAGAAGAGGCTTGGGTCGTCTGATACCCCTTTTTAGAGTAACGTAAACTCAGCTGGAGAAAAAAGTTTGAGGTCTTGCTTGCTGCCTTCAGCTTTATAAAGCGTGGAACGAGGTGGGCTCCCAGTTGCGGTAGTTATGGGAGTGACTCCCTGATGTACAAACCTAGGGTGGAAAAAGTCGGTGTTTGTGTATGCAGGTGGCTGGTCCCTCCGGGCAGTGTGGGAGGTGCGGCCTGATTGGGAAAGTGCTCCCACCTGGGGTGCTGCTCATGGCCTCTCAGGAGCCTCCACCTGAGATCCCAGCGCTCTTTACATCCGGCGTTTTCTTTCCAAAGACCTAGACCATCTTCCTGAGTCACAGCCGTGTTCTTGAATTATCTGTGCTTGGTTGCTTCGCGCTTCACGGGCTCAACTCCTTTCAAACTACTTGAAACGCCCAACCTTGGGTGAGTGTTACTGCAATGGTCATTTGGCTTCTTCAAAGCCCCGGTCTCTTGAGGTATGTTTGTTGCTTTATTGTTGTGAAGAGAAATTTAAAAGCCTGCCTCAGTGCTTTCGTCCTTGGAGATAGCCTCTACGCTACAGCCTGGTCAAACTTCCACTGAAACCAGTGGAAACCATTCTGTTAAGCTCAGTGGTAGCTGGGTTTGCCCTTCAGGCTTGCGGAAGTACTCCAGAGCATTGCTGCTGAGGAGGCTGACGGGGTGGTACAGCCGTACAAGCCTCACTGCCCCCGCGGAACTGTCCAGGTGTGCCCGCTGGGCAGCAGCGCTGGGCAGGGTTCTTCTTTGGTGTTTCCCGTGGTGGTGTTCTGTTGGCACCAGAAGCTGCTGGAGTGTTTCTTTGTTTGTTTGGGGGATTTTTGAGTGAAGGAAGCAAAAAGGTCCTTGTTTGGTTTCTTTTTGCAGCATTGAAATCACAGCAAAGAACTTAAATTTCCATTAAGAAATCTCTCCCCATGTTCTTTTTTGGTGTGTGTTCTGCCCCCAAAACTCCCACTGCTGTTGTGAAACTCCTGATATCTACGTGGAGAGAAAAAAAGGAGTGTGTGACCTCTTTTGCCAGCTTAGGGAAATTAATGAAATTGGACTTTAATGAAATTGCTCACCAGCATGGACAAAGATGGCTTCATGCGAATACTTGGGAGAGAGAGAGGTGGAGGTAAAGGATGAGGTGCACCTCAAAGATGCTGAGGGCAGTTCTGGTTGAAGGAACAGAATTCACTGGGCTCGGATTTTTCTGACTGGGGTGAACATGTCTGTGGGCTTTGTTGCCTGTAAGGCAAGAGCAGCTGAGTCTCAGAGCTGTTGGGTGTGATGGTGTGCAGCTGGGCGAAGGGCCTGGACAGGATGCTCATGCACCTGAATCAGCATCTCCTTACTTAAAGGATTTGAAGTAGTACCATGCTCACAGCCTTTCCTCCATCCAGACTTCTTGCATGTCAGCTGGTGGCTCTGTCTCCAGCATTGGTGTATGTGGAGATAAATGACTTATAGGACTTGGGTTCTTTCCAGCAGGTTGTCCTTGGAGTGCTGAGGGTAACCATCTGAAAGGTGTCTCTCCAGGGCTTGGGAACCACCATCAGTCCGCTGGTGCTTAGGCTGGAAGTACCAGTAACAAAATGATGGGTCTAAAATACAGCGGGGTTGGAAGCAGTGGGAAGTGGAAAGTTTTGCCTTTTTCTAGAAGCTGGTCTGCTCACTGGCAAGTATTTGGTCTTGCAGAATCTGTGTGATGCCCTCTCACCATGATCTCACTTCTGGTGAACTCGGAAGCAAGCAAAAGTGTTCTTGACTGCTGTAACGTTGATGGTATGTTTAAAGATGAGCATGTGCTGAACTGTGTACTTTTTATGTTGGACTCAATCCACCTGCAGAACGCTGTTCCTTCTGTGACAACATCTATAAAAAGGAAATAATATTTCCCTCCCCTTTGAAGCTTGTTAACTTGTAAGTTTTGACATATATCCCAGGTTTTTTGGTGGATGGTGTTATTTAAATGTCAAGCTTCTTGGAGACAAAGGGGCAGAAAGCAGGTGTGACAGGAACTCGCTGTGAATTATCCCCAGGCTGAGCCTGCCCTCTCTTGGAGATCATCAGTTGCTGCACTGGCCTCCAGGGGTCCCTCACTGAGGAGTCATCCTTGCTTTGGAACTGACCCTCGCTTTTATGGCTGGTTTTTAAACGTCGCTTGTTCTTCTGGAGGAAACGCTGGAAAGTTTCGAAATAATTCAAGGCACTTGCTGCTATGTTCATCCCAGGTAGACACGTGTCTTCTAGGTGGATTTCTTTCTTCTTTTTATTTTTTCCCTTCCTTTAGAAGAAAGGGAGGTTGATGCGAGATTAGAGATAGAACAACCTTTCAAAACATTTGCTTGAATGGTAGCAAGGGTAGAGTTCCAAGGAGCCAAACCTCACTGAATTTTTGGAGGGATTTCAACATCGAAGTACCTCAGCACCATATGAAATCTTGCCCTGTGTTAGTTTGCAGCATCCTAAACCTCCTAGCTGATTAGATGTGGGTTTGAGTTGTATTCTGCTTAAAAGTAACAGCTTTTTAGTGATCTGACCAGGGCAACAAGAAGGTGTGTGGACTAAAAGTTGTCTTTGGCTAAAATAATGCTGAGACGTTTGTTTAGAATTAACTAGGTTGGCAAGTTAGGCTGGTAGACCTCTTCATCCAGCCTCATCCTTGTGGCCCAGAACAGAAAACATTTATTCATCTGTCAAGTTTAAAAAAAAAAAAAAAAATCTCCCAGGTGATTTAAGGTGACATAGACTTGGCGTGGTTGGTTTGCAGAGCACTCTCCTTTCTTGTTGTTAAAGCATCTCTTGATGGATTTTGGTGAGTAGCTTATTGCTTGTTTTAAGGAGGAAACTTATTTGAATGTTTTTGCTGGCCTAGGAGCTTATCCATCTTATTTTAATGCAATGCTCCCCTGGAGCCTGGGGGTTCTTTGCCCAGTTCATGGGATATTCTGAGGCCAGAGGAGAGATTCTTGCCCTGATCCATGTTCCTGGCCAAGCTGATTATGCCATTGACATTGAGAGTAGGCCAACAGAGAGAAGACAGGCAGGCTCGCAGAAAGAAGGCGATCCAGGCAGCTCAGTGAGACCACGACAGCTTCAATTGCTTTCACTTAACTTGTTTTCAGGGATGTCTTCTCAGAGTGACCCTATCTGGCTTTGGGTTCAGAACTGCAAAGGGCTAAATTACTTTTTGGCTTGTCTGGGGTCACGTTATTTGACACTTGCTAATGGGATACTGGAAGCTCGGGATCACCCCAGCCCAATCTTGTGTCAGTGTCTGTGCTGGATGAGGATTCAGACAAGCCTTTAGCTGTCACGTGTTGCCAGCAGTGTTCTTCAGCTGTCTGAGCTGTTACCTGTTGTCAGTTCTGCTGCCGCAATTCCTGTGGAGAAAATGCCTTTTCTTTTCCCAGGAGAACAAGGAAATAAATTGATTAACTCTTGTTGGTTCACCAAAGTTGTAGCATCCTTCAAAAATGCGCAACGTAAACCAGGCATTCTGAGTTTCTGTCTCTGAGCAGACTAACTTTTCAAGGGCGAAACAACATTTCCGTGTTCTTTCTGCGCAGTGAGCAATCCCTCTGTCTGTTAAGACTAGAAAATGCTCTTGCTGCAGCCTGTCCCTCCATGAGGTATCAAGGCTGTCTTTCCTTTCCCTACCTTTTGTCAGAACTCCTGTGAGGACCTAATATTCCTGAGGCCTCTGTCAAAATGAGATTGAAATTGGGCAGCTAGATTTTAAAGGGGAAAGTAAGAGGGGCAAGAAGGACAGCAGAAATTACTGAATTTGCTGCTTCTACTTCAACAAATGTGGTAAGGTTATTTTTCTTATAACAGCAACTTTTTTTTTTTCCATTATTGAGCTTTGTTTGTTTTAAGCCTGGTTACTTATTTTGATGTCAGACTGCAGGTAAAACATACCGCAAAATCCGAGGCCAGTATCTCTAACAATTGCATTTCACACATGATATGAAAGGATCCATACAAACCGCATTCAAAGAGTGGGAAGTGTTTAGTTTTCTCCCTGTGGGCTCTGTCCCTGTCTATTGGCCAGACAAGCCACCCGAAGAGTGACAGAGCCAATGATGTTTTAATCCAACTGACCTGTGATCTGCTTCGCTGCTGGCTTACCTCCCATAATGACCCCTTTGTCCATCCTCGTGTGTCTGGAGTCAGCACTGGGGCCTGGGGCAGGAAAGTCCGTACTGGTTAACGGGCTGCGGCCAGCCAAGAAGCACCCTAGTGACGTTCCACCTTTGCTCTCCCCAAATGAGGTGTGAATTTGAATGTAGCTCATCTGCTCAGAAAGCGAGTTGGGATTTTGTTATCTGAGCTATTTCCCCTGTATCAAATTTAAGTGAAGTTCGTTAACAGATTCAAAAATAGCAGCAGCAGCAGAGATGAACAGACTGTAAAAAATACACCTTGTCCTTTTTAGAAGTGGAGAAGAAACCTTGTGGAACTCAGGCATCCTCTTGTAAATATTCCTCTTTTTTTTTCTCTTCTGCTGGAAATTAGCTGAGAAATCAAAACCATTTGACTCTGACATGCATGCAAGTACAGAACCAAGGCTGGAAACTTATGGGAAAGGTGGAGCATCCTCTTGTCTCGGCCTCTGAAGCTGTTCCCCAAAAGGTGGCAGTCTCTGCTAGCAGGAATGGGTCTCTCTGGCAGATGGATGCTTTTCCTCAAGGTTCCTTCAGTTCTATATTCTGCATTGCTTGGGGTTTTTTCCTTCTCCTCCTCCCCCATAACCTTTATCTTTCAAACGAGACCAGCAGCCTGTGTATTTGACAAATATTTGCCCAGCACTGTGAATGCACACAGACTTAAAAATGACCTTTGAGTTAAACCAGAGCAGATTCCCACACAAAAAGGAATTAGTTTTAGTTGGTTTTTTTTCCCTAAGCTGTATAAACAGAAATTATTAGAATGCATGCTATGAATGCTTCATCTCTGCATCTGCGGCTGGGCTTCCACAGCTTTTGAAAATGTTGTCAGAGCTACAACCGTTCCCTGAAAACCGTGCCAAAGGCCTGGACCCGTGCTTTCAGTCGTAAGAAAAGCTTCCCGACTTCTTCGGTGTTCGCGCAGTTTGGGGCCAGCTCTGAAGGACCTCAAGCTGTACCTGTGTCATAATCCAGGCCCTGTGAAGCTGGCGCTCTGCTTACCGCTCGTGTTTCTGGCAGAGCTGGATTTACATCCCTGTCTGGACTCTACAGCTCCACAGGCACCATTTTTCCCGAGCCCCTGCTAGGTTTGAAGGCAGCAACAAAGCTGTGGATCCTCCTGCGAGGTCTGGCCAGTGGTCATCAGGAGAGGAGGAGGAATGTGGTTCAGCCCCTGATGTTTCCACCGCCCTACCTCCACCACGTCCTTACACACATGATTTCCTCCTCTACTTCTGTAGGCTTCTCCTGGGAGAGCTCAATGAATCTAAGGAAAGGAGCAGAAAATACCTGAAGCAGCAGCTAATGCTGTCCTTCCGTTTGGGGCCAGAAACCCCAGTTTACCTCTTGGGACACTCAAAGGCATGTGCTGGTTGTCGCTTAAAAACAAATGGAAAAACAGGCTTTGCAGAATGGATCTCTTGCGCTTAGGAGCCTGCCCATGACACTTCAGGCCCTTTTGGAGGTAGGGCTGGGTTAACAAGGCTGTTCGGGAGACAGTTGCTGGGATTGAGCTGCTGATGTTGTGCAGGCGCTTTGAAGTAGCTTTGTTCTTACAGCATGACAATTTCCACATCAGTCTGGTTGGAATAAAAGGATCTTCACGTGAATAGCAATTCAAACTAGCGTGGTACCCTTAGAAATTTCGTTCAACTAAGCTCTCCGTATCAGTGAGTCTGTGCTAGGACTGTCTTCTCTTTTTTTTAAAAAAATACTTGTTGGTTAACAAATCTGACTTACCTTCACTCAAAAATTATACGACTTGGAATGAAAACCTGAGTTTTGTTTGGTGTGTGGAATTTTCTTGGTTGGTTGGTGTTAACGCATTTGTCTGCCAGACCCCGAGGAACTGATGAGTGCAAAACCCAGATGCTTGCCTCGCTACTGATTTTAGGAAGAGCCGTTGGTTCTACTGTTGCCTGCATTGAGGCTTCACACAATGGGCCGAGTAGTCAAAAGCCAACAGCGGAGGAAAGGGCTAAGGGCACCTCCACATCAGAGAAGGCAGGTGAGAGCCGGAGAAGACTCAGGTCAGAGCAGTGGTAATTGTCAGAGGCACTGAACAAGTTCTGTGCAGCGGCAGGTAGGCTTGGGACTTACTTGCTTGGGAAAGAAGTTACTGAGAAAGGATGGACAAAAGTCTTTTGATGGCACAGGGAAGGAGAAGATGAAAAGGATTTAGTTGTTTGCTGTCATCTATAATATGAGGCCCAGGGGAGACGAAAACTTTTAATGGGTGTGGGGTTTAAAGCAAGGGGTGGTGGTTTGTCTGTCATCTGAGCTGTTGAGCAGAGGCTGGAGGTGCTAGAACTTCATGTGGGTTCAAGGAGTCTCACAGGAGACCTGTGAGTCACGTTGACCCCAGCAGAGTAATCTGGTGAGGTGTCACCACATGCTTGCACTAGCCTTGTGTTTTTCCCCAAGCCTCTGGTGTTTGCCTGTGTCGAGGCTGTAGGTTACTGTGGCCGAAAGATGGTCCCCTCCACTGTGGGTGGTGTGATTTTTTTTTTTTTTTTTAAATGCCATAATAACTAATTTTCACATGGATAAAAACTAATTTGAAAGTCAAATTAGTATGGCCTTATAGGTTTTCTTTCTCTTTGACCAGTCAGGATTTCTAAGTAACTTTCCTATCACGCACGTGAAAGATTCCTTTAAAAGGAGGAAATTACATGATCTGGATTATTTCACAATCGCTGTAGAATTTGCTTCCTTTTTTCCCCCTCCCTCCTCTTCTTGGCTTGGCACGCTGCAGTTCCTCACTAGGGGCCACATTCTGGGAGATGAATGTCCCAACTCCCACAGAAAGTTTCCTGGAGGCATTTAGCAGAGGAAAAAACATGGATTTTTCTATTAGAGAGTTTTTCTTTGATTTTGTTTGTGTGAGTGGTTTTATTTTTTTTTTTTAACTTATCACATTCTGGAGCATTTATTTTGCTCATGTCTTGATTAAACCAGAAAAAAAAAAGGGGGGGTGGGGGGTGGGCGGTGTGCGTGGAACAAAACAGAACCAAAGAAGAAAAAGGGAGGAACCAGCTAGCTGCTTGGTTTGCCATGCGGATAGAAGTCCAGTGTCCGTGCTGGCCCTGCGCACATTGCAGGGAGTTACTTAAATGCAGGCAAGCTGCCACTGTCATGAACAAACGCTTTTATGAATGATTTTAAAGTTTTTTCAAAACTCTTCTTTCTTTCCCGGTTAAATTGCTGTTTTATTTTCATCAGCTGGCATTCAAGACCCATTGAAACACTGACAGCCTACTTGGTCAGGTGCTATCTGAGCATTCCAGCATGGTGGAATGGTCAGTAATCTTTGATACAAAGAGTTTTGGTTTGAACTAGATGAGAATGTCACTTTAAAAAAAGAAAAAACCCTTCAACAACAAACTAGCTCAGCCCTAAGTTATGAGACATGAATAAAGTTACATAAGGATAACTTTTTTCTTTGATATATTTCTATAATGTACTAGGGAATAAATTTCCTAATCAGATAAGGAATGAATGTTGAATGCATGTTGCTTTAAAATAGACCTGGAGTTTTAGTTTCTTCGGCTCTCTGTTGCAAAGATGTTTGGATCAAAGCTCATTGCTTTAATGGCAAATAAATTGCATTAAACACAATTATATGCCTTTCATGAAGATTCAAAGGCAGAGCTTGTCAGCCATGCAAATATTTTGGTACATGCATTACAGGTTTCTTCTGGGCTGGGCAACTTCTAATGTAATTTAAGAAATGAGTGGGGGAGAATTGTATTTATAATAATAAAATCACTGTTTCAGAAGAAAAGAGTAGGAGCCTGTTTACTGCCTTCAGTGGGCTTTAGATCAGAAGCAAAATTATCACAGTTATCTCTAATGCCCTTAAAATTATTGTAATAAACTTCCTTTTCTTCTCTTCAGTATCCACGTGGAAAATCTTATAATCTCTGCTAATTTTGAGGCCCCAGTTTCGCTGACTTTATTAGAGGCTTTCCAGAGCTGTGTTAATGAAACAATGGGACATGACAGGTTGGGTGGTGTGGTCTAATAACCCTCTGCCGCGGAGGTTAATGGCACTTGGCTGGCAGCCTCCTGGTAGCAGGCAGCGTGTGCGCTAGCGGCCCAGCTGGAGGCTTGCTAATGCCCTCTGGTTTACGCGGGCTCTGCGTACAGCATGTAAGCGTTCGGCCCTTCATTCTTCAGCCCCGGCGGAACCCGGGCTTTGAGGAGAACGGCAGCATTTTGCCAACTAGATGTAACGCATCTTAAAATAGGGTCTTTTCCTGATGCCTCACGCTGCGACGTGCGGGGAGCGAGGGCAGAGCGAGGGGAGCCTTTCCCTGGTCCCTGGGCAGCGGTGCCCAGCACACCCGGTGCCACGCTCCCGTGCCGGACTCTAGGCTGCGGCTGGGCGCAGGGGTGACCTTTGCTGTCCTCTTCCGCCAGCAGCCCTCTCCTCAGGAGGGGGTAGACGGGGCTGCACCGCCTCTGCCAGGCGCCTTGCGAAACCCTCAACCTTGACGGTTAAACCTTGAGGACTGAAACGCGGCGGGAGCAGGCGGGAAGCACAGCCTGATGCCAGGCATCCCTTCTCCAGGGCTCGGAGGTCTGCGAGTGGATTCAGTCAGCCACGGGGTGGGAATGGGTGGGGGCAGCAGCAGAGGGGTGCGGGATGGCACGAGGCAGGACGTGCTCCTGGAGACACCGATGGGATGACAGTGCGTGTCCGTATGCACCGAGGCAGGGCGCTCACAAGCGTTACGCTTTTGGGTACTCGAATGGGTGTTATTACTGCAAAGAGAGGTAACAACATGTGACCGCCGAGTAAAATCTGTGTAATTAACTCAGATCTGGGAGGGGGGCTTTTCTGCTTCACTCCAGACAGGGCCCAGAGGCTAAAGAACAAACTATATATCTATAAAATAATATATAGAAAATAGTAACTATATATATATATAACTATGTAACTATATAATTTCCTTAGGTTACAATTGAAACCCTCCTCCAAATCCTGCTGCTATAGTGAAAATCAGAAAACTGAACCCAAACCACCTCTTATTGTGTTAGGACGCCTCACAGGCCTGGGGGCATGAAGTGGAGCGCTGGGTCCGTAGGCTGCTGGGTGGAATGACGCAGGTGCTGCCCCTGAATGAGGCACCACCACCCGCAGCTCCAACTCGGTGAGTTGCTGAACGACCCGAAGCGCTGCCCTGCGTCTGGTAGAAAAGGGCACAGACGAGCAAGTCCAGATCGGATTCTCACCTGATGACTTTTGCGGGTGGGTAGCAAGGCTTGGGACCCCAGCATTGATTTCAGACGCTGCAGCTGTCATGACGCTGAACGTGTGGAGAATGAGTATTTCTGTACCTCGAGTCAGTTGCTTAGCTAAGAATGACTTCCAAGGTGAAATGCCTCCTCTGTTCGGAGGCAAGGGGATACAGTAGGGCTGTATATTTGGGTTGAGGTTTGTCCAGTAGAGCGATTTCTTCTTGTGCTATGGTTTTTGGTTTATTAGTGTTTAAAATGGGAGCTTTTCTTAGCGGCTGTGTAACCAGGCTCTGCGGCAATGTTGTCCGCTGATAAAAATAACCTCTTACACGGGAGGAGAAACTATGATTTTATATTGCAAAACAAATCCCTTAAATGCTATCCGGAAAAGGACAGGCAACTGATTTGCGGCGAAGAATATTAAAATATCGTCACTGATGTGTAATGCCTCCTGGCCCAATTCTTTCTGCTGCAACTTCAGTTCCTGAAAAGAATGAAGATGCTGCTCCTGTGGGGTTGCTGCTGCTCTGTTCTGCAGAGGCACTGAGGTCTGAAGGGGTGTCTGTCCCTACACGAAAGTGATGGCTGCAGCCAAACCGCGTGGGAGACCAGGTGTGTCGTGCCACAGAGGGGGCTCAGGAAGCCGGAGCTCTATTTCTGGCTTTGTCAAGGACCTGGCGTATGACCTGGGGAAAGGCACTCTGCCTCTCCCTGCCTCTGTTTCCTTTCCTGTTTATACAGCCTGCACACGCTTTAGGCAGAGTTTTCTCTCACTGTGTTTGGTGTTGACGGTCTACTTCTCCTCTCCGAAGGGCTATGGCCCTTAATGTCTGACGGTGGATAAATTAAGAGACGAGGAGGTCCATGGTGATCCCGGTCAGGGATGTGCCTGTGAACAGCAAACACATCTGCTCTTTCCGGTGAAAAATAGATGGTTCTTTCTGCCGTGACTGTTAAGTTACTTTTTCCCCAGTTAAATTGCCTTGATCTAAGTTCCAGAGAATTATTTATATGGGAGCCACTGCATTTTCTTTTCAAAGGTCAGAGTGGACTTGAGAAGGTGGGGTGCTGAAACAATTTGTTGCATGTAAGACAATTAGAGTACGTTGCAAAACACACTTGTGTGGAGTAGCAATAACAACTGCTGTGCAAGTAATATTTCAGAAAAGAGGGCTTTGTTAGGGGAAAGTACATCACCAGGGGCCTGTGAGAGGTGAGACAGCTGTACCCCCAGGTCCAACCAGTGCATGTGTACACCCACATACCCCCCAGTAAGAGCCAGAAATCAGTTTAATAAGAAGATAAGGCAGGGTGCAGCCAGACAAGTTTACCAAACAGCCAACTGGTTACATGTGACCAGCCTTTATATCCCTTCACCTGTCCATTTTCCTCTGGTTCATCCCCAAATCGCCTACATTCCCCTACTTTTCCCACCTCCAGTGCCTTCCCTAAATATCCTGTAATAAGGTTTGTGCAATCCCAAAGCGCTCTTCCCCCACATCCTGTAATATGTCCCATACCCTTGGGCAGCAACCCCTATCCATTGAAAAGATGCTCTAGTGTTGACCGATCTTGATGGGTTTCGTGCCTGGACACGGGGGCTGAGACCCTGCTGGAACAGCCCCAGGCTGGGTGTCCCTTCTTCCGAGTCCTTAATTTGGGTTCCTGCCTGTCCTTGTGCCTCTGTGCTCCTTTGGGATTGTGGAGGCCAGGCTGTGGTGGGCTGATGGCTCCTGTGACAGGCTTGCGAACAGCCAGGGCAGGGTATTATTTGGGCTTCCCCTCCTTCCGCTGTCTGTCTGTCCTCTTTTGGGCATATGAATTTTTAATCACATAGCCTGACAGTCTTGAGATTTTCTTTTTAACTTCACAAATGGCTAGGGAGAATGTGAGTAAGCAGGAAACCCCAAATCTGTAGCTGGCTAATTTGTGGCCACCCAGAATGTTTTAGTGCCTGAGAAACACATGCATCATCTCCGTCAAAAACAGATAGTGAAACCTAAGACAAAACAACAGGGCTACTTTTCCATGTTAGTGATTCATCTCTTGCTCGCTATTTTTTTTTTTAAACATCGTTCTTCAGACCATGAGTACAAAACCATGATTAGTACACAGAGCAGATGCAGCAGCTTCAAAAGCGGAAATCAAGCAGTAAACCCTGAGGCAACATAACCACGTCTTGGTTGTCACTAGTGTGTTATAGAGGCAATAATGATCTACGGAGGAGTATGGCTTCGCGGGAAGATGAGATAGGAGGCATTTATGAAGGTTAACGCAATTTCTGCACAAAAATTGAAGGGCTTTATCTGATGATGATGATGTTGGTAATGAACTCCTGGGTTTGTCCTTGTGGCGGGTTAGGTTGCTTATCCTGCTGGTTATTTGTTGGGCTGCTGTCTGTAGCAAGGTGAGAGCTGGCAGGGTCCCTCTTGCGCTCCTGTGTATCATCTAGTTACCAAATGCTTCTACAAGCTCCCACCTTGTCAGCCTGGGCGCACGCAGCCCTGAAAACAAGCCTGCTCTCCACCGTCAGCTCTCTGAGGAAATGGCTTCTTTGGCCAATAAAAAAGCAAGCTGGAAGAAAGGCCCAAACCGTGAGCCTTCCTCCTCTATGCGATGCTGGGAGGCGACTGCCTCCTTGGCACAGAGCAGCATTTACAAAGAAGCCCTGCTCCAGTTTGAGCAGGCTGAGTACTGGGCCACGGCTGGTCAGCGCTTGTGTGAGACCGCGGGGTGGACGTGCAAAGGGATGAGTTGACTGCAGCCAGGCTCAGATCATCAGATAATATCTTGGGTCTTGTCCACACTAAAAATAAATAAATAAATACAGCCTGAACTGTTCCAGAGGACGGTGTTTTATGCAGTTGAACTGGTACTGCCAGTGTTGTGGTGTTTCATATTAAAGGCTCTTTCCCGTAGGTGAAACCATGAACAGTGCTGGCAGAAGAAACTCAAAAGCTGTTTCCGTGTCACCGTACCAATGGCCTCAAACAAACGGGCTTTCTCGCTGTCTCAGCGCCTGACTGGTAAATGGGGAGGACCTTGCGTGATGGCGCTTTGCACGTGTGTGTGTGTGTGTGTGCATCAGGACGTACAAAACCTTTAAGTGAGACGCCCCCAGACACAGTCATTCCCCCGTGCCGTCGGTGGGAAAGGAGCCAGGCGTGCTGCGTGGGCAGGGAGCCCACCATCCGGAATCCAGCTCTGCCTCTTCAGGGAGCTCTGAAAAAGCTCCCTGGGGAGTGGGGATGAGGATGAGGTCAAAATGGGTTACTTGGGCAGCAGCGTAAATTTTGGTCACTAACGTTGGCCATGAAGCATAATCTGGAAGAAGAAAACTACGTTAATAACATTTTTGAGGCACAAGGGAGAGGAGGAGTAGGGTGAATCCCGCTGCTCTCTCTTAAAAAATGAATCCCTTGTAATTTTTATAATGAGATTATTTTCCAGGTGCAAACACCTAAGAGAGCAGTCAGAGCTACTCTGTGAGGTGCCCTGCACCAGAAGTGTTCAATCCTCCCCGGGATGGGAATTAGTTACAGTGTCCGGAGCAGTTGTAGACAAATACTACCATGTTTACCCTTGGAGAACTTGTTATCTGGGGAAATCTGGGTAGAGCAATAGCACTTCAAAGCAAAGATAAAACGCAGATAGAGATATTTTTCCACCTGTGACCCTATTATTCTCTTCTATATTTATTATTCTGTATTTTGCCCAGGTAGTTTCTAATTTCTTTTCCCTTCTTTTGATAAAACAATTTGCAGGTTTAATTGAGGTTTTCTGAACTGAAAACTCATGCCCAGCACTCTTTTCTTTTATTTTTTTTCCCACGAGAACCTCTTGCTTTGTGGTTGCTTGAGGAAGTTGACTTAAGCAATTTAAGCTGTAGTCATGGCTTATTTAGAAAGAGATGCTGGCCGTTGACACAAAAATACATGCCGAAATACGCTAACAGGTGCGGGAGCTGGCTCCTCACGTGATGGCTACAGGAAACCTATAAACCAGAGAGTTTGGGTTAAAGACGGGTCACACTGATAATTCAATACAGAAAGTCACTTTTTTTTTTCGCTCTTTTTTCTTTCTTCTTTCCCCCCCCTGCCCCCCCTCGGTTTTTCCTGCTACTGCCAGTGCTTACTGCTGGAACTTGAAGTTTTCTGTGGTGTAGAGCTAGTGCAAAAGGTTGTGACACTGATTCAAATCAGTGACAGTCATAGCTGTAGTAACAGAAATAGAGGTGTGAGGTGAAGCAGATGTCAGCCTTCATTGTGAACTTCTGTGCTCTTTCAGGTCTCGGGTTGCAGCTTCCAAACACTTTCTACACACTGCTAAAATAAAGCTCCTGAAAACATACTGTGAAAAATCAACGTTACTGTCTGAGTTACTGCTTAGATTGCCTTTGGCTCTGCAGCTCTTACATGAGGCACTGTTTGGGTTTGGTTTTTTAGGGCTTTTCTTCCTCACGGTAAGAAGAGAGCCCAGAGACACAAAAGTAAAAATCTTTGGAGTGGATTTCCGCTTTAATAAGGAGGAGCCCTCTCCTGTACTACCTACTCTATCAGGTCTGGCACGGCAGTGTGTCTGTAGCCCATCTCCCAGGTCTGTGGCAGCTGAGTGAAAGTCTGTTGGCTTTCTGCAGATTGCTGTGGGCAGGGGAACCCTGGTGGTTCGTCCTTCGTCGTGATCCACAGCATTTCACACCCTGGATAGGGATGCGCTTGCTGGGTCGATGTTCAGTGCACCAGTTACCATTTTACTCTTTTTTTTTTCCCTCAGTCATGACTTCTAGACGATACAAGTTACTTTAAAGCTGGCTGGTGCCATCTTGCCACTGCACCTAATTTTGAATCATCAAAACAAGTTTATGGAGCATGTAATCACGCCTGGGACTGAGCACAGTGACATTTCTGTTTGGAATCTACTTTCTAATGATGTTTAGGGAGGTATGATGTTTAGATGCCTTCTCCAGCGTCTGTCCTTGTGCTTCTCGGAGGGTAGGGCCACTGTGTAGCAGGGCCAGTCTCCCAGCAGCAAACAAGATACAGGTGATTCTGCCCTGCAAATGGCAAAAAAAGAAGCGAATTGTCTGGTTAGAAGGCTTCTTACTGTGCTTGACTTCCCTTGTCCCCAGCAGGGCAAGGGCAGCATGAAGAGCAAGCTTCTTCTTCTCCAAGATGCCCTCTGCCGTGGTGAGGTGACTTCATCCCTGCCTGGCCGCTGCCTGCCAGTGATGACACTGCCTCAGTGGCAGGCTAGACTTCAGTGCCAAGTTGGTAGGTCTTGATGCTTCTCCCTCATGCTTGTCTGAACGCGGTGCGGGAAGTCCGAATCGCCCTGAGCTGAGGTCCCTGGTGCTCCCGCTAACAGAGGCACTGTGCCGATATAGAAAAGTCAATATAAATGGTGAAGAGCTGGTAACATATTTAGCCTCCGGGAAGAGGGAAGATACTTAGTCAGGAGGGGCATAATACAGCGTGGTTAAGCAAGGTGTGAGCCCAGAGGTCTGGGACAGGTGATCTAGGTGTGTGAGCTCGCCGGAGAGCCTGAATGCAGCCCTCTGCATAGGCATGAGCCAAGTTCACCTGATTCACTGAAGGTGAATCAGATTGAGACACCACTACTAAGAGCAACAGATGTATTGTAAGATACTAAAGCCAAAGTACAAGAAGTGTTTGAACATTGCTATGGGTCTTTGTGCTCTACTGAATCCACGCTATTCCACAATTAGAGGCAGAGCTGAATAGATTTACAAGATCAGTATCAGATGTCCTTGGTCCTGTTGAGCTGCTATTTTGTTGGGATTGCCCAGTAAAATATTTATCTTCTGGGGAAAAAAACTTATAACCATTTCTTGTCTAAAATACCAAGCTTCCATGAGATGGGTTATATGTTTGGAAATAATTAGAAAAACACTAAATAGGTGAAGAGACAGAGCACTCTGGAATACCTGACTTGGAAAGAGATTACAGGACTTGCTTGTGATCTGGGTGTGGTTCTCCATCTACACTTCTTTTGTGTTTAAAGCAATAGCAGGTCACATAGGTATTCACCTGCGTCCTGTAGATAGGCACAATAAAAACAGCTCGAGGAGTATTTTTCTTACCCCCCCCCTCAACCACTGCATTTGGGAGAAGAGTTTAACAATGTGTGCTTCAAGTGTGAGGCCTTTAAACGCTCACTGTGAATATCGAAGATGGAAGAACATTTGTACACTTTATAATGAGGAATACTACATAAAGCATTTTAGTCTCTAAATACTTTGTCAAGTAAAACTGGCTGGGAGGTCTCAGCTCTGCATTAGAGCTTGTTTTTCACAGGACTCATAGGAGAGAGTTGTTTTGGGGGAGTAGGAAGGAGGTAAAGGAATGGCTCTGGCAGTGCTTTCACATCCCTTTGTCCCCCGATAACAGGGTTATGTAGAGGACCTAGTGAACAAAACCAAGGACGGTTTGTGGAGACCAGACACCTGTGAATTCAGTACAAGACAGGCGTGCTGTCGGCCACGAGCTGTGACTGACGTTTGAGCCAGGGTGATAGGATCATTTTTGACAAAGAAAAGCTCATGTTCAGAAAAGATGTGAAGAACTTGGATGGAAACGTACTTACTGGGTAGGAAGTCATGTGAAAGAGGGGAGTGATTTCCAGCTTGCTTACTTGTCAATAAATGTTAAGCTGTGTGACACGAGGTTGTTGCCTGTCCAGCAGTTTCTTAGCAATAGTAGAAGTTCACTTACTCCTTTCCGTTGTTGGCTTCTTCCTCTGTCATAAACTTCCTTTCAGCTGAGGAGATCCTCTAAGCCAGACCAGTGTTATATGGGAGCCATTCATACTTGAGATGGAAGAAACCCTGATTCCGATTCAGGAGGAATGTCAGTCCCCGCATGCTCTCAAGACCCATGGGACTACTAAAGTCAACCCTGTGTGGAGCACGCAAAACTTGAGATACCGGGGACGTTTTGTCTAGTTTGGAAAGGATGAGAGCTTGAAATGAAATAGGCAAAATTAGCAGTAAATTAGCTGATGCGAAAATCTTTCATCTTCTTTCATTATGACTGTGTGTTTTATCACGCCTTCGCACATATCACCCAGATCAAAGGCAGGCCCTTCTTCAGGGCGGTTCAGTGGTGACTCTGAGGAGCCCTGTGTAAAAAGCTACCTCTTGCCATTGCCAGTAGAGAAAGATTGGTGTTCAAAGACTAAAGTTTGGGTTGATGGGGTTTTTTTTTATGAATACTGTGCCCAAAATTCATGTAAAGTGTACCTTGAGAAGACAGTTCTTACCACTGCTGTCCAGAAGGGATTTTTCCAGTCTCTAGTTTAGCTCTGATAACTGCTGTCCATTATATAAGGAAAAAAGGACTGTACCACAACATCTCACACAGTTGAGCCTTTTAAGTGATAATTATGCTCCTGGCAACAGGTTAAGCCAGATGTTCAGGACCAGCTGCTATTGGCCTGTTGGCAAAATGAGTTGTTTCATGGTATGATGGAGTGATTCTTGGCATCGTACTGGGGAAGAGGGCATAAAATAGAGGGGGAAATTACACTGAGTAGAAAGTGCAACAACATGCCGTGATGATAGAAATGTATGTCAGTAGTGGAGAATAGAGGATCTTGAAAACCATGGCAGCTCTGCAGAGGGTAGAAAAATACCTCCTGGGCATCATTAGTCAGTGATTTGTGCTCATCAGAAAGGGCCATTAGGAGTGGCATCTGGATCCCTTTCAAATAGTCTAGGTCTGGATTGTGGGAATATGACCTAGAGGCTTTTCTTCCCGCACAGGTACTCCCAATTCAGACACTTGGCATTTCTTTGCTAGCAGGTTTTGTGAGGAAAGGAAGTACAAGGTCACAGTGGGAGGTCACAGGTACTTCACTGCTAGCACAGCGCAGGGGAAATGCCTGATCTGTTGGGTCTAACATTTCTTGAACTCTCGTGTACTTGTGTAATTCCTCTGACTCCTTCACAAAGAGCCCAGAAGGCATCTCGGCGACTGTGGGAGCACTTGCAATGCTGATCGCTCAAGAGCACAAGGAGGATTTCATGAGTTTCCCGTACATAAGTAGACCGTGCAGGGAAGTGTTTTGAAGGAGCTTTAGTCCTCTGTTCTCTCTAATCAATTCAGAAGCGAGTTTTAAAAAGTCATCTTTGTGGATAGGAAATTGTGATGAGATTTTGTTTTCTTTGCATTTTATACCATGCTTGGAAATGTCCTGAATGGAATGGGTTTGCATCTGTAAGTATGCTCAGAAGACCATCGTGTCCTAACTGCCCATTTGCAGAGATAATGCCGTCTCCAGACCAGAGCCCGCTTGTGTTCTGTCATCCTGGAGGAGGGTAAGCGATTCACTCTGTCCATGATGCGCATCTTTTCTGTGGAGTCTACAGGAAAACTGGGTGGCACAGAAAAGAAGAAAAGGTGTATTTTTGGTTTTTTACAACTATAAACGTGAAAGTGGACAAGCTTTACATCCAGTGCGATGTATCTGTATCTAAATTCAATATGATTTAGCTTTATGCGCGGCTGAGACTTTCTGAACTGAATTGTCAGCATTTATATGTGCAAAACTCTTGATACCTTCAGAAGCCACGACCGTGTGTCGTCATGACCAAGACCGATTTCTCGCCGTGGAAGTTTTAAATTCAAGCACCCAGGACCTCCGGTTTTAAGCTCCTGTTTGCACTAAGTCATGGCATTTTCACTGGAAGTACCTTCCACAGAGATTCCAGGTCTCAGCCTTTGGTATTGCTGCACTTGTTTGCACATGAATCAGCTTACGTAAACAGGCATTTGTGTGCGTCTTGCTTCGCTTTTCTCGGGCAAATGCTTGTGAGAAAACATGCCTATGGGAAAAGCCCTTAGAAGCTTCTTATCGGGGCCAAACTCTTTCAGAGATCCTTGGGCGACGATAGAGTTCCTTTGCCCGTGTGTGCTGTCCTTCAAAGGACAAGCTGTGTAGGAAGGAAAAGAGATCGATCATTTTCCCTGTTGCTTACTGGAGAGGCATCAAGCAAGTTCAGCTTTTTGACTGAGCGTTGCACAGTTGTTTTAACAAAGAAACGTCGTGATGCTTGTGCTGGTCTAGGTGTTCCTTCCTGCTTACTCATCCCAGAGAGTCTGTTATGGGGTTTTTTTTTTTGTCGTAAGCATAAACATTGTCTAACCCTTGGGAAGACTGTCTGGGATTGTATCTGCTGCTGTTAATGTTTCCTTTAGGAACCAGTAAGGGCACCTTAAGAAAAACTCAGTTTTATATTAAGGAAAGATTGCAGAGTAAAAGATACGCAAATCACTGCTGTGTGTTTCCCTGGAATAAGCCTGAAGGGTGGATGGGTGAGAACATGTAACAAAAAGCTCCAGGAAAAAATGAGACAATATTGTGATGTTCCTTTTTTATTGCTGCTGTTAAACTGTATTGTTTCACAACACAGTTGTGTTAAGTTCTACTCCCCCACAACTAACTTTGGGATGTGTAAACCCTTCTTCAGGTCTCGAATATATGTGGAGGGTGAACCTGTCTTTTTTTCTTTTTCCCCCCAATTATAACCATTTAAGTGTATAGCCCCCTATATTTCCTGCTGCATAAGTATTCAGCCTTTAAACCCGTCTTTTTAGACCTAAAGCAGTTGAGGGGAGAGCTGGTGCTTTGGGAGTTTCAGTGATTATATTTCTTATATTTTACCTTCATGATTCTCCATAGCATCTTGACAATTTGTCTGTAGAAAATTATGAAAAAGTTGTGGAATAATCTTTTAAAATCGTTCAAATGGCTATAGCTCAAAATCCTGGGATAGTGCGGTATCTCTTCTTGCTTTCCTGAGGCTGTTAACAGCTGGGCCCCTTACAGCTGAGGACAGCTTTAAGGTCCCTGACCTACGTGTAGATCAGTGAATGAGGCTCCCACTCTTTCATGTGTTCCTGTTGAACTCGGGAAGTCTCCGTGCTGAGATCAGACTGTGCTAGCTGAGGACATGGAAGAGCAGAGCGAATGAGAGGGGAAGGGTTAAGCATGAAAAACCCGTAACAATAATGTGACCTTTCCTGCTGGAGGGCTGCAGACTGTACTTTGTCCTGTAAATGGTTTTCTTGTCCAAGCAACGTATGGTTGGTAGTTTTGAAATGGAATCGAGGCACTGTTGCTTAGGCTCGTTTGATGTGCTCACTTCGTGCATCTGAACTTCCTTTAGAAAGATAATGGTGGTTCCTCCAGAGTATTTAAAAACGGCAAGAATAGCAGCTGGGCTGGGAGATGGTGAAGGAACATCTTCAAGACTAGAGCTCTAGGTGAAATCCAGCATTTGAACTTCTCAGAGGCAGGTCTGTTAGCTTGCTGTGAGGGGGGTCTGCTAACTGCCCGGTGTCTCACGTTGTCCAGGGTGGTCAGTGCATCAGGCTGTAGTTTCTGTGGTTTAACTATGTGCTAACTGATGCTTGTGGGCTCACCGCTCCCACTGTTCATGGTTAGAATTGGGGATCTTTGCTATCAATGATTGCTTGGCTACAGTGACACGAATGCTGAAGATAGAGTGTTGCTCTATCAAATAGGGCGAGCACCGCACCCTCGAGAATGGAGGGGAGCAGGGCTGTCGTGAAGCGGTGATGCTTTGTCCCTGGGTAGGAAGTGCTCCAATCAGCAGGCCGGTTGATTGTTTTGTGTGAAATGCTGGTTTTGTTGATGCAAGGCTGGACATGAAGAGGTGACCAAAAATCGCCTGGAGGATTCATGTGTAATACTGACATAGCGCATTGCTAAGCCAAAATGGTGTGCACAGCAGCAGTGCGAAAGCATTACTGGTGAGTGGCAAATGCTTAGAGGTAGAGGCTGAGTTAAATACCTCCTCTACATCGTCATCCCATTACTAAAATTCCTCTTTCTTGGTTCGTATTATTTACATCTCTGGAAATTTCTGTAGAGCCACAAATGGCTTCAAGGTTCCATCCTTGGAGGTACTTTGAAAACCAGCAGGGAGAGCAAATCCCTGCAGTAGACAGTTTCAAATCGAAATGGACCTGCGAGGCAAGGAGGAAAGGGGTGTTAACCCCACCCTCCTTCCACACCTTTGGTTCCTCCCTGGGTGGCCACAGATCCTCCTTCTTTCCCATGGTCAGCAGTTGGGAACGTGCTGTCCCCCATGCAGCACACCCTTTCAGTTTCCAAATGTGGCCTCAAGACTAACCTTCAGGATCTTCTGAGCACCCTCAGAAGCTCTGCAGACCTCTGGTGCTAAGACGAGACAAAAGCTGTCCTTGGGGGTTGGCTGGCATGGTCCCCATTTCTTAGTCCTCCTGCTGAAACTAATATTCCTGGCTCTTGCCCCGGTGCCCTTTGGAGCACCCAGCAGGCTCTCATGGCTGTGGAGGGGGAAGGCAAGTCCCTGTGGCTTCCAGGGGCATGGGCCCTCTAAGAGGAGGTGCGGTATTGTGGTGGGGGTGCTGTTGTTCACGTCTCTGCTTTCTCTGTGCTGCCTTTTGCCCCGCCGTGCCGTGCCGTTCACTCCCCGCCGTGCCGGCTTGTGCCAGTCCCCTGTGGCCGGAGGAATGCCCAGCTGGGCCACACAGCTGGCGTGGCGGGGGCAGGAGGCGAGGGCAGCCCCCGTACCAGCTGCACCCTCACACAGGAAGGTCCCCACAGGCTGTTTCCACATCTGCTGGAGAGGCAACGTGTCTGCCGATTCACCAGCCGCGTGTGGCTTGTTGCCCTCACAGCTGGGTGAAAGCTGTGGGACTCTGTCCGCCCTCCCACCTTGTGCCCCCCATGGGAGGATGAGCGTGCCTGGGGGATGCTGGTGAGGTGGGGACTGCTGAGCGCAGGAGCTGCAGCCGGCAGCACAGAGCGGCCGTTCTTCAAGTCGGGGCACGCACCTCTGGGAAGGCGAAACGCAGGTTGCGCCGAAACCGAGAGAGAAGTTGGGAGGTGCAGGAGGATGGGAAAGGCTGCGCTCCGTTGTTGAGGAGCACCGTCACCCACGTCCCTTGCTCCTCCCGTATCCCTGATGACTCTAAATGATATTCCATCTTCTTTAAACTTGCTCGAACGTGCATTGCCGTGTCCACCCGCTGTTCAGCCCCTCGCTCTAGTTAGCGATCCCCCCTTGCCGCGCTCCAGCGATGTGACTTACCGCTTCGGCAGAAGGTAGCGTGGTCCTGGGGGAGAGCTTGGTGAGCGCCATACGGCCTTGAGTTAACATCGGACGGGAGCGCTGCTGAAGACGGTGGATCCCACCTATAGTGCAGCAGGTGGAATGGGGCCGCTTGAACTGCGCGGCTTGGGAGTAACCCAATTCCTTAGTTAGCTCTCTCTCTGCGCCAGCCCCAGGCTGCTCGGGCAGTTTTGTTCTTTTCCCGTGTCTGGGAGGCAGGGCGGTGTTTAAAGGCTGCCGTAAAGCTCCACGTTGGTTTTTAATAACCCCTGCGTCCCAGGCTGGCTGATTGCGGGGGATCGCTGTCTGTCATTAGTCAGTCATCTCGTTTAAGCTTACGAACCAGTTTGTTGTAAAAAATACCTCTGCTTTGGAAGAAACCTGACACCTTTCTGCTTGATTTCTCTAACAGATTCGTTTGCTTTTCCTCGGCTCCTGTGCAAAGGGAGTCTGCCCCCCGGGAACCAAGCTCCCGTTTGAAATAACTAGCGTATACCTACGAAGTATTCATGAAAAGATTCGGGGTTTTTGTTTGTTCTTTGATTATTCCTAAACATCAGAGGATCACTTGAGGTAGCTGAGAGCTAAAATGCTTTTTCTGCGCAGAACTCTTCAGATCCATCACTTCTCGGTTATTTACCTGCTGCGGTGCTGCTGAAGAGTGACGCAGGTTTGTCTCCGATGACAGACGAAAACAAAAGCACTCTCAAAGTCTGCTTTCTGTGGGCGGCTGTAGGCTCTGGCTCTGCTGTGCTGGTAGCAGCCCTCAGGCTGGTCCTGTTGACCCACCATGTGCTCTGCCCCGGTCCTTCTACATCCATCTCCACAGCCAGGCTCAACCTGGTGCGGAGGGTGCTGCTGCGCAACGGTGTCTTTGTTACAGGAGTGGGAAGGTCTAGTGGCACCTTGATGGCAAAGGTGGGTGCTCTGTGACCTGCTGACTGCAGCGTACTTGTCGCTTGTTCCACAGACAGTCTGGGTGGCTGCTTGGGCCTTTAGAGCATCAGGAACAAGCTTTTCTCTGAAGTTATACACCATGACTCCTCCTTTGCTTTCCAAAGCAAGGGTGGGATGGAGATTTCTATGGGATGTTAAACAAACAAACAAAAAATATGCAAGAAGCAGCAAATTCAAGCCAAGACAGTTTTGAGATGACGATTTCAAGTTTATTGGAGTTGGGGGGGTTGACGGTGTGGCCAGTTGTGGCTCTGTCCCGTAACTGTGTGCATTCCCCAGGAACCCTCCTTGGGCATCTCTCTGTGCTCTGTTGGCTGGCGGCAGCAGGCTCTGAGGAGCACGGCCGGGTTTGTCTTGCAGCCTGGGGCGGCTTCGTAGTGAATCCCCGAGTGGGAATTTCCATCTCTGCTTCTGGCTTCTGTCTCCTGCTGAGGATTATCTGTGCAGATGTGGCTCGTGGGCTAACGAACCAGGAAGGTCCCCGTGCCCACCCAGGGCACGCTGTCCGCAGGCGTGGGGGGCATCGGCTCCATGCAGGAGCGTGGTCAGCGCAGTACAAACCCCCAGCTGCCTGCGGACAGGCGTTTGCTCACTGGGCTGTCTCAAGCCACCAATTTGGAACGTATGAAACGTATCTGTGACCCTCCCAAAGCAGTTAATGAGATTTTTGTTTAAGCATGTTCACAAGGTGGCAGGCACTGAGACCCTCTTACATCAATATCCAGCACCAGCTCCTGCAGGTTACACGTTATTGTAATCATGTGGCTTTTTGCCTTTAAGATTTAGCAGAAAAAATCTGGAATGCCACTTTTTTTTTTTGCGATTACTTGCAAACAGGAATTGAGCAAGCAAAGAAAGGCCATTATAACTGTGGTTTCAGAGGCTGTTCAGCTTGAAACAAAGGGATTTATTCACGTTCAACCTCATTAGTCTGATTAGTGGGCTTGTAAAATGAAGCGTGAAAATGAACCGTGACATGGACACGAATTGATTGTACTAAAATCCGTACCGAGGGTTGCTCGGCAGTGAAGGGGTGACAGCCGTCTCCTCTGAGCTGTTTGAGTTACATTTTCAAAGTAGCTCATTTTTTTTTTAGAGCCCGTAAATGACATTTCTGTCACTGCTAAGCAGAGACACTAAGCAGCTAAAAAATCCGAATGAGTCAGTCGGGTGATGTTGGGTGTTTTTTTTTTAAATAGAGCAGAAAAATCTGAAGTTGTAACATATCAGAAGGAAGAAATGCTGGGCAGGACCACGTTCTCATTGGGTAGAGATGGCTGACAGCACTCGCTTCCATTTAAAAGCAGAGAGAGTAGTCAGCGTTACTTTCAAAAAGGCCTCGTTGTATCTTGCGGACTTCTGCCGTCAAACGCACGCTGTCCTGTTCCGTTGGTTATTGCAAAAATACTTGTTTGCTTGGATCTTGGCTGGAGATGCTGAAGGAGAGCGAGTTTACCCCTTCAGCATCCGTTTGGTTACTGGCGCGGTGTGGTGCAGCTGCCGCGCCGTCTCCTGTATCCAGCAGCAGCTCTATCAAACAGCTACCGCAAACTGGCTTTAAAACGTGCTTTTCAATGGCTAGTTTTCTTAGTAGAGCTTAGTCCCACAGCCTGTGTCTGTTTGGACCAGTTTAGCCCTACGTACATCTCAGACTGCCTGAACTAGGCCTGTCCAACTGGGCAACTGTCCATGTCCTTTTTCTTCTTAGCTCGCTGGACGAAGAAATGCTCTGGCCGTGAATGATGTTGCTCTGTTGCACAGCCACAAGTATTTCCGTGAACCGTGGAAGTGATGCTGCCAGGCTGATTTTCCTTCTTGCTCCCTGCAGAAGTGAACTCTGGGTTAGCTCTGAAACCAGCTGGGTAGGTGGGTTTTGTGTAGGTGACCTGTGCTGGGGACAGCATGTGAGGTGAACGGCTTGTTCAGCCCTTCTGGCCTGCGACTCGAGGGCTCGAGCACGCTGGGCGCTGCGACGGTGGGGTCGGGAGGGCCCTCTGGAGAGCACGAGTTCCTGCCATGGGCTGTAGATGACCCCTTTGTCAGGAGCTTGGAGCTGGTCACCAGTCAGCCAGTGCTGGTAGCGCAGGCTTTGTAGACATGGGGCTTTATTTCTTTGGCAGGAGTCAGGATGTGATTTTGCCTATAAGAATCAAAACACTCCGATTTCCAGGGAAAGGAGGTGCAAGATGGGGAAAGGGGAGGGGAGGAAGGAGGATCCTTTCTATCTTCTTGGGAATGTCCTGGAGAATGGCTCAGCGGGAGGTAGCGGGAGCATTTCCTGCTCTCCAAGGTGGCTCCTTTGGCATCCAGTCTCAACGTACCCCTCAAGCAGAGCATGCTCCTGGTAGATTTTGAAGAGGACCCACTTGGAGCGGGTCTCAGGACAAGCCTTTTGAGTACGCCCGGCATGGCAGTCTGCCCTGCCGAGGCACTACTTGTGGTTCTTGAGCGCTGGGCACAGGCACTTTTCACCTGCTTTATTATTTTCAGCACAGGTGTGTGGAGCTTGTGTACTGAACAGGACAGAATAAATCCTGAGTACACAAAATCATATTTAGCTAAGTGTGTGTGTTTCTACTACAAAAGCTCGGTGCAAACACACCCTGCCCAGCAGGGACTGACCGTGGTGCAGAAAGAGCAGCGCGAGCACTGTCGACCTGAACGTTCCCTGGCTTTCCGGCTTAAATGAGTTCCAGGTATTTCATTGATTCCTGGTTACCCAGACAAATATTTTAGTGACTCGTTTTTTCTAAAGATGCTTTATTTTTGGTTTTGCATGGGGCGAGGGAAAACACGTAAGGGAGGAGGTTGGAGAAGTCCCTCTAAAACTGAAAGCACAAGTTAAAGTGTTTATTTGGTATATTAAGATATAATTGATGGTTACAAAAGCCAGGGGTTTGCCCACTTTTCGGAGTGCCCGGTTGCCTTTGCACAGACCGTGCTTGCTGTGGATACGGGGGAGGCAGAAAGGGGTGCTAGATAAGAGCACGTATTTGTTCGAGGTGTTGCCTGTCATTTGTCAGAATCTCTTCTGCAGAAGAGAGGTTTTGCGAGGGGACAGGGAGGTTGACCAAAAATTAAACTATTCAGTGTTGGTGTCTTCTTTATCTTTGAGATTTCTGCAGTGATCAGACTGGCCAAAAAAGAAATGCTGCTGTGCCCTTCAAAAACTGACTGGAGAGTAAACAAGTTAAACAAGTGAACAACCACCGGTGTTAAAAGGCGTAAATATGCTAAAAATACGAGCATCTCTGTAGTTGAGCAAGGCACAGGAAAGCTCATCTTGGTGTTTGCAGCTGAAGTTAAAATAATGGAGCACAACGTGTTTTCCCAGTGAACCTCCGTGGGTTTGGGTCCTGCGAACTCCAGCGCGTTTGGGGGCTGCCGTTAGGGACAGCACTACCTGGGTTAGCCGTGGGGCCGTGGACACCATTAGCACTGCCTGCTCTTCCAGGAAAACCGCCAATACGTGTCACGCCACGTCTCTGAAAGCGGAGGGTGACGACATCCACTTTACGCCTCGTCTGATCCAGCGTGGTACTGTTGTGGTGCTGCCCCGAGGAGGAGGGGCTGAGTTAAAATGGTACCTGTTTGTACTGATCACAAGGCTCATCCTACGGGGCAATTTTTGTCGTTCGCCATGGGGAAGTCTGTGCAATTTCTGCCACAAAATAATGCCCGGGAGCTGTGGGCTTTGGGATGGGTGTTCGGCAGCTGTGGGATTTTTGGGTTTGTGCTGTCCCCAAGTTCGGCCGTTACCAACACCTTGAGAAAAAGAGACCAAGACTTTCAAGCTGCATTTTGGTTTTGTGTTTTCACTAGAGAATCTAAGATAAAATTTAGTTGCATAAACTGGGAAAATGCATCCCTGTGGATGTCTTCAGAAGGAGCTTTATTCTGGAAAGCTGCTGACGTGGCATTGTGGTGGCTTGACCGTTACTCTCTCAGGGGACAGACGGGTGGGTTTAGTTTGCCTGTGGGAGCGTTACCCTTTGATTTTCCTGGCTTGCGGGTTATAACTGGCCAGAGAGGGATCCCTGCGTGTCCCTCTCCTCGGGGGCACCCCGCGCTTCTCCACGGTCTGAACAGGCCAAGTCTGGAGTGAGTTTTGTGTTTCCGATTTCACGAAACCAAGAGGGGTTGGGTTCAGAGACGTGACTCAGAGCCAAGCGCTCCGCGGTGGTCGAGGTGCAGCAGTTTCAGAGCGGGTAACGCACAAGGGGGTGACAGCGGCTGTGGCTCCAGCTGCCTGTTCCTGTCGGGTGTCCCCGGCGGTGGTAGCTGGTGGTGGGCTGGCTCGCAGGTGGTCTGCGTGCCAGGTCCATGCATGCGCTGCTCTCCCCTAATGAGACCTCTTGCCCACCTTACCGAGTTGAGAGGCATGACTGGAGAGAACTAACTCCCGCCTTGATTACAGGAATTCAGGACTTCTCCGAGGAAGACGGTCCATGGGACACCCATGGCACATCACAAGCTGCCAGACCTGCAGGCTGGCTTTTAGACAAATGTCCATGGTGCTCCAAACGGAGTAGTGAAGGTTTTTATCTTTTTTTCCTTTCTTTTGAAGCCATTTTTAATGTGAACACCCAAAACCACCCATAGCAATGGCTAGAGACTTCCTGTGGTGCTTTTGTAGCTTCAGCTGACATAGGACCACCACTGAACAGGATTTTGTTGTCCTAACAATATTTTCTTAAGGATATTCTTTTTTTCTTAGCTACTGTTTGTTCCTAACTTGGGAAGCCTGTAATACAGTTGGGGGGGGGGGGGGAAAAAAAGCCCCCTCAAAGAAAATAATGCTATTTATTTAAATGTAGGTGAATATTTCCAGTTCTCCATGGTAGCTCTTAAAAATATCATAATACTAGTAAAAAAAACTAGCATGTCTATGAATAGTTTTATAAAGCTGCTCAGGGAGAAGTAACAGATGAAACCTTCGCTGTTGAGAACCGGAGCAGCTGCGCGGTAGCATTCCTGTGCTCTGCCTTGTCCACGGATGTCGGTGCCGCTTAGGAGCGGGCGTCTCAACTGAAAAAAAAGAAAGATAGTTGGACTTTGCTCCAAGTTATCTGGGCCTTTCTCGTAGTTTTATTAGTAATCACAGTTTATAGCAGGATGGCGAGAGTTTCTATAGTATTGTGTTGTGACGCGTTGTTCGGTATACAGCGTGATGCTTACCTGCGTGAAAAATGTCGAGGAAAAAATCAGCCAGCGGAGACTGAGACCAGCTTGTCAAAACTGCCCAGTCTTTCAGCAGAACGATGTAGCGTGTTGAACATGGTTGGGCTCAGGGCTGTGCTGTTTGTTAGAGATACGAGATCTGATGCCAAAAATTGGTGCTTCTAGGCAGTGAACTACGATGTACACTTAATTTTAAGCACTTCTGCTGGCCTACTGGGGAAAACAAAATCCAAAGCTTTTAAAAAAAAGCCGTAATAAATCCCTGTTCAGCAGAACAAAACACGGCTATTGATGCAATCCATGTGTGTGGTGTTTGCTTGTGGTCAGGGTTTGGATCTTTTGGGGGCGTAAATTGCAGTGTCAGAGCTGAGCTGTCCAGGACATTCATATACCTAAAGGAAAAAAATGCTCAAGGCACTACTGGTATGGTCCTTAAGCTCTTCTTCAAACATGGGAGTGGTGAATGTTGGAAGCTCTTCAGAATGAGTTAGTTAATATTTGAACACCCCCAAAAATCATGCCTGGCAGCACTATTATTTCATATTAATTAGCAGTTAGTGATCACAACCTTTAAAAGACAGAAATTTAGCTGAACAGGTTAATATCGCCTTATTTGAGAGATGTTGGTGTTTGGGTTTTTTTTTTTTGTTTGTTTTTTTTTAATTCAAGTTGAATTAGGATCTGACATGCAGGGTTTGTCCACATGCCCTACAGCTCAACGGGATGCTTTCGAAGGGGGGGTTACTGGGCACAGTGCCATTCGCTCGTCCCTGCGGGGTGTGGTGTGATTACTGAAGTACTGCAGATTCAGAAGCAGAGTTACTTACTTTCTAACCTGAGCAGAAGTCTGAGCAGCCCACCTAGAAAGGCGGCGATGGCAGCCTGTGTCCTCAGAAGACCTGCTGCTGTTGGCGACAGCTCAGCGGTGTCTGGGTGGGCGCTGCGTGTTTCAAAAGCACTGAGCAGAAGGGTCAAGCACCAGCAGCTTCCACGCTGTCCAGTCTGGATTTACGTGCACGTTTGGAAATGAGTTTCTTAACGTGTTTGTCTGCCTACAGCGTGAGCAGTGCTCTTTCACAGGAGAACTGGCAATTTCTAGAGGGGAAGGGCTCGGGGTGTTTAACGACACTGGGACCCGCTGCGCTGGGTGAAGCCGAGGCTGGGGTGGAGGAAGCCATTATTGATGGGCTTGTTGGGCTTCCAGAATATGGCAGCCTCTGTCACTGCCTCGAACACTGAAGTGGGGAGCTGTGGCAATTCAGCCTCTAAAGTGTCATTTTGCCAACTTCATTTTCTTTTTTTTTTTTTCTCCCCTTAAAGGGTATCACTACAAGAGGGAGGCAGCTGCAGCTCCTCAGACAGCCCTGGAATGGAGGTGGCAGGCTGGACCACAGGACATGTTTCAAAAGTCTTCCCGTGAGGAAAGCTGGGTACACTCTACGCAAAGGGTGGAGGGACGGACAGTGCCAGGCTACTGCAGCTCTCACATACGGGTAACTTTTATTCTTTCATTCTTCAAAGATCAATGCAAACCTTTATTTTCTATAAATAATTTAATAAATATTTTTGTTTTACAATGATACAACAAATAACAAATTCATAGCAAATGAGTCACAAAGAATTTAGGATCAGTATACTTTAATAAGGTATCAGTGTCAAAATACATTTCCTTATCAAGTTAAAGTTCCCATACAGTTATAATATTGTCAAGAAGAATTCAGCCATATAGATTACGAAATAATTATGATTAAAAGTAGGATTAATATTTAAGACATGGAATATTTTTTTCAGAGTGTTTTAGTAAACTGTTAGGGTATATAACATTTTTAATGCTGAAACTACACAAATAAGAAACAAAGAGCAGTATTCAAGTGTCTTTAATCCTTGAAGCCTTTAAGTCCTTGCTGCTGCGAATTTGTCAAGTCTGGCTTGTCAATTTTCAGCAGATTTTGGTGCTTATGGTATGTTTTTTTCCACACAGTAACAACTTCACTTTAAGAGCAGATTATTTTTGGTAATAGACTCTTGAAAGGGACTATCATTTTTTTTTACATTATGTACCAATCACACAGCGAACTCTGAAGTGCTCTGTGAACCCAAGGCTCCCTCCCTGCAAGCGTCACTGCATGATATAAAGCAGTTTTATAAACTAGGCTCCAGTGGAATCAGAAATTTCAGAAGAATGTGTCTTTGTTCTAAGGTTCTGGGCCAGGTTTTAACTTTTTGTACGTTGCCACTGTTCTGTGTTCTTCAACGAAGGAAGCTGTGATGATTTATACCAGTGGAGGAGAGACAATGTTCTATCCCAACATACACCTAGGTCTGTATGTCTGTTAAAGTCAGAGCTGCTCACCTGCCTTTTGATACTTTCAATATTTTTATGGTTAAACATGTAATTTAATCTTTGAAACTCCTTTGCCTTTGAAAGCATTCAAAACCTTATTTTTTAAAATATGTGCATGACAACTAACGGTAGTTGGAAAGGAGCTCTGACAAGGTCTGGCTGCCTTTTAACGACATTTCAGCTACTGATTCATGTAAGGCAAATAAAAATGATAGAGAGCTGCCTGCCAGCTATTCATCTCCCTCCCCAATCCTTAATTCTTTTTGTCTCCTTGTAACCCAGTTAGCCTAATATGCTGGGAAATACAACTTTAACTTCTAGTTGTAATGATTCCATATGCAATTATATTGTCCACTAGCATGTAAAATGGAAAAGGGTATCATTCCTCAGAGGTGTTTGTTAGTACTGGCCACTGGTCAGATTCCTGAAATGTCAACAACACCATAACAAATAGCACTAGTTCTAGCCGAAACAGCTCTTAAAGGTGTGGTGTCCTAGATAGAGCAGAAGTACCAAGAGATGATTAACAACTGACCCACAGAGAAAGGATAATAATACTAAAAAACCCCAGAAAACAACAAGGAACAAAACAAGAAACCCCCCCCCAAACAAAAACGCAGGTCGAACTCCTCCACTGGGGTAAATCTGTAGGACGCCCTTGGCTGCGGCGCTGAGCCAGGTTAAGGCAGCTGCGAGCGGGGCTGGCTTCTGAGGGGAAAAAGCTTACGACGTGCAACTTTCACAGGTAGATACCCACAAACATGGCAGTTC
Source organism: Bucorvus abyssinicus (assembly GCA_009769605.1). Lineage (NCBI taxonomy): Eukaryota > Metazoa > Chordata > Aves > Bucerotiformes > Bucorvidae > Bucorvus > Bucorvus abyssinicus. Next base: position 1,748,646 of record CM020045.1, read on the forward strand.
ACCATTCACATTTCTTGCAGCAAAGAGTATAAAAATGAAGGGCGGAGGGGAGGCGCAGGGCTGGGATTTTTCCTTAGTAAGCTTTTCCAAAAGTTATTAAAGTTACAATACAATAAATGCTGGAAAACAGAAAGACTCAAAGGAGTTCGATTTGGCAGATCAACAAAAAACTGTGGTTGGAGATCAAATTTGTTTCATTCATCTTTGGCAATAAAAATACATCTTTGCGGTGCTGCAGCCAAAGTATCACGTGATGAGGCGTTTATACCACAGCTTTTTATTAGCATGAAATTTGATAATTTCAGCATATAAATTACAGGTAATGAGATAAGGGGAGGGTAATCAAACTCTCTAAACAACACTTTAATTGCAATAGAGAAAATACAGTAGATGTATTTCTTTAATATGAATAATAAAGTGAGTAACTTCAAAAGGCCACTATTTGGTAACGTGGATAGGTTCAATATCTAAGTAAAATCCTGTAAAAGTGTATTGGTATTAGAAATTGTCTACTTGCAAAAATATATTTAAAAACTGAAGCTGTTTTGAACAGTGGAGGCCATGGGATCGCTCAGGTTGCCTGGTCCAGCGCTCTGAGCAGTTCACTGCCCTGCAGAAGCGTAGAGCTGCCCAAAACAGGCACGTTCACCTCACAGTCATATCTTGTCAACTCGGGCAGCAAGTAGGGTTCAAAGGAGGGCCCCAGCAGACGACTGGTCATACCTGGAAGAGATTAGGGAAGTCAGTCACAGTGCTGGACCAGAGGGATGATTTCTTTCCTCTCCTCCCTCTTCTGCTCATACCCATTATAATTTGATTTCATGTCTCTGTCAATATGCCTCAAACCATGAGCAGTTACAGGTTTTGGCACAAACCTACCCATCGCTCTGCCTTGAACTGTTGCAAGCAGATATGTTAAAAGGGACATACGTATGTCCCTTTAAATTACTTATTTTAACTTCTAGAAAGCCCACGTTAAGCCTCTAACCTACAACCACCTCCCACACCAATGCTGCAGTGAAGGTGTCCAGGACAGTTGAATCAAGTCCATCACAAGACCAGTGTATGGACAGAGGATGACTGGACCTCCAAAGTACAAGGCTATTAAGTTTAATTGAAAGGAAGGGCAAAAATATTTTTTTCCTCATATATTACAAATGGAAAGATTAGCGTTTCACACTAAACACAACTAATTTTTCATTCTGTGAAGCCATACATATTTGGTTCTTAGTTTATCATCCTCCTCCATATTTTTTGTTTTCTTTCATGGAATCAGTATTAGAACCAAATACCGACACCACTTTCCAATGTCTGTATGTGACAGCTCTTACCCGATGCTTTATGAGCTGGCTGGACGGCATAGTCCTGATAATGGGAACTGTAAAACGGAGAGGGGAACGTTCCTGCTTTCAAATTCTCGCCAGGACTGCCACAGGTGGGTGGCTGCTGCTGCTGCTGCTGTTGCTGCTGCAGTTGATTCACTGGTTGGCTCAGACCTCTCGAGTTACAGACAAATTCATCTGATTTACATAGTAGGGAAAAAAGTTAAATTAAGCCAATGTAACAATTATAGTAGACAATACATGAGATCATCTAGCTGGTAATTATCACATGTACCTTAGATTGTTCATCATTTAGAGATAGAACCTGTTTTAGCTTAGTGCAGTATTTATAGAACTTATTTACATTTCCTTTTGAAAGAGTTTTTGTTTCTATTGTGTTCCAGTATGTAACATCACAAAACCACTTTCTTTTCTCTCACCAGTAAGAACACTTGTGCTGAGAGACTTCTTTTCTGTAACCAAGGAACAGTTCTCCCCTTTGAGAAATTTCATTCTCTTCCACATTAGTTGAGACGGGTTCATGACAGATGGGTCTCCCTAGAATGCGAAGAAAAGCAAAACAAGTAATTACAGCGATGAATAAATACAGTGGGTGGTGGGAAGGGGATGCGTTTCCTGTGATTACCCCACTCAGCTGTTGCAACGCTTGTTCTTCAAAATCCAGTTGTCGCTTCAGTTTCAAACTGTTCGACAGAGCAATTCTTGCCGGGTTTACGTCTATGCCTCGTTGCCCAAAAGCATCCAGGGGCCTGTAGAGAAAAGGTCTCTGGGTGAGTGAGCAGGGAGGCAAATCTAAACCATCTTGTTCATTTACACAGATTCTTCTTTAAAATAGACATTTAAGGTGTCTTTGACACATGACAGTGGACAGACCTCAAACGTTTTATTTCCTTTTGTTAGTCATCCCACAAGCTTTGGAAACTTTGGAGCTTTGGGATCAAAGGCTGATGAAAGTCCAGCATAAACAGCCCCTGGGGATCTCCAGGCAGACACAAAAATGCTGTGGAAAAGGAAGTCATGCGATTTTTAAGGATAGGATTTTGAGAGCCACGCCTGTCCCCTTGCTTTACATACTAAGATAAACACAGGCTGCTCACTGGGGACAAACCCTCTCTTTCCAAATGCACCGTCAGACACTGGTATTTCTGCCAACGAGAAATCCCAGAAAGCAAACTGCACAGCTTCACGGTTTACAGTGACCATTGCCACCCTCTGTTCTTCCAGAACATTTCAGCATGACCACTCTGAAGACCCAAGAGCTAGCGAATCTTCTAGGTGTGATAGGAAAGTTCTAGGACTGTAACCTCTCGTCTACATCTCGTCACATACTGTTTGTGTAAGAAGTGAACAAGTTGAAGAAGGGTTGGAGACAAAAAGCCAGTAATTTTAAATCTCGGTTGTAGTAGTTACATGGGCCACCAAGATATGTACTGACATCCCTCCCTCTCCCCTGTTTTCTGGTTGTGTGAAAAATAATAGGCGAGGTAAGAAAGTGCAGGTCCCAGCTGATTGCCAGACCAGTAAAGCCTTTTCAGTGCTTTTCTTAAATGCGCTTTGCAAAGCCACCAGGGTAATTTTTACCTGGCCAGCAGGAAATCCATTCACGCATTCTTATAGGCAATAAAAAACAAGCCCACTTCTGCTTCCACCAGACTGGGAGAGCACCACGCTAATGTCCCCAGAGGTGCAGTCTGATGCCTATTGAAACAACTTATTCCAGCTGAATTGAAAAAGAAAGATTTTTTCTCAAGATTGACTCCCCCCAAAATATTTTCTGAGTAAAATACTAGTTATACCACAAAAAGTCTTACCTTTTTTTATATACAGGCATGCTCGGAGAATGTACTGGTGGCCCCGAGGGGGAACTTGATAGGGATCCTGAGTATTTATCCATGAGTCTCCATTTAGCAGGAACATATTCTAATGGGGGGTCAGGTGGCCACTGGGTGTTTGGTCTTCCTCCCATCGAAGACAGGGGTGTGCTGGCTTGGTCATGGTATGGTGGCAGCGATGACCTACTCTTGTTGTTGAAGAACACAGATGACAGGGACCCACGACCAGGGTTAATGTTTTTATTTGATAGTTGTGGGCAGTATTTCTCTGGGAGGAACTGATGCTGCGAAGCAGAAGCAAGGGGTTGAAAGATGGTACTCATGCTACTTAGACTCTGCTGGGTATTTTGTGCACTTTCAGAAAGAGGACGTTCTTCTTGGCAGATTGGGCTGAGCTGGAAGTCTTCTCCATCCATAGGAATGTAAGGAGCCAAGGTTTCAAGGTCCAGTTCATTGAAGTCAGTCTGCACAAAAATAAAGTTCACAAAGAAACCAGAAGTTAATAATAGCTGTGGCAGGCAGTGTGATACAGAATACTAGTAGATGTGAAGCTGAAAAATGTCTCTGTGTCAAATTTATCTACATGAAAGCGGCCAGCTCCTATTTAAAGACATCTTAGTTCTATGACTAGCATACAGGTTCATCGTATCATCAGCACAGGAAGACCACAAACTGTAGAAAAAAAGCCTTCGCAGATAAGCAGTATTTGACGAAGCAGCTTGCATGCAGCCTGCAATATCAGCGTGATCTGAAGTAGATCTTGTGTTTCGTTATGCTCTGAATAACTTGTCTGACACGACATGTGGCATCTAGTTCAATCTTGGGCTTTTTCATGCTAAAATAGAAAATGCAGCTTTCTCATAATACAGCTACATGAAAAGAAAGCATCCAAAAATGCAAAAGTTTAAAAAATGTAGTTGGAAGGACACTAACGCACTTGAATGTGTATAGTTTTTTTCCCCCTTGGAGAACTAGTCATATTTAAATTAATTTCTCCTGGCGTTTGACCAGAGCTGAACAGAGAGGGACATCAGTGTTGGCCCACCATGGCTCATGGCAGGGGCACTTCTGGTACCAAAGCTGCTGTATCTGACAAAACTGAAGTTTGCACATGTCAAGTCTTGCGCCAAGTTTGATCCTGATCCACATTTTCCTCCCGTCTGTCCACTCTTTGTGTTGCTTTCATTGCTGTTTCTCTGTCCAAGCTTAGATAAAAATTTCTTCAGGACATGGTCTACAGCCTTACCTAAGTCTGCAAATTGCTCTGGCAAATTGAGTCCCTGGTCAGCCCAAACTTTCTCTGAAATCCTCCCAGAGGTAAGACAGGAAGAGTATATCCGAAACGACTGTTTTCATTTTGTAGTTAAAGGAGATGTGTGCTACGAGGGGTGTTCCTTTCTCATGCTGACGTTTTGCAAGAGTTAGTTTATTTATATTTCATTCTAGAAAGGATGTTTACTCGCCAGTCATTAGGCCAGATCTTTTAAAAAAAAATTGCTGCTGCTTGTATTCCCTATCCAGTGGAAGTTTTCTGATGCTTCTTTGCTCCTAGCAGCGCCACCACAGTGACACCCTAAAGCACTCGTTTTGGAGAGTTAGGGACAGAAATTTCCATCCCAGCTTTTGAAAGTGCATATTTTTGTTAGTGTTGTGCATCAAAGCTTTGGTGTGCATGTGCAAATGCAGTTGGCATGTTCTATCAATCACATACAGCATCCCCTACAACAGGGGCCTGATTTTTATGGCTTTTGGAAGAGATATTAGTTCCTTACCTGGGAGGTGCACTGACTTTTGGATTCCGTGTCCATGGCAAAAAGTTTTTCAATCACCTCAATCTTAAAATCTTCATCCACAGAACTGTAATAGTCCCCTGGGCTGCTTGGCTGCAGAGAAAGAAGAATTTGCTATAAGCTGCAAGACCACCACAGTATCGGCTTAGCATCGTGCCCTTTCTACAGTTCAGTAACAGCTTTCCTATGAAAAGCAGATGGACTCACGGGATATAGCGTCCTCAGAACCCAAACCATCCACTTCTGTCACGTGCTGCTTTTCTCCAACGCAAGACCACTTGGCACTACAAAACACAGGCACCCAATACAGGGACCTAGTTCTTGCCTTAGTCTAAATGTTTTTTGGCAACTCAGACCAGGAACATGCAATGCACGCTGTGGAATACTTCAGTCAAGAAGGGAGTTGCTTAGCAATACCTCACTGCCTTTTGTAAGATTGGGCGGCCTCTAGTAAAGGCTGGCTGAGAGTGGCTGCAGCTCCTGGGGCAATGCCCTGAAGGCACCTTCAGTCTTTCAGGGGGAACTCCACAGAGCTGCTCGCAAAAGCATTTCTAAAGACTGTAGAACGAGGATGGGCTGGGGCAGCCTTGCTAGTGACCACGCTGTTTTCCATTGGCTTCTTATTTAAGGGTTACTCCCCGAAAGGCGGTAGCACGTTCTTCTACTATTGATGCCTAAGATATGTGCAGGACAGGAGGGATAGAGATAGGCTAGGTCTTGTTATAAGCAGGTCTGTGACATGAAAAGGTCATCTACGGATCTTGGGACTTACATACAAAAGATATCATGCTATCATACTCTTTTTTGTTTTTTAAAGCTCTCTTACCGTGGAACAGCTGCTGTTGCTGCTTGCACTCGGCGTGCTGCTGCCAGGCGCAATCTGAGGCATTGTGAAGGACGGTATCGTCAGCGTTTCACCTTGCGCAGCGTGGCTTTTCGCTTCCACAGGCCAGGCTGCGTTTGGCGTCAGAGACAGCACTGGGGAAGGCAGGGGCTTCCTCAAACTTCTGAGTCCCTGCACGGCGTTTTAACAATATTAATGACTGCTTTTAGCTGGTGCTGTGTTATGATATAATTGCAGCTATTTGTTACAAGCAAACCCTGCTCCCAGTCACCATGACAATAAGTTGGCATAGACTAATGCACGTTGTTTAGTCAGCAAGAGAACCCGATTCTGCTCTCATTCACAGGAATTTTTCCACTGGTGTGAGCACGTGGGCTCTTACAACCATTACTCCCCATTTGTACACACAGCAAACAGACCTTTTATATTCTGTTTCTAAATGTGGGCTTCACCTGCGATTCGTTGTTGCATAGAGATTATTTTATACAAATACTAACCAAAATCCAAGGAAATAATGGCATCGCCGGGTGTCGGTGCCAGCTGAGCAAGTTCTTCTGGCTCCTCCTCAGCTTAGTAAACAAGAAGTCACTCTTCTCTGTCCGGGGATGCCGCTCTCGTAGGCTGTACCCATCGGCAGCAGGTGAGGCTTGAAGAGCGATTCCGTTTGGTCCATGGAGAACACAATGTCATTCTTCTCAATTTCACTACCCAGAAAAACAGGTGTTAGGCATTTGTATTAAGAAAAAAAAAAAGGCTGGGGGTAGTGTAGGCAGTACACAGTCTCTAAAGCTGGGCCCTGCACAAGCGTTTTGCCTCTCGTTGCTGCCAGGCTCTCGACAGGCAAGGCACGGGTCCAGCGTTGCCGAGCACCACCATCTCAGATGACGCAGACGGCGTGGTCAGGACTGCTGTGGGAATGCTCAGGGCTTTGTGCTCTGTGTTTTTAAGGGATGTAGTCAAGACCCAGACTATCACTCAAGGAAGTATTTCCTATTTTGGCCCCATCTAAGATCAAAAATACTTGAGTTTAGCCGAACAGAGGCGAACTCCTGATTGATCCTGAATTTGAGGCGGGTAAGCAGCTTCTCCTAGCAACCTAAGATGCAATTACTACTAAACGTTATCTCTCTGTACAGTATTAGACAAACAAACACATTAGCAGTTGTGTTACACGGTGAAGTCTTAAGCGCAGGCTGCACGCTCTGCTGTCTCAGCAGAGCAGCAGGGAAAGGCTGTGGGGTATTTCAACAGCCTGCATGGGAACGGGCACGCCACATTTTTCATCGATGTCTAACATCAGTAAACGAGACTGAACAAACATGACTGAACCGATTTCAGAATAACAACACTGAATAAATAAACCCTTCACAAGTTCCTCTGATTAAGGCATTTCTTCCAGCACATGAATCCAGAGGTGGTTTTTCCATCCCGTACAACTTACCTCAGCACATAGTTGACACAGACAATACACTGAGGCTGTAGGTTGCGAGTGTTGTAAATCACCGTCCCTTGAGTCTCCAGCCATACGTATCCCCCGTGCTTGGCGAGCATACGGTACTGGCCCGTCACAACTTGACCTTTTGTACACACTGAGAAGAGGGGGCAGAGACAGAGAAATAATGCAGCAGGACAGGAACGCACAAGACGTAACACTTGGTTTAATAAACCCGCTTGAGTTTTCACTATGCTCAAACTGCACAAAGACAGCTGCGAGCAAGGACGCCTTAACCTGGGGAGAATTCAGCCATTTTAAACAGAAAAGGGCTGTTCGTTGCAGGGGTCCGCTCAGGACTGGAAATTGAGTTCTTGAGATGGTCTGAGAATTCAGAGTGTGGGATTTTCAAAAGGTGTATATCACATCCTGCCCTCAAACAATGCCTGCTGACCTGCGTTTTTTTCTTGAGAGTCCCTGTTCCAGAAGTGCCTCAATTTGGGCTCCCAAGTTGAGCTGTAGAAAAGTGAATTTATTGAGGAAACTATTTAATGGTTTCCTATCTAGGCTGTGGGTAAACCCAAGAGTCAGATGATTTAAAAGCTATACTCACACCAAAATCTAACACAATCTCGTGGATTAAATCTATACCTATGTCTTTTTATGCCCCCAGAGTCAGGAGCTGGAGATGTCAACACCTCAAATCAAGTGAAGGTGTCACTAGCACAGCACTGGGCTGAAGAGGCAATATCACTTGTTAAAAAAAAACTATCGAAATCACAAATGGTAAATGGGACTGTTTTGCCTGGGAGAAAGACTAAAGCTGAGCTACTGTATTTCTCTGTCTGCTTGAACTGCGGTGTTCCCCTGCAACAGCTTGAATTTAGCAGCCTAGAAGGAGCCAAGACCCAGTGACAATCAAATCATGTTTATTTAACTTGAAATGTTGTTTTGAACTGGCCGATGTTTCTCAAGCAATAAAGTGACAATAGTACAGCTCGGGTTTAAAGCTTCAGCGAGATGTTTGAAGGGTGAATCCTCCCCCACTCCATATTTTGTAATATTTGAAGAGAACGAGTTCTGAGTGTCGAGCTTTGGACTTCGAGATGTGCAAGTTTTATGATGTCCTGTCCTTTCCTGAAAGCAGTGAATATTGGCCTGTGTTCGCCATTGTCAGTCGAGGAAAAGAATTATTGATAATGGCAATAAAATTTGGGTGGGGAGCATGCAAGCAGTACTCCTGCTAGTAAGTATGTGTAAGCAGACAGAGTTGCACCGAGTAGGAAAGCGGGGAACCGGCTCAAACTAAACCTTTGGCCACGCTGGCAGCCTCTCCTTTTAAACAGCTTTTACACCTGAAGACAGCGTGCCATCAAACTCATGCCTAAAGAGATGCAGTTTAACACAGTGAGGGGGGAAACCTGGCTCTGCAGCCTTGGTACAGAAAATTCCTCGTGGAAGTGGCCATGACCAGAAGCTATTTATTAACTGTCAGTCTCTCCTACATCGCCACCACACAAACGTACACATCCAGGCCCCTGAAATGCAAAAACTGTTTTGCAGACACTTGTTGCTGTGTTATCCTTCTGTCCCTGAAGTTTGCTTTCTTCCTAGGAGTATTTAATCATCCTTCATTTAAGTTATTTAGACAAAGTAGAACGTTACTTTTATTGATTAAATACTTCTGGTGAACGAAATCAAAGGCTTTCCTTCAAAGTGTTTTAGCGACAGGACGGTTCTGCTCTGCTTGTGAAACATAATTACCCTGCTTCCTAATCACCAGCTCATCAATAAGAGTCACAGTGTAGGCGCCTGGTACTTGACAAAGAAGCTTTTTACTGCTTTAATCTTGTTATTATTATTATTCAAAGCATGTCATGTTCTGCTATAATAAAGGACAGCAGAATCCCTCCACGGGGCAATCTCATAAATTACCAATACACTGACTTTGTTACTGACTCTGCACTTAGGTTCTACCTTCAGAGTGAACTTTTTTTTAAAATACTTTACCTTAATCTTCACAGAATTATTAATATCTCAGTGAAGTAGACTCCAATTATATTCCTTATCTTTGGGTAGAGAAGGGGAGGGATGAATTTAATTGACACAAAATTTGGTTTTTAATTGCTGAGACACTTGAGAAATATGCAAGCTGTGCTACGTGCTGCCAAGGGCAGGTTCCACGGGGCACTGAAGGCAATAGCACATTCCCTCTGGCTTTTAATGGCAACAAGACCGACCCTAAATGAAAGTGATTATAGATTATTAATTGCTGAATTGGAAAATACAGCTCTACAGTCCATCTTCGGTGTGGATTTATCTAACCAGACAGATCTCTGTCTTGCTTGTACAACAGGGTATGCTAAATACTGCCAAGGCACTCTTAGTCTCTGTCTGGTGGGGACTCATTAAGACTTCGGTACTCTATACGCAAGCTATACTTCCAGCCAAGAACACAAACACTGGGGTGTCCCGCTTTCACCTCGAGAAAAAGAACAACACCTGTAGTACGTAAAACTGCTATACGCAAAGCATGATTTATCACTAAATTGGAAGGAAGGAAAGGGAAGGAGTTCTGTTTCTATCAAGAGACTCATTTGCCTTTTTTTCTCCTCCTCTCTTCTCCAAACTTCGCTCTCCTTCCTCTATTTCCTCTGCATCTTCATACCACTAAATGGTTGGCACCGTCAGAATGGATGCCCGTATTATTGCACAAATATCACGCAATATGTAGCGTATTTCTAATAAAAATCCTTATTTACTAAATAGGAGTGTGCCGAACATTAATTTTGAAGTGGACATTTCCACGTATAAATGGCCGTGGCCAAGAAGAACTAGTAAGTTCCGTATAGCTACATGCTAGGAAGAACTAGTGAGTTCTGTGTAAGCTCTACACCGACTGGTTACTCTGTACATCAGACAACATCTCAATGGCACATGTTATGAAAACTTCGGGATTTCCTATTTGGAGGACTTCTGTGTGTTTTCTCAAGTTGCAGCTGCCTGTCACCTTGCCTGTGTGGGTGCTGTCTGAGTTGGTGCGAAGCTGGACTGTCCCCGAAGACACGGCAAGTATTCATCTTAGAAAAACTACAGGCAGCGCATTTGCTGGTGATGTAAACTGATGGTTCTGTGGCGGGCAACAGCATTTTTCACAGCACAGACTTTGGTCCCGTGCTCCGAACAGGAAAGATCACCCATGCTGATCCTGTGCTATCTAAACACTGTGGAACATCTTGAATCCTAAATATTTAGACCCTGTGCAGCGCACAGCACACGGAGCACTTTGTCTGGGTAACTCACCCACCCCTCTGGGCTCTCCCTTGCCTTCGTTCTGCTCTCGACCAGCCGTCACACCAACAGCAAGTTTGTAGGACACGGCCCTTTCCAGCCAAAATGGCATGTGGGGACACACTCTGCACTGCATGAGGTGAAATGAATTGCCAGCCTGAGGAGCAGCCTCAATTAGCAGTGCCTGTGAAGATGAGGTGTAGACGTGATAAAAGTACCGACAGCGACGTCCACAGGCCCGAAGAAATCGTTACCGGGACAAGTCACAGCGTGGTGGTCCCTTTTCATTAGCCAGACAGGGATAACCACCAAGGGCTCTCGCTTGCTCTCTTGTTACCAGAGGGATTTCCAGCTCTCATTGCATTCCCTCCCTGGCGTTGTCCCATTCTTAGAAATGCAGTGACTCCAAAGCAACGGCACAGCGTACCCCGATTTCTCAGGATGGCTCTGGACAGCCCAGCGTAGGGTACGGACATCCTACCTGTGAGTGACACCGACTCCCTTTCGCTGCTCAAAGTGTGAACACATTACCTAAGAAACAGTTTCGACACGCACATTCCCAGGCATGGTTTGATTTGATTTTTTTTTTTAAGCAGCTCTGGAAACAGGATGATTCATACCAACACTGTTTCACAGCACACCACTTTATCTCTGCCAAACATTCTGTCAAGTAATATTTCAACTCCAAGCTCTCCTGAATCCCAGCCATTGGAGCCCACCATATTCCCATTTCCCGTTAAGGTCAGACAGCTAGTCTTTGCCGCTGCTTTTCTCTGGGATGTACAAACACCTTCTGTAAGTCTGTTTGGTGGGCAATTTCCTACAGACATGACCTAAGTCACGGGCTTTTTCCTGAGGACACAGACCTTGATTAAGGTGGGTTTTATTATTTTAGCTTGTGGACTCCAGTCTAGGAGCTCTGCTTTGTGGTATACAAGAGCAGCAGCGCTGAGAGCCCTCCCATGCACTAGTTCAGAGGCTCTGACAGCCCAGGGTGGGAAAGGTTCTTTGTACATGAGTGCACTGGGCTGGCTCCAGCCATAGTGCCAACGCTAAGGACAGAGACTGGAGATTTAAATCCAATCATTTTAAGACCCCTTATGAAAGAGAGAGAGGAAGTGTAACTGTGTGGCCTGCTGAAGAGAGGAGCAGGTCTTGGATCTGATCTCCACTCTGGAATAATTTGGGTACTTTACATTACAAACAGCTAAAACTGGCAGTTCTCATAGGCATAAGAATAACAAGCAGCAGCTGTTCCCGCAGAGTATGTGTTATTTGTATAATGAATGTCCCTTTTCAAAGTCTCCTTGCATCAGTGCTGGGTGGGGAAGATAGTTGTTATCTGGTAGCAGAAGAAAGACATTCAAAACTATGCTGCAATGAGTCTTCCTATGACCCCGCTCTTCCTGCTGAGCCCAACGGCACGCCAGAAGGATAATACCACCAGTAAAGGCACTTCTTACCAGGCTAGTGCTGCCTAACTCAGCTTTTCAAATTCTCAGCTGATCCCTGTGTTATGCCTTAGAGAGGCAGCAATTCTCTGCCATCCAAATTTGGTTTTAATCATGGCAAAGATCAGCCCCTCTGGAAAGATCAGTAGCAGGTTTCAGCTACACAATCACGGTACCCTGTAAGCTTTCTTAAAGCATCAATACTGTTCTTGGAGAATATTCTGCATACAAGGTGCATTTGTATCTTCAGCTGCCTATTAAGGTACCTGCCAGCTGTGCTGTGTGTGCAAACTATGAAGAAAGTAAGAATGCGACTTACAGTTCTGGTGACTCTTGGTCATACTCTCTGAGTCCAAGGCATGGTAAAACTCATACGCCGAACGGCCCAGCAGCTCCTCTGGATGGTATCCAATCAACTCTGTTATTCTTGGTGAAGTAAAAACAAAATATTTAAAATTCAGGTCGCCTTAGTCTTATGCTCACATGTGCAGGGCAGCTATCAGCTCTAGTCCTTAGACTAAGTGAATTAAAACAAGTAAGAGACATGCTGAACTTCCAAACACATTAAGGGACTTCTGATCATGTTCTGAAATACTTCGATGGTCAGAAAAACTACTGTTTACTACTATGGGAATAAAATCCCTAGGGATGGCATTATGTGTGGTGCGAATTTTCCTAGATTCTCTCTTTCCCAGATTGTCTCTTACAGAAGGTCTCAACTGGAAGACCATTGCTGACAAAGTGGGGGTGGGGGTGGTTGGCACCATCAGGTTTAAAAACATACAGAAAAGGGTTAAGTCACTACTTTGGGTATTGCATTTAATAAACTGAAAATGCAAGGTGAGGAAGTAAGGGCAGTTAAAAGGGGAAAAAAAAAACCAGCTCTTCTACTTAGTGTTTCTCAATTATATGAGAACTTGAGCATATGGATTAGGTTACTTGGGTGACTAATCCCAAACTAAGTAGGATTTTACACAAAGAAAGCTATGAGCACAAAAAGTAGGGTTTTTTCAGAGCCCTTCTGAGTACTTGGGCAAGGCAGGAATTCTCACAAGTTCCTGAATAAGTGGAAATAGGTCACCAAACTGTGCAGATGATTTTCTCTAACAAGGGGGTGGAGGAAAAGGGGTCTCTTTTCCTAAACTTAGTTTGAAATACAATCACACCAACTTCTTTACAGGAAACATGGTTAACAAAAAAGGAATTCAAAAGCAAAGATAGCGTATCTTCTGGGAGAACGAGGAAACTGCTGTTTTCCAACCAACACTACTCTTGGATGCCTTTTCCCAGTTTTTTTTAACTGCACTAACAACCCATAACATGGCAGAAACAACTGCAAACTGACTGCTAAGCTGTCATAAACCTCGAAAAGCCACCAGGAGGGCTGCAGGGAACCGTCACATCTTGCATCACGTCACTGCTGTCAGCGGTGGTGCCCAAGTTTCAAGTCTCGTAACTAACTCCCTTGGAAAGGCTTTATCTGCCACCACCACGTGTGATTAGTAGCGTTGCTACTCTTTAAGATAGGCGTCCTCAGGACTGCGTACTCCCTGGAAGGACAGCCAGCCTTGGCCCATCCCTCCAGACACAGGCATGTCGTTACAAGACAGGCGTGCAAATACTATAAAACAAACAGAGCAAGAGCATGGCATTCATCTCCTGGATCCCCTCCAGCAAGGAGGGCTGCTAAGATGGAGCTATTTTGTGTATGGTTTGAACGCCAAGGCGTTGAGTCAGCTTCTCCCTCGCCTCCACAGAACTGTACAGCTCATTCCCCCGGGACACCTTGGTTCGGTCACTCTGAAAACTGCTCTCTGTCCCGATTTCCATGGAATGAACCTGGGTTTATAATGGTTCAGTTAAGCAAAGACTGCAGTTGGTTTTATTGGGCTCCCCCAAAGACTTACTCTTCTGGTGAGGTTTACAGTTTTATTTACGCTTACAGTTAGACCGACGGGAAATTCTTATATCAGGCTTCAAAAAGAGCTGTTGGGTTTTTTTTTTTTTTACTCTTTTTACTAACAAGCTTCTGAGCTTTTAAATTGCATCCGAGCCAAATCTGTAACTTTTTTCTGAAACCACAATTGTTTTTTTAATAAAAGCAGAAGTTCTCATTATGAGTTGGTCATCAGAGCTGAACCACCAGGAGAAAACAACAAATACTGAAGGAGCCCTGACAAAAGTAAGGCTCCCAAACACACTTGCTGCTTGCCTTTACAGTCAGCCGGGACACACTGGTGTAAGCGGCCAGAGGCTTTGGCCAGGACCCGCGTAAATACGCAGTCTTTAAGAACAGAAGCTACGGCCTTCGGTTACATAATGATGTATCATAAAACATCCCAGTTAGTGTGGAGCTCATCACAAGGGGAAAGCTTTTAAACTTCAGGAAGTTCAGGATTTAACTCTTAATCCAGTCACTGGGAGCTGAGAGCCAAGAGGGGGTTGAGTGGGGAGAAGGAAAAGGAAATAAAGATAATGGAAAGGAAAAAAAAAAAAAAGCAGCTCCATGTACCCAGCAGCACCAATGCAAATCCAAACCCACGTGAGAGCCTTCACGGGTGTCAACAGTGCAACTGAGATAGCAGAAACCATGTGTTACGGCAGGCCGAGGGGCTCCCAACTCGTACTGTACGGGAATTGCAAAAACCATGCAAATTGTCTGTTCCTACAGTTCCCTCTTAAATTCCTCCTCGCTGCTCCTAAGGAGTCCCCTCACTTGTCCTTCCATGGTACAGAATGACTTGTGGTGCGATCCTGCTGTGACAATGTCACATTTCATGAGACCTAATGTGACCCTGGAGGAAAGTGAGCAGGTGGGCTGGATATCTTTTTACTGCAATGAACTAAAAGGTATGGAGAAGGTAAGATATTGAAGAATTATCCACAAACCCCTCAACACTGGCCAGATTTTAAACGCACGCAGGGTAACAGGGAAATGCTAACTAAGAGTAATTGTTTTTTAAAAGAAAAAAAAAAAAAAAAGGCTAAACAGCCTCTATGCCCTCGTTAACTGATCTGTTACCACTGTTCAGGTTCATTACGCTTCTCTTTAAACGCTCCTGGGAGTGAAATGATTTTTCAAAAAATTTATAGAATGTTTCTTTCTCCCATCACCAAAAAAACCCCTAAAACTGGCTGACAATGTTTCCTAGATACATTTTTAAATACCGCTATTTTATAACAAACACCCTTTCTCCAAGAATATTTAGTGGTGTTGGTTTTGGGTGCATGAATTGGCAGATCACACCCCCCTTTGCTCCTCCTGGTGCTGCTGACTCTGGAAAGCTTAAAACAAACTCTCGACGGGCTGCCAGCAGCACAGGGCTGGAAGTCAGGTTAGCCAATTCCACGCCCATTACGCAGCAGGGCCGAAGCAGGCAGCTCTCCCGACTCCATCACACCCGACCTGTGACTCTCCTCAGACGTGGAACAAGACTGGCCACAGCCCGGAGCCCCAGCAGCACCTGGGCAGTGAGTGCTTCAGCAAAGGTCCCCGCGCTGACCTCACTTGAGCATCGCTCTGAGGTTCGTCAGTGAGGAGCACCCTCCCAACTCCACGTGCCTTCCACAGGAGCCTCTGAGCAGTACGAAATGCCAAGTGAATGCAAGGAGCACTAAGTACCGAGGAAAAAGCATCCTACAGAGCTGGGAGGAGGATAGTACTTAACTCGGAGAGTCACAGAAATGTGCGTGCCCCGTGGGACCAAAGGGCCACTTACAAAACTGAGTCCAGGACACAGGACTTCTACTTTTGCTTAGACACCAGACAGAAAATTGCTCTTTGTGCAAGCTGTGGAATGACAAAATTGGAAAACAAATTGTGTGGTGGTTTTGGATGGCATTCCTGTCATGGGAAGCTTTGTGCTTCCTTTGCATTTGTAAAAGCTAAATTGGTGCTAATTAGAAGGATAATAATAATTTTTGTTGAGGGCGGGCTGAGAGGCTGTTTATTCTCCCGTTAACCACTTGCTCCTGAAAACAGAAATACCTTTGGGGGAATCTTAATTTTGCCAGACTGGCAGTTCAGTTTTCTGAGCTAAACTTGTCGCCACGATACAGTGAGGTCGAAATCTCAGAAAGCACAGGGAAGAGGTGGGCAGTAGCAGATGCGTCCCAACTACCACTACTTAAATGCTTTTTGAGCACTACTTCAGTTTCTCTTAATAGACCCTTTTCTTGGGATGTGGCGTCAAGGCCAAGTTTTGTGCTTAGGGTACGCAATGGAGAAACAAAGTGATCTGAATCCCGTGGCTAGATTTGGACAGCTCTGCCCTACTTTATCTCTTCGAGACACCAAAGCAACCAAAGCTCACTGCTTCAAAGGCTGCATCGTCTCCTGTGCAATGAGCTATTTCAAGTGTTTGGGGTTTTCTTAAATCGTGCTTTTCTGTCTCTTTATAGGAGCACAAAGCTTTTTATTGTATACCATTTCTTGAGTTAAAATAGTATCCCAAGAAGCATCAGGACTGAGAAGTCGGGCTCTTTGCAAAAGACTGCTGTAATGTTTACTGCTTATAAAAAAAAATAGCCGGGTGTATATTCGTCGGGCTCTGCGTGGACTGCGTGTGTGAGGGTGTGGATCTCGTAACAAAGTCTTTCTGTATTCAAACTGTTACCAAGTTATTGAAGTTAAATTGGTCTTGACGGGAACAAACAAAGTTATACTTAAAGTAGAATGAATTAAAAAAAAAAAGAGAGAAAAAAAATGTAAAATAAAGCCCAAGACAACCACGATGCCTGGGTAAAGCACTCTGCCAGCCTGCTACAGCAGGGCAGTCCTGCCAAGCACCCAAATTTCCTCTCAAAATATTCAAGGCTGCTCCTACTCTAAGCCAGTGAAAAAAGTACAATGCTAAATCCTGGGACCCCTTTCCACTCTTCAGAGGGACAGCTGGCCGGGTCAGGTGTTGCCCTGCTAGGCAAAAAAAAAAAAAAAAAAGATGGGTACATGACAAGCTTCACCAGGGCTCTGTCTCTCCTTCTCATTTGGTCTATCAAAATCAAAGTCTTGTTACTAACCAAAGAAGCTGGACATGGTTTGTTTTTTTCTTAAATGTAACACATAAAAAGCCAGTTATACCAATGCAGGTCTTTGGCTTCAGATATCATCACTGTTGTCTCCATACTGCATTTCCCCCGGAGCAGGGACGGAGGTACAGGAGGTCCTTTCAAATGCTTATTTGCATTCTCACCTAATTTAAAAATATTCCCCAAATATAGGTCAAGTGGCAAACTGACTGAAATCCTCACAGAAGGTCCTGTGCCTGCGTGTTCCCCTTTTACAGGAACATAACTGGAAGCACAATACAACTCGGTTTCCTCTCAGTCAGGCACAGCCTGGATCCCACATGTACACTTTTATGAGGAGAAACCTAACTGGGACCAACACTATTGGCACTGCGTCTTCCGTGCACCATCCTATTCTGAATCGCCATACCTCCTCCATCACTCCTTTTCCTTCTAAACTCTTCCAGTAAAATGTTCCAATCAAGAAAAAGCAAAAAGAGAGCATAGCTAATTGGGTTTCTTGTAAGCAGGAACACACAATTCCCCAAAGCAAGCCATGCCTTCACAGTAATGGAGAACATATGCTTGCAGTGTGCTGGTGCCAGCGAACTGCTTTGTGATGCAGCCTCCTGCATGCTACCCCCAGCAATTAGCGGCAAAGAGTCTTCCCTTTCCCCTCCCCAGCACCCCAGAGAGGTCCAAGGGATGAAGGTGGTCCCCTTCAAAACACAGGTGTGCGTGTGTTCGCATAAAGCACAAAGGCTGGGACTGCACGTGCTGGGGTACCTGACTTAGTTCTGGGGGTTTCTATCTAATTCAGATACAGTTTTCTTTTTTGTTTTGTGGATTTTCCACCACAGAAACACACCGCCACTACTTCTATCTACCCATTGCCCCCTGGAACATTCACCAACCACCAGCTATGCCATCAAAGGCAGCAAAATTACCTTCCTACAAAGACTTGCCTTTTTTCCTAACTAAAACGCCCTCACTGGCCATCTTCCCCAACACTAAAGCATTGCACAGCTGAACTAAATCCTCACTTGGATTATTGAATTGTACCACTGATCAGCATTTCCGTATTACAGCTAAAATATCCTTCCTGTAAACCACTTAGCCAAGATAAGTGGAGCAAGGGAACATTTTTAAATCACTCTCCAGGAATGGCTGAAGCAAGCATTTAACAGAACAACCTGTTTTTATTATTGTATCTCACAAACCTTTCTCCATAGCTTCATTGCCTTGCAAAAGCTGTGTTAAGAATAAAACATATCCACCTAACCTCTGGCACGTCATGGGCCCACACATATAAATTATTTTTGGAAGGCAAAATATACAGGCTAGTGCGTCTCACATTTAAAATGAGGGATGGCCGGTCCTGCCTGCCTCATATTGCATCTACCCTGCACCCTCCTGAGGAAAAGCAACGACTGCCATTCATTAAGGTACTTCCTCAGAATCCTAGAGTTTCTTTAACTGAACGCTTCAAAAATAAAAACTTCATGGAAGCAGACCTGTCCACACCAGATGAACCGCAAAGGGGATGCTCAGATCGCTGCAGAATCCTGCTAGCGGAGGCACGCTGCCCACCACGGTACCAGCCCTGAACTGGAACGACACACTCTCTCACAGCAAAGTGAGCTGTGGCAGCCCCGCAGAAGGCTGAGTATGCTGAAAGGGCTTTAGACGCTGACTGGCACATGCTGCTTTTCCTCCTCCACCCCTCAGCCTGAATTTACATTCCTGGCAGAAGCTGCAGTGCAGCTTTCAGCAGCAGTTTGCCTGGCCGCACCGAAGGGGATAAGAACAGCTGAGTGGTTTGGAATCTTCCTGGGTCTGGTGATGTGTCACCTGTTGGAGAGAAATCAGTATCCTGCCGGGAGGAAGGGAGAGCCAGAAGCATCTGCTGGGAAGAACCCGAAAGGTTCGTGAGGTCTCCTCCTTCTCGGCTGGCGGGCTTTTTACAGCTGCATCAGAATCTCGGTGAAACGTGAGAGAAACATCCAATCACAACTGCCTAGTAAGAGACAAGCAGCTTTTGCTACTTGGTTTTAAAGAAAAACCACCTGAAATTCCCCAAGAGTTTAAATCCTCCAGAGAAAGCTGTTATATTTCACTGCCATGTGAAAAATTCTCCCTGTAAATCAACTCCCACTATTTAAGATCAGGCATAATATACCATTCTTTTAAAAATAATACATATATCTTTAATGGGATAATATCTAATTCTCATTTATAATTGCGTAAGCATTAATTCTGGCAGAGGACATGTGAATGCTGCAATTAGAGCAAAATCCTGTTCCTCTGCTCTAGCCCTGCCCCGAATGGCCCCAGTACTCAGAAGAACATTTGCCGTTATAATGAGTCACTACCCTATTGCTGCTTCCCCATCCCCAGCAGCAAAATCCTACTGATATCTCTCATATTTTCATTCTGAGCCTATTAACAAGAAGAAAAATAAAAAGGTCTGTTGTGGTTACATCAGAGGACATTTCTAGTTACAGCACGCTTGCTGAATTATCAGAGAGGTCAGAAGGTGGTCGGTCACAAGTTTCAGGCTTGTAGTCTTGCTTTCAGCCACAGCTGCTAATGCTGCTGGTTTATACGGTTGCCTCATCGCATTCTTTAGAATAATCATCTTGCTTAGCACAAGTTTAAAGAACCTTCAAAGGATGAAAATAAAAATAACCAAGATCTCAATCCCGGGAGTTTTTGCGGAAGATATGCAAGCACACGTATAACCCCGTGCTAACTGTGCAGACCCCAATCGGTTGCTGGCATCTCTGAATCTCACAGACCACTTCCATTAGACAAAAAACTTCACATTAAATTCAGGGATGGCCTCGTAACGCTTAAAACGCCCCCAACAAAAACCAATGCACAGCAGTACAGGCAGGACTTTTCTGGGGAAATGGGGAACAGGAGGACACTCCATGGGAAGGACTCTCTGTCTGGCTCACTCGCACAACAGGGAGGACGGTTACCACATATGTAGACAGGGAGGGAGAGATGGTATGAAACGCCATGAGACCCACGGGAAATCAGGCAGGTGGAGACTAGAGGGATCTCCGTTTTTTGCATTCAACAGGGAAGTGTGGGCATACAGTACTTTCCAGCTAACCGATCACAGCACCCTGGTCCACACCAACTGCAAAACAGTCCTTGTCTAAGGTCCGTACGGCACGTCATTACGACGTTCTCTAAAAGACAAGAACAGAAATCCTGTGTACGCTTCAGTTTGTTAAAAACCAAGAAGCCAAAGCTTATGGGTCTAAGTCACCTCATCTTCTGCCAGTGAACTTCACTCAGCAGGAGGAGGAAATACAGCAGGAGTACCGTTTGATGCCTAAAACTGGGATTTGAGATGGATTAAGTGAGCCGCTGAATAGACTGTCTTGGTAACAGACTCTTTCTTGTCCTTGTTCCCAGGTCCCCACAGGAGGACATTGGGAAGGACTGCTTGTTCTGCTCACAAAGACAGAAACACCATGGAAAGGACAAATCTGTGTTGTTTACCTGTCGTCACAATAGGTAAACTTCATGTCCATACTGTGGCGACTCAGGAAGGTTCTTGCTGTACAGGGGGATGTCGATGTTTGAAGGGTGCTGAATAGGCTCACACATTATTATAAGGCAGGTGAGAAGAGGCTCTTTATACCCACACAGAGTGTGAGGAGGGGCAAGTGTTATACACTTTAACTTGTCCAGTGCAGTGCAAAACCTGAAATAATGATTTTTTGAATGAGAAAGGAAAATTCACTTCGATTGTTCTTTCTCTACATGCCAAAATGTCTTTTACATCAAAACCACCTATTATGGCTAAAAAAAGGTACCTTCCATGTGGCAGGACTTTAGGTTAACAGTTCTGCTCGGTTGGTAACGGTGCATTTCATCCTCATGAAGAAGTCACGCTTCCGTTGACATTTCTTTGCTTTTCTTTCCAAAGCCTGAACCTGCAAGAGGGAAAATGGCAAATGAGTTTCCTCAGGTTTGCTTCTCGATCTCTTCTATTTATAAGCATAAAGGAATCAACAGAAATAACAGACAATCTATCAGGTAATTTACTGGCAGAGACCATCAAAATACATGAACCACTGAGGAACAGTTTTGTAGAGCTCAGCCTAAAACTTTAAGTGGAACTTAACGGGACTTCGTGCATTTAAAACATATGCTTTAGTTTACAGCACACAAATCCTTGCAAAGTGTAACAAGGGAAAACATTATGCCTGTCTTAAACTTGATGAAAGGAAAAACACTAAACAAACAGTTCCCAGTACTGCCATATATAAGCAGTATTTGGCAAAACAATAAATCCGCAAAGTTAATTGAAGAACAGTTAATGATCAGTCTGGGCATAAAAAATTTCCTTCACCATGACCAACAGACCTCTAATTGCCATTTGGTTATTTAAAAAGCAAACAGTGACTTCTCTCTATTGCCATATTACCATTTTTCAGGCTCAGATTCTCTCGAATTTCTTCATGGGTCGCATGGATGAGTGAAGTCAAAAATGCTGTGTCCAGTTAATCCACCTGTGCAGAAGAGCAAGAACTATATTTAGCCAAATAAAGAGCAACTAATAGTATTCTTCTCTGTTTTTAAATACCACCTATTCAAATGAAACTGTCACTAGAGCTCAGTGCACTGATAAGATGCTCACAGACACAAATCCTGTTATCCTATGCTAGCTTCTCATTTTTCTCCCCAGATGATTTCCCAGCTTCGCATGGGCAGTTGACTCAACACCACTGGTTATTTCAGCACAAGAGAAACCCCCCCAATCACAAAGTAAAAAAGGGGGGACCCAAAAGAGCAGCTCTATCCCCTCTGTCCCACAGTCTAAGGCACAAATTGAACCAAACGCGCATCTCCTCCCCATGGTAATATCTCGGAAGGCAAATTTGCAGTCACCAAAGACACTCCAACCTGATGGAAAGGGAGGGGAAGCAGTCCTGACGTTGTCTGCTGTGCAGGGTACCTGCCTGAGAAATGAGACCTTTTATTTCCAGGTCTTTGTGCAGTGACATGCAGCTGTTTTTCTGCATTTAGGCATAGGACTCGTTTCTAGGAATTGTATTACAAAGACAGGAAGGTGTTAGGGAACAAGTTACCTGGGTAAGACCCATGTATTTGTTGACATTCTCTGACAAAAAGATCATGTCTCCATCCTGTGTCACCACGGCAATAAATCCCTCCAAAGCCTTCAGGTACAAGTTGTCCATCTGCTGGTCTGCCTCTAGTTCATTGTCATTGTCAGCACATACTGAGAGGAAAAAAAAAGAAAAAAAAAAAAAAGCATGTAGAGCCTTCAGCACCCTAACCAGCCTTTTCCAACGCAAGTGCACCCAGTTCCAAGGCAACATAATATTTTTCTGCTGTTAGGATTTCCTTTCCATAACCCCCTCTGGCACGGCCTCCTGAACAGTGTATGACAGGGATGTCCTTATCGCTAGAAAGGCAGGAGATATTTTCCTAACCTTCTTAGCAAATGTTATCGACCCTCTGCTCCCTTTAGCGTGCTTTTGCGAGACGTGTTGTCAGTGCAGAACACCAAGGTCCCTAGACACTGAAGGCTATCAGTTTTGGGGGAAAAGCAACAAAACCACCGGCCAAGCCCCTGTTGCCTCAGAACAAAGAATAGCCATCTCCAACCACACGCTGCTGAAGACACAAGGCCATGGGCAAGTCCCATCTAGGTCCAAGGTGCTCCGTAGCCTGAGGCAGCGAGGGATGATGTGAGAAGAGCTGCAGTGCTGCTGCTCTCTGTGCCCCTCCCTGGCGGCTCCAGCCTGGGGCCCCACCCCTGACTTTGCTGGTCAGAGGCTCAACCATATCGGCATCAGCCTTATTGGCAAGAACAGTGGGACTCTTAAACAAGTTTCTTGGAGAAGCCGCTGCTCTTTGTTGGTTTGATGTTGCAGGTTCAGCGTACAGTTTTTGTTCTCCAGTACACACACTCTTAGCACTTGAGAAAGGATTTCTTTTATGTTCTTTTCCTCACTGAAACAGTTCATTGCAGCAGTTCCCTTCACTTTTCTGTTGAGATACTCATTTTGGAAGATGTCCAGAAGCAGGAAATGGGGGTATTGCTTCACAAAACATCATTAGAAGTGCTCTGGGGTGGTGTTTTCCTTGGATAGGGAGAGGCTAGCCCAAACTAGACAGTTTTTTACTCTGAAGTATTAATGAGTTATGATTTAGACGGATGAGTTTGATCGTATACACCTGCAACTGCGCCTGCTCCTAGTGCCAGAAGGGACGCATAGCAAGGAACGTGCAGAGGGGATGAGCCCTTGCTATGCAGAGCCCACCGAGCTGCTGGTTGGAACAGGACGAGCGGTGACAAAAATATGCTGGCTGCGGCTAGCTGCATCCTCCTCCTGCCTCCTCAACATCCCTCCCTGGCAGGAGCCCAACACCCATCGTGCAACACAAGGGAAACCAGCAGGCTCAGCCCCAGAGGCCATGGGAGCACTTGGTTTATCGCCCGTCACTTTCAACGCGATCGTTTGGCAGCCGGGAAAGAGAAGAAGCTCTCTGGGGTACGGCCAGCCCGGCTGGGGATGTATCATGCCGTGTCCCTACGCTGCCGTCCTGACTACACACGCAGGGGCCAGCTCCTCCTCAGCGCAGAGCAACTGACTGCAGGAAGTTACATCAGGCCTAGCATTTAAAATACAGAAAATACACACTAATGTACCTGAATAGTACGCACTTTGACCATAATGACATTTAGGGAAGGGGGGAGGAAAAAAAGGTAAGTGACCATCTGTTCCCAAGCTTGTTTCTGCTGTGAAAGAATGTCAAGGATCTTTTTTGCTTTTCCGGAAGCAAACAAATGGTTTATTCAGCAGGGATCATGGCTATAGCCCAAGACAATCAGCCCAAGTGTGGGTTCAGAGGAAAAAATGACTTTTCAGCTCTAACCCCAGACCCTCCTTTCCAATTTTTTTCCCCAGCTCATTAAGTTTGCATTAACAAAACATGACCATTCAAAGGCAAGAAGGCTATTCAAAGCATTTGTATTCTTAAATGCCTCCAATGGCGAAAGACAAACACTTTACTTGTATTATCAGATGATTAAGTTTGCTTTTCCATGTATATAAATTATATGACTTCTACAAACACAGGCAGAGGACATAGGATCACTCACATGAGGGCTGCAGGTTCAGACCCTTCTGTCCTAGCTGAGCACAGCACTTAAAGATACAGGCAGCCTTAAAGCACGTGGTTACAGGCTATGGTGGGACCAGAGTTCAACTCTTTTTTTTTTTTTTTTTTTTTTAACTGGAATTACCTTCATCTAACTGGAGGCATCTGTAATATAGACTGGGAGGGGGGAGGGAAGAGGGTTTGTGCTGCTGTGCACCCCCTCTCACATAACCCAAGCATGGAACAACCCTCCATAAAGCCCACTAGCAAAAATCCGGTTTGCTTTAGAAAAAAATCTGTTTTGCAGAAGAAAGCAAATAAAGGCATGGCTACTGCACGCTGCCCCCACAATTATTGCCTTTCACTTTGCTTTACATTTTCTTCATTGATTTACCTCAGGGCTGGAGTGGAGCATTAGCATAAGAAAATTCAGCTTCAGATGGAAAACATTTGAGGAAAGCTGAGACCAAATGGAAGTGGAAGGTTAGCCTGAGGGGGTGGGCAGAACTTCAGCCTGTGGGTTCCAGTCGGTCTGGGGTCACTTTAGCCAGGTAGCAGCATCCCACTTACACATGCCAGAATTTTCCAGGTCTTGAAGAAAGGTAACCGTGGACTCAGCTTGCCCTGATTTTTAGGGTGTTTTTTTGTCAGCATTGCTTTTCTAAGCAGCTGCTAACTAGATTTTGAAAGCATTTCTTGGGTTTTTTTCCTACAACTTTCTCCAACTCCCCTCCACTAATGGGAGTATCTCAGCTCAGGCACCGTGACAGTGTAACAGGGAGACTGGACTGTATATGCCAGTTTAACTATAAATTAAGAGCACATTCAGCAGAGTGAAGTGCTGTAATATTATTGTTCATATTATAGCTACGTTTATGGATCCCGGCCAAGACTGCGCTCACATAGCACTGGCAGCCTGTAAAGAGGGAACATCCCTGTCTAGGTGAGATCGGGAGATGCTGAAAATGTCAGAGAGCCTCAGAGAAGAGCAGTGGCCTCCCTGGGGCAACTGTCAGAGCTACAGCAGAACTGGGAACAGAGCAGCCTGTCCCCTGTCCCAGTTTGATGGGTCATCTGCCCTTCATATTGCTCCATTGTAGTATTTCTTAGTCAGCATCAAATTTTGTTCAGTAATTTTCAGTCCATGACTCAGTCTGCATTAAATTGTGATAAGTATTTTTAAATCAGCTCAACTTTGAAAAGTTTTCTAACCACCAAAGCAGAATTTATTCATCAACAAGAAACTTTGAACTGTAATGGCAAATGCTTATTGCCAGTGTTTTATGATAACCTTTTATGCTAAAAATAGGTCTTGTAAACAAGCTTTGATTAATTCCCACTGTCAGGATGTGCACTGTTCTCAAGTTAAGAACACTTTTTCCGTAGATGCTTGCTCATTTCCTTCAGTCAACCTCTTGGAACGAGTCTGAAGGCTCAAAAATCAGGCTCTCCTTACAAGAAATAACTGCTCAGGTATAAAAACCTCCTAACAAACAGCCTGTACTCCTCTCAACACCTTGATCTGACTCAAAGGGGCCTTTTGGGTCAGCTCAGAGGTAGAGACTGAGAAAAATGGTTTCTACTCGGAGGTCACAGTGTCACCTCCACGGGATTTTCATGGCTTTGTCTCTCATCCTGGATCCTACGATTACCAGAAAGTTGCTTGAATATTGTGCATAACCAACACCGGGTTACAGCTGCCACTCCAGATGAGGGTTGTAAAAATTGCCTGATGTTGGCAGGCAAAAGTCAGAGAAGATCTAACAGCAGCTCCATCCTGCATCAGAGAGCAGCTTTGGGAGAGACTTGTCTCTTCCTGGTTTCTTGTTTTGCAAAGGAAAGCAAGTGATTTTTTTTCCTTTATCTTTTTTTTTTTTCTGTCTTGACAGGGCAGTACATCCTGTTCAAGGAGATATTTTCAATTTGTTCAATAAAAGCGTTCAATTTAGATTCATCAAGACAAAGCTATTCTTAAACTTGAAGCTTCAGGAAGAGCTCTTATCTCCAGTGCATAAGCAACTTGATAAAGAAAACACTTATGTGAGTGCTGTTTTGATTGCAGAGTTTGTATCTGCCCATCATTCGGCTGCTGCTCCCAGAAAGCTGCTTTGAGTCCTGCAGCCACCGGTGTTGAACAGCGGGACACAGCACCCCATCAGACCAGGCTTCCTGAGCCCCGTGGCACCTTCTGATGCACCTTCCCAAAAAAGCGACGTTGCTTCGAGCAGCTGAAAGCAGTCGGCACCTGGCTCCACTCTAACACCGAGCAGCTGCGGCCAGCACAAAACTATTTGTCCAATTTAATAAAAGCAAACAAGTAGAACAGTGCTTTAAAAATAGCATGTCTATGCCACAAGGGTCTGAGATTAGATGCAGCTCGTCCAGACATTCAAGAACAATGCCCACATCACTTCTCCCCACAGTTTGTCCTCTCCCTCAAAAGCCTAGAGAAAAGCTATTTTTTCCCTTCTGCTCCCTGCTGGCTTTCCGGCTCTGTTGTCTCCCTCCTTGAAGCAACTTCACACTGGCTTCCTCATGGCCTCCCTTCTCCCAAACAACTTCCCGTCTGCTTCCCTGTTCCCTCCCCATTTCTGCTGCTGTCTGCCTGCAGAGGAGCAACTCCCGTCCAGTTTCCTTTGCTGAGAAAGACAACCCGGGTGACCACACAATTGGGATGGGATTAAAAAAAGCTGATAAAATGGTGTTTGCCTGATTAGCGACTAAAAGTCTGTAGTCCTGGCACACAGAATTCACTGGTACCAAAGAGTTCTTGTTCCAGCAATGCCTTTAGCGTCAGCTAAAACAAACACTTCAAGTTAATGGCACCGCATGCTAATGCCTATGCAGGCTTCCCTAAAGTGGATTTTCATCCTCATGTTCAGACACAAAGAGACTATCGGGGCAGGCCTTAGCAAACTGGTCGCGATGGTGGCTCTAAACCAAGACTGCCGTTCTTTAGTAAAAAACCAGGTATTTCTCTTTCCCATCTGTTAACCCCCCCCAAAAAGCGATGAGGCCAATTTTCCCAGCTGTACTAGAGAATAATAAGGGAACCCCCCCCAAGCACCCATATCTGTTTTTCTGACTATGCTAAGGACGTAGACACCCCCAAACCCTAAAGGGACACTACTGATAAGCATCAAACCGTCTATTTCAGCAGCAGCTTTATGGGATCAAACCTTTACTATTGAAATGAATAAAGGTCGGATCTAAATTTATCCAAACATTTGACCTGCGACGATGGCAAAATGCATTATGCCAACAGGAATTAGGGAGACATCTGAAAATATTTAAGGTGATCGTACTATAACGATATTTCTGCTAGCAATTCCAATTATATCCACACGTACTGTTGTGTGCACAACATGGAAACGGTATTATAAAGCTATTGTTTCGGTTTGCTTCCTGCGATACCGATCTCAATCAGGCCGCAGACGAACAGCCTGCATTTCTAAATGTTAAAGGCTTCCTCTCCAACATTCCCACACAGAATTGCCTACTGTGAAATCAAAGGGAAACGTGTTACTAAGTACAGCAGCAACTTTATAAAGCACAACCCTGGTATTTTTACCCTTTTGAACCCTGAGATACACCACCAGCTATTTCCTACTGTGCTCGGATCCAAGGCCAAGCTCGGGCCCCGCAGTGCCTGCAGGAGACGTGCGCCGGCAATCCAGCCGCCGGGGTTTTCAGAGGCACCTAGTGGGAGAGCTCTCAACCAGGGCTCAGATTCGCGGGCTCTGCCACTCACCTGCTCAAGACAGTGGGCATAGGTTTCCCTAGGTCTTGGCTTCCCGACAGATAAATAATCGTTATGCAGACACAGCTCGTTGACACTGCCCAAGTTACACAAGTGAAAAGCCTACTCCAAGCCGGGGAATAATAGGAAGGGGCATGAGACCCTCAACGCCAACGGACCGAGGCTGGCAAGTTGCCTACGGCCAACTCTGAAACCCCATCTGAGCATCAGCTTGCAGAAAGCTGAGGATGCGTCCTGGGAAGGGCGTCTCTCCACTCCCAGCAAAACTGCCATGAAACGAAGAGGTGTGCTCACGTTTGAGAGCCGTGCCCACAAACAGTAATATAAAATAGAATCTGGTGTACCAGTAGTTTTGGATAGAATAATGATAATAACAAAAATGTTAATCAAGTGGTACTTTCTTCTTTACGGCCTTTTGAAGTGTTTTTCAAGCTGCACTGCAAGCTTATTTTAGTGACAACTGTGTATATACATATATATGAATGCAGTAAATGTTATTTTAATGTCTGATTAATGACAGAACGAATACTCCCACTTGGCTCCAGTTTACACTCACTGTCTAACCCAAATAATCAAAACTACTTCCATGAAGACAACATAAAGCAAAGGGGGTGTCTGTGGGCTGGGGCAGGCGCTTGCCTTCCAATGCGCTCTACAGTTCTCCACCTCCCCATTTCCCAGTCACCTGTCAGAGAGACACAGCAACCCTCACGCCCCCTGTCAGTCAAATCAGGCTCCTGCAACAGGCAATGCAGAATTAATGGTGAAATTCCACCTGCTAAACACGCCATGTGAAAGGGGGGCAGCTTTGCTTGGGGCTCAGAAAGGGTCTAGAGCCACGCGGAGAACGGGCTGTGGGCAGGCGTCACGCAAGCCCAGGTCCCACTTTGCTCCGTGCTCTCATCAAAACGAGAGGAGCCGCAAGCCTCTTCACCGGTGAGCCACAATGCCCGACCACTTCTACCTTTCCGATACGCAGGGCTCCAACCTTCAGCCTCTGGCTGAGCTTGGGTGTTCAACGTTAGCTACGCTCAGAAGGGCGTCAGAGCAGACAAGCCCTTTAAAGCAAACAGTGCCTTTCTGCCTTGAGTCCTTCATTTCAGTGTATTCTTATTGCCAGAGAATAATACCCAGCTCCTCCACAAAATCAGTCCCTTAAAGTGCCTTAAGTTCATTCCTCGAAATAGAAGTACGGGAGGTTTTAAAACCTTTATCTACATCTCCATTGCCTAAAGATGCAGCAATGGACAAATCTGCGTTGGACTAACACACAGGTTTTAATGGGAGGACTTACTCCAAGTCATATTTAGACTGGAGAAGTGCATTGGATTAAAGCTAAGCAACTAACTAACACAGAGAAAGCCTGGAATATTAAATCACAGCCTGTTGCTACTCTTAACATTTCCTTTCCAGATTCCTTTCCAACTGCTGGGTCCTGGTGGTGCTTCAAGAGAGTGTACATCAGCTACCGGAATCGCATTGCTTTTCAAACACTGTCACAGAAAAATCATATCTGTATGTGTATGTTATATGCATATATTGAGTTGTCATCACTACCAAATGTTAAGACTTAGGCTCATATCTCTACAGAAGCACTGAAACACCCTTATCTGTAGATTTTTTCCTCACCAAGAAACTTAAGTTTATTTGGAAAAGGTCACTTTAAACTCACAGTTTCCAGGTAAGCAATGTCTTTCTGATGATGACAGCACCAAACTATTCCATGTCAAGTTCTACAGACACACTATTTTTATCATTTGTTACAGCCTTCAGACAGCTTCTTCAGGTGGCAGTCTCTAGTTCATGCCATATAAATGTTGAAAAGCGGAAGATGAGTTTTTATGAGAAAGTTACTAATGAATTGGCTTGGTGTACAGCACGATTAAGAGTATTTTACCTATTATGCAACTTCTTCAAGTATTAATTACACGACGAAATCCAGAGATTTCCAAACACTGTTCAGCAAATAATTTTTTCTTTTCACAGAAGTAAACTTAAAATCAGCTTCCATAAGCTAAGATGAAAATACCACATTGTATACAATAGTCTAAGCAGAATCAAAAAAGCTACAAAAATTACAGAGGACCGAGAAACAGAATTGAATGTGTCTCATCTTTCTGACCTCACAAACAACAAACCAACTGTATACTCTTCCACAAAATGAGATACTCCTAGTAACATTTATTAAGTAATTGTCATGCTATGTCAGACTCAACGATTCTAAAAAGAGGAAGTGCAATCGTGACCTTACTGGCAGTTTGGCCATTAATGAAGGAAAAGATGAAATTTTGGATTTACTTTTCACAACAATGCAGGCATTGTTTTGTTAACAGATTCCTCACACTACGGTCACCGTGTGAACAGTTCCCCTCAGTAAACATCAGTTGTTTTCATGATCTTACAGGCTACTCAAACCACAGATTTCCATCAAGTTGATTATTCAATACAGGTGCAAAATAAGAATATTGTTAATTTTATCAGTTTTCACAGGGTATGAAAATGATGCTAGCTCTCATTTCCATGCTAGTCCAACATGAGCAAGATTCTGATTACACAGAATCCAGTCATGTCAAGTATTTTGAAGTTGCTTGCATTGCTGTATTAATCTACCTTGTCATAAACAATCCACCTACTACTTGTTACCGCCACAGTTAGTCCTTTCCAACGAAGAACTGGGCCTTCAGAACTTCCCGGCTGCCTCTTGAATGCACTCGCACAAACACACTTGCCGCATGGAAGCTTAAGATGTGTGTTTGAATTCTGATTAAACTCCTAAAAGCTTAAAATCTCGTAACTGAGCTATTAAGCTCTGTTCTTATTGAGATTTGAGACTTGTTTTTTTAGAGAGGCACAAGTGCCTCACTTGTGATTTTGGTAATGACAACCTTACATGACTAACAGATTGTTCTATCCCAAACAAAATATACATAAATTCGATGAAACCCACCAACAACACTATCTTTAAATCTAGTTATATTCCCGCCACACAAACAGTTGCATCCTGTTCTCATTTTAAGACCCAGCACCCCAGACTGAAAACAACTTGCACCATCTTACCAAGGTGCCATCAACTAGCATGACAATTCTTTTAGCCAGACTTACCTGACGACAGAAGCTGTGAGTGCGAAGGAAACTGATTGCCAGGCGCATTATGGATGCCTTGTCCAGGTGGGAACTGATGTTGTGGGGCAGTGGCAGCTCATGTGCCAGTTCATTAGAAACACTTCAGTCTCTTTGCTTCTCCTGCACCTGCTGCATCTCTTGACTTCTCCTTCCTCCGTCGGAGCTGCTCCTGGGAAAGGAGAGAAAGGAAAAAGCATTCCTTCAAACGTAATTCACGACCCAAGGAGAGCATTTACCAGACTTTATTGTCACAGAGTTCAATGGCTGTATCCCGCATTAAAATTAAAGTAATGATACGGGATCAAACTGTGTTTGTATATACAACTGTCTCAACTCCTAATCCATGATCATGAAGGATAGAAAATGAGAAAGAAAATACTGTTGCTTGCAAGAAACCCCTTCCTCATAAAAGCTATTCTAATTAAATCACCATCTCTTCATTATCTAAAAAAACCAGATTCATTCCTGAGAAAAATAACATGACGGATAGGGCTAGCCTCCCTCAAACTCTGCAGAGAAGAGAAGAGCAGGAATAAGGATGGGAAAGGCATTTTATGAAGCAAGTACACAAAATTAAGCCACTGAGGGACAATAAAGCTAAATTTAACATGTGAGAGCTATGCGTATAATGGATCGGGGATAGGACAGTTTAAGAACGAACTTCACTGGCTACTAAGGTTCTTTTATAAAGGACAATTCTTATTTCAGAATATGGAGAACCTGAATCCATTCAAAAAAAATCAGCTATTTCAACTCCATGTAGCTCTGCTGATACTACAAATTTCCTTCTCCCGCATGAGTTGAGGTTTTGCACCTTAATCATGCCAACACCGAATACATTTCTTTTCGGGCAGACTCCTGTAATACTGTACCCAGAGCAAACAGCACAGCTGGGATGGAGCACAGAACAGGGCATGGAGAAGATCAGCCACACCATTTTTTGCCGTGGTAGTGGCACATTCATTTCTAGAAACTCCATTTGCAAAGGCTGCCTGACAAATGAAGCATCTTATAATCTGCTTTTTCCAGCATCAGTATAAAATAATGAGTCCATAAACTAAAATGGATCACCCAAAAAAAAAAAATCCGATCAAAACAGGATATTTCAGTAAGTACATTCTCTTGTGTGAAGATGATGAGGAAGTAACTATTAATCGCATCACTTGATCCTAGAAACTGTTCCAGTCATGGCTGGTTTCATGTAAACTGCATAAAACAGAGAAAGAGATACTACATAGAGTAACGTATTCTAAAGAAGATGACCATTTCTAGAAGAGCTAGACTGCCTGCCAAAGCTTCTAGCATGGAAACCACAGGGTGGCTTCCTAAATTAGAAGGAAAATTAGCCAGGGTGTGTGTTAAATGCCAAGAGTAAAGTTACAGTAAGGTGTTTGCTGGGGCTGAGGTGAGGTTGGGCATCCAACATCATTGTCCAAAGCAGAAACATGCTTACAACACGTCAGTAGGGTCCTCATGCTGGCAAAACACGTGGAAGCTGGGCATGTGCTTAGGGCTCCAGACAGGTGCTCGCTAGCAAGTGGTGCTAACAGGGGAGGGGCCTCATAAATGCTTTGTAGTATCTTCTCAAGATCCGCGATCAGCCCTAGGCAAAACCTCTTTCACAATTATTTACCTGAGGTGAATATTTCTAACATGGCATCTGCTACAAGGGGCATGCACAGGATGAGACCCACACGCATTTCAGTACATAACGTCAGGACCCGACCTGGGTAATGACTTCGGGGGCTATTGCGGTGGATGCGCACACCAACCCACCCAATTTGAACCTGACGGGGTCGGATATTCACAAGGTGACATGAACTCCTTGCTTTTATCCTTCGCCAAGTAAGAGTTGTACTACATCCGTGTATCAAAAAATCCTTCGTACAGCTGCCCAAGAAGGTACAACAGAAAACACTCCGTGTCCTGCGGGGCAAGTGCTGGGATGGGAGAGCCACGTGAACGTCTTACACTGATGCTTCTTTAAGAGGTAACCTTGCTCTCTAAAGAAAATGTGTGCTACGGCTGTGCCTACAATTGGGAACAAATGTTCTCAGTTTCTAATTCACCCAACAAAATAAAAGAGTAGAAACAAAATGAAAACAGAAGAAAAACTACGTGGCAATATTTGCAAGAATTTCCAACTGCAGCTTGAAAAATTTAACTTGAACCATAAAGGCTCAAGCTCTGCTCTAAATCTAGAGCCTGCAATTTTCACACTAGAACCACCTGGGCAAAACAAGACCCATCCTTCCCTGTCTCAATACAAAACTTTGGGAACCAGGCCAAAGCCGTGTTGCAATTGCACAGTAAACCTGGCTGTATAAGACAGGGTCTCTCATGACGCCAATCGGCCACAAAGAAAAATATTTAGTTTTGCTAACCTCTGTAATATCATTTTGAAGCCTGGCTAATGAGACAAGCTGGTTTCATTAAACCATGGGTTGCTCAAGGTTCTAATAACTCAGCTATGCACAGAGAATTGATTTTTTTTTTTCCTCTTTGCTGCAGATGCTTTCCCTCAACACTGCTTCTGATTGAGGAGCTTCAGTTCTCTGGCAGACATCATTGCTCATTACACACTGCACGAGAGCTTCTCCCATCAAAACTCAAGGGGAAGGAATCAGCCTGCCTTGCTGCTTTCAAATTACTTTCTTGCTCACCCATTATCATTTTAACTAAACAAACAATTTGCTTGTTAAGCATTTCCCCCCGTAGCTTCCTGCACCTCAGTTTTCCTCCCCTTCTTCCCTTCCTCAGCACACTTTCAAGTTGCTTTTTTTTATTGGAGCACAAGCACACCGAGGGCCAAAACACCCCGCTCACTGCCTGCCCCAGGCAGCCCCCCAAGCTCTGCACTCACTCGCTGTCCCTCCCAAGGACACCCATGTCAAAGTGGTCATTCCACGCTTACTCGCCCTAGCTGCCAAAAGCCTCCAAAAATCGTGGTCGAGGGACAGAACTCTGCAAAAAGCAGTATTTTCACAGCTTTTGTTTGCAGATTAAGCCTCTCTGCAGTTACCCCCGCTTTACGCAATGGATGATTAGCGTTTTACCCCAGGCAACACTGGACTACCCACAGGCTAGAGAGTGAAAACACCACCACTCAACAACCTGCTCGTTGAAGGGCAGGAAGAAGGGCTGACACCAAATCCTCTTCACACATCATCAAGGCAATAGCGAAAAGGTCCAGGCTCTAGCTAATTATGAATCATTCCCTCCCAGCACATAAACCACCCACTGATGTGGCAAAGAGAGCACGCGTGTGCGTCACTGCTTGAAGAAAGCGACGCCAAGCAGCAGCAGAAGCCTCACTCACCCAACATGGGTCACATTTCTACAAATGCAGAGCCGAGAGAGAGGAGGAAGGCACCACATATCAAGCCACCCGCACGCTGGTGCAAGCCCCAGCAGTACTGCAGGGGAAGTCACCTGGGAGCTCCCCCACACTCATTCCTTCAGGACTCTTGGGATCTGGCAGGGTAAGAGCCCACTCGGCCACACATGCACCCTCACACTGTCGCCACACCATGACCATTTCCAATAAAATGACAAGAAAGGAATAGAAAAGCTCAAATCTCTGTTGGAAACACAGAGACTGAGCTGAGGAATGGGCCTGAGGACCCCATCAAGGACTCAGCTATGCAGAAGGTGGTTGGGAGACTTGAGAAGAAGGGAAAGGAAGGCACCGCTTCCCAGCAAAGACTCTCCCGACTCTCCCCAGGGCTGCCAGACGATGCTCTGGGGCCACGCGCGCACAAGCCATAGGGAATGGAAGAGTTAAGGTGGTGCAGCAGCTCCCCACCACAGCACACAGGGATATGGCACTGTACACCCAGGACAGCTGTTTACATGATTTCCCACTCCCTCCCAGCGTGTTTGTGCTCTGTAAAATAGCATTTACGGCCGACACATGTGAGCAGAGGTGACAAACAACTGGCAAGAATTTGCCCTCTCAGGTGACGATGCCAAATTTTCAGGAGCAGAAGCTCTCCATGCATCTCCCAAGAACCTAAACAACAAACCAGCCCAAGGGTATGCCCATGCACAGGAACAGATCCCAGCCGCTGGAAACATCCAAAGGGGTGCAGGAATGCCCTGCACCCATCCTGGGAGCCAGATTCCTATCCCACCGCTCATCTCCAACAGCCCCTTGCAACCCAGCTTCCCTGAAATCAGCGGGAATGCTCGCGGATGAAGGTCTTGCACACCCCGGGGAAAGATCACAATCTGGCTTTCCAAAGGCTTTTACTGCAGGACTGGGAACTCCAGGCACGGCAACTTATTGGCAAAACCTGAAGCCCCGTGTGACTGATGTGGCTTAAATAACCTTGCCAAAGCTCTCGTGTCAGCTTAGGGCTTGCTCTTCCCGCTGCTCACGGCTGTGACGGCTCTGGCAGCCGGGGAGAAATTGCTGCGGGACAGCCAGCCTGGGCTGGGGGCTGCGCTGCTAGCCACTGCCCTGCCTTGGCACCCACGGAAGGTGCCTGTGACCTGGACACAGCAGGGATCAGCCCACAAACACTGGGGCAAACGATACCACCACCCACAAGGGAGCTTATGCACAGGCACACGGCATCGCCTCACTGGGTCTGACGTAGGGGTTAGGCACCCCACAAACCTCCTCTGCATCAGCAGAGGGACTGACCCAAGCGTTGGTTCCCATTTCCACTGACTGTGACCATACTCCCTGTCTGCAGGTCTCAATCCTACCAGTACTTCATCTCCACCAGCAATCCCTGCCCATCACGTCCACCCCATACATCTCCCTGGTCCTTCCGCATGCAGTTACCCCCCTCAAAGCCCTCAGTACCCACTCAGCTGATGATGGTGCCGGGTGGTCAGCTTCTGCGATTCCCCCTCCTGTCAAGGACATCGGATGGCCTCCTTTCAGCTGACCGGAGGGGACTTGCCAAGACAGCAATCTTCTGCTCAGGCTTTTGCTGCTCTCCACAAGCCATGTGGCTTGATATACGTTGGTTGTGTACCACACACACTTGCCTAAGACTAGGCAGCACAGTAATTGCACTGAATTACACTCCCACCTTGTAGGCTCCAGATCACAGAACCTTTTAGAGAAATCGTAATCCACACTTGCATAAAAATACCCTATATTGTAACCCGGTAGCCTTTACTTGTACGACGCGCTGCATGGCAAGGCTTGTAAATACATAGTTCATCGACTTGCTTGAGTTTACTTCACGATTTTGGTGACCCTTGGACTTTGCTTCAAACTGCATGTACGCAAGCTAAGTAAACAACCAGCATATTACTTTATACCAATGGCTGGTTATTAACGTTTCTAGCTCAGCACTTTAAAGGTCAAGAATCCCAGTTAATTAAGCTGTCACGTGAAATTTCTGTAGTAAATGCCTCCTTTCGAATGTGTTTAGAGTTAAAGCTTCAAATGCTAACTTGCAGAAGAAGAACATACATTCTAAGGGTGCAAAAATAAGAAATATTTTACGGCAAAGATAAATGAGAAAAAAAAATCAGATGCTTAGCATAAAGCTTTTCCAATTCAAACCTGTAAAAACTCAATAAAATATTTTAACAGGCAGTACTGTCTTAGATAACAACAAAGATTTATGTCAACTAGCAGAGCCCATTTTTTTGCTGCGTGCTTGTATCCTTGGCAAATCCCTAGATACTTTGAACCAGGATAATATCTAAAAAGAAGTTTTGCTGACTATGAGGCACTCCATAGCTATCTTGGAACCACACTGCTTGACAGCCCCAGAGATGTGCTTGCACAGACACCAGCAGCCAGCGGTCATGCTTGCTTAGCCTTAAAATCCCTTCCAAGAGTATTTCTAGCCATAGGATGGCTACGAATGACCAGCAGTTTATTCTGGACTGCATGCGGTGCTCTTGAAAGCACCCTCCGTTAAAGTAATAAAAGTGACCACCGGTAAACAGAAAGTGCTACAAACCAGCAATTTACCTGCTCACCAGGAACTCGGGCCAAACTATGAAAGCTGTAAATGAACCCATACACAGATCTCTCCTTATACCCCTTCCCAGTGAAAATAATTATTTCTAGAGTCTGAGAAAACACATGATGCCCAAGTCCAGCAAGAGCAATAGGGAGGGGAAGGATGCAGAGGTATTCTTGGACAGATAAAAAAAAAAAAAAAAAAAAGGCTTGAAAATACATGGAGTGTTGATGGTGGACAAGCGCTGAAGCAGCGCTGCTGCACAATGGGATACGGTACCCAGTACGCAGACAAAACAGATACAAACGACACCAAAATGGGGAATTCATTAATAGAGGAAACCAGAGTTCAAAGGTAACAAGAAAAGCTTGTAACAGAAAGGGCTATTACAAAAATAAGGAAATTAAATGCCTTCCACCCTTCCTCTAAGCTGCCCCTAACTTACAGTACCTCCCACTGACCCCTCGGCGTGGTGATTCTTGTGTTTCTGTACATACCCACTTAATATCAAATCACTGCTAGTTCAGTAACGCTTGGCAACTACTGCCGTATCGATGTGTGATGCAATTCTCTCCAAGTTCAAAGCCAAAGGCTGGATGAGAGTCAGGAAAATGAGAAATGGGAGTGTCTCAGGGACAGAGGGAAGAGTTCGCGTTAAGGTCCAGGAACTCATTTCCAATCTCATTAGGCCTCTTCAAAGGATGCGTGGCACAACGACAGGAGACTTGGCTCCTACGATTCGAGTATCGAGATATGAAGCCTAAGTGAATACTGAACTTTCGGTGTCTTTGAGCGTATTTATGATTCCCTAAGTCCCTGTCACCCCAGGACCACTGCAGCTGACAGAAGCACAGCCAGGAATGTGTTTTCTCAAATGAGGAACACATCAGCTCTTTAGACAGGATAAATCCCGTATGAACTTTAAAACCACACATAAGACTGTTTAACTTCTCCGAGGTCCAAAGCTCTGATGGTACCTTTAGTCTTAATAATTAAGCTGTACTGGATTGTATTTTATTTATCTTCATGAACATTCCTGGCATTATTAAAAAAACAAAGAAAGAAAGGGTGGTGCTGCGACATAAAGCATTCCAGCTACACAGTTTTAAAATGCTTATACCACCAGCACCTTTTTACACCACTAGCCGTATTTCATGCAGGTACTAAAACACTTTGCACCTGCAATTTAAAGTATCATTGGGAATACTGGAGCTGTCCCAGCAACTAAATAGTACTTTGGGAGTTCAATGTCGAAAACCTCACTGAGGCTGCAGGAGCACTTATATTTTTAAAGCACTGAGGTTCACAATATGTCAACAGAGTCTGATAAATTTTATCACAGTAGGCAAAACAACGTCTACAGGATTTATGTTCTATGATTTTTTCCTCTAGTTTTATGAGTACCTTGAACCAGAAAGATAAGTATTAGGATTTCAGCAGCCATTAATCTGGTCCTGGATTATTTTATGATGCTGTGAGTGCAGCCTGTCCTGCCGTCACCACGAGCCCGGTACCTCAGAGGACGTGCCGTACATGTTGCTCCTGGGGAAAGGCACAGCTTGAGGAACCGCGCGAGGCCCACGGCACGCAGAGACGATGCCAGGCTGCCTGTTTGATCAGATAGAGGCGTTGCCTTTTTGCCTTTTCAACCCAATCCCCGCGTTACGGACGGCAGAGACACTTCCCTCATGTCTCCGTTTCAGGCAGAGCACTGCACTGCTCTGCTCCATCAAGATACGGACTCATGGATTCTTCCCTGTGGCAATCAACTCCGATACCAGCCAAGACACAGCAAGCTTCAGAGATGACTGATAAAGCCCACACCAACGCAGTAAACACACAACAGAAAGGACTGCTTCAACACTGGCCAAAACCGAACTCGTTTTCAAACCAGCCATTTTTTGGTGGTGATAAATGCACGACCCTGCTTTGTCCATAGTTTCCACTTACACATTGAGAAGTCCCTGCAGCATGGCTACAGCTGGAATTGCACCGCAGCAGCGGGGATAAGGTTATGACAATGCACAACCTGAGATCTCAATCCACGATTTCTGTTTGGGAGATGACAGATCCTTATCTTGCGGCATTGCTTGCAGTAATCAGTCAATTTGGACAGCTAATCTAGAGGTCCATCCATATTGCTGCTCGGAAGCTCAGCAGGTATTGCTGAGATCTGTTTGCAGATAACCCAACTATTTACCTACTCCAAAAAACACATACCAAAGGATGGGCTTTATCTCTTCACCAGAGGGCTAAAGCTAAAGGTGAACGAAGAGCAATTCGCAGGCTGGGGGCGGGGGGCCCAGGAGTTAAACTCAAAAGCAGCTTCGGTTTTCAGATGGGGCACTGACCACATCCCAGCCCATACCAAACCACAGCCGGCGTTACTTACCGAGATGGCGCAACCGCAGGGAAACGAGGGTAATTTTTCTATTACGCTTTATTTCAAGCCTAAGGGACAAACACTGCCATCGCATGACTTTCCCATCAGTGGTATGCGTACCTGCGCTTCAGCCTCAAACCCTCGCAAACAGTTGAGAGGGTCAGGCCAAACAGAGTTGACAAATGCCAAACGTTACGACCTAACGCTATGTTACGCCTTGGGCAATACCCATCGACACCGGTGGGTGAAAGCCCCGGTGCTTCGGCGGGCTCGGACCAACATCCCATGACATTTTTATCTCATCGCGCTGGCACATGTGCTGACAGGTTCATACAAGGGGCCTTTGTGGGTAGGAACAATGAGAAAGGCGCGCAGCACAGCACAGGAAAATGGGTGGTGACCACCAAGGGCTGGAAAAAAGCCTCTTTCAAAGGAAGGTCTTTGAAAACACCCGTTGCACCCCACCCAGCTATTTTCACTACAATATTTCAGTACATAAAAACAACACAGGGAAAATAAACAGCCCACCCTTCAATACACTGTAGGTTCTCCAAGCCCTGAAAAGAAACCAGCAAGCCACAAAGATGCAGAAATCTTCACCAAACGGAGCCACGTAAGATATCCGCAAGCATCTGCTGGAAGTTCCCCCACCACCTTCTCATGCCGCTCCAGGCTCTCTGTGTAACCGACTCAGTCAGACATCTTTATCTCCAGAGAAAAGCCATCAAAACTTAGAACTGTATTGGCTGGTCAATAAACAATAGTGAGCATTTATAGGGATCATAAAGTAAATATATTGCCATAATTTTAAAAATTGCTATAAGTGAACAGCCCTCCAGGATGCATGTCAGCTGTGATTTTTTTTTTTTTTTTGCTAATTCTGCCAATTAAAACAGTAGCTAGAAATAACAAAACATTTAAGATAAAAAGGCTGCAAGACAGAAGAGGAGCAATAAAGCCAATCCATAATGAAAGGGGTCTCTGAACTCAGCAGACAGTCCAAGACTGCTTCAAGCACAGGGTCTCTGTGTTGGATGCTCTAAAGGCTGCAGGGGTGGTACACACCAGCTCAAAATGAAAACATTTGGTGCCCTTAGTGAACTCCCCAAAAGATCATTAAAATCGCTTTGTGCTGTCGCATGTTAGCAAGCCTTGCCTTGTCCTACCAAAGTGGCAACTCTTCTAATTACAAAGAAAACAACTCTTGCAATAAAATCTTTATGAAATAATGCAAACCCTTCTTTACTTTTTGGACCTTAATCCTTTCAATGTGTGCTTGGTGATGATGGAAGTTAATGTTTTCTCCCTCTCCATCTCTGGGCGACTTGTAGCCATTCCCAGTGAGAAGATGGATGTCCAGAAGACAATTGAAGCAGCCATTTCTTTGGCAAGCAGGCAATAATAATTCTTACGAGTAACAATACAGACGCTCTGAATTTTGATCATTGCATGTAACACAGTTTCCTCCACTTCCTGCAACAACGACCAAGTGCAGATCCTGAGAGCCAGGCTACATGTTTTGTTCTCTGGGGTGTGAATTCTGTCTGTGCAAACATCCTGGGATACAGCTCGTTCTCAGTTCCTGCCTTCTTTCCAGGGGCTGTTATTTTATACCGTAGCTCTTTAATTGTCCGTCTCCTCTTCATTAAGTCACTGGGTGAACGCAGCAGCAATGATAACTTTGCATGCCCTGATTTTGATCACTCATTAGCATTCAAGTCTGTCACTAGTTTTAAGTCAATAAATATCAAAGATTAGTAGCTTGAGCTGGGGTGAATTGTATTCTCCTCTTAGTATGAGGGAAAAGGATTGAATCAAAAGGGTCAGGCTATTTCAGCTACCCAGCCAGAAAGCCAGCAGTTGCTTCAGCAAAGTCAGGCAATTGCTCTAAATTTACAGCTAAAATCAGAGGCTGGAGTGACGTAACATGGGGGCAATCAGTGCCTTCGCTGTCCGCCCCCACACACAACCCCCTTCAGCTCCTGGCAAAGCCCTGAGGAGCCTCCTCGCTGCTGTCCTGCCTCGCGGCACCCGCTGCTGTGGCAGAAACCAGAGGGACGTCGAAACTCCAGGGCTCGAGGAGGAAACAATTGCAGTTGAGTGTGGAGAGGCCTCAGTATTTCAAGTATTTTAAAAATTAAGGCTTGGTTCTGTCGGGAAATGGCCGCTAGCTCCTCTGACGCATCACCCTAAATAATTACTCACTAAACATAAACTTTCAAAGGGAACTGATATCAGGGCAGTCTGTGTTGTAACACAAATAACTGGACGCAGTCTTTCTCTTCTGGTGTTTCTCACTTTGTTTCCTTTCCTACTACTGCCTTAAGACTTCTCTGTACCTACAAGCAAAGGACGGTGACTCTCGACAAAGGCAGAGGGTGATGATAAATGGGAAGCAGCAAAGCTAAGCAGCATTCAGTGTGCATACAAAGGTAAATCCACATGGCCATATTGCTTCGTATTTTCTGGTTTTTACTATTGACATATCAGTATTTTGCCATTATTCCTGCTGGAACTTTTATTTTTCTCAAAGTTAAGCAAACAAGGCCCATATGCACATACTGGGCCTGATTCTCATCTCCATCATGGTCCCATCGCCCCAAGAAGGCAGGAGGTGGGAGTCTAGTAACTAACAAATTCTGTTTATGACAAAGGTAGGTAGGTAAAACTCAGTTCTTCCAGATTTTGTTTAATTTGATACAATTCACAATTGTCAGCTTAACAAGAAACACATTACCAAGAGGCAGGTCTTGGACATCTATGAGAAGTTTGCATCTGTCAGGGTGTGGTACCTCAATATTTCACTATTTTGATTCTAACTGTATAGCAGCCAAATTTCCGACAAGAAAGCCCAAGATACGCATGCTGAAATGCATGAAATGTATCAGTACATGCATAAGGGGTCAGCAAGAGTTACACAAAACAGATGGTACTTCCCAAGGCAGTGGCGAGGGGGCTCTCACCCATTCGGAGCGGAGAATCTCAGTAACTACCAACAGTTTGGTAAACATCCCTTGTGCTTCCTTACAGAAGCTGAGAAAATGCATCTTGTCCTTGCCTCAATTAAATATCTTAACTGAACTGTACAATAGTTCCAAAACTGACTGCTTCTTCACGAGAAGCAGAAAGAAAAGGGAAAAAAGAAGCAGCGGCACTCACTGCCAGCACTGACCATTTTGTCATTAGAAAACACAACTGGGTGGCACAGAGGTCGAAGATGAGGTACTCTGAGAAAACAATCGTAGCGTAACCCTACCCCAAACACTAGGACAGAAAAGGGACGAGGCAGGCAGAGAGAGCACCGTACCGGTGACAGAAGCTGAATCCAAGCATTGCTTCTTGCGTTAGCGAGTTCTTTTGAACTGTATTTGTATGCCAGTAATTGTCTGCTACATCTGTCTAAAACCTGCTGCCGTGGTCAACAGCAGTCATAGAAAGCGTTTTACCCCAGGGAAAAAAAAAAAAAGAAAAAAGAAAAAAGACAAAGTCCTTTCATTACCGGATACAGAACGTGAATAAATATTTAACTGACTGGAGCAGCCATGAGCTTTATAAAGCAATGCATATGGAAAACAACAGTGACAATTACAGAGCAAGGCACTGCACACCCAATGGATTCTACCCAAATTGTACCAATAAGATTTAACGTAGGTTTTAGTCAATGGAACTTCTACAAATTAACAAGCCTTAGAGGAATACACTTTATGTACATCCTATTCATTTCATTCCCAGTTCAAATAATCTTATTCACAATTGTATGTAATGGACTTTCACCGATT
The DNA here is from genome assembly GCA_009769605.1 of Bucorvus abyssinicus. NCBI lineage: Eukaryota > Metazoa > Chordata > Aves > Bucerotiformes > Bucorvidae > Bucorvus > Bucorvus abyssinicus. The sequence continues at coordinate 1,791,769 of CM020045.1, forward strand.
TCTGCGGACCCTCCCACTTGCCTTTCGAAGAAAACTTGAATACTTTGGAAAAGAACCTCCAGGGACTGTAAAAGAACAACGGTCATTAGCAGAACAACCCTGGTGTGAACGTTTCAACCACAGCCTCTCCACTTGGAGGGGCCAGGATCTCAGATCGTTGAGTAAGGATCAAACAGGCGAATTTCATGAATGGTATTAAATAAGGTTTTGTTATCTACCAATAAACGTTTACCACAGCTGAGAAGAGGTTGTTTAGCTTTAACCAGCAAAACCGGGATAAAACCCTTCTGAAAGCACAGTGAGGAGAACTGCCCCCGAGTGGGACAAAAAATAGGATCGTCCGCCGACCTCCTGTATTTTCAATTAAGCTTCGAATCAGAGCGGAGGCAGGGCGGAGGCCTGTGCCTCTGCAGACGCACCGATTTTATTCCGATGATTATAGCATGCTTCATTAAAATCCTGAAGGAAGGCATATTTCCCCGAAGCTCTGGCTTACTAAGAGCTCTGGCAGAAGGATGAATGACAGCGTCAAACCTCGTCAGCCCAGAAAGGACGAATGCCAACAACTTGTCTAACCTGTAGATCAGAGGTTGCAGGATTCGCTTGAATTAATACAACGTGAATCTGGGCACTTCTTTAAAACAACAATCCTGTCAATTTAAGCAACTTTCAGGGACTAACCAACCCACTGCAACGTTTAGTAGGCTGCTCTACTGGTCAGTTGCCTTCGCCGTCAAAATATTTGCACAGATTTTATTTTCGCTCTGTAAGAATTAATTTCTTACTGCCTATTTTTATAGGTCTGAAGTTATTTTGGGCACATGGGCGTGCCAACCCAACACCACTTGACTTTCAGCCTCTGTTTATATTCTGAAAAAATCTCCCAGCCAGTGGGTCTTGCACCACTGATATGTTCTATGCAGAAACAAGGTGCAAATTCAAGACAAACATTTAACATGAGAAAACTTCAGGCCAAGCAGGAAAGAATGCGGAATGACAAACTGGAGTCTGGCCAGAGGGGAGAAGAATGACAGAGAAACAAGCGAGATAAGCTATGGGGTTTGGGAGGAAAAAAACAACAATCACACAAACACCCCCACCCACCCGCCCCAGTTCCCAGAAAATAGTTGGCGTCTACTCTGGGGAATGCTGTTTCTCCTCGTGCCCTACACAGGCACCAGCCACAGCAAGGTGTAATGTAGGTGCTTTCAGAATTACTCTGTTCACCAGTCCTCACCATCACACAACTTTGCTGGGCATGAGCACTTCTACAGAAGAATTGCTCTGGACAGTAAAAAACAAAGGGCGGCTGCTTGCAGCAGCCGCAAAGCCTGGTGCTGGGTGACCTCTCCCCAGTGGTCACACGGGAAGGACAGAATGCCGTGGAGCAGACCCAACCCCCATGGGTTGACCCAAAGCAGCTTTGCAAAGCCACTCTCAAAACACGCCTTCCTCATGGTTTTGGGAGCTGCAGCTATTTTAATCATCATCTTGAAACGCTAAATTCCTCAATTCCTTGTTTTAGCATGATAACCAAAACAGCAACAAAATGAGTGGGAAAAAGCGCCTTTGACATGGGGAGTGGGATGTCCCATACCTCACCCATCAGACTCCAACTCAGAGCAGGGATCCAGTCCTGACACTCATGCTTATACATTAACAGGGAAACCAAGCACCTGAAGGACAGCAACCACCACCTGAAACTCCATCCAAACAAATGTACTTGCGGTACAAATGAAGAGGACACAGTAAGGACACAACAGAATCCAGAATGAAGAACAAGCTGCAACATGACAAAGGCAAAGTCTCCCCTTTCCAAGTCCTCCTCTGGAGCACCACATCATACCCGCCCTGCAACCAGTTCTCACCTCACAGCATTAATTTAAATGGGGGAATCAGAACATTGTCCTTCCAAAGAAATTTTATGTTTTCTTGTCTTGTGTCAATGCCAATCAACAGGAAACACTTTGCTCTCAGATTCTTCTGGGACATGTCACACTCCTTACACCAGACCAGCTACTAGAAGGTAGTGACTGGCAAGGGAAGGAACATCCCAATTTCTCCATCAGCTCTGTTACTTAGATACCAAGAGAGAAGAATAAAGATTTATGAAATAAAGTAGGTAGAAATAACAGTTTGGGGAGAAATTTAAACAAAACAAGGGGTCTGCATGGGAAAAGCAACTCTTTCTACAAAGTCTATTGTAAAAAACAATGAAAGTTTCACATAAGTCCATAGCCCAAGAAAGAAGGAATGTCTAGCTAGTCTATGATACAGAAGTTCCAATGTCTCAATCAATCCCATTTCATTACGAAAAAAAAAATATTGAGGAGCATTTGAAATTGATATCACTTTAAAGAAAGCAAGAAGGACCACTAACAGAGCTTAATTAAATGATGTTCTCTACCACAGAGAGGCCCAAAGCATGGAGAGAGCTGGAAACCAGATTTTTATCAAACCATCTCTGGAGGAAGCAGATAACACAATTCAGAAAATGGGAGAAAGATTTGGGAGTGCCGTCAGCAGATTTAGGGAGAGGAAAGGGAAAGCAGACAACCTAAAAAAAACCCCCATGGGTGTAGAAAGACTTCAAGAGCATGGAAAATATTTCCAAGTGCAGACCTAGAATTAGATAAAGAGAGAAGTGGAGAACTTTTCACCTTAAGTGTCTTGCTTCACACAAGGTAAAAGGTGCAAGTGTGGCTGAAATACAAGAACATCTGGACTCTGTTAAGTCCCAGTTATGCAAGCACTGATCATCTTAATTAACCAAGCTTTGAGAACAGTCAGAAGGACAAAGATTAATTCTGTTTAACTTGATGAATAACACTTTTAAGAACAAAAGAGCCCAGCCCGCCTAGTAGCTTCATCAGCCTGGTGTGTCAAGACTTAGTAGACCAGAAATGGTCTTAAAGAATGAGCCGCTTCTCATCCCCACAAGGATACTCTAAAGAAGAAGTAAAGTTACTGCATGAAAACTTTATAGAAAGGATAAAAATACACCTTCTATTAAGCAGCACCTTCATATAAACATACATGACTACAACTGTGCAGACACAACTCAGTGCTCAAAAAAAAAAACCACCTAGAATGATCCGTACATCAGGATCTATTTTTCCCCATGTTGCTGGCTGCCAGCTTGCACCATTCTCAGCCACACGAAGCTCCCACCAGTATCTGCTCAGTGAGCCCCAAGCCAGCCCTTGCACGCTCAAGACCACTCGCAGCCCTCCTCAGAAAGGTACATGCTCTCTTAACAAGGACAACTCTCCCTTGCAGCAGAGGTTTTCTTCCAGTATGGCATTATTATTATTCCATCATACTGACATCTATTTATTATGCCGCTAAATGCATCTTTGAGGGCAACTCTCATCTATTGGAACAGTCCTGCAAAAGAAGGACTTAATTACCTGTTCTGCTATAAACACGTTTTTAATAGCACTTTTTTTTCCTAAATACTTTGAAGCTGCAGAGGGAACAAAGCATGACACAGAATGGACATAATGCAGAAGCAAAGCTCCAAGTATTAACACGTTATAAATTTATAACTGTGTTTGTTCAGCCTCAATAAATAGTAAAGTCCTTCAAAATGATACGGACCCCTCTCACAAGATAAACACCAAGATTTTTGTCAGACAAAAGTACTTCAGAAAGTTCATACCTGAGGTATTTTCTCCTCATTACACACGAATAAAATCAAGGTATTCACGCACAATGAAATATTAACACAATAGTAGCTCTGCACATCACATAACCCCTCACCTGTAAGGCACTGTCTGGCCAGCAGCAGAAAGACTGTGCTCTGCGCAGCCACGCACACAAAAAGCTTCCCCAGCTCTCGAGGTGCCCTTGCCTCACTTTGGGGGGCAAGGAGAGGGAGTTTGTGTGCCCTCCCAGATTGCCGGCACCAACAAGGCCCGGGCTTCCCGGGGATCACAGCCACTGCAGCCGCACAGCAGAACAGCAACCGGCCGCAATAGCTGGAGAAGGAGCGGGTTTTTTGCAGGGTGGTCAGAGGCAAACCATTTCAGAGCGCGGACGGTAGCTGTCCTTGACATTCGCAAGCTGGCAAGCGCTGTACAGCAGCATCCAGGCTGCAGTCGTAGAATACTTCTAGGTACTGCAGCTAGAGCTTAGCAGTCCTTCCCCAGTTAGTCATTCACAACCGAACGTCTTCAAATGAACACTTTTACCTTCTACAGATGTACCAATGAGAACGTCCAGCCCTTACAAGAAACCAGCCATCCTTCAAGCACCCTGGGGCTAATGGTTTACCCTGGATGCTGGCTTCCCGTCGTAAAAGTAATCTGAATTCCAAGCATTAAAAAATGATGACTGAATTTCAAGAGAGATAGGGCTGGTTTACAAGGAAATTATAAGACTTAAATGCTTATGTGCGTGTATACATTTGTATACGCATACATTAGAATCATCGTGACACACGCACATACGGGGCTGTGCATTCGCCTTCCCATTTCTGAGTTTTTGTGAGCAACCGGGACATGACTTCAAACTTCTATACCTTAGAGTTAAAAAATTAAATAAAAAAAGAAAACCATGCAGACATCAGACAGAAAGCATGAGTCCCACCTAAGCACACAGCTCCGAGAACTAAGGCTTTCACAGTAAATACCGTCTACCTCGGGGTAAGTTTACAAGAGTCACCAGCGCTACAATGAGATAAAGCCTCTTCTCAGTTTTCAGCATTAGCAGATACATTACTTCAAGCTGGGATGGATAAAATTATACTGATAACCACACTTCGAACTGTGGACATGCCCTGGCTTGGCAATGCTGTAGAACAAAAAAGAAGGGGGAAAAAAATTAAATAGTAGTTACGCTGGCTGGGATTTAGCACCCCCATGATTTTGTTGCTCTAAACCTCTCCTGGAAAGGCCCTTGCTAGCACAGAAAAGGGGAGAAGACAATTAAAACCAGAGGACAGAAGTAGGTTACAAGTGCTAGCAAACATTATCCATTTAAACTGCTAATGGCAAGCTCTGCTGTTATATTTTTATCATTGCTTTTCTGCAAATTACTTTTATCAGTGATAATTTAGCTTTTATTTCATTATCTGGCACAGCAGACAAAAGGAAACCAGATTTGGTTTACAGCAGCTCCAGCACTTGCTCTGTCCATTAACACTGATGGACACAAAGGTAAATTAAAGCTCTTAGAGCGCGTTTTCAGCATACGTGGTTCTGAAACCTCTGCATCTAACGCGTGTGTGGTTCTAAAGGAGAACAGAGCCCATGCTAATGCTTTTATTCTCGCCACACAGTTAATGGAAGTTTTCCTATTTTCTATTTTTCCCCCATTCAGTTCTATCTGTCTCCAAAAACATCTCAGGGCAATCGGGAGGAATCAACATTTTAAACAAGGAAATTACTACATTTCAGTCTGCTGAAGAGTGAAATAGCACTTCCCTTCCTTCCCGTTTTCTTGAGACCACAAAACCACAGAGAAGTTGTCTTTGATTAAAATATTAAATACGCCTAACGAACTCTTGGAGGATGTTATGGTGTTCCAATGCTCCTCTCCATCTTTTTTTTTAGGAGTGTTTTCAGCTATTCTACTTACCTCAGGAGAGGAAACAGATTCCTTTGTAACTTTCATCTAAAGTAATAAACTTATTCATAGAAGCTAGTGGAACTACACAGCTGTTCTGGGCAAATGGCGGCCCTTCCATCTCCGCAATAGCGTAATGGCTTTGAGTACAAACAATTTTGCAAGAATGACAACAAAATATTATGGACTGCTCTAGAACTGCAACTAGCAGTCATCAGTAACAGCCATTCTCCTAAGCAATAAAGTCACTTCTGTGCTCGTATGAAACATCCTTTCGCCTTTCTTAACAAAAATATCTGTATTAGCAAAGAAGAATTTCAAAGTCTGAACTGACAGCCAGATGTTCTGGCTTGCTTCGCAGACCGCCTGTGCTACCATTAACAACAAAAAATGGTTCTTTAGTTCTAGATATTTGGGATAGTTTTAATTTGTGATATACAGACCACATAAAAGGGTTCTTTCTCAAAGGCAACGAATAATGTCGTTACTGGTTGTTCAGTCTGAAATTACCACCACAAGCCAAGCATAAACATTTATTAACATATAATGCAAAATTAAAAGCTAGTGACAAAGTATTTCAAAGAAAGACTATTCTACTTCATAAGAGCAAAATTAAAGACTTCTGCAACCATCATTTCTTTATGCTGGCTATTCAGTTTCATGACAAATTACCCACCGATACTATCAAATGCCATTTTATTTTCTAATAAAAATTTTATTTTTCTTAGAATAAATTTTTTTAAAGCCCAAGATAAATTTAGTTTAGTTTTTATGTCCCTTCATCAATCATTACATGACCAATTACAAACAAATTTTACTGCTGGGGCAGGTCACATTGATGAAAATAGATTAATATTAAAGCACGTGGAAATTTGGAAGAGCAAAAAAAATACTTCTTGGACTACCACCAAGGCGATTTCAAAGCACAAACATGAATATAATTTAATCGCTTCCTTACAAGCAGGCTTGGCTACAGGGCTCCCAAAGTAATGATAAAAATGAAGTCCCAGAGAATGTATTTTAAGAGGACCTTTACTGAGATGGGGGAGGAGGAAGAACGTGGTGGTTGAATATTTTTAACCAGCTTTCCACAGATGACTCTAAATCAAGCTCCTATGATTCTTCCCTGCCATAACCCACTACAGAGGTCAAAGGTTGGAGCTTTCCCAGAGGTTCGCTGTGCATAACAAACACTAGAAGTTCCCCAAATTTAGTTTATATGTAACAGCAAAAGCGCTGTGGCCATTTTCGTCCCATACAGTCCCATCAGCACCGAGCAGGGCACAAGTGGGGCAGGCAAAAGCACAAAATCTCCATGTTTGCAACTAGTTCCTTTACTCGTGCCTGTAAAAGTTTGTGCATCTTACACTCTTTAAAACCTTGCTGTGAAAGGATGACAAAACAAACCCTCTACTGCAAACACATCGACATTACATCATAAATAGTGCATTTTTTCTAATGTATTAAAGTGATTAGTGATCTATCATTAAGCGCTACGAGGGGGCTTGGGGATGCTCGCGTTCTTCTTTTGTTTTGAGCAGAGACCCAAGAAATAATTTGGGATCATGAGCTCTGCAAGCTGGACTGGAGGAGCCAGTTCAATACCCTACGGCCAACCTGGGGGAATCCTGGGGACAGACAGTTGGTGGGAGCTCGGCCACTCTGCTGTCGCTGGAGCCTTTGGCTCTTATTCCAGGCATCTGACCCGTATGCTATTCCCTGTCTATAATTTATCTTAAAACGACAGCAGGGACATGGTAGGAGAGGGAGGGCTGTTGAACGTGTGTGCAGAACTCCCTAGTCTAGGAAATTGTCATTCCAACCGCAGGAACGGACTCATTCTTTTAAAACTGTCTCCAATCAACCAATAAAATAAATAAACAAACCCTTGAAAGTTCCGCAAACTTTTGGAAACACTTCAAAAAAATACAAGAGCCAATACACTGGATATTTTTCCAGAAGGAGCTACCAGCACAATCGAAAAGGCAAAGAGAAACTACTGAGTTTCACGAGACATTGTCATCCTCAGCAAACTCAATTTAAAGAGATTTTTCTGCCTCAAGCTGTTCATACAGCATTGGGGAAGAACAAAGGGACCGTACTGCTGTTGCACACACTACACAGCCTGACCAGGATCAGGGGAGAGCCGAAGGGCCTGAGGATGCAAGTCTCCTGCTCCGCCAGCCGCCCACCGCCCGCAACATCTGCTGTGGGCACGCAGAAGTCATGGTCAAACACTTGAAGGTTAAAGCCTTCACGACACGATGCGAATGAGAATTCAGCTTCAGCTGGTTTTATGAATATAGTTGGTAGCCATAAACCTATCCTTTTCACACTCAGGCGAGCTTTGACGTTACCGTGCCCTACAAATAGCCACGACTTGCTTGGCACAAGATGATGTTTCAAAAACAAGAACAGCATTGTACTTATGGTCTCACTTTGTACAGAAGTAGTAGTAACCACAAAATATATTTAAGGCTACTTGCTATCTAGCACATAAACATCCTTCTGCTAAACAGCACCTAGTTCCTCGCATCGGTTTGCCGGGTGCCTCCCCCTCCGATTTTTGAAGCACACATCACCATCCCCTCTCTTCATCGCTCCCTGCCTACACCAGCACTCTCCTGTCTGCCAGTACCTCACTCCTCCTGCAATATCTTACAAGTCCCCACCACAGATTTTACACTTTCCAAGTAACAACAGATGTGTGGAAGAGCCTCAGCATATGCCAAATGCCCTCGGTGCCTCAGTAAGTCACTCTACAGGAAGCAAATGCAAATTACTGCCTTCCATACGTCAGGCACAGTCCTGGGGACCTTGCTGTTAAATCATTAATCTTCACTTCTCACTTTACCTATGTTTCTGTATTCAAACATTGCTCGAAATAGATGATGGTACTATTTCCCCACCCTGCAATTTGTTACCACACATTACACTCCATTGATCGAGCAGTGACAAACGAACAAGAGCAGTTCAATAATTACTGCAAAAGTTAACACCAGCGTCCCCACAATCCTTGCAAAAATCTGTTTGCTCACGATTCCTATTCAATCCCTAAACCAAGACTTTCAAAGAACCCCAAGTGCTGTCTTCTCTGCCTTCCAAGGCTGATGCTCCAGTTTATCACGAGGTGATGCTAGCCACGGCTAGTATCTTATCTCGTTAATCCCCCAGTGTTAGGCCAAGGCCAGAGTTGAGCTAAGGGTATGTAAAATGTGCTTTGCTGTGGAAAAAAAATATATATATACGTCATTGAGAGGGAAGGCGGAACAACTGGTATGGAATAATTACGGTTGCTAGTAGCAAAGGTTTGTTTTCCTGCAAAACAAGCAAAGCAGAAGCAACAAAAATACTAGTTTCACAAGAACATTATTAACCAGCAGACTAAAAGCTGATTCATACACGTATTAACAATAATTACACAACGATGAGGATGTCTGCTCAAAAAGAATGTATGGTCACCGAAATCAGCAGGAGGAGGGTTTGCTCCCGATTGGAGTAGAGTGAAAGTAAAGCTGGTTTGGCCCTTCTTCAACATTTTGTAGCCTCCTGGGGTACCCTTGTCTCCAGAGGAACACCGGGATAGTCCTGCTGGGCTGGCCGAGAGGCTGATGCAGCCCAGCACCCTCCCATCAGGACTCCTGTCCTCTATTAACGCTCCCAGTGCATTAAGCTTTTCTTTGCCTTTGTTGCAAAACCTTCACATCCTTACTGATCAAAGGAAACTGATTTTTTAAATTTTTTTCTCTTTAGAGAAACTGAAGTGTGAAAACTGTGTAAGACATGATTGTTCTTCCTGGGACTTTTAGGCTGACATTTCAAAAAGGTGCGTTTTGGCAATTTTTATCCACCCCACCGCCATCATTCCCTAACGCTTTGAAAATCTCAAGCCAAACCCAATGCGCCATAAGCAAGGGTAACATTTACAATTCACTTCTGCTTGATCTGGCAGATCTGACACAACCAGAGCGCTTTTCAGACCTTACTTTTTGAGCACGGCTAAGACTACGCTTCCTCACCACAGCATATGGTGGGTTTTAGTGTCAATTTTAGTTTTTTCATTTCACTTTTTCAAACCACATCCATTTGAGCTTTTTAAGCATACTTGAACATGCGAATGTACTAATTGTTGTTAATAGACTTATCTCTTAAGAGGCTAAGTAAACGGGGTTACTACTTCAGAGGGTAGGAGAAGCTGTTCCAAAACTCCCAAGGTCCTCAGTACTCAGCGAGAACGGATTTTATAGCAAACAATAAAACTGTTATTACACACCTACAGCATTCTCTCGTGTGCACAGCTCCCTAATTACAGCATACAGGTCACAATATTGCCTGAGACATGTCGTGTTTTGCGGTGCCGTCACCCATTCCGCTTTCCCTGCTGACAGACTGCAGCCTCTGGGCAAGTTTCATTAAAAACACTGAAATGATGAGAATAAAATAAAGTAAGTATCATCAACTCTTTCTCAACTGCAATACCTGTATGAGGGGTATCTAAATGAAGTCAGGGGTGTGTCCCATTCCCCTCTGCACAACATCTCTGAAGAGGTTTACAGATGTTGCCCACTCTGCCAGCTGCAGAATGCAGTTCATGAAAAAACTATCTAATGCTCTTTGGCAGCGTGAGCATAACCCTGGTCCTGGTGTTTTCAGTTAAGTCTTTACGCAGTCTCTTCCTTAGGTAAGAAGTTCACTCTTGCTCCTATAAAACACTGTTCCTGGGAAGCACTGAGCAAGATCTTCAGCTGCAGGAAGGGGCAGGCATGCAGGGCTGAAAACACCCAGCGCTGGGTGAGCTGCTCCCTTCTGCCTTTATCTGGGAGCACAGGCATTTTGAAAGCGCCTATCTGCCCTAACACGTCCTTCAAAGGAGTGCAGTATCTCCCTGCACCAAAAGCTGAGTGACGGAGGCTGCAATAGCCCTCAGAGATACCTATCATGCCCCTCCCGTGGTGACACTCATGTGGACGGGCGATCAGCATCCTCGGAGCTTGCGCGAAGCTCAAGACGTGGCTGTGTACTCAGCCACACCAGTGACACAGGGTGTTCCCCACCTTCAAGAGCAGATTACTGCGTATAGCTACACACTTGCTTACTTGGACCGCGATCACATTTAGACATGTGGCACAAGGGCACACTCCTGAGCGGTTTGTTCTGACCAAACACGCTGAACGCGGTAGGGATGTACGTGGACCTCGCCGACACTCGGCTGTGTTCGGGTCGGAGAGCACACGTGTCTCTAACATTGCCAATACTCTATTAAGGCTCAGCCCATCTCTTCCGAACACCAGTTTCTAAACCTCATTATTCTATATGCTGAGTAGATTTCCAGCTCTGACTTTATAGGCCAAAACACTTTTTCTGGAATCTTTTAAAACTGCTCAGATGATTTTCACAGGAGGGACAAACACTTTTTAGGACCTAACAGTCTGTTTCTATTCAAATTCCTCTCTAACAGCTTCCATTTAGAGGGGAAATCCCTCTATTGCCCGTGAACTGTGTTCTCTAGCTGGGTAAGCAATGTTCAATCCAACACCTTTTGCAATTCTTACAGTTCTACCTCAACCTTAGGACCATCCCAGCATGAGACTAGTTCTACCATGCGATTCACATTTCTATGGCTTAGCCAGGACTCCAAAACCCATCAGTGAGAAGCAAGCTTGGTACTGCCACATCAAGTGACTTCTCCATCACTGGCAAAAACGTGTTGAGGTGAAGCTGGTTTATTTGGCATCAATGATGCTGTATGGTCAAGCCAAATGAGGAACTCTGGCTTTGCATCCATCTGCCAAAAGTGCAGTATATTTAATACACGGCCCCCAGAAGGACAATAAAATGGTCTGCTAGAACTTCTCTGACAATTCTCCAAGCATTGTATTAGCTGGACTGTAGACATTAAAATGTTGATCCTAAGAATACAAGGTAATAAACCACTTTTAAATGACCAGGAAAGCTGCCTTGTAACACACATTAAGCAGTAAAAGTGTATTTTCCATTAAATTAATCAGATTAACAATGTTGCAAGAAGTCATGTGTAGGCAGCATGAACTTTTCCATGTCAAAGTTACTATGACAACTGGATAGCCTGGATTCGTGGAAGAGATGACGGTATGAGACGATTTAAACGAAACCTCGTGTAACTGCGATGACCAAGTCAATTCTAATGCTTTCCCTTGAAATGATTCTTCTGTTTCTTCACAACAGAAAGGGTTTAACTGGAAGATCACACAAGAACCGAGAACTGTAACACACAGATCAATACAGTCTATGAAGTAAGTTTACAAACATACCAAAGCGACTATTTTGTAATCTCTACTCTTCGGTATTTCAAAACCATGGCCGGGAACGGGGCTGCCAAAGCACACGAGGAACAGTCTGAAAACTGCATTTAAAAGGGGCTCCTCGAAAGTGTCATCTTAGACAAGCGCCTTTCTGAAAAAGTTACTGACAAAGCTCTGGAACACACACAGCATTCTATGTATAAATACACGTGCAAATGCAAATATTGGGAAAATAATCGGGATAAAAGCAGGTACAAACTTATGAAATTCACTTTCAAAACATACATACAAATAATCCAGGCTAATGAACAGTAAAGGTTAATAAATATACTTGTTTCAACATTAATGCAACAGTACCGTGTATTTTAACAGCAGACAATTGCAGAAACAATTTGTGTGGAAGCATTAAAAATTAGCAGAAGTGAAAGACTATTTTTCTTAAACGCCTTGACTCGCTATCCTTGTCTTTAAATTAATACTCCGGATTCCTGGAACATGTTTTCAAGGCAAACGTGAGGAATTTTAACTGAGTGACTACTGGCAGTCACGGGAATTTCAGAGTGCTCTGAGAATGTGCTCATTCATTGATACACCGCCCACGGTGCTGCCTCGCCTCTCCTTAATTAACGCCTATATTTGTTACAGAAATTAGAGCAACAGCGGTGCATATTTCAAAGGTGCGGTCAATCCCAAGTTGTGACCTCGCGCTTATCTCATCACGAGGCTGCGGCTGTCAACTTTATTGCCTTCAGACACGTCGGCATCGCCATACGGCCCCGCCGCCGGCGGTTCTCCCCATGGAAGGGCTTTTCCGTCGGCGTCACCAGCGGGACGTCTCCTACCGCTGACATGGCTCAGGCGCACGTTTGCAGCACTGGCCTTTTAAAAAGTCAACCGTCTAAACTGGGCAGTGACCAGATCAAGCCGCAGTTATACAAGAAGCGAGGAAATATTATGCAAGACCACAGGAAGTCAGAGGAGACAGCATTCTGGGCAGGCCTGGCAAGGAGTCTGTGTGAACTCCAGCGAACAAGCAAAGCTCGGTCCTTGGCGCCAAATTCAGCAGCGAACATTCCCAGCGCTGCAAAGGATAACACTCCCCATGTTTTTGCCAGTGGGCTACATTCCAGGACGCCATGTACCTGATGAGATGCAGATAAAGCCGGGTCTTATTTTTCGCCAAGTCTTCATTTATTTTTAAAATTTGGGGTGTATTTTTGTACAACATTTGTTAGAAGTGGCAAACTATTTTATACCACTTGTTCTTATGCTCCCTGTAATTTCAACTACAGTAAGTGACCTACAAAGAAAACGTTTGGCAGAAGCCTCATTTTTACCACGCATCTTGCCCATCTCTGCCTCGAGGTCCTCTGCTAATCGGATGTGTGAGGGTTATGGATTGCTTTTCCCTTGGCCTTTTGGAACGAACACTGCAAAAGGACTTGGCGCAAAAAGATGACACCCACCTCACACACAAGTGTAGTATTTTATTTGCTTCCATGCAGAAAGTAATGGAGGTTTTATTGCATTTGAGAACTACTTCATCCAGGTCCTACTTGGAGATGACACCCATTAAAATGCAGCAAACTTTATTTCCAAAACAGCTGAAAAAGTTGGCCTTAATCTGGCAAACCTTCATCTTGCAGTACACGAGCTCAGAGAAGTTTTATGCTTTGTTCTAGGATTCACCTTTAAAACGTCAATGATAAAAGGTTGGAGGTGGGAATCCGTTTTGAGGTTCACACACACATGCTGCCAAATAAGAAGCGCAGCAGGCGAAGTCTTACACAATACAAAACAATTATCAATTGTGATGAGCGTAGACAAAGCACTCTCAAGAGAATCTATTTTATGTTTGTAATCACCCTCAAAAAAACACACAATAGCGCTCTCCTTCCAGCAAATACATAATCCAAACAAACACCAAACAGTAGTGCTGCCTCGATGGGGGGAAGTGATTCTGAGAAGTATACTAGATTTCCAGTAGATACCGATTGCCAACGCCAATGAACCCATTTTAAAAGTTTTCGTCATTACCATTGCTTATGAGAACAACAAACTTACACAACTCTTATCAAGAGATTCCCATCTTCCCCACAGTTTGCTCATTCAATGGTTACCATAACCTACCACCTTTGTAAAGCAACTAAACAAGCACCACAGCAACACAGGAAAATGAAAATGTCAGTGGTGACAATGCCACCATTGTTACCACCAGTATAACAATGCCCAAAATTAGTCACGAGCCTGACGACCAACACCAAAGGCACATGCAGTTGGACCTCTCCAACCAAAACAGACCTTTCTACAGCTGGATCCAGAGTTAAAGCTCTCCAGAAGCGCAGTTGTTTCCCCAGTTGCAGACAGCAATTTCTGTCCAGCAGAAAGAAGTCCAGCTGCACTTCTTGGGGCCCAAGTCAAGCATACGCTGGTGGGTTTAGTGTGGCCAGTCTAAAACATCTCGCAGTATCAAGTGCTAGTATTAATTACAGTTGCACAGCAGTTTCTTCATCCAAAACCAGTAAGGTCTAAGCACCCTGAAACACTCAGAAATGTCCAGAGTGAGCAAGGAAAAACATTTTATCTCTATCTACTGCTACCAAACAGCAAGGCAAATAGCTCACAGAAAGTTTTTAAAACACCACAAGAGCTAACGAGTGAACCACGCTACAAAGCAATGAGCTGTTGTACCAACAAGGACAATTTGGGTTGAGGGCTTCCCTTTATCTTCCTTCACGTACAGCTTCACCATATGTCCTACATAAGCAAACTAAACACTTTCAAAACAGAGGGCACTGAAATAGATTTGCCCACCAAGTATTTCCTTCCTAGGACTTTGTAAATCAGAACTGACTTCTGAGACAAATACCAGTACAGGAACAGGTGCTTGCCCTGCTTTCCTCATACCTTACCAAGTGTTTGACTGTATTATTTGCTTAATCCACTGGCTAACTGAAGTAGAATCCAAGAGGAATGTTCGTGAAATTCCCTTTTAAGAGGGATAAAGGCTCACACTACACCCGGTAGGTATTTTCACAAAGCAGTACTCAGAAGGTACTGAAGTCCCTTCAGTTCCCAGGCAGGAACTCAACCCCATTTTGATAAAAGTTCTAGACCTATTACGAGACTTCAACAACTTCACGTCAGCATGATCTCTTAAAGGAACCGATCAGGCTGCAGATACCCTTCCTCCGTCAGCTTCACCTTTAGGTGGACCTCTGCTCCACATTAGCATCGCTCCACCCGAAGTCCTGACTGTTACCTGCAATGCAGACTTCACTCCCTGCTCATTTTATTCCCCAGGTTCCAAGAGCAGTGAAAAGTCACTATTTTCTAAATAAAGACCATTTGCTGTCATCCCCCTCCTTTAAAGTAAATTTTAAAAAGTTTATGGTGGCATTTAGGTTTGGAGGGTGGATGTTGTCCTGTGATTGGGCAGGCAAAGGGAAAGGGGCAGTGTCATACAGACAACGTGGCTTCTTGCATCGTGTTCTTCAGGGCCTGCAGGTACAGCATGCAAAGCTGCCAATAAAAACCTGTGTAAAATGTTAGGCTTTCCTCAACGTCTTGTCCATGAAGACCAAGCTTGCTCCATCTTCAGGCCTGCTCTGCCACCCACATGCAGAAGCCTTAACGCGACTGAAACCCACGCCAGATTAACCCTGTAATTCAGCACTGCCTGCCTTCCTACTGAACTCCCCATCTGCAGAGAATACTGGGTTTGGTGGGACAGTCAAACCCTCCTTTTCGTTCTTATTGCCCCATGTTGCTCACTGGCCTGCTTCATGATGAAATCCGAAAGAAAAAGGGGGTTTACCACCTCCCAGACACTTTCTGGGCGTCACAATCCACTGCCACCACCACCCCATCTCCTCAGTTGCTCAGGGCACTTAAATAGCACTTGGATCTTACACAACACAAGGGCCAAATTCAAAGGAGAAGCAAATGAAGGCACAGGTCAGCCATCAGCACGTGGGCGTAACCTACATATTGAGGGATAATACGGAGTGGTGCGGTAAAGAGAGCAAGACACCCCCCCCGTTTAAGCATTTGAGTTAGGTTTATCACACAAGCTTCTTGCCAGCATCACTATAGCTCCGTGTTTGGCACAGAACTAGAAAAAGCCTACATTAAAAAGTTTACAGTCTAAATAAGACACACAAAGGTGGAAGGAAGGATATACCAACATTCCAGTTTCCCAGACTGGGGAGCGAGGATAGTGATGGAAATCAAACACCACATCCAGGCTATGTTACCGACCCAATGCTCCCAGTCCCCAGCGGGACAAAGAGCCGGAGCCGAGCGAGAAGGGCTTTCAGAAAGGATGTGGTGGGGGAAGGCGACGGAAGCAGCAGCTGCAGAGACCAGAACTGCTTGCTGAAGCTGCTGTTCAGCAGCCAGGTCAGCAAGCAGATGCTGCTTTCACAGCCAGCTCTACTGAGAGCGGCGAACAAGCTCGAGAGACAGAATCCAGAACAGGATTGCATTCAGCTTTGCTGCACTTCAGCCCAGGTCCCCATGCCAAAGAAGCTTTGTTCAGGCCAGCCGCACAGTTAACAAACAAAAGTAGGGTTGGGGGGTTTGTTTTTCTTAAATGGGAAATAATGGGTGTTTCGAAACACCAGCATTAAGTTTCCCTCAAGATATCTGCACTTGCTTCTATTTCATTTTCAAGCCAGCACATGCCTAAGCGAACAGGATAGTCCCCTTTTGTGAATCATTGGGAACATACGTACAGCTTTGCTGTTACATAAAAGCCAGTAGCAGCGTTAAGACAACTTGAGCACAGAAAGGATGTTCCCGTAAAAACGTCCCTCTGATTAGTAATGGCAATAAACATCCTTCACATCATTTTCAGGGGAAAAGCCGAGAACTGGAGTTATTAACAGTTACTGATAATCTAACAGCTGCAGCACATAAACAGCCCACCCACAGCTGAACCAAACTACGTTCCATCAGTCAAATGAGAAACCTTCCTCCAAATCACACATGTGGAAGTGTATTAAGCAATAAAGGGAGTTACCCCCTACCCCCAAATGTCTACCTTGTCTTAAAAATGTAAGTAATGACGTTCTGTTAAGACCAGACATCATCATCTTGGCTAGATGGGGTATTGGTTTCCTCCTCTGCAAGCGAAGGTCATCCATCTCGTGTGCACAAGTGGGCAAATTCCAACTCTGCATTCCCCAATGCAGCAAGTCAGCTTAAAGGACGATGGGTTGCCTGGGTCAATGTGGCAACACTGGAAGAAGTGAACCAAGAGCTACATTTGTCATGGATTTCCTTTGTGACACAGGTTGCCATTAAGGAGAGATGGGAAAAGCTGGGGACAGCGAGAGCCCAGGGTAAGCAAAGCCTCGCTGCTCCTCCAAAGACAGCTCTTCCCTCCTGGTGAGGGCAACACGCAGAGGCCATACCCAAAGCCTCTCCCCTTCAGACACCTGGGCAAATGCAGCCTTCTCAGAAGCATCACCTCACAAGAGCTCTACAAGAAAAATACCAGAAGCTTTTCTCCCAATTTCCAGTCTTTTCTCACAAAGGAGGCAACAGAGTCCTTAGAAAAAATCCTGGAGTGGAGTTTAGCTATAATTGGTCACTGGATTTGTATTCCAGAGAACTACTGCCTAGGGAGTTGTGGCATGATAAAACCGCTTAATGTTGAATTTCTTCACACACGTGTACGTGTGATGCTGCCATTCCATAGATAATTCAAAAAACATTTTTGTTCTAAGCAAGCTTCATATCAGCTTGAAGTCAATGCTGTCCGTGTTTACCTAAGAGTCTGCAGACACCGTCAGCTCCATCAGCTGACAAGTATGTGATTTCATCATAGCAGCGTATAAACACCTAACACCACATACGATCTCAGAAGATATTCTGGTATTTGCCACAAGTTTTGGATATAAATTGCACGACAGCTGTAAGTTTGGCACATTCCTAGCAACATTCCCCACTTACAAAGGCAGAAATAAAGGGGTTTTTTAGTATTTGTTAATGTCACAAAGATCTTTGAAGTATTGTGACCACAAGTACCCAATAAGACCAAGAATTTACTGGCAGAGAGGGTGATACAATTGTGAATGAATGGACAGGGCTGGAAGACCAACACCAGCCAGGAGAATGTCCCAAACACAAGGACTGAATAGGGCTGCTTTGTAGTTTATCATACAAATGCAAGCGCAAATGACAACTGCGATACCAGCAGTTTAAGTACCTTTTTATGGCAGTAAAGACCTTAGACATGCTAATGGTGAAACAAAATACAAGGAATGTTCTTTAAAGCACTTCCACTACCTTTATAAAAACTGCCTAATAACCATCCCACTTCATACTTCCTTCAGCTTATTAACCCAAGCAAACACTTACCTTCCAAGCAGACGAACGTATCTTAAAGGAAAAATAACATACAGTAGCCTTTGAGCACTATTAGACGACTTGCACCAAAACTTCCAGCTCTTAATGGATTCCCCCCGCCCTAAGTTAGAAAGTTCATAAGGCCTCCGACATCGTACGTTAGAACAACTTTCCTTTTGAAGAAAAAGAAGAGCAATAGGGCACATTTTCTGGATTTCATAACACTTATTTGGTATGAAATAACACAGACTAAGGGACTCAGAAGCTGAGGAGCTGAAGAAAACGCGTGCACTAGGCCAAAGGTGGGTATCACCTGGGATCACCGTATTTCAAGATATTATTATATCTGTTACTTAAAGCAGCAGCTTTCCTGGGAAAGGCAAACATTTCTATCTCTCACCATACACAGGCAGGTTTTCAAGAACGTGACTCTGAAATTATCAGTCCTTTGAGAACAACCAAGCCAGAAGTTCTGTAACACGCTCTGTTCCTATCTCCCGCATTCTAACTTCCCTGTTTGTCCTATGAGGAGCCAGTGACGTGGGCCGGGGGTAGGGAGGACTTTTATTGCTGTGTTCCCATTATACCAGTGTCTTTAAAGAGCTGTTCCCGCAACCAAAGCTAGGAGACCTTTGCCATCGCCCCGCCACGCTTCCTGCCTAACCCAACCCAAGGACCACTACATGTGTTCATCAGACCTGTACCTTGTTTAGCAATTGCAGTTTTTGAAAGGCTAGGACTGTTTGGAGGTCAAGGCCTCAAGAGCGGGGGCTTATGAGTAGTGTAAAAGGAATAACTAATATTTTGGTTTAGCAGATCAAGTCTTTCTGAAAGGAAGACAGGAACTTGATTGAGGTCAAGCCACCAAACCAGACTCACATATGTGTCTCGTGGCTTTCAGTAAAACAAAGAATATCTGGAAAAAAAAACACAATTGAGTTATATACCAGAAAAGAAAGGAGAAAAAAAAAAAATCTTTAAATTAAAGAGAGGCTAAACATTGCTTAAGTCTCATTCAAATTAATTTAAAACATTCCGTTTCAGATTAGCAATGTGGTGCAACACTGGGATTCGGAAAGTTTATTAAAATAAAGGTAAATCTAACATGTTTCATCAGTCTCAAAATGTTTTAACAATTTCTCAATCCCATCCCATCATTTCAGTCTAACAATAGCTTTTGTTTCTCCTGTGCTCTGCAAAACTATTTCCCAAGAAAATATTTATTATTACAAAAAACATTCACCCCACCGACTGCATCTGCAGCTCTGCCAGTGCCCAGTAACCCATTGTTCAAAACTTGCACCTTATATCCTACCTTCATTTGCCCAACTCTAACCAAATGTATTTTGATATATTAGATAATGAGTAACAAATATTTGCAATAGATTAAGTTCATGTTTCAGTAGTTCCAAATAGTTTCTAAATGATCCTGGTAATCTTATTACACATACACCTCCAGACAGACTGCTTGCTATCGAGTGCCATGAGTTACACCCACATGATTCATCCGAGAGTTGCTTGGTTAAAAAAACCAAAAAAAAAAAAAAAACAACCAAAAAAACCCCATCCACGACCCTCCACATATGCCTTCTAATTTTAGCCTCTGCTTTGATAACACAATTTCCTCAAACAAAAAGGGAGGGTTGGACTGCTCACACTCTTCCAGCTCCCAAATGGTACTTGTAAAAGTAGTTGAACGTACACAGTATTTCATATCCAATATAAAGGGATGCTGCAGTGCTGCTGTTCTGCCAGAGCTGTGGAGGAGGTGAAAGCAACAGGGAATGAGTGATTTTTGGAAAAAAATTACAGCAGACCACAGAGCGTACTGTAGGACTTGGCACTCACGTCTTTTCTGTAGAAAAAAAGAGCAGGGCAACCCACTAGAGCACGGGACCCAAGGCTGGGCATGCACATCACCCACATCCCCCACAGGTACGGCTCCTGCTTCCAGCAACAGCCCCTATGCCAAAGGCCACAAGACAGCCAGGATGTTAAACTGGTCATGGGCAAGGCAGCATGGAAGGTGAGAAATGGTGTCTCACGGGATATACTGGTCATCGGTGCAACCCGCGCCACGGCAGGGAAGAGCTAACGGCCACGCCAGTGTGAAAGGGCCCAGCAGAAAGGCTGTTTTTTGGTTGGGTTTTTTCCCCCCAATTCAAAGAAACTTTCGGTAGGTTTGCCACGAGCCCAGATCAATAAGAAATAGCATCATCTGCCTATCACCTAGTTCATAAATACATCCTTCATTTTATAGATCCGAAGACCTGAAGCAGACACTTGTGGAGGAATCATGATTCTGTTGACCTCAGCTTCATCTTCGTACGCTGTAAATTGAGCGCTGCATTTACAGAGCAGACGAGTGACCTCATGGCCACTACACCTAGTTGGAAAAAAGCAGCCGACAAGATGTACTAGTTGCTGCGAGTTATCTTCAGATCGGAGCGGGGCAATAATTCTTAGGTTCACTGATGATACAGTACAAAACCAACCAACCAAACCCCAGCCAGATCCCGTCAATGGCCACAGCCCGGTTGTTCTCTCCGCCACAGTCCTGCCCTACAGCCCGCTCACATTCTGCCCTGGAGTTTTCAGTCAGGTAGGACCCAACGGGATTTAAGGGCAGGCCTCAAGAAGCAGGAGCTTGAGGGGTAGCCAGGCACGGGCAAGACACATTTTTAGAGGTTTATTTCTCCTGTATCTCGTTGGAAACACCACTAAGTTGTTGAGATCTTTTTGGAAAACAGTTTGGTTCTACAGATTCTCCACAAATACTTAAGATTAAAACACACGCTGCTTAACGCTTGCTTGAAAGCGGATCGCTACGTGAATACACACACAGCAGAATGAAGAAGAACTTGTAACTTGGGGGATGCATTAGGAATGAAAACCGCTAAGGAGTTGTATTATCCTGGTTTCATCCCACCTGAGAGCAGAAACAAAACAAGTGTTCTTTCCTCCCGCCCAGGCGCACAGAGCTTGTTCATAAAGCTGCAAGAAGCCGGTATTGATCGTACACCCACAGGCTAACACACAGCGTTTGCAAAGTTTCCCAATTTTTCAAATGGAGGTAACATTTGGAGGTAACAGCCGATGCATTCCCCGAGTCAAAGAAAACTGCTGATTCCACATATCCGCACACAGAGGAGGGCCAAGACCAGGGCATCTCTTTGACTGAAGATCAGACATAAAAAAATCAACTAAAGCAACTTTGCTTCTTGTCTGGCAAAACATTTGATGAGTTTTTATAGAATGGAATATTGAATATTTGCCGTGTCATGTAATGCAATGGACAGAGAAGCGTAGCAGAGAGGTGATCCAACTCCATACCCTTTGTAGTAACAGCCGAGAAAAATGAAATTACAAGTCTAACTGTTTTAAGACCTAAATACGCCCATTTAATCAGAATTTATTATGGTAGATTTTGTTTCAGCTAAATTTTCTAGACCTATATAAAGCCACAGAGGAAAGAAACAAAATCATAATTAGATTTGAGCTCAAGAAAAGCATAATTAAATGAAAGTTACCTTGGAACATTAGTCATTTATCAGCCAGTTGGCCTACTGTACTTCTTTCATCTACTTTCCAAAAGCACAGTAAAACAGTTTCCCATTTGATGTACTTCAGAAAGAGTCTCCATGAAAAGTAGCCTTGTCAATTTAAGAAAGCAGTTATTTTTTCTTACATAAGCAGTCAAGATTTTATCCTCAGCAGATAACTACTTCATTATATTGCTTTTTAAGCAAGTGGAGCACAAGAATGATAAATGAGAAAAAAATTGCCAGCTGCATAAACGGAAATGCAAATACGGTTATTAATTTAAGAGAAGGGATCTGTCAGCCTTGTGCCAACTACTAGGAGTAAAAGTATTTGCAACTACTAAGATACATGTGACACTATGAATATTGGAGTAATTAACAGAATAGCATTTCACAAATAGTTTTAGAGGAGTAAAACTATTCCATATATCCAAATTACTTTTAAATAGAACCTGCCTGTCTATTGCTCATTTCCTTACTCTAACGTTTAGCCTAATTCTCACTTTTATAAAGATTACACACTGGAAAATAATAGCAAAAAGTTCAATATTTGAGGTGTTCTGCCTGCGCTCCCACACCTAACAGCAGCTCCTGCTTGGAATTGGAAACCAAGAATACTTCATGTTTATGAATCCACCATAATAAAAATCATAGAAAGGCAGAGAGCTCCATCTTTGATACTCATGAGGGGTCTCCTAAATTAGCAGCATAACCCCAAAACTCTTACTATCAGAGTACCTCCAAAACGCAACATATTCCCGACGACAGGATTGGGCTAAACACAAGCAGAGCCAGCCCCTGCGGTGTTCCTGCAAAGCACCAATCCTCAGAAGAGAAGCCCAGGTAACCTTGGGAGGATGGTACACGCCAGGAGCACCGGCACTGCGTGCCGCTCCCACAGCGAAAGCCATTCGGTTAAGCGCAGATGCTTTGGCTCCACAGCAGCAAAGCCACAGCAGCTGGGCAGGAGCCAGGCTTTCCCAAACAGGCCAGGACGCCAAGTCCGAGCTCAGCCCAACCTCCACTATGTGCCATTGCCGGCCAAGAGAGACATCGAGGCACACGTGCAGCCTGTCTGTCCTCACGCATGTGCCCTCGGCCACCAAAAGCCCTTTCCACATCTGTAGACGTACAGAAAGGGCAATGAATGCAGCAAGCAGAAGGGGCAAAACCAACGTGTGACGAGTACGAGTGGCCAGAGTCATTCCAGAAGACCTGCAAGCTGTGAAGTGCCTCTATTTTCAGTGCTGAAACCTAAGTCCCAGTTGTTTAATGCTAACATAGCATAAACGTGTGCTAAACAGCCACTTTGAACAGATTGTTCGCCATGAATTCAGGAGATTGCATTTCCTTTCGGTAACTCCAAATAAGAAAAATTTTAAGGACAGATGTTAACACAGAAGCAAACAGAAGTAATTTAAATATGTGAGTGATGTGTGGGGAGGTGTTGAGCAATAACAAAACTTGGAACACTTTTTCTTATGAAGTCGAGTAATCTGTGCAACAGTCCGTGAAGGAAAGCGTTTACGGCTCCATCAGCTGAAGTGCATGAAGTGAGGTTTACAAGAACAACCTACGCTAGCCAACGGATGGACAAGCTCATCTGATTCACCACTGCCACGGAGTAACACGCAAGAGGTAGAATTCCTGACAACAGTGACGTACCTCAAAACAAAAAGAGTTCTGGATGGAACCGTACGTTTCCCAAAACCAGCAGTTTAACACCTTGGCACATCCAAATGCTCACGTTTCCTGGCATCCCACTTACATCCATTAACAAAATGCGACCACCTGAGCTCTGGCGAGCGGTGCTGTCATTCCTCACCTAGAGGAAGAGCGGCCAAGAGTGACCTCAGCTTGGCAGAACCACTCTCCTGAAGCAGAGGTCAGGGATAAACTGAGGCACAGCGTCCTGTTACAGGGGCTCAACATCTAATAAAGCCCAAAGTGAAAGGGCAGTTGAAAGCAGTTACCTAGTCAGTAACCAGGAGGAACCCTGTTTGTTTACTATTAGGACCAGAAGAAGTTAAACAGATTAATATAACATCTCACTGTTAGGGTCACAAAACAGAACTGTATAATTATACCGGGACCACTGGTACAGAATCTCCTAATTTTGGTTTATTTTTCATGCAGCTGGAAAACAAACACAAAAATCCCCAAACACTACAATTGAGAAGGTGAAGGAAAACACTGCATCCTACTCCGTGGTACCGCACTTGTCCTGAGCCTGCTCCCAAACGTGTGCTGTCATACATCCAGGACAGTCCCTCAGCTTTCGCTATTCTGCTAAAATGCATTTTCCACTTTTACTCCACCTTCTCCCAGTTTTTGGCATTCTAGGATTCATCAAGGCTTTGTATTTGAGACTATGCAGATAATTCTTTTTTAATTAAGTTAAAATAGTAACCCCATCGATCTCAACTCAGTATCTCAGACTAACTTTAGATGTGGGAAATCGGCCTATTGAACGTATTAGAACATTTGTTCCCAAGGAAGCAATTGCTCTTTTCTATTGACAGAGCTTCAAATGAGAACCTGAGGATGCTCAACTTGAACAGACCACTAAAAGAATTAAAGATTATCTTCCACAGAGCATCTGTTTTAACAGCGAGGGAACTGCTCCTCTGAACACATGCCCCAGAGCTGCCGGTGAATGTGGTAAACCAGCTGATGACCCCCCCACCTTTCCTCCCTGAAACTGATTTATAAACGCTCTTAGCGACCCGGGTTAGAGTGCCGAGCTGCCTATCTGGGTAGAGATCAAGCAAAGACGATGGCAACTGTTGAGTTCAAGGCAATAAATCTATTCTATAATAGCATTAGAAAATCATCAAAAATTAAAATAAATTCTTTCTTCAATAGGCTGCACAGGGGACGTCCCCAGCAGGGACGTACAGACAGACAGGGAGGCACAAACACACCTCTCGAATCTCTCACCTGATGCTCCCTCAGTTCTCCCCCAAACATTAATTTTCACAGCGATTCCCTGAGCCAGATAACAATTAGCCTGCTTCGGAGAGAGCCAGAGAACTGTCACTGGATCGTCACGACATTTACGTAATGTCAGTGACGGAGTCGGGACGAGCGCTCCGACTTTAGTCCTGTGAAGCTTCTGTGCTGTACTTGAAGAGCATTTCCACAAAGCCCTCAGCGTGCTGGCCGCGAGCTGAGGCAGCACTCCAGCCCTCCCCGTGGGTGAAACTACGAGCTTCAAACTGAGGAGATGAAGAGTGCCTCTCTAAAGAGAGGTAACACAAAGGTATCTGTTCAATACACACGCTACTTCGCTCTTCTCGTTCCTATAAACTACTACAACGTATTTTTATCATTTTTTTACTCTCTTATGGAACACAGGAAGACAAAAAACATACCCATCATTTTATACCCAGCACAGGAGATCAATACCTAGGACAAAACACACTTGGACAACTGTTTAACCGTAACACATCCGTGTTTGGTAAACTGAGGCGAGCTACATGGAACACGTATGGTTTGTACTACAATACTTCCCCTGTGACATCGTCATAGTGTGACTCAATAAAAAAGGAGCTATTGTACAAACAAAAAAACCAGCGTTGAGAGCTTAGTGCATCAGCAACTGGAAAGTACTCATGACAAATAAAAAGACAAAACTCTTAACCTCGAAATTACATCGTTTATAACACAATCTACAGTCAGAACTGCATCAGTAACGCTCAGCCCTGTGACTGCCTGCCGCACAAAACAGACCTAACAAATAACCTGCTGTGAGACTTCTTCGGACCTTTATTCACTTGCTCAGCCATGTCAGTGCCCTCGCTCGTCCCCAGCAATTGTTTATAGGCTTGGAGCCCTGTCCAGATACTTCTTAATCTTCACCTGTAACTTCTGCATTAGGGACGGTGAGTTTTGCTTTGACTTTCAACCTCAAGAACCAACAGGAAAATAAACTCTTTGATGCAACTACAAAAAAACTCAACCAACCAACCAACCAACAAAAAAAAAACCCCCAAAACAAAAAAACAAAAAAGAAAACAACCCCAAAACACCCCACCACCTACTAATCCACTTTTATTCCCTCTGGAAGGTTCATGACGGCAGTATGGAAATGCCTGGCTTTACATCCCCTCCAGCGCGCAGGGGCTGGTGAAGGGCAGCGCTCAGCCTCCAGGAAAACTTGCTGACAGCTGAGGAACTTCCCGGCTCGGTCGAGATGCGCGACCCCGCAGAACACGGCTCCGGCTTCTGGGGCCGCAGCCAGGCTGAGCCCAGGAGCACTAGCTCTAGACCCCTCCAAAGGACCTCTGTAGCTTGTCGTTACATCCGCGCGACGAAACTTGTTCTACGAAGAGTGCTACCTTCAAAATCCCCATCCTCAACCGAAAAATCATCTCCTCACAACTAATGATTGATAGCAAGCGAGTCAACCCTGCCCCAACGCGCGTTACGGCCGCCCGCAGGGGCGGCGGGCACGGCCCAGGTGCACCTGCCCGCAGCACCCTCCCCTCGCCGCCCCGCCGGGGCCGGCGGCCGCTCCGGACGTGTCGGCCAGGGCAGGGACCGCTTCCCGCCGCGGCGGCGGCGGCGGCTCCAAGGGCGCTGCTCGCCGTGGTGCCGCCCGACGGGGGCAGCTCCCCCGGGCAGGCGCTCCCCGGCTCGGCTCTACCCTCGGCGGAGGGGTGCGGGCTGCCCCGGAGGAGCCCGGCGCTGCTCCTCCGCCAGCCCCCAGTCTGGGCTGGGCGAACTAGAACTCCTGCCGGAGCCGCTGCCGGTCCCCGCAAAAGCTCCGGAGCCCTGGCAGAGGAGCCGCGGCGGTGGGAAGAGCAGCCGCGCCGTCCCGCGGGCAGAGCCGCCGCGGGTGAAGGGGGAGGCCGGAGGCGGAGGACGAGCAGCCCGGAGCCTCGCCCGCGGTGCCCTCACCTTTTCTTCTCCTTGTCAGCTGTCATCGCGGCGGCTGCCGGTCCTGCACCACCTCTCGGGCCGGGGCGTGCTCAGCACCTGCCCGCGGGACGCGGGGGCTCCGCGGGCAGCCGCGGGGTGAGACGAGGGGTGGGTGTCCGGTTCGGCCGGGTCGCCCCCGAGGCGGGCGTACAGTCTCAGGACACTGCCGAGGATTGTACGGCCCGCCCGGGGGAGGCTGCGGCGGCGGCTGCTGCGGGGCAGGAGCGGCGCGGCGCGGGCTGTGCGGCTCGGCACCGCCCGCAGAAAGTTCTCACTTTAAACCTCGGGCCGCCGCCGGCCGCGGGGGCAGGGCCGGCCCCTCCGCCCCGGCCCGGCCCGGCCCCGCCGCCGCGCCCCGGCCAATGGAGGCCGGCGGGGCCCCGCCGCCGCGCCCCGGCCTCTCCGCCCCCGGCACCGGCCTGGCCGGCGGCGCCGAGGGAGGGTACGCGGAGACTCCGCCGCCCCTCCGCCGCCGTTTTAAGTTCTTTAACTTTTTTTTTCTTTCCCCCCCCCCAAGGCGTTGTTCTCGGGGGCGACGCGCCGGAGCGATCCCCGATGTGCGGGATCGCCCCCCGCCCCAGTGCCGCTGGCGCAAAGGGGCCGAGCGGCTGCCCTGCTGCCTCCCTACCGGGTCTTCCTTCCTGCCCTGCTTTTTCAGTTTTATTTTCTATGCCGCACTGCACATTTCAGCCCAACATTCCGCTTTCAGCGCTCCCGGTCGTCGACGGACGGCGCAAGGAGTGCCAAAGCTCACCTCATGCTCGCACCTGCTATGGTTTGCTGCAGATGCTATCAACGTAAATAATAATAGTAATAAAAACCCCCCTCAGTTTGATTTTTATTTATTTCACGCCAACACCACTAACCTCGCTGGATAAGGGTTTACAAGAGTCGTTCTGGGATTGTCTTTCACCACTGTAGAACCTGCAGTCGTAGCCTCCTGTTTCCTAAGGCTTACCTCACGCTTCTGCATCTCAAACCAAAACGCACACCTTGGCATTCAACCACACCAGGTCTCCCATACCTCGGGAAGATGGAAGTACTGCAGGCAAGATGAGCTAAACTATTTATTTAATGGTTATTCAAATTTGAGCAATTTCCCTACGCCATTTCATAGGCTGGTTTGTGTACAATGGGTCAGAGTTTTTCTGGGTTTTTTTTTCCCTTTATACAATATGAATGTTTAAAGAAACACATGTGGGTTTGAATTTGCATATTCTGCTCTGAAAAGAGCTACACATGCTTACACAGCAACAGCCTAATTATGTGGTAACAGTTGGGGTTTTTCTTCTCGTTATACAAGAGAACCTAAACAAAAGAAACCCGCAAATATTTAAAACCTAAGTAAACGCAGCCAAACAGAATTTGTGTATGCAGGACTAAATTTAACCTTCTGGGAATAAGAGAATGCAACAGGATCAAAGAGCCGAGTCACTCATTTCCTAGATTAAATAGACCTCTTCGTCCTTCATTGATCCCTGCTGATGTCAATGCTCCTTGCTGTATCTTCAAGCACTTTGCTTGGATAAACAACTTGCCTTCAAAAATCAGACAAGAAGAGCATTCAGAGCACTACACCTAAACCACGGGGTACATTTCACACATCTCACGTCCAGCCCATTGGCCCAGCTGTTGGCTCTGCCTACGCGGCTTTACTGTAGTTGATTAACAGCCTAAATCTCTTGCTCTCTTGACCAGCGAGGCCTGAAGGTGCTTTGACAACAGGAGAATTCAAATCTCAGCACCACTCCAGAGCCACCACATGTCCCTCCTCTTTGGAGACAGGCTGGTGGGCAACCAGCAGGTCAACGCCCAGCAAAAGCAGAATCTTGCTGCTCTGTCAGCAAGACAGAGTGATTCTCACAGCTCCCTCGCAACTGCAGCTCCTGAAGTTGTCTGCACTATTATTTCTGGCTGCTGAGCTCCGCATCTTGACCACGAGCAGAACAAATGGCCTGTCTTCTGGAGCTTGCTGGAGGCATTAATTCCCCCTCTTTCCCACAAATATTCGGGGAGGGAAAAGATCAAGTATATCTTTATTAGTGCTGTCATAATACTTGATGCATTCTATGACAATAAGGGACACCACAGCACCTGCAGGGATGCAGAAAATTTTCTCTTTGCTGGACAACAGTAGAGAGAATCACATCATTTCTTTCTCCAACGCATCTCATTACTGCTTTGATCTCCTTTATGGTCAGTCAATATTTATTAACAGCAGTATCCACCCTAAGGTGGACTTTCTCTAATCTTAGACTACTCAGAAGCTTTGATAGGAGCCACACCGTGAACACATTTACTCTACAAACATGCATTATTTAAGCTGGAGGACATGACAACGGCCAGGAAAGCCAAGAAAAACCTCAAACTGACAGTGACCAGTTTGTCCTCTCAATTACTGTCACCGTTGTAAGGGCTCTTTCTGTTTTGTGTTCCCACATTACTCCTTACATTTTATCTTGCATTTAGCTTAGGAGGTACAACTCAGAGAAAAGCTCATGGAAGGGGAAAAAGTACTCAGGAAACTTCATGAGCTAAGCTTAGCCAGGGGCCAGCTTCTGTTTTCCCCCCTCACCAAGGTTTCCAGCAGAATCAACATAGTAGATGGGGCTTCCTTACTCTGGGAGGTCAGAGAAAATACAAGCGGTAATGTCATCCACCCTGTTGTGAAATGATAGACGACCCACATTTCTCCTATGAGAATTATTCTAGAGATACTCTAAGAAAAAAAACTCTAAACAGAGTTTTTGATTTCCTAAAAGCAGCCTTCAGGTGAGGTATTTGAAAAGAGCCAGTAACATCTGCCAGGATGGCAGGTGGGTTCTTGAAGGGTCCTTAAGTCTGCAGGGGACCACTGAGCTTAATTGCGTTTGGACTAGGCTCTAGGGGAAAAACCAAACAGAAGGCTTACCAAAAAAAAAAAAAACCAAACCAAAAAAACACAACACCCAAACGGCGTGTGAGCAATTTTCACAACCCAACCTCAAGTTTAAACTTTAAATTAGGAAACCTGTGTATGGTGGAGACTGGGTGCCCGGTGCTTGGCTCACGCTCCTGCTGTTCCCAGGCAGGAACACGCCATCAGCCAAACCAGAAGCCGGCAAGCTCCTGATGACTGCCGTGCGTTCTGAAACACATCACCGACTGAGGACCAGTTATGCTGCTTTGTTTTGTCTCAGGATGTGCGTATGTATGGAATCAAGCATCCAAACCAGGGCTTGCACCAGTCTGCCTGCACATGGCTATCCTGAGCAAAGGGAAAGCAGCTCTAGTACTCTGTTACGTGTGCGCGCTACTGGCACCTGGACTGACAGAAGAATACACGGAAGTTCAACACTCTGGACCAGTTACTGCTCCAGAGTAGTCAGAAGAAAACACGGATACTCCATCCCTTGCAGGCACAGCATTATGATTATTTTTAAAATTAAAAGCAGCTACTAAAAACAGACTGTTGAGAAGACAAAGTGTTTCCGATTCACTAGCAATCCCTGCTCATTTGCTTCTTCTGGCTCCTCAATACTGCAGGAAAGTAGGACAAGCAAAAAGTTTATGCTTGTAATAACAAATAATGACATTATGGGTAATAACAAGTAACGACATTATGGGAAAGGGGAGAAAGGAGAGCCCTGTTACTGCACCACAGCTGATCCTCTGAAGGGAAGAGACAGGATTCCTCCCTGACTCCTACCAGGATAAGTTACAGTCATGGAACATGCATTACACATGGTGGCAAACGGGACACAAAACCATCAAACTTGGGGTTAATTTGTTCGCAGGAAAAACGTGAAATGGATAAGCTCAATAAAACCCAAAAGGTCCGTGGGAGAAAGCACGGACTACTCGGATGGAGATACCAAAAGACGCCTGAACCGAGGCAGGGAGAATACACGCTGCCCAGGCAATACTGGACCAGTCAGCTTAAAATGTCATTTTGAGGGAATAAATCAAGTTGACTTTGAGATCTTCCAAATACTGAGTGCACACCTTAAGCCAGGCTCACAGATAAGCTCCAGTGTTTTGAGGCATTGATCACTTACAGACACATTCCAGACGTTTCAGCCATCACACTCCCGTGAAAAAAAAAAAAAAAAAGACATGATGGCCAAAATGTTGGGAATGTACCTGTAAATAT
Organism: Bucorvus abyssinicus; assembly: GCA_009769605.1. Lineage (NCBI taxonomy): Eukaryota > Metazoa > Chordata > Aves > Bucerotiformes > Bucorvidae > Bucorvus > Bucorvus abyssinicus. Next base: position 1,822,569 of record CM020045.1, read on the forward strand.
TAAATGGCTTAAAATTACTCAGCTTATCTTTTAGTCTTTTTCAAAATGACATCCTGAGGATGTCTGAGGCCTATCCCAAGGAAAGGTGGTAAAACAAAGAAAACCCAATTACCATAGCGATGTGTTGCAATAGAACCAGCTTCGAAAGAACACGAGTGATGAGTAAGTTCCCAGAACAAACTGCCATCACGACACTGGGAACTATTATTTTGATTTCCTGGGAAAGCTCAACCAAGAAATCAAAGAGAAAACAGATGCAATCCAGCTTGTTAAGTGAAGGTGGCTTTTGTTTTGGGTTTTTCCCTTGACGTTCAATAGATTATTTAGAAATAATACATGTCACGGTTACTTTTTATTTGCCTGTGGAAGGTAAAGGCTGAACACATTTGCTAAGCAGGACCCTGATTCATCGCCTAGAGCGCAAACCACTGCCGAGCAGCCAGAGCAACCACTCAGAAGCCTAAAGACTTCGGGCACAAGTGAGGCTCTAGCATATTTTTGAAAAAAGCTGAAGAGGAATGAGCTTAACCTAGGAATATAGCCTGGGCTACTGCATGCTTTTTGGTACAGAATGCGATAATCGTCCAATTCAGTGAAGATTAACTACAAAGCAGACATGGCTTTCACTTAATTTTCAGAGATCCTTTGGCAGTGTTTCTGGAAGGTAGGCACCGTACAGATAGCTATTACTCTATTTTAACCTAGTTCCTTCACTCTCCATATCACCTGCACTAGCTGTCAGTGCTGGTGTTGGGCACAAGAGGTCTGCAGCCTCTTCCCGCTCCCTGACATTACCCCCAAGATGGAAACACAGGCACAAGATCCACCAGAATTTACTGGTGGTGTTTCACTCAAAGCCAGCAAAACAACAGTAGCATTTAGGGGATGGGAAGGAAAACTATTACTCTGGTTGGATTTTAAAAGCCAAGTTTTGTAGCAATGTTTTTAATACCCATTACCTCCTGTCACCAAGAAACAGTTACCGCAGAGGAGGAAGAGGAGCAAGATAAACTAGAGCAGAATCACCGTGTACCCGGTGAACGTCCAGAGAGATGGGAAGCTGCAACTGACGATTTTTGCAATACTGAAGCTCATACCAATGCCTAGTAGTTAACATTCAGTCACTCAACAAATATTTATTTAGAGACAGTGTAACAAGCCACTGCAGAACTTTGCATTTTAAAAAGAGCCAAGAGATTTTTTTTCATATATAATTTTTTAAAAAATTTATTTTAGGAACCTTAATACCAAAGGCAACACAGCTTTTAAATGTTTTAATCTCTGCTGGTTTCTTCTAGAGGGTTTGCATGGTACACCAGTGATGCTCAAGCCTATATGGACTTTCTGTACAGCAGTGAATTTCCCTCTGCCATAATCCCAGTGACAACTCAGGTTAGAATGAAGCTGAAGCAAGGAGCTCTCCTCTTAATCCCAGCACTAAATGCCGATTTAACCCTAATCCAGGCAAATAGATTTGGGCTTTGTTTTTATTCACCAAAGGCTAATTTACTTTAATGAAGATCTTAAATTACTGATGTTTAACAAAGCCACTGAACCCATTAACCCTGTGGACACTTGTTACCTAAAGAAGGTGACAAATTATTGTAAAACTGCCACAGAATCCTAAATTCTTCAGGCACTGCATTACTAAATGCGAAATCTCTGCCAAAAAAGTACCTTTCCTGAGAGCAGCAAACTGTCCTAAACAGATAAATTCCTTATCACTGCATCCTTGCAAAGAATCACACAGGATTGCTGTAGCTTTCAGACTTCTGGATATTTTCCTTTCATCCTAAAGAAAGGCTGGTTTTTAGTGGGTGAGGTTCTTGGCGATTGAAATCCCAGCCCGAAGGTACCCCTGTACAACTCCAAATGTGTTCTGGGTACTCCAAAACAGTAACCACTCGAGGCAGTCCTGGGTACTCGCAGCGGGTAGCTGTAGCCGCGTCTCCCTTAGCTCCCTCTAAGCCCATGATGAAAACAACTTCCATGAGACTGTGCCCGGGGCAAGAGCCTCACTCAGGCCGCAGAGATGTCGGGGATAGCCTCCCCTACCCAGCACCCTCCCACCGCCCAGACAACAGAGCTGCTCACGAATTGACTCCTCAACAGCCACCCAAGTCTTCAAAGTGCTGGTAAAGTTCACCTTTTTCCCCTTCGCCCTGAAACTGGTTCTGTTTTGGGGAACAACTCCAGGATCCATTTGGCAGAGAGCCTAACATTTATTTCTCAAGTAGAAATATTTACAGCCTCCTAAGCAGCGGTAACATGACATATTGGTGACAGTGATTCACATACAGACAAGGAGTTGGATAGTGGTCCTTCCTTTTCCCCCAAAGCTGGCTCTGTGCTTTGGGGTTTTCCTCCAGGTCTTTGTGCCGCATGCTTTGCGTGAGGCACCTGCTGTCAGTAGTGACCCTGGCCCTGCACACTAAGGGACATTTCTCTTCATGACACTATAATATATAATTTATTATCACGTGCCATTTCACTAAGAAAAAAAAAAAGGGTAGGAGAAATACAGCAACTATTATATCCCAAGTAATTTCTTTCTGTGGGGAAACAGATTTAATTTCATTGCAAGTTGCTTTGGTAAGGGAATGCTTTAACGTTCTCCAAACTGTTAACCCTTGGGTGTCAGCGGTCATAAGGATTAAAACAAGAATGACCATTACAGCTTGCTGCAAATTCGCATTAATGATGTACCCAATATAATTTAATCTACTAGTGAGTTTGGTCACACCACAGACATTCAAATAAGAGCTCATCATCCTGTTTGTGCCTACTCGATATTAAGCAGCAGCACCACTAACAAGGGTAGCTACTTCTACTTCCACAAAGCCAGAGCTGGAGATGACATGAATACCTGTATGTAGTCACTGATTCCAAGTCACTCTTCACTTGTGTTGCTGCAGACAGCTACAGTTTCAAATGTCTGAAAATCCCACCCAGTAACGTGGAAACTGAGATGCTGTTATACAGGTTTTTTCTTCTTTCTTTACCAGTGACAAAGGAACTGGTCCAAAGATCCACACTGTCTTTCAAAAGTCTTTAAATTAGTTACAGAAGGTGCTAAAACCTCTGGATCTCCAGCAAGTTTATTAGAGCACTACATCTACCCTCTGCTTCAGAGCAGCTGCAACAAGAGTGTTTGCTCAAGCTATAGGAGCTCTTGGCTGATAGATTTTATATTACGGGTCCTATGGTCAAGGTAAGCGCAGCAGCCAAAGGAAGGAACAATGTTTAGAGCTGTTTTTCCCTTCAGACAGCGAGGCTTCGGGAACGCAGCTAAAACCTCCCATTACATTTTTCAAATAGCGGAGCCCGTTAGGCCAGTATGGCCCAAAATCTCAGCCAGCCCGACAGGCTCAGCAGGTTTTCCCCCGGGTTGTGCCACCAACTCCGAGACAAGCACAGCAAAGTCCCAGACATGCCTTGCACCAGAAGCGAACAGCGAGCGACACGTGAGCACCGCGCTCAAGTTTCCAAAGACACAGGTGGAAGTTTTGCTGCAAGAGTCCTACAGAACATCCATACCAGTAACAGGACCTCCTGCCCCTCTCCCAATTGACATCAACATCAGTCAGTCTGAGACACTTCCCACCACCCGCACCCGTTGTTTTTGTCATACTAAATGATCACGGGGGGATTTTCCTAAGTCCCCTCTGACACCAGTTTTCAGTAATACCAGCAGGATTTTGAAATCACAGCACCCATTGTTGCTATTACAACTCAGCTCAAAACCAGCTTGGATATCAAAGCTTTTCCCCTAAACCTGTGTGTTTCCAAACAGCGATTGCACAGAGCTTCATCTGGTTATTCAGATGTACACTCTATCAAAAATCTTCCGAGCTGTGTCATATAACGCAGCCAAGTTTCAGAAAAGCATTGGAAAAGCTGCACGTCACGTTGTCAGAAAATAAAAGGGTGATCATAATTTGGAGCGATGTCCAAAGGCAAGGTAACAACTGGGAATCAGTGTCCTGCTTAAATAAACCATGATTTGTCCTGAACACAGTAAAGGACTTAAGTCCCTCATTGACGGGATACTCATGATTTGGCTTAGTGCAGGGCACTGGCGTATTTCCATAGTTCCAGGCACACAAATGACTTCGGCAGAGTTCTCCAACAAGCTGAATTAACTCAGTGTTCACATTAATACAGCTTTTACTTTGTACCTAAATAGTTTTGTTTACATATTTTATTTAGTTTTCATTTCTGTTTATATTTTGTTATTTTGTCTCCTAAAAATGTTCCAGAAGAGAAGATGCTTCTGAACAAATGTCTTTGGATGGAAATAGTAATTTTCGCAGCCTGAGTGTGCAACTTCAATAGAAGTTTATATTCAAATGAAAATCTGGTTCACATTAAAAATACTGAATATTTTAAAGTGATTTTTACCAGAAAATACCCGATATCCCTACCATGCAACCTAGAACAACAAAAACAGAAAGACCAGCCTGAACTATCTATTCTCTAAGGTGACTTTCAAGTCTTTTCCAGCAAAACCTGGCAAACAAATGAGAGAGTTACTCTCCCAAGAGATAAACAAAGAAGTAACTTATGTCAAAACCTTGTCATTTCTTTAATAAGTAACAGAGACCGACTACGAAGCATTGAGATTAAAGTTCTGAGGGTGGATGTTGTGCTGCTCAGCTCGCAGCATGAAGCCTGTAGATACTGGCAAGTATCGGAATCAAATCAGGACTAGGAAGTGCCGAGCTCAGAGGCTGGCACGTGTTCTCCTCCCAGAGTGATGCGGGATAACTTTCACTTTCTAGCTGAGATTTTTGGTCCCTAAACACCACAGATAATAGAAAATTCCCGTTAGTCTCACACAGAAAGCAGGCTGTGAAATACCCCTTTTGTGATACGGAAACTTCAGCCGCAAAGAGGAAGATGGTGAAGAAGAGCAAAAGACAGAACTACGAAGTACTGTTCCAACCAACCAAAATATGCCGTGCCTTAGTTTATTTTTCTTTTGGATTTTCTCTTCTGCAGGCAACCCCCCCCCCCCCCCGCCGCCCCAAAAGCTGAGTTAGTTTTAATCTTCATGCTTTAGAAGACATCCTTAAAAGTATCTTCAAAAGAGTTCTGCCATTCTGGAGCACCCCTGACGCCTCTCCTTGAGGTGCCGCCTGCCTTTGGTCCCTCTTTCCCCTTGCAGCTGGCATGGGAAGGCCAGGATTCAGCAGCGTGGAACTGGCAGAATGTGTGTACAGCTCTGCTCACAAACTTGTGCAAATGCAACAGAGTTAAAACACAACCAACACAAACTGGGCTCCCCCCCTCCATCAACTGTACGATGAAAGAGGAATTACAGACAGTAGTTTTAAAGGTGCAACATCTCTCCTCTCCTCCCTGGTGACAGGTACCCCTTTGCTGGGTTTGGAAACTTTTCTTCCAGTATTCACAAACGGCTCTCCTGTTTTGGAGCTTGCCGCATGTAAAAGTCATAGACCTGGTCTTCCATACTGTTTTTATTGTGCTGTGTAGGTCAGATCCTGGTATTCCAGACCCTGATCAGTACACATAGCTTTCAATAATTCAACAGTAATTCTGCAACAAAAAGTGCCCACACTGAGAAAAATGCGCTCAGTCACTGGTGGAGTAACAACCTAAATAGGTGTATTGCAAAAGGATTTTGGGGAGAAACATCCAAATAGTTTAGATATGTCACTTTGTATGTGTTCAAAAAGATTTTGACATTCATGTGCAGTAACAGAGATTAGTTTAAGTGAGTTAGAAAGTCATAAAAGGTCTACGCCCTTATGCAGTCAAGAACATTGAAACGGTTTACTTTTATCGGTCATCTCATTACTCTTGATAATCACTTTAAAAGCAAAAGTTACACGAAAAGCTCAACTTTCATTTTAAAAGTTTCCTAAACCTCACAGTTTCAGAGGAAAACCCAGAGATGACACAAGCGAAATACCAGGAATTGGAAAATAAATCCCCAAGCAATAGAAAAATAAGCAGCGAGCTGTAATACACTCCAAGCTATTGAATCAGTTACCACAGAGCTGGACACATACTTTTCCAGTACAACCAGCAATAACAAACCATCTTGGTTTTTCTGAAAGCACGTAAAGAGATTGAAGGAAGCATTTTCCCTTATTACTCTCCAAGCAGCAAGTTACAGGGAGAATTTCTCGGGCTACATGCCTATAGTATCTACAAATAATGTAAATATTACTCAGCTTATTTTTACTACATGAAATGTACAATCGCAGGGAGACGAGAGGATTCTGAGGCGCTCGACTGGTGCTGGAACAGCAGAAGAGCTACACTCTTTCATGCATTTCTAAGCATGTTGAAAGGGGTACCGACAACTTATAGCTTCCGTTTGAGTGAGCTGGGTGGTGGAGGAGAGGCTGATGCATGGACGGGAGGATCTGTTGGTGTTCTGTGTGACCATCCCAAGTAACCTGGTGATGGGCATGTTGGAGAGGGCAAGCAGGCAAATTCCACAGCGGCAGATACACATGCAAACCCAAACGTCCTGAAGTAATTCAGTAATTCACAAGAAGGGCAATAGAAATGCATGGGCAAGACCTCTTGGTTTTCCTCAGAAGGTACAGTGCGGTGGTTACAAAACCCGTCAGAAGCACTTATCGTCGAACGAAATCGTGCGGAACTACCTATTGGCAGAGGGGGGTAATGCTAGAAATAACTCAGAGTTTGGGTTATCTTGTGCACTTATGACAACACACAAATAACCAAGCTGAAATTGCTTGGTTAGCTTCGTCAGGGGTGGCAGCCAGGTCCCTGCCAACTTCTTCGCTTACTCTTCTGTAGAATGTAATAACGAAAACCTGGGTTCCAAGGAAAGCCACGTGTGCCGACAGACTGCTACGCTTGGGCATAATGTCAATACCTCTGAAGGGACCTTGCCTCCTGGTGAGATAATATCAGCCTTTGAGAATTCACAACTGGTTTCAGGGCGCCTTCACCACAAACCTCCTGATTAAGAAGTTCTAGCTGTGACTAATCCCAGTACCAGCCACGGCAGCGGGTAGCAGCCAGGACGATCCACATCTCTACATTACTAGGATGTGCCACGTTCTGGTTTCCATCAGGCTTTCAATTATTTCTTTTAAATTCAAATATATTTGGGGGCTTTACATCATTAATAAACATTTATGTTCCCCAATATAAAAGATTTGAAATCTAGGAAGCAAAAATTCCATGACATTTTGCTGGAAGACCAGCGTTAAACCCTTGATGTCAGCGAGTGCAGCCCCAGACTCCACCTGGCCCTGGGCGCAGGCGGAGCAGAGCCAGCGAGGGAGGAAGCCGCTACAGCTGGCCTGAGCGAGTCCAAGGGCAGAAAAGGCTGCAGTTGTGCTCCAGTGAAACGCCGACTGCCTGCCAAGTTCTCCCACCGCACTGCACCAGGAAGTGTTTTCTTAAAAAAAAAAAAAGAGGGGAGGGCGGGTGGTTATTAGAAACAGGGTGACGTCTGTCTATTAATTGGCATTTTCCTAGAAGCACTGATTATCTCAAGATATTATTTTTAATGACCTTTTGCTAGTAAGTAAAAATTCTAAGAAGGAGTGTAAGAGCTGTCTCACAGAAGGTTATCTCTTGTTTACAGAACATTTTGATACTGCCTTTTAAGTGCTGAAACAGAAACAAACAGGCATCTAAATACATGGTACCGCAGTCGGCAGAAGTGATGGATTATTAACTATTTCCTGTCATCTTTTACATTATGCTGATTTGCTTTATCTTGCACATCTGTCACACGTATCCTCCCATGTGGGAAAAAAAAATTTAAACAGAGTTATTAACACTTACATGTGGTCAGTTTAGCTGACATCAGAACAGGTGAAGTCTTCAGAGAACTTGCACCAGATACTGTGCCTGAGGAGCTGGCCCTGCAACGTGTCTTACAGTCCTCACCTTCTAAGGCAACTTCTCTTCATCACCCTATTGCTTTTTTTTTTTTTAATCTTCATTTAGAAGATACAAATCCCCAGACCAAATAAAAAAACAGAAAAAAAAAAAATTAAATTGATGCTCTATCACAATACTGCTCTGTTATTTTGGACTTGTCTAATTTAGGATTATCTTCAAGTTTGTTTCTTTCCCCAATCCCCCAGTTCGCATGGGAACAAGAAGGGATCGTGGGCTTTAACCAATTCTCAAACAAAAATAGTAGGTCAGAAGATTCTCGTTGACCACAATGAGAATTAGACCAAACCTAAGCACTCCACTGCAGAAACACAAGTTGCACAGGCAAGCAGCACTGCCAGTCCCTACGCTCCATCAGCCCAGAAGCTTTAACACATGTATTCCATCATCATGAGAAATCCTGTCAGACATTTAGATTAGTTCTATTGTAATGCTTTATTCCCAGAAGCCTCTCTCTTTTGAGAAATATTTAAAGCCTTATTACTACCAATTGTGTTTGACACTAACTCCAAGAGCACCAAAATATGAGAGTTCTTACAACTGCACTGATACTGTAAAAAGGTTGTGGGTTACTCTTTTTAAATCATGTGAACACATGTCAAAGAATAGAAAAACCACGCTCTTCTAAAATTAGGAAGCACATACACATACCCCAGCAAAACCTCAGCTCCTAGTCTTGTTGTCTTCTGTGTCATGAATCCCTTCTCCAGGGACAAACCAAGGTTTTATTCACTTTATCCTCAGACCTCAATGCATGGAGAAGATTATCAATTAAACTTTTAAAATAATCTTTAATGCCACCATATTTGTCAAAGGAAAGTCCTTCAGGGCACTTGTCCACAGCAGATCAAAAGATGCAAGAAGTCTTGGGGGGTTTTAAAATGTTAGCTAATGCATTTACGGTATTTAGTTAGTCATCAACACTTAAGAGACGGACTATCAGGCAGCAAAGCAAGAAGTCTGGTGCGAGGCAGTCGCAAGAATAGGTTTGGCAGTTCTGATGTGGAAAACCTTACGGCTAGATAAGAGTATACGGCTGCTGTTAATCATTCGCTGTGCACCACCACACAGGGTGGTTTCTGTCATGTAGGGGCGCCTCTCACCGGGGAGAAAAGAAGCTGCTTTTCTGCTTCAGAGGTTCCCATCATCTCACACAGCAGAAACGAGAACAAGGAACACGCATGCGTAAAAGCGCGAGGAATAAAGGAGGCCAGAGCCCTGCTCATCCAAACACCACCCACACTTCTCGGCAAAATGGGTCCTTCCACAGGGCCCTTTACACCAGTAGCAAGGCAAACCATCTTCTTCACAGCACTTTTAAGATGGAAGAACCACCATCAGCGACATGCTTTACAGGAGGCCCCAAACCTTAACCCAGGGTGGAGGATTTGCTGCTCTCCAGGAGCACACGTGTGCTCCATCAGCAGAGCACCATCTGGCCAGCACGGCTGTGGTGGGGCAGCCACAGAGGAGGGTCATCCCTGATCCAGGCACCAGGAGCAGCTAAGGCGCTTGCATTGCTGTGATGGGCTCTGTATTCACTTTTGGCCAGATCATTAGCCAAAAGACACGAGCAGGTAATACCTTCTTTATCCCTTCATGAGCAGGGCAAGGGAGCAGCAATATTAGGGGCATTTGGGGTAAAGATTACGTTTTGAATAGACCTATTCCTTATTTTCACAGGAAGATTCAGGGTCATTGCAACCAGGAGCTAGTGTATGCGTCTGCATCGGCATATACAGCTGTGCTAGTTCGTGTTAGAGCTGTTCCGTGTTATAACAGCAGGGAAAAAAATCTTGAATTTAGAAAGGCCGGGGATAAAGTTAGTTCAGGAGCAAGATTAGAACCAAACAACTGGCTAGTGATCCCCACTGTGTGACAAGAGCAATACCAGAAGTTCCTGATGTTTGAAAGTGCAGCTGCCTCCTCCACAGCAGGAGAAACACAAACAGCCTTCTCTATACTGGAATGCTGGGGGGGAAAAAAAAAAAAAAAGAAAAAAAAAAATCACCACTTCTGTTAATTTTCTTGTGATCTTGGCTTTTGAGCAACCTGGGATACCTCAGGAAATGTGGGTTTCCTCATCCAAACCAGCCAATCTTGCAAATTGGTACTGCAGAAACCAGCAGCGGGTGTGGTTAGCTCCTAAAACCACTGGAGACATAAACTGCAGAGACTCTCTAGCAACAGGATCAGCGTTAGGGCATGGGAGTAGCCACGGCGTCGAATTCCCTTGTCTCCGAGGGAAAAACTACACGATCCCCGATGTCAATCTAAATTACCTTACATGACTACAGGCCGGACACACACTAGCTAGCTGCTTTTCCACCGGTTGTCTGGAATTGCCACCAGACCCACACTCTGCGTGGTGCCTCTCCCAGAGAGAGAAGAAGTGCCCTTTGCCCTGCCAGGCAGCTCCGGAGAGGCAACAGCCAGTGGAGCACGCGTTAAGCCACAGGACCAGTTCAAACAAAACGGTCACGTCAGAGGGCACAGCACCATCCCATCAGACCTACTGGTATAGAAAAGGTATTTTCCTGTACATATCCCCAGGGATTACAGAGGCAGAAAGTTGACAATAAGCTTTTGAAATTCAAAGTGGGATTTTATTTTTTTTTTTTTTGTAAAGTGATCTTACACCAGGAAACCTGCCTCTTTGTGTAATGCAGCAATCATTTTGGGAGTTCCCTAATGAAATCAGCTGCTAATGGCTGGTGTAGATGGGCTGCCTGTAAGACTATAGCAAGGCTTGAGAAAGTTCGCTGCACAGTCACTGGTACCTCAGCGCGCTCTGCCAGAAGAGGAGTGGCTGAATGAGTGAACCGAGAGTAGGTGAAGAACACAAGTCCTCTCTCACAGCAAGCCAAGCGTAACAGTCTACAGACCCCACAGTAAACACGTTCACTTTTAGCTGTTTGCCGTCTGCTATTTATCAGCTCAGCCGACTTTAGCCCCCTCTAACACTGCCGTGATCTCGTATTTTGCTGTGAACACTGGTGTCCCACACCTGAGGTTCGGGAGGCACTCCCCTCGATGGCTGAGACCAAATTTCCCTCAGTGTTTTCTGAATTATATTGAAAGCAGGCTTGAATGGTATCTTAATCACCATCCACAATGACCAGAAGAGAGCCAAAACCGGGTTAGGAATAAGGACAAAGGCAGATGGACTAAAACCCAGTAAAACATCAGCTGTGCACAGGGTTTGGAAGGAAAATAATTTGACAGATGTTCAAAGGCAGTAACATGGAAGTGTGAAATTCAGAGCTGGGCCTGTTTCATCCCTTTTAACTTCAAATTCCAGCAAGAACCAATTTGGCCCTTGCAGCGAGAGCAGGTGACACGAGGTGGGACCAGCACCGCCACCAAGTGTATGTAGCCTTCGAAAGGCTGGAATCAGAGAGAGCAGAACGCATTTCTCGGCAAGGCCAGTGACAATCCAGCAGGATTTTCACCTGAACTTCAGGAAGATTTATACAACTGGGAGGGATTTTGGAGAACAGCTTCAAAACCATTATGTGGTTGGAGGAACTGACCGAGGCTTCTTCACAAGAGCTAAACACGTTCGGTCCAGCTAAGCAGCCTCCAGCAGCAGCAGGATGCAGACCTGGGAATTTTTGAGACTCCACCTCAAGTCCAAAACCTGAAGGTACTTACAGAAATGCAAAGCAAGTGAGGCTTGTGGGATAAAATTAGACACTAGAAATTGGTAGGGAACAACTGTACCTCATAGAAAAGTGACTCTGCTGTGAAATAAGTAGCCCAGAAAACAGCTGCCTGTCAATCTGGATTAGCAGGTACAACAACCAGGTCCGAGGGGGGTCATTTACCGAGCCCTGAGGAGCAGCACACTTAATGAACCGAGATAACAGAAAATCAGATTCTTTGGACCTGAAGACAGACTTCTTGGCCCTCTCCAAATTCAAAGTCTAAAGTATCTCCTTTCCTACCTTGTTGAATTAGCAACACCCTGACTATTTCAAACATCTAAATGCTTCACTAAAATTTAGACCCATTGTTTTATACAGAAAGCTCTTCCTCATAGGAAAAAAGAAAATGAAAGTTTGTCATGACTGAGAGGGGAAAACCAAGTTTTGCGAGCATTAGTCCAGTTGCAAATTTATTTCATGCAGGCTGTTTTAAGTACATAGCAGTCGCTGGAATACAGCTGTCATCAGAAGCACATCAGTTGCGTTGTCAGGATCTGAGGCTTTTCAGGTTCACAGAAAAAGCGGACAAACACATTGGGGAGGAGAGCCTGTAATTCTGCTTTTTGTTATCCCCACGTCTGCAATACTGGCTGATGCAAACGGCCACTTCTAATTGTTTTTGCATTTAATTACATGTGTGTCCACGGGCACACTGCTGGATTGGTGTCTCACAGGGGAGTCACGTATTGGCAGGAACAGACTACAGCGATCTAGGAAGTATTTTCCAATTCTCAGACCCATGTCCTACTGAAAACTGGCAATCTTTCCTGCTTTTCATTCCAGCTTAAAATAAGCCCTAATTGTGGTCTGGTCTAAAGCTTGGCATCTGTCAACTGTATGGCACACAGATAGGCAAATATAGTAACGTTTAATTTCTACATATTATATCCTTCCATTCTTGTCAGTGAGAACCATTTAACATCACATCTTTCTCCAGTTCCACCCCCCCCTCATCTGCACACAAACTTCTTGTTCTTGTCTATTTTCCCCTTTAGCTCAATTTTTATCTCCTTTGGGAACAATAACTGCGGCACAGAAACTTTCCAGTTACATTTGTTTTTCCCTCAGAAATTAGAACGATAGACTTTGGTCTGTCGGACCGCACAGTAGCAATTACAGGGATGGTGAGTACATCATTTGGTCTGCGTATTTTAGTTGCCTTCTGAAGGTCCTTTTATTTTAGCCCCAGGCCTACTTGGCTGCAGTAGGTCACTTGTTTCCAACAGCAATAAAAATAAAAATGAAACAGCCCTGAAAGCACTTTTTCAGCCCCCCCCCCGAGGATGTTGTTTTCTAGCCTGTCTCAGCTTCCGGTTCCCATGAACCAGCTTGCCACTGTTGTGTTTGGATTCCCTGCACCATAGGAAAGTCTTAAAAGGTTTGCCTTCTTTTAAAGAAAAAGCAAGACAGATTTTAATAGAAAGCCACTTTTGTACCATGCATTAAAAAAAAAAAAATCCTAATTTCTCAATCTTTTTTTCTATTGTCCTCTTTGTATTTATTCCAGAAAATCCCTTTCGTCTTTACTGGGATTGAGTGGTACCCAAGGGCCAGGGCTTGGCTTTTCGCAGCAGCTCGCTTTCCCTATGGATGGTGCTGCTCTGCCTGGAGAGGCTCTCGAGGGGTCTGCCCATTGCAACCTGTGTTTTGGGGCAGCGCGTTCTGCCAGCCCGCCATGGCTTCACCGGCTAGCTGAGAGCGAGAGCCTCGACACCATTCACATCCCTCTTCAGATCCAGCCCATCCCTCCCTGCCGCAAAGAAGGGGGCCAGGAGATAGGAGCACAACTGATATCAAAGCCCACGGAACAGGTCTGTTGCTCTGTGGAAATCACAGCTCATGTAAAACACACATACACACGTGTATCTATAGAGCTACACTCGGGTCTTCAGTCGTCACTGCAGCACTTGGAGTCAATAGGGGTTTTTTGCTTTGTTATTTTATTTATAGCCTAGATTCATTGGCCAAAATAGCTGACCCTGCTTCCATGAGTAGGTTGGAGTGGATGATCCACCCAAGCCCCTTCCAACCTGGATTGCTCTCCTATGATCCTAAAATGCAATTAAACTCTCAGTCCACCCCCCACCTCAAATAGCTTTTGGACTTGACTGACTTCTACCCAGCTTGCCAAAGGAATATGAAAAGATAATGAAGGTCCTGGAATTTTTTTTTTGGTTTGGTTTTTGTAATTATGGCACGCCAGGGAAAAAAGGTGAAGAGCGGGGTCCTCCCCGCTCCCCTTCCCTGGGAAAAGCAGACATATTTCACATTTTGAACACTATTTAGCAACAGCACATACATCAACCAGCCTATTTCCTTCAGCTGTTTGTGCCTGTGACTCAGAGCAGTCAAAGACACCAACTCTCACACTACAGCCCCGTTTTCCCCTCCTCGAGACACGACCTTTCTCCAGAGGCGCTCGCGCCCTGACCTAGCAGACGTCAAGCAGAGGTAGTGGTGGCCCACAGCTGCAGCTCCAAGGGCTGGGGCTCTCCGGCACACCCCGAGATACAGCCCCTACTCCTAAGGAACCACAAAATAAAAAATCCCAGAAGTGGCTTAGTCAAAACCTGGCGAGCTGCCACATACTTCTCTGTCACTGGTACAGATAAGTCACATTTTTTGCTGCAGCTTCGTGCCAGAGACAGCTGGTACATGCCCTGGCAATTTTCCTCTTGAAAACAGCCACATGTACTTCAGACTTCACAGAAATTCGAGGTGCTCTGATGCCCCAGGAGGTTTCCAACCCTGAGGAGAGGCAGATTTGAAAGCGAGATTGGGTGCTCAGTCAGCAAAACATGCAGGTTTCCAAGGGCACTATCTCACCTTGGGCGGCTTATGTGGACAGCTGGAGAAACCCAGCAGGAGCCGCCTCAGGGCAACAGGCGAGGAGCTCCAAGTGCCGCCTGATGGCAAAGGACGCCTGGCCAGAGCTCTGCTTTCGGGTGTCAGTGAGGCGTGCCGGCTGCCTGCAGGTAAGTGCATCAGAGATAGCGGGGTCCCCCACCACACACCGACGTGCATTTCCACACAGCAGCCACAGGCTGCCTCGTTTGTACCTCTCCGGTTCCCCCGTCCTCCCTGATGTGGGATAAAACGCAGCAGAGACCGAAAGGAAGTCCCACATATCTATTTAGGGACATATTTGGCTCATTAAAACATTAAAAAGCTCTTCCCTCCTGACAGGCTGCACACGAGCGTGGCACGTTTCGGCACATTTGACTCACAGCAGCCAGGAGGCTTTGGCTGTTCTCTTACATCTCCATATCCCGATCCCTTGCTGCGGTGGATGCGCGTGTGTGGGGAACTGCCCCCGCCTCACACTCACAAGGCAACTTCACAGCTTTTTTCACGCTCAAGTTCCGTTCCATGGTGCAGTTTGGCAGTGGACAAGGAAAAAGAGGCAGGAGTTATTCTCCCTGTCCCGTCATTCACCGCAGGGCTCTGCCTGTTCCTCAAAAAACCCCATTTGTGTTACTCCTGAGATTTTGGTTCCCTTGGTCCTGCCTGCCCTCTCCTGTTTCCAACTGTACTTTCCAGGAAAAAAAAATAATCAGCAGAGTAGTGGTGGTACTGAGACAATCGAACTGGCCAGACTGACAGCTCGTTGCACAGAGCAGCGATTCATCAACCCCGCACTGACCACACGTTACACTGCTCTGCTGCACGCGATGGAGGGCAGCAGCGCCAGGCTCTGTTGTGGAGAGTTCCCGCAACCCTTTGGCAAGGTTCAGAGCTGGGGAACCCAACCAGGAGGTGCTTGTTTTGCCACTCCGTTTGCCTCCCTCAACAGGCCAGCGAGCTGCCGGGCAAGCCCGCACACCCTGTCCCGTTTCCTCTGCCCGCACAGCTTTGAGGCGCTCTGCTGCTGCTCTGGGAGGAGCCCTGCCCCGGGACCCTACAGACATGGGCTGAGGATCCTGCACAGCCTCTGGTTCTCCTGAGCTTAGGCACTGCAGCGCTTGGTGGCACCCACCTCGAGAGGTCCTGCTCCCAGCCAGGGCAGTGGCACCCTGACAGCAGGGCTTACGTCCTCTTCCAGCTCCAGCCTGCCGCATCATATAGATGGTAGTGTCCGCCCCTCGCCTCACCCGACCCCTCCAGCCCTGCCTCAGAATCTCTCAGAAAAGCAAAAGGCATCCTGTTTTGGGTTGCAGGAAGCCCAGGCTGGCCACACCGCCCTCCCCGGGAGCCCCAGTTTGTGCTAATTACAATTGCTTTGTACGAGCGCTCTTCCACAGGCAGCGTTTCATGCCTGGAAGATCAGCAGAGTCCAAGGAACTGCAAAAATAGAATCGGATCCAATAACGTCTT
The DNA here is from genome assembly GCA_009769605.1 of Bucorvus abyssinicus. NCBI lineage: Eukaryota > Metazoa > Chordata > Aves > Bucerotiformes > Bucorvidae > Bucorvus > Bucorvus abyssinicus. The sequence continues at coordinate 1,838,507 of CM020045.1, forward strand.
ACATAAGTTTTGGTTAATAATAAACCCAACTTTACTCAAATCCGAGTGACTCTGGTCCTGGTAGTGACAAGATAGAAGATAACTATGGGAACACATTGAACTATTTAGTGGGATTTGATGAGTTTATCCTCCCCGCACTTTGCAAATTGTTAATAAGAAAGGACCCATCTGGGGTGCCCCCGTGCCTCCCGCTACCTGGGATTGTTTGAGCAGCTTGAATCAAACATCTGATTTAACAGACCGATTGCAAGTGTTGCAGCATGGATTTATGAACTATGTTTTACCAAGAGATGTAAATATTTACCAAACAGGATTCTCAGCTACCTTTTGGTTTACCTCCCTCTAAAATCAATGGTAAAATCCTACTTAAAAAAGTAATATTACTTCTACCGGCTGGATAAACTGGGTCCTTTTAAAGACTCTCCTGGCTATCCTCACACTTCTTGATTAGACAAGCTGCCCTTTATAAACTATGTTTGTTTCTGCCAAAAACTCAACCTGCTTGGTCAGGGAATAAACTGAATTTCTGATAAGCTGGATTATCCATTTTGGAGCCCTTTGAACTAAGAAAATATTAGTCTTCCCTCCCACCCCATAGCGATTGTAACGGGGATCTGAAATAGTGTCATAGAAGTTGACAAAGCTACCTGAGAACAGGCTCTAGCCTGTCTGTTCCTCCTATCTGAGGAAAGCATTAGATAGACACGATTATCAGCCATACCCTTCCTCTTCTGCCATGGAGACAGCAGTGCTCCAGCACCGGTTAGAGACAAAAAGGCACCCCAGCCTTCAACAGCCAGGTGAGCAGGACACACATTCCAGGGACAGACAAAGGGAAGGAATTTAAATGCACTGAAATGCAACAGTCTCAGCCGCAGAGATATTAACAAAGAACCTGCCCTATAAAGGAATTTGCAAGGTCACAACTTGGTAAGAATATTCATATTCTTTCTAGACACCGACAACTGATTCACAAGCGTCTCTAAAGCTTCTTCTAAGTTACACAGTGCTTCAGGTTTTGGTGTCTCAATAAGGTGTGTGCTGGTGCATCAATAGCACTTGTAACTCATGCTCTGTTAAAAGCAAAGCAAACATTCGCTTCTATCGGATCTTCTGTTTCTCCTCAGTCTGATGACAGAGGTCCAACCCAGATGTTAATTACAGAGAATACTTCAAAAGCAAAGGCACTTCTCAGAATAACGTTGGAAGAGGGATGTAACACTCACTTTCCAATTACAAGCTGAATTTGCTTTAACATTTCTGACCACATCTCTACTTTTGGCTACTTAGACCTTTGCCATTGTTCTGTACAGTTAGTGACACAAGGAGTATTTGTAGAAAGAGAAAAATCAAAGCACATGCACTGACATAATGAGATACTTCCACAATGTATGAAAAAGGTGATGAATTTTAACAGTCTTAATAGTGATTTTTTAAGTGTTAGACTTCACAACTTTAACAGTTTTCTAACAATTTTTTAATGCTTTTTTGGTAAACAATGGAATGCACATGCATACGGTTCACGGTAACAGCTAGCATCTCCAAGTCATCGTGGTGGGAGCGTTCGGGTTCAGATGTGAGCAGTAGCATTGCAGCGGACATCCAGCTGACAGAGCATGGGAGCAGCTATCACTGGATCACAGCATGACCCCCACTAAGTTATTTGGCTGCTCAGCTCCAGTTTCTCACTTTGTGAAATGGAAATATTAATGTTTAACTACCTTAAACCAACTATACACATGAATATGGTGCTTCGATGTTAGAAATACAAGGAGTACACAGGAGCAATTTCTACCAAGAATTTGACCCTTTGCCATTCCCACCCCCCTCCAAAAAAATGGCCTAGAATGACACAAAATTGACACAAAGCCTCACAGCGAGGATGATTTGGGGATTTAACTTATCAAAGCGAAGGTCAAAAGTTAACTTGATCACAATCTACAGGCACTTATACAAAGATTGTAGCTAGTAACCAGAGGGCTCCATCTCTTAAAGGCAAAACAACTACTAGAAAGTCACAATGCCCAAAGCTGCCAGGAATGGGCCAGCAGCAACAATCTCAGATCAAGGAGATTGGAGATTCAGAATCAATTTCTGAGATACACACTAGGTCACTGGGCTACCTGCAGGCATCGCTGGCCGGGATCTCACATGCATTCTTTGCAGAGGGGTCAGATTAGACTATTTTAACACATTCTTCCAGTCTCCATCTAGAAAATCATTTTTTAAACAGCACAAATTGAATTAGAGATCTAAAAGGGCTCCCTTCTCCAAGGGCAGGCAATAGTTCGGAAAAGCTAAGCCCAAAGCACTAACATTGGCTGGAATGTGAAGTTTCTGTAGCAACCACTGAAGCTGATAGCTTTAACATCAGCTTGGTGTGGTTTAAAAATGGTTTTCCTGGGGGGTACGTGGGGGAAACAGGATGGGAACTTTTGCCAGAAAGGGGTGGTGAGGAAGGCAGACAGCCGAGGGCAGCCCCGCAGTGCTCCACTTGGTACGGGGGAGGCAGGGGCAGGTAGAAGAAAGTAATCGTGTACCAAAAGCCTCAGCAATGAGAGCAAAGGTTTCCCCATCAGCTGCCTTGCTCCTGGGAATACTCTGCTTCCTCCACCACAGGCTGCAAGCAGCCTGCCTTCTCTCCCGGTCTGAAACCCCTGTGTGGGAATGCACAAGAGCCTGTTTGTTTTCCCCTTGTCCTCTCTCTGTGGGTAAAGGCGGCTAATCAGCACTCACCAAATCTGAACTGCACAGCCTTCGGAGCAATTCATCCAGCTGGAAATAACTGTATGAGGTAAATGGTAATGGACAAAGACAGGCTTTCTGGACCCACAGGTCTTTCAAACAGAGTTCACCAAGCCTAGGAAATCAGAGCCCTGCACTGTTAGGCTGCTCTTATCCATCCTCATCACAACTAAGACGACTCCAGCATCCCAGAGCTGCAGCGAAGAGCCGTCTTCTAGATGCATGCCCCAAAAATACAAATAATCTTAAGAAAAAAAAAAAGAAAAATGCCAGAAAGTAGTGCCCAATTCCCCAGAAACTCCCCTGTGTGATTTATAACTCAAATATGAACCCACGTCTTTTACCTCCTGGAGGCCCAACTGGCTACTGCAGCCTAGAAGTGCTCTGGAGCAAATACCAGTGAAGATGATGTTGAAACGGTGCCCTGCCTGCCATATCACATTCCAGACTGTCACATTATTTACTGTAAACATCCATGAACTTACATGTACTCTTATCACCTGATTCAAAGGTAGTTGGCTGCAGAGACCAGAGACAAAAATCACAAACAGGACATTATATGATTTGTTATTTACTTTCTGTCCTTTACTGAAACAGATCCATATCCTACTGGCAAGGGATCCAGTTTGGGTTGGAGTTTCTTTTTTTTTTTTCTTTTGTAAAAAATTACAAGTTTGTAAAGTCACTTAACTTTAGGTTGCACAGTCAACAGTAAATAAGAACAACTTGCAATAAGCATTGTGTGTCTGACCCATTTAAATGCTCGATCTACTCTTGAGCTATAAAAGAAACTAATTCAACATTTTCACATACTGCAATTACAACACTGTGCAAGGAAGAGGTTGGATGGAATCCTGGTGAGGGACGTGACTGTCCCTGCAGCACGTTGAGTCCCATCAAAAAGTTCTGGGAACTACTTCAGATGACATTTATGATGCCAGATCTCTTGTCAAAAATCCTCTCTCTTTCCAAATATTTCACAGAAATCAGTAGAACACAGTTTCTAGGAGGCATTTGAAACCGGCTTCAGTGGAAGCAGGGCACCTACCAGTCATTAGGAGCCAAATTATTCCCCTTAGCATTTCTTAGCAACCGATTCTCTAAGGAGATCAGATTTAGCGAGGGTTTGGCCATTTGGAGCTGAACTCCATCTGTGCTCAGTTTTGGCCACCGAAGTGCCTGGCACAGGTATTTGGATTGCACATGAAAATGACTGCAGGTGAACTTTAGAGCACGCAGTAGCGAGGTGTTTAAGTGTTACTGAGTACACAGCGCAGGAATTATTTTCATTTACCTTGTGTCTTTCCCTGGATTTGTCCTAAAGCCAGCAGTTATTAAAATCGATCACTCTCTTACCCCGTAGGGCCATGTTACTAAGAGGGCAATAACATTTTGTGACTGTAAAAAGCACTTTTGACTTCATCTAGTCAGATGAACATAACCAAACTCTTACTGTGTGCACTCCTGACTGTGCACGCTAACAAGCCTTGACAAGGGAGGACAGACGCCTCTCCAGCTATTCAAGAGATGCTGGGTGAATGTCTACCACAACACGTCCTGCTCTGCGACTGTACTCACACTCCTGCGTTGTGATTTGACAGACACATCTCAGCAGCAATACCACTCCAGCAGCCCCCGTTCCTTCTCCTCACTCATTTGCTCACCAGTGGCTCCCATTTGCATTATGCTGGTACATTTGCCCATGCAGTTGTGCATTCAGCCAAGTGAGAACTGACTCGGGTTAAAAACAGCCTGTCAAAAAGGTTTAGCTTTAACGTGGGGGTATTTACAGCCTGGTCCAACCAGCACAGCTCAACTCTATACCAGCAGAAGGGGAATAGAAAGTAAACGGGAGGAGAAGCAAGCTGTCTCTGGGGAAGGTATGCCCACTCTCCTCCCACAGCTTGCACCTCGCCCTCTATCTTGCCGTCACCCAGCCCTAAACATGCTGTCAAAAGCCAAATGGGAAAACCAAGGGGAGATGTAGATGGTAAATTCTGGGTTATTAAGCTGTGGGTTATACACATCAAGATCGCTCTTGCTTCCCATACAGAAGGGGAAATCAGGCCAAAATCACGAACAGAGAACCTCCCTGCCACCCCACCTAACCCCTGTGCCCTCTGATGCCGTGCCAGTCCTTCTATTCTGCAGAACTACCCAAAGGGGAAACAAAGACAAACAGCATTAAGAACTCTTTATCTTCAAATTTGCTCTACACTTTACCTCTCAATTATACTTTTTTAATTAGTCAAACAACAGACAAAGGTGGGGAGAAAGGGATGAAGAGGCTCCAGTTCAGAAACACAAGTACATACCAAAATGAAGACTGCAAGTGACAACCCAAAAGTTCAAATGTGTAATTCAAGAACATTCTCATAGCTCCAATCATTAAGCACAAGCTTCGTTGTTTATAGGAGTGTTTAGCACTGCAAACAAAACCACCGTTGCTCTTAGTCACAGAGATGCAACCATGTGACTTGCAACTAAGATAAAGAAAAAAAGGAATACGTGCCCCAGCAAATGGCACAAACATCACTGAGAGAGCAGTCTGCAGTTCTAACACTTCTGATTTTCAGAAAGTGGGGGGAAAAAGGCAAGAGACAAACTAGGCTGCCTAAAGGAGAAAGAAAATGTGAAGAGATAGAGTGGTAAGTAAAGTATTGAATAAAAGATGAATCAAGGAGGTATTTTCCAGTCTGTGGATTGAAAACTTCAGTGGAATGTCCACACAACTAAGAGAAAAAGACAACTCACAAGCCTTTTTACTTGTGCAAGCAGAACTCAAAGTTGAGCAAATACAGGCAATATTCAAAATATAGTCTAGCATTTACTTTGTGTTTGAAATAACTTTCTGCAGGTTTTTCCTCCCCTAAGAAATTTGGGAAGACTTACCTGAGAGACTGGAGTGTGTTAAATCTTATGAGTTTGAGCAGATAATGTAAAAAAAAAAGAAAAATGGGTCCTTCAAGGAATGAGATCTTATTATATATAAAACATTGTAAGAAGGTGAACATTTACACAGGCATAGACTAAGAAAAAGAAATTTGAGACACTTTGCCTTTTAGCCTTTTCTATTCTTGTTGCACATTTGTAGGGAGTTAAACTTGGAGAAGACGGTGCAACTGTATTTAGTCTGTGAGGTCCTGCATCTGTAAGGTCTCCAAGATCAAGGCACACAAGTGTAAATCCTCTCTCTCATGCTCCAATTTCAGAAACACTTCTGCAGCTGGAAAAAGACAGCAATGCTAGGTGTAGAAGTCCTCCCAGCACTGTCCCGCACAGCTCCCAGTGTAACAGTAGGGCTGCCCTTCAGCCTGGCTTGGAAGTAGCTCAGATGGCCTTTCTGTTACTACCCAGTGATGGAAAATACAGTACAAGCTCCCTGGGTCACTGGGACATGTGGTTTCCCACACAGAGACATTCACATCTTTTCAAATGCCAACAGAGGGAAAACACCTCTAGAAAAAATGTGAGTGGTAAAAAGAGAAATACACAAGTGAAGAGGGCGGGCCGAAGTCAATGTAGCAGCTTCCTTCTATCCTCCAGCCCATAGCAGCTCAGGACACTGCCCACCACACCACGTTAATGACAGCTGCACTGGCAGACAAACCAGCCCAAGACAGGTTCACTATAGGAACTGCTTCATTTCTGTGTCTTAATCGCAGTCCCTCACGCCAAGAACTATCACAGACTATTTCCTACCCTTCCCACAGGCTCTCGGACAAGGAGTGAAGCCCCCATTAGTCGAGTTAGTGCCCCAGCACAAGTGCTCTCCTTTGCCAACATCAAGCCCAAGTTTTAGTCATTCAGCCCTTTTTCACTCCAGGTGCTTCAGGGCAGCTCCACGTGCTGCAGGGACAACCCCGGCAGCACCATCAAACACGTCCCCTTCTCTTACAAAAGGGAAGTGTTCGCAGTGAAACTCAGCGGGAAATCAAACACAAATGAAGCTGGCCCGAACCTTCTCTCACTAATTACATTTCAATCCTTCACAGAGACAGGGAAGCGTTAGTCAGGGGTGTTTTTGCACACAGTTAAGATGAAACACAGCCCTGCACATCCCACTTGTCTCTGCTTCTGACCCCACCAGCCTCCCTCTGCCATTGTGGAACTGCTAAAGCACACCAGAACTTCACCTACAGCTCCTTCCTCTGCTCTCTCACCATCCCCAGGGTGAGAAAGGGGCAAGAACAGGCTGGGTCTAATGCCAGAGAATCCCACCTCATCGCTTTTGTCCGTTTACTACTGAAATCATACACCACAGGCTGATTGCAGGGCTCGGCCTCTGATTCAGAACACACGTAGGAGCTCACCTGAGTCATACAGCAAATCAGACACAGAGATCAAGAACTGAATGTTCAAACTTTACTACAATGTCTGTATCTTGAGATGCAGTTTTGCTTTCATTAACTCCTCTTAGTTTTATTTTTCTGACAAAATAGTTAAAAATAACCCTATTTATCAACAGAGTGAAGTGTGATGGAAGGCTAGTTTCTTCGACAAGTAAGATGAGACTGAAGACTATCTAGTTTACACTTAAGGATAGTAGAGCCTTCACATATTATGTTTTTTTAGTACCATACAAAATTCTTTCATTACACATCAGTAAATTAATTTCATAACAATAACGTAACAGACCTTTTTTTCCCCGTATTTTATCCTACCACAGAGCTCACAAAACACAAGGCACCTTCTATTTAGCAGCGATGACTACAAAACTTTTTTTTTTCCCCCTGGAATCAAGCATGGACTTTTCACTTGAACAAGATCTAACACAACAGAAGCCCAACTGAAGCTTCTGTCTGCTACTCCTAGTCATAGTTCAGTTACAAACAAGCCTGACTCCTCACATTTATTTCAGCAGAAAAGCACTGGAGATCCCGAACACTTCTGCAGGCTGTACGCACCAGCAAGGAAACACACACCTCACATACCAGGACTTTTACAGGGGAACAGGGAATTCTCCTGAAAGTTGACTTAATTTTGGAGCCTTTCTCAACAAAGGACCAATTTCACCAGGCTCTTCACAAAGCACTCTCATGTGCAAATGGTACTTCCACCCACCTTAAACCCATCCCTGCCGCTACCACCTCCACACTGACCACACCGCTCGCTGCCCTACCTGGATTTCTTCCGCAGATAGTCTTGCAGACCCACCTCAGGAGAGGAACACATCTTCAGCCCAAACCTTCTTCTGCACCCAGGGCCTGACAAAGGACCCGCTCAGGTCCCCTCATGGCCATCACAGCTCTCATTGGGGCCAGCTGCTGCTGCGGCTGCTGCTTAACAGCCTGCACCTGCCTGAGGAGCAAGGCTGGTCCCCTGCCCTCCCCTCTCTCCAGCCCTGGGTGCAGGCAAAACCCGCCCAGGTGGAGAACTGCTACTGGTAGTAAAGAGGATGAGTCCCACAGCAATGCCTAGGTGGGGAAAACAGCTTTATACATGTGAATTTTGAACGAGTAAATCATTAAGTCACTGCACATAAAACAAGGGCACAACTTCTTCGCATACAGGTGCGGGGTGGTGGTGGGACAGGCTGGAGAGCACAGTACGTTCAGGTGATGTGTTATGCAGGGCCTTTGGGGGGAAAAATGTTCCGTGAGCAAAAAGGCAATGCAGGGTCTTTTCAGAAAGAATCAGCTCTTGTTTTGTAAGCCCCCCCTTCAATGTCTCTCTTGGCTCTGTGCAATGCACATGGAGTGCTGCAGCCTGCTGACAACCACCACTGCAGCCGTGCCCCGCTACGCCTTCCTCTGCTCTGCTCTTCTACCTGCTCGCTCTTCTCTTCAGATGAGTCGTGGACTTTGGGGCGAAAACCCTACCACGTTAGCTAAAACTGTAGATCCCCACGTGGCGGGATGCTGAGCTGCTTGTAACACAGCTCTCGGCAGAGAACAGAGTTCACTATTTCAAGCGGGCTGTGTTGCTTTATTACCCATCAATCATACCTGAACTTGCAGCAGCTTTTCAAATGGGGATGAGTCACATTCAGCGGAGATGTAAAGATGATTCTTCAGCCACAGGACAGTCACTGAATGGTCATTACAGTACTACAGTTTTCACTGCCATGGCATGGGCGTGAAACAACGTGAAAACTTCATGCTCAGGGCAGAGAGAAAACCGGGAGAGGAAACCCAGGGCATAGAAAATGAACCTGCGTATTTCTAGGGTGGGTGATGCTGTGGATGTTTCGTGGACAGAATAGAGGCACCTGCCTCTAAGTAAGGACTGCTAGATTTTGTCTCTCTACAGTTAGCACACTCCTCCAGCAACAGAAAGATGTGGCACCTGAACACTGCGCTGTCAGACACTGGAAGGTGCCAGTACAGGTTGCTGAGCAGAAACTCTGGATCACTGCAAAGCAGCCGAACGGATGCTCACTTCGCCACTCCTAATTATCATTGCATAACACACACACGACAGAGATGACGTGTTTTTGAAAACATACCACCATAGCAGATGTCAGCCCTTCTTTCCCATTGTACTTATGCCATTGTACAGCCAACAATGAAATCATCTGTCACTTCAGCTATCCTCAGGAAAGAGAGTTGTATATATTCACGCTGACACGCCAAGCAACAAGTAAATTGGATGGATATCAGCAATATTAAAACTTACGATAAAAGGAAAAAATACGCACTTCTAGACCCTTGTAAAAAATTTCCTTCTTTTTATAGCTTTCAAGTTTCAACTGGCCAGAGAAAAGCACAGGAGTGGGAACAAAATTAAAAAGGGACATGACCAGCAGCACACTGGAGAAGACACAGGATTAAATCCTGGCTAGATGTCTTCAAGTACCGCAGCCCAAATAACGTTGTTAAGGGCCTCACTTAATCCACCGAGCTTGCAGGGCTCTAGCAAGCACACCGCTCCTTTACTCTTCCCAGTGCAGGAATACCACCAGTATCTCCAAACAGTGGACCTGCCCAACTCTGCCAGTGTTAGGGGTTGAGCCTCCGAGCAAAACTCAAGGTCCCTAACGCTCCTTAAATCCCTTATGGATACAGGGGAAAAGGGAAACAAAACGCAAATCTTGGAATATATGGACGGGAAACTGAAACAAACTTTTAATAAAAATTCTAAAGTACTATCAGATCACACAACTATATATTAAATGCAAAACAGGAAACAATACAGTAAGAGTTAAAACGCTGCAAAAAACTCCAATTATGGCCGGTTGGCCCCAGGCCAGGAGATGGCGTCACGCCAGGATGGCGGCTCAGGAGATGGCGTCTATCCAAAAGGGCGGCGGGCCAAGTGGTTAAAAGTTTTTAACAGCTTAGAGAAGTATTTTAACGAGCTCGCAGGGAGACCTCTCTCCAGTGTCTGTAGAAGAAACCTTCAAGGACACTCCTGACCGAAGCGGCTTCAGATAAAGGAGAAGCCCTCGCGGCCGGAACGCGAAGGGGGGTGAGCTTCCCCCGCATCCGAATCCAGCGGTAGGTTCTCGCCGAGTGAGAAATATCTCTTCTCTTGCCCGATACGAGAGAGATGCTGGCTGAGTCCCCCAACAGTTCCCAGCAGGGCTGGGCGCCGATAGACAGAACCAGTTCTGAGCTAGGCCCCGGGTGGGGGGCAGGCCGCAGGCTGTCGGCCTGGACGGCAGCCAGCCCTCTCGCTGCGGCTCTTCCTCCGAAGCTGCCCGGTGTCCAGAGAGGAGGAGACTCCTCCTGGCTGCAGGTTTTAAGGAGTATCTGTCGGAAGAGATCTTTTGACCTGCACTTTTAGCCAGTGGGATGCCGGGTTTATGGAGCTTGTATGAAATAATCCCGATACTCTGTTGGGCACATTTCCAAAACAAGGGAGTCTGGGCTCAAACTGGGACAGCCAGTGACCTGTAGCTGTCAAGCAAGAACATACTCGTTCTCACCCTGCCCCGCTGCCCCCAGCCTCCCTCCGCCTCATGGCAGGAGAGGATGGTTCAGATGCCCCAGGGAGGCAAGGCAGGGCAGGCTGCAAAACAAGACACTCAAACCACGCAGAGCTCAGAGGAAGCTGCCCCGGGCTCTCACCAGCAGCACAACCTGGCAGAGGGAATAGCATCGGGAAAACAGCCACGAGTCATCCGAAGAAAGGAGACCAAGGGGCAGGGCTCTTCTCCTCCTCTCCCAGTAGCAGAGTGCTGCCCTTATTCCAGGAGTTGTGGGGAAGAGGGGATGAAATGGTCCCTCCTCTAACAAGCTTGGTTGCTTATTTGAGGGTTCTGGAGTATTTACAGCACAAGCCTATTAGGACCTGGGGCAATTGTTTCGCAGACTTTCTGGACTCCAAGTTGCAAGTTTGAGGAATCACCCTAGCAGGAGATTTCATCTGGTCTGTTCTTTATTTACAGGATATACAGTACCACCAGAGAACAAAATCCCCACAATGTGGTTTTTCACAAGTAGTTGCAGTATTAATATGGATTTCTTAGTTTAGGGGTAAGTTCACAAGGCCAATCAATTCATCTCTTTCCACTGTGAATCTCAAAACACATTTCTCATCTCCAAAGAACATCAGAGGACTCATCAGCAGTCACAGCAGCTGCTGACAAAACCACAAGTATCTGGAGTAATTTCCACCCCCCCCTCCCCCCCCATTCACACAGATCACAGATTTTTGCCAAATCAGAGAGATTAATTACTGCGCTGCTCTGGATGCTTATGCAACTCATTTCGCTCACCCTGAGCCTGCAGCCCGGTACCATTTTGCAGGCTAGCAGAGCTGTGGTTTACAGTCTAGGGGACATGAACTCTACGGTTGCATCCCAAGTTTCGGAACTTTCAAAGCACAACATGGGGCGTCTGTTCTTTCAGGATGCGTTCTGGCAGATGGCGGTAGCCAAGGAAATTCACCCGGCCTTCCAGCTCCATTAAACGTTGGCTGGTGGCTAACTAGTGCCCAGTGTTTATATATAGTTGGTAGTATCATCATTGTTCTGTGCTCCTGTAATGAAGCAATTTCTTCTCTGCTCCTGCTGTGAATGACTCTGAACGAACTGTATTATCTTAGCCAAAGTCACAGCAGGCACTGGGTTAACGGGTAAAGCTGTCCAGCACAGGAGGAAATCTCACCCAACAGCTCAATCTCCAGCTGTTGACATGAACTGGAGAAAATAAATAGAAAGACGAGGGAAGAGACAAAATTAGGTTGAAGGGAAAAGAAATTAATAATATCAGTGGGAAAATAGCCAGAAATGGACTAAAACCCAAGCAAGGCCCACACAGAACAGTCAGAGCGCGCTTCTAATAAGGAACTTTTGAATTTCCACATTACTGAGAAGGGGCTGCAAATTGCTTAGCACTTTTGCAGAGCTCTTTGAAGAACTGAACTCCACACTGTGCATGCCTCCACTCCAGTGAATGTGAGTACTCACTTTCCTGCTGAGACCTGAGGATGCCGTGCACCTCACAGGTCAGGCTCTCACTTGCCTTGCTTTAAACGGCTGGATGTGACCTCCCCACATCGTACTAGCCAGGGCTGTAGCTGAGCTGTGAACTATCAAATTTTCCCTGAAAATTGTGGGCTTTCTTGCTAGTACTTTTATTTTTTAAAAAATTCTCGTTTCAAGAACTTACACTTATATCTCATTTGAACTGCTACTTTTGCAGCAACTGCATCCTCTGATTCATCATGCCAGCATCAAGTCCAAGACAGGGCAACACCCCACTGATTCCCCAGCATGATTTTCTCCAGCACAGGATTGTCCTTTAAGTTACTTCTCACCTTTGCAATGGTGTCCCCTGAGCCTGTTAAGAAGTGGTAAGGTGCCCTGAGGTGAAGTGCTCACCCCCGCCACCCCAAAGAACAATCTTTCCTCTTTCTCCCACCTTGCCATTCCCAGTTCCACAACCACACCATGTGCTGTCAGTCATCTGCATGCACCCCACCCCTTTATGAACTAATTCAGCCTTCTAAAATGGCACAGAACTGACTCAGGAAAACAAGCGAGTTGTTTGCTAGCAGGTTAGCAAGCTGGATTGTCTCAAAAGAGGTCAGGCCGTTGCCAAAGCCAGCACAAAGCCAGCAGCAGGGAACTCCGAGCAGCAGGAAGGGAAACTGCCCCCTGTGCAGCGGAGCACGCTGGACAGGCCCCACACATCGCCCACAGGAGAGGGGGTGCTGACCTACACCATTTCTCACAAGTGTTTCAGGGAACCCGTAAGCAGAGGGGAGGAAGGGGGTACAGCACCTAGCATGTTGAACCCTGGCTCACAGTGCCCGCAAAGTTGGGATCACACGGCTGAGAGCTGGGAGGGGTGGATAGGAGCACCCCCCTTTCAGCCACTGCGGGCTGACAGGCTGGCTTGGCTATCGCAGCACACTGGAAATACAAAGACCTTATGGGCTGAAAAAGATTTTGCAAAGGTCCCCTTCTGTCAGCTTGGTCTACCAGCAGCATTACGCTTGTCTTCTATTTGGAAAAACTGAGCACTCAGGGCAGAGGCCTGAGCGTTACAAATTAAAATATACTCTGAAAATGTTTGCTTTAGCATCATTCTACATGGTAGTTAACGAGTTATTAAACAGATCTCATTTGTTTTGCTTTAGTGCCTTTGATGTATGAGAAGTTTTTCTTGCACTGCTAAAGGAATGGGAAGGACAACGCTGAAAACCCGATGTGTCCATTTGCGGCATCATGACAGCAGTGGGCTAATAGCCATAGGCTGGCTCTGGAATTCTTTACCGGATGATCTCTCCACCTTTTGTTGACATTGCCATCATGAAGAAACACGCATATTTTGCCTGTGTGAGGACACACTCAACCAATAACAGAGGTTCATTCTAGTTGACATTAGAACAATCCACCCCTGCTACCTGGGGGAAAACCCTGGCACAGTCTGCCCTGCATCTTCAACACAGAGCTGCACAGCCTGCATTTCCTGTAGCGTTTCAAAACCACTGTACTGCTGGACTTAAAAATCATGCCCTTCCCTTGAAAGGGCTGAACGTGAGAGCCTTACGAACATACCTCTGGGAAGGAGATGGTGGCTGAGCGGTAATCCTGACGGAAGGGACCATGTGGTGTGTTTTCCATGGACACAACTATCTTGGGGGTTTTACTTAGATGTGCTTCCAATATAGGTCCAGTTGTGTATAAACACCCTGGAGTAGCTTTAAACCAGATCACTCTTTACTCCTAGCGATGTAATCAGCAGCCACGTGGAGTTCTCAGCTGACTGTAAACTCCCCTCCCTCGGGCACCAGATAAACGTTTGAACGCGAGGCTGCACTGCTGAGGTCACAGTGCCCACGCAAGCTCTCTTAAAAGCAGCCAGGGCATGATGTCTTTGAAGCACAGACATCCACTGCAAATTCTCGTTCCCCCCTACACTTAGCTTCTACCCACGACTCAGTTTCCTCACCTTTCAGCAATCTTCTCATCGTTCTCTTTCATCACTGGAAACCTGTTCCAATAGGACTTTTCATTTTGGACTGCTGCTGTGTTTTCCATTCTCACCTACTTGCTCCTCAATCCTCCTGCCACCATTAAAACCACCATCCTGTCCTTCCACAGGGGAATCCCTCCAATGACTTCCCATTTCATGCCAGAGCAAGCTTAAATTGCATGTCCACTCTCCTGGCACTGCACAGTCGCCGCCTGCAAATGCCCGATAGCGAGTTAACGAGGTGCTCCCGCACGACGTCCGCGTCTGCTTTACGTATTTCCCCCGGGAGCTCACCGAGGGTGGGTGTTTTCCAGGCTGTTAGGCAGGAGGTGGCCTCAGCACTTTCCCCACAATCAGCAGGGCATCTCAAGGTCTTGCATTCTTCTACTTCCAGATTCTTTCACTGAGGAAAGCATGTTTATTGCTAAGTACAATTTTGCTTTAGTAATGTATGGTTTCCAGCAGAATTCCTGGAATCTGCTGTTTACAAGCAGGGTCAGAGGTTATAGAAATACTTCCAATTTGCAAGGAAGTGATATACCAGGAGGTTTTTTTGCTCATATGTAGTGTCTAAACTATATGACAACTGTGTTTTTATTGGTGTTGATAACCTCCCTGGCTCTGAAATCAACTTGTTCAGTTGCGTGGGTGGTTCAAAATATTGCTAGACAGCTCCGTAGATGAAAACTAATACTATCCACTCCTTTTCATCACCCAGAGTCTTCTCCCCATGCAGGCAGGATATTAAGAAGAACAAAAACATCTGTCAAGCTCTCAATATTTGAATATTGTATCTCATCCTTATCCCTAAGCAAGCAAATGAGACAAAGGATAATGTGATTGAGATGAGCATCTTGACAGTTCACCTCTTGGCATGGGCCTCTTGGGCTTTCAGCAGGGATGTATTGAGAGGATGCTGTACGTCGGTTGACTTCTAGAGGAAGGAGATTTCTCTGGTGTTATAGGAGTCTGATGGTTTAATGCCGCTTTTGTAGCCTTTTAACTATGGTGTTTGCAGTTTTCCATAGTGTTTTGTGGTGACAGCTGCTTAAAAAGCTGGTCCTATATTTGGGATTGGAAAAATGTGGGGGAAGAAAAATCTGCTCCAGAACACCAGTTTTCCAGCGAGATTCCTGCACTCTGGGAGGACTGATCTTGGGGCTACCCAGGGCCTCAGTTCAGCAGCTAGTAGGGGTGTTTGACGGATTTCCCACAACCTCATACTTCAGTAGAGCAGCATCACGAACCGTGAACAGGCCGCACAGAAGCAGAATTCAGCGTCTAGGAAGTTCAGCTCCTGCCTGCTGCAGAAGCGTCATAGTGCGGTTGCAATCCACTAGCATGTCAGGGGTTAGCGTATCATTTAAGCAAGGAAAAAATGTCCGCACATTATTCCAACAAGTAAAGTTTAAAGGTCTTAAGTTTGCTTCTAAACAGGACAGTGATCTCCACCCTAACATAAACATTTACCTAAGTGAGATTTGCATAATCTCTTTGACCCTCAATCTGCTCACCTTAATTAACCACATCATTATTTAGAAAAATGTGCCTCCAGGAGCCCGGTATCTTTGCCTAATTCTCACTGCTCATTAACCAAAAATCAACAGAAAATGTTCTTTTTGATGTACCAAAGACGCTGAGTAAATAGCTTCCCTAGAACACAGAGGTTCTCAAACTTTGCTTGGGTGTGGTCGTGTTTCAATGAAAAGCTGATCCCATTGTAAAAGCAAAAAACCCGCCTCCCTCACGCATCAACTGCTGTATCTGATTGCACACAACTCTTCACTGTCTTTTGGCTTAGCGGCTGAAAAGAGGAACGAGGGGGCTCCAAGCAGCCAGGAAGCCCTTTCACAGCAGACATCCAGCAGGTATTTAGTGAAGCATGGTTTGAAACCACCTTGTGCGCAGAAACGCCCCTGACTAGCTTCACCCACGCTCTATTTCCTAGCACTGCTGCTGACTTCATACTAATGCAAGAAGCAGCAAATCATCATTGCAGCACCTAGTTGCATCAGTTTGCTGATTGGTAAAGCGGCTGCAAGAGCACCTCTCCCTTTGCACGATTTCGAAGTCTCAAGCTCCATGCCACTCCTATCAACGAAAACAGGAGGTTGCTCAGGGAACCGCATCGATTTTGTTTCCCACATGGAAGCACAAGGAACAAGTGCATTTCTGACATTTAGACACCCTTCTTTGGGTTGGTGTTCTGGTCTCTCCCTCGCTGTAACTGTCACCATCCGACAGACGTATCTGAGCAGGGATGTGTTTATTGTCACCCACGGAATACCTGGCCTATTCCGAAAATGTTGTCAAGGGTACAGCTGTGTAAGGTGACCAAACTAACC
Source organism: Bucorvus abyssinicus (assembly GCA_009769605.1). Taxonomy (NCBI): domain Eukaryota; kingdom Metazoa; phylum Chordata; class Aves; order Bucerotiformes; family Bucorvidae; genus Bucorvus; species Bucorvus abyssinicus. The sequence goes on from CM020045.1 coordinate 1,854,966, forward strand.
TACAGCTCGTGTATGCCAAAAGCACGTTCTCCGCCTTCTGCCTTGTGGCACCAATCCTGGATGCACGGCACCTTTGGGTGACATTTCGTCTTAACAAGAGTAGAGAAATGAGAATGTACATTGGCACAGAGGAGCATCAGCCTGGCAATGACTCTGGCTGCTACTAGCAGCTTCAGTCTTTGCGCTACCTCCTGTAGTACATAAGACACTAGACTGAACTGGTAGTACTGGGTGGTGATGACAAGAGTACACAATGCTCAATTCAGTTCTCAATCCAGTGCCCAAATCAGCGATAGACTCCAGGTCATTGACTTCCTGCCTAACTGATTTTTTTTCCAAGGATTAAACATCTGTGTACAAACGTGAAAGTTCTTTAATGCTTTTCCAAATTTTAGACAGCCTTGCATAACCATTTCACAATATTTACAGAGGCAGCTTGCGTTCCACCTCAGGCTGCTGCTATCTCCTGCTTCCACAGCAAGGATGAGGTAAAGGGGAAGACGGAGTGAAAACTATTTTGGCACGTATGTACATTTTCCCAACGTGCTAAGGAAAGGTTTATCTTTCTCCCCTTCATTGTAGCTAACAGGTCAAAAGAAGGGATACTCCAGAACCCAGTAAAAGCCTGTAATGATAGCAGGAGAGTGGAGCACATCCTGTGTCTTGATTTTGGAAAAATATTTGTTGTGTGCAATGCTCTAATAAGCAAGCGATGGAAGAACAGTCTAAACACAGCTATCTGTGGAAGCAGCAGGAAAACCATACTGAGGAGGTAACCGCCAGAGGTTTACTGCTAAAAGGGAAGCCTGCACTGAGGCAGCATTTTGCACTGGTTAAATTCCTATTTAACCTATTTCCCTCATGTCCTGGGCAGAACCAATTTTCACTACGACCGGAGAATCTAACAGGAGAGCACGCACAGTAGATTTACAACTGACACTAACCGGGGAAGGCCTGTGAAATAATTGAGAACAAACCTGGATTAAGGAAAAAAAGTGTAAAAATGCAACAGAAAAGGAAACCGAACACACTAGTCATTGTAATAATCCACACTGCATCCACATACTGAGTATTCCACACAGTTATACTCCCCGTGTTCAAAAGGGATACAGCAGAATCAGAAAAGATTCAGAGAAAGTTGACATAGGTGACCAAAAATATGGGATGTGTCTTTATGAAGCCTTTTTACAGACAGGGGAAGACTTTCCAGTTTGGAAAAGAACTGGCTGAGGAAGGATGTGTCAGTGACCTTTAAAATTCTGACCGGCATGAAAAAGGAAAATAGCACATGGTTATTTATCTTCTTGCAAAGAAAGTCCCAGGCAGCATAAAATGGGTCACAATAAACAAAAGGAGATAATTTCGAACATAACGATTAGTTGAGCTCTGTAGCTCTTTACCATAGAATGTTCTGCGTGCCAGGAGTCGACACCGTTCAAAAACTGATCAACCAAAAGAAAGTTAATCCAGCGATATTAAATATAATAAAGACATGACCATCTCATGGAGTCAAACAGCTGCAGGCCCAACACGTCTCGTGCTTTCTCCTGGTTCTCAGGTTTGTCCACAGGTATTTCCTTTTTGTTGCACTGTTATACTGCTACAGCTACAAACGAAGCTGATGTCTTGATTGCTAGTCGGTGCCCGCTGAAACACTACGAAATACTGAAATATTTCAGCAAAGACATATTGACAGATTAAGTTAAATAATTTATTGAGCTCTAGGACCCTAATTAATTAAACTTATGTGTACTATTAATCCCCCTAATCAATTCAGTTAAAGGCTAAAGCAGTCTCAAGTATTCGTACACACCACAGCGAGTTTTAACGATGCAGCTAAGCAGAATGCTGGGACCAGTCAGTGACCATTATGGAGCTGGTAGGCAGAAAAAGTCCGTAAACTCACCCGCTTGGTTTTTTTCATGTACATGTTATACTGCCCAAGATAAATAGTGTTCGTGTACTGTTACCTGTGTTTAGTGCTTTGCAGATGAGGCTCCTGTCAGCAAATCCTTCATTTGCAAAATATCCACTCCTGAAAGACAAGCTCACGGTATTTTGTACAACATGTAACAGGAAAAATACTCATCCTTCACCTTTCTTTCTTCCTCATTAGGAAATACTCAGGAAAACTTTGGGGAAAAAAATAAGATTTGACATCATTGCATTTATTAGGTTCCGAAACAATACACATTCACATCCTTTTGAATACAGTACATTTGGCACAGTAATAATGTTTACGATGAAATAACACTAATGAATGGCAAGAGATTCAAATTACATCCATAAGAAAAAAATTCTGTACAAATAAATCCTCACAATTAAAAAAAAAACCTACCCCCCAACTGAATACATTTTCTATTTAGCCAGAACTACTCTGCACATAATTTAAAAAGAGGTACTTTGTAAGCCTTTTTTTGGAGAGAATTGTTTTTCACCCTCTGGACAAAAACGCGTTTCCGTTTTTTTAATAAAGTCTGTTTGGGAGGAAAAACAAGAAACAATGGATTCTTTATAATTATTATTATTATTAATAATCTTTTTTGGCATTTTGCACTCATTTTACAAAGAAGAAACAGGAAAGATTTAACAGAACAGGCAGAAATGTAACAGAATGTCCATTTTTAAGAGTTATCTTTAAAAAATGGTCAAGGTAACAGACAAACCTTCTGATGTAAACCCAATGCACAGGATCTAACTATTTATACTGAAGAAATACCTGCCCACGCCGAAGTTTTTCTCTCCTTCACTTTTCTCTTAGCATCCTACCAAACACCGCAGGTGCTGAGGCCTCTTGAAACACCCACACTTGCCACTTCTCTTCACGTTAGAAACGGGAATACAGGTAGCTTGCTGACAAAAGCTTTGGGGGAGGCTCTCATTCCTTCAAAAGAAACGCTCCGTGCCGTGTAAAGGCCTCTTGAGCACAGCAGGGCGCTAGCCCAGAACGCGTCTCCCTAGCCAGTCTACTCACCCACGGGAAAGAACGCTTTAGCACTGGGATCGGTTCTCGCCTGGATGTCAAAAGCTAACCGTGATGAGAAAGAAACCGAGCCAGTGGCGAGACACAAACTGATGGGCAGTTCTACAATATGGTTCTAAAAGAGAAAGAAATTTAAACGTTGAGATGATGCGGTCGGTACGATGGTCTGTGCTGGTACCCAGCTCCAGAAGCTAGTCTCTTCCCAGTACAAAAGATTACTGAAGATAAATTAAATTAAACTAAAGGCTTGATCCATTATTACACCTGTAGGCCAGACAACACATTAATTGATATATCATAATATTTAATATTTTGAAATCATCGTAAGAATATCTATAATAATTACACCTGAGTTTTAAAAACAAAACAAATGGAACTGAATGTTGTCATCAGTAACCGGCTATGAGCAGCCAGAGGCAAAACTGACACAGACTTGTCTGCTCGAGCCCGAGAACCTCTCTGAAAGCCAACGAGTCACGCTTTGTCCACCACGGTTTGGAACACCCCTTCCTCTTTGCGAGCTCTATCATGTCATAGTAGAGTTGAAGAGAACTATACAAGAGATTTAGTATAGCTTAATATATGTCTACATCTTTTATAACAAAAACCTCATCTCTCTGACAGTAACTTGAACCATACACATACAAGAGTATTGCACATGGACGTTATTATAATTATTCTTCCATAGACTAACATTTTAATAGTATGCCTGAACATGCAGCAGTTGATACCTCTATATTCAATGAATTCCACAGGCCTTGCAGCAAACACTATATACAAAATCTCACCTGTACAAAAGGCAAAAAAGCTTCTTTAGTGCCACTTTGCCAATCACAAGTATATATATTTTTGTGCAGCTGGAAATCCATGTGCAATAATTAAAATGGATTCCAATGACCGCTCACTCAGTCCAGTAAAATATATAATAAAATGACCTCAGCGATACATGTACACAAAAAAAAAACCAAACCAAACCCAGCCAAACCACAGGGTACTCCTGGAAATATAAGTACATAACACTGTTAGCGTATCTACAGGAGGTAACTTCACATTAGTCGTATTGTCCACATGAGTTACCGTTTCAATTCATACACAGAAAAATGCCATTTACAACTCTCAGTAACGTCAGTTTGTGAATGTTTGATCTTCAGTTTTTTAACACACTTCTACATAACGCACGTGTAGCCTTAGTTGGTGTCTTCTAAAAGCAGGTTTCTCTTTAGGTTTTAAACGTAAAAAAACAACAAACACAGTAGTATTATGGTTTTGTAAAAGTGTGCAAAAGTAACACACTGCTGAGAAAATAAATATAAATAAGAAATTATTTACCAACTTAGCTACAATGGAAAAGGCAAATTTATAATGTTTATAATTAAATTTTAAAATTTCTGTAAGATTAACTGTAAACATTTGCAAGCTTGCCATCACATTAACGGTTTATTTAAATGGATATTGAATTTGGTAACACGGATAGTACACCCAACCGCCTGAAAAACTGTAGAACGCCTATATCTAGACCTGTTGAAGTACTATAGGCTTTTTAGTCTTTAGCCCTTTAATAACTATCCATATAGTATCTATTTCTTGCTTTAAATAAAATTTCAGTTACCTTTGTGACTCTTCTTAATCCTAAGAGTTTTTTGTAAATTGTACGAGGAACTTCATCGACAGCCTTAACTGATGTGCTTCTGTTTCGGGAGAGCTTTATCTTACGTTTGTACCTCAGCACACGGAATGCCTACCTGAGGATTACACCTGCAGGAAGGCAGACGACTTCGCTCACCAAACAGCAACTTATCACTTATTTGTTCCACATCAGATACAGATCTCACCATCACCGCCAGCGCAGATGAAACGGGTCTCACCTTCTCAGCTTAAATACATACGACGATTACAGATCGTGATCTGCTAAATGGCTTTTAATAGCACGGCTTCGTTTTCCATGGAAAAGATGCAATTTTGTCCTCTGGGGAGATCTTAGGAATAAAAGTTGCAAATATATGGCAGTGTGTTACATCTACAATTTTTGATACAAAATTATTCTGCATCGCTTTGTGAGACAGAAATTAAGAGTGCTTTCAGGTCAGGAGATTAAAGGAAAAAAAAATAAATATATACTTTAACTGGGGACATGGGCTCAGGGTAAGAGAAGTAGTTCTTGATCTACTGAGTCTCAGTAATTTGACGATCTCTTCAGAATCACTTCTTGCAGCATCATTCATCTGTCAGCCTAATGTTGTCTATTGCAGTAGTTCTTCTCCAAAATAAGAGAACCCTTTAAATTCTTCTTGATTGATTTGTTTTATAATTGTCTCATCCACTAGCGTTAATACTGGTTCTTCTCGTGTAAAGTCTTGATCAAAGTTATTTACATCCCTTTTGGTTTTCTGAGAAGAAAAATACAAATAAGATGAATGGTAAAACAGCACAGCAAAACAGAAGGTGCTCTCCCTCCTCTCCATCCCCCTGCAAAACGCTGAATTTTCCGCAATGGTTGAAATAAAAGAGGAGCTACTTCACACAAAGAATCACAGACGTATGAGAGAAGCTACGGGAGCAAGTACTAGAAATGAGCTCAGGAGAGGCCACAGAAGCAGAACTAGAAATGGGGTCGCAGAGACTCGGCGTCTCCGACAGGCGAAGGAGTAGCAGTATGATGAGAAAGCAGGAAGCTGAGAGTAGGACTAGTTTAAAAAAGGCTTTGGGCATACTAGGTGGTACAGCTGTTTCCTCTTAGATCTGAACATCGTATCTCACTTCAGAGGCACAGAGTGAACTGATTTAATCCATCTCCCCACAATAGAACCTACTCTTTCAACTCTGTTAACTGTTTCTTTATATCCAAACTACACTCTGCTTTAAAATCAGATGCAGACCTCCCAGCAGTTCTCTGTCCAAAATCCTGGAGCTCCACACGGACAACTCTGATCTCCCAAGGCAGCTGAATGTCACTCAGAGCACCACGGCCAAGTGTGAAATTCTGGCTCCTCAGAAATCCACCTCAGAACTCTGCTTTATTTCAAGGGCAGCAGGGTTTCCCCGTTGAAGCCTAAAGCATCCCACTCTTTCAGAGAAGCTGCACCGACAAAGTGCAAGTCTACATCTTCTGGTAGGGCTAAGATGTATTATCCCTTGGGAAGGCGCACTCGTCATCCTCAGGGCACTCAACAGTGACCGTCTGTGATCACTTACATGTAAAAAAAACTTTAGGACGCAGGGGAAAACGTTCCCCACGGTCACTCCCTTGAGAGAGGCACTGTCCTTGTTTTCCACGTTAGCAGTGTATTTCAGGCACGTACAGGTTCAGGGAAATGGAGCTAGCGTTTTTCTTTAGTCACCAGAGTGATGCTTAGTGGAGGCGTGCTGTCACACTGAAAACTGGCTGTGTGTCCATCCTGCACAGGCTGAGATTAAGATCATACCAGAAACAGAATAGCTATTTGACTTGCAAAGTAAAATGATAAAATGATGAAGTGATACATCATGAAGTACGTGAACGATTCCAGATAGGAAGCAAGCCTCCTTTCCATGTAGGTAAATTGTCCTATAAAATAGACATATATTTTCTTCATCAGCTCCACTGAGGTGCTAAAACAAATAGTTTTCTTTCTTGCAACTGTAAAATAGTCATAGCAACCCTCACCTACGTTGTTTGTGAGAACTTCACAGATACAGGGGAAAAAAGGTCTATATGAATGCAAGAGACCATCAATGTAAACCAAATACTTTCTAAGTGCAGGCAACCGAAAATCCACATCCTCTATCTACAAAATTCCATTAAAAGGAATGAAATACGGACTTAATGAATATATATATATGTTTATATTGTTTACATTTGTAATATTTACTTCATAGATAAAGACTGGACATAAGGTGTATGTGACCCATATACTCTGAACTAAGCATAAGGGACGTGGCTTTGGGCTTCACGTTTTTTGCCAGTCATTTGGGCAAATACTGAAAAGTAAGAACGAAATTCCATAGGAATTTTTAATTGCATTACACTGCAGCTATGTCTACATTCTTCTTGTTCCCCATGTCCTACCATTGTCTTCTCACACACTCATACAATGAATTTGCTCCAAGAATAGTCACTAAAGCAGAAGAAGGTGAGTAAATATTTGAAGAAAGTAGAATCCAAATGCAGAACTGCAGTTATGTGCAAGAGAAACGCAACTACACTCACCCTGTAACCACTAGCTATCCAGGGCAAATAAACTCTGGACTAGCTGAGAACAAATACAATATATTTGATTCTGTGTTTTCAAAACTGAAAATATTTGTGAAAAGTTATTTCCTTGCTGAAGCTAGAAGAATAAGATGACAAATTCCTCAAAGCCTACCGAGGCAATTAATTCCCGATAGCTCCTTCTTCCAGAAAAGCATCACTAAGATTTGTGGAGGTGTTAGGTGAAAGAGAGTGCAGATGAGTACATCTGAAAAACTGCCCCAACATCAGCCTAACTAAATCATATTGATTAAACCCACTGTACCTCCAGGAGAACTTCGGATTACAAACACTTCTGAAACAACCACCAAAGGTGTTTGCTTAGATTTAAAAGCTCAGCATGTCCTAAAATATGTCTTTGAGACCAAAGAAGGAAATAGAAGTTTTTATTTTCTCAGATTTATAAACAATTCCGTGTCCTTTTGGCAGCACAGATGTAAATCACCCAATTTATGAACAGGACAAGTATGGAGCAATTGAAGACTGTGAGGATATGCTAGCAAGCCTATGACTTAACCAACTGATGAGGCAAGATTAAATACATCACAGGGAACAAAAGTGCGTGGTTGAAGCCATACAAGAGGTACACACACAAAAGGTAGAGCTCATGACAAGTGCTTCTTTTCAACAGAAAGATTTGAGAAACCCTCCTTAGCAACTCAGACACCTTCTTCCTGAAGCTCTGACTATTTTGCAAGGCCCCATCTGCTAAGACAAAACAGGTCCAGCCACATTTCTGCTCCTATTGCTATTTTAGTGGATTTGCCCTGTGAATAGTCTGTAAGCCAACAGTGTGAACTAACAGTTGCAGCATGAGGCTCAGGATGAAGGTATGAAGGGCTGTGGCTATCTCCTAGTAGGGAAGCTGAGAAAAGAACAATCTGCAAGGTAAGAAGACAACATGAAGGAAACAGAGCGCAGCTAATTATCCAACTTAAAAAAAAAAAAAAACCATGAAGAAAAGAAGAAAAGCATTTAGATTGGCTGGCAAATGCATCATTAAAAATGCAGTAATTGAATGGGTGGGATTCTGTTTATTTAGCCTGCAGCTCCTGAGACTTTGGGACACACTATTTTTAACTTTTCAATTTTTTTCCAGGTAAGACTTTGCAATTTCAGATGACTGAAGAAACTAGGGTTACTAGGAAAAAAAAGTGGTTTTTTTTTTTCTTCTTTTCCAGCAGTGTGAATGCTGCCTGACCACTGACCTAGCACGGCCTGCTTATCCTGGGAGACATGGTAGACTAGCTTCATGTGGGTGACACGATCTGATGAGATGTAACACTTATCCTTCAGTAATAGAACCCCTTGAATTAATCAATATTAGCATGACCTACTACCCATCAAGGATGACAATTTTACAGTCAAAGTCACGTTTTATTCTATTCAAAGATTATTGTTTCTGTTCAAAGAGCTACAGATATTGGAAATCTTTAAAACTGTCTCTTCAGAAACCACCATTTAATCAGCTTTCCTGGTTGGCCTGTACAAGTTTGGACATAGAGATATTGTTTTATGAGTCAAAACACTTTTTTTCTTAAATCCTTTCACATAATTACTAAAAGATTAAAAGGAACTTCATATGCTATTAATAAGCATACATTAAACAGTGGTTTTCTGAACTGGTTTTATTTTCAGCACCATTTCAATTAAAAAAATAGTTTTCTACCTGCAGTCACAGACTCAAGCTTAAAAAAACCTCCCAAACATGCTCCATAAGCTTTCCAGTGTCAAGGGTTACCGGCCCTGTCTGTTAATGATTACTAAATGACACTCTACGAATTCCAACAGTGAAAAAAGAAACCTAAGCTGATGTTCTTATCACTGAAAACGCATGAAGAAAGTTAGAACCTGCCATTCCTTCCATTAATCGCAGGAACCAAATGCGAATGACAGGAGCCCTTGGTACTAAAAAGGCACCGAAATCCTTGCAAGAAGGCACCTGACCAAGGGTGTTCCGAACCAGTTTTGCCTCAGCACAGCTTGGGCACCTCAGCAGTGTGTCATGAGGCCAAGAGGCTCGGTGGACTTTCTTCTGCCTAATAGGGATTAAATTAATTCTCTAGCTTGGAGGCATTAAGAGGTATCTCTCTCTACTTCATTACTCATTTTCAAGTAATTTGCAGAAAAGCACTGAAACTCTTCCAAGTCCTTTGCAAGCTCCACTAAATTGGGCTGGAATTGTCCAGTGGCCTCAAAGGCTTCTCAGAGGAGGGGAAAGAAAGGTGGAGGCGGTGGCTAGAAAACAATACTGCCACAAAAGCCTAGGTTTTGCATTTGAGCCTGATTTTCCTACAGATTCACAGTATGCTGTTTAAACATAACTATAGGAACGCTCTTTAAATCCATTACTAGATTTCTGTTCAGATTAGAGGAACGAGGAGCTAATCACAGCAGTGCTGGATGCCTCTTCATGTATTTTCAAGCCCACAGTGAAATCCCGGAGTTTGTCATTTGTCTGGGGAGCTTCACCAGAGAACCCCTCCAGCGCAGCGCCTGGCGGTGTCAGCAGCACGTCAAACGTGACGGGCACATTAAATCTGGGCAGGAAGCTGCGGCGGCGTTCAGTGCGCAGCCACAGGGGCACGGGACATGCAGCAGGAGTTGCACCTTCTCATACATATTACATGGTATCATTCAGTTTTATCCCAAATTTTGTTTCAGTAAGGAATAAATGATTGCTGTGTTTGACACAGTATCATCAAGAAGAAATTCTTAGATCAGGATGATCAGCGTTTAAATATTTTGTGTTTACCTCCCCACTGAGAAGCTTTTCAGATTCTTTTGTTCAAGACAAATGGAAACTCCAGACTCCAAACTGCTTTGAAGCACAAGGTTATGTGGCTAACCTCACATATCCCTGTCCTCTCATTCACCTCTCTTTATTATGATGACAAAACCACAGCACAGGCAGAAATCACTTTGTACCAGTGCTTGGATCTCAGAAAATAAAATTGTAGTATTTTCTATAAGGTTGAGACCAACTGTAACGAGCACTTGCTTTTGCACATCTCTCATTCTACACGTACAGCAATTCAGCAGGAACACTGTCGAAGAAAGGGGCTGAGAAGCGCAGCACTGCAGGCCTGCCTTTCTACTTGTCCGGGTCATGTCTGTTCACAGGATTTTCACGCCTTGAGAACCTGTCAGCATTAGAAGTATTTCCTGGAATGTCTTATTTCAGAAGAGCTGAAATATATGCTATCAGGATAACTTCACAAGTTATTAATTTTTCCAGCATGTTAATTGCTCTGTTCACACACGGACGAGTTACAACAGATCAGCCGTGAGCTGCAGCGTATTCGGCCAAAGGTTACGATGGTAAAAAGCAGTTTTTACAAGTATAACAGCCCTCATTGCTTCCAAGCCTCATAAACACCAAATGAATTCACAGAACTGTGAATTTTAACAGGGATCATTTGTGATCCAGTAAACTGAAACCACCTTTGCAAACAGTAGGAGTGTGAAATGGGTCAAATAGGAAGGAGGAACAACCTGAACAAGTAGGGGGTACAAACGTTTAATGACGACATGGCCAGGATGCCAGCCTCAGTATTTCATTTCGGCACAGCCTTCCTCCTATCCTACACCCCAAAACCCCCACAATGAAATACGCAGCAAAGCAAACAAAATCAAAGCTCTGCAGTTTTCACTGACAACCACCCCGTGTTCACAGCCTGGGCAACGAACCTCACCCAGAAGAAGCTGCTGTAAACCCGTTGTCCCTATGGCCATACTTAGGTATGGTTTCAGCACGAGGAGTAGACAGCACTGCAGCTGTTCGTAGCCTGACTGCTAAAGCACAACAGTTCTCTCGGTGTAAAACATCAACAGAAACAGATTTCACAAGAGCTGCAGGGCAGGGCAGCACTGCAGCTTCCTGCCTGAGGTTGCTCCTTTACCCTCAAGATCCACCTTGCCCACCCTAGCAGGGCTTGCTCCCATCAGGAGTTCATCGTGACATAACCGCTGCACACAGAAGCTGTGCTATGGCACCGTACATGTGCTTTCTAGAGTGAAAAAAAAAGGGGAGGAAGAGTGTCAACTTCTAAATTTCTACACTAAATTTTCCCTTTATGGTAGGTTTCTTTGAGAGTTTAACTACAGGGGAAACTAGAATAAATTTCCTCTTGGGGTGGGGAGGAAACATGAGAAAGTAATGGAACAGTCCTATGAAAACACCCTTCATCTGCACAACGCTGCTTTCACGATGCAGTCTGCAGCAAATGCGCCTCTCTAATTCACATCGTATTGGCAAGCCTCCATTGATATCCTCAGCTGCTCTCAGCTCACGAATGTCACCTCCCCTCTTACATCCCGGCACACACCCAAGAGTAGTCCATTTCTCGTGTTCTCCCGAAATGGCATTTTAACCATTGTTGTGACAGCAACAACAGTAGTCAGGGCTGGGGCATCTGCGACCTGCCAAACCACCTGCTGGGGAGTCCTCAAATACATGTGTAGAAGCGGTTTTGTCCTCCTGACCACTAGCACTTCAGCACGAAGGTCTGGCTATACCCAGAAAAGAGCTGCCTTGCAAAGAAGAGAGAAAAGTGATACAGGAGAGTTGGTGGATCTAGGGCACACGTCCCCAGCATTCCAGTGGCTTCCCAGAGACACCCCATAAACCACCCAAATACAGAGTCTAGCAGTGCGCTGAGATATTTGACTAGATTTATCCTGTAAAAGAACAGGGGGTTTACTTTACTTTCCATTCTCTAAGCAATCGCAAAGGCAAGGAATAAATTAAGGAGACTCTGATGCTAGTGAATAGGTGAACGCTGTAATGAAATATTCCACGACTCACTTCTCTGCCGTGTATCCCGAACAAACACTGACTGACTGATTTCCAGCGTTTCATTCTGCCGACAGTTAACTACCGAGAAGTGACACATTCTGGAGACCTCCCTGAGTGTGTCAGGAGGTTACAAACGTACAGCAGGATCTTGTGATTCTGAGCCCCTCCTCTACCGAGGGGGCACAGGCGTGGGACGTGGGACGCAAAGGAACACCACAGCACGTACAGTGGGAGCACCAGCCCGAGGCTCAGCTGCGCACTAGAATGGTTTGCACTACAGACCGCAGAGCAGGAGTGCGGTGGAGTTGTTAGCCGGTTTTTGTGGGGTTTTTGCCTTCTTCAGAACACTCTGGGAAACTCTCGCTCTTTGAGGATGATCTCTAGCTCATCAGGAATAGAGTTTTTAGTTTGACATGGTGATGCACATGACGGGCTTTCATACAGAGCATGGTATAGCAGGTCTCACCTTCTACAGCTGGAGAAAGCTACACGGTGATGGTTTAATTCTAAGACTACCGAACTGTAGAGGTCACGTATGGAGGTCTAATGATTATTTCAAGCCTTTACAACGACAGATTAAAATAAAGCTATATGTGATTTTTTGGAAAGCAGCTGAAGCTGCTGTCCTCTCCTTTTTAATCTACTGCACATACTCTTACAAACTGCAGACTGAAAAAACCCAAAAGGCATTGCACAACTACGCCTGAATGCCTCCTACTGCTGCACCTCAGTGTGTGTCCTTTCCACCTTTCCTCCACATGCTGGAACTGCTTTTTTGGAAGACTGCTTTATTATTTTGATGACAGCAGCAACAGGCCCAAACCAGGCACATTATTTATTATCTGCATTAATATGTTAAAGTGGCCAAAAAGTGAATCAGAATTTGTCTTATTGTGAGGAAGCCCAAAAGGAAAGCAGGAACACTCCGGGTGCTTATCGCTCTAACCCCACAGGCACCACTTCACAACGTACGTTTAACAGATGGTTAAATGAACCTACTTGTTCAGTATGAAAAGGTTTTAGTGCTCCAAGACCAGGACTCAACAAAGCCAAACAAATACTGCTGGATCCTCAGTGCAGAATCAAAAGAAGCATAATAAAAGCTGTTTAATGTATAAATATTTGGGAACCTGCAGTGCTGGGAAGTAGCTTTCAAACTTCTGTAATTCTAGTGTTGTGGTAATCACAGCTAAAACCAGCTGCTGCAGGCACTGACACTGAAGAGGATAAAAAGTAAAAAATAAGACTAATCAACTGAGCAAATTCTGGGAAAACAGAACCTCAATCATCCAAATAACACTGGAATTCTTTAAAACACTAGATCACTTACTCTGGATTTCTCTAAGTTGTGATACAAGCTGCACACAAGCTCCTTGAAAGGTACACATACGCACACAGGGCAAATGAAGTGGCTGTACAAGCGCCAAGCTAGTTGAGGCTTTGGAAATCGAGGTCCTTTGCTTTGTTCAGGGAAGCCATGGTGCTGCTGTTCACCACCGCCTACTGCAAGCTCAGCTGAGACCCTGAATTTCATCACCTGCCAACAGCAATGCTGCTCCATCAGCAGCGACCTGGCTAGCGCTTGAACGAGTAGGTGAAAAGTGTAACTTTTAGGAACCAGCTGACATTGAATATTCTAATTCATGATACCGTGTGGTACGGGCAGCGTGTAAAAAAAAAAAAAAAGTGTTGGACTTCAACCGTTATGGCTGTTTGCAATAGAAAGGCTGTCCCGAAAGTCCACATCCATTTTTCTTTATTTTTTCTAAAGGGTATATGTCAACCGTTCTGACAAATGTTGATTCTTCCCCTGCTCCTACACCTTTTTTTTGGAACACCAGCATTAATCCCCACGGTGCCACTCTCAGAAGAAAGCCCACTGTTTCCCTATGCCAGAAATGCCTGCAGCAAGTGGGGAATACATAATGTGCGATGTTGAACGATGGCACAGGAGGGGCTGAGGTCTCAAGACCGCTCCCCAGTGTTTCACCTAAGCAGGAACACTTCATGCAAAAGCATGCAGTATAGCCCCTCGCGCGCCCACCTGCTAAATGCTCATTGCCATGCACCGATGACCAAATGGAAATATATTATGGAACTGAAGGGACGCCTCAAGGTCATTAGGCCTAAAAATGGACCTACCTTGACTTTTTCCCCATATTGAAGGCCTTACCTTAAAGAGGGACATTCACACTGAAGCAAACTTGAAAAGAGAGAACATTTACACAAAAAGAAATTTACTTGGCCTGTAATTTCCTACGTTCCCTTTGGTGCTACTGAACGACCCTGCATTTTACAGGGCTTCTTCCCCACAGCATAACGGCAAAGTCATAATGCTGCACGTATGACGACACAATCCACTGTCACAAGAACATAGAGGCGTGCCAAAAATCCCCACCAAAACAGCATCCTGACTTCCCGACACCAGGTTAAAAATCCCGCGTTAAAAAGTGAAAAACCAAAACCCCAAACACTTTGCCTGTTAGCAGTCACGTATGAAAACAAGTCTGAGGTTACAGAACCGGTGTTTCAGGCTAAGGTATTGGGAAGTTTTCTCCAGAACCGTGGTCCCTCTTTAAGGATTCCAGCCATACTTCACAGTGAGCAGACGGCTGCTGCAGCAGTTTAACCACACTCCTCTCTAACGGATCGCGTTTGCGGGAGCCGTTCGGTGGGCGCCCGCCCCCGGGGCAGGCGCAGCCTCTGCGTCCAGGGCAAAGGGGCCAGCTGCACCCTGCCAAGGGGCTCCCTCCTACTCGCTATTTATTACCCAGTTTGCAGGCACTGTGGGCATCCAGCTTGTCGTAACTCATCGACAAAGGGGTGCCAAAATTTTGCCAGTTTTTCACTCATTTAGGGGAGGGGGAAAAGAAAACTCCCAGTGCTCCCTAGTCCAGCTGTAACCCACAATCATTGGCTAGGACTAGAATTTCGTGTTTGGGCATGATTTTATTGCCAACCTTTGCTGCAGCGCAAAACTCGAAGAGGACACATTGCTGGCATCCTTAAGTCAAGACTTAACAAGGGAGTTCAGGTCCACAAGGAAACTGCACACAGACAATGTGGCTCAGATAGCGACAGCTAAGGGGGGAGGGACTTCAGTAACGGTTCTGATCATCTTTGAGTTAACTCTGATTATCTTAGGTGAGAGGGAGGTGCAAATTACTGTAGGAAATTTGAGACTGAGGATCAAGATGAAATCTGTGAACACTGAGGTCTGCTACAGCACAGAACACTCTTCCAAGGGAAGTGCGACACGCTCAGTCAGTTTAAAAGGCAGGCTGATCTTGAGCATTTGGTTCTTAACATTGCTCAGTCATATTTCTTTGCTGTCACAGAACTTTGCATTAAGCACCCTGGGATTACCCTGGAGTGGAAACCTGAGGTATGAAAAGGTGAGGTGACGAACCCTGGACCACACCGTTTTCTAGAAAACCTGGTGAAGAACATATCTTGCAGTTCTCAGGTCTGGTTTTAGACCAACTCTCTACCCCTGAAAAGTCAGAAGTGAAGAAGGAACATACAAATATTCAGGAAACATTCTCAGTGATGTAACGGTAGGAATGAAAGAGGCTGCAAAGCGAAGGGAGTCACATTAGATGAACTAACTGGGCCGGCAGCAGCTGCTGTTGCTCCACACTGCAAGATACGATTCTGCGATAGACCGTCTTGTCCCTTCTGTTTCTAATGCTCTTGAAGAAAGCGAGCTTTTCAAATGTAAAACCAAGAAATTATGAATGCATAGAGAAAACTGAAATCACGTATTGCTCTGTGAAAGCTGCGTGTTCACAATAAATCACCGTAACGCGATTATTTTGTTAACTTCATCTCCATAAAGACACACTATGAATGGATTGCCACAGGCACTGATAAAGCCATTAGCGATGAAACTTTGGCCTAATTGCTCAAAAGAAATATGTATGGCAACATCTGTTTTACCAGGCTTTGTATTACCCTCTGGCTCAGAGCTCTCCAGCTTCCTCATGTTGAGGACATCTCAGTCAAAGTCTCAAATTTCCCCAACCCCTACACGTACTACAGGGTGGATGAAAACAAGAAGTCAGTCTGTCCGCATGCACACGGTCCAAGGGCTGACACTGAAAACTCTGCCTGAAAGGACAGGAGCGTGCCTGTGGTGAGACTGTCCTTGCTGCTCAACAGCTTCCTCGCCGCTCACCGAGCCACTGTGACCAACAGCGTAAGAGATGAGAGCGATTTTATTGTGCTGGTCTAATTTTATAAAAACCAAGAAGAAGTCCCTCAGAGGGCTGGAATCTCTCTCCCACGAAGAAAGGGTGAGAGAGTTGGGGTTGTTCAGCCTGGCTTCGGGGAGACCTTTTTGTGGCCTTTCAATACTTAAAGGGGCCTCTAAGAAAGGTGGGGACAGACTTTATAGCAGGGGCTGTTGTGACAGGACAGAGGGTGATGGGTTAAACTAAAAGAAGGGAACTCAGATTAGATATAAGGAAGAAACTTTCTGTGCTGAGGGTGGTGAGACACCGGCCCAGGTTGCCCAGGGAGGTGGGAGAAGCCCCATCCCTGGAACCATTCCAGGTCAGGTTAGACCCTGGGGCTCTGAGCACCCTGATCTGGTTGAAGATGTCCCTGCTCACTGCAGGGGGGCTGGACTGGATGACCTTTAAAGGTCCCTTCCCACCCAAACCAGCCTATGAAATTGATATACAGCTCATACAAGGCTGCCACTGACTTCAGCGAAACGAGCAAAAACTTCTGGGCAGTGACGTTCCTCCATCCCTGGCAAGTGGGACTGGGATAGCGTGTGTCTCTACGCCGCTTGTGCACACCTCTCTGAGCTTCACTGGCTGATGTCAGTGGCGTGTCAGCAGGCTGCAAGTTCAACCTGGAAAGCCTGCAGCTGGCACAAAGAATTTCTCACAGGGAATCTAGAAAGATATGGAGAAGATTGAGGAAAACCCAAAATACGACAAAATATACCTTTGCTTCACTGTTTCAAATACAAGCTTTGCCAGTAAATAACAGCCCGGGACAATATAAATGTCATCGACACACATGAAAGGTGAAGCGGCAATCTGTTTCAATCACTGTTTTTAATGCATATTTTATTACTTGGTACGGGACAGACATAATCATCCCACCATGTCACTAAGCAAGATCTACACCAAACTTACCACCACATCAATGATTTTGGTGAGAAATTCATCTACTGCACCCCTTGTTGTCATTTGCAACGTGGTAAACGCACTTTGAAATTGGAAATAACCAATTTAACCAAGCCAGGACCATAACCATGGAAACAAAGAAAGATGGAGAGCAGAGAATCACTGAATACTGTCAAGTCCTTTGTGGTTATTGGGCAATAAATTATGTTGCAAACCATAGCCTGGTCTTATGGCTGCTGATTAGGGAAATTTCATTCCCCCAACTGAATAAAATTCCAGGAAGAATACATGAGACACAATATCTCAACGCAGGAATCAAGTGCCTCAAAGAGATTTCTGTCTCACAACAGTTGCTCTAAAGAAAAGCTATCTGCCTGTGCTAAAGCTGTACTTCTGGCACATGCCGGTACACATTCCTGCCTGCAGCAAATAGCAACAATATTCAGAAAATTTCAAGACCGTCTGTGAAACTCTAAGAATTAGGTTTAAAGAGCAGCAGAAATGATCTTCAAGAGACATTGTCAAGGTCACTGGAGCTTAGATGTAACAAATACCATCTTCATAGCTCTTCAAAAGTTTGTTTGATGTCTAATGTACATCCCCCAAAGCCATTACTTTTTCTACAGTAGCTAACATTTCTAACAGCTCTACATGGGACAAACCCTCAGGATAGTAAACCATAGCGCGTATATATGTAAAATCAATTTTGCCATTGAATAGCCTCATAATCCTGGATTTATGAACAGAAGGGCTGGTAGATGATGTGCATCACAGGACTGGGCCCCGGTGCATTTTCACCCCTTCATATTCTTTATTCCAAGTCATTAAGCTGGAGATGCAGCCAAAGATCCTTCACAGCAGGTTTCAGAGCCACCAGATCTGCTTCCACTGCCTCTGCCTAGTACAACCTGTCACGGCTTCGCAATCTAAACCTCAGCGATCTGTATGAGTGCTCTGCCTGGGCCACTCTTGCAAGCCTTCAGAAAACAGCCAGTTTTTCAAGGACCTTTTGGACTTCAGTAATTTTCATTCCAAGGTTGAAAACAGTTAGGAAAGAAACTTCAGCTTCCAAAACATCATTAGATTAATCAAATCATGTACAAACTAGAAGGACATTAATGGTATATTTCTGGTATAATAAAGAATATATTTGCATCCATCCACAGCGTGAGTGAGACTTATTAAAAAAAAAAAAAAACCCCTCAGAAGTCTGGCTAATAAATAGCCATGGAGTGTTTCTTCCAAATCCAGTTGAAAAATTCAGACTTAAGGCTGGCAGAGCTGAAGAGACACGCCTGAACTATGGAGAAGCACATACAGAAGAACTATGGAGAAGGCCTTACAGTACCACGCAATACGGCTCCTCGGGGAATCTATTATGGTAGAGAAAGGATAAAAGGCAACAGAAAAGGAACTCACGTGTTTCGGGGATCAGTGGAGTAGTGAGGCAGAACTGAAGCAAGGTTTGTTTCCACACTAGGGCCTCTGTGACCTCCCTTGGCAGATTATTCCATTATCTGACGGGACCTCAGTGTTTCACCATTTTCCCTCATGACTTGACTTGGTGAGTGTCAGCGTTTTATATTGCCCAGAGCTCACTTGAATAGATCCTTAGTTTTGGGTTTGGTTTTTTTTTGGGGTTTTTTTTTTTTTTTTTTTTGGAAAGTGTGTATGATATAGTAATGGTAAAATTCCCCCCTTAGTCATCTTAATGGTTGGTCAGAAAATAGATGAATACCTGTGTAAATATATGCATTCTTGCATGAGCAGAATTTTGTATGTGCATGCAAAACTCCATTTGAATGCACAATGACTACATTACATGCTTCTCTCCCTACACATATGTACACTCACAGACCACATGCAAGAATGTCTATTTTCTGACTAATAATCTGGCCTCTCTTCTCATAGCTGTTTTCACAGATCTAGGCTGTCCTGGACATAAGATTAAAAAGGTATTTTTTTAATCCACTTTTAATATTACAAGTCACTTTTAAATGATCAGCAGCCCTTTATCAACATTGAAAGATGTAAAAAACCAGAAAACATTCCAAACACAGGCATTAGTTATGGTTTTTCCACGGTTATTCCACAGCTATGGAACAGTTACACTTGTTAATCCGAATCAATGAATCTCAACGCTACGCCCACAACTGAATTCCATCTAGATTTTAAAGCAGACTTTATTTCATTAGTGTTCACCTTCTTCCCTCTTTCCTGTGTTTTTCCAAGTGAGCGCAATCTCTTCTAGCTTGGCAAGTATCCAAAATCACCTTCTCAGCATTTGGAATTTACTGCCCTAGATTCCCTTACCATTCCTGAAGTTGCATAATTAATAATTACATTTTATCTGTGTGATCTTTCCAGTCTAGATATAGATCACACTTTACCTTTCAACTAATAAATCATTCAATTTTAAGAGGGCAAGTTAAAATTTGAGTATGATCTTGCTCAAAGATATCTGCACAACAACAAACTCCAAACGATTGCAAAATGTATGCAGCTGGTATGAAACAGCTGAGGGGTCATAAACACAGTGTAAATATATAAAGTATATCCTTTCTAAGAGTAGAAGGGTTATCAGTGAAAGTTGATAGGACCAGGTCACAGGGGAAGGTATCTTAGAGAGCAGATTGAGAACATGACAGTAACAGGGATGCTGTTAACACAGACTACACGTTATCTGAATTCACCACCACAAATAAAAAAAAAGTTCAGAGAAAACCAAGCATACAGAACTACTAGACTGCAGGAACCAAACTGGGTAAAATAAAGAAACTTAGCATATACAACATGGAAAGGAGGAGTATGAAAATCTGACATTACAGAAGCAGCCCGAAGAAAAATGAGAAAAGGTGTAAATAAAGATGTATAAAATCACCCTAACAATTAGTAAAGAGCAAGCAGCTGCCTGGAAATCTATACAAAGGACTACTTGGAAATAAAATTTGAAATCGCTGACAAAACTGAAACATCCAACTCAAATACCATTAAAGGAAGCAGAAAAGGAACAAACCAGCAGGAATTAATACAATAGGAATGGCTGGACAATATAACAGCAGTGAAATAATTACCAGGACGAGAAAGAAGCTGTACTGAGAAGGCAGAAGGTATTTATATCAGTAATGAATAAAAATATTTGACAAACTAAATATCTCCTGACTTTTAAGAAGGACTGCCGCAGAGGGAATACCGACAAAAATAACAACGGCCTCGTAAAAATACCTATTGTCGAAGGGAACGTGCATCTGAATCCGGAAAGGAAAACAGCCAGTAAACTGCCTAGATGTGAGGGACCCGGGACCTAACAGATGCAGGCATGAAGTGAAAGTCGCCTTGGAATCGCACATCCCGATTTGATAACTCTATCACCAGAACGCTGATGAAGACTGAGCAAAGCAACAAAAATACCTGTGAGGTGAAAGGCCAAATACTTGTGAAAACGGGAAAAGAGCCGCACACAGGCACCCCAGCTAAACCCCGCCTAAGGTGCAACTACCCGAGGGCTGCGGGAGCAGACTGGAAAGCAGTTCTGGCATGAAACAGCCTTCAGACAGGCACTAACAGGGTTCATTTGGGGTCACAGCTCCAGAGCAGAGCGGGGCAACGGGGCGAGCGAACCCCCTGGCTAGAGCCTTCCAGCAGAGGGGCTGGCTGGGGCACCCCCGCCTCCAGCTACCACAGTACAAGGTTTCCGTTCTCCAGGACGCGCACTCGGAAGAACCTCCCCATGCGCTGACACCGTATCTTACGATTACTCTTCGGAAGACGTTCACAAGGGCTAACGCTCGCTTACAGCCCTCCATCCCTTTGGGCTCTTTCTGCATAGCTACCGAGAGACAGAGGGAGAGACTTCTCCACGAGCGGGCTCAGAGGAGCTACCCCAGGCTCCTGTTCTGGACGGGCAGCCCCGCTTCCACACCTGCACAAGGAGCTGGGGGAAATGCAGCTCACGGGACTGAACGTAAACGCAAGAAATGCAGCAGACGGCAGTTCTGCCATGACAGAGGGGACTTTTCTACCTCTAAATTTGAGTCAGGATGCAGCGTTGAGTGCACAGGTTTGGTTTTCTTAAGTATCTTTGTAAACTATCTAAAGGAACAAACAAGTACCTCGATCATATTTACAGGCAAATCACTGTCATTAGGAATGTGCAAAGCCAGAAGATGCAAATCAGCCTCAATGCATTTATCATAAAACTATTCTCCTGTACAGTTCAAGCACACAATTAACTGCACAGATTCTCAGCTGAAAAGCTGACAGTTGGTGAGCTGTGTTTTCATCCAGAGGAAGGCAAGAACAAGTAAAGCATTTTTGCTTGGCTTTTGTACTTTTTGCATGCGGGTCTGCTGTTTACATATTTTTGTTACTTTAAAGTAGAAATACCTGATTATTATGTAGGAAAATGTAAGTACCTCAATTTATCTGATCATGACGTAGATTTATTTTCTCCAGGAAGCTGTTCTTCCAAGTTTCTTCAGTTAAAATATTATTAATCAGAAACCCTTTCCTCTGTCTTTCACTACAAAATTCCGTGGCCATCAGCAACACATGGCTGTAGCAGAGTTCACACCAAAAGTACAGTATATACCCGACTAAACTAACCTCTTCCGATCGAGGTGTCCTTAGGAACATGGGAAAACAGTTAAAACGGGGCCTCAAACCGTCTAATGGTTTATGTGTCTGAACATGAACATCTTCCTGAGCACTAAACCTATTCCCTGACACTTACCTTCACAGAAACAATGACAAGGCAATCTTTTCACCGGGTTTTGACGTTAATCTTTCAACCCCCAAATGCTACATCAAGTAATCTCATTTCTCAACTGAAATTGTCAAATCAAGTTTTCTCTCAATGTTATGCAAACTGCTACTTACAATCCGAGGTTTGAAGGGTGGTTTGATTTTCCTTTGTTCTAGAAGAACCCAGTCGATTTCCTTGAAAAACGGATGCTGCTTAATCGCGTCTTCCCCGTTTTGTGACGCCACGCAGCCGAGTCGCTTGTTCGGGTTTTTTGTCATGAACTACAGGGCGGGGGAGGGAGAGGAGGAAAAAGTTAAAACGTGAGTGGCAACGGCAGGGGACCATTTGCAGTTCAATTACACGTTACATTTCCTAAAGCCTAGTTTTTCGAGACAGTCTCCTTTCAGAAGGTTATTTTTTCTAGAAGAGCAGCAAGGATGCCGCTCCAACCTTCAGAGGTTCCAGCCAAACAAGAAGATTCAGAGACTCCAAAGTGTAAGGTTCCTGCAGGAAGCTCTTTGCACTGACTGCTGAGACCTCCTCACCCCATCTGGCTGGGAGGGCCACACGAACAGATCCTCTTTCAGCATTTCTAGTTCCAGCTTTGGCCAACATTACTAAAGGAAATAAAGAAAATATTAAACCCTCCAGAGACACTTGCAAATAGTTAGTCAGGATAGCTCTGTTTTATCCTATTTGCTCTATCTTAATTATTCATTTGGGGAGAGAGGCTACATACTACGCTTACTTGTTTATTTTCTTTGGGTATGTAGGTTGCAGAATTCTACACCCCATTCAAGCAGAAACATGGGAAGCCCCGACCTCCTCCCTTCTAGGGAAAGAGCAGCTCCTGCAGCTCTGTGAGTTAGAAGCCATCGGTTTCAGGAAATACACGGGGCTACCAGTAGCAGCAGAGAGCCTCCCTTAAGAAACTCCACAACGTAACTTGCACCTTCCCTTTCATCTTTAGTACACTGTTAGTGGCAGCAACTGGAACCAACTGGTGGCCTCTGGTGCGGTAATTTCTGAACTTCTCACTTTTAAACTCTAACTATTCTTTTCAGCCAGAAGCTGTACAACCGCTGCAAAACACTGATATCAAATTACAGCAGCCAATAATATTTTTTCCTGATTTTTCTCTGCTATTTTTTCTTTCTTTCATTAGCAGTTGCTCTACTTATTTCCTAGTGCATGTGGACACAGAATCCTTGCAATTCAAGTAGTGACAAATGCTGTTCTCATACACACACATTATAGAATTATCCAAATCTTCACTATAACTTCATATTCAGCTGTTATTATAACATTTTTAAATTAAAAAGTGTACAAATGAAACAAAATGTGATAATTGTGCCTTTTTAACCTAGGAACCACATTACACTACGCACCGTGGAAAAAAATAACTTGCAAAAAAATAAATCACTCTAATGCATACCCTGGCTTTAGTACCCCAGTTATTAGATAAGTAGCTACTGAAGCCCTTAAGATGGTTTTAGATAGCTGGATCAAGCATCCACGGGAGAAGACCACTGCTTTCATCTTAGAGATATACCATAGCCCAGCGAGGCAATTTCCTCGGCCGTTCCTGACATACACGTGCCACTCTGAAGATGATCCTTCTCTTTGGTCTTGTGTTGAACTGCTCCACGAGTTCTCCTGCGAGCGGACAAGTCCTATCTAAACTACAGGTCATATTTTCTACAGGCAGGAGAAACAAAGGGTTTGAAAGGATTCCTGTGCTCTGGCGAGGTCTCTTGGAAAGGCACAGGACGCATTCCTGCATTCCTCTGCTTTATTTCACCGCCAGGGCTGGAGCGCGCATGGCAGGGACCAGCAGCCACGCATTTAGCAGAAACAGAACACGGAAACTACGCTGTTTGTACCGTATAATCCAGGTATCAAAGAAGCAAAATCTGATCCTAGCATCTGCCATGCCCTATCTTTGGTTTAAGCCACAGGCAGGGAAAACATGAGAACACGCCGTTTTTAAGAAGGCCAGGACATGAAAATATGCCTAGATAGGACAGTTTAGTGCTGTACTTCACCACCTTCACGGAACTTGGACACCAAGATGAGGGAGAACAAATTTTAAGAATTAATACTTCAAACAAACAAACAAAATTATCATATGCAAATATGAAGCAAAAATCTCAAACTTCTGAGGTGGGCATTTAGCTCTCTAAATTTCAGCCCCTGCAATGAATATTCATTTTTTCACCTACTTCTATTTCTGAAGCACAAGCTGACACTTATTGCCCATTTATCAACCAATGATGCAATTGTCAGGGCGGAGAGAGCTGTTACATGTTCCGTGTTGATGAGCTGGTTGCCAGTGGAGCCGACAGCCATAGCTGTAAGCG
Organism: Bucorvus abyssinicus; assembly: GCA_009769605.1. Lineage (NCBI taxonomy): Eukaryota > Metazoa > Chordata > Aves > Bucerotiformes > Bucorvidae > Bucorvus > Bucorvus abyssinicus. The sequence continues at coordinate 1,879,220 of CM020045.1, forward strand.
GTGCCTTTTTATTTTCCCCAATTATGGCAGAAACTTCCATGTACAAAAAGAGAACCCTTTTAAGACCAGAGCTCCTACTGACTTAAAGGACAAAAGCCTGTTGCTGAGATAGCCATGCAACTTCAGGCCTGATTCAAGTATCACCAGGCTCCCAAATTTTGCTTCTTGAAATAAATGGCACAGCTTAAAACCAGAGTTCTGCCTCTGTATCCAGAGATATTTGTCATTTGGGTACAAAGGGGACGCACACTGTCGACACAACATCTCTCCACCGCTTGCACAGCAGCACAGAGCTAATTTCAATGAAGAATTGTTTTCCTTACCAGACAGGAAAGAATTTTAAATAGCAATTCCTGTCAATTCACAGAGACAGGACTAGTCAGATCTGTGGGATTTCACGGGGTAAGCAACATGCTGCCTCGTAATACTGAGCTGTAAAATCATCCTCGTGCTTTGTTAGAAATAACAGGAAAACTGCTTCTTCAGAAAATGAGAAGACATTGTTACTTAACACAAGAGAACGTCTTCTTATTAAATTCTCTTTACATGGTGTTTGGAGGAGTGTAAAACCACAGAAGAATAAACCCCGTGTCTCAAAGCACAATGTGAGGAAACGCAGTGTTCCAAAGTTAATCCCTTGCTAGCATTCAGCAGTAAAACACATAGACGCCTCTTTCTTTCCTCTGTTTTTCCTATTCTTCGTTTAACAGAACGCGGACGAGATGCGAAGCACAAGTTTCAGACGTTTCACACCATAGCTGCACAGGCAGCAGGGTGCTAAACGTACAGAAATGTTTTCTTTTTTTTACAGTGGAATTGAATTCTATCAATTTATGCCAATGAAGACATCCCGCCCAGCGAGGAACAATCTCTTACCATAGCGCAAACCTATTTAATGGATGGAACTCTCTTTGTCAGGTTTGTAATGGCATTACGGGTTAACTTGCCTACTCTCAAAATGAAGACTCAGGAAAATAGCCCCATGAAAACGTAAAGCAAAGTCAGCTTTGAAAGAAATAAAGGGGGTTTAACACCCTTGCACTTTCTCTACAATATGCCCAAAGAACCCCGGGATATCATCCTGAATTCTGCAGCTCAAGTCCATACATTATTTACTGAACTGAAAATAATTGAAGGGTCCAGGAACAAAAAATGAAAGCACGAAAGTATCACATCAGCTAAGAACAAGTCACCAGAGAGGTATTTGGGGGGAGAAGGGAGAGTATGTATAAAGGCTGACTTTAATAAATCCTCCGTGTTCCCACTGCAGTGAATGGAGCAAAACAGACACTCCAGCGAACGAGTCAGAGAGGCTAACTTGGACTTGTGGTTCGAATCTTCTGCCAAGAGCATCTCTCTCAGCTAGAATAAGCCTGAAGGTATTTTTATTAAAAGATCAGGAGGAGCATGTCTGCCAAACGTGCCAACTGTCCAACGGTGTTAAAATCAGAATTTGTTCAAGTTTTACAGATAATTTCAAAACGTAACCCTGTATGAGGGTCTCTGCATGACTTTACACTAATTGAGAGTCTCCCTTATTCCAGATGCTGAAAGAAAAATAGGAGTAGAGTAGAAAGGCAGAAGTTTTCCTCTTTCAAAGAAGGTGGAAAACTGGAATTAAAAAATGTTTGGGTTTTTTTTTTTTCAAGCCAGAAATCCTTCTCAGGTTGTCGGACTATGGGGACTGGCATACCACTTCTGCTTTGTTTTGCTTTTTATTTTAGGATGATACTAGCACAGAAGAAAGAATTTATGACAATGACACGTTAATGAAGTAAACCTGACTTTAGAAAAGTAGTCTAGAAACTGAGGCTGCCCAGTGGCACACCTCGACTGATTAAAAAAATTGTGGTATTTGGTGACACACACATCTGCTATATTGTTATACTGAAAAACACCAAACAGCAGCAACGCTTACACTGGAACAGGACTGCTTATCAAAGTGCTACGTGACTGATAAAATAGAGTGGGCAGCTGTAAATAAAGGGCTTTCGGCCCATCTTGATGGTAGAGGAAGAAAGGCAGAAGGAAATTTTATGAGTGAGTTAAATAAAAAAATGGTTTAATTACGTAGTGCTTCCCCCACTCTAGCGAACATGCGGCATATAAAGTGTCAAAGTGGCAGCGCAGTTCTAGTTGGTTGGGTTTTCCCTGAAACATGAATCTGCGGTACACAGATTTAGCCAGTGTACTACTGCGCGGAGTACAAACATTCTGTTCCTTTCCCACAAGCGGTGTAATTTATCCCAGGCCCCATTATCCTAACAGTGGCACTCTGAACTGTGCTTGAACTCCCAGCGGTGACCGCTCTCAACAGCTTTCGGTAAATTCAATCTTAATCAAGGAAAGAAAAACCAACAAACCAATCCCTAAAAAACCCATGAGGAAGAGGAGGAAAGCAAGTAATGGAAGACTCACTGCTTTTAAAATGCTGACGGCTTCTTTACTGAGCCAGACTGGGTACAAGACGTCATCATGAAGGATGGATTCAAAAAGATCGTCTTCATTGTCAGCTTCAAAGGGGGGCTGCCCAGCCATCATTTCATACATGAGGACACCCAGAGCCCACCAGTCTACTGACGGGCCGTATTCTAACTCCTGGAGGATCTAGTACAGAGAAAGAGATTGGATTCAATAGACATTAGACAACACTCTTGGCTGCACATTTGCTGTTTCAACATGATACACCCCTCTCTCCCCCAGAGCTTAAGTACAACTAAATCACTCATGGGCTTCGGTAACGGCAGGCATGGTTCCTTACCCACGCAATCGCACTGACACAGCTAAGTGCCAACGCGGAGCTGTTCTCGGAAGTACTGCCCGAGTTTATCAGTCCCCTGAGTAAAAGAGTATGCTCGAGAGCAAAGGAGCTGTGTATCCTTCCAAGCTGTTTAAAGCAGGTCACGCTATAGGGGGAAAAAAGATCACACACACAAAAACAGATCGGTGGAAAATGTGAAACATTTCCTTGTCTCTATCTTGAACAAAACAAACGGAATCAGCTCGTAGCGCTGCACCGAGATCATCCGAGAGATTTATTCGAGTCCTTGAGGTAGGGCTGAAGGAAGCCAAAAGCACTTTTGTTCAAGTTCTTTTTACAGCACTAAACTGCTGGAGGACTCGCTTTAACTGCCCTTGCTCTCAGAAAAACTGGCTCCAACTTTTCACGTGGCACAAGCTCAACTCCACAGCAAACACCTTTAGCGGGGAGTAGCAGGTAGGCATGAGGGAGCTTTTCCTTGGAGTAACAGAGCTAGTTTGTACCCGGAACAAGCCTAATTCTCGGCTCCTCTTCACTGAAAAGAAGCTCATAGTTTGGCTGCAGCGTTTCAGCATGACAGCGGACCGGGGAAGGCAGAGCGGGGACTGTTCGAGGTGAAGCTGACTGCCCTGAACGGCGACAACTCCACCACCTCCCTGAACAACACTGGTGTTACAGTCCGAAGCCTTGCGGTGAACCATGTGAGCTTAGTGCTGTATTTGGGAATCACGACCGATATAAAGGCAAATTCAGTCTTACCATAAAACCAGAAAGGAGTTTAACATTGGGATACAGAGGTCTGGATCCCAAGGGGATTCTACTTGAATAGATATTACATTCTACAGACATTAATTACAGAAAACGATACGCTTCAAAAGTGTGCTTTCCAAGAGTTCTGGGCATTCTTTGGAACTCAGATATTGCTAAAGAAAAGGAAATTGAAACACAACCATGATGCAAGAGAAATAGAAGCAGGAGCTAAACTTCTGCAATCAAGATGACAAAACGGAAGCCTGAGTTACTGACTTCAGTGAGACCAGGATTTCACGTAAGGGTTCCTGAGATCTTATTGCTTTGTTCTCAGTAATATTTCCAAAGAATTGGCCAAAGGACTCAGTTAGTATATTGAATCAGAGAACTCACACGCAACCAAACCCATCACACTGGTATTTATTTTCTTTTAACATCAGAATATGTTTCAAACTCTGTAAGACACACACTTATATTTCGAGAGTTTTGAGACGATTCACACCTTATCAGTTGTGCTACCAAAGCTTGACAGCCATGATCACTAACAATACGGATTTCTAGTTTATTGTCTCAAACAATAAACAAACATCTTTCCCTGCTGCAAATTTATGGTTGCTGAAAGAAAACCAGTCAGACTTTGACATTAAATCAGCACACTGAATCTTCAGCAGAAAGATGCACAGGTTACGAACCAAACCGAGCAGACAAAGTCTGCCTAGCCGACTAACTGAACAATATTGATTCATTTTAGGCACTTGGAAATGCATCTCAATATTAAAATTTAGGATACGACACCAAACATATCTCATGAAAAATTAAGAAGATGTTTATAACTACCAAAGACGAGTGCTGGCAGTATGCAGCTGCATCTAGCACCCTAGGGCCAGGAAGTGCCTTCACAGTGATGCTGAGGCAGAAATGAGTGTATAGAGAAGAATACTGTTAAGTTCAGGAAAAAAATAAGACAACCCCCATGCTTTGTCACACCTAATAACACGGAATACTGCTTGTGAGCAGCAGAGTGACCGATTTCTGCAAGATTACCCAGGCAAAACTGCAGCACAGTCTAGTCTGCATCTTCTACTGTCTTCATCTACATGTAAAATAGTCTAAAATTACTCCTTGAGCAAACTGAGGAATCCTAATGTCTGTATGCTTAGCGCCGTGCACAAACCCATACCTCTGGAGCTATATAGTCAGGTGTGCCACAAAAGGTTGTGGTGGTCACTCCATTCAGAATCCCTTCTTTGCACATCCCAAAGTCAGCCAGTTTACAGTGGCCTTCTGCATCCAGAAGAATATTGTCCAGTTTCAGGTCCCTGAAATAAAAAGGCCCAAAATTAAATCAACTCTCAAATCTTGATGACGTGCTCTTGAACTTCATCATAAGCTATAGAATATGACAAATAGGTGGTTTCACAAACACCACTGAGAAACCACCCTTCACGTGTGTGCATGGGTACTCTCAAACTGGCATTATTTTGAATTGGATTCTCGATGTCCCCTAGCAATTCAAAATTCAGATTGCAATGAGAGAGATGAAAAAGAATGCTCTCATCTTTGGAACCTTCTACAGTTTAAACCTGCTCAAAAATAATCTCACAGGAATATTTTGCATTCACTGTTAAACCACACATCATAGCAGCCATCTCTGATCACTTGTTGTACAAATGTCTTTGTGTCAAAACCACACAATTCTTCGGTTATTAAACTGGGTGAGGTCAGAAACAGGTTGACAAAGGGATATCCACCTTTCCTGTCTTGCCCTCTGCAATTTTCTAAATATACCACTGACGGTTATTGCACGTTCCAACACAATGGATGCTAGGTACCATTGAACCTACCTGCCACTTCCCTTCCACTAACCTACAAAAGGAGCTGGAAAGTCAGTGCACAAAAGAACCCTCACTTGCCTGAAAAAAACCCCACACCTAGAAACATTTTATTATTTATACATGATAAAACAAATATAAAACAAAGGCAAAAACCCCACTTATACTTTATAGACCATTTTAGTTTTATACTTCTGTCTAGGCTTTAGGTACCTCTGCTGTGTATTAAAAATCCACGGTAATAAATGAAGGCATTGCATGTACGAATGCACGCAGAGGTGAGAATCAAGAGCAGAACACACCTCCTTAGGTGACTTTGGGGACACTTTCTGATAGAACTGATAGAAATTTCCATAAGTGGAATTGATGAAAAAGAAGTGTGTGTAGGCCAGTTCTAGATCAGATAAAGGAATAAAATCCCATGCCAGACCAACAAACTTCACCCCAAAAGCCTATGAAAGACGCAGGGATTTTTGCAAAAATCCTTTATGCCAACAAATTCCACCTGAGTGAGGATGAGAAGCCTCCACCTTACTCTGAGGATTTATTTCAGAGAAATGCCTCCCTCTCAGACCCCAGGCACCGTAACATTCACACACATTGAGTGATTAAACAACCATTCCATGGCTGCATCATGTTAAGAGTTTCTGTGGACACGTCCAAGGCACTCTAGGATTTCCTCAGAAGTGTTCTCTTCTCCCTATTATCTCAATTTCAGCAGGTGAATTCTGTTCCTTTTTTTTTTTGACGCATTCAAAATTTTTGAACAGGCTGGCCCACCTCTATTTAACATGTATTTCTCAAGCATGCACACAGGGCAGCGTAAAAATGAGGTCTTTCTGGGACAGTGGGCTTGCTGCTCAAAGTCTACACGAGCACTGCACGTCTGCAGCAAACCAGACACTTCTTGGAAGCACAGGAAGCGTGTGTAGAGATTGGTTGTGCTCTGCACATGTAACAAAGTGGTTTGTGCATGTACAAGAAGCCTGACACAGCAAAACCAAGTCCGACTGACCTCACTAGCAGTAAACCCACCGTCTCCCACACGAACTGGCTTTATCAGATATGCTTTACGCAGCTGAAGTATACACTGGCTGCAGAAATGTTCTTGCAACCAATACACCCTGCAGCAGCCTTTGCTATCGCCAGCTCAGTTGTGTTGCTCTCGTAGATCCTTAGCTGCTCACCCACGCGAGGCCTCTTGGAGCAGACTATGTATTTTACCATTCCATACGGTCATCCTTTTTATGAGTTCCTAAACAGAGCAAGAGCCAGCTGGCTACAAGATAAACCCTTGCATCTAACCATTTAACCCCTCAAATAACTACTTCTTCCTGTCCCTGAAAAGGGATTTGCAAGAACTGTCCAACATCATGCGAGGGCAAACAGCTATCAAGAGCTCTGTGCCCCCCAAAGAAGTCAAATAAACAACATAAAGCTGCCTGCTCCAAAAATCATGTGTCTTCCCCAAACGGCTCTTCCAGTGAAGTACAAGTGTTACAACCAAAACACTTCCAGCCAACATCACAACAGACTGATAGGAAGAAGGTCATCGTACACAAATTTATGATGGGACCTGACGACATTGATCCAGAGAGCTGGATCCACCTCAATGCAGAGTGGTAAGTGGTCACCAGAAGGCTCCGAAATGTTATCTATCGAAAGTCTTACAACAGCGGCTGAGGGACCTGGGGGTGTTTAGCCTGGAGAAAAGGAGGCTGAAGGGAGAACTTCTCATTCTCGTCAACTCCCTGACAGGAGGCTGGAGCGAGGTGGGGGTCAGTCTCTTCTCTCAAGTAACAAGCAACAGGACGAGAGGAAACAGCCTCAAGTTGCCAGGAAGAGTCTAAATACTAAAACCTGGCTACCTGTAAAGCCCGACAGTGAAATTTTAAGCCAATCTGTAAAAGCACAAGTCAATTTAACTTTCTTACCATTTACCAAATGCTAATCTACTCGACACAAGAAAAACATCTAGGACCCCTTCACCAAGCCAAAACAAAGCAGGGAAGCCTGTAAGCCTCTTCAAAACTTGACCGGAGGTGCTAAGAACATCAGCTTAATTACTCACGCAATAACGGAATTTAACACCAGTAGATTTTTATTATCACAAATACAAAGAGCACCACAGTGTCAAACAAAATTTGGAAAGAGGCTAAAACAGCAGCAGCATGATTCCCATGAAAGTACAGATGGGAGGTTAAAAGGTAAACTGGGAGTCTGCCAGAGTGCCAAAGGCACAGCTAGCCCACGAGATTATCACAGTCCGTAGAAATGCTCGCACTGAAAACCATTCAAAACCATCCTGTCAAACTACAGTTGCCAGATTAAAAAATAAAACAACAAAGCAAATAAACCCAAAGCCCTCTAAATCATGTAACTTTGGAGAAAGAAATCTTAGGTAACTACATAAATGTAAGGGAATAGGTAACACGTTACTTAACACCTGGCAGGAAAAAAACTAAACCAAAAAAGACAGAGATGAAGAAATAAATGAAAAAGTAACAGGAAAAAAGTGGTCAAGGAAGCTTGTCTTTCCAGAGCAGCAGTCTTACAGAAAAAAACCTTTAAGTTTTAGTCTAAGACCCCAGAACTGCTCTCCTACTTCTCAAAAAGGAAAGTAAACAGCTATCAACCTTGGGAATGTAAATTAATTGTCTGTCAGAACGATCCATCCTGATCCATTCTGCCTTTTATTTGGTTCCTGGTACTAGCGCCAATTGTCTACCTCTAAATCAGAGCGCACCAAGCAGTGGTGTCAGATAGCTCAGCCACAGAGGTCTATTAAATTCTTCTTTTTCCCATTTTGCATTCCCTTTGTAGGAACTAAGAAAGTCATCTGTGTCTGACAAAGTAAGCTCCTACAACCTCAGCAATTACAGGCAACTGCAAACCACCCAAGCGGCTGAGCCAGGAAGATGCCCAGATTGCTTGACTGCAGTAATGCTGCATTAAGCTATTTCTCTCCTTTGTTTGTTCGCCAAGGGACTTTGCAAAGGCAGTTCAGTTCACTTCAACAGTCAATTGCATAAAAAGTTTTTTGTTTTGTTTTGCCGTTTAAATTTTTTTTTTTTTTTTTTTTACTTTCTCAGAAAGCTTTAGAGAGAAATTTAAGCCTTGGTTTCTATTTCTGGAGACCTGCCAGCATCACAATCACTTCAGAAGCTGGAATGATTGGCAGAATATCAAGAACAAATCAGGATTATAACAGTAAGATTTGTGCAAGTTGGAACAGAAGAACGGGCAGACTGCAGGTCACCTGCAAGAGAACTTCCGTAACGCTCACTCCTTCCTCCGCATGCCAGTGCCGTGAGACACCCACTGCCCCGGCTTCCTGCAAATGCTCCGTGGATGAGGACTTCGCAGCACTGGGATCTTGGTCTCATTCTCAACAGTAGCCAGCAAGACAAACACCTTGTGCGTGTCACCCTGTGCCACACGTGTCATTTAGATCACAGATCAGTTTCTTGTTGAAAGTAAGGCAATTAAACAGGCAAGATGGGGTTTGACCAGTAAAATCAGAAACGCTGCCAAACATTCCTAACAGTAGCCTTTGAGCACAGTAAACACGAGTGACTAAATAAATCCCTATTTGAAGAACAAGATCAAGTCACTGAGAAACATGATCACGAGCTGGTTTAAGCAATCACTTCACAATTAAATACCTCTGCAGCATCGGCTTCTACTCTAATCGCTGACTGAGCAATGCACAAAACGAGGAAGCACATACATCTCACCACAGCATAGGTCAGAATGAACCCTCCCCACCATTATCCACAAATAACGACCCTGGCAGAGAAGTATTTCTTTATAGGGTAGAAGTTCAATGAAGAACTGTACCGTACTAAACATCTACAGAACATCCAAGAGAAAGACCCAGAACAACACAAGTCTAAAGTACGTAGCTCCTGAAAAAACCATTTTTGGGTGACTGTCAACGGCACTAAACCCTTTCAGTAGTGACTTTGAAGTCACTGCCATTGCCATTGTTCCCCCGCATGGGAAAATCACATCCTCTCTGCAGGCTTTAAATAGACAAGCTGCTCATGGAAGAAACCACAGAAGGGAAAAGGGAAACTTCCCCGAACAACATGGAAAACCACCAGGATCATTCCCTAGTTACTACTACCGCTACTGAAATTCATAACTGAAGGCAGTATGCTCATTATATCAATTAGCAATTTCACAAGTAAGGTGAATTCTTTTTTCTATTTAATTATGACAAGACATCTACATTCCTAGAATTACTTTTTAACTTACTCAGTGGTATCCAAGTTGCTTTTGGGACAAAGATGCTCTCCTGCAACAACAGATCTCTCCTCTACCCATCACAGATTTACTCTTTGCTATAGTTTTAGTTAATGTTGCATTTTTGACATAAACTCCAATCACGAGCAGTAAATATCACGGAACTTGGATCATCTGCATCCCACTGTCTGAAATAGTATCTTCTGGAAGACTAATAAATCCACCAAACTCTTTGTCTCAGTTTTTCAAAGACACTGGTGTCCTCAAAATATTGATAACTGATGTACGAGGTTACAGTCTAAGCAAGATAGAGTGATACGTGGAACTGGCCAGTAAACAAGAAGAAATGTCAACAAGTTTAACGTTCTGATGTTACCTCCTTTAGTGATTGCTCTCACGAACTTAATCTCCGTTTCCAGACCTAAACCACGGGACAAATATATCGGGACTGTACTTCACTAGTGGATCCTTTTGTTGCTTTAAGTGTTTTAGTCACAGCACATCAGCAAAGCTTTCCCCGTGCCCTGCAACTCCTCAGAGATAAATGGGAAAACCCAAACCGTAACTTCTAAGACGATGTAAACTAATAATATAATTTTTTCCCATTTGGAAAACTCTATGGGAAAGAAGGAGCCCACGCTTGCTGATGTTACTGAGTATAAACATGTAGTAACAGCAGCGTCACTGGATGTCAGGTTCAACTGGTTCTTCTCTTGTCCATAGAGTCAGAAATAGGACACGCGCTGGACTGTTCATGCGTATGAGTGGATTCGTGACAGCAGGGTGGGTTTTGTGAGCAGGGAGGGAGTAGGGAGAAACCTGAGCGAGGCTAATGGTAAGAAAAAGATGGCTCTGCTGCTGTTGTAGGGAGATCTCAGTAAGTTTTGCTGGTTTTTATCTGAAAGTCTAGAGTTTTTCTGCTTTGCTTTTATAGTGACCCATTAAGTAATTACTGGCTTTACGATAAGCATTTTCTTGGTCACTCATCACTTGATATTATCAAAGAATGAAGATGTTATCCATCACAAAAACTGTACCAGAGCCATACTCAGCAATATACAGAAAAACCTGCTGTGTGCATTTGAAAACTTCTGCTTTACAGCAGCGCCAGGTTTGGAGTAAAGTGACACATAATGGACCGCGGCAGATGAATTAAGAGCACAGACTTGGTTTCAAATACAGCCAGAGATCCTAGAGCTCCTTTTCATCAAAGAAGACAGAGATAGTTCAGCTAGCCGGGTACACAATAATGGGAAATGCCAGCTTTTAACGCGTCTACTTTAAAAAACACGCCCGTTTACTGTCCTTATGCAACGACACCCGTCACCCTGCCGTTTGCCCAGATACCTTGTGGACTAAGTGGGGGGCAGAGATGGGAAGAGGGCCGTAGCAAAAGGCGGTTTGCTCTCTACCCCCTGCGGACGTCGGAGGGAGATAAACGCACGATCGCTATCCGCAGCTCTGTAAACCCTGGTTGTTCCCAGGCAAAACACGGCCTGCACGACGGATCACATCACTTGCTCCAGCACTGGCTACCACAGAAAACTCAGGTCAGCGAGGTCCTGAGGTGGAAAAGAAGGCTTGTGCTTGTCACATGGCTCCATCTATGGCTGATATCTTAATGACGTATTGACCAAAGGTTTAATACTCATTTCCAGCAGCTTAAGGAAACTGATGACATTTCTGGTAGCATAGAAATATTTACTATAAAATAATTTCTATATATGGCTTTGACCATAACTTTATTACAATCATCGGTAGCAGGTTAGGACATTACAGCCCCTGATCTGCTTATCTTGCTATGCTGAGTTTCCTTAAAATAACATTCAGACTAATAAATACATCATACTTAACAGCTTTCCTTTGTGTGGCTTTTCCTTTCTTATTATTTCCACATTTTTATTTGTGAACCCAAGTGAAATATGCAGAAGTTTAAAGATGCATTATGTAAAACATTCTCAAAAATTGGCTAAGCACAGAGGGGAGCAGTCTCTATTTATTTTTTAAGAGATGGCTTCCTTTTACAGTCACATCACCCTGCTTTATAAACCTCATCCTTCCATGACCCCTACCTAGGAACGCAACGATTTTTCCCCGAGCTTGAGGCAGGAATGGGATGTAGTGCTCCAGCTGTGCCTCTTGACTTAGCCAAAGCCCTGATTTGGACAACTTTTGCGTGGGAACCCAGTGGCAACCCTGTCTTCCCTGCGGGACTGGGACTTCTGCCCCAGGTCACCAGCGGAGCTGGCTTCACGTTAGGCTTCTTGTATAGGACAAACTGCCTCACAAATCCGCAGCTAAACTCAAGAGCCAATGGCTGTCTCATTTTGAAGGGCTTCTTGGGATTGCACAAGCCATTTGTGTTTCACGCTGGATGAAAACACAGACTGGTCAAAGGTTTTTGTGCCAGTAGCGTGTGACCAGCTGATGGCCTGGTGCTCAGGATGGTCTCTGGCTCTGAACTGAGGCTGGGCTACCTGGACACCCTGGTCCCCACCGCCCCCATGGCGTTGAGACTACTAGCAGTTCTCTCAGGGACTTTCTTCTTTCTTTCTCACTGTCTCCACTTCAGATAAAATCACTGTTTTCTAACCTTTTTTCTTGAAGGCTTTGGCTGAAAAATTCCTGCCTGCTTCATGTGTTCAGGCTGGGAATGACCGGGTGAAATCTGTACTACCACTAATGACATTTCAGCCTCTGCTACAAAGTCCATTTAGCATTAAGTCATTGCTAAACATGTAATGTGATAAACCTCGTCCTCACTGACACCTCGGTGATCCCAGTGAAGACAACAGAGGTCCTCGGGCTTAGCCAAGGACTGACTCAAGCTGCGGTATTCTCCTCTTTGAGGTTCAGTGCTTTGTGCTCTTAGTTTTATATCTCAAATAACATCAAAACAAGACTGGGCGTTATAACAATAGGTTAGGTGGAGTGCAAACTGAAAGTGTCTGCTATGTATGTCTACAATCCTTTTAAACAACACTAAATCATTATTTGATAAAACCACTTGATGAAAGATGGCAAAAGGATGTTGTGAAGCTAGAAAAGCTTGTCAGATCAGGTTTTGAAAACTCGGTATTGAAAAAATGTTACCAGATCCTTAGAAAGCAAGTTTGTCACCAGACAAAATAATTAAGTTTGGACCTGTTCAGAAGTTTTTCCTCTGGAAACCAAAAGCAATGTTTTGTTTTTTCTTTTTTTCCTCAGTGACCTTAGTACGTAGGATGACAAAATCACCATCATTTGAACGACAGTGGAATACAAGTTACACAAAAACACAAAGAAGAGTGCTTAGGTTTCAGGCTTACAGTTTCTGTGCCTAACTAAAGAGACTGAAATTCTTTCTTTCCTTTCTTGTTTTTGAATGAAGCTCCGTTCCACAGGATAGACAAACACACAGCCAACAAATGTGTGCCTGTCCAGGTAGCATCTTGCTTTTCTGTAGCAGTTCTCTTTCAGCTATCTCAACAGCGAAGGCTTGTAACTCTTAATAACCCACAACAAAGACATATTGCTGCCTTACGTAGAAAGTAGGAAAGGCAGAATAAAAGGATAGAATATAACCAACCACAGTTCCATCTATTTTTGAAATCTACCTTCAACATGAAAGTAACTAGAGCTCTGAATCATTTTTTCTCTGCTTTTATGGTAATTTTCTTTCCTGTATTTTCCAGGATTCTGACCCAGATTTACCCCACCAGATATTAGGGTTTAATTGCTGTACCACAGTTTGCCCCAGGCTCCCTCCGTGGCCATCTCCACGGATATCTGTGCATGGATGATTCACAGAACATGTGGGCTGCACAGCTCCCTAAAGCAGCCTACCCTTCTCCACCAACTCTAAACGTACCCCAGGACAAGCAGCATCCTGACTCAGAAGCTTCAGCTGCATTCCTAAAGCTAGGTGTGATGAATCTGAGCCTTTGTATACAGTGAGAATAAGCTGCTTCCAAGCTTCCTGTCTTCCAGCTAGAGACTTTGTTCAATTTAATGGCAAAAATTCCATTTTTGTAGGAGAAAAACAAAGAAGGGTAGATTTTAAAATAAGACCTGCGTTCATTCGTCTTGTTACTCATGGTGGAGAGGCCAAACGCACAAACAATTTGCTAGACTTTGAAGTTATGCCCTGCAATGGCCAGTAACTTTTCTCACTTCTGTCGTATAGCAAAAACTCCCAACATGCACATCCATCAAAAAGCCAGACGTTTCAGTGCTCTACTTGGACATGTCAAACAAACTGCTCTAAAGCATTATTATTCTATACTGTTTCAGGCACATAGAAAAGGCATTCTAAAAAAATAAGAACAACATAAGAAAACGCTGCTACTGTAATCAGCCATGACTGAAGGCATTTCCTGTATTTTGCTATCAAACCGGTTGTTTTTTCCATTACATACTAAGTGAACTTTAGTAAGGTCAAGACACCAGAAAAAAACAGGATCAGAATATCTTTAATCAACTCAAGCTGATTACTTTAGTCTCTCTCTTTCAGATGTTTAGTCCTGGATCTCATCCCGTATCTCCAAATTTCTTCCTTAAATCACAGATGCTTAAACCACATCAGTGTGAATTTATGATTTAGATAGTTGTTTTCAATGGCATTTAACTTGGTAGCCTCACACTTCCGCCAGCCTAAAGGTCAACCAGCCTCACGCTGTGGAACACCACCAATATTATTTCAGTATGACAGAAGTCCAACAGAGGAGATGGGTTTTCATTCACAGTCACAGTACTGGGCCAAAAACTTCCCTCTGCTGGAAGCCTATTGTTTCCCTCGTGCTGCCCACTGAGATCGAGCGTACGTTTTGAGACAACCGTTAAGCAAAAGTCAAAGCTACAATGGCACAGGTTAATTTGATCCAATCCTCTACGCTCTCATCATGCTGCCACATTAAATACAGTAATATTGTAAGGTATACAGCATCCCTGTCCTATGCTTTGACCCCATTCTTTTTCTAGAGAAAAAGCGTTTTTTTTGTCATGAATGCCAAATGACGCTCTTTTACTTGTTGCCGTAACACAAATGTCGCCACCTCCCTTGGAAGTGACCAGTTCCACGCGCATTGCTGACTCACTGAGGAAGGGAAAAGCATGCCGCGTTTTCCCTGCACCATGCTTTGGTCCAGTTCTGTCACGTAAAGGGGAAGACGAGCCTGTCTCAACGCGGCAATAAGGCGGACAGCCGACTCATTCAGGCAACCTTATTACCTGCCTGCTGAGCACACGTGCACCCTAGGGGCTATTCAGTGTGAGCAGATGGCCTCCAAAGCGCACCCGAAGTCCCGTTCTCCCTTGGCCCCCCCATTTTATGGCTTCAAATCTTCTGTAACGGTTTTCTCTTTAGTTCTGCTGAGGTTGTTGATCAAAAGAAAACTAATGACACTCACACAAATCCCCATTTTTCAGCCAAGGGACATTCAACACACTCAAAGACGAGAACACACAGTGAAGATGAAAAGCTTTTAAAATACTACAGTCTGCTACAAATCTTTTGTGTCCTCAATAATGCTTATTTTGTGCTTCTATTAGGAACAGCCAGAACCACCGTTGAGGGAAAACCTGAAAACATGGCAATACTGGGAACCTGCTTTCTAATTCAGACTGGTCTTTTTCTCTCAGCGCCCGGCTCTGGCCATACAATAAAACGGCCAAAGCCTGGTGACAGGCAGAGCATCCTGAGTAAGCGATGCATGTGCCAGCATGAGCCGATATCCCAGTGCCCTTCCTGTACTGGCCAACGCGCTCTGCAGCTTTGCGATGCCCAGAAGGTGTAAAGAAGAAAGGTTGTTGAAGGCTTGTACATACAGTGTTTGTTTTTACAAAACAAATTTATCAGAATTCTCTTCCCTGCGCTTCCCAGCGGTGTCCTTAGCAGGGACCAAACACAGCTCCTAGCAGTAAGCAGGCTCCTGTCAAAGCTCCAGCTCATGCTTCCATGGAGAAAAATGCTTTCTTAAGGAAAAAAAATCTGCAATGAACTTTAGTACAGACACTGATTTTTTCCAACCTCACTTTGGTCTCAGTTCAACCTCCCGGGTCTTTTTATGGAAAGTCTTTCCACAGAGCGGTGCACGTAGTAATACGCAGAATGGACTAAATAAATTATGTAGCATAAATGAAATGATGAAATGATGTAACGCAGCAAGAATGTTGCTTCCAACAAAATGTTTACTTATATGGAATCACCAGAAGAAAGATTTTAGTAATTTCTGCTTCTATTCTGATTTCAGTAGCATATTTCACATGCCTAAACCTCTTTTTACCCAATCACGTGGTGAAGGGTTGGTAGGCTCTTGATTTAAAACCTTTTCTAACCCCGCTGAATTTATCAAGGATCAAAACAGCAGGCGTCAACAGCCGTTTAAACCAATTTCTGCAGAAAGTCTTGTAAAAACAGTGAGTTAAACCCATTTTGGTTTTAATCCTTCTGAAAGCATTCTATTAGACAGGTAGATTTGTCTGTTCCAAAATTCTGTAGAGTTAACAATTTTCTAGTATGGTTGGTGGAAGATTACTGCAGCGGAGGGATTCGGGCAAAATTAAGAAGAATCTTTATTATTTGTCTATAAACTATGAAGAAGATGCTTGAAAAAATGGGAGTTGCATGCCCTTCTGTGTTGATTTATACATAAAATAAACTCCTAATGCTGCTTCCAGACAGAGACCATAGAAGCTTGTGCTTTGCACCGATAGTTCCAACTCCCACCCTTGCTTTGATATGTAATTAAAAAGGGTTACATACGTTAAAGCAGAGAGCTGTATTGAACAAGATACTCCTCTAAAATTGCACTTGTGTAGCAAAATCAAGCTCTGTCTGAACGCTGCACAAACACTCCTAGAGAATCTTTTCTCGTGCAGGAAGTTTCAGCTCCAGCACTGTGTCAGATGTAGCTCCTGCAGCCATCCCCATCTCCTCCAGAAAACACATCCTCGGGAGCGCTACCTCGGCTCTAGGGCCAGCGTATAATATCATCCCTGAAAATCTGCTTGTACAGGGCACCCCGCTGTTTTCAATACATACGAGCGCGATGGGAAGATGACGCATGGGTTACTCACGTGAGGCAGAACATGGCGTGACAGGAAAGTTACAGCGTGTTTGCTTCTGCCCACATCAAGGTTAGCAGAGTGCTCTACTGATTTACCGACGGCAGAGGGGCCACCGAGGAGAGCCCAGCAGCCCAGCCCAAATGAAAAGAGAAACAATTCTGAATACAACATGTGGGAGGCTCAAACACCATTTTAATCCCCAACGTTTAGTACTTGCTAGGCAGTCATTGCGTGTAAATACTGACTTCAGCAGGATTATAATATAAACTACTAACAAAAGCGACTGCTCTTGAAATATTTTGTCAACATCAAAAAATTATTTTGAGCCTGAGGAATTATCTTTGTAACTTCTACGTGCTCAGCCACTAGGTCTCTCTTCAGAGACCTGCTACCCAGACTCTATGCTCTGACGAGATCAGAAATTATCCTGCAGAATTCCCAGAGTTATGTGGGCAAAGCCTAGCAAGAAACCTAATTACATGGCTTACAGAAGAACTATTTCACAAGTTTCATTAAATTTTAATGTTCAATAGAGTATCTTTGCATCCTTCTGACAGCCTTAAACTGAGTACGCTGAGTACAATTTAATTCCATTGTAAAATTGCTTTGCTCTTCTGGTGTCAGAATGAGCTTTTCCTGTAAATGAGAAGCGTGATTTTTAAAGAACCAGTCTCTTATACACCAGCTAGCAGCCTCTATCCACATCACATCGTAATCGCATTTATATTATGTAGCATCACATTCTGAATTCCAATTAAAATTGCATGAACGAATGAATCTCGGAGAAACGTTATCACACCACTTTTAAAACAAAATGGGAGAGAAGTTGCAGAAGTTGTGCTGTATCCCAGAGACCTGTGTAAGATGTATTAAACTCAACATTGCCTGACCCTAAAACAAATGTGGATATTAGTTTTGAGTCTCTGCAGCCAATTTGTAGTGTTAAGACGACAGTACAGCAAAATGCAATATTAAGGGGCACTATAGTGTGATTCTCAACCCAGACTCAGACTCTGAACGATGACACTCCATTAACAATGATACAGTTCAACCCTTTACTGCCTACCCTGCCCCAGGCATCACCCCTTCCACCTTCTTTCATCCCCCCACGCTACCATGGCTGTAATGGGGCAAACGTAACTGTGTTTGACCGCTTTTTCAATGGATCCTACTAAATACGGTGTGCAAAAAAACAAACCCCATTTTCTATGGCGGGATTTGGGGATTTTAAGCCCCCATGTCTCTTGGATTGGGTTTATACAGATAACAATCTTGGACTAAGAGCATCCATAGTTGAGCCAGGGGAGAAAAGGTCCTGACTTACACCAGATTTGTCACCAAGTTATCTCTGGCTTTATGAGCTATAGCTCACTAATACCAGTTAATGATTTGCTGTTATTACTACACAGACAATTTCCAGGATGCTGTTCCAAAATTTCTTCTCACCCTTTTGCTCATGAGCAGAACAACTTCTACCCAATCTGCAGACGTTTTAAAAATTGTAGCCACATCCTTTTCATTTTAGGTCTTCCATAGAAAACGAGAACTTTTGTGGTCCAAAAGGTTTCTCTCACCTCCACTCAGGGCATTTCTCCCTCCATGCCAGTGGAAACCGGCTTGCAACGGGCTGCCTTCAGCCTTGTGCCAAGGGCTGCGCTGCTGAGCAACTCCCGCTTTCCTCCTTCACAATCTGAGGATCCTTTTATTCTATCAGGTATTTAAAGACTTGCAAATAAAGGAGACTCAGGGCCTCTTTTATAATGGTTATGGTCCCTTCAGTCCTATTACGGACTACCAGCAAAAGCACTGGCACTCATTTGGTATGACTTTCCACGTCCTCAGTGTACAGGACCATGACGCCCAATAAAAGGACAGCAAGCATTTAAGTTTAGGCAAATAGATACTCAGGCAGTTTCTTAAGTGCGTATTATTTTTGTTCTACAAGTACTCCTTTAGAGCTGTTTCAGATTTATTGATGTTTGGAAGCTTTTAAACATCCATTACCCACTTAATTGACCATAGCAGCTCCATCTGACTCATTATTTATGTTTGTTGGAATATAGTTAGGCATTTTTTTAAAATGGGTGTTAATGGACCATAAAATCTCCCTTGGAAACCCTGTAATAAACCAAGTAAATACCTGGTGAAGTGCTATAATGTTTATTTTTTAGTACTTAATTTTATCCTTAGTAAGTCCACGTTTCGAACATATGAAGTTCCTCAGTTCAGGTCACCAGCAGCCAAGCTTCCTTTGGGGGTTTTTTGTTTTAGGGCCCTGCCTCTGTATTACTCAGTTCCACACCAAGGTGCACCCACACCAGCCGCTACACTGGCTACCTACTCTTGAAGCCACCCCATCCTCCCCTTGAAGGGGCGGGCAATCACATGCCCTAAGACTGGAATACCTTGTGAGGAAGCTTTCACAGCTACCACTGTCCAATCCACGTTACAAAAATGCCCACAATGGCACATACCATGTGCGTTTGACATGCTTTGAAGAAGAGTGTTTTCTGTGATTTCCTCACATCAGCAACGTGGGAGGAACAAGCACACCTGTGTGAGTGTTCTGGCCTCTCCCCTTTAGTTTTTCTCTCTCTGTTGTTTTGCAAGACTGACTACTGGAAACAAACTCTGGAAGCAGGAGGCAAGCGGTGAAGACCCATCCGTGGGGTACACTGTGAGAACTGCTCCTTGGGCCTCGCCTCATAAGCTGCATGTTACTGTAGGATTTTTTTTTTTTTTTTAATCCAAAACACAATGCTCCCAACATAAGTGTTCTTGAGGGGGTCAAAATTCAATTTGGTGGTGGCAGGAGAGTGCCTCTCCCTGGTGCCATCCAGCCCCAGTGTATCGCAGTGCAGAAACCACGCAAGCTCCCATCTCAGTAAAGCTGGCCCTGGCCTCACCGCCACTCCTGCTTAGCCCCGCTCCACATCTGCCGCCTCCACACGTACTCAGTGCAGCTGAGATGAAGACCACGTATTTTGGCTGCTCTGGGCAGCTGCTTGCTCGGGCTCTGGGAAGCCCTGGCAGCTGAGGAGAGGGGCAGGCACCACTGACACAGGAGGGTGAGCTACGTGACTTGTTACACCTCATCTTTCCAGGCGTTTCCAACGCAGCCATGGCCCCCTGATCCACTTTGTTCCACTTTCGTATTCCGCTGTTGGGCTGCACCTAGTCTGTCCAAGGTCCTTCTGATGTAATCCCACCGCTGTTTATTCTGCTAGCAGTAGAGACTTCGATGCACTCCCCAAAACACCAGGGTTCTCACTGGCTGTGTTTTCTCTGGTTTAGTTCGTTAGGCCATTTTCGTTAACCTCCTGCTGAACAATATTATTTCTGTTTTCTTACATTTCAGTGCAAGTTGTCAGCTAAACAGGTATTTTTTTAAGTTTTCAGAAGTTTCAGCGATAACTCAGTTACGATAGTTTTCAGATTGGCTAAATTCTCATTTTGCACAGCCTTTTGCAACGATAAGCAGAATAACATACAGTATTTCATAACAACAGTGCATTCTCAAGTGGGATGATTTTCTATTTTAAAAGAAACCCATTTTCTATCTGAAGAGTCAAACCAAGGTTCCAAATCATCCAGGAAGCTGCACACATCGTGTATATGAATAGTCTCACTGAATCAAGATCAGCCTATGAGTACAGTGATCTGCATGCAGAAATGATGGCTGGAGCAGCATCTGAGAGATAAGCTCTTTTAGAACAAGGAGGCGGATAAAAGGGCAGGAGGGAAGGGGGGGCAAAGAGACCAAATGCAAAACTTGAGCCAAAAGTAGCAAGGTTCTGACCAAAAGACAGAAAAAGTTGTATGCAGACTCCTTTACTGACGTGCATCATACAAATTTTCTTTTGAGGTTGTTTAGTATTTTAAATATAATCATCTAAATAAACTCTTCCTAGAGTTTCTTCCGTGTTTTCATCTAACATTTTGCATTACCCTCCAACTATTCCGCTGCATCTCAAGAGCACAATAAAATCTTGGTGAAACGCCTGTCGCCACAGAACGACGTTTGCCATGCGCTTCTCTGCGTTAGCGTGAAACTTCGGCAGAGGCATTCAACAGCACGCAAAAAGGCAAAGGCTCGTCCTTAACGGGACAGCGTCCGCAGCACTGCAGCTGGGGTACAGATATCCTCCAGGGTCTGAAGACAAACGCGACTGAAGGGCACAGCAAAACTCAGTCCAACCTTTTGTCTTTTAGCAGCAGAATTACATTTAGGAAGCACCTTAACTTTTCATCACCGCCAACGGATTTTGAATGCACTGTGAAACAAAAAAGATTCTCTTTCTTGTTAGAAAATTGTTTGAAGAATACATTTCTCTGTAGAAACAAGGCTGCTCCTCAGCACTGAAAGCTACAGGTATCGTCTTGCGTCAGTACGTTTAGCTTTTACGGGTGCTGCAGCTCTAGTGGAGCTTTATTTTGCGTATGTTTCTCCCAGTTAAAATGTTGTCAAACACGGAACGATAACACACATTTCTTCCTGTTAAAGGCACAAGCATCAATCATCTAAAAATCACTGCCATTCACCCAGAAGTAAATACCAATATGCTCTGTACCACTTTGCTGCTACTATCTGCCGGGAAGCGCTGTCACCCTTTCTACCAAGCGTACCGGAACACGGCTGCCCTCACAGGAATGTAAACTTGGCATTAACCCTGGCAGATTCCCACTCCCTGCCCTCTCCCATTTAACATTAACTCCCTCCTATACCGTTATCAGGAGGTAAAGGTCATAGCTTCATTTACACAATACACCACTATACAAACAGTCATTAAACATGAAAATCTTGCACCACGTAAACATGAAGCAAAAAAGCAATGCTGACCTCGCTACTGGGAACTCCCCCTGCAAGTACCTTGTCATTCCCCAAGTGAGGTCAACGGTGCTGGTGTCGTCTTCTAAACAGTAACTGCCCAGCACTGCTCCTCCACATACCCAACTCCCACGCAAGAGCCAGCTAAGGACGCATGTTCCAAACCCAGGAGAAATTTAGAAAGCATTCTACTGTTGGCAAGACCGCATGGTTCATATCCTATTCCCACAGCCTTTACTCATCCTTCCACAGCTGGAAACCTTGTCAAAGGCTCTCCTATACAACAGCAGCCTTGAGCACAATACATAAGCTAGGCAGATGGCAGGGTGGACTCCCTCGATCCAAATGCCAGAAGCCTGGGAACCAACCCTCCTTCCTGCTTCTCATCTCCCTCAGCCCCGCTCCTCTCCACCCCAGCCCACTGCCTTTTCCTGCGGGGAAGACATCCTGCTTATTTATGCATCTCATGACTGCTGGCCTGCCTAGATCCAGCAAGAAAAAGTGCAAAGAGGGCAGGAGGCCACCAGCTGAAGTCCCATCAGAGCTCGTGTTCAGTGACGAACACTAGACCAGGCAGAGCAGAGCAGAGATGTAGCCTGGGGTGCAAAGCTGGCCAGGAGCACTGCTCAGGCAGCAGTCCCCAGAGACACCAGGACTCAGACACACATGCAGCAGCACAATTCACTCCTGCTTTTATTGAAGGTGATGGAAATAGTTTGTGGCTCGCTTGCACCAGAAGCAAACTTTAAATTCTGTGTAGCAGACTCCTGCAGTGGGCAGTTCATGTGGGGAAGGGCTTGAGGTCAGGATATTCCTGTACTTAGGACTGGATATGCTGTATGAGGCTACAAGGTCTTTCTTGCCCTCCTTCATGGACCATTAACTGTAATAAGATGATCTTTAAAGACTTAAAAACCAATTTACATCAAAATGCTCCATGTCTAGTTTTGTATTTTAAAAAGCCAAGAAAAAAGGGGGGGAGGGGAATTTTTATTTGGCTGCTGCCACTCAGAAATGACACAGTACGGTAACTTGGGAGAATGATGACTTCTAACATGTTAACCACTGACCATGCAACCTTTTCATCAGTGTAAATATAACTCCTTGTTACTCTGCCAAGGTTGCACTGAATCATACAACCGCCAGTGAAGTCAGACTTTCTAAATACTCTTATTTCACATAAAAACACACTAATGAAAGTACTTTTAAGTTGCTCTTCTTTCTGAAACACTGTTTTGTGTTGCCCTGATAAGACAGGAATGCCAGGAAAATTGATCATCCAAGGAAAAATTCCATTAGTGTTCAAACAAGTTCTTAGGGTATTTGTGTATGGAAAAAGCCTGGAGGTATTCAAGGATTGGCATCAGTATATTTCTATTTGTATTCTCCTCCATTCAGGGTTAATATATCCTTCATCACCACCAACATACTAATTACAGAGTGCACAGAGCCTCGCAGAGCTGCAGCAAGTTACAGGCTGGATTATTACTTCATATTGCTGAGGGAGACCTTAACCCAGAGCTAGGAACGAGGACTCCCCTGTGACCAGATGCTGTACAATCTGAAGGCAACATCTCTCAGACCTCACACTCAAAACCAAAACGATAAGTTCACCCAAAGCAGGTGACACTAAGCTCCCAGTTAAAGGTACCTTTCATCTCAGGGGAACTGCAATTGTGGACATCCAGTTTCCTTCTTGTGTTTCAGAGAGAGCACCCTGTTTAATCACTTGAATTGTCTTGGGGCACACCAGCGATCGCACAATGTGCAACTACCGGCCCTCTGGGTCTTCACTGAAACAAGGTTTGCAGCTCACAGAGTTATTCCCTAAATCACACATGAACTGGGGACACCAGCATTTATGTTAATGAAGTGGTACCCCATTCCAGTGCACGTGCCCCTGCCTGGGGAGACAACAGCTCTTCATATGTATTTTGGGACAGAGTGCGCACTTGGGCCACCTTGCTTGAACTACGACAAGAGCCGGAGACCCCACCCGAGCACGCCTGTCCTCAGCCCAACAACAGCAGGTGAAACGAGAACATGTAACATTTACACACATCTGTGGAAACGCACAGGAATGTCGCAAGTCAGTACAAGAGGAGGGTACGGAACTGGAAGTTTAACACCCAGTTCGTTGCATCTTCCCTATAAGAGAGTATATATTATGCTGACGGTGACTGACTTTAAATCTACCAGACTCCAGGGACAGGCGACGGTGAACATAGTCCACAACCTTTCACCACCAAATTCAAAGTCCAGTTCAGCTCACAGGCAAAACGGGATTCACAGTCCAGCCCTTAACTCCTGAAGCTTGGGTATGCTTTTTCAAAGTGGTGCAATTGCATAACAAACGATAACAAGTGCCAGAAACTGCGATTGAAAACTTCCCTCGCGTCTGATCGACTCTACTTGTATTATCAGGTCCCAGCTTGATATGTGCCTGAACAGCTGAATGCCAGAGGAGAGGGAAGGTGGCTGGGATAACACAAATAATTTTATTAAGCTGTTGAAGTGTTTTTGACACAACAACAGCAACATTATACCCTTTAAAATGTCACACTGAAAATTGTCCTGAAGTTTATCTATCATACAAGATGCATTTAGTAACTGCAGCATCTTTATATATAACGACAGTGAGGTTCATCTTTATTTCCAACTCGATAAAAGAAAGTAAGGTACATAATTCCAGTGAGCACCTGGATAATCGGACAAGTCTGGGAACATCTGTTGTGCCAGTTGCAAAGATGTGAACTTACAGAATTATTTCTATTGCCAAACAGGGAGCTGGCTTTCTCTTTGAACTTTGGGGGAAATGAGGATAAACTAGTTATTATAACAGATGATAATTTAGTATCATCATAGCACTTACTAAAAATCTACCCAACAAGCCAAAGCATGAGCTAAAGCTAGTTATTTACTTCTAAAAATATAACTCTGTTCCATCTTTCACATACATGGCTGAAAAAAGATCAGAAGGTAGAGCAGCTATTTTGAAACCTGCATTTCCATCAAACATCTCAGTTTATTTATATATTCCCACTTTCCTTGAAGTATTGCCCACACAAGCAGCATTTCCCAGTTTGGAGAATAACCATTAATTTCACACCACAATGTTTTTTCTAGAGATATAATTGCACCAAAGACAAGTATTCTTTATTAAAATATCTGAAGGCATGTTTGGCAGTTCTGACTGGTAGTTATTCACGAGCATAGGTTTCCTTTTCTTTTCTTTTCTTCTCTTTTTTTCCCCCCCTCTTTCCTTCCCTTGCTTGCCAGCTAATAAGAGCTTTGGAGGTAGTAAAGGAGTGACTCGATCCCAATGTATTTTAATATTGTAAGAAATGATGCAGTGAGGTAGGGAATAATTGGGCTGAAACTGTTCTGGGCAAGACAACGTTTGACATCACCAAAAGCATTCTCCCTGGGTCTGGCATGCCACTGATGAGTTGTGACATTTTATTATGATTAATTCTTTTAAGATAAACTGCTAACTTCTTCCTTCTACTTGCATTTTATGGAGGGATATACGTTTTATGAATTGTTGAAGGTCCCAGTATCCCCTGGTTGGGAAAATGAGTTATTTTTTATGGATATAACTGTCCAGATCCAAAAGCCTGTGCCAAAGCAAAACGCAACTAAAGCTGTTCCTAATGTTCTTCCTGTGGCTTTTTTTTAGTTTCTGCTTTTATCCTACAACTCATGCTATTTCTCTCCTTTTGCCTCTCCTGGTAATGCACCCAACATAACAACCCATTTACAATTTTAGTGCTTCACTGCAGCATGTCAAAGACACGTCAGCATAGACTCTGATGCAAGAAGTTGATTGTATCTTGCAAAGCGTAAAATACAAAGCACTGTCTCATCAGAATGAGATTTCTCCTGGGATCGAAGCATTTTGACGAGAAGTCATAGAAAGAACGCAGGCACATGAAGCGGCTCAGTGCAGCTCGGAGCCAAGGCACAGCAGCAGCGACATGTAAGACAAGGGGAAAGAGAGGAGAGATGGGAGGATGTGTGTGGAAGGACGGGAGAGGGGAGGGAGGGGGAGAATGGATGCACACTCGGATAAAGAAGGGAGAAGGTCAATCTACCAATTCTTTCTTGCTGGACCACAGAAATCACTGAACTGACCGCGTATCACAAAGTGTCTAAACTCCACTTTTCAGGCAGAGGAAATTGGCTCAAACCTTCTTAAGGAAACAAATCCTCAAAATCCTTCACTTTTTAAAGGACTAATCTTGGCTCTTTCCCTTACAATGCTTACAAGTTCTGAAGTTGCCACATTCTACTATCTAAAGATAAAAATACACATCTTTGGCAATAAATGCAGACACAATGCATAGGAAATGTGATACGGGCAGTGAAGGCATGTAATGTGTTGGATCTTGAGCACTTGAAAACAAACCTAAGCAAAGTGGTAGGGCCAAAAGTCCAACCCAGTATGCAAACATCACACCCGTGTTAATAGAAGATGGAGATTAAGAGCTGCAGCTAGCAAAAGTTTCCCAAAGAAAACGGGATTTTTGACTGAAAGACGACTTTCAGAGAGATTTATTTTCTTCAGAAGATGCCATGTCCTGCTGTTTGCTATGTCTCTGGAAAGGACACTCCTCTGAGAAGTTTCCCTTTGAACCCCAGTTGGTGGGAAAGCCAATGGCCTCTGATGGAAGTTGCCCCTCAGACCTGGTTACTAAATATTTAAAATTCACTCTTCAAATTTCTAGTGCTCTTAAGATCAGCCCTGATATGAATCCAGGGCTGTGACAAATTCCACATCCTCATCTTGATGTTTCTGCTCAAGAAATCTGAGACTGCCTGTCCCCGAGACAGCCACCCCAAATTAAAACTGCTAACCTGAAAGAGGGTGAGAATATCAAAACTCAGTTAGATCCACAAAACTCAATTTTTAGCAGACGGGACAGAGCTGTATCACAAAACTTGCTTTTGAAAGCCCAAATTTATTGCAAGCAATGACAGGCTGCTGAAAACAAAGAAAGAGAGAGAGGAAGGGTGAAATGACAAGATAAAGAACTTAAGAAACACATTAACATAGGGGCGGAAGGGTTCAGAGCGATTCCTTTTAATAATAAAAGCCTACCCCTAAACGTGTTCTTCACGATAGGCACTTTTGTGGGGGGGTGTTGAAGGACAGAGATTTCGGGGCGGGGGCGGAGGCTCAAATAGGTGCGGGGCAAATGACAACCGCCTGCAAAGAGCCCCTTCCTGCGGTGGGGTAAGCTTCCCCCAAACAGCCCAGAGGAAGGGGCACAAGTAAAGCACTGCCAACCGCCAGCCCGACGGTATCGCGGTGGAGACAACTAGGACAAACAAAGGCAGGAAGCGGCAGGGAGGTCGAAACCGAGCGGAAATCTATGGCACAGAGAGGAAAGCGAAGAGATTGCGGCGCTCTGCAGAAGGGTCACCCCTGGGTCGCACTGTGCCCAGCTTTTTCAAAGCCGCTTTATTTGGACTAGAATACAAAACTGGCACACACAGCTGGCGGCTGCCGCGGAGGCCATTCAAATGTTAACGTCCAATGATAAACAGCCAAAAGAAGTCCTGTGTAAGCAAACTGGAACAAACAACTAATCTAAATCCGGTTGCTAGGAGACAGAGGATTTCAGCCAAGCCCAGCCCCAAGCCTCGAGAACTCTTGGGTTTTGGTCAAAAAGAGTACCTGTAGATGACGCCGTGTTGGTGAAGAAACATGAGTGCCGATGTGACCTCTGCTGCGTAAAAGCGGGATCGAGGTTCGTCAAATTTGCGTGAGCGCTGGATTTGAAACATTAAGTCCCCTCCATTTACATACTCCATGACGAAAAAGAGGCGGTCCTGAAATTAATTAAACAGTGTTATTTAGCTAAGTTCTTTTAGTCACACAAAGGACTGCTTGAAGCTACACTTTAGGCGACTGGAGCACTTGCGTCAAGAATTGTAAGAAACAAATGCTACGATTCTGAAAAAGGAAAAGCTGAAAACCCAAGTCCCCCAAACCTAAAGAAAACGAGACAGGAGTCTCCAAGGGAGAAATAAGAACAAAACCAAAATGCAGTAATACACAAACAGGCACCAGTCACTGCACATCTACAAATGCATGTGGCATTATAATCAATATTAGACAATAATAGAGATACTTAAATAATGCCTTTTTAAAAAAATTTAGCCAAAACAATGATGAGATAAAGTAAATCTGTCAGCTACTGAAGGGCTGCTGGGCAAATTTCAGGCTTCTTACCCTTCTCTTATCTCTTACCAGCTACTTTGTCTGCAAAGTTTATCTCCCCAATTATATGGAAACGCACTAGAATTCTTAATCTATAGAAACCAGTGTTGCCAATCTCAAACACTTACAGACGACTCTCTGAATTGCCTCAAACTCTCGTACAACAATGAAATAGAATTACATTATTAGAATACGTATCAGGTTTTGCTTTCTTCTGATGCTTACCCACTTCAAAGCTCAAGTTTTCAAGTCTATTTTGATGATGGAGAACTAGAAATGAACTTTACTGGAGGTCAGCAGCTGAGATTGTCAGGCAGTCACCCCATTTTGGCGTGTTTCAGAAAAAACACCAGCAGCAGTAGTCAGTGAAGTAGTCAGAGCTGAGAGGTGCAGTGAACTAAACGGGTGCGTGACATCTTGAACCTTTTATGATCTGAACTGGCAAAGCAGATGAAGGCATAAGCAAAGAAGTGACACATATCCACTTTATATAATTTAAATCCTATTTTTTTGTAAACATTTCTTATGAATTTTCAGTTTTCCCTCACCCGTAGTAACAGCCCTAAATCATCAACTCTTTGCCAGTTCACCCTTGGTTTGTAAGCCTGCTTTCCTTCCTTACCGTAAAGTACCTAACATCTGTATGCTCGTGTGTTTAGACAAAGGTGGAGGTAATTCTTATGGGACACGGAGAATGGACCTGAGCATCTGCTCCTGGCTCTGCATTAGTTCAGGTGGCACAAACATTCCCTTCTCCGGTCACACGATACACAGGCATGTCAAGGGTGGGGCTGCACCAAAGGGAGCCCCTCTCCGACCTTCACGTCATGCTGCAGATTGGCTCTAGCCAGCCTAGTGGTGTGCTGGGTTGAAGCAAAGGAGACAAGATGTGACATTGCTTTGGACAAGGAAAACCAACAGAAGATGGGAGTTAATTAACTCTCACAAGTGAACGCAGGCCTGAAGATTACATAGTTTATATCTAAGAGTCCAGAAATTCATAAATGTTTGCCGTTTGTCTTTAATAATCTACTCTACGGCTCAGATTCAAAGCACAGCACTTAAAAATACCCTTAAACTTAAGCATGTGCATTAATCCTGCTCATTAAGTGCCTCGATGTTACACTTATCAGGGGTGTTTCCTGGAGGAGGCTGGAAATATTTGGCTGACTTTTTGCTGATTACAGAAAGAGGATGCAGGAAAAAACCTTGTGCCTTTTGCCCCCTGTACCTTGGGAATACAGAAACTGCCAGAGAGGATCAAATTCAGGATCCAGGTGGACTGGCATTCTTGGTAGAACATTGCTAACAATTCTAAACGTCACAGATGGCGCTCAGCTAAAACTTCCAGTTCTTTTATTTTGGTTCAGTCCGTTGTAGGGCATTTTCAGTTTAGCCAAGTGAGCATTTAACTGGGATTGATCAGCAGAATATCTTGTCATTGGACAGTCTGAACAAAAGCTTTAGCATCGGCTCCACTCCCAGAGCGGGACAGTGCCAACTCTTCCATCTTCGTTCACATCTTTCGCATTACGCACATCCCACTCTCAATTTGAAGGGCTATTTCTGGCAGATTCTGCAGCGCAGTTGACCACCTTTTCAAAAGCACACCCACCAAACCCAGAATCAACAGCTCAGTGACTGAAGTTGCTCTGCTGTTGCATTTTTCTGCTATACGCTGGTATTTCAGGTTACTTTTCCAGCTTTCCTGGGTGCACGTTTCAGCTTTCTAATGAGAATTGACAGTTAAAAAAAAAAATCAGTTTGGAAGTTCTGTTCTCTGTTTACAGTGAGTCTGGGTTAGATTTTGAGAGATAAAAAATACTAATTCTCACCCACTAACATGGGCTAAACAGTAAGATGCACAACATGCTCAGCAGGCCAGAGTTTCAACGTCAGAACGTACCGTCTGTTTTGATGCAGCCCTTACAAAATCTACTTTCTTAAAATCACTCTCTTGTCTTTTTTGGGTCACAACAAGGACATGATCAGCTGGGACTCAAACGTACATGGAAAGAGGATGCCAGAGAAGAGAGAATATTTTATGAATAGGAGCTGAGATTGGTAAGTCCGTTTTTCTCCTGATTCCCACAATCCTCAACAACAGCAGACCCGCTACTTTGATTTTTGCTACTTAAACTTTTTTCCCTATCTTTCATAAAATGTTAATGATCACAGTCGAGGTTCGTAACTCTCGGGCTATTTCCCTTCTGTCCTAATGCAAGTGCACACACACACACAGAGAACAACCCAGTGGGGCCTCTGTGAGCTCAACACAGAGAGAATTTCATCCTCAAGTGGGAATTGTGAAAGAACTGTATTACAGCTGCCTATAGGCACCAGGATATACTCAAATAGTGACGAGGGAGAATATACAGTCAATGCTCTGAAGAATTATGCATACACCAACCACAGTGTTTACTCAGCTAAAGACGAGATACAAGGTATGACTTTATCACTGATTGTGTTCCAAGAGAAAATGGAATGGGGTTGGTTTGGCCTGCCTTGGTTTTGGACTCTGTTTTCATAACATTTGAGAAGTATGTTTTGATGAACAAAATAAATGTAAAGCAGTCCTGAGAACTCTTTGATTACATAAAGTGAAATAAAAGGTAAAATCACAAACAAAGACATTACAGATTAATCCCCTCTTGGCATCTAAAAAGCAAAAAAAATACTGCAAAGTAAGCTAATACGTTTCCTGAAGTAATTAGATTCTTTTACAGGGTTTGCTTTAGTCCTTAATCATACCTGCTTCTCCTTGAACTTCTCAAAGGGTATGGTTGAATGAGAATGCTTAAAACAACAAATGGAAAACAGAGCAGGCAGCATGAGTAAGAGATTTTAAAAGCAAAGTGGCCGTGAAACAAACAGGCTAGAAGACAAAAAGAAGCTCAACTCCACTCTGTACTTCCATGGTACTTTCTGACCATACATTTAACTCCTATACCGCAATGTGTAACCCCCTGTCTTAACATCTCCACTACTTCAGTCTCACCTCTTGACTGACTTCATTGAGACAGTCTCCTGCATGCTTTGTGCTACAAAAACGGGGCTCCAAAAGCAACTTCTCGTCTCTGTCCCTATCGCTAGCTGGAGAAGTACCCTCATCGCTTTTCATCTTCTCATTCCGCTCTTTTAACTGTGCCCCAGTTTCATTCTTCATCCTCCTCGACGTTCAGAATTGCCATCCTTTAGCTCTACAGTAAATTCTTCTAACTAATCTTTTACTCTTTACTCTGATTACTACCGTAACCTTCTCTCTTCAAAGCCATTCTCTGATTTTTACTTTTATTTACCTAATTTTTGTTAACATCAGAGTCTATATGTTACACGCACTCCCTGCCAGTTTATATTCGCTTGGTTTTAGATGTTATGAGTGCTACTGGATAGAGCTTCTACCTTGTGCTTCTTTCGGAATAACATACACGTTTTTAATTGGAATCAGGGGAAAAATGTCCAGAAACATCAATAGTAATAAACTCTCAGGACATAACAGATTCAATCCAGCTGCTTTTTGTGGAGGTGTGATTAATGACCAAGACCTTCCTACTAGTAAGACCAGATAATCTTGCCAATCAGTATTAACAGATGACACTATACAGTCTATTGGTTGTTTAGATGTAGAATAATACCATTGTTGAGGAACAAGCTTCTGCGTAAACCCTGTAGGAAAGCGTAGACACGGAAAGACTTTGATGTATTGTTTACGTTAATTATTGTGTAGACCTTAAAAGATCTTTCTTAAATTGTTATCAGTCATTAACCTGCCTGTCCTTTGTTTGCTTTCCAGTTCAAGTCTCATTAACACTAGATTGCAGCTTGAAGACAACCCACTGATGGACGTAAGGCCAAGCACAATTATCACTGCAATCTGGAGAATACAAACTGGTCGGGTTTTTTCCTTTCAAACAAGTCCTGCCAGCTCGGGGACCCACTACACAGTTCAGCACATTACCGAAATATTCCAAACCCAAAATACATCAGGCAACCTGTCTCCCAGTTTCAAATCTGAGACATGTGTCCATGCTACAACCCTGAGGACAAATTGTTTCACTACTGGTTTTTATCTCATGGTTCAACCCTTGCAACACTTTAAACCAGGGAATTGAGAAAAGGCGTCAAAACATGGACTCCTCAGGCAAAATTCACTATTGTTATTACCAGTCTACTCCAACTACCATTTTTTCTTTTGTTTATGTTTTCATACAACTAGCTGTGAATAAATTCTTGCTGGTTCTCACTAGTTACACCTAAACTAAGTTCTTTGTGTGAATATACTTTTACCCTCCTAATTTCAGGAAGTTATATTCGAATTAGATTTCTCCAAAGGCTACTGAAAGTATCAAGGAAACTAATATGTGTATTAAATGCAGGCAAATTTAAATGCAAAATAGTTCATACTCTAGTAGAGTACTGTGACCTAATGGAATACGTTTAGCCACTAAACTTGTTGCAAAACAAAAGTCAAAGACGTAGTTTTTATTGCACAAGAACTCAGATAAATGGATTACCTTAGTATGCTCTGTAAGAGGATATTTTAGTCAGATCATGCATGTAAGGAATTCTTCTCTAACTAGTATAAAAATGTGATTATTTAACTCTATTTAAACAGGATGCTCAAACAGTTTGTTTAAAATTACCTAAAACTACAGCAACTGTCCCACCCCTCAGCACTTGAATAAACATTTCCTGCTTCTGATGGAAATTGCACAGGCACACCGTACACAAGACTATCCACAAACCTTCTAGACCCCGAGCCGACGACTAACCAGGATGGCAGAGCCATCTGCCACAATCCCACATTTGGAGGGAGAAATACAAAAACAGGAGAAAACCCAGGTACGACAGCACAGAAAACCACAGAAAGCTCTCTCCTGCTCATTTGATTCTTTTTCCAAGTTTACAGGAATCATCTCCAGCAGGACACGATGACAGGTTATCTGTCCGATTTCAGTGTTTATACTTGGGGCTAATGGTGGTGTTTTTCCTGTTTAGTACCAGGGCTTTCATGGAGTTCCAAATAAGGAGGGAACAATGTCTGTGGAGCCCATATTTCTCGGAATAAGAGTCCTGGGTATAGGAATTGCCACCTTAAATTTCACACGGGCTATCTGCCAAGTAACAAAAAACGCACACGTATGGACTTTGCATTAAAGGATTTTGCTGTCCATCAGACACTTCACATTTCTCTCAAGCTCGTGAATACTATTACAGCAAGGGATTTACTGCTCAGTTTTACTCAGCTTTGCCCAGTATTTAACTTCCAGTCTAGTTTTTTGCCCTTGAAAGAACAACGACCTCAAAGTTAAAACAGAGACCAGAGAGAGTCAGGGAACCACTCAGAAGTGGATAAAGAGGTCTTGCAAGGTCATCGAGCTTATCCCACAGCTGACAGGCAGCTCCAGCTCTACCTAAGCCAAGGGGAACTTTTCAGTGCTGCCAGGCAATGTCTGGGCACTGTGAGCCAGCGATCCAACTGCAAACCCGACTGCCCCCAAACAGCAGTCTCTGTTTGTCCCACAAAGACCTAGAAGCAGGATTTCCCTGCTAGCCTAGTCTGCTGGGGGGCGAGGGGGTTTGTCTGCCCCCCATTGCAGCAGGGTCTCCTGCTGTGCCAGAAGCACTCTGTTCCCTCCTCAGTCCCCTCGTCAGCGGCAGGGACTGGCAGCGAGTAGTATTCCTTGAACGTGTTCCACCTCACAGATCAGAAAAGTGCATCGGTTCCTGAAATTCATCTGACCAGCTCTTAAAACCCACCACTGATGAGCATTGGCCTCCCCTGGCAGTCTGCTTCAGTACTTACAGAACACACTGCTGCTAACTCTTTTCATGCTGCAAGTCGTTCGCATCACTTCTCGTACGGACCTCGCTCAACATACCCATTCCCCGCTGTGCTGCAAGTTCTATACTACCTTCGAAGAAACACTTCTGCACTTTCCATCTTCATTTCTTACGCACAAAACCGGTTATGGATTTTTGTTCACTTTACAAAACTGATCACAAAATATTCCTAGTCTGTTCTTGGAGACCACAGACATTACGCCAATTGAGAGCCTGTGAGATAAAAAAAACCACACTTTTAAAGTCTTGAAAATGGTTTCAAGAGCAGCTGTCCCTCCTTGAGACACTGGAATAATTCTCAAAAAAGCCCTTTCTACCATACCATATCACACCACACCATGTGAAGGGCCAGGAAAAGCCACAAATCAAACACGATTCATTTCCAAACAGTGCTTTCAGAATCAGTACAGAGATTCTCAAAACCTTTATCGCTCTAAAGACCTGCATCAGAGCATTCACTCATCTATAACGTGAGTCACTGGAAAAAGAGGTTTAAGCAAGACGTGTGTCTGAGATCTCTAACCCTCACAAAGCGGACCTGCTCATCAAGGAAAACACAGCTAGTGCACGTACACCGAGATAAACCGGCGGTGGGGGACTGCCTGCGTGCCAGCGGCAGATCACAGAACTACGGAAATTACTGCTTCGGACTCAAAGCAGGGAACATCAGCCAGGACCTCGTGGACATCACCTTTCCAAAAATTGTCAAGGGATGATTAGGTTTTACCTAAACTGGCATTCCAGAAGGAAGCCTTGTTTAATGATCTTTCCAAAGACAAATCCAAAAACACCGTAAAACTGTCCAAAATGAAGAGGAGGCAGCCTGTACCAAACCCAGGGATTGAAAACTGCACCATTTGGTTATGCCCTCAGCACTAGTACTTTGAGAGAGGTTTAATTGATTCTTCCGATATTCAAAGACTCTAATCTCACGTTACTGTGGCCAGCAAAAACCACTGCCTTCAACACCACTTCTGAAATGGAGCTCTTCATCTGTACTACAAATTTTGGAACATGATGAAGAAGGGATATGAATAAAATCTATACCCTAGAATCTGCAACTAACAACCACGTACAGATCAGAGTAACAGATGAAGGTTGTGTCCCTTACAGAGAGCTTTTTCCTGTGTAATTCATGAATACCTGCTGTTCGCACACGCCTTCCTGGTGCTTTTTCAGATAATGAATTCTGTCAGATTACTATCTGGACCAAATTTACTATGCATCGGATTAGTTGGTGTATCAGGCTCATACCAGGGCAAGTAAAAAGAAAATATGGTTCAAAGTGGCATTAATCCTGTTTTTCAAAAAAGATAAAGATTGGACTAATTCAATGCAGCACAGGAACAGCGAGTGGCGAGTTGTCAGCCACAGAGCTGTCATTTCACTCACTCTAGCTCTACTTGAGTTTAATGCTGGAATATGTGATATTTGTTAGCCATGGCTCCAGCGAAGATGCAGAACAAATTATGTGAGTTGCTACTTCATCATCTTGATGCCCTACCATCCAGCCTTAAAAATAAATTGAAACAGGAAGAATTCTAACTTTGGGAAAATCTTTAACCCCAGATTATCCTGGAGGACATGTGTTCTGCAGTCACTGGATTCTTCTGGGAATTGGTGCAGACCTTTCAGTCTGCCCCAAGTTGCAGTGTCAGTTGCCACGAGCTCCGTGGTGAGCTCAGGGGAGGACTGCTGCTCCCTGGGGCGACACCCCTGATCTCTGCCTGCTCCCTGAAAGCCTGAGCAAGCCCCAAAAGCAGGAACCCCCGAAGTGTGCCAGCGGCTGTAACATGCACTTTGTGTCCTTCCTCTCATACAAGGGAGAAACACAACTGGAATCCTCTGCAGAAGTGGCGTGTTTTGTAGTTCTAGGCACTTCAAAAGGGATATCAAGTAGGAAAAGCTTCTCAGGCCATTTCCCTAATACCTTCATTTGATGACAGATAAGCTGTGAAAAGTGCCTTTTATGAAATTCTTTGATCTCATCCTCTTTTGGTGGTGTTCGGAAAAAAGAACTGTTCTGGTGAGATAATTTTAAAGACCTCTCATTTAATGGCCTGGTGCACATGGCAGAAAATTATATCAAGCCTGCAAAACGTCATTATGCAGAAAGCGTTACAATGTGCAGGCAGCTATTAATATGCCTTTTGTTCTGACTCTCATAGGAAAAATACAAACACCTTCTTCCAACTAGCACTAACTACAGGCACTTCAGAACTTCTAAGAACAACCTTATATTCTACCAAGGAGCTTAGACACAGATAGTACATGTCCTTGGTGTCTCCTCAGCCCCAAGGCTGGTTCTAGAACCTCCCCTGCCCTTATAATTCCTCCTAAACAAGGCCAGAGAAAGTTTTATTTGTGCTCTGACTTTTGTAAAATTGCTGAATACAAAATAGTGTGTGCTGGTAGGTGCATCAGTGAATAATCTTTTTATTTTTTCCTTAGTGCAGAACAATTGAGTTGGTTCTAAGAGTAAAGCAGCGTGAAGAAAGAGCAAAGGAGCACTCTGGTGGGAACATTAATTATGAGTGACTTATGAATGTAAGGGAGATGCTAGCCAGCAAGAGACAAGAAGTTTGTATGGAGGAATTGGCAAAACCCCTTTATTTAATGGTCACACTTGGTTTCCTGCCTTTCGTTTGGCGATTCCTCTTCAGAAAAAAAACCAGCTGCGGGGGAAGTACCAATCTTCCCACCCCCAACCTCAACTTTTGTTCATTAGACCAGACCACTGACTCCTATAGGACATTTTTGTTGAGATTAAGTGGTAAGAAATTGGCTCATTTAATACTTTTAGAATGTTTGTGGTAGGAGAGAACAGAGAATCCTGTGCTCCATTCAAAAGAAGTAGATGAATGAAGTCTTTGGCAACGTAAAGATATTCACTACCAGAGAAACAGCTCTTCTCTATTATGTGAAGCGTTTCAGTAATGTTCCCACGTACTTAAAAACAAAGGTCAGCCAGTGACAACAGTTGGTTCTAGCTTGACGACACAGCCAGAAGCTTCTACTGCACTGTGATCATCCAGATGGAAAATTTATATGAGATACTGTCATATCAGTTCACAAACTATGCCCTGGATGCCAGAAATAACTTAAAGTCTACAGTTTACTTGAACATAATGTTCTGAATAGTAAAAAACAGTTGCATTTGTACTAACAGAACCTTGCTGAGGATTTCAAGTTCCTTAAAATGAGACATTAGCATGAGTAACTGTGTCTCCACTCACATGAAAGAGAAACAGCATCGTGTTATTTTGCAGTCTTCACCAAAGAGACTTGCTTTTTAGGAACTTAGAGAGCCAGAATTAAATAATTATGACAGCAAAAAATGGACGCATTGCTTTCCTAAAGTAAATTAAGAAATGTTTCCATTCAGAAATACTTAATTCCAGCTTTTCCTTCAGGATCCCTCTTTTCTTACAGGTGTTAATTCACAGTACTCTAACAGTGACAGGCACATAAACATGCTGATGCTCATTTCCTCAAATTCAAGCTCAGTCAGACTGTACATACACAAAAAATATATTGAGTTCAAATGTATACTATTATTAGTGGTAATAAAGTACCAAGACCCAATGATAGACCAACTTTCCACTGATACTGTACTTATTAATGCAGACTGAGAGCTCCTCCGCACAGGGACTCAGTATATGCCAAAAAACGGCAGAGTTAGGATGTACAGGGAGAAACGGCAAGACAATTAGTCAAAGCAACGCTAGGAAAAAGTGCTTACAGGGCATCTGCTGCCTAACCCGAACGAGTTGCAGCCTTTGTGGAACGCTGGAGCCTCAGGAACCACCTCACTCGGCTAAGCTCCAGGGACTGCATGTTAGACCTCACGTTTTACAGGTGCCCAGCCTATTTCCCATTGAGCAAGCTTCACGGCATTGACTGCAGCTATGGAAGAAGAGATGCTCATCTACACTTTCCAAAGTGTATCCTTCATTCCGAGATGAATCAGGCTATTTAGAATCACAGAATCACATAGGTTGGAAAAGACCTTTAAGCTCATCAAGCCCAAGCATTAACCCAGCACTGCCAGGTTGCCACTAACCCCCTGTCCCTCAGCACCACCTCGACACGGCTGTTAAACCTCTCCAGGGATGAGGATGCCCCCACTGCCCTCGGCAGCCTGGGCCACGGCTTGACAACTCTTTTGTGGAAGAAATTGTTCCTCCTGTCCAACATAAACTTTTCCTGGCACAACTTGAGGCCATTTCCTCTTGTCCTGTCACTTGTCACTGGGGAGAAGAACTTGGGAATATTTGGGAAGAGAGAGACTGAAAGATCTGTTGCTAACTTCACGTCTTGCGTAAGGCCAAAGGTAAAACTGCGTCCTCTCTTCACCTCCTCTTACACTGGGCTGCTCTAGGTAACAGTTAACGGTTTCATTAGCAATCATAGTAACTGTTTTTCAAGATTTTCAGTGCTTTTCCTGAAACCCCTCTGTGGAAACGTGTTGCAGTTAAGAATCCCTTGTTCTAAGGAGATGGTCAGCATGAAGTGCAGCTTATGGGCAGAGCTTCCACCCCAGGTTAAGTGTTCTGAGCAAATCCCTGTGCAGCCTCTGTTGTAAGCAGAAACCAGATAACCTGCTCTGCCACAGAGGAAAACTTAACCTTCATCTGATCTCTCTTGTGTCTCTTGTACACACCACTATTCCATGAACAAACTCAGTGCTTCATGCTTTGATTCGCTCTCATGCAGAAAAGAACAGCCCAACGAACCCACAACAAAAGGGGAGAATGAAATTATAACTATAAAGACAGAAAAAGGCTAATATTTCACATGGTTAATACAAATTCAAATAAATGTCTACTTCAAATAACTCACAGATGTGCAGGTTCTCCTATTCAGTGAAGGGCAAGAGACCAGCACACACACAGAGCTGACACGGGGAGATGAGGGCTGTGACAGACCATCTCAGTACAAGACTCTGCTGAGCTGAGCACTGCCATTCACCACAGCCTCAAATTTAGCACTTAACCCTCTCTGCACTTAGAAAATGGCTAATGATAGTCAGGGCTCTGAGGGCACTTATGGGCCCCAGTGTCTCTGCCCAGCCTCCCCCGGAGAGGGACAACCCCTCAACACAGCCCATGGGAGCCCCGTTTCAGCCCAGCACCTCTGGCCCTGGCTCCCGAGCAGACCCTGGACCTGGTTCATCCCCAGCAAGTACCTTACAGGTTACAGATGAACTCAGTGAATTTCTATCTTCCATGGAGGGAAAGAGTTTTGATACAGAGCACACACAGACTTCAACTCATCTACTGCGACTATAGTCTTTCTCAATTACCTAGAAACCTGCTCCTTTGGCTGGGTGAAGGTTAAAAAACTTAAAGAACGCAGCATTTATTGCAACATCACCGATAATTACAGAACAGCCTGGCAGTTTGCTTCTCTGCAGAATGCCCATAAAAAAGAAAGATGTGTGCATCAGGAATTAGCAGAATGTTTTGCACTATAAGATAAACGGAAAAGGAATGTGCATGAACACAGTACAGTTCCTATTTTGACAGTTACTGAAATAGCTTATGTGGTACCACCTTTTTGTAAATCTAGAAGGAAAGAAGTTTCTGAAAATACTCAAAAGAGATGACAGAATGGATCCAGGTCACAAAAGCTTAATTCCAGGTGAAACAGAAAAATGTAACCTGCCTTAAAAGTACAAGAGAAAGAAATTACAAGGTGGAAACATTCAATTGCCATCAGATTCTTAGTATTTTTACTGCCACACAGTTTTCATCCATCTAGTGCCATTACGAGCGGGTAATGCTACCAAACAGATAGAACAAATTAACCCCAGAAACTGTGGTTCATGAAGTTTCCAAACATACCTTGTCAACAATTTCAGTAAAGCTTTGAATTAGAACCCCCTCAAAACTACTTTTTATCATAGTGAGGTCATACTAAGCTCTTTCGAATATATCAGTATTTCAAAAATATCCGAAACCACATCTGCATGATGCTGAACTTGGAACAAAGTTAAAACTTTGGAGAAACATCTTAGTGCGTTTGTTGACAGTTCTGTGAATCGTTGGCTCAAGGTGCAGCAGCACTCGAGAAAGCCAACAAAATGTGGGGTGACATCAGGAAGGTCACCGAGAGAAAGGCTGAGGGTGCTACTCTGCTGCTATAAGATCTTTGTGTTCCCACATCTCGGATACCACGTGCAGCTCTAGCCATGCAGCTCGAGAAGGATGCAGTGGAGGCAAGATTGTGCAGAGGCGGCTAACCAAAAGGATCACAGGGGCGAAACAGGTGTCACGCGAGAACTGACCAGAATCTGGAGGCCTAGGAAGAACACGAGTGAGATTAACGTAATCACAAAGGTGGTGGCTAAGCTGCACACCAAATCCTGCAGTACTACAGCTGGGACTCTGGTGATCGGAGTAAAATGGGTGGAAAATGTGTGGTTCTTCAGAGTGATTAGTAAACTTCAGGAACTTGCTGCTGTAGCTGTGGGGACCGATGGGGTCAGCTACTTCAAACAGGGAGGAGAAACATTCATGGACAACAGATCCTTAAGCAGACAGTAAAGAGGGGTAAGGCAGAGAAGTCCCTTTTAACACGCTTTTACAAACTGGATGCTGGTGGAGTATGAAGGGAAGAGACTGCAGACAGTGGCACCCACACGCCCTCTCTAAACAGTCTCTTCTATTGCATGGTGTCAGTAGCAACAACACGGATTGGACGGAGCAGGGATCTTACCTGGCAGGACAGCTCTGATTTTCATAGGTTACAAAAAAAATCTTACATGACACATATCCAGAGACATATGCAAAACGGATTGTTTTTAAATTATCAATTATGCTAGTGAAGGTGGCGTGATATGAGGAATAGCTGCATTACTATATTAATTCTTTTAAAAGAATAATGAAGGAGGTGAGAGGCATCATCAGGAGAAAGGCTGAAATCATGCTTGCAGCAGCTTGAAAGAAGAATGACATAAAATATAAAGGTCATGTTTACTTTCACTTTATTTTGGATGAGAGACTGCAGGTTACCTTGTTTCAGGCTTTTAATTAATTCCTGGCTCTGAAAATTGTTCATTTAGGATTCATGAACTAACATTAATGTAGGAAAATATTTAAACAAAAATGCTTGGAAAAACCAAGAGCGAACAGGGGTCACATAACTTGTGCATGTGAAATCTTCCAGCTCTGAAAGAGAATTTCAAAGCCTTTTCCTCTGCATCTATCAATGAATTGTGACATCTGCTGATGTGCAATAATGCAGATCAAATGTAAAAACATAGTAAAAAATTCCATTTATCAACCACAAGCTTTCACTAAAAGCCTGTGCTTTTAGAATGTAGTGGAGTATTTAAAAAATCATCATCTCCTTCAGAATACCGTGCTGTGAGTAAAGCTCATTACTGGTCCAAGTCTCCAGTCAGATGGTTCTACAGACTCTGCATCACTTGAAAGGTCAATCTGAATAGATTTGACTGCAGAATGGGACCTTTTTCTTTTTTACTGGGTCCATATTTTCTGATCACACTGAAACACTAGAAGCAAAGCCAAGGATGTACACCTACATAAACAGAATGATTTCAAGCTGCAGACCAAAACACTACACAAAACCCCCCAAAAGGAAAGCATTGAGTCTTCCCAAGCACAGGTATTTATGTCGACTGCTGTTTTACACAGATTGGTACGCTGCAATGGAACATCGTGGCTGTACAAGATGATCCTCCTAAGAGGATACTCAGAAGTGAAAATGATAGAGGAATATTCTAAAGTCATTTCACAAAAATGCATGACCACCTTTGTTTCTGAAGAAGTTTTCAAAATATATCCCCACTCCTTTTGTGACTTGGGATCACCTTTAGTTTCACTTATCGTACATGGGAAAAAATATAAACGTGACACTGACTCACAGAGCCTCAAATGCCTTTTAGAAAAAAAATGTTTCCATTCCCCCATCAGGTGGGCTTTTTTTTATTCTAACTTTGAAGCCAACCAAAACATGTTTCTATGTCTGCAGTGAGCAGGAATAAAACAAGAAAATTATTTCAGCTGCGGTAGTTCAGGAAGTAAGACAAAAACACAATGCCAGAGCAAGAAAGAAAACTCTTAGCTTTCCATCTCCTTTTTCTCTCCCGACATGTATTACCCTGCTGCTAAATCCATTACTTTGCTAGAAACAGACCTTTAACAGTGTCTAATAGGTTGATTCTCAGGACGATACTGCTTTGGTAGCTTTAAAACGCTTTCTGGTCAAAAGTTCCAATCAAGTTCTTCCTGTAAGTGTGAAGTACCCTGTGAGCAAGTGCCCGGAGCGCACTCCGCGATGAGCCTTTGCTGAGGCTAAAGGCAGCGGTTTACGTGTTGCAATTCTACAGAACATGAAGAGATTTTAAAAGTACGTCAAGAGCCCAGCAGAAGGGAAGATATTCCGTCTGGCAGGTTCAATCACAAACCATCTTTTGCAGCAGAGCTGCCATAAGAATGAGGAAGGTCCCTCTGCCTAGGGCAGGAAATAACTCCTTTACCTCAGTATCGTTCAAAGCACCATTTTTACGTACTGCCGAGCTAGCATTTTAATACCACGAGCAGTTTACTACTACTGTGGAACCTCTTCAGTCTTTTCGGCTTAAAAGTCCTGCCCATTCTGGAAAGCAGTGCAGCACTGGGGTGAATTCCCACGCTAGCGCAAGTCACCAAGGCATCAGAGCTGGTATAATCATCAGCTTCTTTTGCACATCTCCAATTATCCTTACTCATAAGTGACACAACCGTCTTACTCAGTCCAAGACAGTAGTGACAAAACAATGGCTTTTACTAAACAATTTCAAATTTTAAATTCCATAAACTCCATATCAATAAACCATAAAAAATGCAAAGTAATTAATTTTGACCCAACGTCAACAGTATCTTGCTCACAGACAACTGAAAGCAGAAGCCCTTCTCCTCCAGCCACTAAACTTTTGTTAAATCCACCCTGCCAGAAAAAGAGTCTAAGTGTAATATCAGAAGTTTCCCCCAGGCCCTAAAGGCAGTCTGGCAACAGTCACCAAGGGTCCACTCACCACCAGGAGTGTGTTACACTTCATCCTACTCCATCTAAGGCCTCGAGGCAGACCCTTCACCACAAGCAAAACGAGGACCTCGGACCTCCTTGGATCTGTTACATGAGATTCTACTACACCATGTGAATGAAAGCAAACCCAGGAAGATGCCACTCAGGGTTACTGTTATGAAATGATGTAAAAAAAATCCACTTAATTATACAGAAACTAGAGGATAACAATGGTTAAAATACAGTGAAACAGGCTGGACTCTGTTTCAGTATTCTGTCCCCGATGCTCGCTAAGTTCTGTGTCAGCCAGCACGGCAAGCCTTACCACTTTTTTCCCTGGTGAGGCTTAAAAGTCAGCCCTTTCACCTTACTTAAACGCAGGCTTGTTTTGTGAAAAAATATTTAACATCCTGGACAGCGAACCAGTCGCTTCTAAGTGTTTCTTTCCATCCCAACACAAGTTGCTGGACCTTTGCCAGAGTGATCTTGGCTTCTAGGGGGACAAGGTGCCTGTCCTTTGGAAAGGGGTGGCCGTGGAAGTGTCCTGAGCTGCACTGTGCTCTCTTGTGGGCGTTCCAGTGCTGGTTTATTTGTGTCTTACCAGAGTAGAAAACATGTAAGTTTAAGTAAATTGAGGTCACAAGATGTAGTAAGCTTCCACAAACCTAACTCCAGCAGGGTATTAACTTCTTGGCAAGCTTTGGGTAATATGATCTCACATTAAAAAAATAACCTATTCCCTGGTATGAGCAAGTCAAAACTCACTTGAATCAATGGATCCGTGATTACTTAGACCAGCCGTGAAGCTCATGTGCTGTGTTTAACAGTACTGGACACTGACCAAGCACCCTGCTGTATACTGGTACCAGATACTATTGTCTAGGTACAAGCATCAAGCTGAGCAGGACTGACTCAAGCCTTTCTACAACACACAAATTGAAACTTCCTTTGAAGTTCAACAAAATTCTGTTTTCGATACTGGTTGCAGTCTTGGTCTGATGAGGACTGGAAGCCAAAAACTGTTAGGATGAAGAACCTTTTTTCCTTAACCCAACTGGACAGAGGAAATACTCTCTCATGATTCCTACCTGGGATGCAGAAAAAGAAAATTTTGAGTCTCTACTAAACCAATCACTCCTTGTTTGTAATGTTTAAAACTTTACAAAGCTCTAAAAGCCTTTTGCTCTCAATGAATCCAAAAGAGAAAGAAAACCTTTGTTCAAAACACATTAAATAAAATCACACCAAAAAAGCAAATTATGTAAAACCTAGTAAGATCAGAAACAATAACCTGGAGATAACCGTTCTGGCAACACAATGCACAATGGTTGCTTTCAGTTTTCTCTAGTAGCACATAATTTAATTTCATCTAATTTTATGACACTTTGAGAGTTCCTTTTTGGCGGGGGTGGGGGGTGGGGGTGGGACAGGGACTGGACACAACTAATAAATATTTGCTCAGCTAGCAGAACACTGCACTCTTTTACTCATAGCCGTACAAATTCTTTTCCCTGGTATAAAAGCGGAGTTCAGTTGTTGACGGAACGATAACAGTACCGCTGGCCTTGTGATGTTACTTATCTGTGGAGAGCTGCAGGCAGTAAAGAGTTTACTCTCTAAGCAGAGTTATGTTTGGAGGCAGATGCCCTGGAATCCCCTGGAATGAGGGAGGGGGGTGAAGCAGAAAAGTAGCCAAGGAATAAATTTGCTGAACAGTATTTTCCAGATCAGGAAGTTGCACTAACTGCACAGTCAGACTCCGCACTACTGATTTCTCTGTGAATAGAAAGCAACTGGCTTGCGTGGCAGAGTAAAACTAATGTATAAGGTTCAACAGATACTAGGGACACTGGTATGAGTGCATGTTCCTTTACCATCACCGTGAGCTGCAGAAATAAGAAAGGCACATAAATCTAAGTGTAATGTCGTCCTGTTTGTTTCTTCTTTTTCCAGTTGGCTCCACGAATCACCTAGCTGGGGATCCAAGCCCTAAGTGTCACGTGTAACGCATCCACTCCTCCACAGGAAATGACTGATTGAAGATCTGGGAAAAGCCTTTAATTTTACATTTCGGTTCCCTGGACTCTGACTAGGTGTGATGATGTACAAACTAGGATGTGACAATAACACTTACAACTCTTCTGTCATCAAATCCCATGTCATTAATCACATGATAAATTAATCACTCTGATAAAGGA
Organism: Bucorvus abyssinicus; assembly: GCA_009769605.1. Lineage (NCBI taxonomy): Eukaryota > Metazoa > Chordata > Aves > Bucerotiformes > Bucorvidae > Bucorvus > Bucorvus abyssinicus. The sequence continues at coordinate 1,923,987 of CM020045.1, forward strand.
ATTTATGATCAGCTTCAAACATCACTGTAGACTTCACTTTACTGGAGACTTACGACAAATTTAGTAAATGCAGTCAAGGTAAGTCAAAGAATAGATCTCCCCAAAGAAGATAAATTGTACAACTGAAACTACTTAAAAGACAAGCAGCAGCTAAATCTGGGGACAAATTATGTACATCCCTGAAATAAACGCAATTGCTCCAAACAGTAAAAGCTGCACTGGGGGCTAAAGGACTAAGCTTGATTTCCCATCACTGTGCATCTGCATCTGCGTGCAAAGGTGCAGATGTGTTTGGTAAACAAATGTGAAAAACCGCACACAAGGATACGTAAAAGAACACGACAGAAGCAGTCAAGCACTTGAAGCCCAAGAAAAGCCAGAATTAAGAGTGCTTGTGCAGCCTCATCTAGTCCCCCTCTGATTTTTTAGCCTGCAGCTTGATGTTGTTAAAAGATGGCTACGTTTTCTTTTGAAACCCCACTTTATTACTACAGAAAAGCTTTGAGAAATGTTGCAAATTAAGCTGATTTTTAGAGAGGGGATGGTTTCAGAATTAATTGTCACTCTAAACAGAAGGAGTCTGTCCTTGCCTTGGTTACATCATCTACCCTAGTGGTCAGGACTCTGAAAAGTGTTGAAGAGTTGGTCGCTACCTATTTTCCTAAACTTATTTAAAAGTAGCTGTTTGCATATGGGAGGAAGATATTAATGTCGTCTTACCAATCCCTTCCTACTGGATGTAAGTGTGGGTAAATCACTGGACTAAGAAGTTTTGGGGAGCTAGCATGCAAATCCTTATACTAAAAATTCCAAAGATTTTATATAGCACCTTAAGAGATTTGTAAGGAGGAGGAAAAAAACCCCTCTCCTTACAAAGGTGATGAAGAGAGTCAGACAAAAGTGAAAAAACTAAACCAAGATCTTCTTAGAAGCCTTCAATGACTTCCACAGAACCAAAATTTCACCTTGCACTACATCTGTGGACAGGAAAATTCCTCTAAAGGAAGGGAAAGCAATCTTGGTGCGCCTGGCTAATACAAAGTCAGCTTTAGAAACTGTTGTCTATCTTTTTGCCTCGTCAGCAGGTAACTCAGTAAAGACTGGGATGATATCCTTGAAGGCGTGCCCCACAATATCTAGGGACACATTACACTGGAGATGCTGACGGAGAAGGGACACGTTTAACCTTGGCAGGGGGAAGAAGGGGAACTTAACAATAAGCAGTTTTCTTTTAAACAGCAGCTGGTTTCTTGAACTTCACTTAAGCAGAGGAAGTAGCATCCAGCTGGGCTAGTGCTATAACAAAGGCCTTGACTAGCACAGAAAAGGGGTTGGGCAGAAAAGGGAGGAAGAAAAAAAAATATCTGACATCTTATATAAGATGATTTGTATGCCAGCATATTTTCTTGGAGCTATTCATTGCTGGAATCCTCTCTTCTCCTCTGAACTTATTGCCACAGAAAAACTGAGGGTTTGAGCAACTTCAAAGTGTTGCAAAAATTGTTTCTAAGAAATAGGAAAGCAGCTAAATATTATTGTGCTGCCTCATAGAAGAGGAATGTTTAGCACAAGCACTATTGTGATAAGTGCCATGTAAGGAGATACATGCAGAGAAACTGCCTCCCCCCACCCCCCAAGGACTCTTGGATACCTCGGCAATATTTATTTTAGGCCCATCAAAAATAGAAGGAAAAAGAGCAGGAGGTGAAGGGCACCAAAATGAAAGCGCCAGTAGCTCTGGAGGGCTCAGAAGTCACTTTCTCCACTCAGAGGCGGTAATTCGGATGCAAGTGTCGGCTAGAGATCCAAACTCCTGAGCCACCTCCCCAAGTGTTGCTACTACATGTTACTCTTACATGTTTCAAGCACAACCAAATTAAAAATACTGAGAGATTGCCCGGTAAGAAACAGTCCTGATAGGGGAGGATAAAGTGTACGTACAGTCTAAAAATAAATGAAGATGATCTGTGCAGTTTGAAAACAGCAACCAAACTCCTGGCAGTCCTAGTCCAAAGTCCTTAAAAATCCATTTTAGAGGGGATCGCCCCCTCTACGCAGAGGGTTTTACCCTCTGAAGGGAGCCTCTTCTGGGACCAACAACACCCACTACTGGAGGAGGGATCACAAACCGAAGAGCAGTAGGAGAACTGGCCAGGAAAGTCCCCCGCTCCAGGGAGACCTGTGGAAGCTCCCGCGCTCCCTTCAGGGTCCGGCAGCGATACTGGGATGTGACTGGTACTGCAGACGCCTGCTATCACCAAGTACGTGTAAGTGGCTTTTCAAGCTCTAACAAAGGGGAAATAAAACAATGACTTTCCGTGGTACTGTGATCTTCAAGTAGAACTCTGACGTGGCAACCGCCAAAGCCAAGAAGTTACACAAGCAATTCCCCATTATCACAACGAAAATGTGACATACCCCTCAAAATGCCCAGATTATTCTTGACTGCAATCCAGAAACTTCAAAGACAAAGCACACAAGAACTGGAAGTCTGGATATCTACACTAAAAAACACAATACACCCATTCAAGCAGGCTGTTCCTAAACATCAACAACTCTTGTGTCCTGTACGATACAGACAGGGAGCTCATATAATAGATGGTACAAGAGCTGCGAATTAACAGGACAGTCACACAACGGTGGTGGCTTAAAGGCAGCCTTGACATTTAGATTGAGTGCAGACAATTTGTCAGGCAGAAAAACACACGTGTTATTCACCAAGAAGGAATACTCTGGTCCAACACATATACTGTATTTTCCAGTAATTCTGATGGCCTGAACACCAGCAAAAATGCTTATACACCACCTTCGTTCTGACACTCTCGTCCATATCCACAAAGCCGTACAGCTGTACCAGTCCTGTGTAAGAGGGTGTACATACACGCACGACGGGTGGGGAGGTCCCTTTCGAACCAGAATTTTACCATGGTTGCATGACCTGTTGTTTGACAGTTAAAGTATTAAAATGTGATTCAAAATTGAGTCTGAAGACAGAAAAAAAACAAGTGCAAGAACTTAGAGAGTTAATGAACAATTCAAAAATGCCCTTAAAAACCTTTAATCTAAACACACACACACAAAGGATTTATTAACTGAAAATAAAAAACAGTTCCTCCTCTTTTTTCTTGCCTTTAGCAATACAATTATGACAAACTTGTTACTGGTTTCCCCAGGACAGGCAAGAATACGTAGGAATGGTTTATTTTCCACTGTTTTGAAGTTCTCCTTTCTGGGAGGTCACGAAAGGAAACGCAGACACCTTCACAATGTGAGAAGGCAGAAAGTCACTCTGATCCCAGCTGGGTAACCCCTACGGGCATGGATTTCTACAACATAAGTAAATTCCAAATGGTTTTTAGCTCTACGTGAAAACAAGGAAACTGCAGCTTTCTAAATTGCAGATAGAAGATGATGCAAGCCATTTTATGGCACACGTTTTTAATCTGTTAGAACTTGACGACTTGAGGAAAACCAGAAAGTCTGCACCAATTTCAGCTGGACAAATTCAAATTTACCGAACTCCAGTCTTTGGAAGTCTACATTTTTCAGAGAACTATAATGAAACTATTACTTGGGATTTTATGTTTCCAAATGTATTTCTTGCCAACACTATCTCCAGAAGCTGCTTGTTAGAAGATCAGATCCTAATTGTTGCTTGCATGACTTTTCCCCTATGCCACTGTTGGACTGCAAAATGTTTTTCCTGCCACATAAGCATGTCTATAAGAAGCCCAAACAAGTTCAGAAAGAGTTATATAACATTTTTAGCATTTTTGGGGACTATAATTAAAGTGATAAGATTATGGCAGAGATCCTAGAACAGATTAAGCACAGAATTCTATGATGAATGAAAGTTTGGGTCATTAAAAGTGCAAACCTAGAATTTTTTTTTTTCTTTAAACCACACACAGTTCAACATTCAGGACAGAAGAGTTTACACTTAAACACCTTTAATGGAGGTCAACAAGAGTACTGGTGCAGATGTTGAGAAAATAAAAATAAAAAAACAACACGACCCCCCAAAACCCCAACAACAACAACAAAATCCTCAAAATTGCTAGTAGTGAGCCTGACTCAAGCTGTCTGTGCTGGCTCTACATTCAATGTAGATACATGAAAGGACATACCTAGTCATAGAGCTACAAAACTTACAGGAATCTTGAGGGGAAAAAAAACATTTTAAGAACTCCTGACAAGAGATAGCGTGGATGTCCACAGGACTTAAACCATCTCTGAGTCCAGGTATATCAATAGTTTCATAGATCTTGAAGACAGAGCTCAGTATTTACTTGAGCATCCCAAAGGACTGGAATTGGAAAGCTAAAAGACTGGTTTGAAACCTGGAAGAGAAACGGTCTCCTAACCTCCAGCAGGTACAGTGCTGGTTCACAGCACAAAGAGCCTTTCTGCTGAAAGACAGATAGGAACAGCTTACCAACGGAATATACTCCTACAAATTTCTCCTCAAACCGATCTTTTCGCTCTGCATTAAAAACGTGACTGTGGTGTAACACAGAAAAGTAACCAGACGGACAGCTGTTGGGACCCTCCTCTCACGAGACGATGAAGCCCTCAACGCTGAGTGTTGCTCTTCCCAGTGCCAAGGAGTTTCAATGTATTTTTCTTTGCAGTCCAAAGCATTTTTATGTGGGATTTGAACGGGTTCTCTAGTGCTAAGTCATACAGAAATGTAAAAAAACCCAAACTATCAGCACATATTGATGAATTTAAGCAGAACCCATTTAAAATCACTGCAGCAGATCAAGCTTTCATCTGTAATGTGAATGTGGTTTTAATCACACAGTTATATATGAAAATTCAAATCAAGAAGAAAACCAAGATTCTTTGGAGAGTAAGAAAAAATTAAAAAGGCAAATTTCCTTAAACAGCTCCAAAAGCTTTAAAATTATAGCAGACATATTAAAGAAATGGTTATGAAAATAACTAACCTACGCATAGGGGAAGCTGGATGAACACGAAACAAGCAGGATAGAAATAGATTCCAGCAGAAGTGTATGTGCTTTGGGTACAGGAAAATACAAAGATATTCCTGCAAGGGTTTTAAACACATGGCTTGGCCAGGAAAAGAGTGACAAACGTGTTTCTGTCTCCTGAAAGATCCTGTCCTGCATCCTCTTTTCTGATACAGAAACTGTTTCAAAACTACTCCAAAGTGCATAGAAATCCTCAGTCCATTGCATTTCAGGACAGATGAGGAAACACCTCACGATATTCAATCAAGACAGCAATGGCCAACTCACACCTCTCACGTCGTTTCATCTATTCGACTGCCCTATTTTACCCATTTCATCCCACAAACGCCCGTGGCAGCGGGTGAGGCACAAAGCAAGTGCAGGCAACAGGTTAAGAGTTGCATCTCTCTGACTGAGCCAGATCTTCAAGCCCTGGATGTCAAGATTGGAGACTTCAAACCAGCAGCCACAGGCTCGGCAGTGATGCTAAGCAGAGCAGCGGTCCAGGAGCAGGGCTGATCCCACCCGGAGAGCTCGCAGCCCTCCGAGGAGGTAGCGACAGGCAGTCACAGGGGAGATGCAAGGAGCTCAGACAAAATTGCCTGAAGAAAAGAGAATCCACAAGGACATGCAAGTTCCTGTAAGATCGATGTGTCTGGAGCGTGCCAACGCCAGCGTACATGATGACCCAAACGCTCCGCAATCTCTGGCTGTTTCCCAAATCAAGTGCTGCAGTTGATATACAGAAATCTACCAGCCAATTTTTGTTTTCCTGTCCTTTAAAGATCCACATTCAGAGATTTTTACATTCCATTTGGGATCAACCGCTCCAAGTCCTCTACTGCACAGGTAACGTACCGTCTAGTGCACATAATCTAATACTGTGCAGAAGTGACGTAACTACTTCCAAAGATGGACACGGGAATTTATGGGACGTCACTGTAATAGCGTAATTAATTTATGTAGAAGAGCCACTACTGAGGCTTCACTGACTATAAACACTAGAACAACAAACCATCCCCCCAAAGCCCCAAAACCCAGAAACAAAAAGCAATTGCACACGCTGCTCATGGAACCGCACTGCCAAAAGCTGTATTTCCAGCAGATGACAAAACGACACATCTCATCTGCAATACATTCCTCTTTCCAGTCACGGAAACAGAAATCCCACAAAGCTGATGCTTCTGACCCTTCTGAAGTCAGGGGGAACATAACCATTATCTTCAAAAGGATCAAAACTGACCCACAAATCTTGTTTTCCATTCTCATGAGCAATTTCATAGCAATCATGAGAATAAAGAGTTCAGGATCACATTGAAAGTGATTAGAGCCACAAAACACCAGCATGAAAAAAAAACTGCAGTTCCAATTTTCTCATTCCTCTTAAGAAAATCCATTGCCGCTTGGACAGGCAGGGCTACACGGGACAACTGCTGAGGAGAAGGGCAGGAGCCTCTTTCCCACTTGCTGCCTCGCAGCCACCAGCACGCGGCAGGGGAGAGCTGCTCAGCGACACACAGGTTATTTTTTGCTACTTCAATTTTCAGCTCTGCCAGCAAACCGACCCAACTGCTCCACGCAAGGGCTCGCTGGAACAAATGCCAGGGAAAGGCTGGGTAGCCCCGGCAAGAGGGAGCAGAGGGGACGACATCCCCACGCACCAGCAGCAGCGGCACTGTCTCAGCTCAACGTGCAACGATCACGAAACCACACTGTTAACTGGCCAATGTTCAAATGGCCTGGAATAAAACACCAGTGTTTGGCTTTGTACACACAGATCCGAACTGTTCGCTTTCCATTCTTCACCCCTCAATAGTTAATGGCACTTTTTCAGCCTCATTGAATTAAATGTAGTCACTATTAAAACGAGCAAACAAAATCCAGCTCCCCCACCCCACACAAACTGGGCAATATTCTGAAGATGTTTTCAATGACTTACAGCCGCCTGTCGGATAAGCATTCTCATCAGGTGACAGCTCAGCAGCAGTAAAATGCTGTAAAACTCTCCTAGCACCTACGCAGTGCCATCACACAGGGTCCTGCTCTCATCATTATGAGCCTGATCAAAAGCAAAATCACTTGTATGAGTTCTGGATCAAGTCACAATTCCAGCGACAACTTTTGTAGCTTCACTCCACTGTCCCACACAAACTAAGAACATGAACTTCACATTTAAAGACACGGCTTTAAAGAGGAAGCTTTCAGTACCCTTTTCTCGTTAGTGAGGCTGACTGCAAAGAACATGGAGATTAAAAACCTGACAAAATAAGTACAGGGTTTGATAAGCAGTAAGGAAAAAATGAAGAATGTCTACACAGCCAGTTGTGCCGCTTGCCTGTCAAAAATCTCATCCCATGTGTACAACACCAGCAAGTTTTCACATAGGTTCAACAGCTTTTCATATTAATAAGCAGGAACAGTCAGTGTCTCGGTGAGGTTACAAGCATCGGCTGTTTATGAACAGGGGAGGGATGGATGCTTCAGCACGGTTTGAGAAGATACAGAAAGTTCCTTTCAGGAATTGTTTTACCACACCTGCAAAGTTCAAAATAAATAATGCAGGAATAATGCATTATTCTCGTTGGATAATGCCAACAGGACCACAATGAAAAATTTTAAAAAGACCACCCATAACAGGTATTTGCTGAATTTCTAAACAAATGAGTAGTGGTATCTGCGACTGCTGACACACACTGTCTCTCTCTTTCCTTTCTGCTAGAGAGTTGTATTTAAGTTTGAGCTCTCATTAAAAAAAGCTTTCTTTTCATCCTAAATTATCTGCTTTCTCTGTGTATCAGAGAAGCACAATTGTATTTATTTTTCTAATTTCAATTATTTTAGGCTTTAAACTTCAAGCTGTGGAGTGTTCGGTCCCTTCTCAGTATATAGAAGAACATAATAAATGAACAACTACTCGTTCACAGTCATCAGGATCTTGACAACAACAACTGGTGAACTGTATATTTGAAAGATGATGTCAGAGGTTCACATCACTATTTCTACAGTAAAAAAGTAAAAGAAAATGCAGGAACTTCCAGTGTATTCCTTTCACAGTTCTTTCCTAGCAGTTGTGGTGTAACGCGAAACGAGGCAAGGAGAGGGCAGTTTTTAATCTTCCTTACTTCAGGATTAAGAACTATACTCAGGCTCCGAGAACTGAACTGACAGACCGACACGGCAGGCCAGGAAAGCAGAGCGATGCAATCAGTGTCTGATAACTAGCGAGAACTAGAAAGAAATCTCATATTTTAGGAGAAAAAGAACATCAGTGGGAGGTATCTCTGGCTTTGTAAGATTATGAAATGTGAACTCGTAGTTGCTACTCGCCCCGGTGGTTTCACACGGCATTTCTACAACTCCGGTCAGACTACGACACGTTCAGGATACAGAACACACTGTAACCCTGGCCCAGTGCGATGCTTCATTCTAAGAAGAGGTATCTGCATCATTAAAAAGCGTTCTCTGGGATTAGGAACAAAGGAGCAGCGGCAGCGATTTGCACAGCCCTACCCTTTGTGGTGCAGCGAGCACAGCAGCAGGGATTGGAAGCTCCCCGTTCAGTACTTTGTGGTCGTGCTAACCCAGCATTTCAAAGCAAACTTCAGTTGTACTGACACCGTTTCCCATGTCTTCAGTGCCACAGGAGAGAAGGTCTGTTTGAAATCTTCCCCTGCTTTCACCTCGAGGCTTCATGAGACTCCTTTGAAGTTTATAACTTAGGGTTTCTATGGGACAACAATTTACATAATTCAAAGGAGAGCTTTAAGGAAAGATCACAAATCACTACCTGTTAAGTTAACAGACATCTACCCTTACAGGGAAAAAGGAGGAAAAGGAAAAAATTGAAAACCTCAGATTTTTTCATTAACAGATTATCATGTTTTTTACTTTCTATGCATTCTACTTAAACCCTCAAATAATTTTATTTTCAGTCTGTTTCTCTTGAAACCATCAATAATTGGACAAAGGCAGAAACTTGCAAGCAAAATCAGTGGGTAGACCCAAAACCAGTTACATAATTCTTCACTCTCTCATGATAAGATCTGGGAACTTTTGTTCCATCATTTAGATTTCTTTATTCAAATACACCACAGTAAATTCAGTTTGCCAAGACACAATGTTCTCTCTGCTGTCTGTTACTTGAATAATGTAATTTAGCGTTTGCTGCAAGAATATTTTCAGAAAAAAACCCCATAAACTCATGTGTCCTCTAACCTCTTCAAGCAGAAGCTTCCACATTTCCTCCAAGAATGTAAACAACTTTAAAAACAACATATTATGAATGGATAAAACATTACTTTTCTCTGGACAAGGCCAGTAAATACTCCTTTCTGTCAATGTTATTTGCAGAACAGTGTTGACTGTGCAATCAGATAATGGTTAACAAATTTTAACGAAGTCTGTATTGTGTATCACATCCTGAACTCTGTGGGATTTTTGGTTCTAGGGAGCTGCCTGTGGCTTCTTAGACCCAAACGAGCCTAAATGTTAAAGCAGTTAAAAAGCAGAGCGAACAATACTCAGGTGTTGGGTTACACATGTCGCTGAGACTACCTGTTAGCCTAAGGGCTATCTGAACCACCTCCAGTGTTTTATATAACACCACCCCACCGAACGGCACTGTGGAAAACAGCTAATCTCCTCGGGCGTATCACCCAGCAACAATTCTTTCCTAGCTTTTCCCACAGATTCATGGCATGCTTCCAAAAGGTTCAGAGGTTTGGTGAGTTTAAGCCTCTTTAAATTCAGATTCCTATCTAAAACTCCCTCGTTTCTGATCCAGAAATGTCATTAGATATGATCTTCCTGTTTCTCATTACGCTAGAAAAGCTCTGCAAGTTTCCTTTCCTACGCTGCCGCTGCAACGTGGCCGTTGCCATTGAAGGACTTGCTCTTGAATACTGCAAGCACCAAGGGGACGTTTACACACGCAAGGCACGAAGCGAACACGTGGCCCAAGCCTGTATGAATGAGACCTCAGCAACATGACCACCAGGTTTCTCACATCTGAATGCAACCAGAGAGGACTTTCTAGGCATTAAATACGTCACTGGGCTCTAGTGAATTTTAAACCCCTGAAGACAGCCCCTTTTCCTGCCCAAACCTTATTTCATTTTTACTCTTTGATTGTCTGAAAATATAAGAAGTGAGATTTCTTGGATGTCCAAAGAAGCCAATTAACTTCTCTTTTAGAACTTGTTCTCCTACTGTATGGGTCCACAAATGAATCCATGGGTCCACAAATGAATCCATGGGTCATACTCATCAATATATCCACCACAGCCATTCTCATTTCTGAGAGAGTTCTCTATACCCTAAAGTTTTCATTAAGAAATGCTCAGATAAATTGTTACAAAGGGCCTGAATTAAGTTTAAAATAACCTTTATTTCATTTCTACTGCAGAAAAGCAGCAAAAGAAGACTGCTGACTGAAAACCTGAAAGAGGATGGCATCACTCTCTGGCATGCTTCTTAATGAAGTCTAATGCATTATGCATGACTCCCTTTTGGCTCTGGCATGACACTGCCAGCTGTGCTTCACTGCTTGCGCTCCTGATGGGAAAGCACAAGAGACTAACACTTCTCTCTTTCTTTCGGTACCTTAGCTCCCAGCGAGGGAAAACGTAACTTGAGAACTGTCCCATCACATTTATTATGTACTATTCACCTGTATTGCAGCATGGTCTCAATATTTTTATATCTAATGTATGCATAACAACACATTAGTGAAACGCATATCGAAACACCTGCAGGGGATCCTGGTTTGCTCTCTCCCAGAACCTCTGTGTGTCAAGTTGCTATTTCCAGGTGATCAGATACGCTATTTCGATCCTGTAAAAGCTGATGGAGAAATAGTACAGCTACACGGGTTTGGGGATTTTCAATGGCACAGGCACTGCTTTCAGAAATACCGTTAAAGAGACATGGTATAAATATTTACACTGCACTGTAAGGCTGCCTGTTTGCAGATGTGGTAGTAAGAGGATTTCTCCACTCCTGGCTGGAGAACACCACAGAATGCTCTCCAACATTTACATTTCCAAGCAGTTCCTCACTTTTACCACTTCCCACGAATATATTAGCTGCACAGATGCCATCTCATTACATGCAAAACCACCATCTTTGGCCCAAGTCATCACTCTCCTGATACTGGCATAGAATTCTGGAAAAAATGTCATGATACGCTTTACCCTGTACCTGCATTCTTCCTGGGCATCTGCTCTGGCACTGCCAGAGACAGGCTGCCGGGCCAGACCAGCTGCTGGCTGTTCTTGGGTTTGTACGTCTTACACAGTCCTTCATGAGACCAGAGCTCAATTTCACCTTCTCTTTGGCCCTTTACCCAAATTAGCTTTCCAAAAGAGGATGAAGGGAACCTAGCCAGAGGTTAAAAATTCACATTTCAAGAGAAAAATTACATGAGCACACAGAATTAATGAAAACTGACAAATACATGCAAAATCCGTCCTCTACATATAACATTCTCTGTCCAACAAGTTTTCATAACCCTTCCTGACAATGATGCTCTTTATAAACATCCATTGATCTGTGTAAACCACACACTGATTTTTTTGTTCTGTATGATAAACCTGGTTACCTGAGCCAGGCTTTTTCAATACCTATTGAAAGTCATTATTCATACACCTCTCTTCACTGTCTGGATTTCTCTAGTTCTATAAATGCAACAGTGACCTTTAAAAGCATTAATTGTATCTACTTTATTTTCCATAGTTTCCTGTTTCCAGAACACAATTATTTTTTGGCAAAGCATATGCTTCACGCAGCTGAAAACCCTGGCAATTCTCAAGTATAAATTAGTTAGACAACAGGAAACACTGTCCAAAAATTCTGCCATCATTTAAGCCACCCAAACCCTCTGAAATGAGTAAAGCAGCACAGAAGAAAACAGTGTGTTTTATCTTCAGGGCATAGGTTTTTTGTTTTTTTTTTTACAACTCAGGAAGCAGTTTTAAGGGGCTGAATTTTGCATTGTTATTTTAACACTGGGTTTCTGAAGATAGAAAGGAGACAATAACTACCACCATAGACTTTTCAGCAATTAAGAGTATTTGAATTTACTTATCTTGTATGATTCCATGAAGCTTCTTGGAAAAGAAGCTTATGAAATGGTTGTCCTCCATCCTTCTATCAGCTGAACGGAAAGTTAAGTACCTAAAAGGACAATTTTCCTTCTTGTGCACTTGGCAATGAATACCTACTCTGAAATGGAGAATTCGAACTATGTCTTTCTTGGCTGTATTACAGATAAAATGGGGTGGTCTCTTTAGGTCACCACTTAAAAATTAGTCTATGCAAATATGCAGACTTAGTACTAGCTGGTATTGTTCCACACACAGAGTAGTGAAGTTCGTAAGCTAACCTTCAGAGTGCCTTCCATGAATACTCCGTCCCCTTGTGATGTACTACCTTTAAAGGAAGAAAGGTTTTTTTTCCAGCATAGCTGGATACTTCTATTATTTACAGTAGTGTCATTGGATGATTATTCTTTTTAAGTCACACCGTTCTGACAAAACCTCAAGAATCCTTAAGAGGACCAGTGGTCTGATCACAGCAAAGCAACCCTTACACACTGAGTCACTGCGCATGGGAAAGAGCCCTACAGCCAGAAAATACACTGTGCGATGCAGGAAAAGATGGATTAGTACAGCCCATGCGGGAAAAGTAAAATATTTATGCTGCACTCTGTAGGAAGAGAAAGACCAAGCAAATTAAGCAGAGGATTTCCCTTTGGGAAATAATTTAAACCACTGTTTTATACCAGTTTCACAATATAATAGACAGGTTGGGGGAATATATTCTGCTATCACAACATAAATAATTCATGCTTCAGTAATAATCAGGATCTACTTACTATGAAAAGGAACATTAACTACAGCTCACAGCACTTTCCCTCTTTTCAGTCTTATTTAAAGGTGACTATGCACATTTTTAGACTTAGGAAGTGAAGAAGGGAAAAATAAAGTGTTTCACAGCAGCTCCTAGCCATTTGCTGTAAGATGAGGTAGCAGAGCCCAAACCCGAACGTTCACTGCCACGATCTCCCAGCTGCTAAACGCTCCTTGCGTTCCTATGAACTGCTGTATTAATAAGCCCAGCCAGGACCTGGAAGGAGTCTGGCTTATTCAGATTTCCTTAGGTTTGAACTATTCCTTTTAATGACCCATCAGTTTACTGGAAGCGAACAGATAGCACTAACGATGACATACAGTTCACCTGTGCATGTTGGACAGATCTAAGTTTACTGCTTCTTACTCCGAGTGGAAGCAGCATATACTCTCCACACAGCCTTTCAGCCCTGGCACAGGGACACTGGGGCCTGCGGAGCCACTTAACTGCTAAGTTGACATTATAGATCACCTTCGTTGTCATCTTTAAGGAGACAAAACAGCACACTGAATACTTCTCAGCTCACAGGACGGCCTTGGGCTCACCTTACAGGGGAACACGAAAAGGCTCTTGACATGCTTCCCCACACACAAGCAGCCTAGCTGGGCATCACTACTCAGCCCACAGGAATTAGGCAAGAGGAAACCCTGCTGCCCACAAAAAAGTACGTGTTTCTGCTAAAAGTACTCACCTACAAGTGAGATAAAATGGCATAAACTGGATTCCTTTAAATTTCCTCACACCCTCGTTACCAGGGTAAAAATAATCTGATGGTGTGGTTTTGAGAAGATGACGTGAAGTGCAATCGAAGTCACCCCCTACTCAAGTTTGGCCCTCCTCACACACAGCTCACGGTGCAGAGACATGTTATGGCAAAACTAAAATTGCCCTGTGTACATGCTAAAAAAAGCAATGAAAATTTTACTAAAGCTGCAAACCCAAATGTTTTGTAAATTCCACTTCTTTCCCATGGTGAAATTCTCTTGTGTACAATTACCATTTACTGAGCTTACTGTTGTTACCAAAACAACAAAAAAAAAGAATTGTATTAAAGTGCCCAAATGAATTCCAAAGAGAATAATTTCCTGCTTTTAGAAAAGAAGCTGCAGAAGAATAAAATTTTACATGCAGTTTCCTTTTTCCTGACTCTTCCTTTGGGGTATGCTAGTTGTTTGCTCGTAAGAGCAATACCTAACAAACACAATATTAAACATTTTCCCACAGTCGCTTGGGTAAACCAGGCTTTCTTTAAATAGCTTTTAAAACAGTTAACCAGCAGCAACAAGGCATCCTGATCGCTATCCATATGAGCATTATATTCCCACTTATTTTAAAGATAGGTTTTATTTCTACAAATCCATTTTTATATTGAAACCCTTAGAGGCAGTTTGTGAATAGTGCTTTAAGGCTGTCAAACTCAGGAAAAACCACAAAGGGCGTTAGGACAAAGGACCAGCGGGTTCATGCAGGTCACACACTCAGGCCTCTTCTGTCCTGCACCAGATGTGAGGATGGTCTCAAGACGTGGGTGCGGAGGAAGGACAGCAAGAAGAGTCTCAGCACGTGGCTGCGGGGTGACGGCTCCTGCTCCAAACCCACCGGGTACATTTCTTCCAAGGGCTCCTGCCACGAGGTGGATTACCCTTATCCTTCCCACTCCTCTCTCCCAAAATGAAACTAAATGACAAGCCACAGTCCAGCCTTAACCTGCAGGATCTCATGGAAAGCAACACTGTTCGATTATCCTGCTGGATAAGAATAGCGCTCCATTCCCACAAAAGCTAGAAGATGAAAAATGCCATATGGAGAAACAAGCAGCATCATGCTAACACAGCAACAGTGCAAAGCTTCAACTGAAAAAAAAAACCTGAAAAAAATTAGTGCAAAGGCTAAACAGAGGTTCTGTGGATGCAGTAAGCAATGGGTCTGCTCCAGATCTGTTCACAGCCCGCTTCCTCCTTTGGCCTGGTGGGATGACAATGCTCCTTTCTCCTCCGATCTCTGCTAAAGCACGGCGTACAGGACAGACACACTTGCCAGCAAAGTTCCTGGCAAAGTATCTGGTAGATACTCTGAAAATGTTCTCCCCTCAGACATGCCTCGACTGGAGAAACACGTTTTTCCCAAGAGGAAAAGTGGGCAGTATGTCGTTCCAGCCAACCTGTCCCAGAGATATGAAAACAGTACCGAGAAGGCCCTTGGCTTCACCTGTTACCCTAAAAACCTCCTGTCTGCACAGCATCACTCCAGGATTGACCTCCTGAAGCTGGATTGTACACTTGGCTACACCAAGCTGTTTCGGACACAGCAAGCTACTGGCGTAGCGAGCTCTCGAACCCCAACAGCAGACACGAGGACCAAGGCAAACAAAGCAGCGCAGAGCCCAGCTCGCCCTCACCCATCTCACGGCAGCAGCTGCGCCGAGCGTGGCCAGGGACGCCGACTCGGGACCGCTGCCGGGGCTGTCAAGGCCCCCGTTGGTTCCAGCAAAGCAGTCACCGAGCGGCAGCTGCAGCACGCACTCGCATCCGTGCGGACGAGGAACAAGCCCCAGCTTTGAGAGGGCGTGAAAGAGTCCCGTTCAGTTTGGGTGCTACAGCAGAAAATAAAAGTCTTTCCTGTCTCAAAGAGAAGCATTTAGACGCTGTTGATTGATGCTGGAGGAGCAATTTCTGCTACGGGCCCTGGATAAGCCTGGCTGCACCAATAGCCTGACTCGAAGTTTAGCGCTCAAAGGACTAACGTGAACAATGACTCTTCAGTGAGCTAACCAGCCTTTAATGACCCTTCAAGAGCAGCTTGCCACAACTGAGCAGCGGAATAGCAAGTTTCCCAAAACCGGGTCATCATGCTGGAAACAGGGGCTTGTGTGTGCGAGAAACAATGATGACAGTATTTAATCATCAGCTTCACCGGTCCAACTGTTCTTGACCACAGCGTCTACTTTTAGACAATACGACGATGGTGATCAACGCATTCATACCACGTAGCAGTCAACAGGAAAGCTGAATTTAACATACACAGTACCCAAATTTCTGAAAAACCCTTTTCCACCAAAATTTCACGTGTTTACATGACTTCTTGATTGTATGATACGTGAAACATCACCAGACACCACTGATTTCTAGTGCTTCAGGAAATCCTCTGAAGAAGGGGTCAGTATCAGTTCATTTCAATGTCTTGTGATATGAAGTGCCTCTAGAAACCAGCGGGGAATTAAAAAATAGCTACTATTGCACATACTCTGTGTATATGCATGTATTATAATACAGTTAAATAAAATACTAAGATTGGCTGAATATAAATATGTATAAATGTATATGAAAAGGTACCCTGATATGAACAGGATAAATAAGATTGCTCTATGCTTACCTACCATTTGTATTCTACATTTTTACCATAGTTAACACCTACTGTTAAGAGACTTTGGCCAATAATTTTATACTTAAATTGCATTAAAATATTTTAGCACTGAAGTAGCTAAAAATACAGGGGCTAACTTAGCCTTTTCTCTCAGACATGTACAAATCCACTGAAGCAGGGATAATAACAAACAGAATTGGGCCCTAAAAAGTTCTAATTTGACACTAATCAGTAATTAAAGGCAACACAAAGTTGTGTTAAACTGATTACACCCATATAGCAGTATCTGCATAATGGCTTTAGCTGCTTAGCAACAGAAGTACAAGAATACCAGATAAAATGGATTATAAGCTCTGATTAGTCCCAGGCAAATGTAACCGTGGCCAGTCAGGTTAATTTGCACTGTTTATCAAAGTGACACTCCTCTGAGCTATTACTGCAGAAGACATGTACTGTTCTGCTCGAACACACATAAGGGAAAGGAGACTTGCTTTACCGAAGACAGCGTTGGTCACATACTGCAGTGATTCTTCTTAAATTAACTTACTTGACTTAAAGACATTGTACACACAGGATTTCCCTTCCCTTTTGCTGTGTCACATTTTCTTACAGAAATAAACCAAGCCATTTTAAAAATGGCACCAATGCTCCGATTATCCACACTGGCCCTTGTACACTGCAATAATATCGTACTGCTGGACTTCTGAATGCTCTCAAACACTTAAATACCAGCCATGAGTAGAAGGAGGACTGATGACTCTTGGTTTTCACAGAGGGGTCTGGTGCAAAAAGAGGTTCAGAGATTTGCCAAAATCATAAAGCAGCATCACAACAGCTGAAATGGAAATAAAATCTCCTAAATCTTCGTTTTATAAACGCCAGCCTTTCAGCATTAGCCAGAGCGTGCCGGATACAGTGCACACCGGCCGAAAGGCAGAGTAGCTGAACCACAGCACTCACAGTCGAGGAGGAGCCAGTAGTAAACCACTCGGGAGAACATAACGTAATGCTGACTAAGGGTCCTTTACAAGTTATGCAATTTTATCATTCAACTGGAACCTTGCTCTGGACTAACAATGCTCTCTACCATGTCTGTGTACAAAGCAATTTGGTTGAAAACAGTGGAAAAAACAACACATACATTTGAAAACTGGTCTTGTTGAATACAGTAGAAAAGAGCAGGAGAGCACCATTTTTAAATGTAACTAATTTAACGAAGTTGCATAAAAAAGCAGATGGTAGATGTTAAAAGCAATAGCTGTCTAGTGTTCTAAATTTATAATGAATTATCATAATAAAGCTTTCACTATCTTAAATAATTTTAAAAACATTTTATTTCTAACATATTTATTAGGACAATTCATTATAAATTATAGGGTGTGCACACATACGTATACCTCTCATAGGGTGGAGGTCTAGGAAATTTTAAGCACTATGAAGAGGCTGACAGGGGTGTAGGAGGAATAAAGCAAAGCTGCTATACCTTTATTTTGTAGAACCTCAACTCTCCATTAAAAAAAGACTTTAATTTTCACAGTTCTGAAACTTTCAACTGTGAACAAAGTATCATAAGTGGAAGAACGTCTTCAGATTAAATAGCGCTCGGAATACCTAAATCCCCTTTGCCAGCCACCTGCCTTAGGCTTTATCAATGAACCCTAATGCTGCCACCGCTCCGCAGCTGATCACCGAAGCATGGGATGAGGTAGAAGTGAAGAGGGCTGGAGAGGGGAACTGGGCAGCATCAGCATTATTGTCAGGTAACATACTCCTTCCCGAAACCACAAGGAACCAGCACATAGAAGAGAAAGAGAAGATAGGACCCAGCTCTGCTGACTTCTAGATCACCGCAGAAGACCGCAAGAAAAGCCCTGAAGTACAATATTTGAATCCATATAACTCATACACTATGCTGATTTTTGTGAGGCTCATTTTTTGATGGGCTTAAAGCAAATTGGTTTGATCACAGTTAGCTTTCGGATTAAGTAGGAACATGAGAAATAGCATTCCCAAGAATATTCCTTTAAAATAAGGAAGCTAGATTGGACTGCTATAATTAAATTCAGATATGTCGGGCTAAAAACACCTTGGTGTACAAGGTGTGCTGCTGTTAGCCATTATTTGGCATGACTTCTGAATTCCAAGATAATTTTAAATACAATCCTTTACTTGGTGGGGTAATTATAGTATCATTTAGTAAATTATACTAATAAAAGTCTGCTCCATGTAAAAACCCCAAATAACACCAAAGCATATTGACTGTGAGAAGCGTATTAGGCAGCTTTTCTGCAGTGTCTTCACCGTATTACTGAAGGAAAACATGGCAATATATAAAGCCAAATTCACACACTTGCATTTTTGTGGAAGAGGAACAAAGCAAGTACTCTCATTACACAAAGCGAGCCTCTGAACACTTTGGCAATGCATACTGAGTCAATCCTCCCATTAAGTCAGGGTGGATACGACAAATACGATCTACTTGAAATGTAACGTTTAATTCCAGCATGATCACTTCAGGGACCTGTTCTGCAAAGTACAGCAGCCATGGCACGGCATACAATCGGGGCGTAAGTAACTATACACTACCGTGAAGTACATTTTAAACTATTGTACAATAGCCTTTGTCTCACTAAAGCTATTTTAACCACAGACCGTGTTTGTTCGAGCAAGTTTTTCTACCTGTTTTCCCACTGAACCCAAGCAAATCATTCAGTGACTGATTTACTTGGTATGTTTTCATTTGGTGTCATTTATAAATAATTTATAGCTTTAGCAGATGTATTGCTTTTCCTTTTACACATACTTTGAGGATTTGTTTCTTTATTAAGGGTTCTTTGCAAACTGTTCCTAGGCCCTGCTCACAAAAACCCTTCAGTTTTTCAACTGTGGAGTTTTAATTTGGTCAGGTGTTACAAGGTGTAGTTCTGGTTGGTTGATAGGAGTCACCAGCCAACAGCTTGTAACTATAAATCACGTAACTATCAGAATCTCTGAATTCAAGCAAAGCCACAAACTATAGTTTCTCCCTGGTCAAGAGATCTGGAGAAAGAAGATGAGAAGATTTCTGAATCGCTTACTTTGATGACCAGCTTTGGAGAGCAGAGAGGAAGGCAGGAAGACTTAATGAAAAAGTCGTCTTTACCAACGTTCTGCCAAATAGTCCACCCCAGGCTGCTGATACTTTTTCTTACGCTTCAGGGAGGGAGGTCTGCCCTAGCCCTAAAGGTCATTCCCTGCTCACTGAGTTCATCCCTCACCCCAGTACAACCTACCACTTTCTCAATCTGAAATAGTATGCTCAAGTCTAGTTACAGATTCCAAAATAATACATTCAACCATTTAAAGAGTATGTTCACATGTATATTCAAGTGAAATCAAAGTCTGAATGCATAGAACATCCTCCGTAGACATAAACTGTATACACGTCTTCCTGGGCCACTTCTTTGTGTTGACTTCAAAGCACATAAAGTGCTAATCACCATTTTAAGAACTCTATAAACATACTAAACACTTGTACTTGCATATTTGGACATACTATGATCTTGATCGTACTAGTCCTTTTCCTACGGCTTTCCCACTGCTTCATTTACCTTTTCTGACAACTTTGCTGTAAGATCTTTTAGTCACAGCTTTTCTGTAATTCCACACAGAATGACTGCAATTCCTCATTTGCCCCATCCACAGTTTTTGTTATAATTTGTGAATATGTAGGTATTTACACATGCACACACACACCCCATTAGCAACTCTTAATGTTGTTCAATATACTGATTTAATTATGCATTTAATCTGTTAAACTTGTCCATTAAACTGACTCAAACATAGTGTCTTACTGAAAGAAAAAACAACTCCAGAAGTTTGAGGGACGTTGTTTGTTTTTCAAGTGGTTCATTTGAAACAAATATTTATATATATAAAACATCTCAACTTGTTCCCTACAGGTCAAAAACTCATCCTGTTGAAATTACACAATTATATATGACTGGCATTCTATCTGCAAGAGAGATTCACCTTGTGGGTGGGTTTTTTTGGTCCATAAAGCTTTCTGGACACTCAGGTAAAACTGACATCTCAGCTGAATGACAAGGGAGAAAAAGTGAGACTACAAATGAAATACGGTAATATTCTGTGAACACAACCGGTTCAGGATGAGTGTTTTGACTTTAATCTCATTTCCAACAAGATCATTTTTGGATTTTTACTCTGAATACCTGACATTAAAACCCCTTTTACTTAATTCAACAAATGATGCACCCTATTACTGCACAGAAGAAACCCAGAAAAAGGCACCTCTGTAGTTTTGTTGTGTTTTAAGCATGTGGGGTTTTTTTATTATGTTTTAACTCATTTACTGCCATCTCCTGGTACTTCCAAGGTAATAGTGTTGACACTAACAGCAGCCAGTACCCCTGTTCAGTACTACCGAAATGCCAAAAACTTCTCAGAAATATTTTCTAAACATTGCTGCACTTTTTACATTGCTGTCTTTTATTCTGGAAATAGTGCCTCCTGTTCCTTGGGCAAGAACTGGTACAAGGTTCCTATAGCTTACCTTCGTCTGGAAGCAGCAGTAAAGCTGTGTCAGGTACGGATGTTTCCGCGCTAATGCCAGAATTCTCTTTTCTGTCATTGTACAGTCTACATCGTCATCTTGAAGTATGACATCCTTCTTCAAGACCTTCACTGCGTATACTTCATCTTTTCCTTTCAGCTCAGCTAACATTACCTAAAGCAAACAGAAATGCTGTTTACATCAGAACAGCAGATACCGTAAAGCAGGGCTGTATTTGATTGCACTGGAAATATAAAGACAGTTATACACCTGCCTGCATGAAACTGAATGTTTATAAAATTAAAAATAACGCAGTTTTAGAAAAAACATACCTCCAGTACTCTCTCTATTTGAGACAGACGGTATCAAGATAAAATGTTTTTATCCCCCCACTCAAATATCTTAATGAGTGCCCATTAGTGAGAGCTCAAAAACTACAAACAAGGAAGGAAGGTGATATAAACCAGCAATTTATTTCTCACGTTTACCTCTCACTTTTGTTACTGAGGTTTCTGTGTGATGAACTCCCTACGCAATCCTGCATACCATTCCAGCCCCTTTGAAGTTGTTGATTTTAACTACTACTATTGTTCAAGGTTCTAGTCTTCTACTCTGTGTAAGGGCAGTTCTGGCTTGGCGCCAGGGTAATCTTCAGAGAAAGGACTGGAAAACAGGGAGACAGAAGAACTGCTTCAGCCCCGCTCCCCCGCATCTGCAGTTCCCATGTGTCAAGGAAGGAAGAGCGTACTCGTGAAACAGATGCGTGCTTCAGTCCCCCTCTTTGATTCCACAGTGCACAGCACTGTGAGAATAGAATTGACAAGCCCTGTCAATAGAGCGATGCCCCTTCCACCCTCAGCAACCCCCTCCTGTGGGAAGGTGAGTTACATCTTTGCCACAGACGTGGTGTTTTGGGGAGCTTCCCAAGCCTCTTGCACTCGTATCTAAGTGGACATGCTCGAGTTCTGCTTCCTCCAGCACTGAACGCACCCGCTGAGGAAAAACAAGCACACAAACTGTTCTGTGAAGGAAGTAAACTTGAACTGGGTATTACTTGGAGAAGGCATGAACTCAGACCACCACAGCATTATTACCGGGCAGAATTCTCCTGCTTGACCACAGCTAATTACCCTGTTGGACAGTACGTATGTAACCGCATGCCTTCATTCCCAGTAACCTGGAACAGTGACACGCTGACATTGTCTCGGAAGGGCTGACCCTGGCCAACAACGGGAGCTAAAGCACAGGAAATGCTGGCTGAGCAGAGGCTGACACTCCTCGTTGCTGGGGGAGAAGTGTGGAAGCACTTTCCTAAGGTCACTATGAATACTTTCAAAGCAGTACAGGCACAAAAAGCCTGCACACCAGTAAAATTAAACAAAAAAGAGCTACCCACCTTGCCAAAGCTGCCTTTCCCTAATACTTTGATGAAGTTGAACTCTTCGAGACCTATTCTCTTGGTCTGGGCCTGTTTGACCTCCCCATTTTCACCATTCTCCCCAGGGTTGTTCAGCTGGTTGTCTGTTGACGTTGTAGCTGTAGCTCTGTGTTCCTCTCCCCGATTGTCAAATGATAATGCTTTCCTAATGTTGTTTTCCAGCTCTTTGATTTCTGTGGAAATGTGAGAAAAAAACATTTGTTTTAACCAACCATCAGAAAACCAGCTTGTGTTAGTCTGTGTCAGTTTGGAAGGGACATTCATCATCCTCAAATGCTGTGCAGAGCATTCTGTGGTTAAAAATACCTATTTAGCAAACCGCTTCTCCGCCTTACAGTAATCAGCCCAAGTCCTGCTCTCACAGGAAGGGTGGCCTTTTAAAATGAACCTCAGAGAATGACATACCCCAAACTGGAAAGATAAGTCAGAACAGTAGCCAAACCGTTGTTTTAGTGATTTTAAGTGTTCCTGTACCACAAAGAATTACTTTGGTTTGAACACCCCTATCTTCCTGCAGCACTTACTCATCTTCCTGCAGAAGTACTTTGCAGTTGTCTCTTCAAAAGTTCAAAGGATAGCTGGGCGACCCAGTCATAGACTCGTAAAATGGTTTGGATTGGAAGGGACCTTTAAAGGTCATCTAGTCCAACCCTAGTCCTTGAAGCCAACATGAATGGAGCATCTTACTCAGCTCTAGCTGTTATCAGAAGCCTGCCAATTACGTAGCTGGCCACTTCAAGCAGCAACTGGGTAGATCTGCTGAACGGTTATCAAGGTTTCTCAGTACTAAACACAGGAGAGTCCTGGTGACTAACGGACTTTGGGCTCTGCCTCAAGCTCTTGGATAGCGCTCCCACCTGATGGCCTTGGAAGCAACGACTTTACACGACAGCTAAGAAAGTGAAATTTAAGAGAGAATGTAAACAAATTCTTTGTTCTTATTTTAAGCAAAACTTGATGTATTTAAGAAGTATTATTCCAGCAAATACTGCCTGTGAAACCAAAAGGCTGACAAATTTAAATCAGTTCTGGAATCAGAGTTTTATAGTACTTGTTACTGTGGCGCTTTAGAAGTGACTTTCCTAAAATTAAGGCTGAGAAATTTCTCAACTGTAAACAATTTTCAAAGGTTTTAACACAAAAGCATCTGTCTTCCTATGCCTTAGCCCAAAGATTTTTCATTCACCAGTTTACACACATGATGGTACATATAAGATACCTCACAGACTTTTGATTTTTTGAAAACAATCAGATCAGATTTGAAAAGTGCTGCAGACACACACGTTCTGTCAATCAGGCTGTTCAGCTCATCTAAATCAAGTCCTATCAGTGAAGATTAAAATATTTGTCTCCAAATCCAGGTATGAAAAAAATCATTGAAAGGAAACACAGTTTTCCGAAGCCTCTAGAGACCACACAGACACACGAGCGTAGCCTAACGGGACACAAGCTGTTATCATCGCAAGCGTTCAGTGGGGAATTGCAAGGAGGCAATTTTATCTCAAAAACTTATTAACAGATAGAGGCTTTTCAGGTAAATACAGGCTCTCTCGAGTTCCGTGGTACTATTTAAAATGTTCTCACTCTTACAACAGAACATACGACCTCCTCACGTAAAGGTATTTTGTTAGGCAAGGAGACTCATCAGATGACTGCTCTAAAATTTTCCTTTTAAAAGCCACTTAACTTCACAGCTTTAAACAAGATGAGAAGCAGGCCTTTTAAAAACAATTTTGCAGTTCATAACTTCACTTTCAACTTTGTTGATGAGGTTCTACACAGGCTAGGACTCAGAGCTTTTTTACTTCTCACGAAGAAGGAAAATACGTGACAACATGTATTAATTAGGAAATAAAAAGAGATGTTTGACCTTGATCACATGGAGATGTTGGTGCTGACTTTGACCTGTCTTCTTCTGATGATGCACTTCCAGGAACTGGTTGTTGAGTCTCTGCACCTGCAATTAGCTAAGAACAATTCCAAAGGGTGTACTCAGCTATGAGATCCTCCTATGCCAAGCGGAAATTCAATTTACCCACATAAATTCACAAGTACAAGGAGGAAGGAAAGTGAAGATGTTCTACCTCTATAGATCCTCAACAGCAGGACCTCATACAGTAAATGGCATCACATCAAATGGAGACCACAGACAGAAAGAACAAGCAATTTAAAGACAGACAGGTTCTTGAGATGAGATAAATGTAAGAAGCATACCCACAGAGCGGGAAAGTTTCAAATAGCCACCGCGAGTCTGTGCAGAAATCTCTCAGGTAAATACATTTAACTATAACAAATATCAGCGAGCTCAGGTAGTAGCAACTTGACATCATCTTTTCCTGGGAGTCACAGATCAGTTAATTTATTCCTGAGTTTTTTACGTTTCTGTAACGTTTTTAAACAGTGTACATGGGATCCAAGTGTACAATAATCAGGAAAATTAAAACAACTAAACATGAACATTTTAAGAAATTACAGTAAAAACTGCCTGTTTCTCTGAGTGAGAGCAACGGGCCCGTTGTCACAATCGGGCAGAGGTGCAAAGCTTGGCCAAAGTCTGACTTCAGAACAACATTCTTGTGCAAGTCAAGTGAGTGGGATTGAACCCCAGCTAGTGATGTTACAATACAGCCATACTTATCTCTTCTCTTCTGTGACTCTGCAGAGCAAAGTTACCTTTTTCCTCCTCTGCCCACTATTAGTGATCTTATCTGGAGTGACTCCAAGATCTGCAAGAACTTTAGCTATGCCTCTAGCATCCACTCCACAGTTTGGTGCCACATTCGTTTCACAGCGTCGATGTACATTCATCTTGCAAACTGCAATAAGATGTAAAGTAACAGAGTAAACACTGCTGTGGCATGCATTTATCTTACTTAAATCAGACCTTATTTGACCTACCAATAACTTTTTCAAAGAAATATAATTTCAGTACAGAAGTACTTAGCTGCTTTGCAGTTACCTATCAATGCTACTGTAAAATGGTTAACCTGGTTATGGACAACGGAGAACAGTGTTTTCACACAGTACCCAGAACAGACACAGGAAAAAATGAAAATGTCTCATGAGCCTGGAAGTCTTAAACAGAATTTGGATTAGAAGAAAAGTCTGTCAGAGCTCGGATGTTTGCAGTCCACCTCTGCTCTCATACTGAGTGCACAACATCAGCTCCTCGTGTATTATTGTTTCGTGCTCTATTTTACTGCGGTAGATGAACTCGAACATTGGCAGGCGTTAAAGCAACAGCGTTGTACGTTTTAATCAGTGTTGGCACAGTTAGACACTCTTTAGATGGCAATTCGTTTACTAAGCTCCTTCTCTTAAATACCATCTCCTGAAACTAGCCTGCTAGTAAGAGGAGAAACGTTTCTGGGTAGGGGGAAGAACTGAGCTCCAGTAAGAAGAGCCCAGCGTGCCCCGGAGAGCAGCAAGGGCACGGCTTACCTTGGACTTCGCTGCCCTCTGGCGGAGCAAGGCGCGGGGAAAGCAAAACTGCAAGCGTCGGTCAACACTAGACTCACATTTCTCTCTCACATTCCTCACTTCATTACATTTTGGAGAAAAAAACGTATCGAGAAGAGTACGTATTGACAAAGCTGCATTGCATTGCTCCCCAACAGTGCTTTCCCTGCACGAGCCCTGAAGAATCAAACCACACTGGCCTCAGGCTACACCCAGGCTCCGTGCCTGTGGCAGTGACCACGCGCTGCAGAAAGCGGGGTCCTTTCCGTTCCAAGCGTGTTTCAGCTCACAAGAGCAGCAAAGAGAGATGGATACACATGGTATTTTCAGTGCCTGTATATTTGGCGACAAAAGCTCAGGGGCAAAGCACAATGTTTGAGCCAGGATCCCTAACAGGGGCCATCGAGGAACTGAACGGCTCAAAATAAAGCAAGCAGGAAAATTTTATGCAGTCCAACTTCACGGACGTGTTTTGTAAAAAGCAGCACAGGAATAGGCAACAGCAGAATAAACCTCCGGAATATACAGTTTTCACGGTGTTAATAACCACAGTGGGCAAGCAAGTGCATCTCTGAAGAAGGGAGCATTGTTCCGTGCTTGCTAAGAGAGAAAAGAAGGCACGGAGATAACGACATGCCCAACTCAGGTGAGTTCTAGATTTCGTGCCAACTATACTGCATTTTTATAGGCACCAACGTTCTGAACACAGAGAAGGCAACGCAGGCTTCTCTGAACCATTGTTTCTATGCCTCTGCTCAATGGTAAATGCACACATGAGAACTAACACTATTTTCTGCACTCAAGAGAAAATGAACGACTACAGTACTTGAGAGAGAATATGGAAGTGAACTAATATATTCACGGATTGAGTGGAGAGATGCTACAGCTCTGATTAAAGACTAAAGAGGAAAAACCCCCACAGGTTTAATTGAAAAATCTTCTCTGAACACATCTCCACCATAATTAAGATAGCATTTGAACAGCATCTTCCAATAGCAATAAAGTCACGTACTTAAGAGTCTAACATTTTATCCCTCTCACTAGCTAGTCACAAGGGAAGGCTTGAACTTCAGAACACTCACACTGTGTATCACTTTGCCCTGAAAGCAATTTCTTCTTTCCCTTGCTGCTGCTCAGCAACTTGTGACTGAGCTTCACCTAGTCATGTCTCATCTTAAACACTGCAAAGGATCTATTTCACTGATTACACGCTTATACATGTATGCGTGACTCCACGTTTCTGCTGTTGAGAAGTACGTAACATGGTTTTGCTACTCATGAAGATGGACCTACCCATTCAAAAAAGTGTAAGGAAACGATAATGGTTATAATTCCACCAGGTACGACTTTCTAAGAACCTGATGATCATCAAGCCATCAGTCCCATTGACCCACTAACTGACATATTTTATTTACTATTCCTATAATATCACTTTCCTTTGTAAGCCTTTGTACTGTTTTCTCCCCTATTTAGAATATACAGATCTGCCTGAAACAAGGAGATACAGAACCAACCATTCCTGTTAGTCGGCTAAAATGACATGAACGCACCTTCCAGCAGTAACTTCATAGTCACTGTACAGAGTACAAGCTGTGGAACATAACTAATCCTTTATTTTCTGCAATAAAAGGGCGAGGCAGACCATCACAAAGGATGATTTCGCTAAGTATCAGAAAATCTCACCTTTTGGATACAGGCACACAGGACTGGTTCTGCCTAGCCTGCCAATACATAACAGTCATTTTTGAAGGTGGTACTAAAGAGTAGCTGGAGTAATGATGTTTAAAAAGTTTAACAACCACTACCACAAAGCTGAAAACACAAAGGCATATAAGCTGAAGGGATGTAAATTCTCATGCTCCTAATTATGTCAGTTTTAATTCCCTATGAGAAAATAAACCTACACAACAGCATCTGTACCTCTGTCCTCCACATGGGATACTGACCCGTGTTGCAGACAGGGTAAAGGACCATTTTCTCACCATGATGGCAAGCCCTACAGCACTCCACTATTTACTTTCTATTCGTTTCTGTACATGCTGGGAAAGACCAAATAACTTGAAGCTTTTCCAAGTCTACAAGTCACTCACAAACGAAAAGAAAAGCTCTGAAGGGGCAATTCTTACCTTTGCATTGTAAACCTTGTCTCAAAAGACCCCAGAGCAACGAACCACAGTGGTCGCAGAAGGTGGGCACTTTGTAATTGTGAATGCTGAATTTGTGAGGCATGTTGACACTGAAACGCTGGGATCCCACTTGCTGAAAAAGGAGAGCACAGCATATTTCATTCCAATTAATGTCTTTATGATCAGTGTACACTGAGGCCCTGTTATGTTTTGAAACCACACAGCATTCACACAAGATGAAATAGGTCTGTGCTCAGATGATGGTCTTTGGATATAGTCCAGGCTCCAGAGTTCTTCTCGCTGCATGGGGAAAGGAGGGGGAAGGGCTGCTGCTGTCCAGAAGATAAAGACTAAGGTCTACTTCCTAGTACTTCTGGGAACAAACACACACATCGCTATCAGGAAGGATCTCTTAATGGGGCAGGCAAGGAAGTCACTCCCAATTGTTTTAGAAGCAGGAGGCCAAACTAGTACAGAACTAAGAAAGAGAAATACACCACAACGCCTTTACCTCTTCACATACCACTCCTTTATCTTTCCATATCCCACTCTTCTTTAGACTGTGGAAAGGACAACAGTAACTTCTTGTCTTCAGGGATTCCGAGGTACAATTACTTACTAATTAAATGATGCCATTGATAAGTTTTTATAGTGGTTGCTGCATAGCAGGAGATTTGATGCTTCTCCTTCCCTTTCCTATTACCGCTGGCTTCTTTCCAGTGATCTAGTACCCCTTCTAAACAATGAGCAAAGCATGCAAGTCTCCACCAGTCTGGAGCCTGGGAATATAAATCTACGCAAGATTTTGTATCTTCCTGTGAGTACTACGCAAAACCAGCGCGAGCCAAACGCAGCCCTTTATTGCAATCCTATGAATGCAATCAAGTTTCAGGCGTAAAATACCAGTTGTGAAGCAGATATTAAAGAATGCCTCTGGTATGAAAAAAATGTAGTGAAGTGCACAGGAGAAATGAGACCAGTTAGTGTCTCAGACAAATTCCTATCTTGTGCTGATACAAGACACCCAAGCCTGCTGCCCTATCCATCAGCTGCTAACGACCCCACCACACAAAACCCAGTTAAGGGATGAAGGATCCCAGCCTGCTGCTTCCGAATTAAAACGACAGAACTCCTATTAACCCAGCAATAGAGAACCTTAAAAATGAAAAGGAGTAGAAGGCGATCACTGATAATTTAAGCATTCAGAAGTTATTAACAGTTTGCTGATTAGAAATAACTTGCTGTATAATAATCCCCATGTAAATAAGCTGTTACAGTAATCTGTCCTTCCAAAGTTAAGGCCACATCACAAGAGGACCAGAAGGGAACAAAAGGTCTCTAACATTTATTGATTAAACAGAGGCGATGACAGCACTTCGAACAGATGTGAGGCAAAGTTTTATCTCGAAAATTTATTTTATAAACATTTACCTCATCGTGAGTTTCCTGTTTTTTCAGGCCAGCACACTTCGTTATTATAAGTTCATGGCATCTCTTGTGGACTACACAAGTGCAAACTATAAACAAAAAACAGATAAAAGAATGAGTTTTCACAGAGATGGATTTGAAAGCAAAAGACTGATCTCAGCAGACTAGAAATGCTGAGACTTGAAAGGCTGTAAGTGATGGATGCCTTGGTGAGTCCTATGAAGTAAGTCTGGCTTAGAAAGGCAGAAGATAATGGCCTTTCAAGAGACTAAATAATTTTAAGAGAACTAAAGCATATCTGCCAAAATCTCAGAACGTAAATCTATAAATTACCTTCTGAAATATTAACCACAATTTTCCTCAATTTTACATATTTGATGTATTTATCTGATAAAGTCCATGTTCTCTGCGCTATACGAGACACAACGGCAAAAATAATTCCTGTCTGAAGAGCTTCCAGAGGGAGAGACATAAAGGTAACTCATTGTAAAAGTCAAAGAACAGTAGAAAAAAAAAAAAAAATAGGTGAACATTCTTTCTGTAAGACATTATTGTAAGTCGATAACAGTAAAAGGTTTCGGGAAGCAAAAATGCTTTGTCAATATTCATATTTGTTATTCATTGATTAAATAACATTCGCAGATATGAAAGGTAAGATTAAAAATTACAAGGTCTACCATACTGTAGGATTCAAGGTCATTAATTGTGAAATAATGAATTTTGTTTTCTTCAAGCTTTGGTCATTGTTGTAAGGAAAAAAAAAAAATTAGACCTCAAAGAAGCTCTGCTGTATGTTAATACAGTAATTCTCATTACAGCATGTAAACCCATTATTTGCATTTATTTATCTACACTGAGATTTCATTAAGTCTTTTGTAACAGAAAAATCATTCACTAACTTGATTATTTCTACTTATCAGATGAGAATTAAGTAGAAAAATATCATCCAAGCGGTGACTGCATAAAAAAATTAAGAGTACAAGAAACCAATTGGAAAAAATGGAGTTGAAGACAAAGCACTTCTGCAGTCTTTGCTATAACCTTCTCTAATGATGACCTCTATAATTATCTCATCTATTTAATTACAGTCTTTGCAATTTCCTAGCATTTTAAAACAAAGAATCTTAAGCAGAATAAAGAATTCATAATTTTAAAATGCAAGAAGTGAAAAACGAAGAAGCCAGTATCCACAGATATGCCGCCCACCCACCCCCCCAGCTGAATGCGCAGCATTACATCGGGTCTGCTGTTGAGTGACGGTCACTGTGCCCCTGCCCCATGCGTGATGCCCAAGACCAACAGTTTTGAGAAATCTTACTGTGACTTGCTGTATCTTTGGCGAGACAAACTCATTCTGGCTCCCTTGTGCTAAATTCTTGGCACTGTACACATACAGAGCCTGATGAAGACACCTTACGATTTAGGTTATTAATACATATATTCTAACTGTCCTCCTGGAGATTTTCTCTCACCTTGACATTGGTATCCCTGTTTTCCTATTACACCCCTGAAAAGAAAACAGTGGTTTAGAACATGAAGAATATATATTTTTAAACATTTTCCTCTCTTTACTGGACATGCACAAGTTTAAAAGAACAGCTTTTTATAACCAGTAAGCTGGTAACTTCATGCCTAGACTGAGATCAGTTCAGAGCAGGAACCACGTTTCAGCTGCTTAGAGGCAACGGGGAGGATGACAGGCAATAAAGGCAGTCAGAATTAAATTAACTGTAATAAAATAGGCAAAGTCAAAGGGTACAGAGAAGAAATACCCAGAAGATTCCATTTGCCAATACTATTGCTTGAAATCCTCTTACCTAACAAACCCTAACCTGCAGGCATTTCTTAGACGAAAGCAGCTGAGTTCATGAACAATTCATATCGTTTCACATTAGGAAAGACTCGTAAGAAATATTAATTATGGATCACATTAGATCGTAGCCGTATTAAGGTGCAAATCTCCAAGTAACTTTGGAAAACATCAATAGAGTTGCTGAAAAATAACTGAAAACTGAGTACCTCCACCACTGCTCCCCATCTGAAAACTGCCTGAAAACTAACGTAAATCGTTTCCGTAAGGAAGTTCTAGACATACAGTGTAATAACAAAGACCCTGTACACTGAGCACCCAAACCCCAGGATCGTTAGAAGTCTAACACTCTTCACTTGAGGGAATCATCAACTTTGGTGGGATGTCGAGGAGCTTGGCACTGCCTAGGAGGAAGGTGGTGATACTTAAGCACCTAACAAAGAATTCTGTCATCTTGGCAAAATGTAAATGTCTAATATTTGGTCTAAATCTACACTTAGGCACCTACAGAACACCAGGCTGGCTGTATACCTAGAAATTATAGTGTGTACTAGACAGGAAGGGAGTGAACTGTGTGGCTCAGAGGGGAAAAAACACAAATACATCAAATTCTAATGCTTGTAATGGAAGTTTAACATTCTTCTATTATTGTCTGCAAAACCGATGATGGCTTAATATTAAAACAAAGAGGAAAAGAACTACCACTCTGTGCCATTTATACTTCAGTAAAACGGGCAGGTACATTAACTCCTCAATTCAGAGTTGCAAAGAAAGTGAAGTCAAAGTTGCCTCGTACCATATAAAATCTCTGCAGTGCGAACAATACGTTGGTTGTCTAAGATAGGTGGCCATAAACTTGTGTCCGTTAACCTGATGTACTCTGCGTCGCACAGCACCCTGGCGCTTTCTGGGGCGCATACGCTCCCGGAACACACGTTCTTCATTGTCTTTGGGTGCTGAAACAGAGAAAAAAAAAAAACAATAAGCACTGGCTGTATCAGACACAGATACGGGAAAACTCAAAGGCAATACACAGAAGTAGATATTCCTCAAAACTAAAAATAAACCTCTCTACCTAGCAGTGCAAGACAACTTCCTTAAGTTGTGGGTCGTTTGTTTTCTTTTTTAGTACCGTTACTAAAGGATGAGGGTGTTCATCGCCTAGCACAGGAACCGATTTGTTCTAAACCTTTATCTGTACATTCATGCTAAGCTGCAAATAAGCCTTCTGCAGTTTATAACTATCAAACACGCTGACAACGTCTTCAACAGTAATTACACAGTGAGATTCCCCAAGCAGCCCAGACTTTCATCTCATCTGATCTTCAGGGGGGAAAAAAATTAAATAAATAATTTGCCAAGAAAATCCCTACATCCCCCAGCCTGCAAACACTCAGAAATTGCTGACACAAGAAAGAAAAGTACAAATACATAGTATCAAGCAGAACAAAAATTCCTTCCAGAACTGATTACTTTGTAGAGTTCCTGATTAAGATCTGAGCTTCAAGTTCTTATATTCCACTTTGATACTAACACACTTTCAGCAAAATGTTCAAGGGAAGGAAGTTGTTCCTCTTAACCAATTCCTGTACAACTGTATATGAGTTTAATGGTGGAGGACATTAAAAAAAAGTGAGGTTGATACATCTCAGAATAAAAGCCTTTAGAAAACGCCCTCCAGAGTGCATCGGGTCTTTTTTCCCCAAGGATTTATTTTTAAAACTCTCTAACACCTCTGCAGTCTTCTGCACCTATTAAACGAAAGCTGAGGATGAATTAGCAGGGAAGAGGAGCACACAGGTGTTAGTGAAACACAGATTTTACAAGCATTCCTTAAGCCATTTGCATCTCTGCAAAACAGAGTACCAGATTTGGAGGGGACCACGTTCAGTCATCCATCACCAACCGAACCCACGTGCTCGCTACTTCAGCGCACGTAACGCTATGAAATGTATTTAACACTCATCCTTCTCTGAGTTTCAGCTACCCGGAATCATCACAACAGCCTAAAGACACCAGCTTTAGTCTGTCACAAGCTTTTCTGTACCCAAATGAGTGCTCCAGACAACAGAACAGCATTTAACAATTACACAACAAAAACTAAAAGTCCAAGAACAACTCAAATCTGTAAGAGTCTCAAATCCTTTTACAAGCACTGAAATAAACCCTGGTTTTGAGGGTTGTAAAATTAAAAGGTATTGATCTGGAAATTCCTAGAAAAAGGTCTTAAATAAAGCCAATGGATGGATACCCTGGGAGGATGCAGAGCACAGACCCACAAATCATGACGAATTTCTTTCGCTGCACAGCAAGGGCTAAAACCCGTATCACTAGCAGATGGTTTAGACACTAAAAAGCCCAAGCTCCTCAGACATCACACCCTACAAAAACTTCATACTCAGGGTGGGTTTTTACCCCAAGACGACACACCTGTGGGATAGCCAGTTCTATTCTAGGTGAGCTCTTAGTAAATAAACACTGGTTTATAAACAAAGCTACCCCTCTTACTGATGCCAAAGAATAGTAAAGAGCAACGGCTCTAGGTCCCCCTTCAAGAAAGAGTAAGTACCACCAAATAGTTGTCAATTATGTTTATGTTGTCAATTATGTTTATTTTTGCGCATTAAGCAAAATTGCTCTGTCTAATAAATACCGCAGCTCCTCGAGAGCACACATAACAAGTAGTTGGTAACCCCACCCAAGACTCCTGTTTCCAGCTTCTGAATGTTCTACTGACTTTGCAAAGCTGCTGGAAATCTTTGAAATGTTATTACAGGAAATAATCCTATACTGATACAGAACTGGTTTTTGGTTATCATCCAGACTGCAGAATTTGCTCGAGTACGCAGCTGGGATGCGAGAAAGCGAAAATCCCACTCTCCTGGAAAGGGCTCCCAAAATGTTATCTGCTTACGTGGAACCAACAGGATGCTCTGACACTGCACAGCTCACGCTTGATATGATAACCAGCCTACGACACCACTTTTACCACTTTTCTCCTTTTCTCATCTCAAGTGTAATTCTTCACAGATAAAACACCTGCAACTTTACAGAGCAGATAAAAAGCTGCTGCTTCTTTTGGCAAGATAAACGCTACCATGACACTATTATTTTTTTAACCAATGAAGACTTAAAACTGATTTTACTGTATCACTGTCCATTCTGTCTGCAGACACCATCAGCAGGAAAGCAAAAGTTAGTAGATGCCACCAGAAAACAGGGAGTAGCCGGGGAACCCCCCAATATCTGTGATACAGCCAACTCGTGTTTTTCAGACATACTTTAGAAATTATTAGCAGCCCAAACAAAATTGGTCTTTATAATATATTTTAAAAAGAAAAAGCCTTACAGTGGTATAGAATAGCTTCTAGGAGATACCATAAGGATACTGCATTTCTACCCGCATGTCTATTCATAGCAGAGGAATTCCAATTAAGTGGATTTGTCATAGTCAGTCTGTAAGCAAGTTCCAGTATAACTCAGTATAACTCCACTAGTCACAGAGGGCTATCATTTCCTCAGGAAAAGCTGTTTCTTTCTGTAATGTACATTCTGTTCTCCGTTCTGGTTTTGAGTCCTTCGGTGCTCTGTATTACTCAGTTTATCTTTTTTGAATGAATCTATTTAACCTTCATTTTCAAAAGCAGGCGTAAGAAAGGCTCATGATAATTTCCAAGTGTTCACGGAGAATACTGTCACTGCCGCACGTTGAGCCTAGGCTTTGTACGACGGGACTTGAGAACTGGCAGATTTAGAACTCATTTTGTCTCCAAAGTATACCCAGTAATGTCTCCACTTTCCACCGCGGCCAAGAGCAGCTCTGAGTTATTTAGAAAACAATAGCATCTAATTGCTTTTAGAGACTCCTACGTCCATACAGACACACTGCCTACAATTCCAAAGACTGAAAAGACTTGCAGGCTTAACTCCAAGCTCTTCGAGAGTTCGGAGAAGCATCTGGCAAGCAAAATTGCATGAAATTCAAAAATACTTGCCAAATGGATGTTTCAATGAAATATCTGGAACTACATTTAACACTGTTAATCGTGTGGTATCTGCTAATTATGAATTAAGTCATAACTTGAAAGATAAGAAAGTGACACATAATGCTTAGCAACCCTCAAAGGGGACAAGATTGGAAGAAAAAGACCCTGTACACCAAATAAAGGCTTGGCCATGGCAGGTCTCATTTCAAAATAAAATGGTGCAAGCCTAAGTGGGAAGGGTTCAGGGTGGAGCACCTACCGTGACAGAACTATCCTGCGCAGCAAAGCGTGCACTTCCATTTCTTACCCTCTGTGTTGTGCGCACTTGCAGACTCTTGACAGTAAATTAAAGAAATGGAAAAAAATATGGCAGGAAAAGAGAGAGAGAGAGAGATATGACATGCACAGAGAGGTTTTTCAGCGTTTGTTATCGCTCAGCGTGCTGACTCCTAGAAAGTCACGTCCTGGGCATCTCTCTCAATCTGGAGGGGACTGGCATCGAACAGTGACAGCACTTGGGCAAGGGAAAAAAAGAGTAAACGGGATGTTTTGGTTCAGTGGCTACTGCCTCTTCGAAGCCGTACCGCAGCTGCCAGGTAACCCCACACAGCAGAACGCTGAACTCCACAGCACTTGTGGCACGGAGGGCTCGTCACCCCAGGCCTCTCTCGGGTGTCTTCGTGCTGCTGTCATCCATAAGGCACAACCAGCAGCCAGAAAAAACAGCTGGTTTAACATCAGCCCTTAACAACTCCAACAGAGCAGCATGACTGAACAACAAAGGAACAATTACTGTATCGATGTTTCATTGCCACAGATGACCATTAAGAGCTTTGGTATCATATTTAAACCTGGCCTCCGAAATGGAGCTTTTGTTTTAGCACCATGTAATGTCTAAACGGAGGAAGGACATTGAGGCAGGAGAGGTAATTTGCCTGAAGTGATGCTGGAAAGTGAGACAAGGCAGGAACACTGCCCAGGGCTCCTCAGGTTTCAGGGTGGAGCGTAACCAGATCATTACGTATCAAAATTACATCTCAAAATATTATTCCCAAACTCTGTTCTGGGCCTCCCCAGTAGAACCATCCATACTGTCATCAAAACGTTTCCAGGCAGAAACCGTGACAGAATGTTGCCTTTAAGGCTTTAACCTTCTTTAAATAAAAAAGAAAAAAGATTAAAAAATCTAAACACTCCCATATATTTACGCTTCTCTCCTTTTATAAAAAGCCTTGCTTAAAAATAAACATGTGCAACAAACTAATTTTGTAACCTTGAGATAAATACCAAGGTAAATGCTGCAGTATCGTTCCATAAAGCCATTACTGATGAACACAGAAATTAATTGGGGAGTTTACCACAGCTTTTTCAGTTGCAAAGGAGATGTCGCAGACAACAGGACAAAACCCAGCAATCAATGCTAACTGAGTTTATTTCAGTCTTCCAGTGTTATCTTTCAGGAGGAACAAACAGCCCCGCTGGAAACACAATGCCCTTATGTCAATAAACCTGCAGCTGAAATCAGAGAGGTGGAAATGCATTCTACATATGGTAAACACTAGAGCCATTATCCAGGAGGAAAAACCTTACTCCACAGAATGTAATCATGTCCTGACGAGTAACGTAAAATAAGATTTTGTAATGTGTAGAACAGCTTGTATGCCATAACTTGACGCGATAAACTTACAGGAAGAAAATTAATTTAGTTTGTCTCAGTGACGCTCAGTCCATGCTGATACCGTGATAGCAGCCTGGCGTGGTGTGGGTAGTGTTAAGTCCTGACAGGTTAACAAGGTGCAGCATCTCTTATTAAATCATCTATTTACTAAAGCTCAAAAGGTGCACGATCTTTTGAACAAAGAAACTACATGCGTTATGCTGTAAGATTATTGTCACTATGATCAGGCCACTGGTGGTGGTCGATACCCTGGTGACGCATGCTCACACTGACTTCTCCTTTGGCTGTCTTCAAGGAAAGAAGGAAAACGTGACAAAACGTCATGGTCAAGGCTGCTGTAGAAGATGAACGTTCAGAGTTCATTTTATTTTAACAGAGCTCCGGGCTGTGGAAGTATCTGCAGGGTCAACTGACCTCTCTGCAGGGTCAACACCTGAGCTGCTGGCCTTTGTCAGCTCCTGGAAAGGAAATGGGGCTGTGATGCTAAGAAGGAAAACAAGCATTGTGAAAATTTCAGGACAAGCCCTTTTCCCAGAGGTAACTATTAAACCAGACTGATCCCAAATGACCGTATTTTAAGCCTGTGTTAGTGATAGAGAGGATCAGCAGCCTTTTTCTAATAGTTGCAAAAGCTACGTAGAGCGCAATGAAACAGAACCTTGTATGACCAGGGTTTCTGGTCTTTCAGAAGAGTTGTTTCTTAAATATTTTTTCAACCCCAACTTCGTTCCTCTGCCACGGAATAACAGAAGCACAAGCGGCGGACATCTAGGAGATGCCTGAGCCCAGCCTCCTGCAGTGGGGAAGGGTCTCAAGTACTTCATGTACTACTCAGCTTCCATCTTTCTGATGAAAATTCAGCACCACACTCGTGTATCTTGTTTGACCCTCTAGCAGGCAGCCAACCTGAATCCTTTTGCAGCAGGTTATGCCAGATAAGTGAATGGCGACGTAAAAAACCAGGTTTTTGTCAGCACAGGAACTAGTGAAGGACCTGCAGCAAGGCAGCCATTACCCTGCTGCATGCCACGCAGAAGACGGGGGCTTGGCATGGCCAGGGACACGGCAAGATGTCACTAAAAGATGATGGTAGAGATTCTGTGCGTTTCCTCATCTTGCCCATTTCCTGATTGGGCAGCTCTTGCAACCATTTGTAAGAGACAAAATTGGCAGCAAAAGAACCTGCTCCCTCTTTCCATTGTCTTTCTTGTGGGTGCGGGAGGAATTTTTCTTATCCTGAAGCCCCCCCACGCACGCAACAAAAGCTTGATTTTAAGAACATCTCTGGCTCACAAGCAGTGCTATTAAAGCACCTCTCCCACCTATGTCTTTCAACATTCAATATATTATTACTACTTTCCGCTCAGAGAACAGTAACAGATATGTTATGGAAATCCAAAGTACTCATATGATTTATTACCAGTGTACTACTGTAAGAACCCAGTTTAGCAACGCATTTCTGGCTACAGCTATATGAACGAGCATAGTCGCTGTGCTGTGCATTTTGATGGAAATCT
Organism: Bucorvus abyssinicus; assembly: GCA_009769605.1. Classification (NCBI taxonomy): domain Eukaryota; kingdom Metazoa; phylum Chordata; class Aves; order Bucerotiformes; family Bucorvidae; genus Bucorvus; species Bucorvus abyssinicus. The sequence goes on from CM020045.1 coordinate 1,962,225, forward strand.
CCGATATTTACAGCACTATTACCTGCTTTGCTAGATGCTAATTAGATGCATCTATTACATGGTAAAAATGCAAAAACATGCTAAACAGTATGGTTTTTCTCCCTGCCAGGCTTATGGGCACAGCATCATGAGGTAATTGCAAACGGTGAGTTTGCAAACAGTGCTGTCAGTAGAGCCTGAATGCGTTATACAAGTTTTCACTGGGGGAGACTGACACGAGACAGGGACAGCCCTTCCAAGGACATGACCTTTCACTGGCAGAAGTAGCATTTCTCTCTGATGAGATTAAGAGAAGTGTGTTTGAACTGAGTTACAAAAACTTACTTGATCCTAACTTTCGCCACCTTCTTGATGTTCCATACTTCCTCAGTGTTAACGTATTTATTTAGTCCCAATTCTTCAACCTTTGATAAGACAGATCTATCAGTGTCTCTCATATTTTCAGCGATTCAGTGAGCATGTGGCTCAGGCTTTCACATAAAATGAGAAGTGCTTCTGGCTTATAACAAGATGCTTAACTGGACACCTAATTTCCAGCTGAGTCAGAATTTCAGCAAAGTTTTTAAGCATCAAGTGCTTGAAGTCATTTAATGGGACCCAAGCCGTTTTTCCTGACCTATAGCTGATTAAATCTCTAATAAAAAGTATATTCACAGAGGAAAAGAATTGGCAAACAGCCTTTGAAGAGGCAACAGATGTGTTGACTGAGATGTATTTTGGTTTTCATTGTTTTCTAAAACTGATGTAATATTCAATCAAGAATGCTTAAGAACTTACTGATGGAGGCAGCTGGCAAGTGGGAAGGGTGGGATGTTGGATGATGAGGTGCCTTGCTGTGGGAATTGAAGAAAAAAGACCAAAATGGAATCAGAGAGAGTTTTATTCCTCTCACTTTGGCAAAAGAAACTCAGAGAAAAATAGGATGTGAAAGAAAAGGGAGGGATGAATGAAAGTGAACCTTGGGGTGATGAAAGAGAATACATCAGAAAATTCTCCTTTTCCTCCCTGTGGGACAAACTGTGAGCAACGCGGCTCACATTAGTCAATGGTCCAAGCTGAAGGCCCAGCTGAGTCTAGGATTACTGTCAATTGAAAAATTAATTTCCTTTCCACCAATTTGCTGTAAAGAAAAGTTAACTCTCCCTATTACAGGGAACTAGCAGATATATAAAGATACAAAGAGTCACCTACAGAAAAGCACTCAAGATCCACACTTTTTCCACAGGGCTTTAGATAACTGTCTTGTAGTGCTCTAAGAGAATGGATATTCCCATGCCTAGAGAAAATGTCAGACTTGCTAAGGTTTTCCCAAGCACACTGAGTAAACCAAGTTCACTGGAACAACTAACTGTAAAAAAAAAAAAAAAAAAGAAATAGATGCTGCTTTAGACCTGCTCTTGTTTTCTTCAGATACACATTCGTTAAATCCAAACTATGTTTATGGAGAAGAGCAGGTACAGAAAGCCAGATTAGCAAGTTAAAGACAATTACATATTCTATTACACAAAACTGATTTTTTTCCTCCTTTGGCAAATCATCCTTCATTCCTTCCAAAGACTAAAAGCAGTACAGCACTGACAAATCCCCACGGCGCTCACTGAAGGTTGAGTTTCAAAATGAACACAAAGACTCTATACAATAATTAATGTGTGTGAGAGAAAACCTGCTTCTAACATTTTTAAAAACTAAGTCTTCCAAGAAAAATATTTGTTAATCTCTGGGCTGTTCATCTGTATGTTGTAGCTGAAAGAGAAAAATGGAACTCAGAGAAAAAATACTGCATTTTTTTCTTCTCCTCTTCAGCACAACGATCAAATCAAATGCTGTTTCAAGATCCAAACAACTTTCTCCCTATTTAGTCCAGAAACTGAGGCAGACAATGAAAACAGAGATAAAACAATTCTTGTAAGGCTTGCTGATCTAATTTTTCTCTTATTCCAGCGCTCTAGCTGTTTCCCATCCAGCCCTGTCCTGTCTTCACACCAGCGCTACTGCCTTTGGATATTCTAAGGCGTCAGGTAAGTTGTCCTGCCCTTGACAGCACAAAACTCATGTGGAAACCTGGGGGCAGCACAAGGAAGAGGGGGTTCAAGCACCATCTGCGGAGAGCCAAGTGACTGCCGAGGAGCCTGCCTGCGCCTCAAAGCACAACTACCTGTACATCTTAGCGCCCTGTATGCGCAGTCACGGGAGGAGAAGGTCTGCCCTCGGTTACAGCCCTACAGCTGAGCCACAGACACTTATATAAAACCAAGCAGAATTTGGCACAGTTTACTTACAGCAGAGATAAAACCAGAAACCTTGATTGCCTGTGTCCAAACTAAGGACAGAAAGCGTGCTAGTTACTGTAAAGTGCCAGCCTTGAAAAGTTCATTTCATTTGTAGTTCTGTTTATTAATGGCTCAAGAGGTAGCAGACAGTTCTTTTAAAAAAAGATTTCCTTACAAAATTCAAGTCACAGCCCATGATCTCAAGCCCCTTCTGTCCTCTCTGGTTCCCAAGCACCTCTACTCATATCCAAACACTACATAATTCATTTTAGCTCAGCCTTATCAGGTTGCTGAATAAGAATGTGAAAGTCAGCTGGCTGCGAGTTGAAAAAACATATTCAGTGCCTCCTTATTGCTGCTGTCACTGATTTAGCTGTTCCCATGGCAAATACCACCACAGGAAGCTGTATCACCTATCAATTCACAAGTTGGGAAGTGTGGTGTATGGAGATTTGGTTTGACAGATCCCAGAACTGTCTGGTTGAAGGATGTGGCAGTTGAAAGCTGGAGGCTGGATTTCTTTCTCCGCCTCCCCCCCCCCCCTTTTTTTTTTTTTAAACTTGTATAATCTCAAGAATAAGACATATGGCAGCATTTCCAAATTGGTTTCAAAGAGATTTTCATTTCCCACTTTCTCTACGTGTAAATTATCTAAGGAGGTGCCAGAAGTTCCTCGAAAAAATCCCCTTAATACTGGTTTTCTTTAGACAAAGGACTTCTAGAGAGAAGCTCCCACTTTAAAAAAAGAAAAACCAAAACCTGATTTTGACAGCTCTGTAGTTGGAGCCTCTGACTTAACTATATGACACATCTCAGCACTCATGAATTAGTTTTTTTACAATCGTTTCAATTCAGAAAAAGAAATGATCCTGCCTTGTTAATAAGGAGACAGAAACACCCTAAGGAAGAGACCATGCCCCAGACTAGGAAGAGGTTTCACCACCAGAAATTGCTTAGGTAAGAGCTAATGTTTCCTATGAAACCTCTTCTCTTAGTAAATACTTATCAGAAATATATTCTTACATATTGAAAAGATTTCTCCTAACATCTATTCTTTAATAAAACATTGCCTTTGCCATTAGCATACCAGCGGCCAAATAAAAAGACATAATGCATTTGAGAACTACAAATAAAGATGGAAGAAGCCAGCTCCATTAAAAGTGTCTTAAATCCTATATCCAAAGGCAGAGGAATCCAGCATAGCGAGGAACTCGGACCACCATGTCCGCATTGCGGACTCGTTCTGCTTATTCTCCTATGTGCAAGAATATCATCTTAATGCACGCAATACCTCTTGTTTCATGCTGGGGAAAAAAGTCACAGAAATGGGCCAAGAAAATTAGATGTAGCTAAGCAATTTTCAGCCAGCCCACACAAAACATTAGGGGGAAGAAAGCGCTCCTGAGCATGCAGCAGCACTATTATTAGCAGCATCTCAACTTATTTCAAATAATTATTCCAGTATCGATTCCAGCAAGCAATACCAATTACACTTGTCCCTTGGACAGAAAGACAGACACAAACTCCCTCTGTGTGGAATACGATCCTCCCTCTGCATTGTATTTATCTTTACCCGAAGCAAGGAAAAAAGGATAGAAAGTATTCCAGGAAACTAAAGACAAAAATAAGTCTTAGTTTGAGAGAGGCCATTTTAAACATTATGATTATTGTACCAGAGCTGTGGAGTCGATGAAAACTGATCATAGGTGATTTGGAAAGTCAAAATCCAAGTACGTCCAAAGTCCACATCCATTCTCCAACAACTATCCTCCAAGTAGCCTCTGCTGGCTTACTTAATTTTCAGCTACATAGACTATGAAAGACAAAGCTAGAACTATATCCCCCAAAAACCTGAGTTTAGACCACTTGATCCAAGGATCAGATGACAACATTTCCTCCCCAGTTTGAATTAACCTACTGACATGCGACCTGTAGTACAAACGTCTAGGTGCAAGATAAAGTTTCTTTGGTAGTATCTTTTTTATATCGTGGAAAGATCCTGTAGAAAAATACAATTAAAGAAGCAGAAGCTAAAGCAAGACCAACACTGGGGATATTACATAATAATTCAAGTGCTTAACACACCAAATGAGTTAAATGCAGGAAATGGAAGAAAACGTATGACTGCTCAAAGCTGGGACTGAAACCCCAAATCTTCTGGTATCACTTCACTTAATGATCATCACTATGACCTTCTCAATGTTTTCTTATCACGTCAGCATCCTAAAAATAGAACCACGTACAATGTCTTTCAAGGATTACATTACTACGGAGCCTAAATAAAAAGTAGAAACCTCTTTCTAAAACTGATTTAGAAGAGTTATGACTTCACTAACACTGACTTGGCCATGACTACCCTCTTCCCCTTTTTTCTTTTTATCTAGGGCTAAGAAAACAGTGCATATAGAAGCTGGCAAGATTTTCATATATAGTTTAAAATGTAGTAGGCAGGCAGATAGATTAATCAACTTTTTAAATTTAGTTTGTCTCGTTTACTGTGAAAGGAGGTAGTTTTCATGAGAGACAGGAGCTTGGGATTTTCTGATTTATTTTTGATTATCACATCTTTCTAACAGATCATGATTCATCCACTAGTCTCCAAGGAAGATCAGTGCACATGAAGATTTTTAAGCACAGTGCCTACACACTTCAACGCCCGTTGGCTGCAGGAAGATTAACTGTAAGGAAGGCTCAGCATTACTGCCCATGTACCATGTTCAAGGAGCTGTGGAGAGCCCTACAGCTCCAGCTGGACTCAAGTCCTGCAGAAACCACGCTGCAAAGCAGGGCATGGTACGGGGGCTTCTCTCAACTGGGCTGAACTTCTGTTCCTAAATGGAGTCTTCAGCAGAGGTTTGATGCACTGAAATAAAACTTTAGACAGACAGGCTAAATATTTTCATTTAACATACATACTACGTGGCATGTTTCTACGGGCACAGATAGGTACGTCCCCAGTCAAACCTTACGTCAGGAGAGATGCACACAGCTCTGCTGTGAAATTCATCAGTTATCATTTATAACAACATCTGATTGGGGCCATTTGGAGCACTGCAGAAGAAAGCAAATTTACCAGCACAGAGGTGCTCTCATAAACGTTACTACCATAAATTCTATTCCCCAAGTGCGATTCCCCTTTCATTACCACCTTTTACCTACTCTGTCAAACACAGGCAGAACTTTTGGGCCTCTGGTACAGAACCATGAGCAAATACCCCACGAGGTAGCAACACGTAGGAGTGTTTTGTTTTCCCTGTTGCAGAAAATCCATTCCTCTTAGTGCCTGAGGTTGTTCAAGACCTGTTTGGTTTAGTGACAGCCCATGAACCAGAACTCTGCTTCCAACTGCTGCTGGATTACTAAGAATTGGAAGTAACACTTAGAGAATTTGAGTAAGGAACTTCTGAGAAAGAGGAATTCCTAGGAAACAGCCTCTCTAAAAATGAAACCAATGCGTTAATGTTTAAGATCATAAAAGATAAAGGAACAAGTAGATTGTTAAAGTAGGAAGACTACAGGAGCTATAAAACCCCCGGGCATTTGAAAATGAGAAGATCCATAACCGAGGCAAACCAATTTGCACGCGGCAGTTCAAATGTCCCCATCCTTCCAGGCTCCAGGCTGAACGCACCCTTCAGTTACAAGTGTAACGCCCATATATACCCCACAAATTACAAAAGATCCCTGAAGCTTTAAGCTGTGACCCAACATACAACTAGACATTTCAGGACCTAACTCTGCCTTATGACAGTAAGCAGCCACCACGACAGATTTTATCATACCCATAAGTTGCACAAGGTGTTATTTATCTCACACTACTTATTCTAAGTACCTCCAAAATTTAATGCTCAGACACTCACATAACCACCATTATGCTCTCTTTCCAGAAAAACTATTCAAGCTAACTTTCAATTATCTAAGTGTCAATTACCATCTTTTTTCTTAAATATTTAATAGCACAACAATGAGATTTTGGTTATTTGGTTTTTTTCACCTAGTCATAAATAAGCTGCCAAACTGCCTTCAAAGAAGGCTGCAATTTCAATGGAGAGAATGGCTGACAAGATTATTAAAATATTAACTTCACCTGAAATAAATAGAAGCTGCTTAGTTTATATTTAAGACATTGTGACAGACACATGACAACATAAGCTGTTATCAGTCTCAGTCTAGTGCCGTCACTTGCTTTAACGGGTTTCCTTTGCGCAGTGAATTGAACATGGAGTTTGCTGCTCACACAGGAACTCCAGAAGGAACAATTACAGTACCCTGCAGAAAACACGCACACCCACAACACTTAAGGAGCATGTTATTTGCTTCAGGTGACTGCGATACCTTTTTTTTTTTAGCAGAACTCACTGAAAGATTCTCTAAAGATTCACTCCTGAGCAGCTCTATGACCTAGTTTAAAGAAAATGCAACAGGATTGTATTTTTACTCTTTAAATCAAGGGGGTTTTGGCATTTACAAACTTTGCTGAATCGTTTTGGCTGCAGTGCCTTGCCTTATCTGCCCAAGCAATACTCAGCAGTATGGAATTTGCTTCCAGCGCACGCTGAAAGCGCTAGCGCTTTGCAAAACCCATTAGCTCTTCAGTGAAACATCTTTCATTGTATTTTACAAAACCATTTTGAAGCCTTTGCTATACATCTGCACAATGTCCATCAGCACAGTAGAAACGTTCTAAAATGCATGCAAGAAAACTTCTGGAGAGATGCATGGAGCTCTCAAAACATGACCTAAAAAACACTGCCCGGCTGAGCTCTGTCGATTAACACATGACTAGAAGACCTAATGCTTCAAGCCCAAAGGAACAAGCACCGAGAATCAACTGCTAAGGCTGTTAGTCCAGAGAGGTTGAATCATTGAAGGTTTCAAAATCTGCAAAATCAATTAGAAGAGTCAGGTTTTATTCCTAAATATATTCCAACTACCTTAGCAGTATAAGGGAGGTCACTGAGCCTCAGCGCTAACGCTCAGCAGACTTAATTTAAAAAAAAAACACCAAGCGAAGAGATTTAATTACACCTTTCAAATCTGCCTGCACACATACAGCCCATACTTCAACACTCAAACTTAGTTTCATCCCTTCTACTAAAAATATCTTTTATTACAGAGGAGTAAGAGCAAAAAGCTTATTCAGAACAAAAATTATAATTTCAGACAATGCATGGTGTGAAGTGACATGTACCGTCCCATGTTAATGAGTATTTCGGTAGCAGCACGGCTTATGCAGTAATCATGGGGTTCATGGCAGCTGGTTATTTTGACAAGAAAGCTGAAGGAGCTGTGTGAAAATAGCATGGAGAGAAGCGAAGAAACGCCATAGGCCTGACACGTAGGTACTGTTTTACAAAGCATGCCAAGTCTGTCCTTTGTTACTTTTCTTGGTTTTCATACCGAAGGTCCAATTTTGAATGCTATGAATAGATAAAAAAAGAAATTTGCAGCAAAAAGTTTTAAGGAATCCATCTGCAAACATCTTTCTGCAAGCCCCTCTCCCCTTGAAATGGAAATTGTTGAACAGGGAGTGGGCATTTTCTTATTTTTAAGCAAAGCCAAACTTTTTAATATATTGTAGCTAATGGGAAATAAAGAAAAAAGGTTTAATCAGGACAGTTCAGGTGTGGTGTTGGAAACTCCAATTTCACTTTTAATTTCAGAATGTCATGATCGATGCTGTTCCAAAATTTCAGAGAGCGAGCTTCATCACTTCTCTTCAACAGGAAGAAAGGCTAAAGGGTACATAACGCACAGTAAAGCCCAGCAGACGAGGACACCATGGGACCGAATTCCTCTAGATACGTATTTTGAAGTTTAAGCTTTACAAACAGCACCACGCGAGCGCACAAAGTCTGACCGCCAAAAACCAGCCAACCGCGACAGTTCATCATCAGCTTACCACAGCAGTGCATCTTTCTTAAAACGGCCGTGGGTTCTCCACACGACAACCACACGGTGGCAGAAGAATCAATGTCTTGCTCAGAAACCCGCTTGCTCGCAGGAAAATCTGCAGCCCGACGGGTTTGTACGGCACAGTAAATGATTTGCCACTAACTACGGCACAAACCGCGTTAGTTCAGAGTAACTCAGCCCTCGGGGCTGATGAAGGGATGTGTTTTCCCAGAGCGTTCTAGCTACCGCAAACTGAACTGCTACTTTACAGATTGAAAGCTTGCACAATTGGAAACTTCAGTTTAAAATAAAGACATCCAGATTATTTTATATTGAATCATTAATAAAGCTTCAGGACGAAACCCAAACGAACTATCATTGTAAGGCCACGTTCAGCTGAAAAATTTGGAAGGAGACCAATCTGAAAACACAGTACACGTAACAGCATTTACCAGAGACTTTATATACCCAGCCATAATTGCAAAGCACTTTCTTATAGCCTTCAAGCCAGAAAGCGAGAGCACTAGTTAGATTAATAAATAGAGGCTCCTACTACCCGTCTATTTTACCCTTCTCTATTTCGTAACACAGCAAGACCCTCCCAGAACTGACTGTACTTTGCTGCGTACCAGCCAGGAAGAGCTTTTGGCTCCTCGCGGTCACCAGTGAGACCAGAGAGGGCTGAATGAGCCACGGTCGGCGGTCCCTGACGGCTGCTCAAGCACATGCCAGCATCACGCCAGGTCACCGGCACTTGCACCTGCCCAGTGAAAGAAACTCTACTGCCTCTCCTCAGCTTGTGCGCAGTCCTGCCGCAAAGACTGGAGAACAATTCATCTGCTAACCCCAAAGCGACGGCTCCTGAACGAGCCTGAAAGCTTTAGCAGCTCACCGAGCTCCCGGGAAACCAGGCAGAGAACGTGCTGAAGCAAAGCTCCAGCTGATACCTGCTGCAAGACATCTACAATATAGATATCTCATTAATTAGAGCAAATTATTCTGTTTTGGAACCAAAACCAAGCAGCCAGCTAAAGGGATCTTGCAGCCTTTTTATACCTCTCACCAATATAGCTGCTGCTATTCATAACTTCACATAATCACACGTAATGCTTTCACCGCTCCACGGCTGTTTCTTTGCTGCTCCTACTGTTTACTGACAAAACTGAAAATGCCCTCAGCTAGACTGCAGCAGAATAACAGCATGAATGATGACATGAATGATGTAGATCCCACAGGGAATTGTGTTGATGGCTTTTTATCATATTCATAGATATTAGTCAAATCTGCACCAAAATGACAATCATTGGAAGGTTTTTCTGAATGCTTTCTCTCCTCTGCATATTTCAACATGTCTCTCGTGGTACATCTCATTATTTGTAGTACATTAAAGTACAAAACAAGAGAAAAACTTGTGCAAAACATTACTAAATGCTTTTTAAAATCATACCAGATTTAGTTACTGGAATATCCACAGCAGGATACTGATTTCAGCAGGATGAGTGAAAAAATAAGCATAAAATCACAGGATAAATCACTGAAAATAATGTGGGGCACATAATTTTCCTTTCTTTCCCCAAATCACAACTACTTCATAACACGTAGGAGCAAGACACGACAATGGGAATCTGTAGCAAATACTTTTGGGGCAGGTACTTGCATCCTCAGTGTCTGAGTGACAAAATGTTCATATTGGCAAGCGGCACTGGAGCCAGGCTCCGAGACACGCAGTTAAACAGAACGCTAATGGTTTTCTTTCAAGAGAAGTAAAATTTGAAAAAAGGAACATGCAACATCTAAAACATAAATGACTGAAGTAGAAGGAAAACACTTATGTTAAATAGTCTTTCAGCTCTGCTCAGCAGACGCAGCTGTAGTAGAACATACTCAATACCAACCTCCCACTGTATGCGATTAGTTTCTGTTTGATTGGTGACACTTACAAGAAAGACAAGAGTTTGAATTTACAGAAGGTTATCTTTTAAAAAGTTATTTTTGCTGCATTTGCAATGGAAGTTTGAATCATAACTACCCTTATGGAAAATTTCTTCCCTTTATACAAAGAAACGTAAGCCTTCAGCTTCGTTAAACCACGCATCTACTCTGCATGCCGGAGCGAGGCGGCTTTTCATCCCCCCCAACCATGCACACACATTCATAATTTAGCCTGGAAAAGACCTTACAAGGTCGTCTGGCTGGAAGCCCACTCAATGTGGGGTGAACCTCAACGCTGGTCAGAGCTCAGAGCACTCCTCTGTCTGGGCTTGCTCCGTTTCTCACTTGCATCCTTATGACATCCACGTGAATAATTCAGAGGGTCTCAGATTTCTCTAGCCCCAGTATGAAAGTAACAATAGTACATCATTTGTAACTCGTGAAATAGTTTACTACTGGTTGTACATCCCTTTGTAACCTTGAAACTAATATAAAAGTATAAAGTATAGGAACAGAGGAAAACATAGAACTTTCATTTGAAGAAGGTACTTGAAGAAGCATTTAGATATTCAGGTGTATTCTCTAACTGAAAAAGTGAGGAAAAAAGTTATCTTCAGATTCAAATTCCACAAAATCACACGGCTAGAAAGCTGCCACTTAACAGCAGTGACCCAGGCTGCTGGGTTGGTCACAGAGAGCTAGGTTCCTATTCAAATTAGGAGAAAAAAAAATTACTGAGGTTCTTGTTACAAAGTCATTTTAGGCTGTCGTAAACCCATGCTGCCAGTGGAAGAAATGCTCCTCTCCTGTGTGTGGAGCTGCTGGAGTGCCACCTCTGGCTCTTGCGCTGCTGTGGGATAGTTTCGGTCAGGGCACCCATGTGCTGAAGATCAGCACAAGAAGGTCCAAGCAGAGCACAAACTCAGGCCAGATGACAGCGCACGTTTAACCACAGCCTCATTTTCATTTCCCAGGACAATTCAACATTAGGCTGTAAGCGGTTTTCTAAATCTATGCCTTCAAAAAGGAAATAAGGGCTGTACAGTCTCAAGGTTCTCCAAAAGACACTGCTGACACAGCCTTGCAGAGTATACAGAGGCTGGGCTTCCTAGGCAACGATCGCAGTCGATTAATCAGAGAAGCAATGACAGGTACATCAGTTTTGCGCAGTGAAAGGCTTACGTTTGCACAGCCTCTTTCACACTGGACTGTCACCAGTGATTTAACCTCTGTAACTGATGTCCCACTGTCCAGTTTCCTCCAACAGAACCCAGGAAAAGCAAAATTCCTACTGGAGACTAAAAGATTGTCATGTTTGAGCTAATGCTTGGGATATCCCTTGCTGAAAGGCAGCACTACCCAGCTTTACTCTTCCTACCCTGCAGAGAGCGCAGGGTGTTGCTTTTCCAGATCAGCTCTATGTACTTTTGCTTTCATTCACCCCTCCCGAAGCAGGAAAACCCTACCTTATCACCCGCAGGATGGCAAAAACGTGGTTTTGCCCATGCTTCTGAGAGGATCTGAGCTAAACTCAGAACTAAATTTCATGAAGCCCTGTCTGCCAGCACTCCGCTCGGAAGCTGAGAAAACCTGATGTTGCCCTTGAGGCACCCAGCAACAGCTGAAGCACTGCAACCTAAATCCTAGAGAAAACCAGGACCCTTGCTATACGTGACCACATTATTTATACCCGGTTAGATCCAGCTGGACTAGCATCAGAGTACCGATTTTAAATTTATTTACACAAATAAAAGAAAACCAGTCTCCAACTCAAAACTTCATGTAACAGCCTGCTTTACGGAACAGCCCCTTCCTGGCGTCGGTGCCCAGGCTGTTAAACTGCTGTTTAACAGCAGCATGGGACAGCTGCTTCAATCTGCTTTTGATGATGCTTCTGAAAGCGCTACTTCAGCAGTCCTGAAAGCTGCAACCGCAGCCTTCCTGTCGCAGGTAACTTCTGAAACACATTGATGAAATGAAGAGACAACCCATCCTGTAAACTCACAATCAATTACTTTTAACAGGCGAAGAAAGGACAATCAAAGTAATTTTGCCCCAGTTTATTTCCTTATGGCATTCTGACCCTCAGGGATAGATCCACACCTTGGCACCATTTTGGAAAGAAACCATGCAAAGCAGCACTTCCCAGAAATCTTTTGTTATTTCAGTGGAGTCAAACAACTTAAGGCAAAAGGAAAGCTGGGTTTGCCAAGCTTGCGAACGATCAACGCTTAAAGGGACAGAGAGGAGAAATTCAGCAGTTTGATGAACGATTGCTCCCTATGGCCTGCACTGGCAATTGCTGCTCGGGAGCTCGGGGCTCCTTATCGGAGCGTACAGAAACAACTGCTGCACGCTGCACTAGCACAGCTCGTTCGTTTGGGCCAGCTCCTTCTGCCTTCCATCTGCCAGCCCCACTGGAAGTTCCCACCCCCTGCTGCATCACATTCCACACGTCCATCCCCAGACACCAGCCAAAACGGGAGGACCGAGTGCCAGCACTCGGAGAGCTTAGATAAAACCGCTGTGCTCTGCTGGCTTCTGCTCCGAAGGGGGCTGCTGCCTCTCGGAACAGCCGCCGCTGGGCTGCTCCCTTCGGAGCCACCAGGCAGTGCCGGCTCTCCCTGCTCCCTCGTTCGCTCCCAGATTCACAGTGGTTTTTCCCACTGCTTCTGGTGTGCACGACAGCACCCCAAAGGTGGCCCGCATGCTGCCGACCTCAACATGGTGTGAATCCCTCCGGGAGCCTGGCTCCCAGAGCCGGGGCACCTCTGCGGGCAAAGCCAGCTGCCAGGGAAACACCAGGCAGAGGGACGCGAACCAAGGGAGGCTGCTTGACCCGAGCGCTCTCCCCCTCCCTCGTTAAAACAATGTTGTATTTCCTCCTTATGGCAGGAAACCCGTACACTGCAGAACGAAGTGCTCTGCTCGCTGCAGTCCCCTCGTGCTGTCGGGCTGCAAAGAGTCTGGGGAAACCACTCGTGGAAAGCTTTATCGCTGTATTCTGCAGCCATCTCGGAACGTTACCGTTGTTTACTTGCCCCGCTGGCTGCTGCAGAGCGCCACTGATGGACACTAACTTCGTTTGAAAATGAAGAGACACTGCATTTGGCAATTTCCACCCTTTCCGCCCTATTTACGGCAAGGCATAAACCCTAAGTACGACAGGAGATCCAGAGGGGACGAGGCACGGCTGGAACCAGGCTTCCCCACCTCCCTTGCCCACAAGCACCAAGCCAGAATTACCAGGAACCAAAACTCACCGCCTGGGGGATGTAGTGTCGTCTTCAATTATTCCCCCCTGCCCCGAGTCACAGGTTCTGATGATTCTTTAAAGCCTTCTGAATAAAAGGGATCACCTGCTTAGGAGGAGTGGGCTGGGAACACTCACTTGGTCAAGAGCCATCAGCTTTTTTTTTGTAAGCTCGACCTGAGCTGGGTCATGGAGCAGCCAAAGCCCACTGTGCTGTCAGTGCAGGAATTTCCTTTCTCTATGCTCCCAAATCTAGGTTCTGGATCAAAGCAGACAGGACAGTGCTGTCACAAAATCCTTCTGAAATGTGCTAGTAAGATGATGTTAAGTTGCTTGCTATTTAAATAATAATTAAAAAAAAAAAAAATCACTCTTACCAAAAGGAATAGATTAATCTCTGAATTAAACCTTAAAGAAGCACTATCCACATTTCTCATTCTTTTCCCTTTCCTTGCTCCATGTTCACCTGCTGGAATTTGGCAGTTCCACTCCCACTCTCGATCTCAGACCACCCTTTTCAGCTTGATATCTCTGTGACTGCAACGACACTGAATTTTACGACTGTCCTAATGCAGTTTCAATTTACATCCCCCAACGATCCAAAGCCTCTCTCCTTGTACCAGGATCACTGCTAACACCAGCAGAGTTCTCGGAACAGCTTAACGAAAACAGTGCCACAGGGCCTTTAACAGATGTAGAAATTCTTTTTCCTTATATTTTAAGGAAAGGATTTGTTTTCACAGGTTTTGTGAAGGGGAGGAGCATCTCCTGAGTAATCAGGATGTTAACTAGCCATGCAATATGACACGTGTCTTTGGCCAAAGAAGCCTCTAATAGTAAAAAAGGGACAAAACAGAGACACTAACCAGAACGGGTGGTCCCAAATCTTCCTGTGCCCGAGTGCTCTGACAGGGATTTTTATTTTTTGTGGTTGTTTACGTCCAGACTAACTGAGAACAGAGATAATGGAAAACGATTTGTCCAAAATGAATTTGCCTAAGTTCCAGCAGCAGTTGCAGCTGCTCCTTGTCTTGTCTGAGTTGGATGCGGTTCTCTTTGTTATTTGAAAATGCACATATAATACCTTGAAATAGCTTTCAAATCACTACCGCTCCACAAGATCCAGTTCATGAACTCGCTTTGTATCATGACAAAGAACAGAGGTCAAGCCCATCCAGCACATGCACATACAGAACCGCCTCCATTAGACCTTTTAATTATTCATCCACAGCCTGCTGAGGCAACAGGCTTCGCAGGCTAAACGTTTGCATGTGCTGCCTCTCATTTTCACCAGTAAAAGACAGAGCCGGAATTCATTTCAAGAAAGATGTATTGACTCTCCGAGGTATTATTGGATCGTCTGTCTTGCGTCTCAGACTGATGAGCACGCACAGAGCTCTGTACTACCATAACGAGACCATCTGGGTTCTTCAGAGTTCATTGCAAGCTCATTCAGAAATCTTTCAGAGATACGGGGCGGGTGGAGACTATTACAGTGAGATGAATTATTTATTCCAAGAAGCAAATGTCCATTGAAGGTACCACTTCTCCTCCTCTTTCTATGGCTCAAGCCCACAGAAAGCCAACCTCCTCTTCCAGGGCTTTGCAGTCTGTTCCATGCCCTGCTTCAGTTAAGGGCCACATCACCATCACACACCTTTCTAGCTTGGGACAAATGCTTCTGAAGAACGTAGCTGTGGAAATGTCTGCACTGAGGCTCATGTTTATGTGATGCTTCCACCAGTTTGGAGTTCTGTGCAGAAATTAAGCTTTGCCTTAAAAAAAAAAAATCCCTTAAATTGTATTATATGTACAAAAAGACAAGTTCTTCATGTGTGGGCTGCTCTCTTTGAACAGCCTCCCACATAAACCATTGCATATTTGTCCTAAAACCAGACACTTATCTCAAGAAAAATAGATGTGCATTTTCCACCAAAATAGTTTGTATGACTGTGAACAAAATTTTTTTAAAAAATGGTATTATTTGTAACAAAATATACTTCTGGCAGATAAGCATAATCATCCAATATTCCACTCCCAAGCTTGCCAATCCATATCTTGGGTTTAATCAATAGCACCTATAACATTATAGTGTCATTAATAATTCTACTTAAAGCATCAAAAACTAGCTCACATAAACCTGATTTACTGAACTCATTTATACTGCCAAGGCTGCTAGAGGTCCAGGCACAGAATGCGAAGCGAGATGCTCTGGAGGAGGCCATCAATTTTAAAATACTGACAAACCATCCCCAGCCCAGCTCTCGTTATTAATTGGTAACTAACTCACTCGCTCAGCTGTAATCTGTCATGGACAGCTGGTTTTTAAACAGAATACCAGGCACCAGCACAAAACCATAACGGCAATCCCCACTAAGGAGTCGCCTTTTCAAAGCTCCTTCACATCCCACTCTGACAACCCGTCCCTGTAACAGACTCTAAGCTTTTCCTAACCGCTCTGTGGTACACAACCTTGCCGAGGAGAACAGGGAGATCCACGGCTCGCTGCGAACCTCCCTACGCTCTCTCCCGCTTCCTTGGGTGGGAAAGGAAATTGCTGAGTCCTTTGCTTGTGATTTCTCTGGCAGATAGGAGCCAGCAGAGATGGGAAACTGCAAAACCTGGCTTCTCTTCCCCACTGCCTGCAGCGCCGCACAGCAAAAGGTGCTGGTGGGGCGAGCTGCTGAGGCTGCTGCTCCCCAGATCCCCTCAATAAAGCGTGGTGCCTGCAAGGAACAGTCGGGTCAGGCAGGGCAGGTGAGCCAACGCTCCGCTCTGCCCTGGGCTGGCCTGCACAGCATGGACATCCATCCTTTCAAACTCAGAGGCCAGACAATGCTGTCAAGTCCGTTGAAGAATATCAGCAATAGCTACATTTTGGTCAAAGATGCCACGCACCATGATGTGAGATCACTTATTATCTCCAACAAGACCTCCCCGTTGCGATAAAGCATCTCCTCGGGAGGTTTTACAATGACTACTACCAGTCTCTAGATGTGCTTTTAGGACCATGCTGTTGCAAAAGAGATGCTGGATACAGATCTAGGGCTATCATCTGGACATGTCACGGGCTTACGCACACAGCACCAGCAGGCGAGAAATGCATCTTATTTTTTCTCTTCTATCTTTGCGTTTCTTCCCCCATCCCAAGTCTCCTAGAACACTGTGAAGAAAGTATTAGCGAGGTTTTCCAAATGAAAAACAACCCAAACAGAACTACACAAGCCTAAGCCAATGGACTGCAAACTCACTGTATAACGATTATATTTAGCATAAGCAATGCAAAAACTCACGTATTGACCATCAATATGCTCACAAAATAACAAGACATTCTTCACACTATTTTTTTCAGCACAGAAAGTTTTCTCCACTGTCGGTAAGGACCACACACCCAGCACGTTAACTCCTCTACATTTTGTAATTAGGCTGTCAATTAATGCCATTTAAAAAGCCAAGATCGTAAGAAAAAATGTACAAGATCACCCCCAGAGAAACAGTTACACTATTTGACAGGTTTTTAATTCCACCCTTTTCTTCTTTTCCAGCAGAACATGAAGAAGTACAAGTTCATACTAATAAAAAGGAAGAATCAGACTGTTGTTTGTACAAGTATGAGAAGAATTTGAAATGCAGACTGGATTGGATAACTCTAGATAATCTGGAAGCATTCGGCACCTCATGAGTTCCTAACAGCGCTGAAGAGGGATTTCAAAGGAAGGTATTTAAACAATAGTGGCCTGAACAGTTGAATGATCCCAGCCAGTTCTTCCCACAACTATGTCTCTCTTCATAGAAAGAGGGGACATAAATTAAACAAACAATCAGAAGGTAACAACAGTGCTACCAGATTAAAACTTTTCTTTAAAAAAACGCTGGCAACTTTCGGAGATGGGTATTCTCCACATATGCTCAGGCTTAATTCCAGTTATCTGTGTTCTGACCATCTGAGCCATTTGACCAAATCTAGGGAAAAACCAGCTTAAAACAACTCACTGAAAAAAGATGCATAATTAAAATTTTATTTTCCACCTGCACAAATTACAAAGAGGGAAAATGGTACTACTAGTAGCAGTAGCAAATAATCAGAACTATCTGCACGGGGTTTTCCCGTACTGTTAGATAAGTTTTCCCCTTCTCTCCAGCCAGAAACAGAGAGAGGGATCCTGTCCCTATGCTGGAGCAGATACTTATGTGTCACTGCAAAAGCATTGTTCTTAATTAAAATAGTTGGCAGTTAAAACCATCCTGCAAAGAAAGATGTCAGACTCATAGCCCTTCACATAATAGATGTATTAAAAAGGACACTTTTTGCCACAGTATCTTGGTTTTTCTGATTATTTCTGACACTTTAGATGAGAAGAGTAAGTTTCATGCTCTTTTTAAAAGAAGACTTCTATGATTTTTATTTTTAAAATGCTTCTTCTGTCACTTACTTTAAAGCCTGTAGAATGATGAAGAATTAACTGGAAGGAAAACTTCATGAGTCCCACTGAAGCAGTTTATTCTGGAACACCATTTATAGAAATACCATTTTGTCATTTTTACCCTGAACAGAAACTGTATGTGATATTTCCACCCTTATACAACTGAACTCATTATACTGTTTCCATAACAACAAATAGCAGTACATGAAATTAGATCCCAATAAGATTCTGAGAAAATTAAGTTACAGCCTCCTAATGAGTGTCTTAGAGACTCACCGAATGAGAAACCAAATCCTCCAAGCTGGTGATAGTGGTACAAGAGGTTACTACCACATGAAGGGAATAGAGGAAAAACTGCCTTGGCCCATATCCGCTAGGTAAGAACCATCTGTTTGACACATTTAACAGTGTTTTACCTGAGAGTTGCCCAACTAGCAGATACTTCAGGAAAAAAAGAGTAACCGCTCCATGGGGCAGACTGTCAGCCAATAGCTTGTCAGTTAGAAAACGTCTTCGTGACTCTTCAGGACTCCTATAGCCCTCCCTTTCTGTTCCAGATAATACCCACAACTGAAGTCTTTAAACTTTTACAATGACCTGCTTTGATACTGCTTTGATTTTGTAAATCAAAAGTACTGAAATGAGCCCATGACTGACCTCCTCCCCATAAAAAGCATCGTTCCGAAGAACTGGGACAAAACACGTAGAACTTTTCAAACAGCAAGCAACCTCCTGCATGACATACTTAGCTTCAGGCCACTAGTGTGTGAGGAAAAGGTCGAAACTGGACTGGGCTGCTTGTTTCAGACACCTAGACACCAAATATTCAACATCTGAAGGATGTAAGCTGGTTACATAGAGAAAAAACTGGCTCAAGCTCAACAGTAAGATTTTTGAGGGCATACTCCTTCCAAAAGATTTTCATGTGTCATTCATAATGCTCTTCCACGCAGCCATGACACAGTCAGAATGCAGCAGAGGGGTAAACGGATGTCCTGGGGAGAGACCAGCCCTCGCAGTGCCTGCCTGCAGGGGACACAAAACCAGCCAAATCCCAGGACTGAAACCCAGGCATCCTGCCATAACGCCGCGGCCTGAGGACCTAACAAAAGCAGAAATATATAAATAAATAAAAGTGATGGAAATAAAGGACACTGTCAAGGCCAGAAAGTCTAAAATTAGCCCCAGTGGCCATGTTTCGGGTTGCACTGCGCAGGCACAGGCTCTCCTGCTGGTCAGGTTACACGGCACAGCAGCTGAACTCTCCTCGTTCCAGAGACAGAACAGCACTTTAAGCACCTGCTTTCCTCTCTGATTTGAGTGAACAAGACAGCACACTGCCCATGCTTCTAGCACAACCCTACTCCCGCTCCAAACGGGATGGTGCGGAGTTGCCCTCAAGGGACGCCTTATTCCAGCACAGGCCAGGCGTCTGTCTGCGGGAGAGGGAGCTGTCGTAGCGATAGAGTCTGCATCCACGCCCTGCTGAAAAAGGGCTCTTCAAAGCATGACAAGCCATCAGTTTAGGAACACAAACCTGATTCTGAATGTGCACCTTACATCTTTAAAGTCTGTTCTGTAACAGTTTCTGTAAAGACCTCAATTCCACTGTGGAGTTCCCATCCCCTGTCAATTTGGTATGTGGACCAGTCAGGCTGGGTAGGACGGGAGGGATGCAGAGAGCTCCCAGCCCACGCACACGGCCAGGTCAGCACGGCTTCGCTACGAGAGGTTGTAGACACAAACAAATCGCTAAGAAGTAAAATATGAACTTAGATTATCCATTCCTCAATACTCCAAAATCAAAGAGGATTATGAAAGTTCATGTTTGCTTTAGGTCAAGAGCATGCACACGGCAATCAGACATAGCAGGTAACACTGCAGTAGAAAAAAAAATGGTAAAATAATCCATACATCTGAAAAATAGTTTATATCACCTTTCAACCATCACCATAGTTAGTGGTGAAGAGAACAACTTTAGAACAAAAAAAGATCAAATGTCTGCAAGACAACACATCTGCGAGGCAGACAAAGCACTTGACGACATTTTTTAGATAATCTCATTAATTTCACATCAAATTATTCCTCCAGTCTAGTGAATACAACAGGAGAAAGAGTAGCTGTTACTCGGTAGAGAAGCACATATGCATGTCATCGCCTCAGTGTTTCTTCAGGAATATAAACTTCCACCACAAAAAAAGAGTTTCTACTCCTTGTCAAATAGATAACCCTCTCCAACTGATCAGATCTGGACCCCAAAGGCCTCTTCAGACAGAAAGAAAAAACAATAGATTGTTGTTAAAAAAAATTTCCAACCTCCCAACATATTCCGTCTCCCCTGCCCTCAGCCCAGCAGTGACTTCATGATGATTTCAAATACTTTCTAGCCTACAGACCACGGTAACTGATATAAAGAGCAGGCACAGCCTTGGGTAAAATGCTGGCAACTTGAAGACAGTCAAGACCTGTAACTATCAGCACTGCTGCAATTCCTCCTGCAGGATTTCAAAAAAATAGGCCACTGACGTACTAAACAAAAAAATGCAAATAGCTGGATAAGCTCTCAAGATCTTAAAACAACTACAGATAATTAAAAGCTGGACTTTTGATTTTTGTATGGAGTTTTCAAACGTAAAAAGAAACGGTGTCACTATTAATTAAAGTCGCTTTAGTCCTTTGGAACCTCTGAGAAAAAGCAGTACCTGAACTAAGACAACCCACACCACCCTCCCCAAAGTAAAAGAACAAAAATGCCAAAGCACATTAAGTTTTAAGGTTCCACTTCCCCCCCCCCCCCCCCTTACAAAATTACCATTGGTACTCTCACACTGTGCAACTAGAACCAAATCTCTACAGGTTAGTAACTTGACACTCTGCTCATAACAACCTTCACCTCAGAAAAGATTCCACAATTTCCACTTGCCTGAAGCATCCATAATTTCACTGAGAAGAGAAACAAACTTCATTAATAAACTGCATATCGTACTGCACATGGCAGCAACTTGCTCTACCTCTCCCCGGTAAGACCCAGAAACTGCTGGTGAGAAAGACAAATGTTCAATTTTTAAAGTTTTATTGAATATAGAAAACATTAATACTTAAACTTTAACCTGCTTTTTCCCAAGTACAATAAAGACACACAGTGCTGCTGCTGCCTTTACACATTTTTGGACTTAATTTTGTGCCATCAATATTTATGTCATTTGCCAAGAATCATCTTTCTGGTAGTTTCCTGGGCTGCTACGCTAAAGATGATTAAGTCTAGCAAGGAAGCTGTAGAATAGATAGTTTTAATACTGCATTCATCTTGAAAGCTACGCATCAGCAAGGTAGAAAATATTAAATGCCAATAGAAAAGGTACTGCTAGATAATAAATTTTACGAGAAGAAATTAAAGCCCTATGCAGGAGAGCATTAACAGGCAATGAATTACTTACAAGACTTTTAACAGCAATCCAAACACCAATAGGTAAAATTAATTCAAGTCCAGGGAGAACGGTGATGTAGAACATTGCAACTGCATAAATTTTATCAGTAGGAAGAGCAAGAATAGAATGTAAAGACAAACTGATGTTGGTTTGGTGAGGTTACAACATAAGCAAAAAAACCCCATGCTTCTGGAGAATTTAACCCAAAATACATGCATGTAAGTAGCTACACTTAGATACAGTTTCCAATAATTTGAATTAATCTGGAGTTAAAAATAAGATTTTCAATTGCTGCTCTGGAGCAACAACATAAAAACCAGGTAGATTGGTTTTGAAAACTTTAGAAGGAACTTTATTCATCTTCAATTAAAATTTTGATCATGGGTTCAAGTGAATCTCAAATCAATTCTCATTTCTCCCAGTGCTTATTTAAAAATTAAAAATCATCGAACAACAGGGCACAGAAGTTTCCTCCAAAAGCTGCCTGTAGTAAAACAGACTTGAAAAGAATTTAGCTGTGAATACAAATGCTGAATATGTAATTTAACACAAGTAACATTGCTTCCTAAGATAAATAATTCACTCTTTCCTGGACCGTCTCCTCAAAATGCATTTGCAACTAACAACAGAAACTACCAGCTTCTCAGAACCCCCTTAACGAGCCCTTCAAGAGAGGAAATCCAGTGCCTAGAGGACCCCTAATCAGCAGGAAGACAGGAATTCCTACAGGCGTGGAACAGAAGGCACCCTCATCCTTCTGGCATCTCTTTTTTGTGCTCCTGGTGCGCTACGTACGAGTGAACGCAGCAAGAAGGTGACTTTACCGTGTTCCTCCTCCCCGCCCTCAGGCTCGGACTCCCCAAAAACGGCTGAGGTTATTAAGTGCTCCTGAAAGCCAGAGCCCTGGGCACTCAAAAGCACCTCCTGAAAACCAAACGACGTCCAGGGCCTCATCCGATGCCTTTTGGAAGCACTGGGAACCTTCTTACGACTTCACCCCCCTTTGGATAATGCTTTACAGGAAACACAAAGAGTTGTAGGTGAAACTGCTCCGTAACAGACGTGCTGATCCCACCTGCTAAGCAGCCCAGGCAAAAACTGCCGCAGCAGGTTACAGCCGGAGCGTAACTAACTCGGAAATAACTTCCACACGGTCTGTACAATAAAAACCTGTGGCTCTGTGTGCCATTTACAGACGTGCCAATATTCTACCTGTGACCAAACGCTATGTTAATATCAGCCGCGTTGGCTGGGATTTCCCGGGAACGAGTTTTAAAAGCGGTTGCTGCTTGGGTTTACTGGAGCGCGCTCAAACTTCCCGCAGGAAATCTGCGCAGAAATTGCTCCCCAACAGCCAGAGCGTACGGCCCTGCTACGCTCTTCGATCATTATTTCGCTCTGGGAACTAGTAATAATCTCCCCACGTGTAGTAGTCCATCAAAGACTTTGCTATCCTTGTTTCAGGACCTCTCTGCACATGCAACAACCAGTCAGGGTGAGAACGCCATGCACAGAAAAAAAAACCTACCGTGAACTGACTTATTTAACAACGCTTTTTAATTACTCGTGGCTTTGTTGCTCCATCCCTTGCTTAACCTCATTTCACACCTGCTCCTCGCACACTACAACGGAGCCTGTCTTGGATCGCCCGATCAGCCCCGCGCGGGGGCCAAAGCCTGGTGTGCTGATGCACCTCGACAGCCCCGCTCTGGCTGACAAATACCAGCAGGCTATTTTGCTGCGTTCCCTGCCCAGATACGCGGCAGAGGACTAAGGAAAACATAGGGGAAGGTCTTTCCCCGATCGCTTAATCTTCTGTAGAAAGATTATTAACAACATTAATCACGTTTAAAATACGTAAGGACTTCCAGAAGCTAGAGAAAAGCCAAACCTCACATCCCCCATGAAACAAACTTTCACTCACCAGGAAAACTGGGTGAAGCTTGAAGAATTTAAGGTCAGACAAAATCTAAAGGTGCAAATGAAAGTCCTGTGGATTTGCAAATGTGAGTAAGCAGCTACAGCCCATCAATCATCTTCCCTAAACCGTGCTACCTCAACTATGATTTCGCAAAGTAGGACCGTACAACTTAATTCAAATTACATTTAACTGGAGTGAAGGAAGCAATTCACACCTCATAGCTATTGTTTCAGGCTCTCTTGTAAACTCAGGAAATAATTTCAACACTTCTAAAGCTCGTTTCATGTTTGGAATGTTTTCTTTGCAGCGGTTTGAAAGGCCTTAAAAACGTACAGTACACATCAGCATGAACTGTCCTCGACCCACTCATTCAGGGAGCCTGCATGTTTGACCTCTATACTACACAAGTCACGAGTATATTTCTGCAGGCTTCTGCATAATGCCGTTTTTCACTCAAGAACCTCAAATTCCTGAGCGTTTGAAGGAAAAACGCCTCCTATGTTACTTCTGTGTAGATCAAAAGATGAAACAAAACCAACCCCAACGACATTAATTCTCCATCACCTACTTGTTTTCCCCCCCTTCAGTTTCTGGAATGCTGCTCTAACTTCTAGTATTGCTAACCACAGAACTGAATTTCACTTCATGTTTCTAGTTCTACCATGAGGTTTTCTAGTCATCGTATGACCCATACTCTTCGCTTCTTGGTCTTTCCCAACCCGTTATTTGCCACCATAGCACAGCACGTGGCAGAGAACAAACTGATTTCCAGAAGTACAATCAAGTATAACTTAAATTATACGAAGAAACATTTGGAATTTTTGGCGTGAAATTGTATCTTATTACGATGGCAATTTAAATCATGCATAGGAAGTCCACATTTTACATTCCCAGAAATTCAGGACATTTTTCAGCAGTCAGCTCTATTAGACTAATGTAATAACACTGCCAGCCACCATGCATAAGTCATAAGTGATATGATTGGATTTGTCTGCTCAATGCATTTTCAATTTGAATAACAGTCATATTATTCAATTGAAAATATCTTTTTTTGTCTAAATACTGTTATATTTAGTTGAAGCTGGGACAGCCGCATCAAACACTAAGGAGAAGCGTAACAGGCTATAGCTACGGTCCTGGTATACAGCCAAATGCCTGCATTTTGTGAGGTGCTCTACCTGACCATTGCACTAAGAAGAAAAAGTCTCAGCCCCTTTTACCACTGTTGTCATGGATAGTACAGTCATCAGAAAAATTTCAAATTGGCAAAATTAGTCTAATTTTTTCCAAAGGTTTAGCTGCCAGCTTTTTACGAAAGAGAGCTTTGTAGTGGTCCAAAAAGGATGGCAAGTACAACGTACATTCTTGTCTACATGGACAACCAGGCTGGAACGGCTGTTCCGCAGCAGCCTCCCCCAGCAGATGCTCTTATTTCAGAAAAAGTGCCTTTTTTTTTTTTTTTTTTTAAACACATTGAGAGTGAGCAGAAGCCAAGGCACCCCGAGGCTTTGGCCGTGTGGAGTAATACAACCCTCAAAGAGTCAACGTGAAAGAGTTGCTGTTCTTCACTAGGGTATTTCACAGGGTTCCAACCCCCCCTCTGCTCTCCTTTCAGCCAGCGGACAACTCCTCCGTGATTTAGAGCGACTGATCAGGCTGGGCAATGCTGTCGGGAAGAGAGCGCACCAGGACTTGAACGGCCCCGGAGATCCTTCCAGCGTGGTTTTGGACAGACCATACAGCACCGCCGCAGTGATGGAGTTCACCCGGTACAGAGGGAATCTGTGTGACGGGGGCCAATCTTGAGGTATTAGGACACTACATAGGAAGGCCCAAAAGATTTCTACTTTAAATGAGAACAAAATTCCATTAAGGACAATAAAAATAATACTGTGTGTTGAAAGAGAATTTAAGTGGCCATACTAAACAAGACAAAAATAGGTAAAAAAAGATAACTTTAAAAAAAGGTATAGAATTAGATTGCTTTTTGTTCTGCAATCTAAAAAACCAGCACACTGACATTTCAGTTCACTTTATTCAACGTTTATATTGCCATTTTGACTCTTTACTTCTTTTCCTCCCCTCTTTGCCACTGAAGTAGACTGAAAAAAGAGAATAAAGAGGAAAGAATTTAACTTCTTTTAAATCTTTTTCAAAATATTTAAGTTCATTTTTTTCCCCAAACCATCCTGTACATTTAAAAGGCAGAAGGGCTCTTTTGCTTTTATATAATCAGTTCCAGAGACATTTAATTTCTTTTTCTCCAGCTAGCGAAACCACGGATGGACATTTTGAATCCAAGAG
Source organism: Bucorvus abyssinicus (assembly GCA_009769605.1). Classification (NCBI taxonomy): domain Eukaryota; kingdom Metazoa; phylum Chordata; class Aves; order Bucerotiformes; family Bucorvidae; genus Bucorvus; species Bucorvus abyssinicus. The sequence continues at coordinate 1,987,652 of CM020045.1, forward strand.
TACCCAAGGGAGAAAAAGAACATAAAGGCCTGTCTGTATTTAAATAACTTTCTCATTTCTCAAAACTGCAAACAACAATCAAGCTGGAATCCCTTTATTTTTACATTACATCCAAGTAACATCCAGAAGCTGAAGCAGCCACCAGAGGGCTCCCAGATTTTTTCCACTTGAATTAAAAAAAAAAAACCTGAGGTTAACAAAAAATTAAATTATAAGTTTTGCCTTAGAAGTGTAAAAAGCAGAATTGAAAGAAGGAAAAATAACAGACCATTACAATCATCTTAAGACACTTGGAAACTGCAAAGTTCGTTTGAGGAAAGATAAAAATCCCCAGATTTTGAAGGCTGCTTTAATGGGTCAGAAACTAAGTATGTGCAACCTGTAGGCATTTCAGCAAAATAAAGTCCAATTACTAATTATGTCACCTCTGTCTCTCTAGGAAATGCCTAAAAATTACTTTTAAGTCTGGGGAAAAAACCCAAACAACAAAAACTCAGCAAGAAACCCCAATAGTACAAAGGCAAACTTCACAGAGGGGCCAGCAAGGGTCTAAACGTTATCTTCTGAGGAGCAGCCGCCCTGCTGCAGAGGGAACCCTGCCTTTCCCCGGAAAGCGCCAAAACCAGAAGTAAAGCCCAAACCAGCACAAGTCTGAGCAAAGCAGTGAAATCACACGGGCACGCTCGGAAGTGGCATTAGATACGATGAATTGTATTCCAGCTCCGGAACCGAAGGGAGCTCTTTGGCGACTGAAGATGGAAATCCACGTCAAAGCGTGGGGATGATGATGGCTGGAACACAACGTTAAAACAGCTCCTGCACAGCTTAAAACAATTGTTAATGAAACCATAGTAAAACTGGGAGAAGGAGAGTGAATTACTCATAGAGGCATTTTTAACTGAGTTTGCATTCCCAGCTCTGCATGAAAAAGTACTTTACCCAAACAAAGGCAGAACGGAAACAGTTTGTAAAGTGGAGAAGCCATTTTCTAAAGTTTAGATGCAGGAATTCACAGAAATAGCGCAAAATAAAATACATATTTTATTAAACTACTTGCAAGATACAGAGGCAACTTCTACCTGAAGCAGCTTCTATCAAGAAGCAGCTCAAAGCATTCCTGCACGTAAGAACCAAGATATTGAGAGTGATGCAGTGCAGTGATGTTAGTTTAGTGGTCCCCTGTCTGCAAAGCGTGTGGAAAAAAAATGATTGAAAAATATTCTAGCATCTGTATGTTTATGTCCCCATAATGTTGGCAATCAAAATGGAAAAAAACAAGTCATGAATGAACTTACAAGGTCTAGCCTCAAACTACACAGATATCATTATAAATCAACTCTGTAAAGGCAATGCCAGACAGCAAAATACCCTGATGGTGTTACCAGGCGCTGCAGAGCAGCAGAGTAATTCCAGATAGAAAAGGGTGTACAGGATTTTTTTAAAAGTAAATACAGTTGCAAGCATCTTATGCCTTCAAGTTTTGGCATCTCTAACGAAGCTGTCAGAAGTGGCACTGACGTTTGATGCAGGGAATTGTTTACTACCAAGCAGAAACTACAAAAAAATAAAATATTCCAAGGAGGACAGGCAGGTAAACAGCGGGTCAAAACGCAGGACCACTATCAGAGCAGAACTGCCTGGCGCACGTGAGGCACCATCCGCATCCAGCTGGACGCCAGCTTCAGCGGGAGGACACGCCGGGATGGAGACAGTTATCAGTGCTGGAAGCCTTGGGACACTGGCAGCAGCTCAGCACCACCTGGAAGAAGCAGAAGGGCCCTGCACAACTCTTCTAGAACAGAAGAGAGCCATAATACACCCACATAACAACAGACGACGACATTGACGGCTAGTAGCTCTAAAATAAATACAGAGCCAAAGAGCATTTACTAAAGACTTCACCAAATCTAGTCAAGGTCACACACTCTCGTCATGATATTTAACAAAAAAAGAGTTGCATAACATTAATTCCTTGGTAACTTCAACCTCGTGTCTCAGCTGATACGCCCAGTTTCCTCCCAACGTCCCCAGCACGGTTCTCTGCTGGCGTGGGACTTGCGGCCCACAGCTTCGGCCACACTGGTCTCATTTCAGCAGAGCGAGAGCAAGGGTCAAAATAGGTCATGCACTGGAAAAGTAGTCACAGCAACTGCTTTTTTTTAACTCCGCTTTTCCATAAACAGCAGAGAAATCTGGCTTAAAGCCAAACACTTATTTATAGACACTTATTTTTAGGTATTTATTTTAGTCGCTGGAGAACAATTGCAGCTAAATGTCCTTACTACTATCTGGAAATCTATTTTCTGAAATAGCCTCTGTCAGTGTAAGTTTTTTGTTGCTCTAACTGTGTATTTTGCCCTTTACGTGCCTGCTGCGTGTATTAGCCACGTGATTTTCCTCAGCGAAAGATGCAATCCTGGGGTCTCCCCTCAGGTTTTACGTACAAAACCAGACCACACCAGTGGTTCTGCGTACGGCTTTTCTCAAGTAACTACCAGAACAAGAACCACGTCTCGGGATGATGTACGGCGACGCGAGCGAGCCGGCCGCTGCCAGTAGAACCGAGTTCCCTAGGAACCCTCTGCACAGTAACCCTGAGCTAGACCTTCAGCTCAGAGCCGTTCACTGCCACCGCGGCGTGAGAAAGGCTGCGCCTTCAACACCACCTTTGTGGCTTACGTGGGGCAAACCGGCGTGAAACCGGGACTGTGCACCCTCTCTTCACAGGGCAGAGCTCTTCTCCTGAATTCACACTTAAAATTCCACGTTTCTGTCAGGCGTTCCTCTCTCTCCATAAAGCAGCACCCTTTCCTCTCTACATTTTCCTGCATCTCCCCCCTTGCCCTCTTCCCTCTGACTGACTTGTCCCGTGCTCAGGACACGGCCTGAGCCGGCCTCAGTCCCCACACGTTGGCCAGCTGTCCACGGACACACGTTCAGGCCAGCCTCTGCAAGGCAGGACGTTTTTGTTCCCCCCGTTCTGCAGGCTGATAACCCAGCTGGAGATTAGATAGTTGCGTCACACGACCGCAAGCGCTCGTCCTTGTCCACGCTGTGACTCCGGGGTAACGCGCTTCAGCCAGCTCCTACGTTTCAGCTCAAGAAGAGGTCTGCAGGAGCTCCTGCGCTGCTTGAAGGGCTCAGAGGGACACGGCCTGAAGAGGCACACAACCGCACAAACCAACTTCACGCTCCCAACTCCTCACATAGCCTTCCTCACTCTTTTTCCTCCACAGGAGAGAGGGACAAACGCAATGACAAAAACCCCAGAGAAGCAGTCAGCGATGAGCAGTTAGAGTCAGAGTATGCAGATGCCAGACAGCGATCCCAGCTTTCCCGGGTTTGGAGTGCTGCTGCTGCTGCAGCAGGTGAGAAGCGACCTCTTCCCTTGCTGCTCAGGTTTTTGCTCAACACCTGATAGTACGTTCTGTTGAAAAGGTGACCTAACTCCTCACCTTGTGATCCCCTGCTTTTGCAATACTTCAGACAACACAGCGACACCGGTGTCTTTAGAAGCACTGGGCAGACAGAATGCAATGCTTGCCTTATTGTACCTTTGTTTTTCCCCATAATGGCTTTTCCATTATTAATGATAACTTAGAATGTTCCAAAATGTTCTAAGGTGGTTACTGGACCCATATTCCACCAAGGCCATTAACTGTTTCTCTGATCATACCAAAATGCATCTCAATTCCCCATCCACCTCCCTGCTACGATTGCTTCATCAATATTCATAAGATCTGAGAGCTTGATATTGATTACTGCATCTAATGGACTTATTATGCAAAGTCATCATGACCTCTGAAGCAATTCTACTTTGGCGACTTCTCTAGATCCTCACTCCAAATGTTTTGAGATGCTGGTACCAAACACAGGAGCAAGCAGGGCGGGGCAAAACCCACTACGGCACCTTTAACTGGCGACAACCTGATAGGGTGGACTTTTTCCACACCAGTATGAGATGTCACACAACACTAAAAGCTCTGTCACATTATCCCCAACCTAAGAGAAGCCTTTGTCATCTACACAGCAGAACAAAGTAGTTAATATTAACTGATCATTATTAACATTCATTACGGAAAATCAATCTGATCGTGCTAGAACCTCCTGCTGCAGTCAGCGGGGTTATTCCGATATTTACATAATATTGAGTTCCTGCTAACCAAAATAATGGCAGTTATATAACACTTTCAATGTCATGCTGATTCTGCAAACAAAATCTTTTCCGTTTATCAGCACCAAGGTACAAAATAAATGCATTTTGCAAACAATTTCTAACAGCAAATCTTTTACTGCTTCCCATGCCCAATATTAATAGTGGCTAGTAGTCTTTGGAAAGAGAAGAACAAAACATTAGAAAATGACTTCACACTGTAATTGTATTCTCAAAATATTTTTCTGGAAGAATGATATTCAATAAGAACTCACTAAAAAACAAAACACAAAACAACAACTCTCCTTTTCTTGTGTTAAGAAGTTAGAGAAACTCTAGAGTAGAAATTAGGAGTAACGTGTTAAACTGAAGACGTAACCCATGAGAATAAATGACCTAAAAGGAAGGCAAGTACATTATCACTTGGCAGCTTAAAAAAAAACAAAACCAAACTCAGGAACTATCATCTGGATTCAAAAATAATTTAGTAAAATCTCATTGGTGTATCTCCAGCTGTTCCATTATAGTTAACCATGAAATTATTATTGGAATGTTTTCTGCCAGCTACATCTGATTAAATCAAGACGGAAAAAAATTAGCACATACTTCTCTAGGGTCATGTCCATCTCCCTCCCTTCAAATAATGAATGTTCTGTGGATCAATTACTATAGGTGTCAAAGTTACAATGATTATCAGGCTGCTTCTCTTCTGCACTCTGGAATTGCTTTTTAACAGAGAAATGTTAAGTTTCACTCAAATTTTGATTTAACGTTGAAAAATAATTTGAAAGATTCCCAAAATAATCTAAATATAAATAATACATATATATTACACACATGTATTTATGTACAAGATCAGCACATTATTCTGCTCTTTAATGTGAACGCATGGTTAAAGACTTTTAGAATGTAACTGCACACTGGTTTTGGACTTGCTCACTATGAGGATACTAAAGCAGAACAGCTTTGGATTACACCGCTTTTAGTCATCTTTACTGAAAATTAAACCAACCCAAATATAAGCTTTATGTGTTTCAAATAATTGAGATACGTTTCCCCTAGGCACATAGGTAACTGAAAATTGGAGTAGCTGGAAAAGATGAAACATTTGAAATCAATTCAAATAATAAGACTGAAAAAATTTCTCAGCCATAGTCAGAAAGTAGAAGCAATAGATGACTACCTGAGCACCTCAGCACGCACATCTACAGCTAATCTCCTCGGTCTAAACCACGGCTCGTAGAGCAGTATCTGCTTTGGAAGGAAGAGACAGAACTTCAGCATCTTTTATTCAGGCATAACTTTTGCTACATCTGAGACTCTTCCCAAGGGAAAGTGGAGCAAGATCAGAGCCAAGTTCAGCCTATTTTATGCAGAACTATAACTAGCTGCTTCAGCTGATACAAACCAGAACTTCGTTTGCCATAAAGCCTGTATGATCTTCATTCCTGACATCGAAAGCACATCAAGCTTACGCTGCAGGGTACCCTTAAAACACGGCTCCAGAGAAGTGACTGCCCAATTTGGGCACAGTGTAAAAGGGTACTTCACACCTGAGCATGGCTTAAAAGCCCAAAATTTTCTCTTTATTCAGACTTTTCCATTTTGGGGGCAATAAGATCTAAAAGGACAATATCTTTCCTCCAACAGGGAATCAGTATTAAAAATTCAAAGCACATACTCTCACTCTTTCACAGCTGAAATATCTGCTGATTAGCAACTCTGTCAGCAAAAACCTAACAGTGCAGTAATTTCGAAGGTAGAACTAATTAGGAAGGAAGCATATGGGAAGCTGCAATGCTAAACACTACAAAAAACAGTAGCTAGATGAAGTCGCCTGACTTGATTTTGTGCTGCCAGAAGGCTATCAGCCTCTGTGTGATCATCAACAGCAGCAGAATGAAACCAAGCCACACAGACACCCCACGTCTGGTACTAACAGCAGTCAGAAGACATTAGAGTTGCTCCATTTTCCCCAGCTACGACACACACTGCGGTGATAGTTCTATTTAACAATCACTGATAAACGTGCAAGTCACTTTTTATTTCCTCCCGCTGGGAAGCCACGTATCAGATGTAAATGACCAAGGCGACTGATGACAGATCGAAGCCCTGTTTCACTGAACCAGAACAGCCTGCAACATGAGTTCTGCTTAGTTCAGTCCCTTGCAGAGGTGCTGAACACCTGTAAGATCAAGTTCCACAGGTTCAGGTCTAAAATCCTGCCTGCGAAAGCATCGTGGCAACGAACCGCCAAGGTCAAACCAGAGCTCTGAGAGACACTATTGGTCCTCTCAGTAAAGGAGTTGTTCATAAGATAAAGTAAAATCTAATCAAAATGAGTCACATAAATCTAGGGGAGGTTGGATTGTGCACTCCGCAGAACTGAGACACCAGCGCAATGAATTTGATTGAAAGAAATTAATTTTGCATGGACGCTTTGCAGCACACGTTCAACCAACTGCTCAAATGTCTGTTGTGGTAATCCTATTAATCCCGATCCGTATGGGTACCACAGACCCTTCCTCCTATTTCAAAGACTTTAGTTTTCTCCATGAAATGGACAGGTCAAAGCCCTCACAACAGACCTGCTTCCTAAAGCTATCCATCATCTTCTGCTAGGAATCACAAGTACAGGTCAGATTATTTTGATCTTATGGGATAGGAGAATGTAGAGAGTTTGTGAGGCCTTCGAGATGGGGGTGGTGGACCATTCAGCATCAAAGGCTGGACTTTTACTGAGAAATGTGTTCTCCATTCAGTGAAGTATACCAAACTTTCAGACCACTAAGTCCCTCAGATCCCAAGAGGGCTCAACAGGGGCACGAACTTAGCTCCAGGGCACGCAGGAGGGCAGACTGTCTAACCACCAGATCCAGCCCCGAGAGCAGTGATGAATCAACATCTACACAAGGGCACGGAAGGGGACTGTCACAAGCAGCAGTTGCATTTAAACTACATTTCAACAGACTTGTGGGCAAAGTAATGAGCATTTTTGCAACAGCTCCTCTAATGGAAAAACAGTCAGTCTAGAAAAACAGCAGGTGAAAGAAATGGAGATGCCCATGACAGAGAAAAGTGCTCCCACAAACCCTGGAATTACCAAAGTCTGCTTTCCTACCAGTTTGAGATGAACACTAAGGACTTGTGAACCCTCCACAGAGGTCCTCTCTTCTTCACCAAGCCATAATTTGTTTTTCACTGAGCTTGCAGGAGCATCATTATCTTTGACAATTGTCCCACTCCATCACATTTGAAATAAGCCAAAAGGTTCTCAGGACTTCCCATAGAATGTTTCTTTTTTACTCCATCCCCCAAGATTCAACATTATCATCACAGTCGTTTTGATTAGTATGTACCTGAGCATAAAGTGTTTCAGATCTCCTTTGCTGTATTTAGAAAATAAAATAAAAAAAATTCCTAAAAAAAAAAATAATCAGGAAGTTTCTGCTGTTTCTGTTCTACAGTTATTTCACCAAAATGAAAAGAGGAGCGGAAACACTATTGACAAGAGATTCAGTTTTAAAAAGCCCCATGCTCTTAAGGAGGTTTAAGATTACCAATTTATTTTAATTGACAAAGACTCTCAGAAAACTTTTTTCAGACTCTTCTCTGCAAGATATATATTTGTCACAAAACTCACAGAAAAAAAATTTCTTCACCAGTTCTGGTTTCTTGCATTTCAGTGACCAATAATAATAGCCCAGAAAAAGAACACACAGGACCCAAATGTTTCGTCCAGACGCACCTGCAGATGTCCCTTTGCTCCTATCAGAAAGAGTTACTGTCTCTCCTGAACTTCAGCTTTGGAGGATGGCGATTTGAAAGAAATACACTTCACTCCATCAACCAGGTCTGATTTTCTCAGCATTTCTATCCCCTTCTTACGTTATTCCACAAGGAAGAGCATTCTGCACGGAAATAACTGAAGACAAGCAAGTATTGTTTATGAAATCTAGGGCAAGCCTAACAAGACCACGCATTTCTGAAAGTGAAATGAAACCAGGGGTACGAACGAGAAAGCCAGCTTGGGCTGACCGTGGAAAGCATCGGCATTTGCTCTTACACGTGCCACAGGAACACACCGCCCTGTTTCCACTTGTCCTACTGCTACATTTCACCATCACAGGCGCTCCTTTTCCTTCTTTCACTTGACAGTGCAGAGCACTCTAAACTGCAAAAACACAACCCCACGCGCAGAAAAACAAATTGCGCAAGATTTACTAATCAATAGTTTCATTAGTGAGGCTAAGGCAAGAAATCTGGCAAGATTCAAGTATGTTGCGTGCCTCAAAGTAAGGCACAGTGAAACTACTTCCCAAGGAATTCAGTATCCAAACACAATTTGCCATGGCCAAGTTCCTCCGTTTGCTTGGGAAGGAGTGAACAGTGGGTGGAGCTCCCCTCTTCGAACTCCATCCCCGCGCTGGTTCCCAAACGCCCTAACACACACCACCAGGAGCAGTATGCCATGTTCTCCACTGACGTGGACAGAGGTCCACAAGTTGTTATCTAGAGGTCACAGAGGATTTCACTCCTCCACAGCTCAGTTCTTGTTCCATGTTGAACATATCAGCAAGGGTGTTTATAACGAAGGAGGGGTTTGTTGTTTGTTTTAGAAGTATCCAGGAGGAATTAGAGCTAAACCACCAACTGATTTCACACAGGCCACCCAAGTATTCCCTCAATATCAAAAGCAGGAAGAGATTCCTTTCTGAAACTTGAAGATTTTGCTTGTCTATGGTACTGGTTATAATTTAAGACATCAAAACAACACCACGGATTCCAGATTTTTACTGCAAATCGGAACAGGAGCTCTGCATCAAAGTAAGGACTAGTCAAAGGCAGGACGAACGCGGAGCCATGATGGAATCCACACGCTGCAAACAACGTTGACGCGGTGGTACAGGTCACCCTAGAGGTGGTTTTCCATGCCCTAGGCAAATACTCAACTGCCTTTTACCAGCACTATTAGTCATTAGCCTGACAGCAATATAGGATGAAATCAGCATCCGTTACACTGCACAGTTCCCTTAAATGCCACCCAGCCACTGAAACAGAGGGCTGGAAAATTACTTGGAGCAATATTGCACTTTTGCTTGGGCTAGGGCAGTCTTTCAATTTACGCAAACACATTAAGACAGTTAATCAATTACAAATCAAAATCCATTCTCTGGACTATTAATGAATGCAACTTTGTTCAGGTAAAAGCCTTGTGTTGAAATACTTGGAACCAAACATGCACAGCGTATGAATTCTGAGTAACAAGCGCAAACCAACACCCTCCAAGGAGAAGTTTCATCAAGCTGCTGCTTCTCCCCTACGTGTGTCATGCAGGTGAGACACAGGATAAAAGACCCCATTTGCAACCTGTAACATCAGCAATCCCCACTTGCCCTGCACGAGTAAGGGTCACGGCGCTGGATCCTGAAAGGGCATTTCCCCATAATTCAAGAGCTTTGAAACACATCACTTTCATGTCAATATTACTGCACGACTTGATAGCCCAGAATTGATCCTCTTCAAGGTGGTCACAGGTGAAGCATACCAGGGGTTCCAGCATGTCCCTGAAGAGACAAAGCGTTAATGGAAATACTGAAAACCCTGGGGAAAAACCTGCGCTCCAGATCTTTGTCTCAGCCTTCAGCAGCAGCTGACCCGTGAGGGAAGCGGAGCAAACCAGGATCCGCACCAGCTGCTTTTCCTCTAAACTGACAGAACAACTGGATGCATTTCCTTCATTTACATACACAGCTCGGAAATCTGTATTTTAAAGTTACTGCGCTTTAGTTCCAGGCTGTTCAGAAGTTTTGACTTGGGAATATAACGGGGCGCACGTAGCTGATAGCTCCCCTTTAGGGCACTGAAGTCAAGCTGCAGTGCCTAGCTCCCAGAAAGCAGCTCTGCCTCTTCATCTGCCAAGGTTAGATGGCCTAAGGCAACAAATGAAGCACGAGCTGGAGGCTCTGAAGTACTGCATTCAGAAAAAAGAAACAAACCCAGAAATACTGACATTTCTAGTGGTGTTTATGTAGGGTAAATTGGTGACTTCTCCAAAGTCACGAATACTTTTTTACTAAAGGCAGCTTCCCAAATCCTGCATTCGCTGACCAACCCACCAGCCTATAATCCTCCCAGTCCAGCAGCATCTCTGTTTCTCCACGTAAAAACACGTCTTCTAAAGATGTTGTAAAGCTTATGCAACATATAAAGCATTCTATGATGATAAGAAATATCATATAAATGCAATTATTACCATACACGGGCAATTTCAGCCATTTTCCATACAAAGGACATCAACAATACCAGCAGATGGAATAAGACTGAGGTATCAAGATTATCGTTTATATAATTTAATTCTAACTTACATTACCTACTGCCCTGCAACTTGTTTATAAAACCTTTTTCCATACCTCAGACAAGAGCTGTTGACACAACACTGAAAACACCCCACATTATGTTTTGCTGCATCGCCAGTTGCTGTGTAAGTTTTAGCAAGCCTCTCACACACCTTGCTGGCAGGAGCTCTTAAACATTTGCTGTTTTCCCTGGTGCAGCCATTATTCATTATTAATATGTTTGATAAAACCATAAAGGAACTCCTTGTTCTTCTGATGCAATGTATCAAACACTAGCATTTTCCAAGCACTCGCGAGATGTTTAATCCTTTAAACTACAAAAATACATACATGTGTATAGGCACATATGACCTTTTGACTGATGGAAACAGTATAATCTATTTTTTTTTCATCTTTTCGATGGTAAGATTAATTTTGGTTTTGTAATCTGAATGGTCTTTTAACCACAGTAGCTCCTACTTTGTTTTTCCTCTGCACTCTGCCTATGTTCTCAAACACAAAATGTCCAAGTAGCGGTGTTTTGGATTGGCAGCTCCATGCCTCTTTATTGCTATAAAAAGGCAGGCTAATTTACCCCTAAAACTTGAAATGAAACACAAAATATTACAATTTGCAAGGGTTTTTCTTTTTTCCTGCTAAGAATGAACTCTAAATAATAGACAGCCACAGTTTCCCTGCCACACCAAAAGAGTGACTTCACCCCAGAGCAATTACATAGTTCAGTAGACTTTCCAAGCCAAATCAAAGAGGAAAATCCACTCTGCTGACATCTCTGTAACTGCTTTTACTTCTCCGAACTCCAGCAAGCTTTAAGGATCTCAGCAAGGACGGGTTGGCAGGAAATTACAGCTCCAAATGCCGATATCCGAGCAAGGATCAGTTTTGCTGGGGCACGGACTTCAGCCTTTGGCTGGCCCGCGCTCCTGGAGACGAAGCTGGCAGGAAGTGGAAGGGGAAGCAACGCACTTTGGGCCGGGATAAGCAGCTCAGCAGGAAGCGAGGGAAGGCAGTTAGAGGCCAGTCAGCAAGATAATGAACTCAATCCAACCTTACAGCAACCAGGAGAAAGAGCAGCTTGACTTTGATTTTTAGCTCCAAATTCAAACAACGCGATTAATGGTCATCTGCTCTCTTCCTCCCATTGTAAGGAGGCATGAAACGAGCTTTGTTTGGGCTAGCATTCAGAACAAGGGAAGACACTACTTGTACGCACTGGTGCCAAGAGCTGTGCGGCATCAAGCCCACGCAAAGGGCCACGGGACAGACTGAGGCTTCAGTGCCTGCTGAGACAGAGACCGGGGCAGATTCTCACAAGAACCTAAATGAGACAGGTGGCTGCATCGCAGGGAAGATAAGGAACCAAAGGAGAGAAAGCCTCGATTCCACACTGCTTTCTAAGGAGAGATTTGCCTCAAGAGCCCACTGCCTAACTGCAGCAACTTGCCCACTGGCTTCTCTAGAAGGAACTATCAAAAACAGGCACTAACCAAGGGAAAAAAGAAAGAAATATGATATCTTACAATTAAAATATCTTTCTTCACAGTTACTGAGGTTTTGTGCCTGTTTCTTAGAAAGCGACCTTCTGGAATGCTATTGGTTACACAGCTACGCAAAAGTAGCGGAACATTTCCAAAAAGGATATTGGTATTGAGCTCACTAAGAGAATAATTTCAACCTGAAGTCAGCTAATCTTTTAACAGCACACTTCACATTCAGCTCATGTCATTAACGTACACCAACCTATTAAGTCAATCCTCAACTATTACTTGAGGAAGGACTAGAAGGGAAAAGAAGGAAGAGGTTTAGTTGGGTGCTATAAAAATAGCAGACTAGTAATAAAATTTAGATCCAACTGAATTTAACAACGCCATTATTTAACTTTATTCTGAGTAATCCTTAACAGAAACTTTCATCTTCTAACTAATTAAAAACCCCAGCCGTATGTCTCCCAGGAATAGAGAGAAGAATGAATAAAAGAAAACTCCACATGGATACCAGCAAACCGAAGAAATAGATTCCAGATGTTTAAAGGCAGATTCTTTGCTTAGTCTTTCTAGTGTAGGTATGAAACTGGAAGGCTGGATTCTTTCCATGTTGTCTTCCAAATCTCTTATTGATGTCAAATTGTTCCAGTGGAACTGGGTTGGTCTCATTTCAAATTACAGAAGAAACGCTGCATCCCACAGTTATCCAAAGCTTCTCAGACCAGAAACGCTGCAACAAAGTGTTTCACAGCTGCTACAGAAAATCCAATCAACCCAACTGACTTTTAAAGTCTTTTACACACTCCTTCAATGCTGGTAACAGTAGCAGCAGCAGTACTGCTAGAAGGAATCACTCTTAATTATGTAAATACAACCCTAAGATGATATCTGCAACTTCAACAGCATATGGTATTTGTAACGCAAAAAAAATTGGTAACAAAAGAATCCCATTTTGATATTTTATATGGGTAAGAGGGTTCAGGGAAAGAAGTTAAAAGATGCAAGTTCTCAATACAGCTGTTACAGGCTGTACATCTGCCACGTACACGTAAAGAGCAACTGCTTCCACTGCTCTTACTAGATGTTAAATTAGGAATCTTGTTCCCTAGAAAAAAAAATGTTACCACTGCAGAGAAACTGGTGTAGAACGTATTGGACAATATGAATTACACCAGCTTTTCGCAAGGTTATTTGCAAATGACTTCAGGATTCTTCAAGGCTGTCTTCTCCAGAGGCAGTAGCAATGAGGTTAAATACTTTCCAAGCTTTGTTATGCGTACCCAAACTGGCATAGAAGAAAGATGTTTGTATTTCCTACTCTAAATCTTTCACTGAGAGGCCATTCCCAGTTTGCCCAGTAACAGCGCACCTGACAACTCAAGCGATCTGTCCAGTTGGTGGAAAGAGTTCCACTGACTCCTGCTGAGGCCGAGAAACGGGTGATAAGCCCAAGAAGAACACAGAAACACAGGCCCACGCTATCTGCCTGCTCGTATCCCAAGTCAGCCTTCTGCCGCAATACACAGGTAGAGGTCTGTAAACAACGGAGGGCTGCGGTGCTGCAGAGAAACACAAGTGTGAAAGCCAGATCCCATCCTAATACTCCAAACGGCTCAGCTACCCCAGGGCAGTCTGTGAGCACACAGCCCTTCAGAGAAGACATCAAACTAGATAATACTGGCTGCATGTCTCCTTCCCCTTCTCCCACTCAAAAAATGAGGAAAAACACTGGAAGAACAAGATCCGATTTCCTTACGTAACTCAGTCACTCAAGCACAGATAAGGGAAATGCTTAATCTACCCAAGAGAAGCTAAGTAACTTTTTAGTGATGCGCATGTTCTTTTAAAATGAACACACAAACTCTCCAAAGCAGTATCTTAAAACAAGAAATGTCTTTTTGATACTGATTATATTCCACGAAGACTAAATGAAGTAAAATATATCCTATACATTACATGCCTAATTTACGTTCCCTAATAATAAAGACCAGGGATGAGAGTCTTTTTTAAAAAAAAAAAAAACCAACAAAACAAGCTTTAATTAATGATTTTTTAATCTTCAAATCCTGAAAGTCATTAGTAGAGTCTTCAGCTTTTGGTTTAAGATCAATTCTGAGATTCACTACTATTGCACATTGGGAGAAAAAAACCTATTCATTCCAGGGTCAATTTGACACTCTCAAAAAAACCCCTAAGAACCAGTAACTCCTGCATTTGTACACAACAGTACTATATTCAGGAAAAAGTCCCGAAAAAGGATTTTGTGAAAGCACTCCCGATTATAGTTTAGTATCTACAGCCAGCACAAAGAGTTTAACAATAACAAATCCTTAACAAAAGCAGCAATCCCATCCCACCCAAAGTAAAACTTCATTTCAGATTCTGAAGTAGGGATATATTGTGTTTTAATAACTGACATTTCAGAACACACTGAGTGCACTTTCGACTCTTTCGATAAAGAGTACGTAGTTAACTCAAAACCAGAAGTAGATCTAAATCTCACGTCCTTTTCCAGTCTCTCAAGCTCTTTCTCTCAAGGAAAGCTTGCCCTCAGTAACACGAGCTTCGTAGCACAACAGGGAGATGTACTCCTGCTCAGAAGAATCTCACCCGAAGTCCAGACACTCTATGCACAAGTTGCTCCAGCTATGGGTTTTCACCAGACAACCATGTCCTTAAAATCAGTACTATAAAACGGGTTCACCAGTGATTCCATTGCCTGCGTGAACAGCTATAATGTCATCTTTCCGGAAGTACCACACTTGCAGCAGTTTAAGTGTTTTCAGTATAACTTTATATTCTTATTCACTCCAAAAGCTATGAACCCATGAAAACTGTGTGCTTTAAACCAAACACCTGCCACCACAGATATCAGCAAAACCTGCTGTGCTTATGGAAAGCGTAGGAATGAATTATTAAAATTTATAAAGAATGTTACGGTTTTTTAACTCCATTTTTCCATCAGGAACTTTAAATATTTTGAAAGTAAATAAAAACTTATGTAGTGCATAGGATGTTATCAAACCCGAGTAAGTCAGACCCAAACTCAAATTCCTATACTTTAAAAAACAAAGCAAACCCCCCACTATATAAACTCTACTTACTGTGCTTGCAGCTAATGAGACCTTTTTCTTCTCTTTCCCCTCTGGTCACCATGTGATTCTCGCACCGACATTCACAAAACACCGAAATATTTGTGAATCCTGCTTCTGAACATAATACTAATGTTACCTGAACACGTGGGGGTGCACGGCTTGTTTCCTTCACTAGCTGAAACGTGCAGGTCTACTTCCGCATAACTAAGAACTCCCCCACTCCGGCAAAGCCTCAAACCTGATCTCAATACTCTGATCTCTGCGTCTGAAACTTCCTTCAGATGCAACAACAATCCCACAGGAGTCATCTGACCTGTCCCAAGCACCAAATAAAGTCCCTGCACAGGATTCCTGGGAGAATTGCGCTGTTAAATGGGCACTCCAATACCAAAAAGAGAGCAGGGCGGATTCCGTTCTTCGTCGTACAACAGTTAAATACCACACCATCTTTTTAATAAAGGTCAGGCTAGATTTTCAAGCACCCTGACCAAAGTCTGCAAGCAAATTGACATTCACTCAGTTTCTGAAGTTTAAATGGGAAAAGAAGTTCCTTGCTCCGTTCTAGTTCTTTGGTGCCTTATGCTCTCACTGTGCAAACACACGCTTACGCTGCTCTGGACAGAGAGAAGTACGGCTGCTGCCAGGATTTCCGACAGAGCTGACCTGATATCCTGGGTCACTTTCATCTACGATGGGTAATTCATGAGTTGCAGTGGAAGAGGTTTCCTTCGCCTAGCACCACTCACAGCGGAGCGGACTTCCAAGACGATGGGATGAAGTTAAAAACCACTGCATTAACGACTGCTTGAAAACACCGAGTCAAATAAAGAAGAAAAGCACATGCTTAGAAATTAACTGGAAAGATCCAGTTTCCGGGTGCAGATCCAGGCATTACAGAGACCTCAGTAGAAAGGGCATATTTTTCAGTGTTCCTTTACAACACTAAGAGAAATGACATTTTCTACCTGCACTTCCTTGAAGAAGGAGCCCCGCTGGTGCAGGCTGTTAGTAAAACTCCTCTGATTTATTCAGGTTGAGTATTTTGCCCTAGATGCTGATTTTGCTCACTATTTACTAACAATGAAGTTCTGTGTGTGTGTTACAGAAACATAGCTTCTGAGAAATATACCCCAGCCTTAGTTTAAGGGAAATCAAGGATCTCTCTCGCATGCAATAGCAAGAAGTCCAACATATCAGGCAGTTTGTTAAAGGTGCTAGTGCAGATTAAAATCTCTATTTCATGTTACTCCTGCTATCACATCATTCAGTTTTTTGGAAGAACACATTAAAGAAATATGGCAGAAATAATGAAAGCAAACGAAAAGTCATGGCATGAAAAGACAACAAAGGACTAGGCAGCATCTAAACCAGCGTATCCATCTCCGCTTGTGATACCTCCAGCACAGCCCTTCTGAAAGCCAGGGAGAGGATGAAAGGGCTTCATCTTCCTTTTGGACTCATGTCTTGCTTGCTTTGAAGTGGTGTTGTTGTTTGGGGTTTTTTTTTTTGTTTTTACAAACTCTAACTTGCAAGTAATATGCAGAAGCTCTGTTCAGTCCTCTTTACGTCCAGAGACTGCCTTTTGTAGTGGCAGAACAACTCTTCCCGCCAGGGGTACAAAGCGTCCATGGACAGGCTTTAGTGCAGAAAAGGAAGGAGTAAATTCTGAAGGACAGATAAAGGTACCTACAGCAAGTGAACTGCGCGCTCTCATTATTTCAGAGGTAGCTCCTCCTACACACCACAGTTTACCAGTGTCTTTCTATTTCAGCCAAACCGCATCTGCGTGAAGGTAAGGCTGTGGTGAGAGAGGGCTGGCAGAAGGAGAAGCAGTGGTAATGAGTCTTGCAAACCAAACCATATTCTGAGAGGGCCACAAGAATTAACTCAGGATTAACGCGGCAGATGCCTTTGCAGAGGCACTTCCAAGAAGACGTTATGATTAGCAAAATCTTTTTTTTTTTCTTTAAAGAACACGAAACACCGCAAACCCACTCTGTTAAACCCACTCTGTTACAGTTTAGGATAATGAAATTCCAATGCATTCATTCTATTTTTGTGTTGCACGATCCACAGATTTAGTTAACAACATGCCTTCAAGATCTGTCACACTCAGATCTACCAAATTATCAGCACAGCTGCTGTTATTAAAACCAGAAAGACGTTTCTGACTGGGCAAGTGTAACCTGCAACATCTGCCAAGAAAGTTTCTGCCCAACAGAACTGCTGCCCTCCCGTAGGCAGCTCCTTTTACCTACTTGTACAGTAAAATATTTTTAGTTGTGTATTTAGTTCAGCTAGTAATACTCGCTTATAAAATATTGAGCATATAGTTTGCTTTATTCTCCAACAGTATAAAAAATGACTTTCCACTGAGAGGCATAAACATACATATGTAACAGTGCCAGACAAACAGGAATAAAACAGAGTCCAAGAGTCCCTCTTAACGATGGCCACGTTCACTAAAGACACAGGGTTTCCCATGGGCAGGGTTCTTTCTTACTCTAAATTTAATCTCTACTTACTGCACATGCACTGTACCGCAAAAGTATTACCTCAGAAGTAACAGCAAGTTCAAATTCTGCTGGTTTTGCAAAACACAGAAGACATGAACTTCTCAAATGCTTTGTTTCAGCTTTACTGAAAGGCCATAATGTGCACCACAGGTTTTTAATATTGTTCACTCTTCCTCAACAGAAAGCACAAAAGACTGAAATGATTGAAGATCCTGTGGCAAACAAGCACAGGTCATGGGACTTGCTTTTTAGAACATCTGCTTATTATTTTTTAAAAGCCTAAGAGTTTGAAGTTCAGGCTTTTAGCTAAGAAATAATGATGGTACTTTTCAGTAAAGTGATTGATTCTTTTCAATAGCTTTTAAAATGTGAAAAATCATCTACCCCTGCTTAATATATTACAACATTTATATTTTCAATTGATATTTTCCATGGAATATACACAACTGTATGTAGATTTTGAGACTCTAAACCAGAACTTTCCTAAACTGACTTTTGTTTCCAGCTGAACTCAAATAATTTAACCTTTCACAACTATACTAAAAAAGATACACAGTTTTTGAGACTCCAGCTGTTTACATTCTAAAATGTGAGTTCTACAGTAAAAGTAGGTTTTTAGGCTATGTTGAAGGCAGTAAACATTTGGTTAATGATGTTCACAAAAGACACTGATGCTTTCAAAGTTTTCACAACCTCAGCAGTACATGGAATGGCCAGGAACATGGCTAGACCTGTCTTTAATGTATTACCTTATCTACTCATCCCCTAATCAATTAATCAAGATCAGCTATACCAAGACTTTTTTCTTCAATGATACTAACAATAAATAGACTTGACCATTTTGGGGGAGCATAAGGGTGAAGAGGGAACAGATCAATTCTGTTGCAGTCGTGTGCTCTGAAAAAGTGTAGAGCAAAACTCTAAGAAATCACCACAGATTATAGGTTAGGCATGCTATGAAGTACAATAAAACAAGTAAACTATAATATTGTATGTATTTTTCATACCACATCATGCTATACAATAAGTATTGGCCTAATCTATATTGTCTCTTCTCTTTTGAAACAGCCAGCCATGTACTGATTTCCAAAAATGTGTCTCTACTTCTAACCTTACTACTAGTTTGTGTTTCACCGATGGATGAAAACACCGTTAGAGTTTAAGGCGGTGCTTTTCTCCAGTTTTCTCTGAAAAAACACAGTATGCATACGCAGTAGTAAAATTAAACACGCCTATTCCAAAGGCCTTGTACAATTTTGTTAGGGAAAAAAAACCAACAACATATGGAAATCAAAGCTTTTACGACATAAATGAGGAAGAGAGGGGGAGCAGTTTGGAACATGGGATATATACGAGTTTCATTACTTTTCTATTTCAGTCTAATGCAATTTTCCTTAAACAAGTACAAACTCTCACAGTACAATACAAAGGTGCCTTTAAACCCCATCTTCCACCAGTGTCTTGCTCCCTGTGAAGCACTTGTTTTGGCAGGCAGCTAGAAGCCTGCCAAGAAAAGGTCGTCGATCTTTGCCTGAAAAGCTTGCGCCAGCTTTATACAGCAAGGGCTTATTGCAAACACACAATGCTTACCAGATGTTCAATCAGCTCACTGGACACGATCCAATGGATGGCTGTAAATGCACGGAGGGATGTTCGTTATAAAGGCTTTCGCCACACAAAGTCAAAGTTACATAAGCACCCTTTGGAGAACCCTCTTCACTGCCCAGTGCAGTTTAAAAGGATCGGGCACCAAGACCAAACTGTCACCTACTGCTGATCTGCGTTTGCACCGATACCTTTAAAGAGAACTCAGGGTGAGCCTGCCAGGTTCATTTTCCCAGTCAAACGCCTGTGCCGTTGCTGAAGTCAGTGCTAACTTGCAAGAGCAAAGAACTTCATATGAATTCACGCTATTATTTCACAGCTCCTCCTCTCAGGCCTTCCAGTTATTGTCCTTTGGATAACAATGCACAAACATCAGCTTTCAGATGCTGTTCTACCAACAGGCAAAATCTTGTCTCAAGCAAATCACCTACCCCACCTGCGAGTAAATACACACCAGAGTCTGACAAACTGCAGGTATCTATTGACATGAACTTATTTTAACAGATTTGGGAAAACGAGATTCATCTGAAATCGTCCGTATGAGATATGACCAAGTGGTCTGGCTGAACATCATAACCGACAGGTTTCTGCATTAGTATGAATGCAATGCTTGGGGGCTTTTTTGCTGCAGTTTGTTTGTAGTTGTTTTAAATAAACAAACAAGAAAACTTAAGGTCTGGATGGGCAAAGATTTCTTCCAGCTGTAAACACAGTCATAAAATAGATGAATAGTTCCGAGAAAGACAGACATCTAGGAAAAAAAATGTTCATTTTTGTTATAACATCCACACTTCAGCACAAAGGTATTTTAAGATTAAACCAAACAAGACCCAAGAGAAAAGACATATTAGGAATAAGAAGGCATAGCAGAAGGAGAAAACTTTGCAAATCAGTTTAAGTTTCTTTTATTTCCTTGATTTTACCCTTTTTCCTCACTTGTGGTTTGAACGAGTGCTGATCTCTTGGTAGTGCAGAAATGAAAAGCTGAATGGGGAAAGAAATAATTCCCCAAACCCAATCTAAATGAACCTAAAGCTTCAAAGGAAATAGGTTTTCGGTTGATACACTGCATAATGAGTTTTGAAAACAAAGATTTTGATTACATATAAAGTTGGCTCACACACTACTTCTTCCTCTTGTTCTGTTAAAGCAAGGAAGTCTATAGAACAAAAACTGAACTGCTAGCGTAGTATCCTACCTCTACCCAAACCACAAATAAATGTGAGATTAGACCTTTAGAAGAAGCAGAGTCCTCCTTACAGAAACCAAAGAGAGCAGAGAAACGAGTGCCTGGTTTCTCTGATGGGGTATTTGGCTTTACATTGGGAAGAGTGACAATCTATACAAGAGGGACACTTCAAACCCTATCTCTCCTGAGAGCTTTTAGGGCAAGCGGCACTTGTGAAAGAGCTCTAACTCATAAACCTACCCGAGTCAAGCAACTGTACCAGTCAGTACCACCAGTTCAGCACTGTCCTGTTTAGATAGTTTCAGCCTATCGTAACTCCCATGAAAAGTCCCAGTCTCCAGTCTAAAAATGTCACATTACATGGCTTGCTGAGTCTTGGTAAACAGCTTCCCAGGCATCAAGCAGCATCCTTACTTCACAGACACCTTACATTTTAACCCCGGCAGACTGCCTGCCCTAATGCCACAACAGATCCACTTGTGCACATCCTCTGGGTTATTACGCAATAGGTTCTTCATCCACTTTCATTTAAAAAACAACCTTTGTAAACAAGTGGTTAATACAATAAAGAAGGTGGACTCCAGTGTTAAAATCTTAAAATGCAATTCTTCACAATGAAAAGCTGGTGATGAACTTGAAATGTTTTAGAGATGCTCCTGCCAGAAGGAAAAGCAAAGGTGGGCTAGAGATACACCCTTATGGAAGAGACGGATCCGTGGGAATAAAGAACAACTTATACATTCCAAAAAAACCGAGACATGTAATAGCCATATACCAGAAATTCTGAACAAACTCAAGCATTCTTTCACAGCCTGTTCAACGCCCCAAGACCCACATCTGATGGTTACCAGAAGCTATTTCATGGTCTGCCTGGTGAATCTTTCAACAGCACCACAAATGTCCCAAAATGGCCTTAGAGACAAAAAAAAGAAAAAACCCAACCCGTCCAAGTTGTGTTTGCAACGGAAGACGTTAGGGAAAGAAAACACCACTCTTCACTGACACAAATTCCAGAAACAAACAAGCAAAAAGACAAGCTCCTGGATGCGTGGCACTTCGATTGAGACCTCTGTTCAGACAGTGCCTCAACACAACCAGATCTCATCTTCTGGGCCCGTACAGCGTAAGAAGCTTAACGACGATGGCAACAACTCCAAAGTAGTCTAAGGAACAGAAGCTGACAAATGGATACATCAGGAATTGTAGGCAGTTTTCAGCCCATGGGGTATTTTCACAGATATACCATTTTTCATGCTGTATTCATTCTACCCAAGTTGGATGCCTGGAACGAATCCTAGGGATATTCTGATTAACAAGATGTATGGATGTTATAGATTTATCAAGTATGCAACCAAAAAGGGCATTAAGATGCACACCCTGCTTCTACTGATACTACTTTCCTTCTTCCTGCTGAGCTTCTGCCATAACATACACCAATCAGCAACAACTGTACTTGCAAAACTGAGAGCCTTCAAGTAAATGAGCCAAGAGCTGGGAAACCTCTTCAACTCATATTTTTCCTGAAATGTTAAAATACAGAACATGACACAGTCAGAAGTCTATGGATGTCTTTGTTCAGTATTTCAGTGCAAAAGGCCAAATAACCTGAACAAAGTGTTTTGCATTCACAAAAATACTGCCATGACTTCAGTGAACAGGCTTTATTGTTAAGTATCACCTAAGTTCTTCATCCTGCAAAACTCAAGTGTTTTATGAGCAGGTGAACGTATAAGAAGATGTAATCCTTTGTAACTACATATCTTGTAGACATAACCAAGACCTTCCAACAGGCAGCCTTCTGCAGTACCTAACACCTCCAGCATGAGCTGCCGGGTTTTACTGCATTTCAACCGCCCACTCTAAACCGGTGAGTCCATAATTGTATAGAAAAACAACTGTACAATGCAAATTGAGACAACTAACAATGATAAATAATCATTCCAGTTGATTAGATTAGGTCACAGAGAGAATTTTGAATATTTCTTAATTTACTACGTTACCTATAATAAATGCAGTTAAGTTAACTACTGTGCCAAGGTCATTCTGACGTCATTCTACAGTTGATTCAATGGTGACATATTGCAAATGGTAACTTAATTTGTAGAAAGCGACCACGAGTAACCGTATACAGTTGTGCCACACATAAACCAACATTCCAAAGAAAGAAGAAATCTACGACGACAAACGCAGCAAGGAGGTCACAAGCTTTTAAACACAGCAGCATCTCTCTTTCAACCTACATGACACTGACTTTGTTGAAAGTGGTTTTAATCGTTCCTTGGGCAGTTTACCTCTCTTACCCCCTTGATGGCCACCTGTTACTCCAGTTCATAAACTGAATCATTGTGTCATCACATCAGTTAGGTTTCAAACTTTCAGCCTGCATTGGAATGTTGATCAGCTACACGGCAGCTCTTCAGGATTTCTGAAACCATTCAAAACACTTCACTCACAAAACTCTGTAAGCACTAGAACGGGTGAACAAAACTCTGCCAAAGCATGTCAAGAAAACAGCCAATGAGCACGCTTCAGCCTAGAAATAATGCACAGGCTACAGCAACACTGAATTAATACAGAAAAATCAGTACGACTCAGCCAGCAAATGGGACTGAAGAAACCAGGCAGCATGTCTTAGAGTGTCCCATTCTCCAAAAGACTGATAAACACACTGTTCTGCACAGCCGTGGCCCAAGCTGAAGATACAAGACTATAAAAACCCACGCAATCCAGTTTGCAAAGTAAGAGAGAGAATAAGTAGGATCCATCTTTCCCAAGCTAACTACTTCTTACAAACGCCAGTCTGCTAGAAATGTTTTTCTTCTAGCTGCATCTTCAAGTGGAGTCACCAAATGATTGGTTCAAGGCAGGACTGACTAATCACCTGCTCTGCAAGTCCAACAAAATATTCTGGCAGAGTAACAACCACCATCACCCATGTTTTGACCTGGTCTCCCATAAGAGGTTATCAGAAACACGTGTTCTTGCAGATCCCATGTCCTCATGTATGACACAGCAAATGTCTCAACAAAGCGAAGCAAAAAATTCTAATTACTACTACAAGATGCTGCATCGGGTCCATTTGTTTCTTTGACCAAAGGGATTTGTTTTTAAAATAGCCCACAAATATCGGAGCGGGGGCAGTTATTGTTTGTCAACACTTAAAGCCCAATAAAAGCATTAAAATTATAACAAATATTTTTATAAGTAGGACTTCACTGAGTAGCTGCTGCAGTTATTTCAGCCCACGAGCACACACCTCAGCGCGTATCAACATTTGGCAAGTTTCCGCTGACACAGCCATTGCCATTCGTGGGAAACACAAACCCATATCTACCCTGAACACACAGAGCCATCCGAAATCTGTGGCAGGTAAATAACCTCGGAGATGAGTTTTGGCATAGAGAGAGCAAAGACGGGAGGCACTGGTGCTCTGGAAAGTCTGGACAAATAGTTTAAAATGAAGAATTTTAAAAAGGTATTTAAGATTGGTTTTCTCTCCCCACGTCCCCATCAGCTCAGCATGCTGAAGCATTTTGCAGAACTGGTTTTGAAAGCACAGTATGAGAATGTTCAAATTTTAGCAGAAAAAATTTAAATCCCAACTTTTGAGAACACAATAAATAGCTCATTTAGCATTTCTTTTCAGTATGGGGGCCAGACAGCTCCTACTAGAGAAGGCACAAAAGATTGCTAAAATAAAGAGTTACTCACCCTCCCTCTCAGTGCAGAAGAAACATTCAGAAGCTATAAGCAGGCTCCAAAACAGGGTTAGTGTAAAAAAGGTGACGATAAAAACATTCCTGTTGGGTTTGTTGTTCCTGTAAGGGCTTTTTATGCAGTCTGCTTTCCACTTCTCAGACTTTAGCATTTGTGTTTTCCAACCTTTTTCTACTTCAAAAACTAGAATTAAATGGAACTAGAGAGTGTTTTCAGATCAAATCCAAACTCCCTGAGATTTGAGCAGTCCACTGGAAGAGCTGGCAGCGCCACAAAATAAGCAGAGGAGAGCAGCCTCAAGCCTTGGGCTTCCCAGGCTGTCCCCCAACAAGCGCACTGACGCTGCTGGAGAAGTGGAGCTGCTGCCGGAGGCAGCTTCTGAAGGAGATCTCCCAGGGCAGGAAGTGGCAGAGAAGCTGGCACATCTGGGACTAAGGGACAACTGACTTTTAAGAGGTATATGGTAGTAGCGTCTTAGGTCAATATTGCATAAAAGCTGACTGAAACTGTTAAGAATATGCTAATGAGAATGCTGCCTCTTTATCACCAGTCAGGATTTTCTATGTAAACTTTCAATTTCTATAGCAATTCATACACATGAAGGCTTGCTTGCAAAATTAGGACTTTTGCCTCTTAGAATTTAAGAGATGACAGAGCTCTCTGCCCATATTAATGGATTCAACTAACCTCAAGTTAATTATACCAAATCAGAATTTGGATCTCTCTCAAAATCTTTCAGAAGCTCCAAATAACTGAAATCACACTGTTGATTGTGATAATTAGAAACCTGCATACATCGCATCGAAGAAACAAGTCAAATTTTCAGTCCACAGAATTCCAAGACAATACTGGTTGGCAAGTACATGTTACTTTGCAACGGCAGAGATATTTTTACTGCCTATACTTTTTAAAACACTGATTCACAATTGCTTCCTCCAGTTAAAGTTGCTACTACAGGTATTTTTATTTTCATAAATTGCCAATTTTTTCCCCTCCAGAATTCGAGGCGAAACAGTGATGTCCATTTGTGCAGCGCAAGAACACTACACAGTGAGGACAGGAGTTCAAAACCGAGATCCTGGTTAACAAATCAGGTCAAGAGTAGCAACTACCTCAACCAACGCTCCCAGCCCCTCATGCATTTAGTCTAACCTTTACCTTATGTTCCTTTTAACAGTCAATGATACAGACCAGCTACAGCGAGCTGCCCCATTCAAATGCACGAAATACATCAGCTATATTCTATTTACATACACACAGATCAAATGAAATCAGCATTTTTAAACATGTAGAATAAATACTTTCCACGCAGGTGAAGCTTTTCTGTTCATTACAGAAGGATGCGTACAGCCGGCATGTTAAACCAGGCACTTTGCTAAGACAGCTGAAGGGAGAGGAGACTCATCCAAAACTATCTAGGCCTCAGCTCTAATAAAGCAGTCTGAAAATAGGATTTCAAAAAACATCACTAAAAACACCATAAAAACACTGTACAGACTGTTGTATAATCCTTCTTGTGAGGAAGACTGTAACCTTCCTAGAGAACTTTGCAATAACTTCTACACACACTTTTCCACGGTTATTTATTTGTATGGGAAAGCTCTAAAACCACACAAGTCCTGTTGCATTTTGTACGCACACCAACATCTCCAAGGTTCTACCAAACTCACCTGGCTAAAGCCTCCTGATCTTGCCAAGGGCTTGCCAGAAGAGCATTGCCTGCACTGTTTTCTGTCGCTGTCCTGTCCCATGCGAGTGCTCCCCTTCAACGCTAACACAGCGACAGAGATTCTAGCTCTGCAAATTCCTTCCCAAGCACCTTTCAAGAGGCGCAGGGTAACGCACCACGTAATAGAGAAGACATTACCACAGCTGGGTTGTCTCTTCCTGTTCAAGAGTTCTAGCGTTGTACACAACTCTTGAAGAAGCACACGGCGATGTGTGTTTTTGCGAGCTACTGTTAGGAGCTGGTCAGAGCCCAGCGATTCACTACCAAGAACAGAAATGTAACGTGTTCTTCCGCTGTGTCTCGGCTGTGCTGGGCAAAATCATTTCCTTTCTGTTTCAGCTCCTGCCAGGGGTTACGTGAATCTTCTGCATCTACTGTGAACCAACGACACCCTTTGTTGAGCCGAGCTCTAGGAGCTACTGAGGAAAGCTGCTCAGTGGACAAAACTTAAAACCAAACCCAAACCGGCCCTCTAGGCCCTTTCAGCAGGTCGGGCTGTCATCGAGAGCATGACTAAGATACACAGATTTGCTGCTTCATAAATTCTCTCGCTCCCACCATATACCACCTGACTCTGTTCCCACTTAACAGGAAAAAAGTATCTCAACAATTTCATAAATATTTCTCTGCCATCTTTGGTTTTCTTTTTTTTTCTCTCCCCCAACACACATCTGCTGTATCATAAAAACGAGAACACCCCTTATTACAATGTTTTGGTCATTACTTTTCTTGAAAAAGAAAATATTTAGTGGAAAACTGCCAAATATTAGGATAATTTAAAAAGCAAACAAACTCTTCCTCCCCCACCTTCAACATCTTATCATTTTTACCTACATAAAGGTTTGCATTCTTCCAAAAATAAGAATTTGCAAGTTTCTTCTGGAAATTAACATTTCTCAGCTATTCTCACTTCGCTACTGTCCTTCTAGCTGGTAGTGTTACCATCGGCGATTAACAGGGTAAGATGAACCGCAGCTGCTTATTGACTCACAGGCAGACACCCCAGGATGGGTTCACTTTAACTCAAGCACATACAGATTTAACAGGACACGGGCACAGGTCCTCCTCTAAAGCTTTCAACGCGGAGGCCCTCGGAAGATTCCATTCATGACAGAATTAGATAAAATATTGGAAGTCCCTACCTTCACCTGACGATCCTGAAAGGTCTATGATGACATACACTCTCCCTTCTGGCTCCAAGTCAATCTGCAATCAAGAAGAGAATTAGAAAAAAAAAACTTAGAGTACTTCCCAAAGCAAGTGACTGCACATGCAGGAAACAGAACATTTCCAAAACTCGAAGCCAAGGTGTAGGCAGGACCCATGGGCAGGTCTACAGTCTGCTACCAACAGAGCCTCCTTTTGTGCTGAGGACTCTGCACCCTCCCTGAAGTGAAAAGCCTGTGCCCTTGGCACTTGGAAAGCTTGAACCCAGTGAATTTTACAACTCCAACATTTAAAGCACTGCTCTGCCACACATTCGCACCACTACTCCCAAGGAGACGAGGAAGAAAGTCTGAAAGTGGTAGTATTGACTGACTTTTTTTACTGTAATTTATACAGAGCCCAGCTATGCAAATCTGAAAACCAACACTGTGACCTATTCAGGTCCCAGCGAGACAGATCAGCTCTGGTCACAGAGAGGGGGAAGCGAACACACACAGCTCGTACGGCCGGTTAACACGTGTTTATAATACCCGCTTTGTATCCCTGCTGGGAGACAGAAACACATACTTTCCCCTCTTGTGCTGAAACACAAACCGTGTTTACTTCTGCACTGCTCTGGCAGGTTTTCAGGAGTGTCTGCTCTTGCGGAGGTCACTGTCACCCAGCAGGAGATACAGGTGCTCAGTGCCAGGCTGCTGTACATCAGGATTTCACGGGCTGAGGGAATAAGCCCCTGTACGTTTAGGCACCGCAGTGAGGAGCTCATTACAAATCCTCCCGTATTTTACCACATGGTTCATCAGCGACAGTAAATACTGCTGGATTTGAGTATGTTGATGGTGCCCCACTCATTACAGAATTTTTGCAGCCATCCATCTCTCAAAAATTAAACTGTAACTAAACCACTATGTAATCAATGGCTTTTACTGTCACACAGCAGCTGTCACCTGATTGCAGAGACTGAGTGAAGCGACATGGTACATATTAGTACTACCCTAACAACTCGGGAGACCAATCTGCTGGCCTTTGCAAATTAGCAAGTAAATAAGGATGCCAAAATGTCTGGGTTACGCCAGGCTCTGCCTGCCTACATTCAGCAGGCAGCTTCATGGGACCACCTTTCTTGTCTCCAGGATCCTCTCATCACCTGAGAGGACCTTTTCAAGAGGAACATCTCTGCTGTTCCCCTCTTTAGGGCTACAGCTGCTGAACACATTGGGGTGACCCAAGCTCCTCCCTCCATGAACCAGTTTCTCACGAACACACTTCTGTGCTGGTCAGGAGCGAGCTGGTGGAGTACACAGGTCTGGCTGATGTCATCAGACCAACGGATCAAGAACTTGATCTCAGCAGCTCTATTGTAAATAGACAAGGCAGGAAATAGGTGCTAGCAAGGTCAGGGGTTACTCAGAGGAGAGGAAAATTAAAGTGTGGTTGAGTGTTTTTCCATAAATAAGTGCTGAACATTAAAGAAATCTTTAACAATTTCTGAAGTGGCAGCGTGAGCTTTGGGGGTGGGAGGGGAAGTCTGGGGAGGTTTTTTTGTTGTTGTTTTTAAATAAAGCTACTGATCTTGAAATACTGCTCCTCTCCCTTCGCAGTTTTAAGAAAGAAAAATACTAGAAGATCAGAGGCACAGGTGCATGAATAGACTTTGATGTCTGTGCGGAGGGAGGCTTTTGAAAAACTGCTCTAGTACTCAGCAGATGGCTGTATGACGGCAGGCACGTCTAGTGCTCCGTTTCTATCAGCACTATATACCGTTTACGCTTTCAGTAAAACGCGGTTCAAATCCCAGTGTGCGCACACACGTACAGATCCCCGACGCCATCCCTGCAGAAGAACCAGGCACGGGAAGGCATTAGTGACCACCATCACAGAATCTGCAAACAGCACCAGAAGCAACTTGGGACAAAGAAGGGCGCCCTGAACCCAAGTTTCCATTACCCATCAGGTGGGCTGTTTTCAATACACGATTCATTAGAAATGCTGCTGACTGATTTTCATTCACGATTTTTGCTGATGCCCTAAGCAGAATGAACTATTTATAAAAGGCAGTATGTTTTACAAAGAAATTAAGTTTCAGTCTAAAAATGTTCCAATACCAGCGAGAAGGAAATGGACACGTTCTTATTTTTAGGTTTATAAGACACCCACACCGCATTTCAGTGAGTACCTGCACTGACGTGTCTCAGTCACATGAATGAGTATGTTTGCCAGAAGCCAGCAGCTTCACCCCCAAAAAAGCAGAATCCCCTAAACCTCTCTTTTGATCTCAGGTCTTTCATGTATCAAAACAAGTATGGAAAGAAGAGGATTGATTTGATTCTAATTTTGCCTAAAACATTTCTAATTTAATGCCTAGAAATACAATGGTATAGATGCCTCCAAAGCAGTCGGATTACTAGAGTACGAACTACATGCCTTTTTGTCCAATTTGCATATTAAACCACCTTAGAAGGTGGAGACTATGCAATATCATTTTACAAATAAGGGACGAAAGATGTGTACGACACAATCTAAAGTTCCCGTGAGTTTTTCACTAAATGTCCTGAAAGTTATCCCACAGGAAATGCCCTTAGACACAGGTAACGAGCAACTGGCTGAGTGGCCAAATTCAGCTGAATAGAACAGACATCCTTGAACGCAACAGAGACAGTCTGATCACGGCAGTTCTGACTGTGACCCTTCTTTGACTAGAAATAACTTCTCTCTGAATGCAGCCCAGCATTTATACAAGCAGAGAGACTCTACGAGAAGGCATCTAAAAAGAATGATTGTTCGAAAGGACAACAGGGAGCAAGGCAAGATGCAAACTGGGGATGGGACAGAGGAGTGGATACAAGAGCGGCTTTTGCAAAATACACGCGTCGCCCATACACACCACATGGCACAAAGCATCTAACAACTGTCACCGTGCAAAACGATCACCACAGCATCTTACCCGGTCACTGGCCCATGCTATTGCTGTGACTTTTGCTAAAATACAGAGTTTTCGGTAGGTGCAAGTAGGATTAATTGTACTTTAAGCAACTTCTGTATTGCTAAAATAATCCTTACGTGGCAGCAGATGCATACAACGATTGCTGGAAAGCAGCACAGATCTGGAAAGACTTCAGGCATTAAACAAAGCGTGTTAGCAGCCTGTTTCAGGGAACAAGAGGCAACCATCCATAAAACCAGACATACTTTGAGGAAAAAACCTGTGCTGAAGCCATGGCCAAGTCTCAGCATATTGAAGGCATTTATATAGTTTGAGTCATTAATGGATTTTATTTTCAACACCCTTCTGAGACAGTTCCCCATCTGTAAAATGAGATACTCCCAAAGGCCCCAGCTAGGCGAAGTGACTTGCCAGAAAGTCACACAAGAAGTCTTCAGCTAAACACGAACTGAACTCCCGTCTCTGGAGGCCCAGACTGCCCACTGGACCAGTTCTCCTATTCCTCAGCCAAGCTTCACTTAGTCAAGTGATACACACCCTGTCCTCCTGCAGTATCACAGGTGTCCAACTACTTTTTTTTTTTTTGTTACAAACAGCTTTAATGAGTAGACACCTAGGAGGATTTCCTTTCTTTCCCATTCAGTCAATACTCAGAAAATATCAAACACTTGCCTAAATATTTCTCTGCAGCGTTTCCAAAGCGTCACAATTCTTGGGCAACTCTGGAGTAACGCAAAATTTAATCAAGCTATGCAGAAGATTGTCAAAAGGGTTCAGCTTTTCCTCAAGGTTTGCTTTTTGCAAGCTTTTAACTCCCAAGCGTCATTCCAAACAACCAAGTCCTAGAAGCTCACCATTTTCCTCCTGCCAAGTGCAAGATGCAATTCCCACCCCCGAAAATACGGAACTTGGACAGAATTTTCTTAGATTTTGCTAAGGAAACCACACACGCCCTCTAACCTTATCGGGATGAGGAAGATTAGAACGTGCTATGCAATTATTTGGGTTGCGGCAATGCTTCGCATTTGAATATGAGGAAGATTCTGTGTTCTTGGCCACTGCACAGCCTGAATCATTCCATCAGCATTTGGGGGTGGTTTTCCAGCACAGACACTTGCATGCCAGCTTGTCTCCTGAGGGAAATGTAAGGGTAGTCATTGACCTCAGTCTCAGATGTGAAGTAAACAATGACTAGACAAATGCAGTTTCCATCTCTGAACTTCCTAACAGCAGAAAGGGTGAGTAAGCGTCACTCGGCTGCTCCTCAGCTAGACAGCATACGAAACACAGCAAAACCCCTTCAACCACAGAGCTCTTCAGGATTTTGGCAACAGCAGAAACCTAAACGGACTGTATAAACAAGAGAAACAAAGAATTAACTCTTAAAACCTGCTTTGCACCTCTTGTTGTGATGTTCTAGGATTATCTGATATTCGGACAGCTTAAAGCATAAGCCTCCAGCACATGATCTGTCGCTGCAGATGGCGATTTGAGTCACGCAGGACCTGAGAAGTCAGCGTGTTTAACCCTTCCTGAGAGCAACCTAACAGAAAGTTTCTCTTTGAACACAACTTCTCTGAAAGGAGGAGGGAAGGCATTGTGTTTAAAGAGCTGATACCTGCAAAAGGGTTGGGGGGGCTCATCTGCTGTTTTGAGGGGCATTTACTTCTACAATTTTTATACAATATTCTTTCCATGAAAGCACGTAAGAAAGTCAGTTGTAATCTAACAGAAAATGCCTAGGGACAGAGACTGGGCTGGTCTTTTGTTATTTAGCCACAAGATTTTTCCGCTTCAATTTAAATAGCTAATAGAGAACCTATTTTAACTTATTTAATAGAAAATAAAGCATTAGTAGTGACACTTTTCAGTATAGGCAAAATGACTGCGGACCAAGCCATTTAAAAACTTTCAAAATCATCATCATTACTGGAACAGAAGCAAACTCTTAATCAAACCAAGAGCTAGAGGTAGGATTAAACCTGCAAACGCTTCCCCTAGCATTCATGCCAGAATCCCTAGCGAGCTCATCTAAAATGGAGACCGTAAGGTCAGCAAAAGAGCTGAGAAAATTTTATTTAATAATATTACCTGAGAATTCACATTACATCATTTGTTACATGAGGTAAACCTGACTTTTAAAGAAATTCCCTAGAAAACACCTTGAGAAAACTTCCCTAGAATCTCCTTTTACTTCCTTGATGATTATTTCCCACCCCCCTCCCCTCAGCCTCTTGCTCTTCTGGCCAAAGCAAGCAGGTCCCTTTCAGAGCCAGTGCACTGCCACAAAGTTCACAATGTGCCTTTCATTATGAATGTTACATATTTGATTATTATAATTACAGAGAAACATAACACAGCTTGCCGCACTGTAATTGACCACAATGATATACATACATTTTGACCACAGGGGATTCTACCATTTATTTACTCATACTCAAAAGTCAACACAAAGACATCAAATAGCTTGCATGACCTACAGAAAAGATCAAACACTCTCCAGTGCCAGACACAGGCACAGACATAATACAGAACAGAAGCAGCCATGGAAAACACCAGTTTCAGCTGAAATAACCACAGTATTCAGAAATCAATGCTAAACCACGAATCCTTGCATTACTTAATACGGCGTGTACCGACATTCAACTGCAGCGTCCTCAATCGCACGTGATACGACGGATCTTCCACGACCTGCTGTACGTAAGGCCTCCCAGGCTGCAGCGGAGGAACATTTTTCATGCCTGGCAACTCAGAACTGCCGGTGCTCTTGTGCGCAAGCACACACACCCGCCAGTCACACGCTCATTTGTGCATCACGAGGAAGAACAACTCTTATGGACCGCTGGACTAGGGTGTGTTTCATTTTCTGGTGGGGTCCGGAAAGCGAACTTGGACAGAGGGCTGTATTTACAGGCAATAAGACAGCCGAGCAGTGAGAACAGCTGCAAAGGCATCAAGCACAAAACCAGGTTTCTGACTCTGATCTGAAGGGAGGAAAAGATGATCTTTGCTTTCTTGAAACTTCAGGTGGGGAAAGCACGTATGGCACAAGACATTAACTATTATTGAGGTCTTTAACAGTGATATGCCCAAACCGGTTAGGATTTCTAAATACCTACAGTCAGAATTCATCAGAGGGAAATCAATCAATGAGAGAAATTTCCTCATGAGCACAAAAAGCAGTCAATAACCTCAAGAGATGTGGCTACCTGGACTAACCACGCAGGGCATTCCACGTGTGAACAAGTGATAGAGACTCGTACCAGTGTGCGCATTCCCGGCACTTGCCTGTGCTGTTTGTTGGTTTACTTCACCCAGTACAGTTTTTCTGATTACGCCAATGTCTTCGGTTAGTAAGTGTTAGGATAGCAAAGCTACACAGTACATTTTCACTGTGCTACAACTGTATCCATACTAGAAACGGAGGTTGAATTATTTTAATAATAGTAATGAAGATGAAGCCTCAAGAAGCCGTACAAGCCCCGAGATAACGTGAAGCACGATGCGTAAGAGCTGCGTTTGGCTGAACAACACTCAAGCGGACTTTGAGTGAAGGGACAGTAGAAGCACCTAGAGAACAGCAGTCTGCATAAAGCCAGTCACCTAGAACATCTGCTAAATGGGTTTCAAGAAAGAAAATACACTCTTCAAAGCACAACCTCTTTCCCAAGCAGATGGTTATTTGATTTAAGAATAAAGGAATTGCATCACGTGGTAAGATCTGACCTGTAATTTCATCACAAGGCTTTTCAAAATCCGTTCTTTACCGCATCGGCGCAGTGGCACTCTCCAAAGCACAGGGCAATCATTAGCTGTCACAAAATATTTAAAACACATTTATCCTCTTGCATTATAGATATTTTTAAATGTCATGCCATGGAACCGCGGCCAGAAGGGAGGGGGTTCCCTACACCTCTTACAGGTAAGAGAGCAACACAACACTACCTGTTTCCTGTAAAATATGGTACTTCTCTTAATGGTCAAATGCTCCTTTCCTGCACTCTTCCTGCCAGGTGTGCTCTGGGAAACTCAAGACAGTATATACTAGGAAATACCCACACAGCACAGACCAAAGGAAGTAGCTGTGCTGATTTTTAGACCTCAAAGAGCTCAGGAAGATTAACAGTTGGAGGATCCAAGACTGAGGTGGCATGAATTCAAATCCTTCCAAAGCGTACTTCGATGACACTCACTGGAACTTTTAAGTAGCCTGTTGGTGTTTGACACTGGCATTAGCTGCAAGCCAGAGTTCACCAGCAGAGAAAGAAAAATCGTGACCAGCAAATTCTTACTCCATTTTGCCAATTTGATTTCAATATAACAGAGATTCCCTCCCTGCAAACTCCCCAACCAAAGTGGCTGAAACCGCAGAATACACGATTAAGAGAGCCCTGGAGGCGTGCCCAGGGGCACCTTTGATCTCAGGGATTTCCGAGCTCTTTCCCCAAATTTCCAGAAAAATCTCATCCACAATATCTCATTTTAGGAAACATCTCTAGAAGCTTATCAAGACTTGCCTGAAAATTCTCCAGCATCCGAGAGGTTCCTCTTTCTGTGCAAAATTGGTCTTTTAACGTGACAGAACCTCCTGGTTTACTTTGCAGTTTCCCTTAGCGCATCTTTTGTGACATTCTGGCCGATAATCAACCTGCCAACACTGCTGAACACCACTGAGACACCGCATACAGGGACCGACTTGAGTGCCCGGGTGAGACTTGAAACAAAAACTCAAGAAGAACGTCACAGGGCTGATCTCCAAATACTCGGATGGCCAAGCTGCTCTGTGGTAGTGCCAAACAGGAGCAGCTCTACCACCAGGCAAGAAACAACGTGCTCTACTTCAGGTGGGCAGGAGTTCAGAAAGCTGGTGAAATAACAATACCGGGACTGAAATCTTCAGTTAAAAAAAACACACAGTGAATGAGAATGCAGGACCGAGGGAAGACTCACAACCATGGGAACATTCAGAGAAAAAGTTATACGTACAGCCCAGAAGGTGCCACAAGCAAAAGTAAAGTAATATTTCAAGAACAAAGTTAAGCTAAAATTACTCTAAATATGCTAGATTTTGGTTTGGAAACAGAGCAATATGCCACTTCTAACCTCTTTCTAGATCTCAGAATGCTCCTCCTTACTCTCCCAGCCGTCCTGCTATGCCAAAAGTCCAGGGTTTGGGGGTTCTTCTTCCCCTAACATAAGGGCTATGTTTTTTCAAAGTAATGAAGTTCAGAACAGTTTTTAAACGAGGGCACAAAAAATTATGGTAACTTCGGAGGTTTATTATTCATCCAGAGAATTGTGAGCTTGTCATTTTTAAAGTGTTTCTGTTTAGATATCCTTGTAACTGATCATTTTTAGTAACTTTAATGCACTTTTAAAAAAACATGTCTCCTACTTTCCCATTCAGGTTCACCACAAACATCCTCTATTTTTGAGAATGCCAACTGGAAACACAAGCCAAAAAGGAATAGTCACCTTATAGAAATACCTAAACTTGGTTATAAAAAGGGGAGGAGATTGCAAAAATGCCACAAAATATTTATTTCCCAGATAAAAAAATAAATCATTCAGCAAGCATGGAGATGAAAGCATGAATACATGAGCTTCAAGAATTACAAACAAACGTTCTTCTGCTGTGTTATGAAGATAGAAAAGTACGTTTTACACAAATATTCTCTACATTCTTTCACATACATATCTGTAACCTGAGCTGCTTTACTGACACTACAGTAAACAAACACCACACAATACACAAGCCACAATAGTAAAACAGAATTGGCATCAAGGATTTAAACAAACGTATCCTTCCTGGAAATAGCTCTCCCACTTACAGCCCACCAAGAAAGGCAGCAATTCAGAGACTGTCTGAGTTATACAAAAAGTTACATTTTAAAGATATGTGAAAGAAGAAAGAATAGAGTCAAAATAAAACACAAGTTACTTGCAAAACCTGATGCAGCCCAATATTGAAGCAGCAAGAGCATCCTTGTTTCCTAAAAGTACGTTTCTAAAATCTTGTATTTGGTGAACATTTTGCCAGTAAATGTGGCACTTTCAATCACAAAATTATTCATATTAGAGCTGTTCGATCATTCAATACCTGAAAAAAGTAAATGCAAGAATAGCACCAAACCATTAAAACTCAAAAAAAAGAGTTAAGTTTCTTGAACAAACATCCATAACTGGCAAAAAATATGTTGAGAATTTGAGAGAAAATGCAGCCCCCGGTGCTATCTTATGTGCCTTTCTAAAAAACAGCCTGAAGTACCAGCATGTTTATTTCCAGCAGAAAATATCACTGGAACATTCTCTCCTAGATTCTACTTTCCCCCCACCCCTTTAGAAAGTCCTACAATAAGATCTTTACATACCATTAATAGGATTGGGGTTTTTTTAACATAGTTTTTGTCTGGCTCTCATGTTTTTATCCTCTATTTAAGTATCAGATTAGAAAAATTAATGGAGCTAATTCTGCTAACAAAATGGCTATCCTGAGGACTACAATTATCTGTGATTCACTTGGACTTCCTCAGCAGCTTCAGCTGGGCTCAGAACAAACCCAGCACAACTCCATGACTCCTCACACAGCAGCTACAAAGCACTTGAGAAGAAAAACTAAACAAAATTGCCATAGTCCACACTACCCATGTTTAAATGTGAAATGGAAAACCAAGTAAAATGAAATTTAGTAGCTTGACACACATTGCCAGACAACCTATATTCCATCAAACAGGCAGAGCAGAGCATAACATCTTGAATACAGAGATTACCAGAAAGGAAATGGCAGAAATAGCCACTACTATTGTTACTGTTCCTGAAAAGTTAGATGCCAAACTTGAGTCCACCAGGCAGACCTGGCACACCAGCAACAGAGACATCTTCAAACCTTCCCAACATCAAAACACATTCTAGTGCATACTGCAGTAACCAACATTTGTCTTCAGCATTTATTTCCATTTACTGAAATGTTTTAAACTGCATCACATGTGGAGTCCTCCCACGTTAGGTATGAGTTTGACTTGAAACGTGCTGGGCAAACCTTTTTAAAATCTCACTCTCAGACATCCACGCAAGCTTTCCAGTATTTCCTGGATTTAAAAAAAAAAATTCAAAAAATCTCCCACTGTCACTTAGCCTGCCTTGTATCGTAGTGATTTGGTTGTTGCTCTTTTAGTTCACAGGAAGAGCAGAGTCATTTGTTTACATGTGCATTTGGATTTTGTTCTTTGAAAAAAATTGTGTTATGAAAAAAGTTTGAATTATAATAAGAGTACTCAGGTTTGGGTTATTTCTTTGTAAGAGCTTAGGTTAGATTTTATAGAGCCAAATAGTCAGGACTCCTGGAAACGGACTCCGGATAACTCAAGAATTTTTGTTCATTTAGATCTTAGAATTTCACTCTGAACGTGTAAGAACCATCCAGCTTTGGTACTGGAGGGCATCGCACGCTGCCTGCTTGCTCTGCTATTGAGCCAAGCAGAGCAAAGCTAATGCCTGGCTTCCACAAAACACTTTTGAGCCTTTTCGGAAAATGTCCAGGGATGAATGATCTACTACATGCCTCCCTAACTGGTTTCATTAGTTTAGCACTTTTAATGTGAAAAGTAGTACGTGCTTCGCTGTTCATTTTCATCTGTCTGGTGAGCCCTCGGTTCTTGCTTTACTCTTCTCAGATTAAAAAGTCCTTCTATTTTTCTCAACAGTACTGTTTTTTAAATGTTACTTTAAGTCCCCAAATTAAGTAACCTCCCATGGTTCCTTTTATTTAAAGTGAACCCGTGAGCTCAGAGTTTCTCCCTATAAGGCATTTCCTACAAAGTTTGAATGCTTTCAGAAATTCTGCTCTGAGCTCTGCTATCGACCTGCTGGGCTACCCTGGGTGACAAACTTCATTCACCCTCCACGTGCCTATTTCACCTCCTGCAATCAGTTTTAGAGTTCAAATTCCAAGAAGTTCAGGCTCTCCTTTACACATTTATGCAATTAGACCCTGATCTCTCTACTATTATCTACACTGGAGTTTGCAGGTTCTAGGCAGGCTGTCACGTTAACAAGCTTATTTGAACTGCCAAACTGACTGGGAGTCATCAGTCCTTACTGTGGCTGATGGATGAACCCCCACAAACTTCTGCTATGCTGCAGCTATCACTCCAAAAAGCAAGGAGCTGTAGCACTTTCACAGAAAATTCTGCATTTGGGGTTTATATCAGGAGGTTTTGCAATTTACTTCCCCACAGAGAGGGCAGAAATAGCTTTGCAGCAAGTCTGCCTGGCCTCCAGGACACTCTCCCAATTTCTAACCAGTTTTTAAACTGACCACCCCATAATCCTCCTACAGGCAGCCTACAGAACAAGTAGGAATAATTCACATCTTGGGAAGCATAATGAAAAATCTGCCATCTGCAAGAGCACAGAGGCACAGGAGATGCTCCTTCAGGAACGTCCTGAAGTTCTGGATACCCTCGTTCCTCCACCTCTGGTTGCCCTATGGTTTCCACAAGCACCATCCCACACAGCTTGCAGAGAACTCTGCCTTGGACAACCCTAGGATCAAAGCTTAGTCCTATCAAACTTGGTTTCAAAACTCTCTAGTCTTATCCAAAAAACCCCTTAACTCAGGAGGTGATCTGAAATGGGAATTGTACATTTAAATTTTTCACTACAAGCACAGAAACAGTTCCCAAAGATCTCCCTGCCCAGAGTAACAGCAATAGCCCCTTTACTCCAGAGGACTCGAGGACAGGAGTGGAAGGAAAGTTACCTTTGTACTGGGGAAGGAAGCTTTTGAGTGTGCACATTTGGGGATTTGTTTTGTCATCCCATTCCCCCACCCCCCACCCCCTTTTTAACTCACTTGTGATAAAGATTAAAATGATTAATGCACAAGAATGACCTTGTTGCCCACCTAGGCAGTCCCCCTTCAAGGCAGGCTCTCTGGGGAATCCTGCAGATCTCCACGATGTCTGTATAAAATTGCAGAGTGACAGTTCTGGACTGTTTCCATTTCTGATTCTCTGACCTTATCCCATCTGCTGCTTGTGGCTCACTCAAGTGTGCTGCATTTTGACCCTTCCCAGTAGTCTCCAGAGTTTCTCCTTTCCCTGCAAAGCAGCTGCCTTTCAAAGTGCTTTCAATTTACCCATTACACAATCATTCTCCCATTAAGGAAAATGGTTCCCTCTCTAGAAGTTCACCACACACACACACACACACACGTGTGCATGCTAATAACGCTGCTAACTGTTGAAGATAAAGATGCAGCGGGATCCGGTAAACACAAATCGATAAAAATGTCGCATTCTCAGCATCTGGCTCCAGCTGGCATTCGGCCATGGAGATGCGACTAGTTCTGGGTCATTTAGTCATTTTTCTTATACTGTCCTCAAAAAAAGAGAGATCACAAGCTTTGGAATTGTGTGTTCAGAACTGAAGTAAAATGCACTTTAGCAGCACTTTCCAGATACCTGAGGAAATGCTGGAAAAAATCATGCAACTGCTGTTTTACTGTTAAACTTCTTTAAGATTGTTGGGACTTTTTTTTCCCCAAACCTAATAAAAACCGGGTTGAGTCAGAACCATGACCTGCAATTTATTCTCATTTTCATCTTTGATCATTTCAAAAGAAAATCAACTGGTTTTAACCCCCGAACAGTCCCAACAGTAAACCTGAAACATCACCAGACATCTCAGAAGTACTTGAATGAAATTTCTTCTTACACTTCATGACATGGCTGAACTTTCTGCACTTAACCTGGCAACGAGGAGAGCTGTTACTCCTGGGACAGAAGGGATCCCACAGCCATCCAAGCAACACCTCTACAGTGGGTACACCCCAAACCACCCTACAAGCAAATCAAAGGCACAACCTGGCAGCCACAGCGGGCTCTCCTGAAACTCCCTGCGCTCCTCTGTGAATTGTAGCCTTTTATTTCAGGTCAACAAGGGCAGGTTTTCTGACTGCTACCATAGATGTACCACAAAGTAAGGGAACTTTTTACTTCACTTGGCTCTCATCCCTTGAACAATATCAAAGGAAAGACCTCTGTGACTCAGCAAAATACGAGCTTCAGGCCTGACCAGTTTACTTGAATTTATTTGATCATCATTTAAATGAGGTGAGGTTCCCACCCTCACTTCAACTTGTTATGAAAAACGCACAGTGAAAAATCCAAGCAGCAGCAAACGCACTAACATTAAAAACAACGGAGAGAGACTCGCTCTCGTACTGCACAGGCATGTTTGCCCAGAGCTCACAAGCTCTAACAGACATTTTGGCAAGAAAAAGTGATACTGGAATAAAAGACAAATCACACAAAAGCCGAATTAGCATAATTTTGAGAGCTGTTATCTGCACACCCAACGCTTCTCAAGGATTTTCTCCAGGTATAAAATTCACTAGAAATTGATGAATCAATGTTTCATTCAGAATTTTTCACAACATGTGGCTTTGATTTTATAACCATGAACATAGGCACATTTTCAAAACATGAGGAGGTATCTGTTACGTGCTGGAAATCGCAGTTAATTCCGAGTGTTCAAGAAACAGCAGCTCATTCTGGGAGCCACAGTCCAATTAACTTACATTAGAGCAACACCTACTTCAAACATCTCCTACTCCGACTCTTGAACTCCTATTTTATGGTAGCTTTTTTTAGGAATTCACGCAGTTATTTGAAGAGATATTTTTATACCAAAAGATTTCAGTAGCTAAGGATAAAAACTATTATTTGCATTTAATTATTGCCATGTATGTCATCTTCTATAAAAGCTAGTCAAGCTTTCCAAGAGCTATAAATCACTTATTCCTGCACCGTGTCACTATTTAGTGGTGTTTTGTTTATAAAGTCATAAAAACCCTTCACACAATATAAACAAAACCATGGCTTCCTTCTCCTATGGCTAAAAAAGCCAAGCTCGTGTCAAACCGAACTGGATGCTTTACTCTCAACTCCTTACTCTCCTTTTACCTCCCCTTACTTTGTACAGAAATTGGGATAATTACCGAGTTCACACTGCAAAAACTTCTATAAAGACTCGAGTTTAATCGCAGCGCTAACAGCTGTTGTGAAAGACCACGCGTTGAAACACTGTTAGCTCAGGGCAGCTTTGCCCTCCACACCAAATTCAGATGGCTGTGAACCACCAGCAACGAAAAGAAACTGAAAGCTACGGAAACGTTCTCTCTGCAGACAGGAGGAACTTCCAGAGAGCTTCGAGATACGAGTTAAGGGTGAAACCGAAAGAAGCTTTTGGAGGACACGGCGGCAGCAGCATTGGGTTTCCTCAGCTGCAGTCTGGAAGCGATGACTCCATCAGTCTTTAGGAAAAAACCAGCTGAACACTGAAGACATCCCAAAGATACGGGACTGTCCTAAACCTACCTAGCTGCCAAACCTCCAACTGACTGTACAAGACCGCTGTCAGCGACTCTGGTCTTTCACACAGATGGCTCTAGCAAACCAGCGTTCAAAGAGCATCCCAACAATATTTGGGCTTGGTCATCCAAGGGCTTTAAAAAAAAAAAAATCTGCCAGACCTCAAGGCTCCATGTTTACTGGAAACATATTTGGGGAGAGACAGCAAGATATTGTGCCCTTACTGGCACAATATGTTGTTTCTCTCCCCAAAAATCACCTTCTTCTCATGACTACCTCTACAGCTCCACAAAAAGAGATGCAGCTGGTGAAAACAGAATAAAAGATGTACATAACTCCAGAAGAGGACATTTGGTCTCTTCGAGAAGTCACACTAACAGCAAAACCATCTAGTTATCGCTCTCAAAGTGATTCTCCTTGAAAATATCTG
The DNA here is from genome assembly GCA_009769605.1 of Bucorvus abyssinicus. Taxonomy (NCBI): domain Eukaryota; kingdom Metazoa; phylum Chordata; class Aves; order Bucerotiformes; family Bucorvidae; genus Bucorvus; species Bucorvus abyssinicus. The sequence goes on from CM020045.1 coordinate 2,029,415, forward strand.
ATACTGCAGTAATGGCTGTGAGCACGTCCACACTCTTCTGTCCCATTCCATTACTTGTGGCACATTGATTTTACTGTCACTAAATGGATGGCACAAAAGGAAAGATGCCCATGCAATGATAGCTAGGAAAACACTTTGAGGGATACCAGTATTACAAACCATGTGTAGCCAGGTCTGGAAAGCAGCATCAGAACAATACAGAGCAGGTTTCAAAAGAGGGTAACTTCAAAACTGCTGACTGAAGATCTAGGTTAAGCTCTACCACGGAATCTGAAATAGCATTCCAATGCTTCTAGGATCAGATCTGTCAGGAAAAAAAAAAGCCTTTTCCTTTTAAATTTTTATTCATTTTAACAAACTCAAAAAAGGAAGGTCTCAGCAGACCCACATTTAAGTATGGCATTCCAAACCTGAGGTTAATTAATTCTCTTATTCTGTAGCTGTATGGAGCATAGAAATGCTAATAATAAAATACCTTGAAACTACAAATTAAATTACATATGAAGACAAATTTCGTAGCGCATATTAGAAGGGGGGATTCATACTTGCTACTTGAGGAAAGTGAGATGCTGAGCAGAGACATAAACTGTAGTTTCTACGTACTGCATAAAAATCCCTGCAGTGCACAAATCTCTAGCCAAAAAATTAATCCAGTTTTAGCTTATGGAGATTAATCCAGATTTATCTTCTATTTTGTACTTTAAAAACAGCGTACACAAACATGATTTCTTTAACACCTCAAAGTTCGACAAATACAAAACTCCCACACAGAATAATCTTCAGAGATTCTTTCCAACGTGGAAAAACACTGCTATTCTATGGGAGGCTAAGGACTGGAAAAGGGGAAAGCAACCATTCAAAAGTGCGTGTAGCTCTATTATCCACCTTCCCTGTTAGTTTTAATTTTGCTCCCTTCTTGAAAATGCTCGTGCACAGGGTAAGATAATTAATCCTTAACTTCTATAAGCCCAAAAACCAGCTTGACACAGAGAATCACAAACCGTGGCAGAGCATTACTCATTTGTTATTATCTGGGACCCTGGCTGTGGCTCGAGATGGTTCCCAGACCGCTGGGAGCATCTGCCACTGCGGCTCCTACCAGGTAAACAGGCATTCAGTGCCACTAGCTGATGTCTTTGCAGCCCGCGTGCAGGACAGAAAGGACTTCTCATGAAGCTGTATTTTCTCCTAACACAACTGCAAACTCGTGGAGGACAGCAGATGAGTGAATGAAAGTTACACAGATGGAGAGCAGTGTTAATCCCTACAACTTCAAAGGGCAGAGGAATATGGAACACCATGCACAAGCCAAGCTCCTATTCCCAACACACAAAATTCCCGAGTCCAAGAGGCCTGCAGAGATTTTTCTTCTTTGCAACTTCAGCTGTGCCACGTTTCTGCCAGTTGGCAGTCACAGAATTCCTAGGCAATCTACCTAATATAAGCTGTTGCGATCTCCAAGTACTATTGTAAGTCATTCTGAATTTTGGACTCTTAAGCAAATGAAAACATTACATCCATTAAGCCTCTCTTAAGACTCCAGTCTTGAGGTACCCACTAAAAAACACATTACAGAAGTATTAAGATGCCAATCTGCTTGATCCTCGTTCAGCAGAAGCAGGATTAGTAGGCTGGCACTGCAGCCTCTGTGCCCGCTGCATTCCTTTGGTTCTCAACTTTCAGATAAGCAAGGAATTTTGCTCCCCTGTGCCAGCCAGAAGATTCAAGAAAGATTTCAAGGATTTTTCTGATGTTATTATTGAAGAGACATAAGACTACAGCATTTGAAAAAGAACTAAAATAACGCGAAGAAACGCCTGCCTTCCCTCAGGAGAAGGCTGTCAAGGAGTCTCCTATTACATGAAAAAAAAAAAAAACCACTCTGCAGACTTTTATAGGAACTACATGATTTGATCCTTTCTACACAAAACTGGTTACATTTCCCAGCCCACCAAAACAGGGCCCAGTATACACAAAGTCTTTGATTTATACACCTGGTGCTGAGAGCACTGCCTTTACAAGAAGCCTGGTTTCTCCTAGGCTGCGTGTTCTTTCTTGATGAATTGCCGAGGAATTACCTACTGCTTTGCAGAACATCTGCTCCATCCCTCAGAATCGCACACACAGACACTTCTAGTAGCACATGAAAAGTTTTGAAACTTCTCTGTTCAGACCATGTGTTAGGAAGAAAAGAGAAAAGGAAATCTTCCAAATTTTACAACCATGCTTTGCCTTTGATATTGTTATAAGCTGCCTACAAGACAGCAAAAGAACAAAATTACTTCTGAAACTATCGTGGGGAATAAAAAGCATCTGAAAGCAATACATAAATGAAAGAGAAAGAGCACTAATCTGGACATACAGTGATCTCAGAGTCTTACATCACATATTAATCCAACCTTGAGTGTAAATTCAACTGCTGAATTAGTTCCTGCTGCTTCCACAAACAGAGCAATTCTGTGTTTCAATGTTATGGTCCCAGGTGGAGCATTAATTTAAAACAAAAAAGTACAAGAGGCAGAGACTTAATAAATAAAAGATTTCTTTATAAAGAAATCAACTTGAGTTATCCAGGCAACCAAGTTTAAGTATTTGCCATGCTCTGTTATCACAGACTCACTGACAAGACCCTCTCAGTGTTAACATTAACAAGTGACTGAACAGCAATATTTTTTGACCCTATTAAACAACAGTAAATTATGCATCTTTACACCTCATGATATAGTCATCCTAAAAAATTGTTTACAGTAAAATGAAAAGCAAAGTAGGAGTAAAAAAAGACACATTACACAGTTCAAGCAAGGAACAAAAAAACCTTCCCTCACACTACCACAGCTCCCCCCAAAACACTGATCTTGGTGTGACATTTGACACTAGCCAAAGCCAGTGACGCAGTGCATTTGAGGAACGTTGTTCCAAGTGACAAAAGCTGCAAGACACACGTGATTGATCACCCACTGGAAAAGACCAAACCTTCATTTAAGGCCATAAGACAACATCTACCACGCTACTCGTGCAACCCGTTGACTACTCGCGTGTCGAGACAGAAAAAAAGAAAAGTGTTGTAATCTATAAGCATCCCCCTACCAGCTGATTGATCTACATTTGGATAACTTGCACTTCAAATTAGCTGATGCTACCTGGAAGATTCAAGCGCTCACAACCTCCTGCATCGTGCCTCCAAACCCTCAACGCACTGTTGGGAAAAAGTCAACCCAAACCAGCACTAAGTACCTGAGCTGGAAACACCAACCTTGTTGTAAGCCGAGCTGGATGCTCGCAGTCTCAAGTCCAACTGTGCTGCCAACAGCCATTTCAGCTCAGCAGAATAGCTCTGGCAAAACAGTACAAGACAGTGCAGGCTCTCAACAAGAGTAATCAATTATTATTATTCCCGCAGCAGTGGTGTTGAAGGGTGCCTGTGAGAACTTTTAGCCCATGGGGCAGCTCCAGGATAAAACATCCACCTCCTGTTCTGGAGAACTTCAAGGAATACCAATCTGCTTTGGCATGTCAAGTAAATGCTTTGGTTCCTTTCCCTGGACACTATTCACAGGCTTCTGTCACTGTCTCCTCAGGTTTTCAGTATACGGATTTATTAATTCCCAGGAATCAACTAGCAGGATTTGATTTTAGAGACAGCATGAGAAAACAAACAGGAAATCTGGGAGAGAGAAAAATCTGTAGAATATGCACTTTATCTTAAAAGGAAACAGAAGAAATTATGATGCACTTTTAACCAGGAAACTGAAAGGGACCTGAACCAGCGTACAAAATACGGGGGTTTGTTTCCCTGTCCTCTGCTGAAGACCAAATTTGTAGCATATTCAACTGCAAATCAATTTTACTACCTGCACGTATAACAAATTTTTTTTTTTTAGCCATTTCTACTGCTTCATCACCAGGCAAACCAGCCCGAGCCTGTTAAAGCTGTAAAACCAAAGTGCTCTGTCAGTTCAGCTGAAGAGAGCTTCTAACACTTCTAAACCCACTAGCAGAAGTTCCTGAACCGAACGATACCTGGTGCCAGCAGAGATCCCAGCGCTCCCGCTGTCAGACACCCGTGCGCGAGAGGGCGCGTCAGGGAAGCACCCGGGGCTGTTCCTAGCAGACATCTCGCCATCTCCGCAACCTCCAGAGCCTCTCCAGCTCGCGGGAGAATTAAAAAGCATTCTATCCAGTTATGTCTCTCAAGTCAGTGCAACAGCATTTCTGAACTTACTAGGACAGTTTCTAAAGACACCCTGCTTGTAACTATGCAAACTATACCTGAAAATAACTGCCTACATTTCTTTAGAATTAAATATTAACAAGAGCCATTTGACAATAACTCTTGTTACGGTACTAACCAAGAACGCCCTCACAGTCTTACAGTTTGGTCTGTGTCCAAGTATCAAACTCTGGAGTGCTCTCAGCAGTTTAATTTTCAAATTTTGATTAAAATTATGCTTTCACCATAGTTTGGTACTAATCTATGGAACAACAGTTACAAGTAAATGAAAAACTCATTTGCATATTAGCAACAGAGCAGTAAGTGCTAAAGACAAAAGGAAATCTTTCACGGTTCTCAATATTTGTTTCTAAATCCTAATCTGTCACAATGATTCAGGACAAAGAGTATTTGGAGCATCTGTGAGCTTTTGAAGGATGGTTCAATTACACTGAATTAGAACCCCATCATATTTATAAGTCCTCATGCATCTGTCATGTCCCAGGCCAATAATTAATGCTAAGTGTTAAGGGAGGAGAAAACAAAACAAAACACCCTCCAACTTGTAGGAGCTGCTCCAGGAGCTGCCCTGAGTTCCTTCCCTACAATTGATCCAAAATACTAATCGAACAAAGAGATGAAATGATGATCCAATCTCTTCCCAACGAAGCGATGTCCCTAAGCCTAAGAGTTTTCAAGAGCCTGTTTTTATTTGGTGGGCAACCTTCGCACTGCAGCAGCTTTGTGCTACATGCTTCATCCTCTCAGCCACGTGGAGCGTTGACAAAGGGTCGTCCCAGCTTCACTGGATGACACAGGGTTAAAAAAGGGTTTGAGAGCAGTTGGCAGATTTGTGATGTTCAGGCTGCTGGAGAACAAACAGGAAGCCCGGAAATGAGTGATAATTGTTAAATAAGAGCTCTTAAAACACCTGCTTAGCTCTAACTGCTAACTATTAAACCATTACAGGGAGTTCAAAACAACATCCCCCAGAGAGATTTCCACCTGCTTTCCCCATCTATTTTCTGAATTTATACAATGAGACAATTCAGAAACACCCAGTGGACTTGGACGCACCACGACCCTCTCCAAAAGCCGACACAGCCTGCCAGGCTGGTGGGCTCAAACACCCTCCCAAGCCACGTGGGCACTCGCGCGCCCCTTTGCCTTTCAGCGAAACGTCCGTTGTTAGTCAGCTTGGCGTTTCTGAAGCTTCCACCCACAGGTTTTTTCCAAACGTGATCGTACTCCTCTCCTGGACGGCATCTGTACAGCCACTCACCCCGCACGGCGAGGAAGCGGTTCTGCAGGGGTGGGTCATTAAGAGAGGAGGAAAGGGTTCTGCAGGTCCAGGCTGGAAAGGCGTGAAACTTCCCCGCCACCAAAGGGAGCGGAAAGGCTTTCCGCATTGGTCAGGTCAGGAATGCAGGCAGAATCACAATTATTTAGTTAGTTTTTAAAGCACACAGGATTTAAAGTAAAACAAAAACCCCACCAAAAACCTACACAGACAAAAAAACTGCAGCCATTAATATGACTTCTTCGAGCAAAGGGGTACAAATATCAAACAAAAATCACAGCCATGCGGGCTGGTGCCATGAGTGTCACCTCTGTTCTAACTGCCCTTTTCCAGGGCAGTGTGTCTTCTAGCAGGGTTATCGATGGCCATTGATAACTACCTTGCCGCTCATGCAAGCACCTTCTATTCCAGTAAATCCATTACTCTTGAAAGAGAAGTATTTACGATTCATACCTGTATATAATCTTGTCTTCTTAAAGATACTTAACAAACCAGTTCTGAGAATTAGGAAGAAAATTCTCCCTCCAAATTTCAAATAAATTAGTAGATAAATACATAGAAAGCTAAGGGCAAATGCAGCACTTCATCCACTGTAAAGAATATTTATAACTCTGTTGTTCAAAAATTATCATAATTCACAACAAACAGGCCCTCCACACACACAAGGTTGTTTATTCCAAGCAGTAGTCAGATTTTGTGCAACTCTATCGGTTTTCAATGAAATAGAGTTAATTTCCTTCCTTCCAAGACAAACAAATAAAATTATGGAAAGACAAAACGGAACGGAAAGCAGATGATTCTATAAAATATAAGCAGCTCATCGGGACTTGATCATCAGGAGCTTGTGCTTCTAAATGGCCTCAGAGCATTCAAACTGCTATCCATCGCCACTCGCTATGAAAATTACTTACAGCATTGCTGGTTACGGTTAAAACTGCATGCCTGTCGTTTTCTAAAAGCTTAGAAATGAATAACTTTTCCATAATTCAGCACTACTCAGTATCTGATTTAGAAGTTAGAATTTGAAGTAGATGTACATTTGAAAAGAAACAACTCAAGCCTGTCAGTACAGCAGCTTGGAAACAATTTATTAAACATTTGTGCTATGCACCTGAACAGAGCAACCCGAACTACAGCTGCCACCCAGGAACCTGCTGGCCCTGTCAAAGGCCAACAGGAGACTAACGAGAAGCCTTAACCTTCGCAGAAACAAAATAACTGAAACATTCGGAGTTTTAATTCCACAGGCTTTGTCCCACACAAAACAAAGAAAGTGTTTGCAACGAGAGTTACAAGCTTATAGGAAGAGCCCTAATCTACAAACACAGAACAGTATAAAACTTATAAATGGATTACTAACTGCTTAACTTCTTCAGTAAAATGAGTTTTATTTTAAAATCCTTAATTTTCATCACTGATTTTGTTTATGCCTTCCCACAAGAGACCTCTACAGCAGAAATCAGGAGAAAACACATGGAATAGAAAGCTCCAAGAGGACCGGTCTGAGTGCACAACTCCTTCCACCTCCGCTGTAAGCCACCCACACCCTGGTTTCAGACTATCGCATCAGCCCGTGAAGCACCCGGCACACCGAACCGCCCCACAGGGCTGGATCTGTCAGTGGGCTGCCGGAGCACAGAAACCCTCCCGCACAGCAGGCACAGGAGAAGAGGCTGAAGTCATCTGTGAATGCTTTTCCTCTGCGTGACACTGCCCAACAGCTTTCCTTTCTCACCCTGTGCCTCGGAAGAGAAGGCTCGTTGGGCCTCACGTCGTGCCCCAGGTCCTGAGGCTTCGACTTCTCACAGCAGCCACAGATGCTGCTTTGCAGTTTTGCAAGACAAGTGCTGCTGGTAACGGCCTCCAGCTTTTGCAGCAGCAGCAGGAGTCGGTGGCTTTGGGTAGCTGCTCGGTTTAACCACAGAAACCCAGCCGAGGCGTGGGAGCACTGTGACATTTGGCACCTCTCCTTCCCAGCCACCCCCCTCCCCTCCCCTCCCAAGCAGGAGTCCCGGCAGCGACTCAGTGCAACCACGGCTGGTGCTTCACGCGAGGCTGGAAGCCCGCTGCTGTCCAGGGAACCGTGGCTACAAGGCACAAACAAGGAGCTGCATGGCCTAAGCCTAACTCAAGGGACACCAAGGAGCTGCTCTTACACCATCCACAGGATTTCACTGATGGAGCCCATGCCAGCTGCCACGAGCGCTCACTTTGGGACCGCCTGCCCTGCAGGCGGGCGAGGCAGATAGCAGGCAGAGACCCACACCTCACAGTTCACACTTCTTCCTTCAGAAACATTTCTTTGACCAAGAAAGGGCATCGCCACACGGCACAGATAGCACTGCAGACTGGACCCTTAACTACTCACCCCAGCTGGTCTCTCTTGCCCTGCCCGTACTGCCCACCACTCCTCTGCCTGGTCATGGTTTATGTCCTCCAGCCGCTGGGAATGAAGTGCATGTTGCCAATTAGCCTTGTTAACATCTGCCCCCCTCCGCTCTATTAAGCCCTGTTGTTGGATTGCTGGCAGCAGCTGAGGGGTGTTCTGCCAGCTAGGGACAGGACTGCACTCCTCGCTTCCTCCCAAGTGCTGTATGGGGCCAACCCACCCTCCCACCAGTCAGAAACGGCAACGTAGGAAACTTGAACAAGAAACCCCAAACGAGCCTGGAGAATCTTCTGGGAAGCTTGAGCAGCACACAAGCAAGGCTAGGACAGATAAAGAATGCTAATTAAAACTGGCTAACACTTCTGTAACGTTATCTAATGCTCTGTACCCTCTTCTGTGTTCCCTCAAAATTTCATCTGGTAAATCAATCATGACGAAGGCAAATATCCGCACTTTCTTTTATCCGCAGCAACTGATGCATTTATATATACTTGATGCTTTACAGCCACAGCAATCTTTCTAAGTTTTGATGTTCCAATAAAATGGTCTCTGTCTTATTAGGTGGCAATAACGTTTTTCAACCCAATTTTCATTTCACTGAAGATCTGCCTAGAGAAGGACAAACAGCTTTTAATTTTAACTCCTCCTAGCCTGGCAATTTCAACAGTGCCCACTGATTCCTGCTCAGCTAAAATCACATGAGGCCATGTAACCCCCCTAAAAACAGCACCAAACACAATCCAAGGTCCCAAAGGAGTGGGCACCATGCCCCCACTGTCTGTTAGCAGCAGCGTGTGCATCAGTGCCTTATCTCATCTTTATTTACTGTAGCCCTAATTCATCTCAGGAGTTAAGACACCCCATTTTCTTTTATATATGGAATTAAGTTATTCTTCAAGCCCTCCTTTACTAGGCACTTTAAGGTTTTGTTCAGGACTTGAAATTGCAACCATCTCATTTTTGATTAAAAACTAACTTCATTGCTTTTTTTAAATCACAGCCCCCACTACACGAGAACCAGAAATTTCTTAAGAACTTTGACTCTGCAGAAGAACTTTCAACCACCCACCTCCAAGTTTAAAAAGCTTTTCCAGTGTATGTCAGTAGCCTTCTTAGAGAACATGAAAATTACATTATTATCACTCAAAATCTTGTGATAAAACCAGGATGGATTGCTACAGCACAGAGAAGTAAATTATTATTCAAAAAAGTCATCATTAAAGATCAAAACATCCTGTGGTAATAAAATCCCTTAACATTTCCTACTTTTGTGCTGTAGGCACCTTTAAATCTTCAACAGAAGATTTTTGCCACATATCTGTACCATCTCCAGAGCTCCAGCACTCCCCTGTGATCCAGCTACACAGCACAGCAGGTACCATTTAGCCCACATCCAGGGCCAACCTACAGCAGTTGCTCTATCACCCAGCGACCCCTCCCCAGCCAAGGAGGGGGATCAGGAAAAGGAGAAGAGACACATAGGTTGAAATGAAAATGGATTTAATGGGACAGCCAAGCTAATACCAAATGCTGATACAAAGTACACAAAGTCACACTCACCCCAGCAAACGTACAGCGGTCACGATAAACAGGAAAGCCATCCTTGGGAAAGAGAAGAGGAGCAGGGCCAGCAGGAGCTTAAGCAGGAGACCCTCACCTCTTGAGCAAACTTTTCTCTTTATACTGAGGGTGATGTTTCTGGAATGGGATCCACCTGCAGCCGATCTGGGCCAGCTGTGCTGGCTGCCTGGTGATACAGAACCGAGGGGAGTGGCTGACACATCAGAAGGCTGTGCTGCCATTCAGTGAGACCTGCAGAGCTGGGCAGAACCTAATTAAGTTCAACAAGGGCAAGGGTAGGGTCCTGCACCTGTGGAGGAATAACCTGCTGCACCAGTACAGGTCAGGGGTGACCTGCTGGAAAGCAGCTCTGCAGAGAAAGACCTGAGGGTCCTGGTGGACATGAAGTTCACCATGAGCCAGCAATATGTCCATGTGGCCAAGGAGGCCAGTGGTTTCCTGGCATGCATTAAGAAAGGTGTGGCCAACAGGTCAAGGGAGGATCTCCTCACCCTCTAGTGTGCCCTGGTGAGGCCACTCTGGAGTTCTGTGTCCAGTTCTGGGCTCCCCAGTTCAATAGAGACAAGGAACTACTGGAGAGTCCATCAGAGGCTACCAAGATGCTGAAGGGACTGGAGCATCTCTCTTACAAGGAAAGACTGAGAGACCTGGGGCTGTTTAACCTGGAGAAGAGAAAGCTGAGAGGGGATCTGAGCAATGCTTATCAATATCTAAAGGGCAGGTGTCAGGAGGATGGAGCCAGACTCTTTTCAGTGGTGCCCAGTGACAGGATAAGGGGCAATGGGCACCAACCAGAACGTGGGATGTTCCACATGAACACGAGGGAAAACTTGACTCTGAGGGTGACGGAGCACTGGAACAGGCTGCCCAGAGAGGTTATAGAGTCTCCTTCTCCAGAGAGATTCCAAACCTGCCTGGTTGCCATCCCGAACAACCTGCTCTGGGTCAATCTGCTTTAGCAGGGGGGTTGGACTGGATGATGGCCAGAGGTCCCTTCCAATCCCCACCATCCTGCGGTTCTGTGAAACTGCTAATGGCCTGCAGACCACGGCAGGCCTAGGATTCTGTCCTACCAAAACCAAGACACACAGAAAGGTGAAATTAAAAAAAAAACCAACAGTGTATCACCTTTCCCAAGCAACAATTTCCACTCTTGGAAATCACATAATGAGATCTTGCAATTCACCAAAGGGAAAAGTGTCCCAGATGGGCATTCTCCGGGTAACGGGTCTGCTTAGTGGAATCAGAAGAGAATCATCCCTAATCCCATCCACCTTGTATCTCACAAAATCATCTGGTTGGAAGAGACCTTTAAGATCATCAAGTCCAAATACATCAAATTCCTATGTTGTAATGATCTAACGTGGTGAAAGCATTAATAGTATTTAGTTTATAAGGTTAAATTCTGACCTAACTTTAACCCCGCAAAATGTCAGTGATACTCACGTGATTTCAGCTGCTGCTGAACAGAAGCAAAACGCTCACAAGAATTCCTGCAGCAGCGCCTACCCCAACTTGTTTCACAGATTGTTCTCCAGGTCTATCAGAAACAGAAGGTGAATTCTGCAAACCGCTGGGCAGGGTTAACCCCACCTTGATAACCAGCTTTCGCGAGATTCTTATCTCTGCTTCCAGCACTAACGCAGAACAGATTTTCCTCTTCCCTCCTCCACCCACAGCACTATCCCTTGACTTGCCAGGGCAATACCTTAAGGTCCACGCAGCGGAGCTTCGCTCACCCTGCCAGCGCCAGTATAAACAATACCCGCGAAAGGCAGACTACTGAGAATAGGAAGAGAGTAGAGAGCCTTCAGGTCAGAACGTTGTTTTGTAATGGAAAAGCTGAAGGGTGTTTGATCTACAGCCAGTTGAGCAAGGGTAGAAATAAGGACTGGTGAGACAAGAAAGCAAACTGCTTGCTGGTGGGCTGGGAGAAATCCTTTTAGTTGTCAGTGGGAAGGACTGTACACCTGAAAGTATGGAGCTTCTGGGCTCTTGTGCTCAGAGCTTCTGAGCCCAAGAGCTCCTGGGGCCAGCAGCAGAAACAGCTCTCCCAGAGTAGATCTGGGAGGTGCAGAAAAGCCATGAGAAGACAAGCAGCTGTATGTAAGTTTTTTCTTGGTTAGTTAACTCCTGCAAACTGACGTAATGCTTAATTTACAATCCCTACACTTTTTTCCCACCATTTCTTTGTTAGAATTAAGAAGGTTTACATAGAGTTACAGGTGTTCAGCTCCTTCCTGTTCTTCCCATTAATCCATTTACTGAGTTTAAAGACCAAATCCTTCCCTTGATGCTTCATTATTCAAAGAAGAGACAGAGGACGCTGCTTGCCATTTATTTCTGCTGAACTAAAAATATTGTTCTGGTTTTGAAATAGGTCCATGGGAGCAGTAAGAAGAAAAAGCCAATCGCAGAAAGCTGAAAAATAAGTGCAAGATAAAAGGGCCATTCTTCCGAAATCAATACCACTCTCCCTACAAGGCGTTCTACACTGAGGTAATCACATTTGCCGCGGTGGAGCCGCAGCCGCCGTCCTGTCCAGGACGGTTTACAGATGGGTGCTGGTGCAGGTTGGCACCCCGTGCAGAAAGAAGCGGTGAGGTGCTGTGGATGGTGAGCGAAAATTAATTGAGGGCTTTCCCTCTGACATAGAACAGACCAGTGTCAGCACACAATACCAAGAAAGGTGATAGATTTTTTTAAAGGCTGTGCGTATCAAGGGCAAATTCTCTCGTAGTCGATAATTTCCAACGCAGCTGATTAATGCTCTTTTCTGCACCAGACAAAAGTGTATAGGTACAATTTGAAGTAACTGCTCAGTGAGAGTACGGGTGACAGAATAAAGTCTTGAGAAATTAAAAAGATTGCATAGGAAATGGACTTATAATTAGGTATCAAATAGGATGCATCATGAAAGACGTGAAGTGCAATATAATAAGCCATTCCAAAGCTGCAGTAATTTTTTCCTGTTTATATAGTTTATTTCTAGACCTTCTATTGCACATTATTATTCAGATCATTCAGTTGCTGTTGTAACTATCTAATGTGTGTCCTTGCAGACATAAAACAAGCAGCAAGAGGGTAACTCTGAATAAATAGCGATGAGCTATGGAGCAATGATCAGGGAAGACAGATTTCAAAAATAAGAGGGATGGAGATTGTTTGAATAACTGGTATTCTTGGAAAATACATGCTCAAGAAATAAAGGTCTTGGTTTCTCAATCCATAAAGTAAGGTAATTAAAGTTACATATACAATCTTATTTTCCCCTACAACCGAAAAACTGGTTCTTTGGGGTAAAAAAAACCCCAACCAACCAACCAACAGAAAAAAATGTGCCTCATCTCAATTTTTCGTAGCAGGTACGAGGAAATGAGGTATTTGAGTTGCATGTGTTACCACATTCTTGATGACACAACGTTCACCCTGGGCAGGAGGTTACGAATAGGAAAAATACGCCACTACCCTGCTATTCTCAGGCTTAATGAGAATAGCAATAAAAAGGGATATTATACATCCTCTGAAATAACTTCAACCATATTTCTTTGCATATGTAAACTCTAAAAAAAAAAAAATCAAGTGCAAGTAAGGTTGAGCTCAAGCGATGTACCTCTAAAATCACAGGGTGTAGGATGGATTGGAAACCTGCAGGAAAAACAGAAGGAAAAGTTGGGCAGCTGGCCTGAGCTAAACTTTGTCTTCTGTAAAGAACATTTTTTCCAGGCTACAGAACAACCACGGCAGTAACTTTCCTCTTTGAGAAAGAAGAGCAAAGGTGGCAGATAGATAGAAATTATTCTTGCTGCAACACATCTGTAAGTATTTGCCACATTTTGGGGGAATAGCTCCTTAGAAATCCAGAGGTATTTGAAATGGGGATTAAAGAACCACTCCTTCTTTTATCCAGCCAGTTATTCTCTTTCATACAGTCCTAATATAAAAAAGGGTCTTTTTAAATTGCTAACAAAGAAATCTATGGCAAAACAAATAAAAACACACTTACAGAAATGCAATCATATGCTATTTTTCATACAAAATACTTTTCACAGCAGAGAGAAATCAGATAGTATTAAGAAAACAAACTCAAAAAATTCAAAACACTTTGATCCTTAGTTTTGAAATCATGTAAAATCTGAAAATTGCAAGTATTTCTGTCAGTTCTCTACTGTAATAATGTAACAGCACTTGCTGATTAATTCTAGTTACCTTTTACCTCCTTAGAAAAATATTTACTTTAACAAGACCATTGGCTGCTAGCAACTTATTTCACACTCCATATCAGCTTTGTCCTCTTTCTCTTCATAATTCTCTCACAGTATATACAACCACTAAATACACTATTTTAGCATGCAAAAAAGTTGTACTAGGAGAGACACAGGAAGATGAAGAGAATATGGTTTAGAATCCATGGGAGTATATCAGAAACAGTGTTCTGAGAAGAAAAATCTGTTTTCACAGATCTTGTCTGGAGTAGGACTTTTTATGTCCGTTTTTGCTTAGAAAATGGTTTTGATCAATCACATTCACAGGTGTATTATTCTCTTTTTTCAAACACCTCTTGGCCACAGACAGGATATACTTTCCTCTCAAAAACCTGAACTACTCCCTGGTCACTGAAACTCCACTAGGAAATGAGAACTCCCCTTGAGAACTACTGAGCATACGGTAGAACCATCTTCAGAAGACCCCGTTAGTTAAACCAGGAGCAGTGGTATTACTTCTGAAAAACAAACCGCTGTGATCACCTAAACTAGAGCACGTCATCACCAATCAAGCCTGGACGACAACGGACAGTAAACAAGATCCAGCCTTCACAGTCTGGCTCCGGCAGAAGTTACAGTCTGCAATAAATAAACTGCCACAAAACACTGGGAACGTTACCTAGAGAACTAAGATGAAGGTTCTGGGGGTCATCACGAGAAGGGACACAGCCTATGAGAAGGCTTGAGGCCACAGAGTTTCACCAGAGATTTTGAAGGTGCAAGAGTGACTCTACGTGGAGTAGGGGAGAGCTTGGATGAACCAGGAGCTTCACTCCCAGCTACAGGACAGCAAATTTAAAACTGATTCTGCAGGGCTAGAAAACCAAACGGAAGATGGCAGACACGGAACCCTGAATGCCACCTAAACAGATCAAGCTGGAAGACTGCTGAAAGTCTCCAGCAGCATCCAAAAGCGACGCAGTCATTTCCACCCTCTGTGTGCTTCAGCGCTTCCCCTTACTCCTCCTCTCTTGCAGCTCTTATGGACCCCAGGTCCTAGTCCAAACTCTTCTGTTACGTTTTACTTGCTATAACTAAAATGTGAGCAGTAACACCACTGTAACAAATACAGACCTACAATAAATAGCTCTGCTCCGAAGTCCTGATCCAAGCAAAGGAAGCAAAGGCCACACAAGTGCTTCTTATGGGGAGGCTGGATTCCAGATACTCATCCCAAGCCAACTAAATATTTTGAACTTAAAAACTTTCTCCAGCCGCAACCCTGACCTTCCCAAATTATGTCATACCTGCCTCACCCAAATACGAACAGCGAGGTGCAGCACCAAGAGCAAAACGATCCTTAACAGTACCAACTGCAGATAGTGCGAAACAGATAAACAGCCTCAAGGAAAGCAAGATGACTAAGGGCCAACAGTATTGAGTATGACGAAAACACATAGATTTGTCTCTTTTATGGATCGTACAAGTTTTCAGAAAGACAGGCAGCAATTTGTTTGCCAAGAGATATGTAAAGCAGTCTAGATCAAATCCGGCTCATTGACGGAGGACTGCGGAGAAATCAGGGAAGAGAAGGAAGAGCCGTGATCCTGGTGTAACTATGACTCTGCTGCTGTTCTGTGCTCTGAAAGCGGAGCGACGTAAAGCCTGCATTAGTGATTTCTCTTTTAGCACGTGGATTCAAAAACGCAATGCCTGGGCAGCAGAATTAGCTAAAACCATCACTAATGTGTTTGTAAGTAATGCTTAGGTTCTTAGGACCTTGCATAGCTAAGCTGCAGGCTGATGACTAAAGCAGGAGATTAATTAAATGCCATGATTAAATCCAAGAAAAAACATTGCTACTTAGCCCATTCTGGCCAGCTGCAGCTTCAGAAGAAGTAGTGTAACAGAGCAACAGAAGCTGAATAAAGCATTACAAGGCACCAAAAAATCCTGTCTCCATTTCTATGAACTCCCACTGGACCCTGATCTGAAACAAAGAGGGGGAAGAAAAGGGAGAAAAAACATTCTGGAAATCACTCTATGCCTCCTGCTTTGTTTCCTTGAATATTTTCTATTTATTTTTGCACATATATCCTAGAACACTTTCAATATATTTTTGCACAAAGGCTTGAAAGAGAAAAATGTGTATTTTTCTAATATTCTTCACAGGTATCAGAAAATCAGCATGTTCAGAGGCTTAAATTCATCTGCATGTCGCAGACGCACTGAGACAGCGACACGGCCCAAACAGAGTGTAGCATGGAAACACTACCCCATCCTTTCACGGTGTACTTCAGAAAGCAGCTTGCAAAGAGCCACGTTTGACTCTACACGCGCAAAACATTGCTGATGATCCGGCAATACACGCAGCAGTAACTTCAGCAATGAAATGATGAGATTTGCCCCACAGCTGGGGGAAAGAGGAGAACTGCTGTACATTGAGAAGAAACACATGTTATGACTCTGATGACAACAGCGAGAGAACTAGAGGGAAGAACACATCAGGTCCAAGTCTTCACTCCCACTAGATGGCAATATTGGTTTTTTTGCAAGTGCAGAACACGTTCTCATCGAATGGAAACTGCAGTATTTTTCATGTTTTCCAAAGTTGCATTTTCTGTTAAAATAAATAAATAAATAATCCAAACCAGGCTTTATTGATCACAGGAGTGGGGGAAAAATAGTGTTTATAATACATGTAAGTTAGCCAACATACGCATTAAACCATGAGTAGAGACTACAGTACCTCAAAAATGAATAATAAAAGCAATATAAGCTTTTAAGGCTGCTAGGCTTATAATTAGGCCCACATCAAATTACACCTTCAATTTAATCCTTTCCCACTGTAGCAGTGGGATGGGGCAATGGAAACAGCCCATTTAAATCCTGCCCGAAAAAGCATCTTAATTTACTCTCAAGCAACCTTCTGTGACGTTAAGCAGGAGCTTAGAGCAGCATTAAAGAAGCTCCAAATTAAAGAGGGCTCCAATTCCAGCTTTCATGGTCAGAGAAAGGGTCACTGTGACAGTAGGACTAGAAAGAACATCTGGATTAGTTTAAAACAAGAAAAAAAGATGAAAAGTAAAACCTTCCAGTTTTTGAAAGAGACCAAATGTCTGTATGCACCCATATGAACCAAAATGCATGAAGACATGTTTCTAAACTCTTCAAGCCATCTCTACACTCAACATTTTAGCAAGTGTTTACGGTAGCCTTAAACATATTCAAGTAAGAACAGAGCTAATACAGAAACCCATTGAAATCACCACTGAAATAAAAACAAACGTGCTCTTAAAATGCTACAGCTTAAAAAAGAAAATCAATTTTCCATTGTGAAATGCTAAAAAGAAATAGCCAGATGCCAGTCATCGCAGTAATTCCCATGTTTAACTTTGCCCTCTACAATCCAGCGAAGGAGCGGGCTACAGACGCATCCAGAACACAGACAGCAACGAGCAAAGGATGACGGAAAGGCCCAGCCATCCAGACACATGCAGCACATCGGATGAAGGATGATGTCTAGGGATTACGAACCCAGGACTTGGAAAAATCAAGTTCAAGGTTACCTTGACTTGAATTCCTGTGCTAATCAACGGCCCGCCCTTACAAACTGGAAGCCAAGGAAGAACAGGGAACAAGTTTGGAAGATAAATGCTCTGTGAGGTGATCAGACACCAGAACAGGGGACAGATCTAAATACCAACCCCAGTTAGACAGCATTTTGTTCTGGTCTGCTGCGATGCTGACACGCTCTGCAATTCAATCGCCTGCAGAAAGCTTACGCTTCTGTTACAAAGAAAAACAACAGCTTGCAAGCTCAGCTCGGACCTGGCTCCCGAACTCAAGCTACTTCAGCCACCCATTTAAGTTCTGCTCGTAATTCATTATTCCACTTTGCCAGTAATCTCATTAAACAGCTTTGACACAATTCAATGAAGCACAATACAAACCCATCCCTCTCATATTAAATACTATATCTATACTTCCCAGCTAATTCCCAGCTACTTCCCAGTATTTCCAGTCTTGAACAAGGCCTTGAAAAAAGTGAAAACCTCACAGACCTTTAAACAATGCCGGAAAACAACGACAAATGTTTAGTAACAGTTAACTTAGCCCATCTCGTAACTGCTCACTTAAAGATTTTGGAAAGCATTTTGTATATTGTCAAAATATCTTCAAGTTCCAGCTCAACATATGTTCTGGTGGTGGTATGCTGGCTTCCAGCAAAAGTCAAAAATGCAGGGTAACTGGAACTTGCTCTCCGTTTGGGCAACTGCCTCCAGCCCAGCGTCTGTCCACACAAACCTACATGCACAGAAATACATGTATTTTACCGTGTTAACAATAGCATTTAAGGATATTGTACTTCTAACGGCATGTTCCCAAGTATTCTTATAAAGTATTAAAATTTTCGTGAAACTAGGTTTTACGTGAATGAAAAATGATCACGTCTTTCCAAGTTTTCCTTTACTGCTCCCTCCCAAATTCCCCATCTTCCTCAAAAGATCCACAAATCCTACAAGGCTGGCTGCGCCGTTTTTAAATGCTAATGCCAAAGACAGTCCATGAATCCACAACTGACAGCACCAGTCAGCTCCCCAGCAGTGCCAGCATCCCATAGATCCGTCCCAGTTTTGGGATCTCCTTGCAGAGAATCGACATCAGTCCCTTCATAAGGACACGCAGTATCTCACCACGGACAGAACAGAAAGACTGTATTACACACGACAACAAAAGGAAAACCGCCTTGTCCCCAGCCCTGCATTTTCCATCAGCTGGTGCTGCTACAGGAGATCATGCTCCAGTGAAGCACAGAAGCAGTGACATACTTTATGAAACCACGCTTTGTTAACACTCGTGAAAATGAGAATCATCATCAATAACACCACTGGGCCACCATATGTCATCTGAAACGGGAATGTCACCCCGCACTGCAGCCAGACAAGGGGATAGGTGTTCAGAAATAATAAAGGTGACTTTAATGCATCCATGCAGATAAAAAAAGCCTCAGTGTCCTCCTCTGTAGCACTGACTCTCCTCATCTCCCAAGGAGAGGATTCTGCAGGAGCCATCAGCACTTTGCACAATGAAGTCGTAAGTGACAGTGCTCGTGCTGCTGTCACACGGCACTGCCCCTCCAACGCTGTGCTATGCGGGTAGTTATAATCAGTGAGTATCCAATTAACCAGTCGATACTCCTCTGCTACTTTTCAATGCAGAAATCTATTCTTTTCTTCCTTGAGACTTGATGGTAACAACAGACGAAGACACGCTTGAATATTCTGGATGACGCCAAGCAAGTGCCACAGCCAGACACTTGCAGAAGTTTTAGGCTTTGAATCCAGACTCATTGTTCGTGCAGGTTTGATCCAAACACACCACTCGGACCACTCCATTTCCAGTATATTAATTGTTGTGTACTGCCCTAACTTCGCAACCTGTCCTCTCTCCTACCATGTGGCAGCCACGTAAAACACCCACCTTCAGCTCACTGTCTTCATAACATGTTAATTTTGACACTACTGTGTCTCCACAATATGTTAATACTACATGGCTCTCTTCATTTGGTGATTAAGGCTTAGAGTCAAAACCCAGGCACTTGATAGTTGTGCCAAATATGTGATAATTTTGTTTTAAAGGCTAAGAACACCCACGGTGAATTGACTGAATTTGCCAAAATTAATATTTTATTCTCACAATAGCCATATGCTATTCATTTGTACCTTAGCCTGGAAACAGCCATTGTCAATACTAAAATCTCAGTAAAAACATTTTTCAGCAAATCAAACCAATTTATTGCACCACAGAGAGGGGCAGGACAGAACTTGTGAGGTCAAAGAGAGTCAGTAAGCTTGACTTCAGAGGATCCATCAGAAAAAACATCACTGAAAAGTATTCCTAGCCCAAACAGGAAAAGAGTTTCCAAGCACAAGAGAAGGAATGTAGGTGAGCAAGTCCCTTGGATCAACTTGGCTGCAAAGAAAACAATCTTATCATACGGAGCTAAGACAGAGTGGTCAGCGCTGGGATGGAACACTGCACATGAGGGTCAAGTTTAAAACACCTCTGTGTTAGGCTTTACTGTATTGATACAGAAAAGTAAATGCAAATACTGTCCAGATCCTTAAAAGATCAGGCAAATCCAAACAGTCTTCCTTCCTTCCTTCAGCAAAAGTAAACACTCAAGGCAGAACCTGCTTCAGCTCACAGCCAGCAGTCTTTCCTCCCAGGTTTTCCTTCCGTGCTCTTCAGAAAATCCCAGAGATAGCGAGACAGAGCGTGTGGGAGGGAGGGTTAAGGAAGCAGAGGGGAGAGCAGAGGGTAGGGAAGTAAGTTTATTCTCTGCAGATAGCCCAGCTCTGCAAATTTGTCCAGGCAGCCACCTCTTGAGCTGAAAGGAGAAGACCAGGCCTTTCCCTGGGTGCATCCCTCCCCCTCACCACTCTTCAGGAGCTCCCGGAGAAGCGGACAGATGGGTAGAAGCAAGAACTGCAGTGTTACCACTGCTGGACTCAGTGGTAAAACACGCATTAGCTTCAGCAAGGCCAGGATTTTAAGCCAGACTCACAAACAAGTCAGTTATAACATTCCAGAACAGGTCCCCAAACTCTCCGTCAAGGAAAAGCAAGAATGTAATGAGATATTTTCCCTCAAGTCTGCTCTTTCTGTAAGATTTTATTTTATTTGGCTCTAGCTGTAACGTATTGCTAAATGTCATTGTAAAACCCAAAAAATATTCATTCATAAATATTCAGTAACATACTGAACTTACAATGAACTACACCGGCTGCAGCAGCAAATTTAACTCACAACACACAGAATCCTAGAAGCCACACGATTAGATCCAACCTATTTAGCTGCTGCTAACAGAAGAGTTGCATGCTAATGAAGCGGATCCTTGCTATTCGAACTACACAGCACACACCAAACGGGTTGCAGAGCTCCGAGGAAGGTGTTCCACTAACCTTCAGGAGCTGAAGCTGTTACCATAAAGAGTATTTGCTCTTTTACAGATGTCTCTCTCCAACAGATTCGCCCTCTGCCTTCACAGTGCCTCACTGCTTTCTCTCCCCATCGTATATGAAAACACACAGGCTGGCTACGAGGCAGGGGGTTCTCGTACAGGCAAACAGCTCCCTCATAACGCCGCAGTGACAATCGTTCTGTAGGCAACTGCAAACATATACCTGTGCCCACGCGGTACGTTCTCCGTTGCAGTTCTCTGACTGCAGGGCCTTAGATGTACAGGAATCCGTTCAAGCACTGTAGAAAAACAGACTTTAGGTGTGAAACCTCAGCGGCCTCAGAACACGGAACTACAGCTTGAAGCAGGAAGTGAATCACGTCTCGTACAACCGAAATGAAAAGTTTGTTACTTGGTGACTGACTTCCTCCTTAGGCACGACTATCCTTTTTGTCCAATGCTATGGACTGCCTGGCCATTTGCAGGAAAAAGAGACGCACCATCTCAAAATACTTCAAAAGCAACATAAAATCCATGTTTCTATCACACAAAACAAGGTGGGTAAAAAACCATGGGTGCCATGTCTACACAAAACGAGAGGTGTCACTACAGAAACTCCTCCCATTTGTGTTCCAGCCACAAGAAAGTATTGCAACGACCACCCCTCCTAAGCCACTGACAAAAAACTGGCACCTGAGGTACCACAGGGAAGTGCTGTCCATGGGAATATTAACACCCACTCCAGTAACAGCAAGGTTTAGGTTTGCAGCCTATCAATTTGAGATAGATGCTCTGGTGGCTTCCAAAGTAGTCATAGCAAGGATTCCACTCTACCAGAAGCTACTGAATAAGGTATTTTTACTGGTGCTTTTATTTCGATACTCTGGAAAGCATTCAACTTTTTCCAGCTGATAATGAAAGCTGAAGTTGGTGCTAACAATGATTCAGTGGTAACAACGATCCATTAACTTACTGCAAATCAAAAGATTTGCTGCTTAGTTCAGGAATGTTAAACTCCGCGTTTCTGTTGCATCAGTAATATTTTGGAAAGCTGAGATTCACACCAGGTATAAATCAGTGCAACTCTAGCGAATTCCAATGGAATCGCACCAAACTCCACATACCGTAAGCCAGTCTGCACTGTTGCCAAAAAGAAGAGAGAGGAATTGGGCTACAGAATGGTTTGGCTCGCGCTGTCCTCACGGGGGAGAAACAGTCCAGGAACACTCTTCTTCACACTCGGGCTAAAAAGGCATGACAGAGAGTGTTTAAAAGGCTGAGCCCAGTTTACTCAGCAGGGTCTATTCAGGAGTTTCTGAACTTGTGAGAAGGAAAGACATTTGATTCATAAATGTAAATGTTAGAAGTGGAAACAGTTCTCTAATACTACCAGAATCTACCTGAAAATAAACTTAAAGTACAGGAAAACAGCAGCAGTCATGATAAAGTCACCTCTGGAAGCAGGGAAGTGCTTCATTTTCAGCAGTTACCATTCAAACGCAGAGCCCCTTTAGCAGTGATTTTTCCCAGAACCATTTTTCAGCTGTCTCACCCTACTTCACACACAGCCAAATCCCAGCCCCTAGTGAGAGCGCAGATGGCAAAGCTGAGGGCTTAGGAAAGAAAAGAAGAATGGTAGAGAACAAAATTTTTCTGACATAGCCCAAATTTTACATAATTCCCTTGTTTTCCTGGTTCAGAATAGCTGGTTGCCCTTCCACAATCATTTTATACATGTTACTTTTATTTTCAACAGTAGGTAAATAAAGAAGAGACCTGGATTTTTAGAAGATGGAAAACAAAATCCTCCTTTGTACATGCAGGCTCTGCAGGTTGGGTATAAGGTTGACGGCGGCGGAGGGGGCAGAGGGAGGAAGTGTGCAACCACAACCAGAGCAAGGCTGAAAGAGTGTTTGCTGTATGCAGCAATGGTAGAAAAAATAAGAAGAGACTTCTGCTTTTGTCAGGTTCAGCTTATTACAAGAATATGAAATCACGAAAAGGTTTCTCTCAGCTTTGTTTGGGCAGCACCTCCGCTTTTAAACAGACGGCTCCTGGGGGCATTCTCTCCCAATATCAGGCAAGGGAGCATTAGCACGGAATTGATCGAGCCACAAAGACCATCTGAAGACTTCCCCCTTCAAAGACATGCTCAAACAAACAGCCCAAATCTTCTATTTAAAAATCTGCACCTTTTCCGACCCTCTTCTCTCTGTCCAATCCCCCTCCAGGCAAGCAGGGCTGTGAGACATGCTGCCTAGCTGTGGAAGAGGAGGACCTGCAAAGATCTCTGCAGAGAGGAGAACCTGCCACTGAGGGGTAGGAGCTGTCACACCACCTCGCCTTCCACTGCATCCCCTGAAGCGCAGGCAGAGTCAGCCGGCAGGTCTGCTCTGAAGGCTGCACAGCTTAACGGAGCTACAGGAGCCTCTCTATCACAGTTAAGTGAAGGCAAATAGGCCTTTACAATGGAACCTCAGTTTCTCCTCAGGAGCCCTGCTAATTGCAGGTAGTTACATTTACATAGAGGGCTATTTGTTAGATATTTTTCAAAATGTATTGCCTTTCAGTCTAGTTGGCTATCTGCGACAATAAATATGTCTGTCTTCTAAATAACTAATTTACTCCTCCTCTACACAAACAATCACATTCACCGACTATAAGGTCTATGGCGTTTACATTTATGGTTAGAGTTACCTTCATTTCAGCTGCACAGGCAGAGTTCAAACAAATCTTTCAGGACAGATACGCTGCAACACCTGAACCACTACGAAAATTCACTACTGAAATTCCTACTAGCATCTTTTGGCAGATGTCCAAATAGTGATGCACCACTGCCTTGTGCCCTGCAAGTACTTATCCTATGACTTGAATCCCTTTTGTGAGGAGCTCTGTCAAAAATGTTGTAAATGTCTAAATTGTATCATCCTGTTCCCTCACTACTTTAGGGGCATGTCCAAAGAATTGCATTAAACTGGAGAGCTCAGTTTTCGCCTGCCCAAAACATGGTGATCTGACTTCAGTCGTGTCTGCTTAGGCATTATAGGTTATTCGGGTGACTCCATCCAGACCTAGTACTGTGATTAATTCAGCATCTGAGTGCAGGCCTTTGGACTTAACCATTAGCACCTCCAGACACTCGGTATGTCTTCTGCAAGACACCCTTTCTGAAGAAAGCAGCAGCTGGAAGGCAATGCTTTAAAGGGGCTATGGGCACAAAAATGCTTTTTCACTCAGTTGGCTCCATCTGTCTGACAAGTTATGAACAGATGCTCCATATCTTTCCAAATGCATTTTACCGGTGACCAGAAAAAGTCAATTTTTTGGCAGACAAAACATCAGAATCCAGAAGTGGAGACCAGCCACTTGCAGAACTGTTCCCCTTTGAACTGGAACAGTTTGTACAAAAACAAATGTAATGTTCACAGATGGAAATATGGACCGTTAAAATAAATGGCGGCTATTTTTCTTTAATCTGGAGCAGTTCAAAAGGAAAGGACATGGAAGTGAGAGAGAAATAAGAAAAAAATCAGAAAGCACCTTTAGGAGAAAAGGGCCAAGGCATCTGCGGTTCAGTTTGGAAGCAAAATGGGTTTGTGGCTATCAGCCATCCTCTGCTTGCTGCCCCACCGTTTGGGCCTCGTTTGCCTCATTTTGGGTCTGGGTGAAACAGTCCCCATTGTGCCACCACTTCTCTACTGCTATGACAAAAAAAAAAAAGAAAGGAGAACAATTGTGTCCATTCAGTAATAAGCGAATTCAGAGTGCACATCTCTGTCACAGAGGAATCCCAGTGAGGATTTTTTGCCATTATCACCTTCTTATTGTGAAAAACTGTTAAACCCAGGGAGATTATACCAGAAATCTCTCGTCTACAATTCCTGCTGTGGCAAAGAAACCCTGTATGTGTCCCATCAAAGAGACTACAGAACACAGTTCAAGGTTAAGAAAGCAAAGGTATTGTGAAGAGAAGACCGCAGCAATTTAAGAGATTTCCTCTGGACCTCAGAAGGTCAGGAAAATGGCCAAAAAACCTGCTGAAGTCCCATTAGGCTTCATCTCTCGGCAGTGGATGCTACCTCTTCCAGCTCTGATTCAGATCCTCCATAAAGACATCCATATGCAAGGAAGCATTTTTTAGAGAGGGCAGATACATGAGTGCAGCCTCTGTCTGCCACGGCAGCCACGGTCCCAGCAGCAACAGGCAGAGATTACTGGAGTCATGACTCAGGCTGCAAAGGTGCTGCTTCATCACGCTGAGCGAGACCCAACTCCCAGCCTCATGACACAACTAGACAGAGCGTTATGAGGTGTCTTCATGTTTATTGCACTGCCCCACCTTGCAGTATAACCTTCTATTTGGTAACAGCAGGTTTTCAAGAGAATCCATTACCTCACAAGTTCTTTAAAAATCTGACAGTGGAGAAGGAGAGAGACTGAAGATGGTAAGCAGAGAAGATACAGGTTAGGGAAACTCCTGATACCTCCCAGTGTTAGTCCAACAAAGTCCTACTGTTAGGGTAAAGCAAGATTTCAAGAGACGTACAGCAAGGGTGAGACATACCTGACTTAACAAACGGTAATTCTTGGCCTCCAAATGAAATTTTCTTTAGTCACTTTTACTGTGTTAATATCTTCCCTTGCACATTTCAAGTTGGAGAGTTTCCCAGTTCCCACTATGAACCACAAGCCAAATGATTCACATTTTCAGGCTACTGCAGTAACTGGAGCCCTACAGAGTATCAAATCCTGCCATTACTAACGTTACCTGTTGCTCTAGCAAACTGCCCAAACTCCGAGCTAAGGAGAGTCCGCCGGCCATTCCTATCAGTGTCTGACATGGAAAAGATCTTTTGTTAAAAACATAACTTCTATCCTACTGAATGCTGAAAGCCAAAGCGCATGCAAGAGCACAAGCAAAAAATAATGTTAAAGCTTTGACCAGTAGAGACAGAACTTTGATCGGTGGTTTGAAACAGCTTTCTGTGGTTGCTGCACGTGTCGCCACAGCAAACACAACAGTGGCTGAGGTTTCTAGTGGTCAAAAGCAAAACACAACCAACAACAAGAGTTTTCACACGAGGGCTGCGTGTAAAATTACTGGTGCCTGGTAGCAGCCACATGACAGTTTAGGTTCTTTAAAAACAATGCTGCCATTGAACTGAAGTCAAGCTGTAAGACTCCTATTTTTTAAATTATTTTGCCATAAAGCTTGTGAAACTTGCGAAATGCAACTTTTCCTTGTTTACCTTATGTGACAGGCTGCTCTCTACACCGTGCTGATACTGTGAGATTCACACAAACCAAATGACAAAAGCAGAGTGTTGTGTCTTCTGCCTCCAGCAAGTCCTGCTGTAACACACCCTCGGTCTGATTTGGAATGAGGAAAAAGACTCCTATGAAGTTTTCTTGTCCATACTCAGTGGTAGGGCACAGAGAAAGAATTTAATAAACCCTCTTCTAATCCCTCATTCGGAAAAGTCAGACAGGTAAGTAACTTGTAGCTGCCTTCTCAGTTAGCTGCCTCTCTGCCACCTCTCCTCCCACACCTGCTCGCTATCTGTGAGAAGAAAGGATGTATGTGGCCCTTCTGGAGAGTTACCTGCCCACAACTAAGCGCAACGAAGATGTAAATTGTGTTAGTACCTAACACAACTTCGGTCAGTGACATTTATGTCATATTTTCCAAGGACTTCTGCATGAACTCTGGAGCCTGGACTCTAGAGGGTTATGCAATATGTACCGCTGGGATGAGACCTCCCTTGGCTTCAAGATTTTAATTCTGAGATTCAAAATCATTTAATGAGGATGAAATACAATCTGCATCTTTTAATAAGGCTGTAGAAAGTACAACGCAATCACAGCCTGCAAGCTGGCTGGTCAGTGACCTCGTGAAGCAACAGATAAGTTTTACATTGAATTAATTCTGCAAACACCAACCACTCGCAATATTTTACATGGAAAGATTTACAGCCTTGAAGAATTCATTAAAAAGGTTGCTCAGCATTCAGGAAATGCCAAGAGCTCCAACAACGCTGAGCTCTGGAAGAAAGGGTGTGATTCCCGTCCGACCAGACAGCAGGTTCAGCGATACACTGGCCTCTCTCTGTGTAAACCAGGTGCCAAAATTAATTCTATTAAAGTCAGCACAGTGGTATTGATAAAGAACAGGCCCTAAGATTTCCAATAAAATACTGCTTCCATGTAGCACAAGAGCTGTGGCTGTAAAATTCACAGAGAGGCTAAACAGCAAACATCTGGCACAGGGCAGGAGAAGAAATGCAACATGCGTACAGTAAAAACAAAGGGTAACTCAGGTGGTGGAAAGGCTGTTTCACGAAAAAGGCACATTACAAGTCTAAGTGCTCTTCTTAAGCACCTTTGAATTCCAGTTTTGAGTACCAAGGTGAGTGAAATTAGACACGGGTTCGTTGGAAGCACAGAGAGGCTTTGGTACATGTGTTGGTGCGCTGGCTCTCTTACAGAAAAATCCAATCATAAACTTGAATATAAAAATAACTTTCCAACCAGACTGATAACCTTCTTTTTACAGAAGACCAAACACCACCACAGTTTATCATTCTGAGGCAGAAATACTTCACAGGATGCAGATTGTCTTCCTTGTGACTATGGCAACACACACTCTAGGATAATATTCACACTCTTCTTCAGTCATCTAAATTTGGGTGCCTTTGCCATGCACCTACTTTCTCTATGAAACTGGTTTAGAAATACAGACTTCTGCTCAGAGTGGTGGTGCCAAAGCACCCTTTAACTTACTGGCTCCACAGGAGACTTATTATTGCAGTTTAGCTCCTAAATCCAGCTCCGTAACGAAGAACGTCTGAATACTCAGAATTACAGTACCTTGGCTGAACAAACCTCCTCCTGCAGTCCTAAAATTTTAGTTTGAATCTTTCTCCTTGGCAACAAAGAAAGACTCGGGCTGTGGATGGTGAACAGGCTTGATGAAACCTCTGTCGTCATTCACATGTAACTGTATATTGCCACTTCTTTAAGACCCAGGGATGCATTACTTGCCTAGCAGCAGTAAAAATGTTTTCCATTCATTTTATTCAGAAGCTATTGCAATGATGAAGAGGATACAGAGCACTCAGATAAGGCTCACAAGAAAGGCCTTATCTTTTCACTTAGCCAAGGCCCGTTCCTTTGGTAGGATAATAGAGTTTTTTTGGATATCTGCACTTCAGCTCCATCAGCTCAGAGAGGTGAAGTATAAGCTCTGTTCTTTCGAGGCTAGCAATAAGAAGGGTCAAGCAGAATAAAGCTGGTACATTTTTAAAAGAATGTTCAATCCTTAGACAATCCTCTTCTGTTTCCCTCTCACAAAGTTTAATGTCCCTTGTTAATTTATATATGCTTTTATGTGTGTTCACCAGCATGGTACCTGAATATCGTATTAAATCAGAAACATAAATAGTGCACCTTCCTGGGGCAGAGCTAACCCATGCTTGAGTTGGCAGGGAGAGTCACTGAATTAAAGCGAGATTCTGCTTATTTCTATGAGCTCTTTTGCTATAGCTGTTATTTTATGGCCTGTATTACAGCAACCCCTAAGCAGACTTGCTTAGTGTCATACAACTCCCCACTGTACGTCAGCTTGTAGGTTCCAGCTCGCTTCATGAAGTTCTCATTTTCACATTGAAGTCTGTAGTAGGATGCTACAAACATCCACATCCCAGTCTGGGTCCCTCTCACTAAGTGGGACTCCTATACAAACAGAGGATTAGGAGCATTGCACGTGCTGGATAGGCGATGTCTCACCTACCTCTCCATTTTCACCCTCTGGAGCGTCAGCTTCCCAACTTCCCTTCCTCTGCCATCTACTGCAGTGCCAAAGTCTAGATAATACCAAAAGGAAAAGCCACCATTTTTCCACTGGCCAAAACCAGTTTTTCTCAGAACAGTCAAAGACTCACCACAGAAGGAAATCATCAGGCAGAAAGTGAGCTTCCTCCGTAAGCCACCCAATCTGATCCATTTTCCCAGAGACTCTTGATATTACAAATCTTGTAACAAGTCCTAACTACAATACAAATCCTCTTTGCTCTGGGGATGACACTTGCATAAACAGTATTACAGATGTCACATGAATTTGCAAACGTCCCTAGAGGAAACTAAGACCCACTTTCCAGAATTTGTTTTAAGGAAAATTTTTCTGCCTGTACTGTTCAGAGCATCATATAAATTTACCTGCCATAATGAAGACAGTGAAAACTACATGTTTTTATTGGTAGAAAAATACAGTCCCAGCTGATCAACAGTGAATCAGATCTAACAGTCATGAGGAAGAAAATCCCTGTTTACATAGCAATCTGGGTTACTTAAAAGATTGGGGAAGCTGCGAAAGGATGATGGTTTCAAATACTGAAGAAAGTCCCGAAGCAAGGAATTGTATCAGCCTGAAATGCAAAGGCATAAATTAATGGGAGTAACCTGCCAACCACCCTGAAGTTGATATGCCAGTAAAGGCAACAGGAAGATTTGTTTTTTCCATTCCATGTATCCGTACTCCGGTATGTTTCCAAGCGTTTTATCATATCATTAATCTAGACATGAAAAGTTTTGTTTAACTTTAAATCTTCAAGTTCACTGATGCTTCTCCTCATTTTATGACCACAGGATTCTGTTTCACCTGCTTGACTCTTTTTAAAATCGGGTTAATTGTTGGAAATGCATATTTTTTGAACCATCTTCTTCAATCTCCGTTCTGTTTTCTGTCATTCCCCCTATCTCATTTTTTCATAAACCATTACGGTAAAATTATTATACAACTGGCTAATCCACTCATCATAATGCTACAACTTTCCCAATTCAAAGCAGGAGCTGAGACAATGACAAAGCAATGGAAAAAGAGAATTAGTCTTAGACAAATTCAGAGTAGAAAATGTTTGTTAAGTTTTGTGCATTTTGGTGTTTGCATCATATCATTTGTAAGGAACACTCCTAAATACTGAAAGTCTCTATGAATGACCCATGGAGGCAGCACAGTAAGAGGACTAATCACGCTTATTTAGACATGGACAAAAGAAAAAAAATGGACCAACAGTCACGCAGAGGTTTGGGTTTAAACATGTCCTTTTCAACCTGCCAATTTTCCTTTTAACCAAGAATCTCAACTCCTTTCTTTGGGATTCAGCAGTCATACCTCTCAAAATACTCTGATAGAGCAGAACGATTTTGTCATCTTTTTATACTACCTGCTCTTCAAAGCTGCTGTCTCTTCCTAGAAAGAAGGGGATGGGAGAGATGGGTAGCAGGGTCAGGAAACCCTGCTGCAGGTGGTTCAGTTCCTGTAACCACACTTGCCACGAGAACATCATTCAGAGATGAATGTTGTAGGTGAGTCTCTCTTACTCACATCTAGTTTAGCTCCATGCTCAGGGTTAATGCACTTACATACATTTTACCAAGAGGTTACCATGTGGTGTTCTTGAACTGTACTGTACCATCAGATCAATGCTTGATCTGTCTCTGTTTCCTTAATAAACTTGGCTTGCTCTTTTTCAGCCTGCAAAATTACCAAGTGCTAAGATACCATGGTGATGGGAAAAACAGAAAACACCAAAACAGATTCTGTCCTCTTCAACTGAAATGCAAATTCCTTGTTTTGCACCGGAAATTTTAGTCAGACCGACTGCATAGCCACTCATCTTCCCAAAGGTGAGTTTTGTGAATGAACTGTATACGTAATGTAAAGCTGAGCTTTGCCGCCGCAGATACAAAGTCGAAACAAAGAAAGAAAGAGGCAACAGAAAAAAACCCAAAATTCTATGTAAAAATAAAATAAACTGGGGTCAGGTCATACTATTCTATACAAACGAATAATGAAAGAGGCGTACACAGTGTTCAGAAAATTATGGTTGCAGAACCATCGTGGTTTGCATTCAGTGAATCATTTCTTTCTCCAAAAACACGGTTGGAGGTCAGGCCCCTTGGTAACTTTCGTGAGTTTGTTACAGGACTCACAAAACAAGCATCACACAATTCCTCAGACATCTGCCTTTAAAGCGACACAGCTACAATGCAAGAACAAAAAGCACGGCACAGACAAATCAAGTGGAGTTATTTGGGAGGAAGTTTGAAGATCAATCCAGCATTGCTTCATTTGTGGGGTTTTTAAAATGCCTGCGCTCCAGTTACATGGAAATTTCAGCTTTCAACTGTATACTATTTTTTTAGGTTTCTACCCTTCAAGCCCCCGCCAGGAAGACCAAAGCCTGAACAGACAAAAACCAGAAATCTTAAAACCTAGACGACAGATAAAAACTCTCATAATTATTTACAACTTAGAACCTTTAAGGCTCGATGCCTGCTCTTCGTGGTCTCAACTTCAAATTTGAGAGCAGAGACTAGAAGTCATGTTAACATTAGTAGTAATACTAGCAGTAATTAACACAATCCAAAGGGGTAC
The DNA here is from genome assembly GCA_009769605.1 of Bucorvus abyssinicus. Lineage (NCBI taxonomy): Eukaryota > Metazoa > Chordata > Aves > Bucerotiformes > Bucorvidae > Bucorvus > Bucorvus abyssinicus. The sequence continues at coordinate 2,060,502 of CM020045.1, forward strand.
AAGCAAAATTGAGCGTCATCCCTCATGAGCCAACATTCAACCACGAACCACACCTATGGCCTTCGAGAGATACAAGAGCCAAACCTCATTCTTTACATATTGCCTGAGCAAACGGGCAGCTGGAGTAGCAAAATCAGACAAACAAGCCACGAGGGGAAAGAATTGTCACTGCAAATTACTGAAGGCTCAGAGCTGCAGGAGCCTCTGGTACCAGCAGACTCCTTTGTACGGAAAAGTTTCTTTTTCCAATCATCCAAATCCAGTGTCATTGCCACCCTCTAACACAAAGCCTCTCACAGTGTTTTGCATAGCAGCTCAGGATTTCTGTAAACAGCCCCATCACAAAATAACTGAGCCATCTCGTACCTTTGTAGGTCACAAATGATTAGGAACTTAAAACATATTGCAAATCATCTCCAATACTGGTTTACTCCCAACTCCACTACGCAGCTGTCAGCACACAAACCGCTACATTTGTACCTCGGCTTCTGCAATCCTAATTGTGTCAAGCAGCATCTGCTAACAAGTTTAGTCCCCTTAAAAAGGATTTAAAATATTTTATCACATGAATTGAACATTTTATCATGTGGATTTCAGAGTAACAGTCCTTTTGATTTGCACACAGCTTGAAAACATGTCAGACATTTCTTTCGAAACCTCTTGCCAACAAGCTATGAAAAATGGATTTTATTTCAGGCATTCTGGACTGTTATTGACAACAGAATGGTTTTTCAGCCTGTTAGGAGAGCTTCCAGGATCCCAGAATTCTCTCTCCATTTCCATGCTTCTTGTTCCCTAGCAGCCTGAGGAGCTCCCCAGCGATCCACTCCTCAGCATCGGCTGGCAGTTCTGTACCCATCTGCAGTGACGCTTTTAAGTCACTAACAGGATGACCTCATCAGCATCTGTTCTGGCTATGCCCATGTGCTGCCATGGCATTTATTTCTTTTTACCATGAGTATTACGAAGTTCTAATACAACTGGCAAAATGTCGTGGTTCTTTTCAGAAGCAATATCCTAAAACTGTTCTAGTGACTTCTAAATTATTGATGTACTTTACTTGTCACAACGAACAACAGGGTAAGCACCCATTTTTTCTTGTCATCCTTTATTTTTATTCCTTCTTCTTTAGGAGAAGCCCTGCTGTATATATAGCATGCCACCATGTGTGGTTTTCCCACCCAGTTACGAGCAATTCTGGACATATTTGCATCTCTAGCTCAGCTGTATACTGGGTCAAAATTAATGGCATATTACTTGAAATTTATGGGATTTTTCTTTCCATAAAGCTTAAGATAATATTTGCTATGGATTTTATATCCAGGATGAACTGTGCATGCTGAAATTAGAAAGCAAAAGACAAATGGCGATGTTTCCAAGAAACCATGAAGATGCTGACACACAAGATGTTGGAGGAACAACCTCAGAAGAAACACTATGAGAGAACATAGATGATGAGATGCCAATAGATGCACGAAAGGCGAATCTTACACAGTATTTACAAGGGTTCGCTGGAAGCAACTATCACTGCAAATGAAGAGAAAAAGGCAGCAGCCCAGAGCCTGCCTCAAGGAAAGGGCAGGAAAAGGCACTGCATTGTCCATCACTGTAGGCATGGCCAGCCTTCCAAAAGTACAGCACGATCTCCCCTGCGTCACTGTGGCCCACTAACCGGTATCGAAGAGGAGGAAGAGGAAGATAACAACCCACCAACCACCTGCCCCCTCTGAAGCATCTGGTGCCAATGTTTGTAAGAGAGCGCCTTAACTTCAAAGCCCCAAACACACAGACAGATTGCTTCCTTACTCTCACCCACCCCTGCAGAACTACCTCTGTCTTTGTCTGCATCTTTGGGACCTAACTCTGGCAGGAGGGACTCAGGCAGGTCAGAAATATATTTTCTTTGCTCCAGTGGAGGTACGCACAATATTATATCATTAGAATGCAAACAAAAATACTCTCTTTTGGTTGCACCCTGCAAACAAAGCCACCCATAGCCTACTCATGCAATGGCTAGTGCATTGCACACTCCGAGAAATAACGCAGTTACCGTGGAGGATATAGAGCACCTTTATCTCATTAAGCACTCAATGCAAGCGCATACACCATAACCTCAACGCTGTACCCACATATCACTGTGACCAGCAGAGCACAGCAATCAGCTCAAATCCTTGCAATGCAGTTGTATCATCATATATTTGCATTGAATGTCAAGTTCCAAATTGGAACTGGCAAGCCGCTTCGCCTCACACAACAATGCCATATGGAGTTACATCTGATACTGCTCGAGCAGAGCGCCCTTCCTATCCTGAAGACATCAAATGGTGCCGCAGATACCCCTGGCATTTAAATAGTAATAATGCGGACGCAAGGGCTAAATTAAAAATGTGTTGCATATTAGAAACAACTTGCGCACTAAGTTTAAAAAAGGGATTAGCTGGCTTTTGGCAGCACAACTTACAGATACGTAAAGAAAAAAACATTTTAATTACCTATATGTCAACTTTCTTAGCAGAAAAATTATAGAACTAAAGATGCGCTGAAAATATTAGCACAAAGCGAAAAGCTCAAGTAGCCACAAAGATTTTGTGGCAAGCAGCTAAAACAGGAGCTGAGCACTTCTGCATCCAGTTAGAACAGGGCGCAGGGCTGGGCTGGCTCCAGAAACAGCAGCTCCACTTCAATCACCGTTTTAAACTCTACAGATGGGAGTTTTGTGCTTTTGCAAATCAGGTTCGTGTTTTCCATTCGTACAAAGGACAGCTGAGATGCGTGTTCCCCTCACCAACACGTCTCTGCTGTGGCCAACCAGGGCCACTTACAGGGAAAGAAAAGTAGCTCAAATCTCCGGTTGTACTACTTCTACAGAACCCATGGTTCATGCAGTTGCAGTGTGCTGGCACTCTCAGCACACTTCAACCGCTTGCTGTCAAGAAAATTGGAAGATTGTCAGTCCTAACCCGTTGCAAGAATTTTTCTCTTTGAAACACCAGACCACTTGCCCAGTCCACGTCTGCACCAGCCAGCCATCAGACAGACCCGCTCACTACCACCTCGATCTGAGAGCTGTCGCATCACCAGAGCCCCGTGCCCAACAGACCCGGCTGCATGTCACCTCTTGGGAAGTCTGTTACTCACTAGAGGTGACTGTTGGACAACAGAACCAAGGAGTCTCCCAGCAGCCTCCCCTAATAACAATACCATTCCTTCTACGAAGAAGCACATTATTCCGGAAAGCCAAAGAAGGTTTTGTCCCAGGATCATTTAAACAACTTTTTTGGATTTTTTTTTTTTTTTTTTCAAATTAGCATGTGGCATGATAAATACTTCAAAAACACTACAATGATTAAGTATTTGATGGGTCAAATCCTGGAGGTTTTTCTTCAGCTCAAACTCACTAATGACTCCACTGGAAATGCAAGTTGAGTGAAGACAACAGGATTCCTTCTGAGGTTTTCATCTCCTGAAGCACGTTGCTAATTAGTATGTGCAACCTGTTTTCTGAAGGCACTCAGAGGTCAGAGCACTTCCAAGATGTCCTCTGCTTCCAATACAGACATAGGCCTTCCTCAGCCCTGGAACAAGGTGACCACCTGCCTTATTATCCACTTGCTCTGCAGTGACGCTTCCAGCAGAGCACAGCAAACCCGATTCCTCCAGGTGTTTCTAGGGGTCCCATGTTAATGCATTTACAAGACAACTGTGCCAAGTTAAGCTTTCCAAAGCTTCAAAGGAAAAAAAAAAACAAAAATCACCCTTCAAGTTCCTTCAGCATTGTTATTAATGCTATAGCTTCAGGTATTCAGAGCATTAAGAAAACACAAATACTCTAATTTGCATAGTACAGCGTGTCCACGCCTGCCGAGCCCCAAGTTCCATCAACGAAGCACAGAAGCTGACTGCTCCAAAGCACACTCCTGGGGACCAGCCAAACAAACCCTACTACCTTTCCCGTAACTTCAACCACGTCATCACAGCTACTCAGTCTCTGGGTAGCTTCTGAGCAGCAGCCCAGGGCAGCAGTTGACCTGGTTCAGATGCACGCTGCTCACCAGCGCAGGGATCAGCGCAGACAGCCCTTGAGACAAGTCCACAAGAAGACAAGCCTTAAACAGAACTCTCACAGCTCCTTGCCAGCATACTCTGTCACAACGGTTGATTTCTGCCAGAAACATCCTCCTGCCTGTCATCAGGCTGGTGTTTTTCTGAGCAGCCAAGCCACTCCACTGTGCCTGGTGAGGACGTGCACTGGAGGCAGCCTCAGCTCCAGAGTGGTCAGTGCACCACTGACATTGCAATTTGGATAATTACAACATATTTTTTTTTTACTTGGGGACTCAAGAAATATGTAGGAGATTGGAGTTCCCTGGACTTGTGTTGCTTGGTGACAACTTCTCATTTTTAAACAGTTTACATCACCTACATCCAGACCACAAAGAACGGTGCAATATTAAAACCAGCCTTCCAAGTGGGTTATTCTTTTTCTGACTTCGAATAGCGGCAGCAATACCGTCTGTGTATGAGGATAGTTCACAATGAACTATGGGTGTGTTCAAGATTTAAAAGCTGTATAATATAATTTGTGTTAAGAACTTTGAGCAAGAAAGGATTCCAGGAGCTTGTAACTTCCCATGACGCAAAACAGTGGAATAAAAGAAACTCCAATTTCTATGGGAACACGAGCCAGGCTTTAAAACACAAACACGCCAAGTACAAGAAGATGCCAGTGTATAAAGTTTGGTGGGTGATCATTTTCACATATTTAGGAACTAATTGCATCATAAAGTATGTGTTAAATATAATTTGTCTGTGCATTGATTCCTTTTGACATTTGAGTGGTTAACCTTGAACCTTGTACAAATTTTAACCTAACTACACCTAGGTGGAATAGTGCTATGAAAGTCAATGCAATCCATCAATCTCGCTGAAATTTAGCCTTAAAATATTAAACCTTTGCTGCTGAACTGCATTAGACTAGACCTGACACCTCCAATTTGCTGACTGATGCAAAGACCAGATAGCTATATTCAAAACCGAAAAGATTTAATATATTGAAGTACATTTGCATGCAGCTACAGCTACAGGAAAAGACAAGATTTGTGCTTGCTGGTTAAAATAACCAGACATTTCCTAACCTTCAGCTGGAGCTAGGTCAAAGCTATGGTGCTCTGGCACTGACAGTAGTATGCACAAACTGAGAAAAACAGAACAAGGACCTAATGGTCAAATTCTAACTTGTAACTCAGCATATTAGAAGCAAGTAACAGCAAACCCCAAGCTTTATGTGCCACGTAAAACCGTATTACCCTCAGGCAAGGAGGAAAAGCTTTTCAAAAGCAGCTAATGGTTTTGGATGGCTCATATACTGGGAGCTTACAGGAGGAACTGAAATGGGTTTGATTTTCAGAATGCGAATACTTACATTGTCCTGAAAGCTGTCCAAATTTGCCAGTCGAAATTTGGTCTCAAATTCCTGCGGCTCAGCAACGGAGCAGTTAGTAAATCACGTGTCTTAGATATGCATATCCAGAAAAGTGTTCAACTCCAGGCAAGATTTTCCTCTCCCCCTCAACGACTTCAGAGGACTCAAAAGTCCCCAGCAAGATTCCCGTAGCAATTTTTAAAAGCAGGTGAACTAACTTGAGCTACACTGGGAATCATGGTCTAGAAACACCACCAATAACTGATACTTTTCAGTGCAGCTCTTGTCTCTCTCTCTGATCAAACCATAAAATTTCCCAAATCTAGAATTTAAGTCACATGACCTTCAGAAATAACCTACACTTTTCATCCATTGCTCAAATTTCTTTCAAGCAATACTTTGTTGACAGCAAGATGTATAAAAGGGAAAAGAAAGTCAAATTATTTAAAGTCATCAAGAGCCAATTGTATTTTAGCAGATATAATTTATAAACACAGATATAAAATTAAAACCTTTAGATCATTAGCATTAGTATATTATGTAATAAACTTCTCTTGGAATTTAAAAGAAGTATTGATTTAACTTTGTCCTGTTGCAGTTCTTAACTCCAGCTGCTATGTTACCAGTATATTGAACCACGTTTATAAAACAATTAAATTTACAAGAATGCTGAAGTGATTTAGGTGTCTAAGCCCTATTTTCACAAAGAAACAACTGGAGTGAGCAGGACATACGTATCCCTAGATGATGAACTGCTCCTGCAGATCTTAACCATGATTATACTAACACTTTTTGTTGTTCTCTCCGCCTTGCTGCTGTTTCAATAAATGCATTTCCCACCCACCCCATTTCTTATCCTTTCATTAGCTGGGTGTTGGTACTACTGCTTGACCAAGAGGCTCAAACCAAGCTAGAGAGCTCCATTAGACTGTGTATGTGTTTGTACAGGGCTTAGAAAGAGACAAGGGAAGCCATACCCTCTCCGTGTTAAACACTGAGGCACACAGAAATGAGGATCAAAAAACTAGAGAATCAAATAAGCAAGGTGCGTTTTAGAGTATGGGCTGAAGGTACTTTCTAAAATTATGGAAGTTAGCTCTGGAAATTGCAGAAATTAAACTCAAGTTGCTGGTTTCCCAACCTATTGCTATAAATATTTTTGATCGCTGTTTTCATGTACTATTTTCACTTCAACGTGCTTAAACCTCTCTTGTCTTGGCAAAAGCCCTCAGCACAATCGTGACAGGATATGCTGCCTCCGAAGAGCAGAGGCATGGGCGAAAGGACGTCTGCCAAGGAGACAAACTCTTTGCATCTTCCCTACAACATGCATATCCTTAAAGAGAGAAGATAATTTCACTGTTCCTAAATATACTTGCCCAAGGAAAACTAGAACTGAAAATTAAAAAAAAGAAAAGAAAATCACAGCATCGTGCCTACTTCAATTAGTCCTCTCTTACCAAGCAACATCTGTTCCTCTTTGTTCCAAGTTTACATAAACTAAAAGAGAAACACTAAAACCTGCATCTAACTATGACTGGTTTAGTATCAGCACACACATCCACAACACTTCACTAAAGAAGATGGCCAAAGCCTCGGCCTCACTCCCGAATGAAAAGTAAAACCATTTGAACGAAAGATGCTCTACAAACAAAGGGTAGCTGCTAGTTGCTTATTAAGAAGATAATGACTAACAAGCAGGTGAGATTAAGCTGTGCAGAATCTGTTGTTCTATTTTTAGAGGCTGCAGCCCCAGGCTGCATGCTGAGGTACGGGGAGCTACGTGAATTATGCTAACCCGCTCCACGGTTGCTCACAAGGCACGCTTCCTATTATCTAGACAGGATAAGAGTCTAAAGAACATCTGTACAGACTGAGTGAGAGCCAAGAACTCAGTGGATGATCTCGCTAACATCAACTTTTTGTTGAAATTATCTGGACTAGACATGCTGTAAGAAAACTAACAATTTGGGGGATGTTTCTTCCCAAAAGAAATTATTTTAAAAGATAGTTTAGAAATGCCAAACAAACAAACAAAAGGCATTCTGTTCACTTTTGGCAGGATGTAAAAGATAAATAATCTGATCATGTGGAAAAGGAGCTGACTTCCAGTGTAAATACATATTCTAATCTCCTTGTGTTATAAAAAAGAGAAAAAAAATAGGATTTAGGTCACATCCTCCACACTGCAGAGAACATGGAGAGATAGGCCCCACGGCTGACTTCCAACGCAGCCTCTCTCCACGTGCTGGTACGTGGGCCCACAGTCACTTCACACCTCTGTGCTCTTCCCTGAGTCAGTGTGAGACTGGCGATGCCACCATTTGTTCTCCCATGGGCGCTGTTTCATTTCACAGTTCAGAGCAATGCTCATCACTGGGCAGCTCTCATCAGGTCACTCAGGATACGTCTTGTTATGCCTCATGTTACGACACAGGGTGGGAGAAGCGGGTAGCTCCTGAAGACACCTTCGGAACAGTGCAGGGCTTAAAAACTCCAGCAGGAGAGAGGAAATTGAGTTTCGTAGGACCTAGAAACAGCCTTGGAAGAATCGGGAGACTGCTTAGACCACGACAAGCAAAAAATCACCTTGCTGTCAGCAAGGACTAGGAAAGCATCTATCATTGCTACCATACAGGTGTATGAGAAAAATACAAGACAAAAAGGGCAAGCAGAGAAAAGAACCTCTCACCCTAAATAACCACCACGTTACATAAGGCAACAGACTAGTCTGGTGAGCTGAGTGAAGTTCATCAGATTCCCGACGAATTGCCGTCCCTCCTTGTGGGCACAGAAAAAAGTGAAATCATTCTTTTCTGTCACACTGGCTTCACAATAGAACTTACTCACATAGAAGTGGTAAACACCACAGATGCTTTTTTTCATCTGTTGCTCATGGGAACTCCTCCAAAAACGCAAGCAAGCTCCCCTGTGCAGCTTCACACCCTGATCCAACATTACAAACGAAGCAGTTCATCCAAGACTTAAAGTTCTAATATTGTAAAGCTAACTCTTCATTGAGCTGGATTGACAGCAAACGCTTTACACCCAGAGGCAGAAGCTCAGGACAACAGTTTGTAACATTTGGAACGGGGAATCGTGTCCGTAACATCTATATCCAATGCTCGCATTAATACCCATCTGTTCAGATGGCGTGGTGCCTGCTCTGAAGTCAGCTGAACCTGGTCTCCAGGGCACAGATGCCAAGAAGTTATACACGATTTTCATGGCAATGCTGCAGAGACCACAGAGGCTGCAGAAAGGCTCTTTCTCCTCATTTACACGAAAGCACTGTCGTTAAAAGAAGCTCAACTGCACTTCCTTAAAAGACAGAAAAATTTTCAAAAATGAGTGAGAGGTGTCAGAAAGGGTAACTTCATGTGGTTTCTGGTTGCCAGTTAGACTGTTGCTGCAGCTATAATGAAAAGATTGTCAAGTATGGAATACAGTCACTGTCCCCTTCACCTTGCAAGTGGGCGTACGGGAGAGACAAGGTGTAAAAAGCAGAGATGAACAGCTCACTAGCTACTACAGGAAAAGATAAGCTGCCAGAGCTCTGAACATACGCCAAAGCACTAGCTCCAAGGAACGGGTATCCAAAGGAAGTGCATTTCATAGGACCTTCTACATCTGGTATTGCTTCTTATAAACTGTTAACAAACATGGTACATGGGAAAAAGACACACGCTCCTGAGGAGCTGATATTCAAGATGAATTTCAACTTACGAATATGGGAAATTCGTAGCAAAGTAAAATGACAAAAAGACCACGGCCTCCACATTACATTAGCTGATCTGAGCTAGAGGTAGCAGCAATCTGAAAACCCAGAGGTGAGGAATACGAAATCTGAGTGCACGTCGTGGTTCACAGCACAGACTGGGTAAGAAGGCTAAGGGAAGTTCTGACTGGAAGAAAGGATCATGGCATAGTAATGTCCGAATTCTGTACCACACTGAAAAAAAAGAGGCAAAATCTGTTAAATACTAAGGACATGCTTCATGTAGGAAGTTTAACAGCGAACAGAAGAGAACCATGTCTGTTTTGCATGAAATTCATAGGTCTAGTTAGACACACAGAACAGCATCCGTGTGGGATCCTGTGAAATCACTCCTTCTAAATGCCACACTGCTGATGAAACACTATTTTTTTGGCTACAGTCTCATGTAGTTTTGAACCAAACTTCATATGCACTCATAACTCTACACACACAAAGGACTAAAGCACCAACTCAATTTCACGTAATACATGTGTCAAATTAAAACAAAAACCAGGAAAACTCACCTGTGACTACATTTTCATAACAATGTAAAGATAATTTTCATTTTCTTAAAAAAACAGAAGTCATATTGTAAGAGTAAGTATCTGTGCATCCATAATTCAATATATCACTTATTCTAGCTTGAAATTGTCTTTAATCTCTGCTCTCTTTAATCAGCAAAGCACTTCTGCTGTTCAGCCCAAGAGCCTTGAGTATTTTCCTTCCAGCTAGAAGACACAGTTTGGAGTTTCATGCACACAGATGCGTGCAAGATGGAAAATAGCCAAAAAAGAGCTCATTGTATAACTGGTACCAAGTGTTCTTAGAGGTTGAATGCCCTTTCTTTAACGTGTTAAGATATATTTGTGCCCACCTCAAATTCTTCAAAGCATGCAGAATCACCCTCCTAGAAGGAGATGGCCACCATCAACCTGTTTAAAACGTACTCTTCAGCGTGGCTTCCCTCAGTGAAGAGCTCTCAGAAATCTGTTTTTTGAGTAGTACAGCTGTCTCTCATAATTGTCCCGAAAAACCCTTTAAAAGACAGCATGTACAGTATTCCCTGAGCTGTTACTGAAATGTCATAAGCCTCAACAGCAACTACTTTTATATGGCAAAGCAGCACCCTACCTTCCAAAAGCCATGGCACTCACAGGAGTTTACTATTAAAATCTAAGCTTCTAGCGAAATAATTTCACATTAGCAAAATTTGCCATGAGAGGGTTATTGTATTAGCACTACTCACTTCGTATTACCTCTTCTCACATTCCAGTCCACATTAGCTTTTGAACTCTGCACCACTGAAGCCAATGAGAATTTCGTTACCGGATTTACAAACATTTCATCTTGCACACAAATACGTACAACATAGTAATTGTGTAATAAGGTACAAACGTGACAATGTAACATGCCACCAAACATGTCATTTCCACTCCAAGCACTTTCTCCCCATTGTGTTAATGCACTATTACAGTGTGACGCTATTGCAGTAAGACAGTAATTGAGCCCCACACATATTCACAGTATTACATGTATTATTCTCACACCTTAATTCAACAAGGCATTGTAAGTCAGCAAGCCACACAACTACAATTGGACCACAAATAAACTAATGTTATGACCTATACTGGCATTTCTCAGAAAATAAAGATATTAAGCAATACTTTCTCTTATACTACAAGCCAGCAGTAACCAACGTGTGTTTGACATACCTGCTGCACGGACAGAAGTGCTTGAAAACTTTAAGAGAAAACAAACAATTTAATCACATCACAGACTGAAGCTATTACACTGAGATAAACCCAGAAAAGTTCTCCCAGGATCTGTATTGAACAATAAATAGAAATTCTAGTGTGGAACCTTTTTGGAGAGTGACTGTTACAATTTACTAAGCCAAACTACATGAACTACTTATCTGGACTCCAAAAGAATCCAACAATTCCATACAGCTGACCAATATTTATTAACATTTTTATGCAAATACCTGTTTACTGTACTATTTAATTCTAATAAAGTATTGAAAGAAAGAAACAGAAGAAATGTTAACACATGGCACAACTCTACGAATCTATGTTATTATCTACCCAACATTTTCCAGAGAACACCCAAAGTGCCAGAAAATAGATATAAAAATCAGTATACTGGAGATACCTCTTTTGCTGCCTACCTATCTCGCGGAGTTAAAAAGGAATTTCAAGCAGGAATTTGTACACATTATCTCACTTGAAATGTTGGTTTTTAAAACTTAGCAGTTGTTATTTGGGTAAGTATCATCTTACACAAGGGAGCTGCGATACTCAAACTCGTAATAGTGGAGAAGGTACAAATCGTGGACTTTCTGAACAACTCTGCAGTTGCTACAGGATGAGGAGTGAATGAAACGCAGTTGCCTTCCTCTCTTTTCACCATCATCAGAAAACCAGAACACCTTCAGTCTCACTTCATGCTAACCACGCCACAAGGCAGCGGTTGTAACCTCGCCCAGCCAACGAACGCAAGGCTCTACGTGCAGGGAATGTGTCAGGGAAACAAATTCATTAAAACTTTCAGCTTAGAGGACTATTTTAGTGAAGTTACAACTGGAACTGATTGTAATCTGCTGTGCTGGTATAAACCCAAGGTCTCCACTGCAAGCAAGTCAATGTAAACACTCTGCTATTATTTGGCACCGAGTTGTGGACTCCTACTCTGATTCCTCCTCGCTGCAGTTGACAACCTTCTCTTAAGATATGCAGTACAGCTTTTTTTTCAAATCAGTGAGGTTAAGCAAAACTGGTTATTAACTTTCACTGTCCTGGTTAATTTCTTGAGGGGTACATCCAGTATCTCCGCTAAAGCCAGCAGGAATATTTCCACAACATAATTCAACTTGGAAAATATTAAATCAATTTAATTTATTCACAAGGATTTCTCTAATGAATTATTGACATGGCCCTTTTGCTTTGAGAAGGAGATCTGGGATGGAAACAACAAGCTACCTGCTCAAAAGAATCTGATTTATTAGCTCACTGATGCTGAGGGCACAGTTCCCTCCACAGATCTGCAGATTAGACCATTTCCAGGTATGCAGGCAAAGCCCACCGCTGTGAAGTGTTCCTAACTTGAAGCCAAGAAGATCTAGACCCAGCTACATTTTTAATACGAAAAAATGATATGTGAAATGACAGTGGGAATGCTAAGCCACCCCAGCCAACATTGAACTTGGGCACAGAATAGAACAAGTCAACAGAACCATCCCTAGAAGAGCAACACAAAGAGCTGCTGCATGGCTGAGCTTGCTTCGCAAAGAACCATCAGCTCAGACTGAGAATGGGAATCCAGGAACACCTCACCAAAGATTCAACACAGGAAATGAAGAGCATTTTGAAAATTTTTCTATATATTGATGTGAGATACAAGGTTTTACCTTCTAGTACAAAAAATACAAATGTTACATCTCACCAATATCTCAGCATGTCTAATAACAGTTAATCACTGTCAAATCCTGCAATACGAAAAGCAGTAAGGATGAAGAGTGAGATTCTGGTTCCACCAAAGTTCAGGCAAAGTTGCCACTACTCAAAAGAACTCCTTGAAACTTTGCTACTCACTTCACTGAAAACAGAATTTCACTCGATACTGTTCTTTTCAGAAAAGGAAAATTCAAATTAATGTGGCGTCTGTGAAGACGTATGTTTATAGAAAGTTTCTGCAAAATAGTTCAGGACACAACAATAGTATTTCTTAATTCCTGCTCACCAGGAATTTAGAACTTGCATTTTCAGCTTTTCCATCCTAAAGATTTAACATAATTCTGTATACACGTGTCCACATCACATGGACTATCTCTTGCAGCACACACGCTTTCACAAGCTCTGCTCCTCACAGGCTTGCCTCACAAAAGACCTTGAAAAGAGAAAAAATATTTTAGGATAGTTTGTGAACACAGTGACAGCAGTTTTGCTGGAACACAGTGAAACGGGGAAGAGGAGGTGCATACAAACCAAAAGAAACAGCTTAGGAGCAGCTCACTTGGTGGGAGCATAGAACAAAGCAGGACAGAAGACAAACGTAAACCCTGGGCCAGGAGGATGTATAATAACACATGATTTATGCAATGTTCCTAACAGATAAATAACTTCCTTGTAAAGGAATGCTACGGTATCTGGTTGATGTGTCTTAGCAGTTGCCTTCCCTGGACAAGATGATCATATGACACAGTTGAACCCATAACCTGCTATACAGGTACAGCAAGGAAGCTTAGGCATGTTACTCATTAATCTCAGTAAAATTACTGAATCAGTGTATCTTCTGAAAGTTATGAATCAGCATTTATGCCTGGTATTGTCATTACGCACTGCAGCTTAATAATAAAAGCCATAGTATGTGTGGACAGCAGAGTCATCACTCAGAATTTTACATGAAACCAGGAAAAAACTCACAATCACAGGCTGGACATCAAGCAATACAATTCAGGTTCTCAAGGTCAACAGATGGTGTTACCCTTTCACATGTCAGTGACAGTGTTAATTGCTACAAGATGAAAATTGAAAAAGAAATTAACCAAGCTCTAGTGTGAACATGACTATCTTCGAAGACGGCAATTTGCTTCCAACAAAGACAAAGAAGTGTATCAAGAAGTTGAGTCACAATTATAAAAGGTGCTACACTGGCAGCCTCTAAATTATTAAAAATTTAAAATTATTTAAGCATTCAACAAACTACTGAAGGGGTCACTATTTTCTAAAAGTATCTACCTTTAACGTATGCAAGTACTACAGGACTCCAGCAAAATTAGAAGACTCTTTAGTGTGAAAATAATTACTCTTAGGTTAAATTAAAGGTTAGGTAAAGAGTTACATACAGAATCGGAGGACAAATAGCTTTTTCCTGCATTTCATTACAGGGACTCATCTGCGCTCTCTGTACTATTTTAAAGGAAGGTTTTATTAGTTTACTGGAACATAAACACAAGGGATTATTTCTAAGGCATCCCTTTTCTGCAGGTATTACACCTACGACCACTGCTATTCTTCTGTGAAAACTTCTTTTATTAAGAAGATCCAACACTCAGAGCCTCAACTAGAACCTCTAAGAAACTGCCCTGATTAGGTTCCAAATGCATATGTTATGATATTCGTAAGGAAAAGAAAGGTTCAGATACTGATTGTGCTGTTGGAAATCCCACATGACTTTCCCCAGGTTGGTTTTAGGAAGCACTGAACTGCCTCGCAAGTGACCCAGCTCCAGCTACCTGCATCGAAGAAGAGAATCCTCTTCCCTCTTTCATCCATGTTGTACACCCAATCGGTAGAAGCTCTGCAGGACGTGGAAATGGGTCCTTCCAGGAGCACGCCTGGAGTTTCAAGTGCCTAAAATCAAACACTACACTTGTTACCGTGTGCAAGACTATGCTCAGGCATTCACAGCCCTATGCTTGCAATGTCTAAATCCAAACAGAGGCAACTAAAGGAGCTGCGTAACCATTCATCGAAACCTGCGTTGTGTGGGTCTATGTAAGTCTTGAAGACCTCCCAGCCACAGAACATCATCAATGTTCTTCCTACCATCTTACTGGCTATGGTAAACAAGCAGGCAGTATCAAATAGCACGAAGGCTTCTAGCAGTACATAATCCAGGACAATAGAGGTTTGCCTCCAGCACTCAATGAGAAACTTGCCAACGACAGGAATATTTGGATGTCTGCTGTATGGCTCTGGCCTCTACCTATTACGTAGACATCTGACTCCTTTGCTCTCCTGCATCCCCTCGAACCGCTCCCAGCACTAGCTGCTGGCTAGGAGTGGGAACTCCACCCAGCACCTCATAAACATTGCTCTTGCGTAAATCACGTGAAAACAGCTATGCTCTACTTAAAAAACTGCAACAGATCAGTATGTCCAAAATAAGAACTGGTTTAACAGAAAAATCCTGACTAGCTGGAATAAATGGGATAGGCTAGAGGTGTCCAGTTTGCTGACCTGGCTTTCTCCTGAACTCGGGAATGCAGACCATTAGCCTCGCTTTTTGGCACACCCGCACATCTGAAATAACAAAGCAATCCACCTTCATACTAGCAACCTTTATACAAGTCTCCAGGTAACCCTGACTGCCAAGGAATTTACAGCTCCGTTCCATGGACAATGGAAACTACACTCATGATTTAACAAGCTATCATCCAGGCAAAATTCACCTCTGGTACATGCACCAACACCCACCAGCTATACGCAATGACACCAGCATTGCATTTTGTACGTGAATCGAAGTGTGCCAGTAAAAAACTGACAAGGATTCCTGCATCTCTCCAGGTCACTGACAACAGAGGCATTCTACAGGCCAGCGTGTACCCACAGCCTCCGAAGCACCTAACCCAGAAATGCTTTGTGCCTCTCTGTTCTCCAGCTAAAGCAAAACCGTAAGAGAATCAGAGAATCACGCAAAGAAATATCCATTCTGGTTAGATACTGCTGTATATTTTAATTAAAATAACATACACTGTACATAATTTCATATTTTATAGAAAACTGGACCCATATAGCATATAGATTCATTACATACCTTGAAACAGCCCTATTAAAAGGGATGAAGATAGTAATGAACTAAAATTGTTATCCTTTCAGAACAGGGTTAATGCTACACTACTAGTATTTCTCAGCACAAACGTGAATGAATAATGTATACATACGCGTATTAAGAAAGGCACAAAATAAATCAATACTTTGTTATTTGGGCCTTGCAAATCAAGGAATCTCCTCCTTCCAGTTTTATATTGTTGGAAGGTTTGCAGTGCTGGAACAGTTCTTGGCAGAAGGGCAGCAGTGGAAAGCAGCAGAGCACTACCGTTCACACGCATCAGCTGAAGCCAAACAATACATAAAATTCTATAGAGTGTGCTATTTGGCTTTGAAATTTGCTCTACAGAAGATACATATCTTTGCTCATTTTCTGATTAAACATTTTAATTTGTACAAAGTGTACTGTTCAGTACCCTCCTCCCAGGTGCCTGAGACTTTTTGGAAATCTGAAGTTAACACTGATGCAGTAACCTTTATAATGAAAAACAGCAATAAATGCATTTGCTACTATGGTGCTCAGCTTCTACCTGTAATTTTGTTACAAAAATCATGCTCTTATTTGCCAAAGAACCAATGGATTTGACTTTATAATGCTTATTATTCAAAAGTCTTCACTTTTGGAAAAAGTGAGATATAAAATAATCCAAGTGGCCACTGCAAAGGGCCGTTCCAGGAGTGCTTTGAATGAAAGTGCAAGCGATACTGGAAACTCATACATCTTCACCAAAAGCAAATCTGGAAAGCGAAATGGGAAAAGGTTAATCTTTAGGAAATCACACATCCCCACACACAGGTGCTCTCACAGGGACGATCAGTCAAGGAGGAGGGAAAGGAGGCTGCACAGGCCATATTCAACTACTAGCGTGAACTTGGAACATAATATTAAAACGTGTGTTACCATAAAAAGCTCCAGGCAACTCTGGAGGCTGTACATCCTGAAACGGCCTCTCCCCTTGCTACCTTCCCCTCACCGCTTTGCTCCCCACAATCACGAAGGGACCAAGGCTTTTGATGACTCAGGTTCACTTATCATGCCCCACTGCCAGAAAATTTCATCGTGTCTTCCCAGGGACCATGAGAGATGCCAGCTGCTTCCTTGCTGCGTTTGTGATTTGCAGCGAGCGTATTCCTGACTGCAGCCACCCTGTGTTTCCTCTCACTGGTTTCCTATGGGACGGACTGAGCAGCCCCCACCACAGCAAGGCTTCCACTCAGAGTTCCTGCAAGCCCTTATAAAGGCAGAAATGCTGGTGCAGACAGAGGAAGAGTCTGTTTGGCAGTGCTCTGGTTGCACCTTCAAAGCCTAAACTAGTTTTGTTTTGAGTTACTGTGGCCATTAACCCCATTTTCATACAGGGTTAATATGATTTCTTATTTTTCACCAACTAGCAACTAATTCCCATGTAAAGATACTAAACAAAACATAAGATAAATGGTTACCTGTCCCTAAGGAAACCGTCTCATAGTATAGCTCAAGGTTCAGTAAGAAATCTACATATTTTTATGCCAAGACAATCTGTCAGGTGACAAATTCACCACGACAGAAAAATGATGCAAACAATGCTCACCTTACTCCTTTTGCATCTGTACTCAGCCCTTCCATGCTAAGAACTATCGTGTAAGACGAAGGAAAGTCAAAGGGAATGACTAACTCCAATTCAGCTACGTTTTCCACCTAAACCTCTGGCTATGGATGAGCATCCCTGAGATGTGTTTTCGATTCTCCAGCTACCTCTGCACCCCTGGTTCACTAACCCTGAGACATGAAGCTGGCATGATTTTTAAAGGATTTATTACTGTTATCTCACAATGAAATTATTTAAATGAGATAAAAAGCGAGATAGGATGGAGAAAGATATCTATATATAAACATACCTCACTGCAGTAAAGAGTAAAATACTATTTGGCAGACCATACAGCTAGCACTTTATTCTTCCTGAAGAAAACCCTCAACGTACCTCTGAAGCCTTAGACAGGTTGAAAGCCCACCAGCCTTCGCCATGCCTCCTTCCCTTCCTTCTCACATGAAAAAAAAAACCTATAGGAAAAATATCATCCTCTGCTAGGGATAAAAACAAAACAAATATTTAACCGGACATCCAAATAAAGCAAATAAAACACAGAAGAAGTGCACTGTTTGTAGCTCGCGTGCCTATCAATCGACACAGCTCTCCTATAGCCAAAATCCTGGAGGATCGCACACTCCTGCGTGAGAGTAAATCTCTAGGTGCCAACCAGTGTGATGGCACCCTAAGCCGAGAGAGTTTAGTCTCTTTCTGCCTCATACAGCCGAGCCGGATGATGATTCTGGTTCCAAAGTCATAGCTCCAGCAGGTTTTCAGAGACATGTCAAACCAATTGCTGAGCTGGGGCGAATCGATGACCGACGGCACCTTACAGAGCCAGGCCCGTATATGGTTGTTCTTAATACGGCACTTTGTACTTTGCTACTAGAGACACATAAATATTTTACTTTTGGATTACAAGGGTGGCAAACAAGGTATGCCAACGAATGTCAAACAGAATCGCTTTACAAATTCCAGGAAAGTTACGCGCAATGTTTAGACAACACATAGCCAACAACAGGCTTATTCGTAGTCACAGTAATAAGAGACGAGACATATACTCAAAATAAATGACCCCACTGGAAAATTCAAGGCACATTACTATAATTAAGCTAGAACATTTTCTGCAATGTCATATTATGTAGACGTTTTAAAGTGGGGCTTATATCTGTTCATAAATTTTGGTATGGAGACATCATAAACTTTGTTTTCCTGACATTTTAAAATACTATTCAGCTCTGTTCCTCAACCGATTAACTTTTACTTACTTTTAAACACAGACTTGGTAAAATTGCCTGTCAGAAGTTCATTAACTGTATTGACATAATGTTGAACACAAATATGAACAACTCTTCTTAGCAACTCAAAACGTGTCCTGTGGCGCTCTGCTTATACATGTGCCACACAGGGCACAGCACTGCCTCTCCAGGTGTATGACTGCACGCGCCTTTTGATTTCTACTTCATTCCCGGTCTATGAATTAATGTAAGAACTGGCCTATGATGGAAGATCTATTGACTGATCTGCACTGCTACTGCACGGAGGTGCCAGCGCCCGCTATGTTGTACTGTCTTCTCCTCACGTACCTGGAAGTCCCAGAAGATCTTTACGTTCACTTCATTAGAGCTTATTTCTTAGATTTATTTGGATCCACTGCAGTCGCTTGTTTTTGACAATTCCTTTTCCTCAAGGAAAAAATTTCTGATATATTTACCACACCTTAGAGATAAAAACAATACAGGCTCTACATAAATATCAGCCGCAATACTTTCATAGGCAATTTGAGTTACAAAACTCTTATTTATCCATTTTCTTGCTCAAACAATGGAATGTCACTCAGCGATCTCTCTGTCACTGGCAAGCTTTGAAAATTAAACAGCAGAAATAAATCGCCTCAGGTTAAATGAAACAATCCAGCAAACAAAACAAAAGCAAAAGCAAAACTGGAGCAATGTCAGCAACATATCCCCTCTCGAGCATCACGCAGCTCTAGCCAACACCCGCTTCCACACCGAACCAGCAGAAGAAAGAGGGCCTTGCCGTGTGTGCCGGAGGTTAGCAAATCTGGGCTGTTAAACAGCAGGAACTGGCAGATCTTCGCAGTGCAGAGTCCTAAAAAAGATGCCTGCCAGATCCTTCCTTCTCCCACTCCAAAGAGGCTTCAATTCAATGCCTTCCAGAGCCTGCCTCTCTCGCTGGCAAAAAGGCTGTATTTTCACATGCATTTAACTGCAGTCATACCCAGGAGCCGCACAAAACCGCTCCTGAGAATTGAGTCCGGCACAGACTAAGCATGGCATGTTACCGGCCACGGTCACAGAAACATCTGTACCTGGTTCTCAAACCGGCCAGTTCCTAGGTGTGCTTTCCTGCCTTTAAACTGAAGGTAGAAAGAGGGAGAGCAAAAGGAAATGGGGAGGGGAGTGAAAGCAAACATACAGAAAGTGCATGAAGAGCCACCTTCTTTTCAGCGTGGAGTTTCAAATACGCACCCCTCAAAATCCAAACCAGATTTTCAAAAAACCTAAGCCCCGCTAATTTCTATGGGGATATTTATGATTAGATAAACAGATTTTAACAATTTCATCAGTTATTTAGTTAACAGCTAATGAACTCTGCTAAAAAACCCCCTCTTGTCACTTAAAATTACATTTATTTACACACAAAATGTATCAGCAGAAACTCATGCTCAGTATTTTGCAAGCCTTGTTATTTATTTAAGAAAATACACTCAAAATCTCTCCAAGTGTTTTTTTTCCACAACATGCCACTTTTCACACAGCTGCGAGAGGATGAATTGTGGCAGTGAAGTTCATGGTGAGGATGAGATTTTGAGAAGAGGAATTCCTGTTCCCTGAAGGTCATGCGTCAGAAATAACCCTTTTCTGTATATCAGGCTTTAAAAGGACAACACCTCTCTTCCTGGTCTGAGCTGAATCTGCCGTTAAATTTCAAAATAACACTGATGTTTTTAGCGGTTCAATCTGTAATGGCTAAATCTGCCGTTAAAACCCCCCAAAGCCCAACAACAACAAACACAAGGCTATCACCCTGTAGCTGCCTGCACCCAGCCTCTCTGCTTGTGGTTTACTTGCAGAAAACTCCAATAACAGAGGGATTGTTTTATTTTTAGGAGCAGGGGCAGGGGAAAGCGGGGGGGGGGGGGGGAAATATCTTCCCAATCTGATCCGTTCCTATTTAACTTCACACAAGCTCTGTGAGGAGGAAATATAAAGTATTTTTTAGTTTTAATATTAGTGTATTTGCAAACCATTTCATTTTGTGCTTGAGCACAAAGAGCAGAATACAAAATGAACTCAGAGAGAAAAGGGAGCAACGACTGTACTTTCTCCACCCCCTGCCAGAAACACTACAAAGAGTGGAAAAAACAATGTCTCACTTTAAGCCCCAGAACTGGTTAATCAAAGCAGCTGATGACCACACACACCAGCTAGGAAAAAAGAAGTTTTCTATTGATACTGTACTTCTAATCAGTACCTCTGGCAGCCTCAGATGGAAACCAGGAACTGCCAAGCTGCTATCAGAGGTCTGCAGAGGGAAGAAATCTTGCAGTAACCCCCATAAAACAGAGTGAGCAAAGAAAGGTGCAAGAAACCTCCTAGTGGGCAATTACCGAATAACCAGATGAGCAAGGACAGCTCAGTTGCCTAATGCCCCTCGGTCTATATTTGGCCCATATTTGGACGCATGATCACCCGAGGATGAGGTATCGACTGGGATTGGAGGTATCAGAGGAGTCTGCACAGTTTTGTAGTTAATGTCCTAAGGCCTTGGTGGCAAAGATATAGAGGAGCAGAGTTCCACATATATAAACAGATTTTATAAATCATCCAGCATGCAATAATTCAGGTACAACCCAATAACCTTGCAGTACATCTGTAGGCACTGTCTGAAGCATGTTTATTTTCACACTGAGAATGCAGAGATTCAAAGGACAGCCTGCTTCAGAGGAAGTCATCCTTATCAGTATTTTTCAGGGAAGTCCTGTACACCAAATACTTCGGACCAAGAAGGTGTAACGGGAAGTTCATACCCTAAAGGAGGCTAGAAATGCAACTGCCAGCATAGCTCCCCTTTCCATCACCTTGCTTTTCAGTGTTAAGTGAGACACACTGACTTTGGAATACTGACTTCACCCACATGATGATGTCATATGGTTATGCAATATTGTCCTCTCAAGGTTACTGTATTTCGAGGAATATGCCATATTTCCCAGACTTTTCCTTTGCCTTATTTTCTGGATGATCTGCATGGGAGATGAGGCTCCCCAGGCTTGACAGGAGGCTGCCTCCCCCCACAAAGGGCTAAGGTCCTTTCTTGCTTGCTGAACTTGGTTTAGCCTCCCTGAGGCCCCCCAGAAGGTGTCACGATGCATCGAATGAAAAACAAGCTGCCCTAGAAAACAATCCCCTGCCTCCAATGACGATGGCTGAAGATCTGTACTGTAGGTATTGCCTGGGAGCTGCTGGTCCCCAGGCACGGAGGCACTCTTTCTCTGGAGCACAAGGAAGTCTCTGGAGCCTCACGATTAATTGAGCATGGTCAGCTTGACTCTCCTCAGGAGGAATGAGGAAACAGAGGTAGAAGAACCTGTTTGATGAAACTCTGAGCACTGAAGCCTGAGGCAGGAGCTTTGGTAGAACTAAGCACTGTTTCTTTTAAAAGGCTGTCTAAGTTTTCCTCCCCTTTGCCTCCGCTTTGTTTATAATCCATATATTGGACGGGTCACCGAACACACAAGTTCTATACAGGCCATGGAAAACAGAGCAACACACAAACCCTGGGAAAGGTGTAATTTAATCAAAATCCTTTGACTCAAGGTGCTAACGTTGTATAGAAGGCTTAGACCACAGATTTCATATTTCAGAAAACAAACAAACAAGGTACCATGCCTCGTTTCTGTCATGCATAAAAATCTCCAGTATCATTTCAGGTAACAGGTTTTTCTACATGCTGCAATAACCAGATGCAAAAAATGTAGCCACTTGCTCATTGTAACAGCAATAAATTATGAGAGGATCGAATTAGCCTGACTATTGCATGTACATTTCTCAGTTCATACTTAGAGCATATAGATTCATGGGTGAAACTTCTAGAAACTACGGTGAAGAAAAAGTACTTTTCCCCTTCAGCATTACGAGCAGTTAGGTCTCGTTATACCCACCCTTAGTTCAAACAATGCCAACAACGACCACAGTCAGAACACTGGTAGCAAATTAACGTCATGGGGACAGTAAAGCACGTATTAGTGGGAGAGGAGCAGTCTAATTCAAACATCGTTAGCAAGCTCTGGATCTCCGTGCAGGCCATGGTGTATCGAGATAACCACACACCACACACGGCTCCGCTGAAGTTAACAACAGTAGATAAGAAGGGCTTTGCAATTCACCTGAAAGCGAACCACACCACTACATGCTCCTCGACCCAAAGGTCTCGATTGCACGTTCAATCTACTCAAAGTCATATTCGCTCAGCAGTCTGCTGATGAAAAGTACTATACAAATTTGGCATTATTTTACTCTACGTAAGTGAAAACCATGTACAAACGCTCCTAAACATTACAGCAAAACGTAAGCATTTTTCCTTTTGCCAGTAAGCATCTGGTATTTCACTTCACCCTCTTGATGCCTCATCTTCCTATCAGAGTTCAGATAAACAATGAAAATGGGAATGTGATCAGTGTCGATCGGCTTCTCTCTCCACTCAAGCGCTGTACATGTCTGCGTACATACAGGGCACCGATGAGGTGCACTGCCAGCAATATTGGCAGTTAAAAAAGCTGACAGCAGTAACCTGATTTTACTCCAGAGAGCAGATCTAATCTTAGCACCTGATCCTGTCAGGAACTGAGAGCCATAAAGTTACTGGAAATGAAGCAAGCTCAGCATTTCAGTGGAGACACTCAGCACCTCGCAGGTTCAAATCCATACTTTTTAAAAGTCACTTCCTATTTGTCCTTTGTTTACCCTGGCTTATCCTGAACAGCGAGGCTTTCCGACACAGAGATAACTTTGGAAATGATTACTCTCGTATTCTTTGATGATTTCAAAAGGCAGGAAAGAATCTCTCCCCTTTCCGAGGGCCACCCAGCTGAAGCGAAGAACGTTACTTTTTTCAGGCATGCTAATAAGAGCCAGTAATAGCTCAATTGAGTTGCCTTGGCCTTGAAATACCTGATCCAAACTTGCTTTGTGTTCTCTCTCAGGAACATACTCTCCTCCTTCTGTATCTGCTTTCACACAGTTACCAGATAAACCTAAAAGCGGGCTGCCCAGCCTCTCCTCTTCCAGTCAGTATAATCTCTTCCTGTGACACATATCCATGACTTAATGTGTTGTATCCATTTCACCCACCTCACATTTAGATGGAGCCACTGGGAAACACAGTGGAACAAAGCAGGTGTTCAAATTAAGTTTTCTACTGATTAAATATGTTAACTGTAACTAAAGCTGCTATTGGTTCCTCTTTCTCTAGGGAGAAAAAAAAAAGAACACACGGGTGGTAGAGAACAGCATCTCTTTTCCCAGATTCCCAACAGGAAAGAAAATCCAGAACAAGTTGGACATACATACCAAATAAATGAAGATAAATTATTTGATCCCTTCTTACCCTCATGTACTCCAGTTAGTCTGAGACAAACCCTTTTATTTTTTTTTTTAAATCAGGCTATCACATGCCTGGTTTTCTGTGGCTATATACTCTTTCTGAGGCGGGATCCCTCATAGGACTTTGGGTAAAGGCAGCCTGTCACCATGATTTTTAAATTCTGCCAGGAGCAGAAGGGAGTTACCGCTCAACTGAGGAGATGTAAACAACAGTGAAGCCGCGATCACCAGTACCACTGGGAGAGCAAGGTACAACAGGGAAGTGGTAGCAGAAAAGGAGAATCCCTGAGGATAGCAGGGCTGAAGGAAAGCAGCTCTGAGTCTGTGGGTTTGGAGATGTAAGCCCTAGGATATGGGATCTGAGCTTTGGGGCAGATGGCACTTTCAAGCACCAAAGAGTTACCTGCTCGAGGTCTCAATCAAACTGCCAAGAAAATCAAGAAATCAAACTGTTAACGTACTCCCTTAAGCCACTATTCTAACTGAATTTCAAGAGCCGTGTACATTTGAAATCAAGCAAACCCTTAAGACTGTATTCTAAGGGTGCTGGTTTCTTGCTGTAGATCACTGACCAGTGTATTGCAGAGTCAATATTAAATTTCGGATGGCTGTACAGAAATGCCTAAGTTGTGAGTTTACAGTCAATCCTCTTGAATGGATTAAAACTCTAAGGAACTGAAACCATAAGTTCATCACCTTTGCACGCCAATGCCTTCAGCTTCGCGTAATAGCACAAAACTGATATTCCCGGCACTGACTACTTTTAGTATGATGGACCTTATCAATTCACATTTTGACATTTTTTCTCCAGTGTCTGCACAAAACCTTTTAGATGAGAGAACTGTAAGTAAAGAGCCTTACTACACTTACAAGTCCAGCCGTTAAATCTCTGCTGATCAGGAAGCTCAGTAACACATACAGTATCAAAAGACCCAACAGAATGCCACTTCTTCACTGTGAAAGGATGGCAATGGGTATGTTGTGTCCTTTCCCCACTGCACTTGAGCTCCAAACACAATAAACCATGAACAGTTTTGCACAGCAACTCTGAGTAGCTAAACTGACCCTCCTTTTAATTTCCCCAGAAATTAAATTTCCTCTTGCTCAAATTTGTATAGCCTCAGTTGCTATAATCCGCCCTCCATTTATTCAGCATCAGTCCCGAAGTGTAACTTGGGAATCCTGAGCCAAGTTAGCATAACCAGTGTAGTGACCGTGGCTTTTTCAAAACCGTGGACAGCCCTACGTAAAGCACGGGCCGGTAGGTTTCCAGGCTGGTAAACTACTGCTTTTTGACCAGGCTCGGGCATTGGGCTGTCGGGCTGTGCTGCACTGCACTGCTGTTTCACTTCACATTTTGTCTGCTGACATCTTCTACCATACCAACTACAGTTATGGGATTACATACAAAACTATGAGGTAGGATGACAACTTCCAAAGGTGCTCAAACCAATTTGAAGTGATTTGCAGAGTCAACTCTTTGGCCCCTTTGACAGCCTATGTATATTCATCCACAATACATGTACATGGGCTCAATGCGGGAGGCACCCCAGGTACGTACATGCAGGACACCTCTAAATGCTAACTCGTTCCACAGTAACAGTAAAGCTGTGCTGTCCCCAACTAGTCATCCAGAGAGGCAGCCCAGCTTCAAACTACTGACTCCGACAGTCTGGAAGCCTGGTTTTATAAATCCGTACTTCTACAGAGAAAGCTCCAGCATCAAGAACACAGCAAGATGGAGGCCCTGCATTTCTCCTTGTTCCCTACAACTGAAGGAAAGTATCCCCACAATGAAGTGACTGCAGAATTAAAACAGAAAACCAAACCGTAAATCCAACAGCCTGCAAAAGCCATGCCACAAGAAGGAAATAGAAAAGTGATGGTAAGAATCCTTCTTATAGAGGAGGAGAGTGAGAAGAGTGATTGACAGACGAGGAAGAAGCTGCAAGACAGAAAGAAAGGTAACTAAAAGGTATCAGGCAGAACCCTTATTTCAGTAGTCCAGGGCTCAGCCCCAGTCTCCCCGCTGTAAAAATGAGGATACTGATAGATCCGTCGCAAAACTCTGAGATTGAAACCATGATGCCTGTGCCATACTTCTGGTGACAATGAGGAATACAGCTCCTCCATCCATTACACTTCCTCTGAGGAAGGCTGTGAAGATGACTGTGCTCAAGATTCTCCAGACTCAGGTATTTTGCTAATGGATTTCATTTCTACCTGAGACAGGTAAGATCTATGTATCACTACGTGTAAATCTAAACCAAAGGTCTCTTCTAGAACACTACTATAAAAAGCTTTTATTAAGAAGATTTTATACCTGAATTATGAGCGAATGCCCATCCCATCATTTCCCACCACTGACATGCTAATTTGTTGGAAGGAATTATGTGAGTGGAACTAAAGGCAAAAATTACAGAAGAGAGCGGAGATAACGTGTTATATCACAAGTAGATGCAAGACAACTAAGTATGTAAGAACTCACCTGACCAGTTCACAGCATGCAAGCTCATGATGAAGTTATTAGACACCATCTCATGGCTCACTAAAACTTCACACCATAAAGTAATAAGGATGAGGAACACTTTGAGCACTGTGAAAATTAATTCACCAACCTCACCTCTTAACACAAACACCAAGGAAAACCGAGCAATCCTGATGACAGCTATTTTTATGTTGTGACCTGTTATGACATTCTGAAACTTTTATTTAAATAAAGCCTGCTGCAAAGATGATCTTCCTTATTTGTGTTATCTGGTCTATTACAAAGTGGCTTCATTTTGTTGACTGTCTTATTTCCATGCTGCTTGATTTGGCAGCAACTTAAGCCTCTTTCTCTGCTGACTCACATGAATAAAAACACTTCCCATTAACTACTCAGATAACTACTGCTTCCCCAAGGGCTATCAAATACATTTTTAGAAGTTGCAATAACACATTTACTTCTTTTGCATACTCTGTTCTGCAAAGTATAGATTTAGGTTTTGTTACGCATTTTCTATGGCTTTTGCACAGCACTTATTGTTTGATACACAGGTCCAAAGCCTCCGTAGATCTTATGTTGCCACTTATGACCTTTTTATTTTACAGCATAAGCTCCTACAAGAAGAAAGACTGAATTTTCTTTTTCTGCACAACCTAACACATTGTGAGTCTTATCAAAGAGAAAGGAATAACTTCTACATTCAAACCCACCACCCTGCATGCAACCACGCTTCAAGAAGAATTCAGCACTTCACTCCTGTCTTACTGGGGATATCACTAGCATATCACTAGCATCAAGTACATAAAACGTCTCTGAGACTTCACGTTATTTGCATCGTAAAGTTGATTAACCGTGCATAAAGCTGATATACACGGGCTCTGCAGACGGACACGCTACTGCTGGAAGCAGATTTTATTTGCTGCTCTGCAAATAGGGTGCAGGGCTGATTCACAGTTGCTGGAAGGGCTGCAAACTTGTTGGCAGTTCTATAAAACATTTGGACGGTCATTTGTCTCACTGATGACTGCCACAGTTATGCCCAGGTCCCAAACGGAAGCCCATAGTCCAGTGGGAGATTGCTGTAGGGAGAAGAGGCTTCACCAGAGCTGCTCCATTCCTCTCTCTTTTGTCCACCTTCCATTTCAGTCAGATGCTTCTTTTGCCCTCAGTCTTCCAGAAACAGCATAAAAGACAAAATAACACTCTCACACTTTGCATCTGATTTTAAATCTGATTTTTAAAACTGTAAACTTTGGATTACACTAAGGATTTTGAAAGCTTTATCGTATTAATAACACCATCCAGCAAAGCGGTGCTTGGCTGGAGAATGCACACATTTTAAACCAAATGTAACAGTTGGAATGTGTTTGAGCCTGTCAGTCTGATGTCCAGACTACATTCAAACACGGCTAGAAATCAGTTTCACTTTATTTGTTCAAATATCCAATGATTTACTACTGTTTTATTAATGACGTATCAGAATGTTAAGGCTTGGAGTTTGGTTTTTTTAACTCTGAACGATACCACTTGCAAGAAACCATATATCTACCAAACTGGAGAGAAGGCTTATTGGTCAGAACCGCCGGTTCTGACCAACCATTCACAAGCAGTTCACAATGCACTCCCAAACTCATCCATAGGCAGTTTAGAAGCTGGGTGATGCTTTCAAAGGACTGCTGAATCAGGAGCCTGCATGCTTCGTGTGACTTCCACAGATCTGAAAAATTCACAATAGGCTGAAGTCTGAGAAATCCATAAAGGGCAATACTAAACATAGAGGGAATTCAATCGACGGTAATGCAACTAGCCATCTCCCTAACTGTCAGTCGCACACAGGAATCGCTACGGATGCAACGGAACGGTAGACGTAACCTCAACAGTTCCAGCAACAGGGAACACCACTCAAAGAAATTGTCATTAAAAACAAGACAGGAACATCAGGTTTGGGTTGGTGTGCAAGACAACTTATTCCCTGCCTGCCGCCTATCATTAGCGTGCAGCACACATTACTGACTTAAACTGCTTTTGTGTTTGTGTAAGGTTATATTGTGTTTTGCTTTACTCACGCACCTACTTACCAACAAAACCCACAGAGAAACATTTCTGCTTTTTGCACTGCACCGGGCTATGACAAAGAGGTCAACTGTACCTGATCTGTTGTGAACACCTTTCAAAAGTGAACACCTTTCAAAAAAGGATCAGGATCCCCCAGTCCTACTAAACAATACATATGGGAAGGCGGTACAATATCCCCTGACCAAGGCATCTTGCAACCAACAGGCAAGCGGACACAGAGCCTGAGCGTGAACTGGCAAGGAAAAAACACCTGAAGAGATCACAGGAACTTGTCTAGGTCCTGGAGTCTGGGCTGCTAACGTACCACGGAATTGTTAAAAATCAGTTTAGCTAAATTCATACTTTAAAACCTTTTACATGGCCTTATAAAAAAGGCATATGCAAAGTTACCTCCTAAATATGACCATTAAACCAATATTCTTTTTAAAGCAATGGACTTTACTACATATATATAAAAATAAAGTAGTGCATAAAGGTCATCAGAAAGAGCTACAAGGCTTTGCTTTTTAGGTGAAAAAGCACTGTCACTCGCTTCTGATGCGATGGGTAACACTTCTACAAAATCAGTATGAGAGGTTAATAAAATTTTCCTCCTCTGAAAGACTTGACATGGCTCTGAGAACTTGCTGGCATGAAGAGTAAAAGTGTGGAATAAAACTTAACCAAGCTTATCTCAGCCCAGTGACATTATTTGTGTCTGTATTTTATTACTGCACTTATTATTTGATTGGTAGTGTCCTAACCCAGCTACCGATAAAGAAGAAATACAGTTAATAACAGCCTTCATGGAACCATACAGAAAAACCCTGTAGTTCCCTAAAAGAGGGTGATCCCAAACATTCTTAAAGCTGTATGGGATACTCAGGAATAACTAGAATCTTGAGAATCGTAGTCTTGATCATAAGGGCTGTCCATCCAAACCCGTCAACTGCTTGAAGAGAAACACCACAACATGCAAAGCATCAGGATCTCCAAATATCTCCAGCAAAATTTCCACTACTGCCTCTCCTCTTGAGATGTTGAGTTGGAGCGGTGGGAATAACAGCAATATGGATATATGGGAAGTAACAACAAGAAAAAATGAAGAAAAAGTTTAAACAGCCAAGACTTGAGGACAAGGTGATAGAAGTAGATTAAGGAGAAAAGAAGTAGGCCGGGAGGTCAAATGTTCAAGAGGTACCAAGGCACTACAGGGCTACAAGGAAGGTAAAGGCAAGGAAACTCAGAGGAAAAGGAGTGGGGCGGGAAGAGATTCCTCAATAAATCCAACTAGAACCACAGAAGACAGAGAACAAAGTGGACACAGCATAAGTGACCTTTAGCCTTTCCTTTTCCAGCACATTATCAGACATCATTTTCAAAGACCACGGATCAATCTGACCTTGAAATAAAGGGAAGTTGACAGATGCTGCAAAGACTTATGCAATGAGTAAATATGGTCCCAGCAAGAAAACTGTACCACAGTCTCTGCAGAGATCTAGCGCAGGACATTTCATTCACGCAGCCTGCTAGCACTGCCCACGTCAAAATTTTATGCAATCCTGAAACGGTCACCCTATGATTTCTTGACCATCCTGAAGCCAAAACAGACAAAGAAAGATGGAGAATTGGCAGCACGAAGACAGAACAGAGGATAAAGAGGAAACGGAAATAAAAAAAGGAAGGAGAAAACACTGTCTTGCTGGATTTTAATCTGTGAAACAAAGCAAAGAACCATTTCCTTGTTACCTATGCAGAGCATGCAGCAACATTCCCTTCACGTCTCCGTCACCATCACATCTGCTTCACTGCTACCATATCACTATCTAAAGATACTTGTACGTACTAAAATTGGCAAAGCCATGTCCTTTTTATGACATTACAAAGGCAAATGTTCTGAAGAATGAGGAGTTCTAAGTGGTCTTTACTTCTGTTCTTTAGCAATTCAAGCCCTACAGTGGGGGAAAAACTCTGAGAACTGTGTAGCAGTTCTCTAAGACTGCTGCCAATAAAATAAATGTTAAAACTCGAGTTATATTTAATGGGAACATGCCAATATCACTAGGGTTTTTTAGCCGCGCTATTCAGAAATATGTGAAGTCTTGGCTTCTGTAACTCACGTTAAATCTCAGCAATGATAATTTAAGATTTTTAACTTTTAGAGGAATGTGAGAGGACACTCAGAAATCAACTTTACTAGCAATTCAAGCTACTGACTGTGACTAATGATCAGAGTAGACAATAATTCTGCAGATGTTCTTACATCATATTCATTTGCATTTTGCTTTACTAAAATATAGTGCAAAGTCCACAACTGCCATGGAAGTTACCCAATCTCTAGAACTATTTATTAGCTTAACAGCTGCAGTTTCATGTTAATATTGCTGAACATACTTTTAAATCTTCTTAGTGACTGTTTGCCAAATAGGAAGTGGTCGCTTGCAAGCGCAAGGTTAAAACTTTGCGTTAAAACCTTCTGTAATGATCACTTTGCCCCCAAATGGTAGAAACCCTTGTAACTGCTACAATTATCACAACCCAAAAGACCACACAAAATATGCCCGTTCTTCAGCCCTTGCTCTGCTCGCCTGACAAAAGGGTTTGTTTGGTGTCAAGTCACCCCAAACTGGCACTTTTCCAAGCTGTCTTTGGACTTCTGATCTTATTCCATAGCCAGGTAGTTCCAGTCCAACCTTTCCACATGGATGGAGGGTAAGTCTCAGTCCTCTCTGACCATGGATTTCCTGCTACTTGCTACCCCATTGCTTCCAAAACCTCTCTTACCATGAACTATAGAGGTCTTTCTCCTACAGTCTAATAACTAGGGTGAGGGAAAGGAGATTAAGACAGTGCCAGGTAAAGCACAACTCAATTCGACCAGCCAATTCCAAGCAGAAAAGCTCTCGCCTCTAACTTTTTACAAATTGTATTCACAGCCTTCCCCAGAAAAGCCCCCAAAAAGTTCATTTAAATGGAAGTTTAGTTAGGAAGAGGAAACTAATAACACTTAGATGCCAAGTCCTACAATTCCAGCTTAAATGAAATCCTCATTTCGGCAGTATTTAAAAAATTCTGGACGGGGAGGGCAGCAATTTAGTTTTGATGGCTGAGGAAAGAGAAACCAGGCTTGCAGAGGAATAATAAATCAGTAAGAGTAAAATAAAAGTAAAGGATGTTGTTAAATGTTATTTATTCTTGGTTTTCCCTTGGAACACAGGCCACAGTTGAGGAAAGAATTTAAGCACATGCCTGCATGAAATCTAGTGAACCCAGCGAGCGCAGTGGTTTACTCACAACCATGAAGTTCTGCGTAGCGTCAGTGGAACCACCTGAGCTGGAATAATGATATGCACTGCCTAAAAAACCAGCACAGAAAGGACATGTAGGAGGCGTTTTCACCCAACTTGGCCATTTTTTAAGTCCAAGATTTGAATCAATGTCTATGAACTGGACCCTGTAACTGGTAACTCTGTTCTAACAAATACTTTCTACAGAGCTCAGTAGAGTTACTTTCACTATGTGGAACTTTGTATCAGTAGGACAAGATTCTGATCAGCCGAGAGACCAAATCCTGACCCACGCATATGATGACTCAGTGCTAACTGAACTGCATGCTCTGCTACACATTTTTCATGCCCTGAGCAATTTTTTTTCACGTCTGAAGCGAGACTTCAAAACCTATACACTGAGCAAAGCAGGCAAAAAAAGAAAACAAACCCCACAACAGGTCAGTGAGCAACATACAGCCTTCAACTAGTCAATTTGCCTACGCCAGCTCGTCCCCGTCTCCTACGTGTGTAGCTTCCTGCTGCTGCCAAAAGGGCAGCTGGAGTATGTGGGGCTGCAGCAACTATTCAGTGCCCTCCTCCAGGTTTCTCCCCATGCCTCATCTCTTCCTTTCCTCGCTCTGCCCTTTCTCTCTCCCTACAGTATCAACTGCAGAGGCAGCTTTTTCCCCCTCTATTGCTTCTCAGCAGGCTGGGAAGCACTGCCGGTAAGCAGGAGCTGTTCGGAGAGAACATTTCTAGCAGGGAGTAGGAGTAGATTTATGCAGCTGTAGAAAGGGATTGATACGAGATAGTGGGTGAGCTGCGTGGTGACTGTACCACATTCCCAGAAGAGAGGGGAAGAGGAGGGAAACAGGCTGGGGGAAGACCCCTGTAACAAAATGCTCTCCCAAATCTCTCATCTCCTCTTGACAACCACCCGCCCTCACAATCGCGCCGAGTCCCTGCGAAACCCTGCTGATCCCCCGTAGCTCCGTCACCCTCACCCCCCAAACCTGACAGACCTTGCTCAGGGACGGCCTCGTACCTATCACATAGGACAGCAATTTCCCTTTCAGTTCAACAAATACCCTTCTGATAACAGTGCTCTTCCGCAGCCTGGGAACCACGGTTTAGATGAGATGTAAAGCTTTCACATGCAAAATCCTCGGCCTTTCAACACCATCAGCACAGATAAGTCCAGCCAGTAGATGAAAATAAAAATGAAAATATGCTCCAATCACACTCTGCTAGCCTAACGCCAACCTTCAGCAGCATATGGCACAAGCAGAGGTTAATGTGCAGGGTGACCTGTACTAAAACGGCAATTCCACTCTCTGTCTGCCAGCTACCACAGCTCACCTGCTCATTGAAAGGAGTTCCCATTTCAGCAACAGAAATGCCTTTTTAAAAAACAAACAAACAAACACAAAAAAGCCCAACCAAACAGCAAAATTGACAAGCACCTAAGCAGTGTTTCCAGTTAATTCAGATTAGAGGCGCTGGAAGGAGGCAAGTTCTACGTCTCGCATCCATGGACAGCTCAGGGGACCAAGGACTCCCAAGAGTTTCAGTCCCTCCCCTGCTGTTGCCTTTTGGGTGCCATTCCGAGCTCCGTTCACTACGTGTCCAGCTGTATGGACTGCAACTTACAGACCTAGTCTTCCCAAGGGGAAAATTTTTTCAATAGTACACTATAAGTATGACATAAAAATATGTAACTCAACAGTTCAACAAGGATTTTCTCAAACCTCTTTAAAAGACTGTACTTCTTCCTCATGCCATTTCCAGTAACTCATCATCAACCCCTTACTGCAGTATTACACTAATTCATAATAAACTTGCTTTATGCAATGGTGGCACAGTTGCATGACTAACTTAATGTTGATAAAAAGGAAATACGAAAGGATGCTTTTAAAAAGTATAATGTTTTAAATGAGGATCATAAGAAGCAGCACTGAAGAGAGGAAAAAAAAAAAAAACCCACATTATGGAAGATATTTAGGGCTAGCAAAGAAAAGCTTACTGAAAGCTGTGTTTTATTTTTTTCCTGACAGCGTTAGGGATTTTTTTAAGACAGCAGAAAATCAAACTTGTTTCATTAACCTAAACATAGCTGTAAATCACTTTCAGTGGAAATAGAGGCTTTTCTTGCTGAACGTTGTGACCTCCTGACTGATTTAGAGAGTCCTGCTACTCAGCCCGCAAAAGGGTTTCTTAGCACGACTCAATAGGTTTTCTCGTGTATGGCCGGGCTAACGGCTAAGACCCTTAGATGGAGTCTTTGGCACAGCTCCAATCCCACTGATTTCATCTATCGGCACCTCTGGAAAGCAGCTCGGACTCAGAGCCCCTATGACCCATCAACCAAACTCATCAGCACCGATGGTGCTAATCACAGGAGTGTCACCACGAGGCTAAATACCAACGGAATTTTCCTTCCTGATCTCAATCCTGCTGATGG
Organism: Bucorvus abyssinicus; assembly: GCA_009769605.1. Lineage (NCBI taxonomy): Eukaryota > Metazoa > Chordata > Aves > Bucerotiformes > Bucorvidae > Bucorvus > Bucorvus abyssinicus. The sequence goes on from CM020045.1 coordinate 2,094,699, forward strand.
GAGTGTGGCTGCAGTACCAGCTGAAGGGCAACCATTACATATGCCACATGTAAGCAAGCTACTCAAAGACATACCTAATTATTACCTGAATAACCTAACTCCAAAAAAAAAAACCCCCAAAAAAAACCCCAACGGCCACAGCCTTCATGTGATTACTTTGTTTCTCCATGAGAACTTGCAGGTTGTTTATTGTTCTGCATTTCATATTTTTCAAAGTGTAAGTTCACCACCATCCCCCTGAACGCTCTGCGCCATTCTGTGTAACATTTTGTGTGCTTACAGAAAAGCCCGTCATGTCATAAATCCAAAGCTCTCTTTAAAGCTGCAGTGGAGCCATGACTAAAAAAATCTGCAAAACTGGCACTTCTACTGTGCTACGTCTGTACTGATGCACCACTGGAAAAGCAGCCATCTTCTACTTGTCACTACACCTTTTTTAGAAACCCAAACCAATATTTTACATTGATCTTTAAAATACAGATAGATAAGATAGATATTCTCCTTAAAAGCTTCCATCCAGTAAAATCTGAGCCACTGTTCTAGTCCACAAGTTTGATTTTTTTTTTTGATCTATATATTCAGGGAGTATACAGATCATGAAGTTAAAAATCATTTTTGCAACTGCTGAATACTCTGTAGACAAAAGGAACCAGGATTTTGCGTATTTATCTGACTTGTCCCAATACAATAGACGCTATCATGATTTCAAGCTTTGTACTTGTTTATCATCAGTGTTTCCACTGTAACCATGGCATCAGTATATAGCACAGGCTTAACAGTGAGAAAAATACCCACTATTTTCCTAAAAAACTCATCTCTTAAGAAAAAATACAAGGATTTGCACAATGGCAAAACCCAATCAAAGCAGGCGAGCTGGCTAAAGAGAGAAACAGTTTCTTTTTAGGGGAAAAAACCCCCAAACAATATTTCTTTGCAAGTCTTTTTTGTATTTTGGACTTCTGACAAGAACCTAGAAACACATTACAGGGTAAGTAACGTAACCTTGACCCTAGTGCAGCTACTATACAACAAATACTGAAGTTTCCTTACAAAAAATGCCTGCAGTGTCATATGAGATTGAAAGCATTAAAGCTATTAATGCATTGACAAGAGCTGTTCTCAGCACAGGAGCATTTTCTCAAACCTATTTAAACAGTGACAGCCCGGTCCTGCAAGAACTGTTGCATCACTCTGAAGGTAACGAGGGGTAGCAGTGCAAATACATCAAAAAAACCCAACAAGTACGTGGTACGTAGTTCAAATTTTCAGGATTGCTTAAAGGAAAACCCTTACAACAGCAGGAAAAGGCTTTATGGTCTCCATAGTGTTTCTTTGGTTGCATTTATCTGATGTTTCAGGCAGTAAGGAAGAACGGGTTCCTGGGATAGCTGCTTTTAATTTGCATGTTATAAAGCTGGGAAAGAGTACTACAAAAAATATCTGCCTTCAATGCCAAGAGTGAAATGAAGGAATTAGCCCTCTTAGTCAGCAGAACAAAGTGACTCTATCGTACCAGCAGATCTGAGCCTAATGTCGGGTTAGGCCACATGCACTTGCCTTGTACCGTGAAACCCATTCACTTCAGAGACCACTTCTCTTTTTCAGGCTTTAATATCGACTCCAGCCACTGATGAAGACACCAGTAGATCTGTTTACTTCACTATGGACTCGGTAAGATGTCACGGCCACAGGCCTTATTTTATCTCCGTGAAACCAGACAAACCCCAGGGCGATTTTGCAAGAGCCGGCTCTCCGAAGGTCCCCATCTATTAACAATCCAATAAGCACATCTGGTATTACAATTACAGCGACACATTCAGTAAACGGGAGGGTTCTGGAAAGGGTAAAGCACGATCCTATAAACACTCGCCTCCCCACCAATTCCGACTGTGCTACAGGGAGGCTGGCGTACAGTGTGTACGTACCGCACAAACACAACCCACGCTCCGAGGATTTACAGCACAAAAGAAGGTAAGCGCTGCTTCAGAAGCTGCATTATATTGAACTGACCAGTTACGGCCCCTGCCATGTCCTCCGTTCTGTCATATCAACAGACAAGTGCGGTCACTCCCTCGTCTCCTCCCACCCCGTGAATGCTGGACAGCAATGAATCCTGGTGCAATAAAACACAGCGTCTAGCCAATTCAGCTAGGTAGCTCCGTCCAGATCATGTTTACAATGGGCCTCAATCTGTTAAATTCCACTATTTACCTAGCAAATGGGTTCAGATGTTTGACTTCACCTTAAAAATCAGAGCCAGGACGCACCCCAGCACACTAGCCCCACCAAAATTCAAACTCGGCATCTGCAACCTGCGAGGTCCTTCCAGATTTGGCGACAAACTCACAACATCTCCCATACACAAAAAGAACATACAAAATTGTTACTCCTTCACTAAGAATCTGTGATGACATCCTTGTCCCATTGCTCCCAAAGATGAAACCACCCCTTGATTTCAGGAGAGCCACCACTCGATTATCATTCAGTCCAGGTAAAAGACATCTGCAATACTGCTGCATTTGTCTTTTCCTGATTTGGCTATTTTTCCTCTGCCTATCACCCAGCTTTACCACTCGAGCTCACTAATGTGTAGCTTTTATAGAGCATCAGAATAATCTAGGCCCTAATCATCACAATGTAATGCATGTAGGAGAAGTGAAAAATATTTTAAAGTTGTAAACAGAGAAGTTTTAACAGTAAAGTTACTCAGCTTCTAATTAGCATAAACAGAGCCTAAGTCTTTCACGTTTTTCCATCATTCTGACATCTCCTTATACCACTGCATTAAATAAAGAAGCCCTCAAGAATACATGAAACTCAGAGCTATTAACTCTCGCTATATTGCGAGTTTGGTCCTGGATTCTTTGTCCGTTTGCCAAAGAAATATTGCCCTGACTAGTACCCTTCACCGTAATAAACACACAAAAAGATGAGCATACACATTTCAGATGGCTAGTCAAGCAGGGCACATTTAAAATCAGAAGACAGCCCCTATTGTTTTACTCTCTATCTTATTTAAAGGATACAGCATTTAACTGTTTAACTGCAGAAATGTGAAATGTGCACGTTGAGGTCTCCTGTGTTTCTTTCTTTGTTTGTTTGAATTTTCTGTGTTAAATCACAGTACCCGAGGATATCTGACCAAGAATTTTCCTGCTGTTTTGTGCTACCACTGAGGCATGTTAGTCTCTGGGTCTTCAAGATGCTGCAGAAGCTTTTAGCAATGCTGTGTATACAGGCAACAGAATTTGGGGCCAAAAATCCCCCAGGACCCTTTTATCAGTTCCAGGCATTTTCAGCAGCATTGCAATAGCTCTACGCATAAAGGTGTAGGATCGTCTGGGGGGAGGAAGGAAGGAGGAGCATCAGTGTTGATGCAGTGAGCTCGCAAGTGACACGAAGACCCTGAAGTGTCTCGTATCGGAGGTCAGGTCTGGATTTTTAAGGCTCGTCATTGCCAGGGTGACCATGAGCGTTCACACTGAAACGTTGAACTCGGTCTAAGTGCTGGAGCTGGGTTTTGTGGTAATGTTCTGTATGGATGCATTTGGTTGGGGTTTTTCAAACACAGTCAGGTAACAAGACTTGTATTTACGTAACCTAATTTCAGAAACTGAAGTGGTAATTATACATGTGTTAGTTCAATTCAGCACATTTTTCTTTCCTCCCTTGCCTGTAGACCACATGAATTAGAGATAGAAAAACCATGACTATCTCAGTATAACAAAGCGTGGAAATAATGAAAAGCCTTTAGAGCTATTACATGGCCCTGGCAACCTCACTCTGCAAGACTGATGTTGCATCCGGAGCCACGCCACTGACAATCGTATGTACATGTACGTATCCACAGTGCGAACACTCACCCAGTCCTCGAAGTGGCGGCTCCCGTTCTGCAGCAAGTCCTCAAACTGTATAGTGCAGTTAGCTACAAAATCGTCGTACCCGATGGGGGCATCATGGAAAACAGCCATCTCTATCTTCCTGCCGTTACAAACGTCGGTGACAAATTCATCGTTCCAAGCAGGACTGTTGGTCTTTTGCTTGGTTGAGGTCTGCCCGATCCTGGAGTCGTCCACATTGAGGGCGATGTAAGGGTCCAGCAAAAAGGTCTGTGGCCTGGGACCCACCGCATGTCTCAGAGACCACGCCGTGGGTTTCAGATTCACTGCCTCGCAGATCTTGATTTTCAGCAAGCCATTGAATACCACCATGGCTGGATGGCTGCACTTTTCCCGGGATTGAACACCCGCACCACGCACTCGCACCGAGAGGGAGGGAGGGAAGGAGGGAGGGAGGTCTCGCCAATAAATAGGAGGGCAGGTCTGGGAGTGGGAGAGCAGGACACAGTGCGGGTCCCTTCGCCTTGCTGCTGCTGTTACCTTTGATTATTTAGCCTTTGCTCTTGCGACACCCAGTGAATACATTTATTTTCTTGCCCGTGTTTCTAACGGAAAACAAGGGAGGGGGGCCGCCGGGGCAGGGGAGGCGTCCGCGGCTGCAGAAACCCCCGAATGCAATCAAAACCCCGGCATACTCAATCCTCGGGGCGAGCGAGAGCCTTCTCCCTTCACCTAGACCATAATCCTGGATCAGTCTGTGCAGCGCAGGCAGAGCCGCGATCCCAGGCTCCCGCACACGCCAGTCCTGCCCGTGAGCCGCGCAACAATACACACACCCGCACATACACACACCCGCACCCTCCTAAATCACAACCGCCGGCCGACCCACCAGCCCTGCCTACTGCACAGCCTCCGCTCAGCAGACATCCACCCGAGGACCTTCCATCCGCGCCGCAGCCCGCAGCCGCCCGTGCTGTGCCGCCTCCTCCGCCGCCGCCAAGGCCGAGGACCCAGCGAGGCGACCCCCGTGCATGGGGGGGGGGGGGGGGGGGCGACGGCAACGGAGCGCGGCCCGCGAGGGTCTCGGCGGGCTCCGGCTGGGCGGCCGCCGCCCTGGCGATGGGCAGAGCCGCCGCCGCCTCCCGCCTCCCGCCGGCCGGCCGCCCCCCGCCCGCCTCCCGCCTCCCGCCTCCCTCCCGGCAGCCGCCCGCCGCCTCCCGCCGCGCCGCGCCGCGCTCGCCGCTCGCTCCAGTGCAGGAAATGCGCAAAAGACGTCAGAGTGTGTGTGTGTGTGCGTGGTGCGAGGGTGCCGAGACGGCCCCGGCCGTGCCCGGGTGCGAACGCGTGCGGAGAAAGTTTTGCCTGTTGGGGGAGCAGCGCGGCCGCGGCCGGCCGGGAAACCGCGTCTGGGGGTCGTGACTCCCGCGGGCCGCCCCCGCCGCTCCTCCACACCCGCCGGGGCGGCCTCTGCCTCCCCCCTCCTCTTCCTTCTCCTCCCCCTCACAGGATAAAGTGGTGAAGCAAGCGTGGAAAAAAACACCCCCGGCCGCCTTCCTCCCCGGCTGTAAATAGCCCGCCCGCTTTCATGAACGTGCTGGATCACGGAGCTCCGGCCGCCGCGCGGCGCTGCCGCTACCGCCGCGGCTGCTTCCACCCGCGCTCTCCGCTCCCTAACAGCACCGACGCCGGGACCCCTCTGCTGCGTGACGGCCAACGAGCCCGCCGCTCCCCCCGCCCCGTGCCGCCCCGGGACCGTCGAGTCCCGGCGCCCGCCGCCACCCGCCGCGGCCAACCGCCAGCCATCCCCCACCACCCCCCCGCCCCCGCCGCGGCGGCAGAGACTCCGCTACGTCAGCGGGGGCCGGGCCGGAGGAAGAGTTTCCCCGCGGTGTGCGAGCGCCGGGAAGTGCCCGTCCGCCGCCACGGGAAGCAGCCTCCCGGGGCCCGCCCCGCCCGGCCCGGCCCGGCCGCTGCCTGGGGTGGCGACCCGGCAGAAACCACCTTTGGGACGCCCGTCTCCCCGTGCCCGTGGGTCGCTGCCGGCCCCTTTGTTCGCCGCGGATCCCCTGGCCCGGCCGAGCCGGCCCGTGCCTGCCCCAGCTCAGCCCCTCGGCGCCCAGCGCCTTCCCCGGTGCCCCCCCGGCTCTGAGCTGGCGCTGAGGGGGGTCACTGCCCTGCAAGGGTACTGAAAAGGGCCACAACACTCTTCCGCAAGGGTTAAAGGCTGTGTTCACTATGTTATTGATCGTTATCCGCGGTCATGTCAGATTTCAGTCGATTTCAGTCATTTTCATCACCGTGGTAGCACATACTGTATTCAGATGTGCAGCCTGGGGTTCTGCCCCTCGGAACAAACCCACTCAGCATCTAGATGGGTTCCTTTGGCGAAAATTATTACTGCCTTACTTATTTTTACTTACTTATTTTGCCAGTCTTTTGGGAGACAGTAATTGGAAAAGGGATGGACTCTGCCCTTCGACGGGATTTGAATTCGCTGTAATAATTAGGAGAGAAACTGAGGGCCAGCACTGGCACCCAGGAGGGCGGCTGGGGTGCTTTGAAGGTTCAGGCAATGTAAAAAGATGAAACTCGATTGTCTGGATCCAGTCGAGCGAGGACATAAAAGACGAGCACCAGTCCTTGGTCTGCTCCTGCTATTCCTGACTGGAGAGCAAAGAGCAGATAATGATGGATTCCGACAGGTAATGGCTCAGGCGGCCGGTGCTCTACTTGGAGCTGATGAAATAGCTCAGGTATCTCTGCTTCCAGAGTAGTTTCCAGGCAGAAGACGCAGCACTAATGAAGCCTAAGGGTCATGAGAGCATCCACGTTAATGGAAGAAAGATTTTTCGGTGCCTGTTCCCACTTAATCTACTAGTCAAAGCAGAAGCACACTAAAATCTCCATGTTCATTATCATCTCGACAGTCCCCAAGCAGAGTCGTTTGATACGAAGCCGCAATATGGAGCCATGTACAGGAAACATCTCCCTTCACAGACCAGCCTTTCCCAGGCTCCCAGTAACCACGATAAATCATTTCAGTAAAGGCCCGTGCTTGCAGGCCCCAGAAACACGAGAATCACCTACTCTGCTCCTCCCACAACCTGCGAGTATAGTACTAGATCTGGAGCTATATGGTGTGTCAATAACGGGAACGTGAACAAAGTGCTCCATTTTCTTTACGTATTGCAAAGCGCAGGAGCCAAGGTGATATGCTGTTTCATTTTTTTCTGTTTGTTTTTAAGAGCCCTGCAACCACGTGTATTCCAAATGCTCAAGGTAAGGTTTAAGTCAACACAGTCTCCATGGTGAGGTTAATGACCCGGCATCTCTGTGAGATCACACGTGCAGATCATGAAAGTCTGAATAAATGCAGTATTAACAGAGGACACAAAATAATATAAATAAGCCTTGTGTTTGGCTAATTACACACCCAGCCCACCACAGACATAGCTGGGCCCCGATACCTCATCCAAGCCATCTGCACTGAAGCAAGCTAAGGTTTGGGTTCATGAATCATTCTGTCTAACGAGACTGAAGGATTTGCAATTTAATTTACAATTAAATCCCTACACACGATAAGGATTTACACTTAGGATCAAACAGCTCCAGCCTTTCGGTGCTTAGGAAAATACACGTACCTTGGGCTGCTTTTCATTTATTTTTATATTTCATTTTTAAAATTATACTCTGGTTTATGTCAAGACCAAACTTTTAACACCAAGCAGTTACTAAGTTACCAAAAGACCCTGAAATAAAAGCCAATGGGTACATTGGGCAATGTTACAACACTTCCTGCAAAGTTCAGCCAAAAAATTGCCTCAATGGTCTCAAAACCTCTGTGAAACGGACAGCAAAGAGCGTTCCATCTGTAAGTACCATTCTCCGCTTTGCTTACATTACCCAGGAACGGTGAAGGAGACGTGTCCACCCCGGGAGTCACTTTTCGCACTCCGAGAGCGAGCGGCGCGCGGCTTTGGTTCGGGACGGCTCCTGGCGCACGCTGCTCACCTGCCGGGCTGTCTGCGCGCTGGCACCTCGGTTGTGCATTAGCGTTGCCCCAGTGCGACCGAAGACTTGACAGACCACGGCACGGTGCCGGTGCCCTGTGAAGCTGTAAGAAAAAAGCCCCAAGAGGTCATAAACGCGCAGCCTGCTTGCACCCGCTCCTGCTTGCATTGTCACTTCGGGAAAGAGGCGGCACCAAGCTGGGTGTGATGGCAGCGATGGCACCTCCGGCACGCTGTCATCTGCCGGCAACAGCCTTCCGAGAGCCGGCTCTTGTGCCGCACGCCCCTGCTCTCCGCTGCCTCTCACAGAGAGGGACAAGCACGCTGCAGGCGGTCTGTTACCTCGAGTCAGCCCCTGACCCTTCCGTGGCCTGGGAGTCCTCCTCAGCTCTGTGGAGAAACAGCACGATCTGGTGGAAGGAGCGTGTAAAGCCCTGCCAGGACTCGCAATAGGCTTCAGAACCCAATTACTGCGGCCACAACTGCAACTGCCTTCGAGGGGTTCTGGCCCAAAGCTGTACGTAGTTGGAGCGGCTTTTTCAAGAGAGTTTGTTTTTTGTACGGTCCCAGTGGCAGGGGAATTCATCTGGCTGAGTCAAAACTAACGCTTATGTCACTTTCTAGTGCTTTCCTGAAGAACTGCTTAAACCCTGGAGAAATGTCAGCAAATCTTCAGGATTTTCCAAGTACAGCGATAGGAAAGGACAAGAGGAGATTTTGCATTGTTCTGTTTTTTTCGTTTCTAAACAGTTGCACCAGGAATAAAACCAGGCTTGCATGCAGGAGAGGTTTTCAGAAGCATCTTTATGTCAAAAATAAAATAAAAGCCAGAACCGAAGTTACAAACCTTGTGAAATCTGAGGAACATTGGCTCTGAATCCACACTGGACATGCACGTGTTCCAAGCATCACATATGTGAGGATGTTCACTAGCACGAGTATGTCCCCTACACTCCTTTGAATTTAATGGGTACGCCTGTACAAGCGCAATAGTTGAGGGTAAGTGAGATCATTTCTGGCAAGAAATCAAAGATTGCTGACAAATGCTGGCTGTCTCTGGAAGTCAAATTGTTATTTAGATACCTAATTTTGGATACACGGTGATGAAAAAAGCATCTTCAAGAGCATTTTCACTCCTGTCATGCTGCAAACGATATTTAGGGTTCATCAATAGCTAATTCATCTTTCCTGAAGGTGAATAAAAAGCCCAGTCTCATGGAGCTTGGTCCAATCCCCTACTCCATTCCAAGCTTTCCCTTGTGTCCAGCCAATTTCCTAATAATTTATTCTTCACTCATGAAGCGTGTACCTGAGGACGTTACTTGAGGCACTCCTCATGTTCTCTGAGCAACGTCTCAGCAGAAGAGATCTCGTCAATGTGTGATTGATGAGCTCGCCAACTCTTTCTAGTTTAATTACACTTTTGGTCCTCTTCCCAACCTCTTTTAAAAGAACATACTAAGCCCTCCCTCAAGTTGTTGGCTGTCAGTGGAAATAAATCTCTCTGCATTGCAACGGATGTGGGACTGCAGGATCTGCAGCTTGAAGGCACCTGGTTCTGGTAGACATAGTGACACGGTGACTTCAGCACAGCACCTGGTTTGCCAGCCAAGACTGAAACCCACGATATCAAACCTTCCCAGCAGTTCTAGAGTGGTTCCCGGATAGAACGATTGCAGCCAGTTACACCGCCAGTTGCAGATCAGCTACATGCTTTGGTCACATCTAGGTTAGAGATTTCTGGCAGGGCTGTAGAGCAGTGTGATCCCAGACATACCAGAGCTGTGCCGGGGATTCTCACCACTGCGGGGGGGGGGGGGGGGGGGGGGGGGGGGGGGGGGCGGGGGCGGGGGGGTTGGTTTGTTTGGGTTTTTTTTTTTCTGTGTATGGATAGTGATTTTATTTTTCTGATATAAAAAGCTTTAGCACTGTCATCTCTCTGGTAAAATACAGTGGTATTTCTACTTGGTCTAGTACATGTATCCTCTCACCCTTCGCATAGCACAGAATCAGAGAATAGTTTTGGTTGGAAACGACCTTTAAGATCATCAAGTTCAAGTGTTAACCCAGCACTGCCAGGTCCCCACTGAACCATGTCCCTCAGCTCCACCTCGACATGGCTGTTAAACCCCACCTGGGCAGCCTGGGCCAGGCCTTGACAACCCCAATGGGGAAGAAATTGTTCCTCGGGTCCAGCCTGAATCTCCCCTGGTGCAGCTTGAGGCTGTTTCCTCTCGTCCTCTCACTTGTTATTTGGGAGACTGTGGCTTTCTCTGCTGGCAGCATTCACCGTGGATTTGCCATTTGCAGGGCTGTTGCTATTCTAGACATGTAGTTGCTGGAGAAAGTCGTGATCTGTTCTTGGTTTATCAGCCCTCATCTTGAGAATTTACTACAGGTTTCTTGGGCAGGGAAACCTGCAGGTAACTGGCATTGCCCAGGACTATAAGAGGAGTTGGTTGATAATCAGACTCAATGATTAGATTGTCCTTGCCGGGAGTAATTTTGGGAGAGTGACAAGGAGAGAATTCTGGAATGGATCAGGCTGCAAGAGACAACCCTCTGCCCTGAATCAGCCTCTCCACGTGCACAGGGTTAGACTCTCAAGAAGCGTTCTTCTAAAGGTACAGCTCACTCTCTGCATCAGGACCAGAACAGGACAGGAACGTGAGCTTCAGTCCTGCCTTGCCAGGCTGTTGCTTTCTTGAGCAGCACACACACAAAAAAACCCCAAACCAAACCAAAAACCCCAGTATATATGCTGCTTGACTGAATGATTCTATATTGTACCCCCAGAAAGCCCCCCTCAAAACCCCACACCAACCGTGCAGAGTAAGTAGGGAGAAGGACAGGCCCTTTTCATTCCTTCCTTCCTCCTCTACCAGCTAAGCAGTTTCAGGCAGGGAGGAGCATAGTCTGGTGCACAGGGTTTGGAGCGTCTGGCACTGTGACGTGTGACCCTCCAAGGCAAACTCATTTCACGGCTGAGAAGTTGCAGTGCAGTAGTAAGTGTGCCCGAGGTGTAACTAGCATTACCAGCTGCTGCTAATTTTTTTCTTTTTATGATTTTAAATGACGCAGCAGTTCAGTAGTATCAATTAAATGTAAAAGGAACAGGCTTTTCAAAAGCAGGTATAATCACTGCTGTACAGAGCAGAGGAGCAGGAAAGAGAATGATCAAGGGGCTACATTTTGGAAGGGCCTCTGAATTTTGAGTGCTTTAATTGCAAAATATCTGACTAGAAATATTTTAGGTATCTCCAGTTAAGTGGACAATTTTGAGAATTCAGTCCTAATCACCTGCTTAAAATCCCATCTGAAGTCATTAACGATGTCATTAACAAAACCTCTATCTCATGACCCCCACAGCCTTCCTCCAGCCGTTTCCCACCGCAGTACTACAGAACTCAATCTTTTTAAATCTAAGGATCTAAGGCAGAATAAAGAAGTGCTGCAATGATTTACAGGATTTGCAGTAGGACACGCTGAGCTATGATTTCTACCTGGCTTCATTAACCAGTTACGATGATGGCCAAAGCCTAAAAAGGTCTCTGTGTACGAGTGTAACACTACACAGTCTGAAGCGTCAGGGTTCAGGACTCTGCAGTAGACTTAGTCCTGCCCATGTCTTTGGAGGACTGAAACATAGGACCTAGCTATACAGGTACCTAGTATTTACGCCTATGAAGTTGCTAAAGCCAAGCTCAATTGCCCAGTGTAGGTGGCAGTTTCGACTCTTAAGACGCGTACGGGCCAGCACTAGTTTTTGCTCTAACGTACTTCTCATCAGGGAAGGAAAGGAGTCAATGTCGGGAGGAAATTGTGAGGTGTGGACAGACAGAGACAGCTTTTCACACATGCTGATGCCTAATGATGGAAAGCAGTTGACCACTAAACTACCAGGACTCATGACTTTAGAGCCCACAAAGGGAATAAAGACACAAAGGATTAGCAGGTCACAATTACTCCTCCGCAGTTTATTTTGCTTCTCTTTCTCCTTTTTATGTTCGAGGGTGTGGTTCTGAGTTTCTCATACTCTATTCTTCTGCATTTACATGCCAAAACCAGACTCACTTCGCTGTCTGTCCAGCTAAAAGTTTCATCTCTTTTTCTTAGTCTTTTCTGTCCTGTGTTGTAGAAGCTCTCAATAATGCAAAGATCTTTTCCCTTCCGTGTAACCCTGGTTTCTTATAACACAGCACAAGAGAGGCAGAAAGCAGAAGATGGGATCCCGCAAAGCAGAACACTCGTAGCAAGACAGGGCATGATCCGCTCCCGTTCCAGCCAGGTAACAGGGAACTTCTGAGCCCCAGCAAAGCGCTACACGTCTGAGTTAGTGCTACTTAATTAGCAGTTATACCTCTGTAACCTCAGAGCTGGCTGCAAAACTTTCACACATCTATCCTCAGAGCAGCCTTTTGACTTCCATACTTGCATTTTAGGATAGGCAAGAAACAGGCAAGAAAAATTGTATTGGATCTCACTAGAAAACAGGAGGGGTTTTCCCTGTAAAAATCAAAGAAAACAAGAGGGTTGTGTGGTTTTTTATTTTTTAATATTATCTAAATACATTTAAAATAAGTCTAAATTTATCTGTTGTTTAGCAGATAACTTAAAAGACATCCTTGTGCTCTGTTCTGTGAATGGTACCATCTCTGCTTTTGGACATATCGAGCATTTGGGGGCAAAAAGAAGTAAAAAAAGGAATACTATACCCTGGCCCCAACGCTGCTCTTGTAAAGTCCAGTAGGTAACTGATCCAAAGGAATCAAATGCAGGGCTGCCGGCTCTCAACAAATCCAGGACAGGACAAGTTATAGGAATTATTTTTTCTTGGTAGTCTGAGTGTTAATTAAAACGTTTAAAATAGATTAGTTACAGTTTGGGGAAAAAAAAAATTAATAAAACCATTGTGTGCTTTGTTGGTTTTTTTTTTTTCATTCTGGCCACAGCTGTCCAAATAATTTGATGAGGTTTCAAAGTGATGCTCAAAAAGGAGCACAGAGAAAATACCAACATTTCTAGTTTTGGGTGCCTCTATCTTCTGGCAGGTACCACAGTCCCCACACCACTTAATTCCTCATAAAATATGGTTTTTATAAGTATATATTTATCCATACCATGTAGTACATAATTGCTTCAGTTTTGTTTTCCCCCTTTTATTTGTTTTGATCTGGTTATACCTTTGTATCCCTTTCAAAGCAGTGAGCTTTCTGCTTTGTGCTCTTTTGCTCCAGTTCCTATTTGATTTTTTTTTACACGAGATTTAGCCTGGGGAGAAATGTTGGCACTTTATTTATTAGGATAAACACGTTTACAGACTGAAGGAGCAGTTCCTTTATGTGCCTCTTCCTTCCACAAATGAATGTAGCTTACAACTTGCTCCACAACGCAGAAGGCTGCAATCTGCACTGAGGGAGAGAGGAAGGAAAGGAGGCGGTAGCATCAGGCTAGAAACCGTAATATGGCTTTGTGACCAGCAAGAATTTATCATCACAGAAACAGCTATTACCCAGTATAACCAGAGCAGAATTTAATCTATACTTCTAATACACGTTCTCGAGTCTGTGTTGATAGAGTCGTAACTTTACAAAATGCTTCTTTTTTTTTTTTTTACAAAAGTTTGAGCAATATAACTCCCAACATTTCTAAGTCACGTGTGGGTTAATAACGTAACCTTTTCAGATGTTCCAGTAGCATAGATTATGCCTGCATATTTCAATAACGGCAGACACATCACACCTGGTTTGTTCTGGGTGGGTTTTTTTTAAGTTGCTTAGTCACTTTTTTTTTCACGAAAAAAGAGAAGTGTTTCTCAAACCAGGCAGAAGAGATCTATCCAGGCACACCACAGGGGAGTATCGGGAGCGCTCTTTGGTACTGTGTGTATTTACGACTGGGATAGGGTTGCGACACTGGGTTATTGCCCATCAACAACATTTATTGCTGTTCTTACAGAAGCAACACTGCTGAAGTACGTGGGCTGTTGCTTGCTGTCCTTCTGTTTGACAACAAGTAGAGAAGACAAATATTTTATTTTGTGGGGAGCTGATGTTGAATCGCTGCAAACCTATTCCAATACAAAGAGACAAAACAAACAAGTTAATATGATTTTGTTTCCCATAGTGGATCTTCCTTGTTATCTGCTTTCTGGTCACACTGCTGTCAGGTCTAATAACATAGGTGTCATCTTCTACCCAGAATTATCTTCAGAGTCTGTCTTGCCGATCTTTTCGGCAGTGAAGTCTTCAATCACAGCCTGTCCAAGACACAATGGAGCATCAGCCTGCTTCTTTGGTTATGACAGCTGGATTCCTGCACCAGTCCTGTTCATTCAGAATAGTGCAAGGATTTGTGACGATTTTTACCTAAAACGACATCCTGGTTGCTCTCATTTATTCCTGTTCGCGTCAAATCATGCTGTTGATTTTCACCTTCAGGTTCCTACGCAGCCCATCCCCACAGTGGCTGCTTCCCAATGAGACGCCAACACCCTTCTCTGATCACTGGCTCTCAGAGGCAGGCAAAACTCTTTCTTACATTTTAATTCAAGTACAGAAGTGTTTTTCCTATCTGCCCTTATGCCTAGGAGTTCCCCGGAGACACTTCCCTATCTGCCCATTGGGCTTCAGGCTCAAAACTATCCTTTACTCTCACACCTCCAAATACGCACAATACCAGTTTGCTTTTTTTATTATAATAGTAATAGAAACCACAATAAGGACTGAATCAGCAAAAGGTATTTTGGAGGAATAGACTTTGTTTCTTTCCTAAAGGTCCACATGCAAAACCAGCTTCATCTAAATAATGACAGTCTAGGAAAGAAAAAATAAGAGAATTTCAAACCCTTATGTAGATGCCCTCTATACTTCCCACTTGTGAACTTGTTAAATCCCTACCCTTAAAAGGTATAAAGCATGAGCAGGCTTTTTATTTCTACCAGTAGCAGTAAGCAAAAATCCCACAGTTTATGGGCAATAACTCTTCTCCTTCACTGAACGGTAGAGATCCCTGTAAACCTACCTTCAAAGGTATTTAACCAGTGCCTCTTCCTATTGCAGCATGGTATTCAAGCTATTTAATATCACCTTCCCTCTCAAAGATTGATCACCCGTTTATTAAGATACATCACTTCTGATCTGATCTTCCAGCAATCCATCTCACTTTTACTACCTGTAACTGCCCCTGTAAAAAGACTTCTTTAACAGAGTGGGAGTTTCAAAATAGTATTGTCTAAATAATACACCCAAATCCCCACGGTCACCTAAAGCCTTTATTAGGCATTTATAAATCCTAACTATGAAGTAAGAGCCACAAACAATGGCATCGCAGTGGAGTTGGTGAAACAACTGCACTTTTCTCTCCCGATGAAAGGTGAGGTGGCCAGCTAAGAGGAGAACTAAGCAGCTAACGGCGCAACCCTTCGTTTAGGGACGGGAGGAAGTGTAACAGGCCACGCGTAGCCTAAATTAAGTCTCGTGGCCTTGCGGAGCTGTGACTGAGAACTCATCATGTGTAATGGGTGGGAGTCGGCAAATAGCTGTGTTGGCAGCTCAAAGTTTCTCTAATCGTGTAATGCGTTCGCCGGTATTTTATTTAGAGAAGCAATTACTGCTGGCTATATATAGTGAGTTACTGTAACAGTTATTTTACAGAAATAGCAACTAAGATTTATGTGTCAACATTCTCCATTCACTGGAATTTTTGGAACTTCTCGTCAGAGGATGAATGACTCGCAATGCTGCAGGACGGCCGAGACACACGAGCACCCCAATGGGCCACTTCCGAGGTCTGCTGGGGCCATCACAGCTGGGGGTGCTGGATCACCGCTGCTTGAACCCAGCAACGGTGCTTTACATTTAGCAACGAGGAGGCATTACACGTTTATGTCACTCCCAACACGTCGGCCTGGTTACAAAACACTGCGCGCGCTGCAAACCGAACAGATGCTGCGACTGCGCCTGCAGGACGGGTGGCGGTTGCTTCAAAGGATGGTCACTAGGACTGCCACCAGAGACAGTTTCAGAGCATCTTACACAAACCCGCAGGCTGCCACGCTGGTAGAAATGCTGACACACGTTACAACCGCAAGCAGAATGCAACCTCTAACTTCACCGGAGGAGGCCACGCCATGGTCTCGCAGCATCTTCCAGCGGTAGCTCTTGGGGGCAGCCATCGGTTCCAGAAGGGCTGGATCTGAAGGGAAAACACGGCCCTCCGGGCAGCCAGGAGCTGCCTCTTTCTCAGCTCTCGCTCAGGATCAGGCGAATCCGTCTCCAGCTGCAGCTCTGCTGAACACGCTGGAATTTCGGGCAGCTGATAAAGGCCTTACATGACTCTTAGTTTCATCTTGACAGTTGTGTGAACTCGGCCATACACTTAAAAACCCTCTTTTGGCTTTTAAAGCAGCAGCTGGCTTTCAAAGATGGGAAAAGAGAGGAAATGATGGCTGAGAAGCAAAGAAGTTCTCTAAGGGATGATTCGTATCAGGATATCAGTACTGTGACTACATTTTGACAATGCAAACCTTCTCGATGCAAAATTACCCGCGCATTGGTTAGAACTGTTTAAGTATGCTTGCATCAGCTGTGGTGTCAGTAAGGAGCAGACAAGCAGGGAACATGGCCAAGATCAAATCCTGATTCTGTCCAGGCACTGACTGGGACTGCTCAAAATTCTTCTGGCAGGAGTTTTCCTGTAAAATCTACAGTTACTAAAATCTAAGCTTCTTATTCAGCCCCTGAGTGTATCATCATAATTATCCTTAACCACCGTTTTAGGAAATGTTATTAGGAGCCTGTTTTACTGATGAGGAACCAAGGCGCAGAAAGAGTCTCTCGTCAAAGGTCACACAGGACATCCATAGCTGAGAAGGAAATTGAGATTCAGAATAACATTCCCTAGACTGAAGCCCTTTTCATCGCTTGCTGAAAGCATCTGATCAATTTGTAAGCACTTAAGCTGCTATTCGAACAGACGGGAATAATGGACACATTTTGAGGCCCCTCCACTTGGCAACATCATCTCCTGTTTTCAGAAGTGATGGATTTGGTCCCTCTGTAACAAGACACGTGGCCTCGAGGCTGTTGAAGGTCCTGACCTGGGTGCTTCTGCAGAGTCAGCAGAGGAAGCTGCAGACTGGTTTGCCTCTGAGGTGTCCTAGTCCCACATGCAGAGGACTGATAGGCAAATATATATAGGTGGCGTAAAATAAAGAGGACAGATGCTTTTATGTGGATAATAGTACAGGAATAATGACAGATCTCTGCCTGTGCTGACTGATGTTTCTATCAGTCCCAAATCAAAAGGTTGCAGCTCACCCCTATCACGGCTGGGCACACGGCAGTGTTCGGGAGTCAGAGGCACAGCTGGGGATGCCATCCCGCTGTGTTTTTGCACAGACACAGGCAGTGAGACGGTCCCTCTCAGAGACCTTTCAATATAAATAAGACAGGAAGAAACAAGAAAACAAAACCAGATGGGGATTACAACAGCACTTGGAGAGTATATTGGCAAGATGGAGAGCCAACTCAACACTGGCCGTGGTCTACTGGGCCTTGTAGGTAAAGAAATAGAGAAGCTCTTGAAGCAGGGCTTTTTTTTTTTTTTTAATCACATTGCATTGTTACACCTGCATGGTTTGCAAAAGGCCTTTGCTAATCTCTTGGGAAATTACTGCTTTTTCCTTCTGCAAGGCCACGCAGACAGGTGCAGGCAGATACAAGCAGGCTCTGCTCGGGCTCCGAGCTGCCCAGGCATAAGCTTCCGTCTGGAAGACGTGGACTCACGTGAATGTGGCTCCGTGCCCAAACGAGCATACCCTGCCTCTCAGCAGTGCTCATTATCTTCGGTTCGTCTTACCTCTGCGCTGGGGCCTTGCGGTGTCTGACCAGCTAAGGGCACAGGCAGAGCCCTTCTGTCTTTCTGGTCCCCGCTACGTACGAAATACCTTTATGTCATTACGCGTTGTCACCTTTTTGTTGAGAAAGGGACTGTTAAAGATCACCGATTCTCTTCTCCAAGGGAACTTCTGTCAGTCTGCCAAGACGATAACAAAGCACCTGAACATCTCATGGCTCAGCTCAGCCCATCACCAAAGCGGCAGAAATGGCTGCAGAAGCAGCTAACTCACAAACTGCCAAAGCACTGAGGTACGAAACAGGAGTATGGGTTACGTTCTTTATGAAGCCTGAGTACAGACCATACGACCCTCAGCGTGTTCCTGCAGCGTGGCCAGGAACCGGGTTGCACTCTCCAGTAATCCAGCATCTGCCCCCAACGGCAAATCTTTGGGAACACTGCAAGGGTCTGGACTTCCTCCAGTTCTCACGGAGGAAAGAGGAAGACCCAGCAGATTGCCCCACTGGCTCACCTCCTTCAGGACATTTCAGGAGGCATCAATTTTCCAGCTCCCAGAAAAAGAGAGAGAAATGCAGCTATGTTGAGTTTCTTCCCACTGACCATTGTTAGGACCCACCGCCCTACAGTAAAATGACAAACTTGACTGGTTTTATATTGAACTATGGCCACTGTGGAAAAGACACAGGATTCAATCCCCACTGGTAATACAGGATAAGGGATGAGTGCCCTCAACTGAGCTCTTATCTTTCTACCGGACTTAGGAAATTGCACTCATCCAAATGAGAGCACTGCTGAGAACGCAACACGAAGGACTCTCTGGGGGTAAAGGGACAATTCAGGATGTTTGTCAGACTTTAATTCCACCTCCTTTTGGTTACTTCACTATGCTGATTTCACAGTTTTCTGTGGGACGCCTCCGCATTTGCATGAAGGGCAGTAGAAAGATGACACAAGGAGCTCTCTAAGTGTGGCTTTTTGCTCGGCTTTGCAGCCTAAATAATACCCTTTAAACACAGTTTTAAATAAATGTATCAGGAATATACATTTATATGATAACATTTATACTAATGTATAGATGAGAGATTATACCTGGCAGGACACGCTTTGTCCAGCCCGCAGTCTGCTAGGAGGCCCAAAGAGCATAAAGCTGCAGCTCACATGCTCTCTGTTAGCAGGGCCCGTTGGTTGAGGTGAAGCTGCGCTCGCTGTGGCTACACGGCTTCTGGCCAGCGCAGAGCGTTGGCAGGTCTTCTGCTCGTGAACGAGCACATACACGTACCTCGTGCTGACGAATTTTGAAGCCCGAGCTTGAGAAAGTGTTCTATTCAGGGAATAGGCTGACTCTTAAGTCCTTCTGAAACCAGAGGGGTAATCTGTGTTTAAACTTAGTCCTGTGCTTTAATCTGCTTTTTGACTGTTTTGCTATCCTGACTAGAGATAAACGTAAGCATGTGCTTTCCTGAGCAGAGCTCTAAGAACATTAACATGCAGCAGTTCAGAAAATGATTCAGTGGTGACAAGTCTAGCCCTTATCAGAGAACAGTAACGCAAAGAACACGTGTTATGCCTGGGAAGTGAAAAGCTATTGCACTTGGTAACTAGACGGCAGTGCATTAGAAGTAAATCCTGCACGTGCAAGAGAGTAAAAAAGCCTTGGGTGATTATACCAATTTCTTTGAAAAATATCCAAATTAGGGAGTTTCAAATGTTATGTACTTGAATTTACCAGTGGTTGGTTCTTTGGAAGTGAACTCTGAAATAGCTGAGTAAATGCCTTTTTAAAGGTCCATCCTAATCTTTTGCAGCAGGGGTCACTGTAAACAAATCTAAAAAAACCATGCCCGAACAGACAGTAAAATTACTGATTATAGATAAGGAACAGTGTCACAGCAGGAGGACAAGAAACACCAAACATCTTTATATAGATAATTTCTTCAAAATCAGTTGCACAGGCTTAGCCCATCCTCACAAGTACAGTGACCTAATTTCAAACTATTAATAGCAGAGAAATAAAGTTCACTCTGTGATACGTACTCAGACATAGGAATTTTAATGCAGTGCATCAAAGGAGTCAGATGACACTAGCAGTATTTTTATATTCTGCACAAAGTTTCCCTGTAAGTATTACAAAATATACTCAGACCAAGTATTTAAATATCATCTTAAAGCTATTTATAGTCACAGTCTTTTGTCCTTAGTTATATAGTGCGCCAAGCTCCTATATTTAAAGGTTGTTTTCACACTAGCCTAAGAGCAGCACCTGATCAGAACTAGAACAAATCAGAACCCTACCTAATATAAACAACGACGTTTCAGCCGAGAAGCTGTCTGAGGGTCTACCACGGTTTCATAGGTATGACACTAGCTGGTTAAATTAGAGCAGCTCAGTCTTAGCAATGGATATTTCCCTGCTATTAGACTAAACCACTCTTTGCTCAGCTCTTACTAGGACAAAATTCCAAGTGAATCAGCTCCCTGCAGACACTTACACACTCGATTACCTTTCCATATGCGAACGGTCCTGCTGAGGTCTGTGAGTCAGACCCTCGGCTTGTGTAAATCACAGGCCCTATTTAAATCAACAGAGCTGTGACAGTTTATATCAGCTGAAGATTTGGCACCGGAGACACAACCCCATGCATAAAGACAAGTATGCGCATAAATCTCTCTTCGGGCCCCCAAAAGCTATAGAGGTCAGGTAAACTTCACGGGAAGAGAGAGACTGCATTGAACATTATTGTGGTTAAAGTCATTCCAGACCGTTAAACACACATTTTTTATAAAGTCAAGATGAAAAATTAGGAATTATTTCAGTTTATTACACCTTAGTTACATTTAAGATGTTACCGCTCCGAGGCTGGAGGGCAGCTGGCTGGTAGTTATGACCACAAGTTACAAATATTTATGATACAAAGCAGAAGACCTTTTAGGGTAATGGAAGCTCGGAAGGCGGCTGTAACGGAACTGCCTCCTTGCTCCACTCTTCTAGCGATGGCTCCAGAAACCAGCACCCAGTAAACGCCACACACGAGATGGACTTCGCAGGATTCTTGCTGAGCGTCAGCTTGGTAGATACAGACGAAAAAGGAACAGATGCGGAGATCGCGGGAAGCGTAACTGTGTGGAACTGACCCGCGGACACTTTTTCCAGCACTAGAGTGCAAATGTTGAGAGGTGTAAGGAGAAATAATGCAAGCGCTAGTCTGCACGGGTAAAGGAACACGACACACACCCTGTGCGTGTTGGGGTGTATGTGCCCCCCCCTACGCAGAGGACTGACAGAAAGGGCGTGTGTTCATTCCCGTGCCTTTTGCGGTCACCTGCGATACGGGATCTCAGCTTCACACGGGGATTTCTGCATCCCGGCACCCCTGTGAGAAACCACCTCACTTTACAGTGGCGCTTGGGGCTCTTTTGGCTAGCAAAAGCAATGGGAATGTTTCTAACGGCCGCTGAAGCTCCCGTCAACCAAGGACCGCAGCCGCACACGGTGCGTCTCCACCGTTTGCCCTCGGTGAAGCGGAAGGCGCCTGATCCGCTGGCCCCACAGCCCTCACACCTTCGACCCGCCGGTCACCACCGACACGACGGGGACAGGGCAGCCGACAGCCCCGTCACGCCTTGCACTGTGAGGCACGTCGAGGCCGCGTGAGGCTCCGGCATGCGCTTCTGCTGCTTACCGACCTCCGCGGGGAACCCCGCAACCGACACCCGCTGGAAGAGGCGGGCAGGCGGGGCCCCGGCTTGACCAGACCCCCGGATCCAGGCGCGGGGAGAGACGCCAACGCTTCCACGGCGCGGGGGGTGGCCCGGTTTCCACCGCGCCCACGGCCGGCACCGACACAGGCCCCACCGACGGGCCGCTCCGCTCCGCCCCGCTCAGGGCTCGGCCCCGCGCCCTCCGCTCCGGTGCCTGGCGCCACCTGGCGGCCAGAGCGAACTCTCGCCGCTGGCGGGAGCCGCCGAGAGGCGCCGGGGTGGGGCGGGGAGGTGGGCGGAGCCAGCGCGCTGACCACACCCTCCGATCATCGCTTCCTGCGGCGCGGCGCGGCCACCGCTTCCTGCTCCTCCCCGCGGCGCGTTGGCGGGCGGCTCCGCCATGGCTGCCCTGGCGGCCCTTTCAAACGCGGCAGCCGGCAGCAGGGGGTAACGTTTGGGGAAGCGTCCCGCCCCTCGCCGGGCCCTGGCCGAGGGTGATGCAGGGCGGGCCGCGGCCGGCGGGGCTGCGCTGGCCCCGGCGCCCTCCATGCCGGGCCGCGCCGGCAAGCGAGGGGTTTCCTGTTGTCTTGGTGGTTCAGGTGGAAACGAGGCGTTTTCTTCGTGGGCATCCTTTGTGCTCCCAGCCTCTCCCCCAGCCCGCGGGAAAGGGTTGCTCGGGGCCTCTGAAATGGTGCCCCGGGACCCCGCTGTTGCGAGAGCCGCGGAGGGCGGCTGAGCGGCGGCGGGGGCTGGGGCTGAGTCGGGCGGGTGTCGGGCTGGGGTGACCCTTGTGCCCCCGCCTTCCCCGGGGGCAGGAAGGGGCTTGGCAGGTGCTTTATTCCTGTGGTTCTGCCTGGGAGCTGCTGCCTTTCCCAGGCAGGGGGGGTGAAAATTGTCTCAGTCAGTCCTTCCTCTTGAACCGTGTCAAGAGAGCTGGGGAGAGCAGGGTGTCATCTGGGGAAGAACAGGGCTTTGGAGTGTATAAACTGTATGTTAAGCTCGGTCACGTTTCTGGGCCGAAAAGCAGCGTTTTGGGTGGTAGCGAGTCACCAACAGCAAACAGGGCTTTGATCTCAGCTCCCCTTCGTGCCCGCCAGACTCCCCAGCGAGTGTTACTGGTGCGGGAACATCCGCTCTATCCCACAGGAGCGAGGCCATCCCGCCGCGTTAAGCGGGACGGGAGTGTTGCCGTATGGCTAGTTTGGTGGCTTGGAGAAAAGGAGTAGCCGTGCATGATGTAGCAGCCTGTTAGTGAACCCGAAGCAGTTTGGATAATGTCTGTTTCCATAGGTGGTTTGAGAGAAGTGGTTTAAAAAAACCAAGATGCACGGGAAGTGCATGGTTTGCTCTGTGTGTGTGTAAACCCTGTAAGTTTCTCCCTTTCTTTCTGGCTGTAGTTTTCCAGTTAGCACTGGAGTCTCCTGATGTGTTCTGTGACTCCTTTCTTAGGCAGTCCTGACTGGCTTTGTGCAGGAAAAGTCCTTGGAAATCTACTGCACCAGCTTCTCTGAGCGAAAGAGTCTGGGAGTTCTCCAAGGTTTTAACCTCGAGAGGATTGCAGTAAGTTGGATTTATGTTTTGAAGTACGACCTAGTTGTTCTGGGTGATAAAAACCTTCTGGAGTGATAGAACTATCTCCATACATGTCCCTACCCAAGCAATCCCACTTGTCATGTGGGCTTCATGGTGCTTTTTACGCCCTGCCCCAGATGCTTGGAGTTTCAGTAAACTGCTGTTTGGCTCGTACGCTGTGCTTTAAGAAGGGGCTACACCACAAAATTCTATTGTCTTTGCTGTTTTGCTTACGCTACAAAAGCAGAGGCTGCAGAGCAAAGTTTGAGGAGCTTCTTGCATAGGCAATTCCCTTTCTGAAAGGAATGTCACATTAACTGGAAAAGAAGTTTCTGTGTCTTTTTCTGCTGGAGAGAAGTTTGTTTTGGTTTTTTGTTTTTTTTTTTTCAGTTACTAAAATATTTTCCAAGTATGTGTACAGTGGTGGTGTGTGTGTTTGGTTCTGTGCTGTGGGGTTGGGTTTTTTTTTTTGATATCCTATACCTTCAGATAGAATAGTCTGTCTGACTGAGTTGTAAGGTACAGCAGACTGTTGATATTCAGCTGACTATTTCTCTAGTCATGAGGGATTTTTGTGAGTTAATGTAGTAAGGTTATGAGATTTAAATTTGCCATAACGACATTATATGTGATCATGCTGTGAAAGTGTAATCTTTTCTGTAACTTCCAACTGTTAAATGCAGGTTTTTTTCTTAAGTGCCCTGTGAAGATCTCACGGTCTAAGGATTACTGGAGCAATTTCTGACTTGGAAAATTGTTGCTCTGATGGTGAAGCTACAAAACACAGTCTTAGTCTGGGGATTTGGGCAGGTTTTGGGAGAATAGTGGTGGGGAGGAGGGTATTTTCATCAAATTACTTCCATAATTGTTTTAAACTTTCCTTGAAGCAGTTGCTTCTGCCACCTGGATGCACTTACAAGGCAATTTGCTTTTAATGGGTTGTATCTTTGTGTGGATAGGGAGGCTGAAGAGAATATGAGTCTAAACGAGACTTGGATTGCGCTTTAACAGAGTAAGGGCTTTAAAGCTTCCATCGACGTATGTTCTACGCGCAGCCTAGAACTCCCGTTTGGGGGGAGACCGGAGCAGTGATTACTGCCTTGCTGTTGTTTTGTACATACCCATGTTAAGTTTTTCTACGGTGAACTATAATAAGAGCTCCCCTGTCACTCTTTATTCCTGGTGTAGCCCAACACCATACTACCCTTATTTTAAAGAGCAGCTATGTGCAGAGTAGACCTGGAGATATATTTATCTACAATAGCCATGGTTTCAATAGCTTCAGCTTTTCTTCGCTGGACAGTGTGACAGCTCTGCAAAGTCCTCTTTCTTCTTTAAGCGGAAGTACCTTTGAAGAACACGCTGTAACTTTGGGGTTTTGTGGAGAAGCAAGGCTTGATTCCCTTGAGTACAGGATCAAGGGTCTAGCGTTAAGGTTTCAGCCTGTCACACAGAAGCAAAAGATCATATGTGGATAGATCTGGAATGAAACAGGAGGTAGGAGCTTAAGTGTGTGGGCAAGGCCAAAGTTTCCAGGGTCTGGCTCATGCTGCCTGGCATGGAAGTAAAATACTGCTGGTGAGGTGAATGTTAAGAGCTCTTCTTCTCAAAGAACATTTTTTAAAATTAAGGCAAGGTTTCCAACAATGTACATAAAACAAGAAAAAATGTGTTAGCAAGAATTGCTTGAAAGTGTGGTGGCCTCAGATGGGAGGAGAGCTGCTAGAAGAAGGCTTGAGGGAGTTCAATATCCCAGTTGGTGAGCCAGTGAAATCCCACACAGGGCGGCTGGATAACTTGTGCACATTGCTGGGTACTGTGCCTGTCCTTCCTTCAGGTGACAAGTACAGGAGATGCCAAGCGCTGTGAACACCTGCAATAAGGTACAGCAGCACTGAACACTGGCACAGGAAGGGGAATAAACGTGCTCTGACCCGACTCTGGTTTAAATTGGTTACTCTTAATTTTTCAGCTTTGTAATTGGCTCTTCTACAGCTATGGGGCCTTACTGGATTTGGGAAGGGGGCACAAATCCATGCAAGCTATACTTTCTTTCCTCAGGGTAGAAACCAGCCCTCACTTTGAGTAGGGTTACCTGGAGATGACGGAGAAGGGAGAGGTGAAGGCAGTTTTCCCACTGAGGCCAGTCTATCTGGAAAATACAGTAGGAGATAAGTGGCCAGCTTTGTGCTGTCCTGATGCCAGTGTGCTGTGGGAGCCTGAATAAAGTCCTTCCAGGCTCCTTCAACACTTGAGGCAGGAGACACAGCAGACCATACCCCAGTGGAAGCGGAGCACAGAGCAGGCAATGGCTTGTTTGATTGCCTTGTGTCGGCAGTGCAGTCAGTGTTGTAGATGTCCAATGTGGAGCATAACTGGGTTTGCTGGTTTCTTGAGTCTTCCTGCCTCACTTCAGGGACTGTCTCTTAGCTTTTTTTTAAAAAGAAAATATCTGTAATAGTTAATCATCATCATCAGTGGCATTTAGAGTCGTTGCTTTTTCGTCTGCTTCCCTGCCTCCCCCTGTCCCTGCAGTGAATCACGGAAGGACTGTTTCTCTTAGTCATTAGCCGTAGGTGTTGGCTCACCCTAGTGCAGGCAGATCAGGAGGAAGATTTAGCAGACAGCTGTCTGGCAATTTGGAATCAAATCAGAAGTACGTTGGTGGATTGGAATAAAAAAATGATTCTTTGTAAACAAAAGGAATATCTGTAGCAACTGTAAGATTCTTTTTCTACAAATATGAAGTATGTACAGTTAGTTCATTGTATGCATTATTAGAAGGGGAGGAGGTTATAACTTGGCCCTACCTCACAGTGAAATATCGTGGCTTTTTTTTGCTTTGTGATACCCCATGTTTGATATTCGTCTCTCAGATGTTCTTTGGGCTTTCGTTTTGTGCTGTGGAACTCCATTTTGGCTTCTGACCACAGCTTGTCTGTTCATGGAGGCTTGTTCTGAAATAAGTTCTGTGCTTTAAAGTCACATTTAAAGTGGTGAGAGGGACAGATGACAGATTTTGTGCTGGTCTTGTTGTCTTTAATCTCAATGGCTCTCCATTGCTTCTCCAGCTTTCTGACAGATTGCAGCAGAGAAGATGATCTAATGATTATTTTGAAGTGGAAAATTCAAGAAATCAAAACAAAAAACCAATACATAGAAGCGTCCCATAAAGACTTAGCCCTGTTACGTATCACTTTCTATTCTCCGCATGCCTTCTCGCACCTATTTCTGTTTGCTGTACAGTACTTCTGCTACATTCAGTGCGCTCTATGAAGAGAAGTAGGCTTGGACTTAAGGATGTAAGAGCAAATACCAATCTGTTCGTCAAGAAGGTTTTATAAACCAAGGAGCTCATCTCCTCTTCTTATGCAGATACAAAAGAGATAAATCAGTCACCGGTGTTGGATGGCAGGAAGTACAATTAACTTTCTAGAGTAAGCTTTACTCTTGCCATAGTCTTAGAGTAACAATACAAATGTGGAGGTATTTTCTGAGACCCTGCCCTTGGCCTCTTGAGGTGAGGGGGAAATATTAGCAGAAAAGAGACCTTCCAGATGAGGCTTTCCATTTTCCTGGGCTTTTGGGTAAGCCCCAAAACTGCCATGGTGATATGCTGAGTGTTCAAAATTGACAAGGAGCAGAGATCCATCTGGCTCGGACATTACCTAACTCTGGATATCTTGGTGTTGAGAACATGAATAATGGGTTTTGTCTCTCCCATTCATAGATTAAGCACAATATAAAATGGAAACATCATTTTCATGCCTCTGAGTGA
This sequence comes from Bucorvus abyssinicus, assembly GCA_009769605.1. Classification (NCBI taxonomy): domain Eukaryota; kingdom Metazoa; phylum Chordata; class Aves; order Bucerotiformes; family Bucorvidae; genus Bucorvus; species Bucorvus abyssinicus. The sequence continues at coordinate 2,121,458 of CM020045.1, forward strand.
CCATTCAGGTATAAAGAGCAAAGGAAAACAGAGAAGCAGAGTGGTGGGGTGAAGTTGCAGGTGTCTCAGAACTGACAGTGAGAAGCTGACCTGGGAAGCTAATAGGGTGAGTAATGGGGTTTTGTGTTCTGTGGAGATTTTCCTGTGGTAGATGTGTACTCTAACCAGTCACATAATGGGATTTCAGTCACTGGAACAGAACAGGAACGCTGACCCATTACTGACCATGACGACTGCGATGAGAAGGCGTTTTGCTATTTGACGTGGGTCTCAGTAGTCCTCCTTCCACTGCAGCGCTGAAAATTGTTGCTTAAATTCTGATACTGCTTTACAAGGAAAACTGGCCGAAAGCTGTTTATAACAACAGTTACGCTTCTGGTGCTTGAACAGAGCCCAGAATGAAGTGGGATTAAAGAGCGTTTCGCTGTTGAGTTACATGGCACTTCGCAAAATGCTTACCCCGTTTGTGTGCAAGCGTGGGACTGTACAGTTGCCATCGCAGTGGCAAGGCTGGATCAAAGGCCAAGGCAAAAAAGTTGGAGACTAAAATGTGAAGAATGATGAAGTTGTACCAAATATAAGTAAAATATGTTTATGAAATTTATAGCTACAGAAATGCTTTATGTTGTTTGTTTTTTAAATTTTCTGGCAGGTAAAATTTTGAGGGTAACTAAAATTCCCTGACTAAAACTGTCAAATATGATTGTTGAAATTCCTGGGCCCAACCACTACCAAAAATTCTGATTGGCTGAAATAACTGATAACTGATAAAAACTGAAAATAACGAACTGAAATGCATCTACTGTAGGTATGAATCTGGGGTCAGGAGAAAGTCTGTGCCTTCCCTTTTTACCTTTGCTAATTGTTTTATGCACTTCCTATATGCTAATGAGCAGCTCTTTCCAAATTGCTTTTTTTGTTATACGTACAAGCAATGAGTAGTCTTTAAAGGTGAAATTCTAGATCAAGATGGACAGTCTTCCTGTAGCCCCGTTCACATCAAAACCATATGCTAGCTCACTTTACTAGAGCTTAATTTTATTTTCTGTGCTTCTTGGATGGATGGAGGAAAGATTGGCATCGTATGTAAGTGACACCCAACACCGGGTCTGAGAACCAGTACTCTTTTTGCTGGGGTGGCTTTACTGGCAAGCCAAATAATTACCTTGAAGAAGATAATAATGTGAGAGGCTGTAGTGCAGGCTTGTCTGTTTTGCTCAGTTGAAAAGACTGTTGAACGTGTGCTGCTGTGGCCTAAATTCTTGGATATGAAGAAATCCAAACTTGCTCTAGAGGAAACTTTTGTGATGGGTGAAGACATTATGAGGGCACCCTTGGCAGTGAGTTAAAGGGCTGAAGAACAAAATACAACTTCTACCAAATGTTCTGTTTTTCTCTTGTCACCTCTGTTTCAGATGTCGTCTCTACCAAGGAGGGTGAAATCTGAAGCCAAAGCCCTTGCATCAGACGACGATGAACTATCTTCACTTCTTAATTCGTAAGATTACTTTTTTCCTTAGGATTTTTTTAAAGGTTTATCCTAAAGATGAGGTTGGTTACGAAGTTGTAATGCACAGAACTTCGATTCTAAGCCACAAATTACTGATGCTCCTCACACTCACAGTGAAGATATGGTGAAACTGAATTGCCAGCTCTCCAAACACAATCAGGTGTGTCCACATCCCAGTGACCAGCTTCAAGGAAGCTTGGTCAGCTGGTCTGGCTGTTAGCTCTGCAACAGCATGAAAGACCGATTCTTGTGGAGCCTGCCTACGTTTCTGTGCATTTTTCCTGTTTGCTTCCTTTCATGTCAGAAAACACTCAGACTGGCTTGCTTGGGAAATTTTTTTTTTAATTTTTCTCACAAGCAATATTGTTTACTTGTTTGTTTTTCAGGAGCTCTGAATCAGAGGAGGAAGAGGAGGTGTGGGAGCCAAAAAGCAAAACCGCCAAGAGACCTCGGTTGCCAAAGAAAAATGCGGCAAAACCTAAAAAAGTTGTGGCTCCACGGTCAGCTGTGGCCAGGAAAAAGGTCAAGAAAGTGGCAATAAAGGAGGAAATAGTGAGTGTCTGCTAGCAAGAGACCTTTAATTACTACAGTAATTAAATGTAAATGTAAAGTGAGCAGAATTTTTCCATCTCTGGTTGGCTGAGACTGACCAGCTCATCTGATCACTGTTACTGTGGATAGTCAGCGTATTTGATAAACGTGACCCAGATCTAAGGGCCCTCCCGTAAAATTTTGGCCAATGATTCTAGGATGTGGTTTTCCCTGAAGATCTCTTTCAACAACAAAAAATAAACACACACACCTGTTCTTTCAGTAATGAAAACTAAATGCTCACCTATCAGCTTTGATGTCTTCTACCTTTTCTCCAGCTGGGTATCACAACAAAAAGGAGGCTTGTGCTTATGTTTCCTTGCATGGCTGTTCAGCCCAGCACACATTGCAGTGCTGTTATGATGGCTGTAAGATACACTTCCATCAGAAGTTACTTAATTCTGTCCAAGATTGATAAGATCTTTTAAATCATAGTTCTGCTGGGTATGTTTATATGTTTTCCTCCATACAAGATACATTTCAAGTTACTTGATTTCTGGCTAGATGTTTCCTTGCCAGACAAGAGATGTCACTTGGGAAAACAATGTCTAGTATCCAGTCTTCCTAGGTCTCCACTGAAACGCTGAACCACTTTGTAACAGTCAATGCTTAACATGGTTTTGATGCCTTCTTGGCAGGATGTATCCGTGCCTGTTGCTCCTGCAGAAGAGAAGAGAATGCAACTTCTAAAACCTAGGGAAGAAGAAGTAGGCACTGAACCAAAAACTTTAAATCAAAAGCCAGAATTGCCTAAAAAAACGAAAATAAATTTGTTCCAAGGGAAGAACATAAATAGTGTAGAGTGTGATGAAAAACCCTCAACAAGTGTTCCTGTGGTGGGAAATCAAGTGAAACAGGAGAAATCTGAAGAGGATTTTGCATTTGATGAACCAGCTTTTAAAAAGATTAAGTTGACTACATGTCCTGAAGGAAAGCCAGTTAAAAATCTAGGAGGCAACAAAGTAAAAGAAGAATTTGAAATGAACTGGGATATTGTACAGGTAAGAGATCTTTTCTGAGGTATCAATGAAACCGTTTCTTACATAATTAGCACTTAGAACCTTATCATACAATTTCAGTCCTTTTGGCATCAGCTGGAGTGTCAGAGAGTCATTGTGCTGTTAAGTAGTCATTTAAGCTCTGCTTAAATTGTCATAATACAGCTATAAATAAAAATGTTCCTTGGTAACTGTTAAAAACTTCAGACTTCAACATTATTCTAATACCTGTGACTTAGGCAGTCCTTAGTGCAAAGCTTGCCTGTAACAGTTTGCATGTTTCTTCTGTATCAGTACATGATTTTTGTGGACAGAACCAACGGTAACAGGAAGGGATGTTGAAAGATTTGGGCTGCCTGTGTGAACAGTTTCAGAATTTGAGGTTTTGTTAGTGTGGGTCATTTTGTGGAGAAGCGTGTATGAATTTACAGTACCATCAAGGAGGAGATTGCGTTCTTGGAACAACAGTGACATCAAGGGAGATATCATCTTTGTTTTTGTAGGATGTTAACGTTGAAGCTGTTCAGGTGAAGACTGCTTGGGGGATAGCTCCTGTTCTGGGGGCTGAGTGTGGTTATGGAAGATGGTCTTATGAACAGAAGGAGAATAGATTGGGCACATTCTACTCACCACCCTTAGCACTGCCTGCTTATGAAAGGTGTAAAATTTCATTCCTGAGTCTTCCAAAATATTCCTGGAAACGCAGATGGAGAATTTGATCTTTATGTGTTGCTGCTGTAAAAGCAGTGAATATGGTTGTGCAGGAGTTGTCATGTTTTTAGCCTTCCGAATAAAACTTTGGAAAAGCTTTTATATCAGCTGTCGATGGGAATAAGTGTAGCCAAGTACAAACCAACCAGAATCAACTGTCATTTCAACTATCAGTTAAAATGTTCCTAGGCTAAGGAACTTACCTAGTTTGTCCTTGATTCTGTGCCGATACACTATAACTTTATCTTTAGAAAGCCCCATTTGTACAAAATCACGTTTAACTTTGTGAGGCTTGTTTCATCTTGAAACCTTCAGTAATATCATGCTAGTTTCCCATTATTTGTGGAGGGGGATTTGGATCAGCTCTGGATTTGTGGTTTTTGTTTGCTTTGTTTAACTATAAGGTGTGTCAGTGTTGGTTTAAAAAAAAGTTTTAAATGTTTTTGGGTTTGTTTTTTGCTTCTGGCAGGTCTTGTCAGAAATAACAAATGTTGAACCATGGGTATGTGCGAACTTAATTCGCCTCTTTCAAGAAGAAAACACAATTCCTTTTATTGCTCGGTATCGAAAAGAGCTCATCAATAATCTGGAGGCTGATGCCTTGCGAGAAGTGCAGCAGGCACTGGAGGAGCTACGGTGCGTTAATACAGGGAGATGTCTGGCGGGGTGTAAGTAATAACTGGGGGCTGCTTCTGTGTCCCTTGGAGTGTGTACAAAGTGCCAAAACAATTCTAAAGGAACTCACAAAGCTTAAAGCTGTGGTAATTATGGTTGAACCTGTTTATTTTACTGTAAGTAATAAGAAATAAAGCATTATTAACTGCCAAATAAAAATTAAGATCTTAACTTCTCTGCAGTTTAGGAAAGCTGCAGAGAGAAAACTCGTACTAGAAGAGTAGGTTATAGGCCCTGGAGGTACGTGGCCTGATTAGATGTAACCCACACCCTTAGAATAAGAATCCCTAAGGATTCCTTGGCTCCTTGCTCAGAGCAGCAAAGTGAAGAGCCCTGCATGAGGTTGTGTTGTACCAGGAGGGCAGGCTGAACTACCGTGGACCATCACAGCAAAAAAATGATCAGCAAAGCTCGCTGCTGTGGTGGGTGAGACTGCTCTCGTTCCTCCGTGCTTTGGGATGGCTATACATGCTTGAGACAGGAAGGGAACGGAGTTGCCAGCTGTTCTGTCAATGCGGAGCCTTCCTCCTTGCACTCCCCGCTGTCCTCTAGCAAGAGATTCTTTCCAAAGAGCGTAAGTGGCCTGAGAGAGTCCTTGTTTGAACACGTAATTTAAATAATAACAAAATACCTTTGCTGCTTGCAGTTGCTCACGGGTATCTTATTGAAGGTCTAAAAGTTAAAAATCTGGTAGCCAGCACCTGATGCAGCAGAACTCTCTTGATAGGAGTTACATCTCTAAGCGCTCAGCAATGCGGATTTAACTTCAGGACATTTTATTTGGCTTCCAGGACAGTAATCTTGCAAAAATGTTGATAGCAATAACAACTATCAGTATTGTTTGATTTTTGTTAAAGCTACCACAAGATATTCTGATACAGTTTTGAACTAATTGGAGAGAACAATGGTTAGAAACTCTTTTGGGTTATTAGGCTTGGTGTGTTGAGGGGGTTTCGGAGAGCTTCAGCAGTGTAATAAAGAAGGTGGCAATCAATAGCCTTTTGAATCCCCTGTGGAAGGTGATTGTTAACGTTAATCTCGTGTATTTTAGAACTGTTGCAAAGAAGACGCATACAATGACACAGAAGTTGAAGAAAGAAGGAAAATTATCTGGCTGCCTTCAAACAGCATTGTTAAACTGCAGAACTTTGGAAGAATTAGACCATGTGGTCAGTACACTGGTCATTTTCAGATCATCCTAGGTCTAAATGTAACCTCGCTAACTAAACAGTGCATAATGCAAAGTGTGTAGCGTGACTGAAATATTTCCTTGCCTTTTCGTAACTGTGGGTTTTGTTTGTTTTAAGTCTGCACCTTATAAGACTGGGAGTAAAGGCACCAAAGCCCAGAGGGCCAAGCAGCTGGGATTAGAACCTGCTGCTCTCTCCCTCCTGCAGAATCCGATGGAACTCAATCTCTTCTCTTACGTCAGACCCAATACCACGGGTGAGTGCTCTCCCATGAGCAGTCAAGTCCTAAATGTCTGAAAGAGTTTTTAAAGGGGAATTACTTTAATTGTTCTTATGCTGCTGGAAGTTATGCAACTATTTGGAAATCAGCAGCTCTTTTAGCAATGTGTGGTAAGACTTTACGTTTAATGCCATGGCTCTCCAACATTTCCTGACTTTTAACATTCAAAGTAGTAGTAATTCCAGTATGCAAGAGACAGAGGTCTGGAGATCTTACAGCTGACATCTGTAAGAGAGAGGAATCTGCACTGCACACCCAAGACCTCTCCGTGGTTCTGTGAATTGTTAGTGAAGATTCGAGGCTGATGTACAAGGGGCTTATGGTCATACTCTGTACTTAAGTAAATGTCAGCCATCAAAGCGTATCTTAATAAAAACTGGCCTTGGTGGTTGGGAGTGAACAGGAGGGGTTTTGTTACTGAATAGTACTAGGGGTTGGAGAAGGTTAATCTCTAAACTTTGAGCAAGAACTTTAATGGTGTGATTGTTATGTACAGAGTGCAGAATTGTGTTCCTTTGTGAGTGCAGTTATAGGTGAATCTGTAGGGGGCAATCACTGACAATGAAACACAAAGATCGCTGCAACCTTCTGTACGCTGTTAAAATAGAGACATACTTTTCTTCTTCCCTGCCCCAACACTTATTTTTCTTTTTGAATTGTAACATAAAAGTTCCAAAAGTCCTTGTGAGGCTGACTCTTACTCCTCCCACTTCAGTTGTTCTTTCATTTCAGTACCGTTTATAAAACACTCCTAACTTTACATTGAAAATCAGTTGCCAAATACTCTGTTTAATTACTGCATTTTTAGTACTGCTCATTACTTCATACAGCAGCACATTGCAACCACGAATCTGACTGTTCTGGCAAAGTCTAAAGAAACAAAGGAAGATCTTCACAGTGAAATCCAAATCAATTATTCAGGGTGCCTTCAGAAGGAAGTGCTATTTGTTGCAGCATAAACATCTCGGGTTTTGAAAATCAGTGCGCCTGTTCTCAATTTTGAGCTAAAAATAATGTTGCTTATGTTTATATAACGGTTTTTATTTGAAAGTTGATCGGAAATTACATACATCTATGAACTGGGTCACTTTTATCAACTTGGGAGCCAGTTTGACAACCTGTATACAGCTTGAGATCAGAGTGAAGTGGTTTTTTTTTAAAGGGATGAGCGACTTGCCGTACAGAGAAGTTTTCACCAAATCTTAATAATCAGCTCTTTTAAATTCTCAGTGTTTTTAATGTTACACTAAAAATAAACTGAAATAAAAGCAGCAGTTCAAGTTTCAAAGCCAGGTATTTGGAAGGTAAGGAAGCAGGCTCACCAGAAAACTTTGCTCTTCCATTTAGTTGTGTGCCTGGTCCGATGTTTCTCTAATTACACAAGCATGGGCTGGTTTTGCAATGGACACAGTAAAATGCCCATGTGAGTGGTGCTTGTTGAATGGGAGCTTTTTGATTATTTCTTTAATCCTGACTGGTTTTGGCCTTTTCTAGTTCATTCAAATTCTATGCTAGAATTACAATAATGTTGCCACTGGTACTTGAGTCTATTAATTTGTATTCAGTATAATGCATGTTGTGTAACTCCTCTTAGTTTTTTGGAGTGAGGGACAGTTCCGATGTGGTGAAAGCTGGATGGTTCCACTATGAACTCTCTAGAATCCTTTATCAGTGGAGACATTTTATAACTTCATTGTTTGAACAGTGTTTCATGGAGAGATTGAAGTGTCACTGTCCAGACTGCTGCTACAAAACAGTGGAAATATAAAACTCTTACACAGAGAAAAGACAGGATTGCTGGTAAAGATTTTAGGCAGTTTCCAAATGTGTAAAACTGTGTAGGCTTCTGCTGCAATTACTCATTTTATTACAAACTCAAATTATGCTTGAATATCCAAATTTACTACTGTAAATAATTCACTTACATCATACATGTTGAGATCTGCTAGCATCAAAGTAAATTATTTTTCTCTCAATGTCATTTTCATGTGATGCTGCATTGGTCACTTTAGATTCATTAAAAATATAATGGTTTCAGATAAATTCTAATGAATTAGGATTCTTCATTGAAACATCTGTAAATCAGTAGATATCTTTCATCAGTATTGTTTCAGCTTGCATGTATTTTCTTAGTGCTTGTGCAGTTGTGTAAAGTAATTTTTCATATTAGTTTTTTTATAACAGCTGGGTTTTTTTCCTTTAAGGACTTTCAACTATCCAGGAAGTAGAGGCTGGAGTACAGCATATTTTAGCTGACATCTTCGCTAAAGATAAAGATACACTGGATTTTATCAGAAAACTGTAAGTTTGACTCTCACTTTCTAAACTTTCCTGGTTACTTGGTAAGATTCAGCCTCCTAGAGTGCAGATGCATAATGAACTTGTTTTTAATGATGTAAAAACAGTGTTAGTGTGAGTTGGATTTAGGTCCATTCCTTTGCCTGTGCTGGAGGTGCATTCATTAGCGCTTCTGCCCAGCTGGCTGTCAGTGGAGGAGAGATCTGCTGTGAGCACAGCCTGACGCTGGGACACCCAGAGGCTGCAGAATTCTCTGGCTCTACTGCCGATCTCCCCTGCAATTAGTGATCTTCAGGGGAAAGCTTGCCCTGCACTGCTGTCAAGCTGTAACTTCACAGAGGTGCACCTGCTTAAACTATTGCTCCAGTACTTACTGCTTGACATCAGGCAGTATCATTCACGTGCTGTCGGTGATGGTTGATTTTTGGCAATGGTAGTCAGTAAGGCAAACAAATATGACTCTTTTCAAAGCAGGAGTTACTGATCCTTTGACTGTGTGAGCTGAATTTAAGTTTCCTTACATTATGTGGATTCAAGGTTGTTGTGTCTGGTGAGTTGGTGTGACAGAGTAATAGTTGCTTGTTATTTTCTTCCTGCTGCCATGTACCATCTGGGACAGAGAACAGGGTTATCGAAGAACAGGTGCTGCCATAGGAGCATGCAGGGATGGTTTCTGTCAGCTCAGTTCTGTGTAGCTGACCTTTGTTTGCTGTTTATCAAGAGTAAAAATAAAAATAATGAAAACTTCTATAGGCGTGAAGTGCTCAAAACAAGAAATTAATTCTGGGGCTGGGTAGATTTGAGAGATGTTGCATTTGTATAAAATCGATAACTGAACTTGTTGTGTGACGTTGTACCAATGACTGACCAAACTGAAGTGGGTGCTTTGAGCTTTTGGCTTGTTCTCCCTGAACTTCTTTTTCTGTTATGTTCCAGTTAGTGTATGTTATGTCAGTCTCAGCATTAAGATGTGTAATACAGCTCTGCAGGCAATGAGAGTTAACTTGTCATTGGGCAGGCTCCAGACCTCATTTTTTAAGACGAGCACTAATGACTTGTTACAAGTTTCATGCTAAAATACCTCATTAACATTTGTTTGCTTTATTCAGATGCCAGCAAAGGTACATTTGTATCCAGTCAGCCTTGGCAAAAGTGTCGTCCAAAAGTGGAAATGAAAAAGATATCGACAAATTCCAACTGTACCATGAGTTTTCTTGTAATATAAAGAACATTCAGCATCATCAGGTACACCTACAATTTGTATTTTTTTATAGAATTTTTCTAAAGATGCTTGACTTTACTTTTCAGTTATTAAAGGCAATAGAGACTTTCAAATTCTTGAAATGCAGGACTAAGCTGTTAATCTCTGTCTTAAACTGAGCAAAGGACTGCTTATTCAGTGTGCCCATTGTCTAATTAATTCTCATTAAATGATTATTTATAACAATGTGTGTATCAGAAATTTCAATACCGGTGTGATTTGTTTTCAGTGCGTCTCATGCTCTCCCTCCCGCTCCCCAGTGACAAGTGCGTAGCAAGTTTTACCAGGAAGGGGATAAAAGCGATGCGGTCATTTATGGTCTGTAGGGGTGAGATGGGGTAGTGGTGGTGGAGTAGCGGATGCTGGTTGGTTGGAGTGTGTTTGAAGCAAACTTGGATAAATTATTGTTTCTTTTGGATGTTCGCTGAGCACCGAGAGCGGTTTGGTATTAAACTTGTCAGGTGAAACCAGTGAGAAGTATCAGGGAAGGATCCAGAAAAAGGACATTGCAGGTGACCTACAAAAGCAGCTCAGTGGAACATGCCATGCACTGCCCCAAAAATGGGTTGGTTTCGCAAGGCATCAGTATTCCCTTCTGTGAAGCATCGTTGCCCCAAGCCTAGACCTATCTGAACAGAAACAGGCATGAGGGGTGAAGCAAAGTCACCAGCTGATGGGAAGCTGGTGACTGAGCGGCTGGGCTGCCCCCTGCTGAAGTTCAGAGGCTCAAGTGCGATGCACTCAGTGCATCTGGTGAGGAGGCCTCTGTGCCGATTCGTAATGAATCGTGAAATGAATTGTCTTTTGTTTTGCTCACTATTACCTAGCTCTAAAGAAAAACCCAACAAAAAAAACCCCGAAACCAAACCAGAACAAAAACACACACACAAAAAAAAGACCCTCTTAGCTGCTTCCAAACAGCAATGTCCTTTTCCTTTGGAAGGCTGCCTGTTCTACAGCAGAGTGCTTCTCCTCTGTCTCTGATCTGCTCTCATTTGCCCGCTGCTCGCTATTTTAAAACAGTATGGTGTTTTGAATTAATAAAGGATTTTTTTGCATGTCTTGAATTTATTACAAAAGATGTATGGGCTATTTTTAAACCTCCCCCACCCCAATGGATGGCGTTAGGTGAAAGCCTGAATAACTCTAGGTGATTTTAAAAGAGAGGGCTTCTGTAAATGTTTGAAGAGGTGCCTCCGAATACACTTCCTGTATTTATGTCAGTAATTACGTGGTGAAAACTTGCTTCTAGATGGCCTGGAAAAGTCAGCAGAGCAATCTAAGACTACTGTGGTGACATATGACAAAGATTTCTAGATTTCAGCAGGAGATTCAGCTTTGGATTTTTTGTTTGGGTGCTTTGCTGTTGAATGAATACTTTGGCTGTCAAAGACTGTTTAGGTTTCCCTGCACTGAGCGAGAGTGGTGAATACTGAGACAGGCAATGTGTGCTGGGTGCACACTTGTTTCCCGGGATGATGGTATGATTTACTTCTTTTCAGAGGCATGCTTTTTTCTGTTTTACATACGGAAACCATTGCTTAGCTAGAGCCAGGGCTAGAAACCACATTTCCCAAACCTGGTCAGCACTCGGAGCATATGGCTGCACTGTTTCTTATCCAGGATGTGTGCTTAGTTGTCAGTTTGACGTTCACTTGATCTGTTTTGGTTTATTTCTCCTTCTATCTGTCACTAATGTTACTGCCTCTTCCTTTTCCCTCTCTGCCTCCCCAGTGAAGTAGTAACCACTGTTCTTGCAGCTAGTAGTCCTGCTTGATTTCTGGTTCTTTATTAGTTTTCCAGTTCCTTTCTTTGTCTCCCTTTATGTGTTTTGAAGATGAAATGAGGGGGGAAAAAGTGTTTTCTTTATCTGCCACTTTTTCCTTGAGCTTATACCCTAGTACTTTACTTCCAAAAGTCTTTCTTAACCTTCAATTTCTTACCTGACCTTACTACCCTGCTGATGCAAATTACTATTTTTCTCCTTTATTTTTTTGTGTTATAACTATCCTTTAATACCTAAAAGTCTTTAGTTTCCTTCACCTAAGACTTTGAAGAAATACTTCTTTTCTGCATTCAAAAAGCTGATTCAAAATGTGTTCTTGAATGTGCTTTGGGAGTTGTGTAGATGTCTTCAAATGAAGAATTTTTCTAGTTTTGGTTCAGGATTTTGAAAAGAAGCTTATACCCAGAAAGGGGTAGGAAGCCTGAATAAGCTGTGTGTTGCAGACGCTGTACTTCTGGGTGACTTGCTGTGCTGTTGTCATTTTGGGTGTTCAGACTTGCCACAAAGTAATAAGAACTGGCGTGGAGTCAAGTTGTCTGGCTGAAAAAGTTAAAATACCAAAACTGAAATGAGGAAAAAAACCCCTTATTTGTTTAAAAAGCCTGACTCCAGGTTTTGACATGGTTGGATACCTGTGGGTGTTTCCAGCTGGAACATTTTGCTGTCAGGGGAGTCAGCCACAGTTCCTTCCTTTGGCAGCAGGAGAACCTGACTGGACTCTCGTAGGATGTAGCTGGGTAGCTATACCAACACTGTCATAACTAAGGAAAAAAATCTTCCAAGAGTTTATTTGAATTTTTGACTAATTGTAAACAGTTCTGTGTTCATGTATGCCTTGGGGTTCCTTTCCTCTATTTGGAGATGGCTGAATTGGTGGGAGGAAAAGAATTAATGAATAAAGTGTAGTGTTCGAGGCAAGTGCTCTATTTTCAATCTCATACTTAAAAAGGAATTGGAAAGGCCTTAGCAACATATACAAAACTTATTCAGTGAGTCTAAGTAAATCTGCAACGTAGAGAGCTGTGCAAAATGCAGGATGTTGTGTTTTGCTGATAAACAGAATGAGGTTTGATGAATCCCGTGACTAGATCAAATATTGCTCTTGCTTTCTCTGAAAACGTTGCTTTTATTAACCCTTCCCCTAAATCTGTCCCAGTCTTAAATAAACCCAGTCTTTTTCCAGAACTGAAAGATTGGTTCGGGTCTAGAATTGCCAGATATTAACCGGTTACTTAAAAGCAACCCAATGACCTTCATTCTATTAGAAGTAGAGATGGACTAATTACTTCGTTAGTTGAGCACGTCTTGGATGCTAACTGTGCTCTGGATGCATGTCTCTTGGGAGGGGGTAGGCAGGTTGTTTAAGACTAAAAACATCAGCAGTAGCACTGACAGCAGTGCAGCTGGTGTAAGGGCAGGTGACCGTGGCGTTCTGCGGACAGAGTACCAGGAAACGACCTGCGATGCAAATACTGACCCTGCTACGGTGTGCTGACTGACGACGCTGTAATGCTATCAGATACGTTCTCTGTCTTGAGCATCATTTCGATTTCATTTTAGCTTGACATTTAACTTTCTCTCTTTTTTAAAAAAAATATTAGAATAAACATGAAAGCATTTGATTTGTTAAAATGTGTCTTTCTAATCTCTCCATGAAAACATTTGCTTTGGCAGTCAAGGTACCAGATGCTATAATATTTCACATGCAATCTTTATTATTAGCTTTGTTGTTCAATGATATGTCAGGCCTGGTATGTCACAGGAGCAGTAAGGCTGAGGAATATAAATTGGTACTATGTCCTGGAGTCATTTTAAACCATTGTATTTAACATATGTGACATGTCTGAGTTAGCTAGTGATTGAATTAAAGTTGGTGATTGACACAGAATGCTCTGTTGTGACAGGGCTCAGGGCCTGCTACACACAGCAACACGTGTAGTCCTACAGGAATGTCAACTTCCAGCAGTTGTGGGGTCTTTGTTTTTGCACTTTAAAGTATTTTGAAAGGGAAAATGAAATCTAAAAGCATGCGGCTTCTATTTGTAGCTGCTTCTGACTTCTATGCTGTGTCTCAAATTCCTTGGCCAGTGAGTTTTCCGAAGATAAGGCCTGATTCAGGGGGATGTTCAACGTCTGCGAAGTGAGAGCCGACTAGTGGATAACCACCGGTGTCCTCCAGGATCCACCACGTGTGTGGTGATCCTGCTTTTAAATGTAGAGCCACAGAGACCCCTTTAAAACCGAACTCCACGTGTGCAACCGGCTTTAGCTTTGGAATGTGCAGTTGTATACCCAAGGCTCTGCCAGAAACGCCTGCCTGTGTCTTAGGGCTGGAGTGTGAGTAGTAACATCAGGAGTGTATCTACACCACTTTCTGCCGTTTATGGACTAGGCATGAATAACTCTAAATTCACCCTCTTTTCAGTTAAGCTGATTACCTTTGTGTCATAAGTTCTGATTCATGATTCATTTTAAATTTGGATTGATCTTGGGAAGAAAAGTGAAGCCTGAAGCATAGGGCTAACTTCTTCCATTTCTGATCTCTAGTTCTGATTGGAATCACTTTTCAGTTTATTTCTTGAGGTTTAATTTGGGTTATTAAACAAGACTATTCCACCAACTAAATCCACACTGACTCGTATTATAAGTGTGTTTAAGATAAACTGGATCTTGAGATTGCAGACTCCAGGAAAACTGTATGGTTTGTTATGCCACAGCGTGATTTAATCTCTGTTTAAATTGTGGATGTTATCTGTACGTGCTAGTACTTCGTGAACTGATTTACTGTACCACCATCATGATTTGCTGCAGAATGTCAAGCAAGTGCGTACACAAATGTTGATAAGTTTATCTTTTGGATATTTTGTGTGTCATCTGTCTCTGCCATTTATGTTTGCACTCAGATTCTGGCCATTAACCGAGGGGAAAATCTGAAGATCCTGACAGTGAAGGTCAACATTCCTGACGGGGTGAAGAATGAATTCTGTTGGTGGTGTGTCAATGAAAGGTCTGCAGGGATACATATTCTTACAGAAACCTCTTTTTTCTATAGACAGCTGCATACTGAAATGTACCTCACATGTCTTGTTACATTAAGAGAACAATTTAAACAAATACTTATTAGATTAGATGAAATTAGCAAGTGGATAATTCTTATTCTGTATTTCCATCTGCTGTAGCATTATGCTGAAAAGATCATGCCTTTGGCTGTATTTGGGGAGTTCTGTCACCATTCTTGAAGCAACTGAATTTTTAAACATATACACGAAAGCTGATGAAACGTGAATATTTTCTAATTATAATATGCATCACATCTAGTAGCCTTTACTGAAAGGAATTTGTAGAATCCCATAGAATATACTTCCAACTTGTAATCAGTTATATAAAGTTATTTTTATAACTATTAAAGAAGGCTACCTCAGATTCTAGATCAGTAAAGCTTATAACCTTTGAGTTTTGCAAATAAAAGGAATTGCATGTTTAAAAAATATGTTGAATTTAATAGACAAACCTAAAGGTGTCTGTCTTCAAGCCATGGTTCTCAAACATCGTGTGACCCAACTCTTGCATTTTAATCTCTGGTTGTTAGAAAACTGGGCTCTCAATTTTGGGTGATTATTTCTTACTGCTTTCCTCTTAAGTCTTTTTTTTAAGCCTGTAGTGAGATTTAGTGTTGCACCATTTTGAGTGATTTTTGCAAAAGTTTAGGTTAAACATGTGTTGTTTTGTGCATTATCTCTGTGGAAACTGTACCTTGATGTCCTCTGTTGGAGAATGTTGTGATGCAGCTGAGCATCTTCCTTGCATGTAGAAAAGACAGGTTAGTTTGAGATATTGGGTGTTGTTCTGAGGATGTCTTGGAAAATCCTGCATTTACATCCTATAACTGAATATGCCAAAAGGAGGAGAAAAGACAGGAAAAGATGCACTTTTTTTATGTATAAAATTCTGTCCAGTGACACTGCTTTGGCATGTGTTCTATTTCCTTGCCTAGTCCAAGCGCTGGATCTGGTAAAAATGCTCCTTTTCACTGTAGACACTTAATAGCTCTGTTTCCAACACGGAAGCCTCTGAAAGAGTTAAAGTATTGTTTGTCCAGATAACATAATATGATCTACAACTAATAGTCAGTAACTTTTTCTTCCAGGAAAGTATCAGAATTCATAAACACACGTTTCATACTAGTTTTAATACCTGTAAAGGAACTTCTCTCCCCAAGATGGATTTTTCATAGGCAGAACGTATCTGTCAGTCCTGCTTTTACTGTGGCTGTGACAGAATTTGGAAGCACTGTGAGCCACAGAGAATGGAACAGCTTGTCACTGCTACACAAATGAATGTGGGATGTAAATTGAGATATTTTTGGTTGATTACACTTTTGTGAGTCATCCTGAGATAAAAAGAATATTGACCTTGGCAATGGGACTACTTATTAATACTTGGCATTCGTGAGGCTGTGTATGCTTATGGCTTTTCACTATTTAAGGACAACTTCTCTACCTTCAGAAAACTTCTGATTTTAGTAGGTCTTGGTGCATTAACATCTAGGACAGATTCTGATCTTCGTCATTAGATTGACAACTGTGTTATCAAACTGCCAAGCAGCAAATGTATATTCTGCCCTGCCAGCTTGGAAATGGCTGTCCAAAGGTGGGAGTTACATTATTTTCATTGCATTGATTCACTGGTGAGAGCAGAAGGCTGAGAACTTTTGTTTGAGGCAAAGAGCTCAACACTTTGCCAAGGTATTAACTCATTTGCTGAAGGTCAAACACAAAATCAGATGCAGAGCCAGCAATGCCACCTTGCTGCGGAGTTTGGCCGGTATTCCAGCCAAAAACAGTGTCATTTACTGCCCGTTGATCTAGGGGCAAATATGCTGACCTTTATGTATGCTTCTGAGGCAATTAAATGCCCTGTGATGGAAAGTGGGTTTGGAAGACTAGAGTTCTTTTTTTATTGCTTTGAGCTCTATGTAGATGCTCTCAAAGATTACTGAATTTTCTTTGCAAGTTCAGAGTCTTTATTAGCCTATGGCATCTATATATCCCTGAAATTCAGGTTTGTGCTGACAACTTGGGAATATCCTTATGCCTGGCCCTCTGGATTGTACTTTTCCCCAGAAAATGGTGTCTCTGTGGTTTGACACTAGAACACTAGAACTGCACTGGTCCCAGAGACTTAGTTGTGAAGTGGGACATGGAAAAAGGGTCATTGAGAGACATCTGGAGAGGGACAGCTCAGCTGGCTTTGAGTGTAAAGACAGCATGGACCTGTTCCTTGGGAAGGGTCAAGATTTTGTTCCAAAGTGGGATTGTAGCCTTGGTGGTTGATAATTTTTTTCAGCTTCCAGACAAAATTCTCAAATCATGTGTAAAGTCCGTGGTACAGAGGCTTTGTCTGTGGTTACCAACTTGGTATGTGTTTCATATAACGTCTTGGAGGAAAACAAAGCTCTGCTTTTTGTGCTTCAGGTTTAAAAGTCTAGCTGTGCTTTTTGTGGATCAGTTGTTAATTACTGCTGGTGGCTGGGCTGGGATTCTGAAGTGTAGTTTCACCCTCTGAGGTGTATCAGTAGTCTAAGCCATGTATGCTTCTGGTGGTCCCTGTTGGGAGCACATGCATGTGGAGGGTTGATGAGCGGAGTAAGATATTATTTATATGGAACTTTTCTAAATAGAGCTTCAAAAGTCAGCTCTTGATTAAATAATCAAGGAAAATATCTTCTTAGAGGGAAGCTTAGCCAGGCTGCAGTGATCTTTAAAAATACACACACACGCTTTCGCTTTTGGTTTTTTTGCAGCAAAGTGGATTTTTCTCTTTTCTCCTGAATTATGGGAATTATTAAAATGCAGTATTTGCTGTGATTGAACTACTGTTTGGATATTTTTTGCACTTGTAGCAATTTCTAATAAAATGTTGCTGAAGTGATTTTTACTTGTAGGCAGGTAATGGCAATATCTGCTGTGATGATAACCTGTTCACAGAGGAAAGGTTTGGTGGCTTTAATGGATGGAAGAAGGGGAAACAGCTGCCAGGCTTCCACAGTCATTCTTATTTGTGCTGAGGATACTTTCTGGGGGAGTGTAGTCACACTTGCCACCTGTAAAAACCTTCATGTTTATAGAATTGGACAGCAACAAGAGGATTTAAAGCCTCTGCTGCTTTTATGTAGGGATGGAAAGAGTCTCTAGTTACAAAGCGTAATAGAACTATTTGCAAAAAACTATTAGCAAAGTGATGAGGTCATGTGGCGAAGCACTCGCAGCAGTGAATGTTGTAAAAGTAACGCTTAATTGTGTTCCCGTGTCTCTCTGCGTTAACGCAGTGTTGACTCGATCACACATTTCCCAATGATTACAGATGCAGACGCTTAGAAAAAGTGGTTTGGGAAATGGTAGATCTCCTTCTACAACTGAAAAGCTGTCTGGGCAGGAGCGCTTTAGGATTCTCAGTATTTCTGAGGGAGTGCAATAAACAGATTCAGCAGTAAAATCCAGTCCTATTTTAGCCCAAACCTGGACACGTTATCAAATGGCCATAATTCTACCATGTTGCATTTAAAAATAAAAAACTGACCAAAAGAAAAACTTGCAAAACCTACCTAGACAAATTAGAAAAATATTTCTGTATCTCACTTTGCAGTTAGGGGTCCAGGCATGTGCAAAAAAAAAATACACTAAATGAAGAAAACTCTGAATGTTATCAGTATTTTAAAAAGAAACAAAAAGCAGGTAGACTGTAGTAGAGAATGTTCATAGTCCTTATTCTGAGTATAATATAACTGGCTGTGTCTCCTCAGTCATTCTCCTTTCTCATTGGATGGACTAATATTGCCCAAAACATCATTGGAATAAATATCTGGGATCTCTGTTCTGGGGAGCTTTGAAGCTGAGGTGTATTTTAGGACAAAATTTGCAGTAAATGTCATTATGGCTATGACCATTGTACACAGTCTCCTTCAAGGAAATGTGCCAGAGAGTTTGGCTTAGAAAATGTTGGGAAATAGTCTTGTGTGTATTTGGTATTGTTTTATTTTGTTTTCCCTTTGTCTAGAATACTACTTACATTTTAAATATCAGCCACAGTTAAGAGAAGAATCATTTGCACGTTGTGGTGGTTTTGTTGTTTACGGAGTGCTGCAAAACTGATCGATCTCATACTGAGTTTGAATAGAAATACTCCATTCCAAATGAAATTTGAATGCAGTGACACTCCCAGAGGATGTTTAGTCATTTTTATGTATCATGGAATAGCAAGTAATGCAACCCTATTGTCTAATTATCATAGTAATTCTGCAGTTTATAGGACATTCCACTCAATATCACAGTCTTTTTGTGAAAATCCCCGTTTTATCTGAGTTTTTGTATACAGTCTTAAAATACTTTTATTTTTCTTTTTCTATTCTTTTGCAGATGGAGACCAAAACAATTTTTAAAACCAGAATTCATGAGGATACTACGGAATTCAGTAGAGGATGCATATAAACGCCTTATATATCCTCTCCTCTGTAGAGAATTCAGGTAAGCCCAGAAATGTGTATTTTCATGCTACCAATTTCTTAACAATTCCCTCCCCAACTTCTTCTTAGAATGTCTTTCATCCGTTTGAAAATATCAGCATGTTTTTAATCCTCTGTGCTTACAGGAGAAATGAACCACATGGTCTTGGTTCTGTAGATGTAATTTGTGACCCTATCCTGTTCAGCCTACAGTAGAGGATTGTGATGGCTCTAGAGAAGTCAAAGTTTTTTCTGGTGATATTGTGGTAACGATGTCATCAGACAGTGTTACTTGCAAGATCTGTAATATTGTTCTAAATTTAAAACTTAATATCAAAGTAACTTTAATTAGGGTATTTTCATGGTGTAGTATAGGAGTTTTCCACATCATCGAAATAATTTATCAAAAAGTCTACTTTCTAGAAGCCTTTTCTTCTCATGGCTGACAGTACTGATGGTGTGATTCTTCTGAATACAAGAGGAGCTCTCCAAAGCATAACATGCTTGATTCTGGCAAGGCTTTCAGATATGTGACCTAAATTTTAATACCTGTTTTGAGGTTGTTCAAATGATGTTTATCAAAGAAACCCCGGTTCTTGGACCAGAAATAAGCATACTGACAAAAGAGTTCTTCAAGGCTCTTGTATTCTGTTTTTGCTTTGTGGTTTCTACTTTCTAGATGTAGCTCCCAAGTCATAAATGCAATGAACATAGAACTGCCTGTTCCTGAGTGAATGTTTGCTGATGTTTTACCCTTCGTGGTAATTTTGTGTGATTGGTGGTGTCTGATTAGGAAAAGCTGAAGCATCTCTAGAGAGGAATGTGAAGTACCTGCCAGGAGTATACCTTGTCCGTGACCACTGTACCCTCACCCTTCTTTCATTCTCTTTCTGCCCACACCAGAAGCTGATTTTTAGGACTCTTGCAAAGGTCTGCTGAAGTATTCAATAGCTCCTTTTAGCATTAATATTTTCAACCCACCCCATGCTGGTTTTTTCTTTTCTTTTTATTATCATTAAATGTTGGAACAAAAAGTTTCCAAGAGTATATTGAAATTTTTGGTACTTCTAGTGATCAGAAGAATGAAACTTGCCAGCAAGACAGTTACCTTATTTATTGTTTAATTTCCTTTCTTCCACTCTGTCAGATACCATCATTTCTTGTATCTGGTATAATAATGTCCAGTGTTGCTTTTGGCTCTTTGAAATACATTTTATTTTGTTGCGGTGCTACATGGAACGATTCCATCAGGATTTGATGCAGGTGATGTGGCACAGGCATATTTTTTAATGGATAATCCTTTCCTAATTTTCCATCCTTTCTTGAGGTGAGTGCTTTCTCTCCTCTGTCTTCGGGGGCACAAACTGTTCTCCGTGTATCTTGTTTCGCACCCGAAGCTGGTTTGCAGATATTTTTCCACGGATAGGATCCCCTCTCAGACTGTATATGGAAGTGGGGAGTTTTAAATCTCAATTTGAAAACTGACTCTTAGGACATTGATTATAGTAGCTGGTAGGTCGTGATTAGGTTATTTGCTTTTATTACAGTGTACGTGGTAGTGATATACAGTCTGAGTCCTTCAGAGAGTTCAAGGGAGAGGCTTGAAATTCTGACTTAAAAAGCAGCAGCTGAAGAGTTTGGTCTTGTTTTTTCTGAAATAACCATTCCTCTTGTCTTTTGAGAAGGACTGCTGTCCGCCTCTGCCTTAGATCTCTGCCATATTAATGGGAATTGTTGCAAATTGGAAAAACACGAAGCTG
Organism: Bucorvus abyssinicus; assembly: GCA_009769605.1. Classification (NCBI taxonomy): domain Eukaryota; kingdom Metazoa; phylum Chordata; class Aves; order Bucerotiformes; family Bucorvidae; genus Bucorvus; species Bucorvus abyssinicus. The sequence goes on from CM020045.1 coordinate 2,142,019, forward strand.
GGCATCTTGCCATTTGGAGGAAGCCAGCAGTGCGCTGACAAAGAGAAAGGTATTAGATCGTCTGAGGTAGCTCAGTATTTGTTCGAGGATCAAATGACTATCCCAAACTTGCAGTTAAGGGCCAGCACTTGGGACAGTAGATCTTGTCATTGATACAAGTGTTGAGTGAGAGACACTTAGAGAGAAAAGAGAGGTCTATATTTGAAATTAAAAAATACAGGATATTATGTAATAGAAGGGACATAGGTTATGTTCCCCCTACGCACCTGGCACTTCCATCAACATTTCCTGTTTCTATAAAAGATTCTGTATAGCCACGCCAATTTTAAACATGATTTCCATAAGGTGCACATAACTAATAGCATGTGCTCAGGGGCAATTAATTCCTGCACAAGTCTCCCTTCACAGGTGGACTGATGTGAATTTGCAGCGTGGGAGGACTTGGCCGTGTGGGCAGTGGGAATCCTGTATCTCTGGAACAGATGGAAAGCTGGAACTTGGCCTGTCTGTACAAAGCCTCCAGTCCAAAAGCATTCAACCTTCCCTTGTTTACAAGCCACTTCTAAACTTCATTTCTGTGCATGTATGACTGGTTGAATCTCAGTTGCACATGTATGTAGAAGTTCCGTATGGCTGTGAGACTTTGGTGTTTGCTTCATTTTCTCTGGTCTGTCACAAGTAGCACCAAATTATTATGTCCCTCAAGTCCCCCTGGAAGAAGCTCGTTCTGTGATTTAGGTTATTTTTGTTTAATTTTCTAAGAATAGGAGAAGGATGCTGCAAGAGTGAATGATCAGGAAATGAAATGGCAACTGAAACTCGGTGGAGATGAGTGTAAAATGATTCTTGCAAGGGGACGCAATTATCTCTTTCTGTAAAATATTATGAGCTCTGAGCTATCCTGACACTCAAAGACGGTTTGGCGCTGTGGAAGGTAGTTCCACATAAATGTTGAGTGCTCAGAAGATAAGAATTAAAGAGAAAGCAGAGAATGATTGATTTAGTTGGCCCATATTTGGAATATTACTGGCCGTTTTGGTCTCCTCACCTCAGGAGGACGGGAAGCAGTATAAAGGATTCATTAGAAATGTAAAGGGCCCGGTGAAGGGGAACAAGGTATGAAATAATCTGTGTGAAGGATTGACTAGCTTGGAAAAGAGAGGACTCAGAGATGACTGGCTTGTGAAGAGTGGCACAGGGTTTCTAGGGATAATGTTTTACTCTTTTTTCCAATATAAGACCTAGGGAGGCATGAAAATTAAAAAGAATCAGCTTCCAACCAAATGGTGGCAGCTAGGTGATGGATATTTGTCCCCATTACGTCTCCAATTTTGGTTTTTTTATGTAAGATTGCTGTACCATGACTTGTCCTTATCAGTCATTGTCTTACTGGCCACATGTGACAAATAAGACATTGTACATCTTGTACACCTTCACTCAACAGGACTGGTTTGTTTCTTGTAACACTCTGCAGTAAGTGTTCTTGCTTGAAGTCATCAAAGTCAGTCCTGGGTGTGCTAACTCACTTCTTTCTCTTGAGTATGGAGAAGAAAGGTAGGGAACATCATGACCCCATCAGCTTTCTAGTTTGGTTCTAAGGATGCAAAACACTCTCCTAGAAAGACCTCAAGTCTATACACTTCTGTGATGATTGTTAAGTAACATAATCCATAGATGAAATTAAATGCCTGGTGAGTCTTGCTGTGTTAGCAATTATTAAGTAGGCCCTTCCAGTTTCTCTCTAGTACCTCTCAGCCTAAATGATCATCCTTTTTTGGCTGGGTAGTGATTTTTCTCCAGAACCGGGAAGTTACGATGAATTCAATCCATACCTTCTTCAGATCCACCATTCTTTGCAAGCTGGGTATCAGCTTTGATGGGAAGCTGTTTTGAGTTGATGCTTGAATGTTAGTTATTGCGTGCACGTTCTTATAGGTGTTTCTGTTATGCTCTGTATGTTGATTTACTTTCTTGGAAGCAGAATGCGATGGTCATTTAGCTGATCCTTTTTAAAAAAGTGTCAAAAATATGATTGGAAGTGTAACGTTTAATTAAAGATAATGAAAACTTGACTGGAAAAATCCTCACAACTTTGGAACAATTCAAAAGTGCATTTGAAAGCTAATTGTGGGGGAATTTTTTTCTTTCATCCTTCTAAGATCAAAGTTGACATCTGATGCAGAGAAAGAGTCTGTGATGATGTTTGGGAGAAATCTCCGGCAGTTGCTTCTGACCAGCCCTGTGAGGGGCCGGACTTTGATGGGAGTAGATCCTGGCTACAGACATGGCTGCAAGTTGGCAATTATTTCACCGACCAGTAAGTTCTAGTCTAAATATTTTGAAAGGACTAATAAAAGTATATTCATTTAGAGGAAAAGATAATTTCAAAACCTGCTTTTTTATCAAACGTATTTTTTCCGTAAGCTTTTAGTGTTTTCCACACATACTGTCATGCAAATTCCTTTCATCAGGCTTAAGGTTAAGTTTCTGGCACCTGGATTCCACTGTCTCCTTTGGTGTTATTACTCCTCTTTAAAATAGAATTTAAAATCCTTCTGCCTTCCTTCTGCCTTCTTAAATAAAGGTTCAAAGAACTGTGCCTCTCAGTTGTCAACAGAGAGAACACCTGGCATTTTTATTGTTTAACAAAGAATTTGAATTGAAATCCTTTCTATAACATTGCTTTTTTCATGGGTTATATCTTGGACATCTGGAAACTTTATCAGCCCTTTTTGTTTAGTACTGTGTGTGTTAATGTGAGAAGCGAGAAACGTGGTATTTGCAGAACTTTGTAGTTCAGATTTTAGACAGAAAGAGAACAGAGCCTTTCCCGTTCCTCCTGCTCTGATCTGGGCATACATACCTCTTTAGGCCAATGGTTTGTTTTCCTCCTATTTTGTCATTGCTTTTTGTCTGAGAATTTTTCCACCTAAAGTGTAAGGGAAGATGTATTCTTGACATGTTAAAATGGCAATAAAGGTCAGGTGGATGGTTATTAGCTTGCCTTGCACCATAAGCTATCAGTTGACACAGAGTTATTTCCAAATATGAGAGATGGGATGATGACGAGAGCTGCCTTTGGAGTTCTAGAGCTCCTGGACTGCATGACCTGAGACTGCATTCCTAATTTTCATCTCTCTGTACTGGATCTGTAAAATGTACTAGACTCCACCAATAAATCTTTAGCAGTGAATTGCTGTTTGCTCTTTAATAACATACTTTGTCTAATATGACTAGATGCTCATTATTTGCTATGTGGATATGTCCTCAGGAAACTAGAAGATGTATCAACTCATTTTGCTTTGACAGCCAAAGCATTTAGTTCTCTGCCCATCAGACATTTCTTCTAATTGGATACAAAAATTAAAGGGAAAGATGGCTTATTAAAAAAGTTTTCTTTGTGAATCACCAAATTAACTTCAGTATTTCTGCAGGTTATGGCTTTTGGATCTTTGTGGTTTATGATCAAATGGCTTTGCCCTCTGCTGTTCTAGGTCAGATACTCCATACCGATGTTGTTTACTTGCATTCTGGTCAAGGATTTCGTGAAGCTGAGAAGATAAAGAGGCTTCTGCTACAGTACAAGTATGCTAAAGAAACTTCCATTTATTACTCTTTCTTACCAAATGTAATGAAAATCTTCATGTTATAAATACTTGCTGTTGGGTGGAATAAGAATTCTAATGATCTAACTGGAATTAACTCTTCTTTTGTGAGGTTCAGAGTTTATTGTTCCTTTAGGCTATGTTCATGTTTTTATGTTATATGTTGGAAGCCCACGGAATGGAGCCGTGGCTGTGACTGCGTGCTATGAATGTATCCCCGTAACGCTCTGTCAATCCATGTATTCTTTAGGGTAGAAATTAATCTTCAGCTTTAGAAGAGTTTTATTAAGCAAAGGCAATCCTGCTCAGATAGATCTCCAGACAGACTTGGAAATAGGGGCAGCATGATTAAAGGGGTTTTGTATCCAGCTGTTTTGGGGTTCCCTGTGGACAGACATCTAGTCCATTGAGTCAGCTGCTGAACTGCCGCGGCATACGGTCCAGTTTGTCTTTAAGCATTAGACTGGCTTTAAACAAGGTCATTTGATGGCTGACTGGCCGTGGTGGCGGTAATGACCTTGCAAGCTGTTGCAAACTATGATGTTCCCATTAAGGTTTTGATTGCTTGGACTTCCGCCCTTTTTCATGACTCATAACAGATGAGGGAAGTACAAGGTGGAAGGGTTTGAGGACTGTAAATAACATTGCATTTCTTCTGTAAATATGAAGTATCTTTTTGGGGTTTTCTGCGGATATTACCGCTGTTCAATCCCATTGTAAATGGGAGAAGATTTTGACTCATCTCTTGCCCTATCACACTGAAAACCTGTTAAACGTGATGTGATATTACTAGCAATACGTTCTCTTTAAATCTGGGCCTTGTGTTGTATGAAATAAGATGTATTGGTCACTGTTGTGCATTGAATGCTCTGTATGAAAAAGTCTTAAAGAATAATCCAGAGTAACCGTTCATCTTTTTACCCCATGCAAAGCTGTAGCACTGTTGTGATTGGCAATGGCACGGCCTGCAGAGAGACAGAAGCTTACTTTGCTGACTTAATTATGAAGAAATACTTTGCACCACTGGATGTCGTTTACTGGTAAGGTCGCTTTGCTTGCTGCAAGACTCATCTCTTCAGCATGTTTTAACTTAACAGGTAGTTTTAAATGTAATTTTTCTAGTGTTTCTTTTTATTGCCTTGTCCTTTGAGTCAAGCTTGACCCATCCTTCTAGCCAAAGGAAAATGGCTGTAGCTCCTTGGAGCATGAAAGCAGGTCTCCTGAGTCAGTAGGAGAGACTTGCTGAAGCATTTTGTTTTCTCTTCCTGCGGTTCACTCCATTGCTATTATCATTGTAACCAAGTATGCGAGAAGAGCAGCTCAAACAGCCAAGGACCTGGTTTTGGCATTGTGTGTTTATTTCTTGATAAATGAGGTTTAAATGCAGATGCTAAAGCTCGTGTTGTCTCACGATGGTGTGGAATGCTTGCTGGTCCTATGAGTATTAAATGGGCTGGAAAGAAATATTTTGTTAATACCTAGCAGAAAGTAGTCAAGGTATTTATCCTTTTTAAACTTCAAATTTTATCTGTTGTTTCGTTTGGAATCAACAAACTTATTCTGCTGTTGGTTTGGATGGAAACGGTACTATATCTTTCTTCCATGCAGAACTACTTTTTCTCATGATAGGGGAAAATATGAGGGCTTGGTTTATACACAGGCTGAATGCAGCTCTCTAATGAGTTCTGTGGAAACCTGTGGTATGCTTCTGGATAGAGTGATCTTTCTAAATTGTTTTCCAATAAAAAAATCTCCAAGCAACAATTTAAGTAATGTTAGAACAATTAATTTTTGAAGATCTGCCTCAGTGTGTTGTAACTAAAAAATGGATTTACAAATCAATGTGGTGTTTGAACTGCAAAACAACAACAAAAAAAACTAAACAAAAAACCAGGACAAAACAAAACCAGTACTTAAACTGTAACAGAATGAGTCAGTTGCCTCTAACCCATACCATTTCCTGAGCATTCAGCTTCTTGCAGTGAAGGTTAATGAGAACAACCAGCTGAACGCTGAACTGGTTGCACGTATGTGCAGTACATGCTGAAATATGCTGAAATAGTCTCTCTGCTACTAAAGTCCTCTACAATAATTTCAGAATTTTGCCTGAAGTTATTCCTCGGGTTCAGTATCCAGCTCGAGCGAGCCCTTAGCTATAGAGTTCAATCAGAACACTCTCTTCACCTTTTTTTAGTTGTCTGGCAAGAATCAAATTAACTGATTCTCATTGTAAAATATTTCACTTCTACTGGTATCAAAGGAGATTTCCAAAATACTTTTCTTCATTTCAGTTTCTCTCTAAAACATGACAATATTTGATTTGATGAATGCTTTGTCTTTTTCTGGCAAGTACAAACTACTTCAGCAGAAGTTTTCCGAAAGAGAAGGCAGATCCGTGAAGACAGTAGTAGGCAATAAGGCATATGGCACGCTTTTTCTTGTGGCTTTCAAACCTGCCTGGGCTCAGCTTGACAGGTTTTGATTTAAAGCAAATATTTTTCACTATTTTTTGTAACCAACATGCTTTCAGATATCTATATCCAAGCTAAATAACTGCAGGACTTTCTCTTTTCTTTTAAATACAGTTTACCTTTTAGAGCTGTGTTTATTGTCTTAGATTAGGACTGGACTGAAGCCCAGAGACAGTCATATCTAGTCTTCAGGTTTTTTGTTACAAATCAGTTTTTGTTACAAGGTTCAATAAATATTCTTGATTATTTATGTTAGCTCTATTGTGAGTTCTTGCCAAAGATACATTGTATTATAGCCAAAACAGATGTTCTGTTTTAGACAAGAGTATTTGTTTTAACAGGGCCAGAAATGTAAATGAAACAACAGTGTGTTCAGCATTAACGTGACAGACAATGAACTTTTAGGATTTCATTGACCTGCTTGGATTGAATGAAAATCTTGACAAAATATTTCAGAAATCTCATTCCGTATTCCCATCACTGCAACTGCCTCTCTTTGATTGCTGTTGGTCATAGGCATCTCGGAAATCAAAGCTATCTGAAGGACACGTGAACCGTGGTAGAGCAGGACAACACGAACAGCTCAGTCATCATATCTGGGAAGATAAAATCACAGTTTTTCTTTCGGCCTCCATGGTTTCATCATCACCATCCAAACATTCTTACTAGGCTGACGTTTATGTGCTCATTGCATTAATGCCCACTCAGAATAAAGTACTTCAGCTCATTTAAGAGAGCTTTGGTAGGCTCTTTGATAGTCTGATAGGTACCTTGAATTGTTACAGTTTTCAACAAGTAGTAAAGAATGCAGCCAGGCATGTGTGTTTTGTTGGGTTTTTTTAGGTGGCTTGGTGTTTAATTTCTGATAAACTTGGTTTTAAACTTGGTACAAAATACTTTTCTGCCGCTTTCAGCAAGATCTTTTCTTGTTCTGGAGATTTTATAAGCAATGTAATTAATAGCTTACTGCTGGTTAAGTTCAAACACTTCTATATCATGACAAATAGGGGAAAGCCTGTAATGTCTTGTAAAGTTCTCATTGGGTTCTCTTTAATGTTTAAATTATCCACTTCAGAATACTTAGAAATGTTCTCCGAGGTAGACTAGGACTGTTTAATACCTTTTGAAGTTGGGCTTTGGTGGCAAGAAATTGATTTGGAAATGTTTGTTCTTCAGGATTTTTGGTCCGCTTGTATTTTATAGGTGTCTGCACATGCTTTAAATATCCTTTTCAATTTAAATGTGTGTTTTATGTTGTTGAATATCTACATTATACTCTCTCAGCCTTAACAAATGCCACTTTCAAGTTCCATGCCTCTACGTTTCTAATGTTACACTAGCTTAATTCCCCTTACTTTTCTGCTTCATAGCACTCGCAGTTTGAAAGGGACCTAACATTCGGGTTCACATTATGATAATTAGCTTTCAAAGCAGCGTGGGGGGATTAAGATGTCTGAAGTCTAGATGCCGAATAAAGTTCAGAACTACTTGTAAAACTTGTTTGAGTGGTTAACAGAAGTGGTTTTATTTATTCAGTGCTCATGCAGCATTAATCCGTATTTCATCAGGTACCCACAGTGCTGTAACTCTAGATATGACCTTGGGACTTAATTTACCCCATCTCAGTTTTCCTTATTAATGTGCCATGAAAGAGGTACATGAAAGATAGCCAACATCAAAGCACCTTTTCAAATAAAGTGGTTGATATGAATCCTCTGGTATTTAACTCTGTCTGTCAAATGTTTCAGCTGGTTTGCATCCTTTTACAAGCTATTGCTTGCTGCATTAATGCCGTTGTTTCAAGTCTGTTGAGAGTACAAAGGGGAGTTAGGGATACGGGAAACTTTATTCCTATTTCTTTTTGATTATATTTTCTTTAAGCTGTTGTTTTTGTCTGTTAAGCTGTATAACTCTATTGATGACACATTTATGTGTGCACACCTACACACCTTTGGCCATTAGATGGCTGATGCAGAAGGCAGAAAGGAGTTTGGAAAGTTTTGGCAGTAGGAATACATATTTGGTGGAAACAATGCAAATGTCTAAAACGTGCACTGAAGAACCTTTGTTCTGCTTTCATCTCTTTCAAGCTCTAGTGGAGTCAGGAGAAGTCCTCACAATGAAAAAATAATTTGAGGAACAAACAGGTTTAAAATGTGTGTGAAGAGGACATAGTCAATGAAAGCATGTTAAATTATGTGGTGATTTCCAGCCAGCCTGTCTTCTGGCCCTCATTTAAGAGTTACTGTCTGCTGTGATTATTTACCAGAGCTGAGTAAGAACTCCTGATTGTGCACGCTTCAATTGAAAAATTATTTGGTGCACATTTCTATTTACGGGAGACAGTGCTGTTAATGGGAACCTTGCTCTGCACAGAGACTTATTCCTCCTGCTATCCCTGATTATTCGTACCCTGAGGTAGTAATTAGTCTGTTGGTTGGCACAACATGGACTGTAATAAGTGTCCACAGTTAAAATAGTATCCGATGTTTGTTACTGGTGCATCCAGACTGGTCTCTATGTTGAGCTGAACCCATACTATATTCCGAAGGGGAAATTCTGAAGTCATCTTCGCTTTTGAAGCAGTTCAAGAAAGCAGATTCCCCTTTGCCCCAGCTCTCTTGCTTCTTTTAAGTAGACACTAGTACTGCCCCTCGCTGTGTTTTCCTGAGGGCAGAGGAAATGGGTAAGCAGTGAAGATAGAATAGGGACAGGTGGAATAGGAGGTGATAATTTCTGACTTATATAGCATGGATTAAACTTTAAAAAAGCCCCACCTTTATAAGCGATACACTTGACATAATTATGGCACCATCTTTGAATTCTATTACAGAGAAATAACTTCACAGTTTAAGATGAGAACAAAGACTAATTGGGAGTTTGTCAGTGTAGTTAAAGGGATTATGAATTCCTTTATGTTCAGAAAAAGAGAAATATGTAGAGTCTAGACTTTAACAATGTGAAGGCAGAGGATCAAGGAGTAGATGGAACTAGTGAAAGAAATCTAAGTCTTGAGGAAAAAGTCCATTTTTCCAGAACACTAGGACATATCGTTTGACGTGGGTCCAGGACAATCTGTGGTAGAACAGTCTTGGAGGAGAGAGGAAAGTTACTTATACAGCTTCCCTTCTATGTTTTCTCTAAGAGAAAATCATAGTAACAGTAATGTCAAGCAGTGATTTTAAAAGTGATGTGTTCTCAGTGTATAAATCTCTTCAGACCTTTAAAGGATCCAAAACAAAGAAAACTTTGTACAGCTTTGAGCTCATTTGAGCTTGTCTTTTCAGTGCAGCAGGTTATGTCAAGAGAACAGTTCCTTTTCCTCTCCTGCTCCCTCCCCTAATGGTTTGTGAGCGTGAATGGATGGTATACAGTCCAAGCTTAAAACTGAGGTTTGGACCTCAGCTGAAAGATGTGACCTAATGGCATATCACTGCTGCTCACAGAGAGCCTTGGAGACAGACTCTCAACAGCTGCAGCTACGAGTCTTTTTCCCAATACTACATCTATTAATTTTTTTTTTAGCTGGAGTGAGCTGAAGTACGCTTGTTCTGCAGGACTCCAGGGCATGGTTTAAAATATTGTCTATTCATCATAAGGCTTGGAAGGTTTGGGCTTCGGCAGTTACTGTGAGACACATGTGAAGAAAATGCTCTCTATGCACTGAGGATTGTGAAGGTTTAATGACGTGACCTTAAGTGTTCCAGACTTGGTGTTGGTACCGATCTCAGACAAACCAGAAAAGCTCAGGCTTTCAGGTGAGCTGCTGCAGCACTGTTTCAAGACCAAAAAGTAGGAAGACACAGAAACTTTAAATATAAACTAGGTGACATAGCACTTGGGAAATCTTCCCCCTTGGTTGTATTTGCAGAACTTTGGTTACAGAAACTTGCAGTGTGCTTCCTGTTCGGTGTGTCTGTGCGTTTTACACCGCTAGGCTTTACCCAGCGACTGAAATGAGATTTTGCTCGTTTGGTTTTGCCATGTGAACAAAATCATTGATACTGAGACGTGAACGTCAATTAAAACCATTAAAATTCTAATTTGTGATTTGTGTCAATATATTAAGTGAAGGATGTTACTCTATTGTCCTCCTCATTCTTTAGAGACATTGAAAACATAGGTTTCCATGTTTTAAGTCACAAAAAATGACTTTGTAATGAAATAGCTGTGGCAGTTGGTGAATTTTCACTAATAAAGGTTGGGAAAATTCATTTTGGCTCCTCACTATGTAAAAAAGCTCCAGCAGGTAGGACTTGTGGAATCCTGTCAGGAGTTAATTTGAGTGGCAGCATCCAAATACAGTGTGATTAGTACTGAAAGCATCCAGAAGAAAATTATATAAATACAAGATGTATCCTCTGACTTGTGAGGTACTGAGTGTTATTGCACAGTCTGACCTGGTTGTATGTTTGGATAGTGTTTTGTCTTCAAGCAGACTGTCTGTAGGAACCTAATGGAGAAGTCAGCATTTTTCCAGTTGTGTGAGGTTGCCAGTAATATGTTTTTACTTAAGTTGAGGTTCTGCCAAACTTCATACCTATTCGTTTGTGAAAACCGCATTTGATGTTCTGCAGTTCAGCTCTTACCAGGCTTCCTTTATTGTTATGAGATGTGAGATACAGATTGATTTATTTATTTAAACTTGCTCACTATTATTGTTGATGCTGATAGCAGGAGCTTAGGTGAGATGGTTAGATTGCATTAGGCTGTCTAACACCCTCCATTAGATACCTTAATTTCAGTGGCTTTTAACTGGCAGAGGGATTTCATCACATTTGGGATGAAATTCTTTATCCTGTCAGAGTATATGTGTGTGGGTTGGTTATATTTCTAAAGAATAATTAGAATTTTTTAAGAAAATAAAGGAGTGAGCATATCCACAAATGCTGTCATTAGTGGGGAAAAGTTTCTTTACTCTTTGACTACCACTGCTGTTCAGATCTGCTAAGAATGAAAACTTGTGGGCAGATCCAAAACTTGGATAGAAGTCTCCCTCTGAAAATACTATCAGGCTTGTTTTGAGTAGTAAACCTCAGGGAATTGCTGCTTGTACAACTGCTAACAAATTCCTCCAGTACCAGGAGGTGCTATTACAAACCTTTACTTTTAAAAAAAAAAAAAATCCAAAAAAACCCCAACAAAATTACTTGGATTTTAGGGAGATTTGAAAATTAGAGGTTGGTGATTTCTAGGTGTCCCATAGCCTGAGAATCTTCCAGGACTGAAAAAGCAAATACAGCGTGTCTGTCAGTAAAGCAATGGCTCTCTCCCGCTGCAGTTCCATAAAATTGTCATGGCTGTTCCTGATTTCAGGCTGTCGGGTCTTGGAGGCTGCGGGCGGAGCAGGAGTGAACGCTGCCCGTGCTGCACCTTCGCTTGGAGTTGTTTTGTGTGGTGCTGAACTGGGGGCTATGCTCGCCTCGACTCATTGAACTTTTCTTACCAGCTGAGTGTATGACGGTCTTAAAAGCTTTGTGAATGGCACTGAAAGAAGCCACAGCGCCGGGAGGTACTTCAGCATACTTGTGATGTTTTCAGGGTGCGAGAGGCAGAGAATATAGATGTGCTGTGTGTCTCAAAGGGCCTTTGAGTAGGTTATTTCAGCTTGAAAAGGGATTAGATTTAGATGACTGCAGTGTCAGATGGTTCTAACCGAAGGTGCCCATTGAGGATAATTCCTCTCTATAGCCGGATCCCAGCAGTGTTGTCAGTGATGGGTAAGTGGATGGAAGGAGAAATGATCTATGTGCAGCGGTGGGTGATACAGATACAGAGGCGAGGAAGTGTATGCCTGAAAGGAGACGTCTAAAAGCACAAGCTATGTGAAGCACCTTCTTCAGTACCAGGCTCTCCTGGCAGCAACAATGGGCAAGCGGAGGGGACGGGGCAGGGAGGAGAGAGTGCTGCTGGTTTTCCTGTTCCTTTTCAGTTTGGGAAGATTTGTGTTGCTCTGGTGGCTTCATGTACGGTTGTAAGTGTCATCATATCCATCTAGCAGTTCTGTACATTAGTTATTTTCCTCCCCTTCAAACACCCAACGCTCCTGAAAGCAAATCTGTTGCTCACGTAGAAATAACATTTTCACTAGAATCCTGTTGGCAACTGCAAGTAATAGCACAGTTTGTATCAGATTATTTTATGTAACAGCAAATACTATTCAGACAGCTCAGTTGTCTGTGGAGCTTTCTAAATAAAAATCCTGGAGGTGGGGGAAGATGTCCTTTATATGCAGTTATAGTTATTGTCAATATTAAGTTGGCTTTTCACATAAAACTTCTCTCTCCAACCTCATGAATTTTTATGTTTTGTTAAACGTCTTTGGCAGCTAAGGCAACATGCCTACTGCCTGTTCAGTTCTTTTATTGGGTTGAACTAGAGCTAACATTTGGGTAGAATTCATTCTGACATTTGAATTTGACAGCAGTGTTTCAGAGAAACGGTTGAGCTGTGCCTCCTCCATGGTGATTCTCTTGGCAGCGTTACGGTGTTGTACTGTAAATACACTTTGGAAGTGGGTTTTCAGTAAAATCAGTGGTGTATTTATTACTTGTTCCTTGTGTAGTTTTCCTCATAGTGTAAAATCACAGCTCAAAGTTACTTTTTTTATTGAAGTTATTTTCTAGAAGTGAGTTTGTCATTTTTAAGTAAATCAAACTGGATGTTCTTGTGTTACTTCTCAATGATTATCTCTCTCTGCTGAAGGAAATGTTAACTCTAATCTCCTGCTTTAAGAGTAAATAGAAAGAGACATTGTCAATTTGAATGTCTTAAAATGAAATAATTTTGAAGTTGTGATATAGCATCCTTTTAATATATCCCATTTCTTTACCTAACAACAAAAAAGGCTTTTAAAGGAATGTTGACTTTCTTTCAGAAGAATGCTTAAGGCTGTCTTCTTCTCTGTGCCCAGCTCGAGTAGGGCCCAACCGGCTCTGCCAGCATCCTGCTGCCTCCTTTCCCCACCAGTCCACAGCCACTCGGTGCCTCCTCGGTCAGAGCTTTCTCCTGCGGGTAACTGCCTGATGACCCCTTGGCTTTTCTGGAGAACACTCCTCACGGCAAAGGCTGTGCTGCTGCTCGTCATTAGCGGAGCAAGTTAGGGGAGATGTTTTTTTCCTTTCACTGGCTTCATGATGAAGTGGCTACAGCAAGTTACTGGGCTCCTGACATTAGCAGGAGTGTTGTTTGCTGATGGAGACAGGGTTTTAAACGAAGGGGTTGTTCTGGTGCTAAGTGAGAATTAAAGAAACTGGTGGCATCTAATTCAGAGCAGATTCTCTTCAGTTTTGTGGTTTGTAGGGAATTTCTTACAGGTTTTTATACAGTGAAGATACAGATTAAATGTTGATTATCATGGTTTGTCTAAACATTTTATTTAATAGGTGATGCAGAAAGTGCGAAGTTGATTATTTTTTGGTCAACATTAAATACCAGCATTATGAAGCCAAGCTAATTTGTGGTTAATGTTAGGTGACAGTGAACTTTGTGGGAGATGCTTTCTTCATGTAAATTGTCTTTGGGTCATCTGAAATACCAGTTTTTGCACTCGAAGTTTTTAATGATTAAAACTGGTCTGATGCCACAGTTGTAGTGGAATATGTATGGTTTAAGTTGATGTCTACTCCTTCTTTATAAAACATTTGTAAGTTACTTTCTATGGGATTTAATGGCCAAATGAAGTTTGGGGTTTCTTCTTTACTGTGCCACAGTTGATAGAATTAAATTGCATAAGTTACACAGTGCTTGTGATGCTGGTGATGTTGTGAGCCTTTAGGAACTTCAGAGGACGTTAAGACTTGGTTTGTGAAATGTGCATGTTCTGGTTCTCAGGGTTTGATTAACCCCAAATCCAGGATGTGCCCGTTTGTGGAATTAATAATTTTAAAGTTTTGTTTATATTTTTGTAAGAAAACGTTTCAGCATCTTGTACAGAATTTGAACATACTGAACATACATATTTGACATACATGTCTTTGGCTAACTTTAGAAAATAATTTTCAAATATGTTCTTTAGAAGCATTTACGTGGCCTTTTAGGATTAGATTCTCCTTTATGCAATTTCATAAATTAGTAGGGAGAAAAAAGGGAAGTAGCAATTAGACCCTTAAAATGTACATCGATACTTGCTCAATTTCAATCTCAATTAGCTGAATTTTTATTTATGCTTAGACTTGGAAGCCTATCCTTTCTCTGGGGGGAAATACTTAATTCTTGTGCCTTGCTCTTTTGGTGGAGGAGGAACTTGTTAGCCCATCTCTGCTGTGGCTGTAAGAAATGCTCTCACCCTCGTAAGAACCTGACCAGTAAAACCCCCAGAATGGTCCAGTGCAGATCTCAGTCGTGTTGTTGCCTGTGACAATGTGTGTTGCTGCCTGTGACAATGTCGGTGTGCAGTCAGATGTGAGCTTGGTGCTGCTCTGGCTGGGGGCTGTGGAGACGCTGACAGCAGCGATCGTGCTGGCCTGTCTACCAGGGGCAGACTGAGGACGAGGCTTGGCTCTGCCACCTTCCGCACTAGCCAGCCGAGCTGAGCAGGCGCCCGAGGGCAGAAGATGCTCTGCCCTATTAAAGGGTGCTGCATATCCCACCCTGGCATATGTTCTCCATAACCCTCTGTAGGAGTTGGCTGCATCAGCCAGAGCACCGCCGGCTCTTTGCTGCTGCACTGCCGTGGAGTTTCCATCAGAGAAACTCTCCATCTCATCTGGACAATCACCATTTTAATACCGTGTTCTCTATTCTGTAGCTCTGATCTCCAAACTGCTGAGTTTCTAAGGTTTTTTTAAGTAACATCTGTTAGCCTTAAGTTTACCATCAGACACTTGAAATTAAGGGAGCCTGCTCTTACTGCAGCCATCAGCAGGGCACAGGTTTCCATTCCTTTCCTTTCCAAACAATTTCAGGTGTTCTTCTTGCTTGCAGGATTAGTTAGTGTTCAGTGTAGCACTGTTTGAAAACAAAGGGTGTTGACTTTTTCAGTCTCCCTTTGTTTCTCAGACTCTGTTCTGGGACAGATATATACTGTTCTAAAATGTATACAGGGTGCTTCATTTTTAAACTGCTATTAAAATATTCTGAACTGAAGCTTAATATTATCAAAACCTCAGTTCTCAGCTACAGAGGCTCCAAGTGTTCCTGTTAATACGTAGTAGATTTTGGAGTCTCCACTTATGGAAATACTTGAAACCTGACTGGACGCAGCCCTGGGCCACTCGCTTTGGTTGACCCCGCTTTGAGCGAGGCTGTTACACCAGCCCATCTCCAGAGATGCCTTTCAACCGCTGTGATTCCCCGGGCATTCAGAAGTTTCCAAAAGCCGAAAGAATCATTCCAAGACCCGTCCTCTTTGTGCTGGCTTGTCTTGCAGCATCCAGACATAAGAATCTAATGACCCATCCAGAGAAGTAGGTGTGGAGTAGATGCCCATTGCCCACGGGACAGGGTAAAGGCAGACTGCCAGCACTCGCGGATGGAGGGTCTGATCGCCTGTGCTTTCTGTGTCACGCTCTCCAGAAGACTTCCATTGAGTTCCAGCGTACCTTTCTTGCTGCCCAGCTGTGATTGGCAGGAAAGATTTGACGTAATTTGCTCTCTTCTTGAAGTAACGTGCAATGAAGAGGGGAAACAGCTTTGAATGGGGAAGGAGGAAATCAGTAGTTCATTCTAGGGCTTAGGCTGTGGGTGAAAGTTGGGCTGTTGAACATTTGTAGCTGGACTCCTGAGTAATTAGATGTATAAATGTGTTAATGAGCCTTTACACTATTGTAAGGTATTTTATTGCTAGAATTGCAGGTGATCGAGTGTCTAAGTACTGTGGCATACCTATGACTGGAGAATCACTTTGAAAATCGTGGGGTAAAAAGTAGGACGTAATTTAGCTGGATTTTTATGATTTAGGTGTAAGGATATATCTTCAGAAACCAGAAATTCATTTTATCCTGTGCTTCTGTATTTGGATAACTAAAAAAAAAGACTTTTATAGCTGGTTTGGCGTTTTTTGAGTCTAAAAGTATTTGGTTAGAAATGAAGCATGAGAAATTTCAGTCCAGAAGAATTTTTTTTTTTTAAGTGTTTGTAACTGGATGAGAAACATGTTTTAAATGAAGTGGTCTTTCAGCATATGTTTATGCCAGTTCTAGTGATATTACTCATGGAAAGTCTCCAGTGTGAATCTGTCAGAACCTGAGGGAACAAATTATTCCCTTTTAAGAGGAGGGGGAAAACCAATATAGCACCACCTAACTGAACTTTTATTTCACTAACTTCAGATATTTATTTTTTGTCTAATTTTCCCCCTCTTTTGGTTACAGTCTTACTAAAGGAATTTTAATTTTTTTTAAAAAAAACATGCAATTCATAAATCCATTTCAAGTTTCTGGGCATTTGGTTATTTTTATTTGGGTATTTTTTTTCACTGAGGTCAATACTGCTGTTTGTAAGACAAAATGAGACAGTATCCACTGTTCTAAATGGTTAAAGGATAAACAGTAATACCTCTAATATTTAGCTGACCTTCAGTTGGAGATATATTTGATTCAGATCAGCATCTCGTACTGTAGATGCCCGGTGGTTGCCTATGATATCAGTAAATTAATAAAAACAATAATAAATATAAAAATAGTAAATATGTGACAGTAAGGAGCACCAGAAAAGACACAAAAGGGGATTAACACATTTTCTGGAAGCACTAAACTAGTACCTCAGTCTTACAGCCTTTTTTCCAATGAAGAAAAACAATGTCCTTGATGGACAGAATGGAACACCTCTTGGTCAGCATCACCTTTGAGTAGTCAAACAAGAGTATAGGAAAAATGTCAAAGCAAACGCTTTTCCCTGTACTAAAAAAAATGAAACAAACCCAAAAAACAACAAACAAGGACTTCAAAAATTGTAAGACCTCTGTCATGATTAATTTTGCAGAAATTATTTTTGAGAATAGTAGCATAAAGTTTTGATCAGGTCTGTGTGAAGCACCATGTACCTTATTTAACATGTGTCTTGAGGATGTTGAGCTGGAGAATAAATACAGAAGGTGAAAGTATCTTCTGTGAACTAAAGCAGACAGGGTTTTTTTTTTTGCTTAGACACATTCCAAATCAAAGTAAGAAGAAATGACATGGCTAAAAATATGTGGTCACACTTTCCCTTAGTATTTAATACCTCAAAGAAGTTTTCCTGCCAGCATTCATTCTGGTTCCAGAATTCTTGATTTATTTTGAGTTTCTCTAGGTGGAAAACCTGGGTACTCTGGAGCACAGTAAACTGTGCCAAGAAGTGTCTCTAGGTTAAATATATTTAATATGATGTCTTCAGATACAGCCTAGATGTTAAGAGGGATGGGGAGGAGCGGAGAGGAGCAGCGGCAGAGGGTATGTACACGGCATTGCTCAGCCCCAGTGGAAGGGGTGTAGTTGACTCCAGCCTTCCCTCGTGGATCTGTGCTGGGGAGAGATCGACTGCTAAGATCAGGGATATTGCAGGAAGGGTGAGAAAGAATAAAGCCTGACTCGAGCCGAAGCTTAGAATTTAGCATGAATTGGGGCTGCGGAGGCTGCACGGCAGCGCTGGCCTGGCTGCCTCGCAATGGCCCAGAGTGAGCGTTAAAGAAAATGACAGTTGCTGGAGGTGCCGTTCTCCAAGAGGCGTTTTGCTCCATATGTTGTGGTCTTGTCCAGTTATGCTCCACTCTGGGAACAAAGTCTCCATAAGAGTTAACATGACTCTAAGCTCCAGCCTTTGGTCTGGATTAACGAACTGTGTTTTAGCCACAACAGTTGCTGCATCTGTGTTGTCCGTTCTACCGGATAAAAATGATTCCCGAGAGCAATTATAGGAACTGAATACATGTTTCTGTAGCCTTTCTGGATAATTGCAAACTGACTTTTGCGTGACACTTCTTGACACGATTTTCATTTGACTAAATCTGAAGGCTCTGTGAGGTTAACTGACACAAACTGCTTGAGAGGTCTGTGTTCATCGGAGAACTGAATGGGCTCTACGTAACGGATCATCTGTGTCTGAAATGTCCTGTGTCCCATGGGAGAAGGGTGATGTGGGTAGAACAGTGCGTGCGATGGGGAAATGTTTGATTTGAACAAAATCAAAATCAATTTGTACTAGCAAAGTCTAGGTGTTTCTTTATAGGCAGGAATCTTTTTTTTTTTAATAAGAGTCATTCGTTCCAGAAACCTTAGTTCTTTTAACTTTATAATGCTCCTACCTGAATAGCTATACATGAACATGAACTGCAGAGTTCCGGGGTTTTACCCTGTACCTCTAAAAGCAGCCAGGATGGGTCTTACCTCTCGCAAGATCCTGCGTGGCTGGAGATGGGCAGGGTGAAACACCAGCTTTCCCTTCCCCATGGGCTGCCTCTGCAGGGGTTTCTGCTTGGCTGAGCCGAGGAGCTGCTGGCAGGACAGCATTGGTGATGGATGGCCTTCTGCTCAGGAACTTGAAGCTTCCTGTAGTCTGCTGTGTTTTGTGGTGTTGGGTCAGGCTTGTTGGCTTCACGAAGCTGCGGAGGACTGGGAGGGCAGAGGCTAAACAAGGCTGCTGGTTGAGCACTTCAGCGTACAAGGATTTTGCTCGGCTTTTGGGGAACAGCATCATCCTTTTGGACTGTGCCATGTTTTTAATTTGTGCATCTAGGCAATTTCCTTTCTAGAAATGTATGAAATACGAGTGTTTAACATCAGATAGTGTTTCTCTTCTTTTGAAGCCTGATTGCCAAAGCCAGTTGTGTTTCTGTCTCTCCCTGTGCCCCTCTCCCAGTGGGTAAAAAGAGGCTAGGTGAAACCTTGCTAGGATTTGGCTATATTTTTTTAGTGTTGCTTATGTTCCCCTGAGGTCACTGGGATAACTTAGTTGTGTAAAACTGAGTGCGTGCTGGCAGGATTGGTCTTGAAATTATCAAGTGTATTCAGAAAAAGCATACCTGTTTTCATGCCTATTGTATCTTCAGAAGTGATCTCCAGGGTTTTCATTTCCTGTGTCAGTCCTGAAGCCTTTTTATAGCTGTCTTTCCTTTCTTCTAATTGCTTACAGATAGGTAACTTTTAACCTATTTGAATACACCTAATTATTATTAATTCTGCTTAGAATTACTTTCATGTTGTAATCACATAAAATGTGATATTTTTTTTTTTTTCTTTTTAAACTCATCTTGCGTTAATGTAATGTGTTCTATAACGTTATCCGTATTGCTGCAGTTTCTCTTCATGGCATTGCTGCAACAATGAGAAGAGAGGTCAGTAAATTTTCTCTCAAGTTCCTACTGTGCTACAGTTTTAAAGTAAAAATAAATGACTGAACTGCTTCTTAGGTGGATGGTTAACTTAGAAGTAGGTTTTGCACCTGGAGTTCAAATTCTAAAGCTCTCCACAAGAGCAGGAAGGAACTTCACCTCCAGCTGCTTTATGAGCAGTGACAGGACCTGTTCTCTGAAGCTGCCAGTGGAAGCGGTGGGGACAGTTGCAGGTGACTGTCACCTTCAGTCTTGAGACATGCCACCCTCGGTCTTTCACTTTTCACTGTGGACACAGGACGTGCATTTCTTCTGGGGATGAAGCCACAGCACTGGTTTTGTTCTGGTAACAGCATCTGGCACTAGATTGATTTAACAGGCTCTGAGGTTTGCTCTTTTCAGATGTGCGCTGGTACGGCAGCTTCTGTGCAGCTCTGACATGGCCACACGCTGCTGTTGTTTTTTCTGCCTCCTAGCACCACGTGTGAAGCTAAAGCTCTTTGACACCTGCCATTTGGACCCTTTTCTTCCTGAAAAATGTCATCGTTTTCAGACAAGATGAAGACAGATATCTGATCATTCTTCCCTTCACAGGGATGTGCTGAGGGCATGGTTCGTACGCAGATGAATAAAGGATTCCAGGCTGCAGCTATGCAGTCAGTTTTATTAGTTTAGTGCAGTAAGGAGCTTTTGATTTAGGGGTTCCGAGGGTTATATCTAATTCAGAATAAACTAAAGCATGGGGTAACTCATCAGTAGTTCTTGCAACAATTCTCAAACCTATTTTATTCTGCTGCAAGTAGCAGTTGTCTTACTGTTTTAATGGCAGGAAATTTCACACCCGTTTTCTTTGGGGAGAGGAGCGATGGTAGCTGAGGAATTAATCAGAAAATTTTGAGCTCTTCTAGTTCTGTAAACAATGAAATGGTTTATGTGGGATATGATTGCTGCTTTCATCCTAATCTGGAAGTTGTTAGAACTGGGCTGCATTTTCCAAAGTAGTAACCTTTTTAAAGGAGAAGCTTTTCAATCCAATGCCACAATTTCTTCCCCCATATTCTTGAACCCTGTTTTGTGCTAACAAACAGGCAGTCAGGTTGCGTGGCTCAGAACATAATTGCCCTTAGGTTGGAAATATCCTTTTTATTTTGTTTGTTTACAGGTGAAATGCTCTTAGAATGTAAAATCAACACGCCACCCTCTTCTGCTCCAAAGCAGTGCAAGTCAAAAGTGTTGGGCTTTGATTTTGTTGTGTTTGTTTTTTTTTTTGATAGCCCTGATATTTCCCAGCTCACAGAGGATTGGCTAATTCTTGAAGACAACTATATCAATAATTGCATTTTTTAAATATACTTGCTAATTTTTCAGTCTTTGCCATACATTTCTTCTGAGATTTGGATGTGGGTCTTCAGTTAAACTGGCTTTGATTTCTTGTACTCCTTCTAATTTCTTATAAAACAAACATTGAGGAATGGTTGCATTTTATCTGATGTTGACAGACTGTAATGTGGCACTTCAGTTCCACAGTGAAGCTTCGTTCTGCATAAGTTTCACTGGAAGCTGGAAAAATGGGAAATCAAGTGTTGTTCGAAGACTTAATGTTCTTTTAAAATAAGTCATTTCTGAAGCAGTCATACAAACTGTGACTAGATTGCCAAACACTGATAGAAGCAGACCTAATTCTTTTCAGTAGGTTCTAAAGATATACGCTGGCTACCAGGAAAGCCATCAGCTTCACTGGCACTGAAATCATTTGTGTCTGAACGGGAGAGAAATAACCCCTAATGCAAAGATGGTTGCCTTGAGATTCTCTCATCTCAGAAGCCGATTTATTGTCCCCGCTGGGTGGTCACCAAGCTGTTTCAAAAGCGGGCTTTGTGACTGAAGGACGTATTGTTTTTCTGTGTTGTTGTTTGTGTGACAGTTCCTGGTTTGAAATAGTTTAATAATTTTTCCTTTAAAAAGTAGATTAAGTTGGTCAGGACAAAATTGCTTTTTTCTTTGCATGGTGTAATTTCTGGTAGACTTTGAAATACCAAGCAAACTCATTCCTATGTGGGTTGAAAGATTTACAGATAATTTTTTTTTGTCATGAATGCAAACCACCAGCTGTAAGCAGAGTTTCACTTAATATTTCCTATGGAAGCTCACGGAAGGTGGCAGAGCAACAACGTGGGGTCTGTATCGCTGCTTATCATTTGATGTGCTGTCTGAAGACACTGTGCGGGCTTGACTTCTTGTATGCTTGGTTGCTCCTGGTGTAGTGCCCCCCTCTGCCATCTGACTGAATGGCTTTGAGGTTTTCTGCAGTATTTTTGCAAAAAACACCTCTGGTCTAATGTGACTTATTTTGAAAGGTGGACTTCCTTATAAGCAAAACTTGCGTGCTATGTAGTGACGGAAAGTTCTGAATGAAGCGATGATAGAATTGAATGAGAATTTCTTCCCTATCTAACAGGATATTTTGTCATTTAATGCTGGAATATCTCCTGAGTTCCATATATTGTTGAAATTTAAAACTGTCTTCAGATAATTTAAAAGCACAGATGATTTGTAAGGGTTTGGGCTTGATTCTGTTGAATAATGACTGCTTTCTAGTATAATTTTTTTTGTGATCCTAACATCTTCCTTTGCCATACCACTAGTTCATTAGACACGGGGGAAGACCAGATTTTGAATTTTATCTCGTCTGTCAGAATGAACAGGCTTTTAAAAATGTTTTTGGGCTTTTTGTTCTTTGAATGCATTGTTGAGTATACTAGAACCTTTTTATCTGGCACTCCCCTGACATATGTTCCTCATAAGAAAAAAGTAATGGCTTCGCTGTGTCAGCGGCAGGGTCTGCCAAGCCGGTTTCCTATTGTTCCTGTGGCAAAGCGTGTGTGGCTGAGTAAATCCCAGCATCTCGCTTGGCCTGTGCTGGACCGCAGTCTCCAGTTGGCCGTACTCATCCTCACCCTCAGAAGGAACTGTGCTGTGCGCAGTGCGTGGGGCTGGAGCGCTCATGTACCCAAACATGAGATCCTGGGAAGGGCAGGTAACTCTGCCCGCCGTGGCGAGAAACCTGCAGCTTTTTGTTGGTAATGATGAGGAGTTGGAGGGGCTGTCAGAGGTGCTCCTGCTGTGGACAGTGTCCTGCTTGACCGGAGAGGAAAGAGCGAGGCACAAGTCAAAACGCAAACAAAGGGGTTATTGCTGGTCCGTGTGAAGAGACTCTTTGACCTCCTCTGAGTGGTTTTCTTTAGTCACCACAAATGGGTACGTAGGGAGACGACTAAGATGCTGTGACTAAAGGCAGATGTCCACATCTTATTTCTCTGATACTTCCATAGCTCTGAGTCATTCTGGGGTTTAGGCTCTTCTGGAGCTAGTTGTGACTTCTGTGTTTTCAGCTTGTACAACGAAGTCTTCCCTGCGCATCCTCAGTTTGTTTTTAATTACGAAATCTATCACCATAATTAAAGCTTGTAGCATTCTAGTCAAGCTTCTAAATGTAACGTTCTTTAATAGGAGATATTTTGTCATTTTATCTCATTTTATTTTTGTCCTGCCATTTATTTTACTAAGTAACACAGAATTGATCCTTTGATATCTGTCCTGTGTGGGAGCCTCTCACATTTTTTGCCACAAGCGTATGAAGAATATATTTGTCAGGTAATATGTAAAAAGTTGGATTTAGAAGAGTTAACTACAATTACTGAATTTTAATTGGGAAGGGAGTTAACTTTTTGGCAGATCATCATTTTATGACCAAATATGAAGATCCGGACCCCTTCTGAGGTGGTCATACTGTTTGCTGTGTGTGACCATGATATTCTTCCAAGTCTTAACACTGGCCTCTTCTTTGTACTGGCACTGTTTCTTAAAATGTTATTTTCAAGGCTCTAAGTTGTAAATCGGGGGTTTGGAGATTGTAGAAACAGTAAGTCATGTCAAGTCAGTTATTAATCCAGTGTAGCATTTGATTGTGGGGAAATGACTTCAATGTAATAAAATAGTCTGAAATGTTGGTAAGGTTCATGAGAATGTCAGGAAGCTGTGTCCATCGTTAACCCTAGAAGCCTCGAGCCTGATACATCATTTTGGTTGTACGTGCGTTAATTTTGCACACAGTTTTGAGAAGGTTTTCAGTGAAAACTCACTACTTAAGAATGCTGTAAGTTTTAAAAAACATGCCATTACACACACATCCATGAAATTGTAGGATAGTTAAACCACTACTAGTTTGTTACATGTAATCTTTACCATTATGCATTTTTTTTTTTTTTAGGTATTTAGTAGCTTTGGAGTAAAAAGTAACTAATCTTAGACTATTCTTTTTACCTTTTATGAGAAAATTTTTACAGGAAAAAAGCCTAAGAGATTGACGATATGAATGTTTTGAACAGGTCTTCAAATTCTCTTTTCATACCAAATATTTAATGCTTTAAGCTGAGTAAGAAAATAACTCGCTCTGGTAAATGTTAAAAGGCTCCTTCAAGAATTTAGAGCAGAGCAGGCAGCATAAAGCTGGGGCCCCACCAGGTGGTGCTGGTGGAATATATTTGATGGTAGTTTAACAGTACTTAAAATACGCCTTAACATGGGAATGAGATGGCGCGGTACTCAGCGACTTACTGCCTGTGCTCTTTGTGCGATTAAAGAGAGAATTGAAATACTGTGCTGTGGCTTTGTGGTTTGGGCGCTTTTAATTTTTAAAAGTCGGATATAGATGCTGAGGGGAAAAAGCTGCTCTGTAAGGTGGCTCACGTGGGAAGCAGCCAGGATGGAGGCAGGGTCCCAGATTCTTTACCTGCTTTTTTGTTAATTCACAGAGCAGTTTATGAGGCTTGTCCATTCATGCACTATAAGCAGAGCATGACCAATTGCTTATTTACCTAGTACATTTTGACTTTAAATAGCAAAAGAACATTTTAGTAATGTTGTTCAAACTGTTAAGGTTTTAGTCAGTGCAAGAATCTCTCAAGGACTGCACAGAAATAAGGATCTCATTTTATAAGGAGGTAGGGCAGTCTCGTTTTCTACTTTAATGCATTATGTGGCTTAAAAGTCAAAGTAGAAACAAATCATAGTTCTGCAGATACACAGATTTTTAGATAGTTTTTACCAACTCCTATGAAGGCTTACTTGGGGCTGTCTTGAACGGTAGCCTTTTAAAAAGAAGGGGAGGAGGAAGGTTAGGGAACAGTGTGGACTGCAGTAGTTTGGGGTAAATTTCTATTGCTTACTGATTTGAGCAGGTTTGATTTCATCTTAATATGCCCTGGTATATGTATATTCTTCGAAAGCATGATGGAGAGCATTTTACAACATTAAATTAGCTTAAATTGTCCTATATAATATCCCCCTTTTAAAGAGAAATACTAGAATTTGGAAAACAAACTAACAAACAAACTGACTGTGACCCAAAGTGACTGCGTCCTGTCTAGTCAAAAAGCAAAACCCAGAACAACTGCAAAAAAAAAAAAAATCCTCAAACCTATTTTGCTTGTAATCTTAGTATTGTGACCAAGCTAAACGTTTTAGCATTGTGTATGTGCCAGTGTCACATCAGTAACCACCTCCCTGCAGCTAAAAACAAACTAAATGAAACCAGATGGCAGCCACTAACAGGTCTGTAAAAGTTTGGGTGACTGTGGTCGACCAGACCGGAGGATGAGTTCCTCGGAGTCTGTGGCCCTACGCCGTTACTCTGGGTAACAAATGGATGTAACGTCTGGGTTTTACAGTCTTAGGTGCAGCAGTATGGGGCTCTGCGTGAGCGGAAATTCTTCCCCCTTTTCTACACCAAATACTTCACAGAATAACTGCGTGCATGTACAAAACCATCTCCGAGTGGATGCCAAACATCCAGCGTGTGCTGCTTCTGAAAGTGCTTTTTATATCCTGTTTTCCTCCTTGAGATAATTTTTTACTTGGCTGTTCCCCCTCCTCTTCTCCCCGGTGTATAAATGTTCTTGCACTTGAGGAAAGGAAATGTGCTCTTGTCAAATGTTTCTTTCTCCCATCCTGAGTTTAATTTTATTTATTCATTTTAGCAAGGAGGTTTTGTAGTACCTACCTTAAAATTTGGCACGATTCACTTACTACCATAGAATGACAGTATTATTGCAATCCTCTCACTTCTAAAAATTGTCAGTGTAGCATTAATGAGGATCAATCACGTCAAGTGTGTTAAAAGTCCATCCAGGTCACTTTGTTTTTCCACTGCGCCAAACACTGGGAAGGATCAAGCGATAGGATGTGTGCGGTAATTCAGTTGTGCGAGGCACTGATTTTTTTTCTTATAATCTAAGTGTAATATTAGTGTATTAAATTTAGAAATTGTGTGAGAGGTAAACTTTCGGATCTGTTTGAATACAAAGAGTGAAGAGCGATTAGTGCAAAGCTGGTAGAAGTATGTGCTAACGTGTGGTTTTTTGGAAGCAGTATCTGGAAAGGGAGCACTTGCCAGCTGCTGCCTTTGTAAGGTGTGAACAGTTTAAGAAATACCTTCTGCTGCATTGTGCTTTAAACTACCTGCTCATCAGAAAAATCAGTTTGATGAGCCTTCTGTGTGAGCATCGTCCTTTTTCAGCAGAAGTTTTTTTTTTTTTGTGATATGACCGTATTTCTGAACTGTTACAGGACTGTTTTCTGAATGTCATTTATAGTGGAGTGAATCTTTTTAAGAGATCCTGTAAATAGTTTCATTTTCGCTTGCCCTGTTCAGCTGGTCTGAGCAATTTTTTGCTCTGTTAAACGGGTTGTTTGAACGGGTCTGGAGTTACGCTAACACAAGAGAAGAGGGTTTTATTCTGTGTATTTATTGAAAGATCCAGTCTGTCTGTAATATTGAAATGTTCTTTTGAGTAGCTATAAAATCCGACGTGTGTGTACAGCACACTACCAAATTCCAGTTTTGATTGGGGGGACCTGTAAAAACCGCAGTAAGAAATGCTTACCTTTTGTATCTGCGTTTTACACTAATTACTGTTAACATGCTTGGGACACAGAGTGGGAATGTCTTATCCCTGAGCTATTCCCCAGCTTCTTCTAAAGGGAGGGACTTCTAGGTATCAGTGTCTTTATGTAAAAATTTGATCTATTAAATGTTCTTAAAAGGAAAATGTGTAGTTAATTTTAGAACAATATAAAGCAATGATTTTCATCGTAAGGTCTGCTGCTTAACGCTTGTGCTTTCCCTCCTTATGGCAAAGATAAGGTTATTCTAAGAGTGCAATATTAACAGTAAAAATAGTTCAGAAACCGATAGTACTGCTCTCCAGTGCAGTAGCTGTGCGATGCCTTAATTATCAACCTGAAATTCAAGTTCTGTTGAAGTTATTTGAAGAAATATACTGTTGATTCAGCGGTGTCAAAATTTCACAGTTGAAAGTAAACTCACGCTGCGAATGCTTGATTGCCGTTTTCTCTGGAGTGGAACCGGAGCACTCCAGGGTTTTTAATTGTGTTGTGATTTGAACTGGTGAGTTTATCGTCGTTACTGAATGAGTCCGAGGTGTGCGGTAGAGACGTGAACCGTAGTTCAAGTTACTGAGGACGTGCAGTCTGTGTTTTCCTGTGGGGAAGGCAGTGGGAGCGGGGAGAAGACGCTGTTAAAAGCCACTAAGACGCGAGCTGCGGCTCTGCGGCTCAGGCTGTCTCCTGATGGGGTTTTTCTGAGTATTTTAGGCAGCACGTTTAGACAGTGTGTGTGCACACTCATGACTTGGCTTCCTGTCATAGTTTAACTGATATTAGGCTTTAGGATAGAGGTGTTTATAACGAAATTGTCAGGTAGGTTTTTGTTTTGTTTATGGAAGCTGGTTTCCCTATTTACTTCTGGTAATGCTTGTCTCTCGGGTTCATTTTCTCCCCTGTAAGACTACAGGGGCTGATATGCACTGTGTGTATTTATAATAGGGCAAGAATTGAAAAAGAATGGATGTTGCAGGTGAGGAAGGGGTGTTTTGGCTTAAATGAAGACCTTTTCCTTTCGCTGTGCTGTCTCATAAGTATTCGGTTGATTCAAAAATATTTTTAAAACATGAGGCTTTACAAAATCCTCAGATATTCATCAAAGTCGTTTGCTAAGTCCTTTAGGTGTGTGGTGTTTTAATTATTTGCCATTTTATTTTTCAGCATTGTCAGTGAAGCGG
Organism: Bucorvus abyssinicus; assembly: GCA_009769605.1. Taxonomy (NCBI): domain Eukaryota; kingdom Metazoa; phylum Chordata; class Aves; order Bucerotiformes; family Bucorvidae; genus Bucorvus; species Bucorvus abyssinicus. Next base: position 2,169,485 of record CM020045.1, read on the forward strand.
GAGCATCTATCTACAGCGTCAGTCCAGAAGCATCCAAGGAAATGCCAGACCTCGACCCTAACCTAAGAAGTGCAGGTACAAAGTGTACTGTGTTTTAGCACCATTTCAACACGGAGCTCCACTCTCAGTTCTCAGACTGTGTTGTTTATAATATTAACAGTAAAAAGGATAAGTGGAAGGTTTGGATGTTTTGTTTCTAAACTTTGAACTCCTAGGTATGCAAATCAATGACATCACCTCCCCCTAAGGTCTGTAATGTAAAGGGCCTTGTGGATGCGTTCCTTCCACAGGCTGGTACCGGAGAATTTATGGGGATTAATTCAACCCACGAACGTGCATAAACTTTCGCAGTTGGACATGTCCATGCCCACAAGAGCTAGACCTTCCCTCTCTTTTCTTGTCCCTTGTACGTACACAAATGTCTCTAACAGTTAAATGCTTCAAGGGCTAGAAAAAAAGGTGAGAGTAGAATGGATAATTTAAAGGCGTGCCTTCGCTGTGATCACTTTGAAGTCTTCGTGTAGCTGAATAGAGTCCTCAAGAAATTGTGTCGAATGTGAGCTCTTAAAAAATCATCTACTTCAGCATAAATGTCACTGAGGTATAACACAGCCCAGCTTCTTGGAAATGTACAAGTGTTGCCACTGGTATGGTTTCCAGGGTTTGGTTAAAGAGTAGTCTTTAAAGATCAAATTCCTAGCAGTTTTGCTAGTGTCCAAATTCTGCTCCTGGATTTGCTTCGTTGGGAGACAGCTGTAAGGGCAGCTCTGAAGTTATTTTTGCATTACTTCATTTGCGTATTTTTGTTTGTGGGTCGTCTTGTATTTGTTTTTATCCACCTCTGGTTTTTATTTTCTTGGTTTTCCTGCAATTTGCTGTCATACATAATCAAACTTAGCAGGTTTGAAAATGCAGGAACACTCGTGTAATTTTCCAGTGAAAATTATACTGGTCTTACTTTTAATCCTTAGGAAAGCGTAGAAGTAGATCAGCAGAAAACAGTTCTGAAGTTGCATGGTATTTGGGGGTAAAACTTTCTAGAATTCCCCTCATTCCCCTTCCCTCTTATTTCCATGAAAGGGAAAAAGGGGTTTGTGTTAACTTGATGTTTCAAGTGAATTTTTTTACAGGAAAATTCTTTAAATGTCCGTGTCAGCCCTTCCCTTTGCAGGACAGGCCTCTCGCTGCTTTTTGCTTGACTCTTTCCTCCCCACCTGTGAACAGAGGCCGTTGGGATTGTTTCTTCCCTGGGCCCCAGAGGTTTTGAATGTGTCATGGTACGGCTGGGCTGAATATTAGGCATGTGACATTCCTCTAGTTGTGACAGATGCCACGAACTTTCCCTTGGGCCAAAATTTTTCATGTTGCTGATACATTAAGTGTGGGGTGAGAGTTGGTGTAAATGAATAGCAGAACACTAAAAAGGAGCAAATCTAATTATTGACAGTATACTTTTCCGGATGTACATGAGTTCCCTTTTTTCTGAAATTAATTTTTGAATGTCTTAGACACTTTTAGTGTTGTGCATTAAATACAGTAAATGCAAATCACATTTGTAATCTATGACCAATTTCAGTATTAATTACCTGGAGTTCATAATTTCTCCATTATTGCTAGGAATGGCTTCAGGCATATCTTAAGTGTTGTTGTATCTGGTTTGAAAAGCGTCAGCAATTTTAACATGCCACAGCAGTACGGCAGAGTGGAGAGAAACTGAAAAAGGGTAGAATAGAAAGTGAAGAATAACTGCTTAGTTCCACGGATGTCAGCTGTTCTGGAACTGACAGCCAGAAGTATATTTATTACAATAGAGACTTTCTAGAAGTTTTAGACTTTCTTCTTCATGGCTTTTGGTGTCAATTTGTAATTAGCTGCTCTAAAGCTGTGGACATTTTTGTAAAGCTGAACGTAAAAATGTGATATAACATTGGAGGGAAACATTAACTGATGTTTGGGGGGTTTTGCAAGTTTTTCTCTTGACTAGCTTTTACTTCTGATTTTCCTTTAATTTGCAGCAAACAGAAAAGTGACATGGTGTCAAAGCTGACTTCTTTTTATTTTAATTGTTGTGTTACATCATGTCAGATTCCGTGCTTACACGATAGCATTCAGTACATTAAAGGAAGCTGACAGCAGCATGATGAAGTGTGACATTTATAGTTAAAGTAAAAGCTACAGCTGACGTGAGGTACCTGTGATCTTAACGCAGTTTGCCACTTTAACATTTTTCCCAGCATAAACTTTATAGAAGGGTTTGGGGTTTTTTGAATTCCGCAGGTAGGCCTATGTTTGTCCATCAGGTACACAAACACGGTGATGCACATTATAGGAGAGCTTGCTTTCATGACTCGTGGTATGATCTCTGTTGTATTTGCAGTGCTGTTTAGCAGCTGTTTGCAGTGAGTTTTCACTTCATACAGAGAAGTAGAAGACATCAATCCTGATAATACTACCTTTTTTCTTCGTGGCTGAGTGTTGTATATCGGGGGAAAATCAGCAACCTTTAGCATTTCTTGGGGGTGTTATTTAAAAATATCAGTTCAGCCAAGAACTCAAGTGGTTATTTTTTTTCCCTTTGAGCAGTCTTTGAAAGTCATGGATGACATGGGCTTATAGTAAAGGATTGAGAAAGATCTTATTCTAAACTAATGGAGTATGTATGAACTATAGCAGAAAGTCTTTATACTCATGTATACAGCACTTTTAGCCAAAATTGCCCTTGCTTAAAAAAAAAGCAGCTTGTTTCTTAAACGATTTGCTGATGTCTACAGAGTAGATAATAGAACAGAGCCTCTCCAGCTTTAGCATAGTCCTTCAGAGATGGCTGCCTTCTTTCTGGCACTAGACAACATCAGCTCCTACTATCAATTCTTTACTTTGAACTGGGTTCTTTAAAATTTTTATAGCACCAAATCAGAATATTTTGTGAAAATGCAGAAGCTTCTGTACTGCTACTCCAATTCCTATAAAATCTTGTGGAGTGGGACTCAGTTGAGTAGATGGTAAAGATCCTGATGAAACCTAGTTACTTGTGTTTGAGTAGAGTGACAGTCTGACGGTCGTTGTAGGATTGAGGAGCTGAACAGCTATTTCTCAGCCTCGCAGAATTAGGAGATAAGAGGCTTATAGGCCAAAGCAATAAAAGGATTTCCTATGCGATAGGCTGAGGAAGTTCAGCTGCTGCAGATTAGGAGGGTTCTGCCTAGAGAGCAAGCCAGTGGAGTTTAGTGGCAGAGGTTTGTGGATGAATTTGTGGTAGGATTGCAGCCTGACAGCGAAGGAAGTGCAAGGCTTTCTTGAGTTCTGCTTCCCAAAAGCTGTGCCTAAGGACAGGCTGAAGATTCAGGGGGGGGGGGCGCAATTTTTGTAAGGGAGAATGGACACTTGCTTAGCAAGCTTCACCTTTGTGAAGCTGATTAATATGTGTCCCCTCGAGGCTTTGTGACTGCCTGCACTAGGGTTAGTGAAGCGGTAGTGAGGGAGCTGCAAGGCTGAGTGGGTGGCTGCAGTTCTGTTTCTGCCCTGGCACGTGTTCTCTGGCCACCCTTTTAGAGAAGTCAAATATATAATCTGGTGGTTTTTTTCATAAAGCCATCAAATTCTCATTTACTTGCCTGTCCTGTTCGTTTGTTAGGGGGTTTTGTAGGTTGGTTTTTTTTTTTTTCCTGAGCTACCTTCAGCCTACCCCTTCCTATTTAACCTTTGGGTAGCTTGTATTTCTGGCAACTTCAAGTAGGAGTTTTTCCCCTGTGACTTGTCCATAAGATCTTAAATTACTCTAGGTCTCTGTGGTTGAGATTTGCTTGTGCCTTTTCTAAATAGAAGGCCTGGATGCAAGTTTCCCTTTGAAGTGGTTGGAAGTACCTTGCTCAGTGATCTGTTAGTTGCCTTGCAAGTTTACCAGTGATTCTCCTTGCCATTAGTTGTCTATCGTTACCAAGTGGTTGAGAAGCCTGTCTTGATGTGGTATTCTTTGCACAAATAAAAGAAACAAGCTAAACTCGGTGGTGACAAGCATTCCTCCGTCAGACACATGGACTCAGTGACAAATCAGCATTGACCTGTTTTTGGTGGCTATCACTGGGCCTGTGAACTCTGGATTTAAATAGTTTCCCACAGGTTGATATCTCCTTTGTTTTACCTCTCCTCTGTCCTATAGCCTTCTGCCCAAGGGTCTGTTTTGAAATATATAAAAAGTGTAAGCACGTATGACTTATGTTGAGGGACTGACACACAGAAATAGGGAATTTATGTAGTTCCTGGATGCCTGGGAACTTTTTAAGATACTGTCAGCTAGTGGTGCTTTTGTTGTCATCCTTCCTACAAGGAGGGTAAAGGGTGCACCAATTGTTTGGCATGTGCTCACAGCAGAGTAGTTTTCTTTTGCTGCCTCTCCACCTCTTGAAGTGGATACCATGATGATATGGATGTTGCTTAATAACTAAGAACCAGAGGAAACTGCTGAATTCTGGTGAAAAAAGTGGCCTGATGGAGGAGAATCGCTATGAGGCAGTAGCCATGCTGGGATTTTACCTGGTTTCAATATATGCTCAGATATACTAACCGAGCAATGCCTTCATTTCATCTAATTGATGAAATTACCTTTCATTTTGAGATGACTGCTCTAAGAAATAAGCAATCTCTTCTTTCTTTCACTATTTAAAAGCAAAATTAAAACCTAATGTGCTTCATTGCACTGACTTATAAAAATGCAGACAAACCTGAATTTGTAGAATTTAAACACAGGGTGAGGTGCGAAAGGGGTTTATGTCTGTTCAGACATCACGTTTGTGTAATCACTTGTTAGAGGAGATCTCGCACTAAGCCCCTCTGATATATTTCCGTACCTTAATGTAATCATATGCATTTGGTTTTTAATTTGCAATTCTACATTCAGATGCTGAAACATGAGCCACATTCTTGGGCTTGTCTAAAGCAGCAGCTCCAAGAAATGCTAAGTTTCCTCTCAGACATGAAGGGCCTAGAGTCCTCTGCCAAGACCACATAGTTGTGTCACCCACTTAGGAAAGCAACAAATGTACATAAAATATTCCCCAAGTTCGGGGGGTTTTTTGCAGAGATTTGGAGTACTAACAGGGCAAGCATGTGTGTCGTGCTGCACGCACAGGTATGATCCAGTACAAAAACTGTGGCTTCAAAGGGATGATTTCTGAGGATAAAGAAGAATCCGAGAGAGCAAAAGGTCACACAGCCCAGCCTGCCTTAGCGTTGTCAAATCCCATCTGCTTGTCTCCTCTCCACAGGGCAGAATACATTGGATTATTGCACGCTCAAAGTTCAGCACACCACTTGCACTTTTCCTGGCAAAAGAAAGCCTTGTAGGCTTTGGGGGCTTGTTAGGACTTTGAGACTGTCATGCCACAGGGTTTTATTCCCTGGGGTGCTGTTAAAGATAGAGACATACAGTTCAGAGCTGTCATACTGGCCAGCAAGTGGAAGGTAGAGATTGGAAAAAACGTAATTTCTTTTGACTTTATCTTAAGGAAAGTAAAATACTTTGATGATTAGATGTGTGGGACATAGTGCTTTGATGTCTACTTGAACTAATTTCTTCATCTTCTTAAAAGAGCACTGCTCCCCCTTGGCTACTCAGGAGAGAAGGTCATTTTTCAAAAACTTTATTGGACAGAAGTCTTACGGCACTGCTTTCTAAGTGGAAGCTTCCTTCTACAGCTAATCGTAGAGGACTGGTGCAAGTTCCACAAGTTTTCAGAAGAGTTAGAAGGAAGGAAAGTAGGCGCTGGATTCTTATGCATTAATGCATGCAGTTCCAACAGTACAAAATGAAATTGTATTGCATCTTTCATCTGCTGGCTTCTGTAACATTTAAGCGTTTGTTTAATTTTACTGTTGGAAGGGAAAGAATGCAGTGGTTAGAAATAAAATGGATGGTGAACAGCAGTAATAGGTAAACGGCTTGGTCCTTCTCTCCCCATAGGACCCAGTGCCTCCTAATGAGCAGAAGTTCATCTCATCTTGTGGTCTGGGCTCTACAATTTAAACAGAAGTTATAGGAAATCTGTGATAACTTTAAATACAGTCAGTCTGCAAGCACAAGACCCACTTAGATTCCTCTAGGCTTCTGCCTTGTTAGAGAATTAAGGCAGGTTATTTTTGAACTGGGTGAAGACTGTTCTGTCTGGCTGGTTTGGATCAGTATTTTCACTGTGCTGAGAGTTGTGTGTATGTGTGTACAGCTTTTAACTGAGCATCATTCTCTGTGCCCATGTTAACGTTGGCAGCTGATGTGTAATCTTTGTGTGGTTTGTGGGAGGTTGTGATGGTCACTTTGCCTTCCTCTCATTTACCTATTTCTTATATCCCAGACGGATCTGCCTTCAGCAGATGGGCTTGGCCTTTTATTGACAGAGCATCGTTTTCTGCACTCCTGAACGAACTGAAATACCCTACCAGTTCTGGCTACGAGCCATCTCCAGAAGCAGGGCAGTAGTCCAGGTGCTGGTAAAGCCAGTTTCCCTTAGCATAAAAGAGTTATGAAAATGATGTACCTCCCTCTGGAAGTAACCCTGTGCATGTGGGTGTCTGTATTTTCTGTAGAAGGCTTTGTTGCTTCTGTGAAGTGGGGAGCAATGAGTACAAGGATGCTCTTCAACTCAAGGAGTTTTGGTTTACTTTTAATGTGCCAGTTTGATGTGTTACTCCCCGAAGCTGCTTTCCTTACTTATAGGCACAGGAGAGGACATTCTGGTCCCTGAGGAAAGGTTTGGGTTTGAGGTTGATATAAATGAATAATTCTTGGAAGTACAGAACTTCAAGTAATTTTTTACTTTTAGTAGTAACAGTACTCAGTGGCATGGTGATGCACTTAACATTAGTGCCAGCAGTACGGATGTGAAAAGCATACTGACAAGGTCTACCTTTTAATCTGAACAGATGGGGAAAGATTATTCTGAGTTTATACAGTCTTTGGAAGACTAACTCATTTCTGTGACAGAAAAATCACATCAGGCTGCTCTTAAATGATTCTATGCCTCCCATCTCACCTTGGATAAAAAACGTGCTACTATCCTGTGATACAGAAAATACTAATGCTTTAGAAAAGTGTTTTTGAGAGTGTACTTCTAAGGAAAAACGCTGACTTTAAAAAGCTGCTTTGTCATACTCCCTTGTCGAGGTACTCCTTAAATGTGTTTTACTTCCTTTTTGTATTCAAGCCATCTCTTTTTAAAGATTTTTGTAGTAAATAAATAGAACATCATCGTTCATTATTTCATTAATCTTAGGCGAATAACAGATTATCAGTTTTATGGAGTTAAAAGTAAAATAAAATTTAACCTTTTTAAAACAAAAACCTGCTCACTTGCCACAGAAGAATTTTGGATAAAATGCAGCTGTTGAGCAGTTGCTTAAAATAAATTGCATACTTGAAACCCACCAAGAAGATATATGAGGATTCAAAACTGTGTCACAAATCCTGACCTACTGAGAAAGAATGCTTAATGAAAAGACTACTGTACGTTTCACTGTATCCTTTGTAGGGAGGGTGAAATTCAGGTCAACAGGATAGAAAGCTTCCAGGACTCAGGAAACCTGAACAATCGATCACTGAGTAAACATTATTGCAGAAACTTATGGAGAGTAATTGATCTTGAACACAATAATAGGCTTTATAAAAGGATTTAAGTAAGTTGTAATGTTTCCATATCTACACTGCTATGATATATTGGCAGTAATTATATGTGCATTTGTGAGTTAGTCTCTCATTACCTTAATATGTAATTTTTTTATTTCACTGACATTGAAGTTTCCACTCGGACTTTTAAGGTGCAAAGGTTAATTTAAGGTAGGAAGGGGGATGAGTTACCTGGACGTTGTGGTAGCACATCTCAGCAAGAACAAAATACTGAGGTGTTATAATAAAATCACAGAATGTTCTCATTCCTGACAAAATAGAGGTTGAACTATTCATAGCCCCATAGCTTGTTGTTGCCCTGTGTTTATTTGTAAGACATTTGTAAAACTCTCCACTGCCTTCACATCTGGAGGCTTCACGCTGTTTCAAAACAAACAAATGCTCCCACTCGTATGAGGTAGCTGAAGTGTCAGGGCTATCGATTGGGGCGTGGGTTTATCCTTGTATGAAGACCTGTGTGTTGAGAGGAAGGAATGCTGTCATCTCGGACTTCCGGCCAAAAAAGTTTTTCACAACATTTAACTGCCGCTGTAACTGAAAGAAATAGAATTTTTTTTTTGTTCTTCCACCCGTAATCACTCCTGGGAGTTTCTCCTGCTGCATTTGGCAGAAGTTTGTATGTTCTTTTCCACTCTTTCCCTATCTACAGCCGTTCCGCTTTCGCTTTGTGGCGCAGCTCTCACGTCGAGCAGTGCTGGTGGAGAGCATTTGAACACGCAATTATGTGAACGCAGAAGTTGGCAGGCTGCTCCCGAAGCAGGCACAGTACTTGAAACGATTTATGATAACTTTTGTTAGGTCGTTGACAGGTTTTCTAGCTGCTCTTGCCCCCTAAACAGTGTGTGTGTCTGATTGCTTCAGCGCTATTCCGCGACTGAAGGGAGGCAGGGAACCCATTTCAGACGCTAGCACCAATTCTGCTTTTTTAATCCCTGTGAAAAATGATATCACTTGCTGTAGAAAGTACTAATAAAAACAAAGTTGTGATGTGTATGTGTGAGGAAAATAGTCTTAATTTTAGATTTATCAGTTTAGAATTGAGAGAGAGTTGATCTTTTTGAGACAAGAGTAGCCGGATAAGTATGTTCCAAGTCCATGAGAGCACATCTGCTCATTAGCCCTTAGAAAATGAAATTTTCAATGAAATTCGATATTCGCTATGAAGATCATACACTGAGACTATCATGGGTTGGGCAAATGACTCTTATGGCAGCTTTTCACCCGCCACACTGTCATTGCGCTTCATCACTGACAGGCAAAAATACTGAACTACCTGGTGGGTTTGTCTTGTCAAATAACCGAAGTACGGAGTGAATCGAGACTGCCAAACAGTTCAGTTGTGCCTCTCACAAAACAGCAGAAAATGTCCTCTTGACTTCAAAGAAATCAGGTTTTCTGATTTTGCCCTGCATGCCATCATATAATTTATTTTGTATTTGTGTAAGGAAAGCTGAAGCGTACCTTAACCGTAGAAGTGGGAAGGCGTTACCTGTTTCGTTGCCAGTGTGCTAAAGATGCACGGTTTCTAGCCGTTCCTGAAATGTATTTTAAGCATATAAACAAATAGTTTTAGCAATACCTGTATTAGTCTAAAATAGTTTAATATAAAAAAAAAACCTTTTGAAGTGTCTTGATTTAATTTTTAAGGGGAAAAAGAAAAAGTGGGTTTGCCTGTACAAGACGCAGTAGATGCTAATCTTGAGAGAATGTGGCCAGCTCTTGCCTTTTCCCAATTGTGCTCTTTTTGGTGGGAATGTGAAAGTTCTGCAGTAAAACTGCGGCTTTAGTGGGAATTCTGCAGGTCAGCTATCCTGGTATTAGCCATCGGAGCTGCATCCCTTAAATCCTCTAACTGATGTTCTGGCTTCAGCATTGACACTATCAGGCCTGATCCAGGAAAGCACTTAAATGTCCATGTAACTTTATGCATGTGGATAGTTTTGCTGGTTCCGGTGGGAATACCGGCATGCATCTGTGCTGAAGTGCTTTGCTGGATCAGGTCCTACACCTCTGCTGGAAGCCTCCTGGGGATATGACAGCATTGTCAACCTAGCTATTATGACAAGAGTCTAAATTTTACTTTTTAATTGAAGGTTCCCAAGAGAAGGTTATGCTTGGAAAGTTCCTCTATCAGCCTTTCCGTGTAGCTGTCTCTTTTTAAAGATGTAATGAAAGGAGATGCGGACAGCATTTCTAAAGTGTAACTTTTGAAATGTGTTCTGCCATTAGGTGGAATTGGAAGAAAAGTCTCTAAAACATTGTACAGCCATGACTGAGCAGTGAACTTTGTGTTAAAGATTTGCACTGCTAAATGTACAGTTAAAAGTGAAGTCTCTAGTTCTGTATGTAACTGATGAACTTAACACCCTGCAGCAGTGGTAGTTGCTGTTTAAAGTAGGGCTGCAAAGATGATTAAGGGACTGGAGCATGTTTCATACAAGGAGAAACTGGGAATGTTCAGTGTGGAGAAGAGGTGGCTCAGGGAACCTTATGTGTATAAATATCTGATGGGAGGGATTGAAGGAGAGAGGCACCTACTGTTAGGACAAGAGGCAACGGGCACAGATTGAATCACTGCAAATTCCATCTGAGCACAAGAAAAGACTGATTTAGTGTCAGGGTGGTCAAACACTGGAGTGGATTGCCCAGACGGGTTGTGGAGTCTCTATCGTGGGGGTATTCAAACCCACTGGGCGTGATCCTGGGAAGCCTGCTGGGGCTGCCCCTGTTTCAGCAGGGCTGTTAGACAAGGTGATGTCTGGCCTCAAGAGGTCTGTCCAGCCTAGACAATTCTGTGATTCTGTAAAAGTGCTTATTTATATATATCATATGTATATCATCATCCTGCTCATGATTTTATACATATATGTGTGTGTGTATATACATATAAAATCAGCTATTGACCACTGGAGATAGTTCCAGTTTTCCTCTTTAAATGTTATGGACGTATTATTGACCAATCCACCACATATATACGTCTTTACTCCTGATTCCTGTCTGTTCTTCCTCCAGTCCTCTCTTGATTTGTTTAAAACTGAATTTAAATGTCAAATCAATTTTTGGAAGTGTCTCTTGGCATGGTTAATGCCAGCGGTGTGATTCTGGAGACAGCTTATAAGGGATCACAGCTTGCTTCTGTCCCACCCCGTTTCCCTCGCTCTCACCCAAGTGCACATAGTAGGAGAAGCAGCCCTAACAACAAGGTCTGGCCTTGGTTCCGTTGGTGTTTGGGGGTTTTTCATTGTTATTGATTTGGAGGGGGAAGGTGCTTGGTTTTTTGCTTCGCGTTTTCTGGTTCTCAGTTTTGTTTGGAGTTTTTTTGTTTTGTTTTGGGCCGTTTTTTGGTTTCTTTTTTTTTTTTCCCAAGATCTTTTGGTCCTTTTTTTTTTTTTTGGAAAGATTTTTGCAGTAATTCAGGCACTCCTGTTCTTTATCAGTGTTTACTTCACTAGATAGAATCGATCCTAAGAGCCTGTTCAGTTTAAAAGTTTGATTAAGGTACATTTCATGTCCCATGTCTAATGGTGAAAAAGGATTCTGCTATTTTATTACTTCTAGGTGAAAAATAAGAGATTAAATATGTAGAAGATTTTTTTAAAAAAAGGGCAAAAGCTATTATCTGTCTATTATCTTTTGTTAAGTTTATCTGGTTTTGTCTGATAAAAAACTCATAGTTGTTTTCTCATTCTATTTTTCAGTTTCCATAGCTAGACGTGTCCAAGACCCGTTAGCTGAGCTAGTGAAAATTGAGCCCAAACACATAGGAGTTGGAATGTATCAGGTAAGATAATACGTACCGCTTAATCTAAATAATCTATCACGCTATGGAGCAACACCAAAATGCAGCTTTATAGTTGTCAACTAGCTGTGTCTCCTTGAAAAGATATTTGTAGAGTTGATGGAATGGTAGTAAATACTTAAGTCATAAACTGCCTTTTTTTAATCTCTACTTTTAATGACTGTGATGGAGACTCTGAAATGGCTGTAGCCAGATGTATAGTCTATTAAAAACATCAGATTGGACAGGTAAGCTGATCTGTAAAGCTTTCTTTTTTTGCATCATTATGGCAATGGGGTTTAGCTCTTTGTGTAAAACACAATGAGATATTGAACGTCCTTTTAGAAGCCATTAACTTGTACTGTCAGCTGCATTCCTTCTTAAAAGGTCGTAATAAAAGCATTTGTTTAGAAGTCTTTCATTTAGCAAATCTGAATTGGAAAATGTTTGATAATTCTTATTTTTATACATTTTTATAGGTTATTTCTGAGAAGTAACTTTTACCTTCAAAGTGTCTTTACAAAGCGAATGATACTGAGAAGTGATACATAAGTTATTGTCATTTTACAGCATATTGGCATCCATTCAGGAAAGCATTTATGCATGTGCTTAAGTCCCACCAAACAGTTTTAGCTGGTTATGGTAGCACTCAGTGCTGCTTTTGCAAACCCTCCTTGCATTGCAGCAGACTATAAAATGTCCTCACGTTGCTGGCTAACTGCAAAACTCCCTGGTAAAACTAACTTACACAAGTAATCTTTCATGATGAACCACTCCATAGTTTTTGAGGAAAATTAGATTGAAGGGCTGAAATACTGTAGAATTACTGAAATACTGTAGAATTCTTTAACATATGCATCCAGATATCAGTAAAAATGTGCTTTGATGGCAGCTGTGACTCGGGGGGTGGCCATCTGGCAAAAAGAGGAGCTTCAGTGTGAAGCTTAGTTGGTTTCCTTGCTTGTGGAGAACCACTGCTTTTATTTAGAACAGTAGCAGCAATAACAACAGTAATGAAAAGTGGTGCAGATTTTTGTGGGCCCTTGCTTTAAGGGAAAAAGTATTTAACAAAAGAAAATAATTTTGAAATGTGGTGTCTGCACTTTGAAAAGAAGTTGATTGAGTTTTTTGAACAAATTTTTAAAAATCAATTTCCAAGTGGACTCTCTTACTACTCAAAGTATACTGTGAATTCGTAAGTAGCAGGAACTTGCGTCGCTGTGGCAGGAGGGTACTGATTTAGATGCACACTATTTACTATGGCCCCGTGCACATTGTACAAGCACATACCTAAAGCAAAAAGGCATGGCGTTGATGGTGGTCGTGTGGTTTTGGGAGCATGGTGTTACCAGACGGATTTTGCAATGAACGTATTGCAGCAGTTCACTATTGCCTCAATGACTAAAGCTGAAGTGATTTACTTTGCACTGAAACAGGGCAGGGTAAGTATCATGTTCCTGGCCCTTTCAGAGAAGCCCCTTAGTCCTCTACAGATGTTCTACAAGTAAATGCCCAACTGTGTTACCTGTTTGTGTCCAAACTGGTTATATGAAGAGTTTTAGAGAAATAATTCCTAAAGCCTGGTAGAGGTAGACCTCAAAAATTGTTCATTCCCAACTATCTGTGCGTGTAAGTCTCATCATGGTTTGAATAAATCCTCTGAGGTAGATACACCTCCTGTGTAGAACTCTTCAGTATCACCAGAGAAGCTGTAAAATGCTTGTTCAAAGATACAGGAATTTCTGAGACACTAGAGCTTTGTGACACTATTGAAAGCAAATTTGCACTCTTGAAAGCAAAGGGAGAAGCTCTGCTGCCCTTTGGGAGTGAGAGCTCTCTGGTGGCAAGGGAGGGGAAGGGAGAAGAGCAATTAAGCTGTTATGACTGGTTTTCCTTCAGAGAGAACAGTCACTTGCTGGCATCTCAGAGGCATGGAAAAAGCTGTTGTGTTGTACAGGGAGTAATAGCTGATACAATCCCTGAGAAAAACTATATCGGGTACAGAATTTTACATTATCCAAGACAATTTGAAAGGTTTTATTACATTTTAATTTATAATCCAGTTGCTGGGTGTAGCTTTTTTCATTTATTTCTGGGATGAAATATGCAACGTGCAGCCTAGATCCAAAATGGAACAGGCTTTGTGCAGAGGTGGTTACTTTCTTAGCACGCAGTAACTATAAACCTAGCATTTAAATGTGACCTCTCCTCTCTTAAACACCCTGAAATTGATATTTAAGAATCTGGCAAATCCAGGTTTTGGCATTCTTGTCCTGACAGACAGACAGTGATTAGTCCTGCACTCTTTAGGCAGAGGCAGGGTGAGACAGTGCTGCGGCTGATGACTGTGGAAGCTATATAGCACAAGCAGGGGGGTGGTTTCTTGAGGGGCGGTTGTGAGCTCCCTGAAGGGGTGGTCCTGCCTGTTCTGCTGCTCCTGCCCAAGTGCCCCGGTCATTTTCTGCTGTTGGTAATAGCTACGTGATGTGCTGGGCTGGCAGAAGGGAGGGGCAGCAGTACATAGCTTGAGGGAGGAGTGGAGCTGGGGCTACTGCTTCCACAGCAGCCTGAGTTTGATGGACCTGGGACACGGCCTCTCTATCAGTTTAAGATAGCCAGAGGTCCCAAACTTCTCTGCTTGAAAGGCCGTGACAGAGACCTTAATTTCTCTGACTGTTTTGGGATTTTTATTCTCAGGTTGAAGTTAGAGACGGGTGAAGCAGAACCTGCCCGAGGAAGGCTGTAGCTTTTCTAGTGGAACTGTGGCACAGGACCATTGTATGGTCAACTGAGTGACCCCCACCTTGGGCAGGAACTGCTGCTGCTCTCAGCAGTGACAGTAGTGCTACAGGACAGTGGAGTGGTCCTGTGTTAAACCTGCTGCTCATGGTATGAGCTTTCTCAAAGGTTGTGGAGCGCGCCCATCGCCTCGCCCCCACCTCCCCGCTCCTCCAAGAGGTCTGTGTGAAGGGGCTGCGTCCTGTAGTTGCTGCTTTTAGGGGGTTTTGGATCCCTCCCAGCTGGCCTCTTGGTACTTCACGTACATGTTTGTTACAATACTGGTGTTTTCTAGTTTTTCTAGTGCAATTTTTCCAAGCAAGTCTGCTCACTTCGGTATGAAAATACAAGTTACCAGGTAGCAGAAGATGTCTGTAAATTGAGTTCCATCAGTGGTGGGCTGTGTTTACCTATTTGAGATGACAGAATTTGGAACTTGTGCTTGACCACTTGCTTTTATTCTCATTTGAAGTCATGATTCTGAGTTTGTGCACTACCAAGAAAATCAAGTTTGTCAGAGAAAAATAAACAGACCCCTATCTCCTAACAGGTATTTCCTTAAAGAGAAGCACAACCTGATTTATTAGGGCCTCTCTCAGACTAAATTCCAGTTGCCCAGAGGTCCTTCTCTTCCTTCATCTTTATCTCATTAGGAAAATTGTTCTTTCCTCCCAGACAGGAACCTAGCCAAAATTAATTTATCACCTTCAGGCCGTATTACTGTGATTTCTTCTGTAGTTGAACATGAAGATGATGCCCAGGCTCTGTCTGATACAGAATAGGTTTGCCTTGCCACCTCCCCATGCCAGTTCAAAGCTAAATTCCTATCAGGGAAGAAGCAGTTAGTGGCTGAAGGCTGCAGTATGCTGCAGACTGAATTTTGGCTGATGAATTACCGCTGTAGTTGTAATGATCTCTTGGAAGATATAGATAAGAGCTGAGAACAAAGCTGCTTCACAAAGACTGCAATTAGGGAATTCAGTTCCAGAGCAAAGAAAATGAATAAAAAGTAAAAGAGATGCCTAAAGAAGAAAGCAGTTCCTTCCACTCAAGTACAAACCCAGCTTTTGGTAAGAGAATAAAACAGCGTCAGCATGAACTTTCTGTCCACCAGTCCCTATCAAAGAAAATAGCCTCAAGTAGAGGGAGAATTAAATTAATCAACTTTTAAAAAGTCAAAACCTGGATCTGTATTATAAGGCAGAGAAATAGCACTAAGGGACTATGTTAAGTTCGGTTGGTAATTTGCTGTTCATTTTTTGTACAAAATCCCTGGATGCTGAAAAATCCAGTAACCTCTAGGGAAAGAGCTAGGTGGAGCTCAAACTCACCTGTAGCTGAAGAACAACATATGTGGTATGTGTGGAAGGGTCAGAATTTTTGTCAAGTCAGGTATAATATTCAAAAAAGTGTACCAATTCTGACCTTGAAAAAGCCATATCCTGTTTGGTCTTAATGATTTTTGGAGCACAAAAATCTCTTCTTGATTTATTTTCGTTACCTGGTAACATCTTCACTGTTTAGCACGTTTGGAAAATTAACATCCCAAAAGGAGGTAAGAGATAATGCATGTAGATTCATAACCTTGGAAGTGGGAGGATATTTGATTCCAGATGTAGCTGGAACATTTTGTGTCAAATAAATAAGAATTGTACACGATACTCTTAAGTAACAATTCCATCAGGGGAAAAAAAAAGTCATTGAGCTGATTCTTGGTGTATATTCTATATAATGCTGGAAGGTTCTGATCAAAGGAGAGTTTCATAAAGCCTAATCAGAATCCCTAACACTAATTAAATTTGGGAATGCCTTTTCTGTCCGTCTTGTCCCTTTCTCTCCCCATATTCCTCTCGTTATTGAGGTATGTCAGTTACACATTTCATTATTACCGCTAGGACGTTTTATTGTTTCCGTTGCAATTTGATATGCCCTTTAGGTTTGGGGCTTCCCCCCAAAAGATGGCTTTGTTTTATTAAATGACAATGCAATTTATAATTAGATACACTTCCTCCTTAATTGGATTGGTTCCATCTTAATTATGGCATTGCAGATATAAACCACTCCAAAATCTGTGCCCAGGAGTTAGTAGCGAGGATGTCACTGAGGTTGTATCTCGGTTCCTGTGTAAAGGAAGGAGGTGTTTTCCTTTCTCCTAGGAGGCCATGGAGGACACTTCCTGCTGTCACAGGCCATCCCTCTGTGGGCCCTCCCTTCCCTGCCGCAGTGCCAAACCATTCTCCAGCTGATGAGGGGAACTGGTGGAAGGATGTTACTGGCCTCTCCTGCGTGTAGCTGAAACTGCATGTAGCCCTTTTAGTTCGTTGCGTTTGTTAATCATCATCTTCCTCCCTCAAAAGATGACATGGCATCGCTGCCGTCAAGTCTTTCTCAACCTCCTTGGCTGCCTGGGTGTCAGGGTGGCTGTGAGAAAGGTGTGGTTTAACCTCCCTTTCGACAGGAGTAGTATGAGGAATATTACTCTTCTGAATGCCCGCCTTGCAGGTTATTTACGGGAGGCAAACTGTATTTCATGCTTGATAGTTACTAAATGGGGAGATACTCAGCAGATGAACTGTAGCGACGTTTTAGAAACACAGGGATCAAAGGGACCTCGCGGGTATCTACGCACAAGAGTAAGATCTGATACGGTTGTATCGGTCTGACGGAACTGCGGGCTGAACAAGCTGCTGCGTTATTTCTGCTACCTTCTTTCCCAGAAGAAAAGCTGGCTGTCCCTTGCGCGGCTGGTGTCTGTCAGCCTGTTCGGACCAAACCCAAGTTCCTGGGATAACTCGGTAGCTTTGTTAAGCCATTCTGAGGCTTAACAAACTTTAGATACGTTTTTGTACTATCCAAACGAGTGTTTTGGGTAAACGAAATGTTGTGTTTCTCTGATACTTGAAAATTACTATTTAAATAGGAAGCTGCTAACAAAAAGAAAGGTGGTTATATATCCCTTCGTACGGCATGCTTTGATTTGATAACATGAAGCAAAGCACTGGAGCTGGCTGTTTTTTCAATCAAAATACACGTTTTTTTCATTGAGTATTTAAAAACTCTATTTCAATTATTTTTTATTAATTGACCCATAGGGTATGCGAGTAGTTAGGTGTGTCAGCTGGATAGCGTGGGAGAATCACTTATGTATAATGTGAGAATAAGATGACGTATGATGTGCAAGAGGGTCTTTTTTAGATCTCTGAGGTGTGATTTTTCAAAACGCCCTCAATCTTGAGCTTGCTTTATTAAGGCTATTAAACAATTTTCTGTAGGTTTGCAACTTAGGTTTTTCTGATTAAGGAAACGGGACATCTGACTAAGTGAGCAGCGCTTTATGCTGCGTGGTTCACGTAGCCCCTGTTGAAACTCGGTTCAGCAGGAGCACTGTTTGCTGGTCAGAGTCGTAGGCTGCGGGTTTCGACACCCGGCTGAACGGCCTGTCTACAGAACTTTAGCATTCCTTCTGTGTTACTACACTGAGCATATACAGAGTTAGGCACAGACTGGATCTCCTGTGACAGAAGTGCCGTTTGTGGGTTTCTGCACTTCTAATTGAAATGGTTGCGTAAAGAACTTTTGCTTAAGCACTGAGTGTCGAAGGATACCGGCGCTCACGTCTGTATCTCGCAGTAATCAGACCCCTTATTAATGAACGTGTGTCACTCCTTTTGGGCAGTTACGGCAGCGGGTTATTTACGGGTGTAATTAACTGGACAAGTTCTGGGCTGCTTCTGTACTGCACCTCATCTCTGAGCGAACTCACTGCGACTTGAAAGACAGGGACCCATGGGATAGTATTTCACCGTGCTCCTTGGTCTGCTCCCCGGGAAAGGAAACTTAAACCTCTCCTGTGAACCTGTCCTCTCCTGGAAAGAGACTATTGTCGCAGAGTGCTTCTGCAGCATGCTGCAGGGAACTGCTTGCTTCGGAATTTCTTGTCAGTAGGGAAAAGGTGTATTTAAAAAAAACCTGGATACGTAGGCTGGCAAATACCTTTGTGCTTATTGCAGGATTTCTAACACCCAGCAACTTACAGAATCCCTAATTGTCGTGTAGTGGTGGTAAAGCTTTAGCCGTGTGAGGAAAGCAGGCGAAAATCCTATGTGGTTTTGCCCAACTGCATTTTTAGGGTAAATGAAGTGCTTTTCGTGTTGAGAAGTAAAGCCCTGTGAACAAAGCTGTCTGGCATCCATGGGAACGAAATCTTTGCAGACAGCTTTGTCAGGAAGAGGTAATCACCCCGTCACGTTTGCTGGATTATTCCCCACCCCAGTGAAGTAGGTGCGCAAAGCTTAAGATTCCTTTCTAAAGAAGTTACACCTCTGGCAAATTGGTGTAATGTAATCCTTAGCAGCAGTTTTGCTGGCTGCCAGGGATGGTTTATACCCTGTAACCTGGCAGACTCCCTTCGGTTGTGTCAGTCTATTCTCTGGCTGGCAGAGAGAAATCAGCTGTCCTGTCCGCAAAGCCCAGCGAACTCCTGCTGGTCTGTTAAGGC
This sequence comes from Bucorvus abyssinicus, assembly GCA_009769605.1. Taxonomy (NCBI): domain Eukaryota; kingdom Metazoa; phylum Chordata; class Aves; order Bucerotiformes; family Bucorvidae; genus Bucorvus; species Bucorvus abyssinicus. The sequence continues at coordinate 2,188,214 of CM020045.1, forward strand.
CAGCTCTAACAGATCAGGGGGGTAGAGCCAGAAGACCGCAGTTGTGTTCTTCCCGATTTTAGTCAGTATACTGTGCGTATGTACTGGCAGCTCCAAAGCAATGTGCCCGCTGGCTGAGGTGCGATGCTGCCCCTTTAAGGAAACGAAGGAAAATGTCTTTACAAAGCGTGGAGAGCCCCGCGCTATCTCCCCATCTGCACATGTCACTCAGGACACTGCCCTGGGACCGAGGCTCTTTTCACTGCTGTCACCAAAAGTGCACCATAGACTTGTCAGAGATGGGCCCTTGTAAGCAACCTGAATCGCAGGTAAATTTTAGACCTTACCGCTGACGACCCCCTCCTGCACCGCCGCTGTTGGTTATTAGAGTTCGGGTCTGCCCAGGCGGGGGTTTGGAGAGCTGCTGAGCTTTTGGCAATAGCAGGGAAGCTTCAGACGGAGCGTTGGTGTCCTGAGGTGGGATGATCGGAGGGTGTTGACAGGAAACAGCTGCTGGGCAGATTTGTCCCCTCGTGTCAGTTCGTTTCTGATTGCTTAATTACCAGCTCTCTTGGCAGAAAATTGTTAGGAAGTTTTTTTTGTCGCCATATGACAACAGGCTTACTGCAAACTCTCTCCTGTGAGTTGTGCTCTAAAATTATACGTGTTGTTGTTCACCAAAAGTAGGTGTAAAAGCTGTTTCCTCCCAGACTGCCACAAAAGCAGCAGGCAGGAACCCCTGAGCAGAATTGCCCAGATACAGGGAACCCTCTGTGCGAGCCTGTTTATTCTGACAGTTTGCCTTTTTTTCTGCCTTTCCATAAACGTACTTGGGCAGAGCTAGTTCAAACACCGGCGAGCTGAGTTATGGTCCAGCCGGGCAGATTTAAGCTGTTCCGACAAGGGAGCCAAGTAGCAAGAGGAGCAAAGCGGGAGCTGTGAGGCTGGGATGCTGCAGATCGGCTCCTCTGAGCATCGGCTGGAAGCACTTGGCTGACTAAAAGCTGCGATAGGAAAGATAATGATAAAATCCAGCAGTGTTTTGATTGAACAGCTTCCGAAATGTGTGAGATGCTGTTGGGGTTCCTGTTTACATTTCAAGTGTTTAATAACCTTAAGTGAAAATACACAATTTTAGCATTGAAAAGTTGTTCTGCTCCTTTCCTCCAGGTTCCAGTTAAATTTTCATAACTTCTTTACATTTCTGAAACATGCTTAAAAACACTACAGTAAAGACCAGCCAGAGCCAGAGTTCTCTTGGCATTACCTATATCCGTGAGGTGGTGTTTGCGTTCAGAGAACTTGCAGTGCAGGCGCAAACATTCATCTTTTATGTGAACTAAGTTAATCTTTAAGATGCAGTGTTATGAATCCTAGTCAGATTTTAATGTAAATGTTATAATGGTAAAATGACCAAAGTAAAAGCATGTCTTCAGTGTCCAAAGCCAGGTAGAAGGGGCACTGGGGATGTGAATCACTTGCTTTGAATGTGTGTGGGGGGTCAATTTAAACATCACAAATGTAAATATTATTTGTTAGTGGAATTCCGTCCTCACCGCTTGCTGCGCAGCGGTCATCTGTTGCATCTGTTGTTTTGGTTACATGAATTAACAGTATATTCATTTGACTTATAAGGAAAAATACCAATATTATCGTACTTTTGAGTGATTCCATGTGGGTTCATGGCACAGCAGCTGTTGACTTGATATCCAAAAATCTGGAATCAGCAATAAATTTATATTCACCTTCAGTAGGAAACCATAAGTGGCAATTAAAGTTCTTATGATATTTTAAACTCGTAAATGGTTTGTTAATATGTATGGTTCTAGTGGTGGATACTATGTAAAATAAGAACTTGGTATGTTTCTCACTGAAATGCATAAAATAGTTATTCTTACTTAGACTGAAGAATCGCCAAAATATGAAAAGCTGCGAGAACCCTTTCATAGGTTTGCCTGAGCTGTGGATTTATTTTTCTCAGTAAGTGTTTACTATAAAATGTAGGATTTTTATCAATTACTTTTTATGTTTAAGTTGTGGTGTAATCTTAGTGTAAATATTTATTTCAATATTGGACTTGTGATCAAATTTTTCCTTTCTTAAAACAAAATGAACTTTAAGGTAGGATGAATTTCAGTTAGTTCCTCATAATAATTCTGTGATAGTTATGTCATGCAACAGGTATCACTGAAAATTGTAGTTGCTTTTCACTGAGAGACAATATAACACAGACGATTTCTCTGATGTTTTGTGATTTGTTGCTTTTTAGATTTTTATCTTGCTAATAAAACTTTTCCTTACAAACAGTTTTGAAAAAATCATTTTAGAAACTAAATTTACGTTTTGCTAGATAGTGATTAATATCTGTGACCTTTATTTTTGCATCAGGAACATAAATATACACTTTTTTCTGTGTCAGTCATTGTCTAAGATTTCATCTTTGTTCTGCTTTCCATTACATACCATGAATTATATGAAATTAATTTAATCGCTACTCTAAACAGAAATTAAATGTGCCCTAATCCAGAGTTACGTTGTTTGCTTTTACAACTGTAAGTCATAAGTAATTAATTTTCCTTGGAAAATTAATTCACTTACCATTCCCAGTAGCATCATATGTTGACACAGGGTTATAGATAGTTTAATATTTTTGTTCAGCATGTTGGCCTCAACTTTGGAAGACCTTAAAGCAAAACAAATTCAAATTTGCTCAACTGCGTATAATTCAGGGTTATTTAAAGTGAATGTTGTCTTTATTGCTGTCAACCAGCTGATGGTGATGATTCTAAAATTATATTCAGTCTTCCAGAAAACTAAAGTCTATGGGCAGATAAAAAAAAAAAAAAGTTGTTTCACATTAAGCAGTTGGGTAGCATGGCCACGGGAGTGCCATCAGTAGTAGAAGAATTCGGCTCCTCGGAGAAGGTAATGTATCGCCACGCCTTGCACTAGAGGTAGTTTTCTTTCAGCGTACTTTACGTTGGTTGAGACACTGGGAGGTGATTCGTTATTCCTGTTGCGCTCAAATTTAAGGTAACGTAATCTGAAGCACGGGTTTGTGTCCTACGTTGTGGCGTACAGCGGGGCAGCGCGCTGCCGTGCCGAAGGGCAGCGGGGACACACGTGTGGGTGGCCCTGCTGGCCCCGGCCGACTGTCCTTCAGAGATGCCATTGAGCGGTGTGGGCCAGGAGGCTTCCGGAATGGGAGAGGCTGCTTTTAAGTCTAATCTTTCAACTTTGCCAGGAGGACCTCTTTTTTTTTTTTTTTTCTCTCTGTGCAGCTCCATAAAACATGGTGTTTATTACTCTGGTTTATTTTTATTTATTTAAGTCTCCCGGCTGAAACTGCGGTGACGCGGTGTAGTGGTTCGAACAAGCGAGGCTTATTTTATAAATGTCCCTTTGTGGGTTGGTAGCTGCGATTTGCCTGAATGCAGGGGGTCAGTATCAGTGGCGTTTAATTTAGAATTTGGGGGTGGAAAGTAGAAATTGACATTTAATTCCAGTGTAAAGTTACTGCTAGATCAGGCATAAAAATATTATTGCATTAGCAATCACAGGAAGAAAATAAACTATGAGAGCATTGATAATATACAGCCCTATGGCAGAATTATGTAAAACAGCAGTAGATGGAAGAAAATACGTTTTCAGATGCTTTTTTCACCACACATTTTTGCAAAGTAAAGACCATACAAAAAAGTACTCTGCTAATAGAATTAAATCCTACTAGTAGTGACAGCAAAGGTAAATTCATCTGTACATGGCAAAATTGTGTATAGAGAAATATTATCGCGCATCTCTTATAGCATCTCTTATATATATTTATATGTGAGTGCAACATCCATAAATGTGTCGACTGAAATCTCCATTAAATTCAGTATCTCTTACTTTCAAATCCAATTACTTTTAGTTTCCTGGTTCAACATAAGCCACCGAATGTAGCAGGTCTCAGCAGGTCTTGCGAGCTGTTTCACTATTGTGGCTTAATTACTTTCAAAAGGCTTCACTGTGATACTTAAAAACACAGAATATTCCGCAAAGAAACTGTCAGTCTGGTGAGCCGAGTTTGGCCACGCACTTCTTGACGGCCACGTATGTTACTGAAGCTACACCCCACCTACCGCACCCAGCTCTTCACCTCTCCTTACCCGGGCTCTCAGCTCGAACAACGTGCAACTCTTAGAGCTGTTCATTTCTTTATTTTCACCCGCTCTGTCACACGATGTTCCGTCCTTCTCAGGAAAATGAGAAGCAAGCACCAGCTCTGTCCTTTTCTTACCCTTTTTCTTGCAGGAGCTTGTGCTGATTACGCGTACCCTGCCCCAGTGTTGGGGGTTAGGGACTCAAACCAGGGCACCCGGTGTACCAGCATTCCTGTGGCGTGCCCCTTCTGGGGCACTGTTATCTACGTAATGTACGGAAAACCGGAGTTCAGAGATTTTGGGAGCCAACCAAAAGCCGTTGCTGTTCTTACAAACTTCTTGGCAGTTGGAATTTGTGTTTCTTTTGGGAATATTCCGATTCATTTTATGATGACAGTGATTGTCTAAATTTGCAAGAAAAATGAAGTTAAAATAATTATTGTTTAAAAAAAACCTACAGAAATGATTTCTTCAGGCAAAATTTATATTTTGAGCTCAACAGTAATGTTGGATTAGATAATTCAGAGTTGGCACTAAGTTGGAGAGAAAACCCCGAGCTCTGAAGTACAATAGGAAAAAGCCCAAGAAGCATGAACAAACGCGTACAGTGTCTCCCAATGTAAGTGCCGAGCTCTTTGGAGGCCACCAAGAAGCCTACAGTGATTGACGTGCGTTCTGGCAAAGCTCCCCCCGCACCCTCCCCCGCACCAGTGCTGAAGTCAGTCAAAGTATATAGACAAAGCTGAGTGAATACCAGTTTCCCCAGTACAGGGGCTATTTTTTCAGGAAGTCTAACTCAAACCAGATGTTTTGCTTAGACCTAGAGTTTGTTGCTGCCAAGCATCTCATCAGAGGTCAGAGTTCTGGGCTCAGGGCCCTGCTAGAATTCTTTCACAAATTGCTGTTCGGTGAGGTTTTAATCCTAATGGAAAGAATAATGTGCTTGTAAAATCTGCAGTTATTACAAACACAGTATACATATTGTGGACTTCAAATGACTACATATTTCATTCCCATAAACAGGGAATGCAGATGAATGCCGTGTGTAATAGTTTTAGACATTCAAACTTAAACCAAGTATATAGTTTATACTACTGTTAACCATTTGCATTCTTAACACTCCTGTAAAATGAATAGTAATCTCGGCTAACAATTGGCAGCTCGAAACAAAACAAGACGAAAAAACCTTCAGCACGTTTTGACTTGTAAGCTGTTTCCTGAAGTGAATGGGAAACCTTCTGCTTTAGAGGACGTTTAGAAAAGCGCTCTGCTTGCTGAGGCACTCCGCTTGGCACAGTTTGTTTCTTTCCTTCTTCCTTTTTTTTTTCTGTCTCAGTTTTTCAATAGCTTGGTAGCAACGTTTTATGGCCAAGTTAATCTTACTTCAAGTATTTTTTTCGTGCAGCTAATTATTCATCCCCAAAACCTCAGAGCAGTCTGTATGTGCTCCAGCGTACTTAAAAACAAATGCTGGTGATAGAGTGATAAGAACAGAAATGAGTGATGGAAAAAATCTCACTGTATTTTTGTCATCTTGTTGGGAGGATTATTGATAAATTCTGCTGTGATTCTACTGAAGTGAAGTTTGAGTGTAAGGAAAAAAAAAATTGTTACTTTGCTAGGGCACTGCAGCCTGCAGCTTGAGAGATTCAGCTTAATACAGTATGAAGGTTGAGATTCTGGCTGTCAGAAATTAACGTATGCTATAGAGAACAGTGCGACAGCGTGGGATTGGGTGCTGTAACCAAGAGCTCAGCACGGGGCGTTCTAGCGCTGAGTTGGTCAAGTGTTATGCTGTGTCGCACCTTAGTTTTCAGTGAACGCTGCTGAAGCATCGTATCTGTTTTCCAACTTCGATAATGCTTCAGGCTGAAGTATTAAATATGTTCAATTTTATTTAATAACTGCTGCTTCATTGCATTCTAATTTGCAGATTTTATATAACTCAGAAATGTTTTCGCTTTGAAAAGTGTAACTTACGGAAAAGGTGGCGTCACTCCAGTGATTTAATGTTGCTGCGTTCGCGTGGCGATCGCACGCAGCGAGTGTCGTGCGGCACAGGAGGTGGGTATGTGTAAGGCAGTATGTCCGCAGTAATACCCGAAACGTGGACGTGCCGAGGTGTTCATCTGCTGCGCAACTTCTTATTCTGTAATTGGTTCTTTATAGTAAGAAAATGCATAACGAATGTTGACACTACAGTACAGGTGTTTCCTTTCTGGGAGGAGGGGAAAAAACCCTTTTAAATACTGGTGTAACTCTTCAGTAAACCGCACTATTGGCTAAACTCGAGTCATGGCATCAAATGTAGAGATTTGTGAAATAAATCGCCACAACCCCGTTGTTGAAAAAGAAATTGATGAAGCTGCTATTGGGACAGCAAACACCTTTTCAGAGACAGGGTGCATTTTTAAGAGTAGAAAAAAATCGCATTGTTCCTGCTCTATCCTTTAGAAAGGCGAGTGTGGCCAAAGAGATTGGTAAGCTGCTTTTCCGTTGTAGTGTACGCGTGTACAAATAATATTTTCTCCTGGATTTATCAAGTAAATGTGACTTAGTTTGGATGTGCAGAACTGGGTTAGAAATCATGGGCTTTTTCAGTGGGTAGACTGTGAATTTTAACTTTGTTCTGTTAGGACCTGTGTTTTGATTAAGTGTGACACTATTTTTTTGTTTAATAAACACCTAAAACCCTGTAAAGACATACTGCTTTTGTTGCAAGTCGGGTGATCTTGGTGCAAGCTGCTGCCTCAGGGTTAGACAGTGAATATTAAGCATGGATTGAAATTAATACATACAACCTAATCATTCAGATGCAATAAGAAAAACTGGAGACAAAATGCAATCTCAGAAGAGAAGCTTTTTCATATTAATGAGTTTCCATTTGCCAATAATTCTGTCATTTGTAACTTGAATCATTCATCACCCCTGCAAATGGTTCTTTCAAGACGTTATTTGCAATTTTGTCTTGTGTTTTTGTCCTTGATGTTGTGAAAATGACCATCTACTGTTACAGGAATGAAAAGAGATCTCATTCAAACATCTTTTGTGTTTCCACTCTCAGTGAAAAATGTTTTTCAAACCTGCAGCTGGTTATTTCTGCAGGAGTTCCCACTTATACTCAGGTTTGATTGACATTTTGAAATGGCAGCTTTTCATGAAAAGCTGTTAACTTGTAGAATTTGGTTATGGTACTAAGACAGACTGACTTTGTTCTACTGTTGGGGCCTGTCCAACCTAAACACAACCCTGCATCTGAATTTAATAGTGCTGCTCAGCACAGGGAGCACGAGCTTTCCTCTTTTTTCTTTTTTCCTTTCTGTTTTTTTAAGACTGGTGCTTCTGACGTGGTTTTGAACCTGACCTGATAGGTACTCATCCTGCTATCTTCTCCATCAGTAACTGGGTTAGTTGGCATCCTCCTCCCTTCTCCTTCTCCTGGGCCAGCAGGTTGTGCTACGTTGCGCTTCCATAATTTGAGTGATGCAATATGTTTTCATTTTACACGATGAAAATAAGTGGAAAATGTTTTTTAATGACTGTACAAATACTACAGTGTCTGTCCGAAGAGAAAAGTGACTCTCTGCAATCTATTACTACTTATTTTTCAAGTTTTGGGCATGAGTGCAAGCTTATGGTATTAGCAGATTTTCTGAGCAAGGATTACTGATTTCATTTCTAGTCAAGAGCTGAGAAAGCAGTGCATAACACAATTCTTCCGCCCTTGTCCTTACTGAGTTGGTCTTTATTATTATGCCAGAATATAGAAAGCGGGAAAGAGAGACGTTATGTAAAATCAGTTAGCCTCTGTGTTTCTTGCCAAGCTTCTAAATGAGGATAGAAAAGTACCCATATACGTTAGCTGAGCAAGGAGGGGAGTATTTTTAACTTCAAAACAGGTTATTATTTCCATAAGGGAAGTGAAAAAAGCAGAGCTCCAAGCATCTCGGCATCCATCGCTGGTGTCTACTGTTGTTTTACTGGAGTGCGAGAAGTAAAACACAGGAAGTATTTGGGGTTTTCCACAGGTTAAATGTCCAGCCCTGTAAGAGTAAATCTGTGATTTGTGTGAGGGAGCATTTGAATCTGTTTTATAAGGAGGCGAGTAATAGTCATTGATTACAAGTGATTGTGCATTGTTGAGCTGCTGATAGATTAAAATATGTATTGGCCCCTTACCATAGTTAGAATTTCTGATCAACTGTTCTCTGTGCTGGCTAATTGCTTTTCTAAAACCTCCTCCCTAGATTTGCACCTACCCATGGTGATACATAAATTGATATACTCATCTGACTCCATGCCACTGTAGTTTGTTCAGGATGCTGGGACGGTCATGTAAAGGGTGTCCTGCTTACGCTGTCTCTGCAAATGTCTCAAGTCGTTTGTGATACAGCGCTGGTACAGCTGCATTTTGGTTAATGTTAAAAACCACGTATGTTCACGCTGTGAAATAAAATAGGGTTTGTGTCATCCTTTTCTTTAAAGTGATCTATACTAAGCAAAAGTTAATGCTTTCTCAGATGCCTGTCCTGTAGTTTCTAAATTTTAAAATGAATTTTTGAGTAGTACCAACCAGAATATCAATTTTCTGTGATGAAGCAACACTTACAGTTCTGTCTCATAATTTTGAATGAGTGCTTGCAAGCTTCATGTGAGCTGTCGAAGTAAAAGCGAAAGTGCCCTGGTTGCCACCTGGACATTACTGCTAAAAACCAATACCCATCACTGCCATTCCTCCAAGCAGACAGGGTACCTGGGTACGAGCCTTTCGGATACCCGTAAGGTCACTGTGAAACACTAGCCCAATGGAATCAAATGCAAGCTGCCTGCCGACTTTAAATGGAGCCAGGATTTTGCCCTTTAACTCTATCAAGCCCTAAGGGCAAGCAGGTTTCATTCTTAAACAGACCAGCCATGGCAGTGTTTCAAAGGAAAGCTGAGCTGTTGTGAAGTTTGACCCAAACTAGGCAAAATGCAGAGGGCAGCACAGGGACCTTGAACTGCCCTTGGAAGGACCAGGGACACAGGTGAACGGCGACCGGCCTTTTGGGCACAGTGGATGGTGGGTAGCAGTTTGAAATGCTGTCTCCGTTGTAATTTCCTCCAGCAGAACGTTCGTTTCATGTGGTTTTGATTGCAAATAAACATCCTTATGGGTAGGAGAATACGGAGAGCGGGAGAGACTAACCACTGTGCTGCTGCTTCACAGCGCTCCTGTGCAGAGTAAAGCAGGGTGCATTTTTTTTCTTGTGACTCTCCCAGCGATAGGACTAAACGTTTAAGATCAATACTTTTTTATTATTATTGCATATTTAATGGTAACTTTTTATGGTATTCCTTCTTTAGCATTCTGTGGTAAATTTTCTAGAAGGTCATTTCTTGTGGTGTCCTTTTTTGGAAAAAGGATCTGGTAAGACAGAACGTCTATCAGTAAATTCAGGACTAAAACACTAGAATGATTTGCTGTCTCAGAAATTGTGGATGTGAAGATAAAAAGTATAAATTTCAAAATGGTGATGTGGCTGGGAGTGTTCTGTATTCCTTTGAGAAACATTTTCAAGAGGAACTAATTATTTCTTTCTTGCGATGTGACATAATGTAGAATCTATGTGCAATGCTCTCTTCTGACTTTCCTAACTCTCTGTGTTTCAGTGCACTTTGGAGCGGGTTTCCATACTGCATACCTGGAGGTCGTCGGTATGCATTGCTTGTGCATGCAAGCTGATCTAGTTGACATTTGTAGCAGTTAAGTAGCAGCAGGAGAACTTAGGCTCAGCTTTTGGAGACATTTTTTCCCACTGAGAGGATTTGACAACATATGTGGTATTAAATAGTTTTATTTTCCAACTTGTCCAGATCTTAGATCTGTTAGTTTGAGGCAATATCCTAGCTGCATCTAAATCTTGATTCCAACTTGGAAATAACTCATGAAGGGAGGGCAGCTTAGTTTTTATCCCTGGCCTGGGCATACGAGCACTTCCTCTGGAGCAGGATATAATGGATTCAGTTACAGCACTTCTTTTACTCCAGCTGTGCAAACGAAGACAATTGCTTAATTGAGAAGTGGTTGTTAGCTTCTAAAAGTGAAGGGTATTTAGACCTACATTTTAATTGTTTCCCATTGATGCAGGGGACAACTCAAAACAAAGATATGAAAACATTTGTAAGCTGACCCCAGACCATGCAATCGGCGATCGTAGCAGTCAGTGCGTGAACATCATAAAATATTGGAGAAGTAAAACATGTGCTTTTTGCTTCTGGGTGACGATGGTCGGGTTGCAGGCAGGAAATGAAGAATTGTGGTCCTTTCCTTTTCATTTACTTCCTCCGTTTAAGAGAAATTATTAAATTTTTGTGGTTTTGATTTTGCATCTGTAAAACCGGGACTGTTTTCAGGTACCTGTGTCTCAGGAACGTGAAGTTCGACAGTTCTGCAATGTTTGTGTGTGTGTGGCTGTGGCTATATGTGGGAGGTTATATTGCTATTCTCATTTCACAATATCCCAACAAAGCCACACTGCTACTGTAAGAAAATATCCCCTGGAAGTTCTGTCACCTACAGGTCAAAGGAGCTGTGTGTCTCCAGCTGCCGGCGATGCCTGTGCTGCCACTGAAAGTTTGGAGGAGTTAAGAGTACTTGTAATGTTGTATGAAGGGACTTTGGAGGTTTTGACAATGAACAACTTGAATGTGCAGATTTCCCAGACTCTTAGGAGCAGGATCTGGGGAATCAAAAAGTGGTAGCTAGAGAATGAGGTTCAGTGATTAGCTTGCTCTTAGTTGCAGGATGAGTAACTGGAAAAACATGTTGTTGTGTTCTTGTATACAGCAGCTATTTGCTGTGTCTGTTCAGGTGGCCTAAAATACAAACCTGTTTAAAAGGTTGTGTTCAATTGCTGGTATATAAATAAATTATAAATAAATGTACTGAATTACTTTGGATTTTACTCTTCATCCTCAAAACCTTCAACTCTGTGTACAAGCCCTCAACTGAAATCGTCTCGTGTCCTAAAGACTGAATTAGACTCAGTTCAGCGTTTTGATTGCTAATGTCATGAGGCACAAATCATAGAACTTCACAGACCTGGGTCCTATGTCTTTTATGAGGGCAAAGTCATATACATGTTACTTTAGACTAGTAGCATATTCTAATGATGTCTAGTCCTAATTATATTTATACTGTAAGATACTCAAATGTCTTTCTGTACAAACGGCTAACAGAAATGGAAGTGGAACTGAAATGGAGACAGAAGCCAGTTAAGCAAATGAATTTCTTGTGCACATATAGAATATTCATGTCTATAAATGTTTAGAAAGGAACATTGAAACACTCAATTCCTGATTCAGCTAAAACCTCTCCATGTTTACACCTGTTTTAAAACAGCAAATGTTGTTGTTGAATGTAGATTTTAGACCTGCATCAGAACAGTGAGTCTTCCAAGCGTGGCACGTAAACTTGAGGGGTTTGCTGCGGTAGAAAACTGGCAAGCTGAGAGTTGATAAGCTTCCACTCTGATCCTTCTGCTGTGACATGATGCTAACCCTTGCTCTGAGGCGTTTGCAGGCTAGCAACGGCATCGCTGTCTCTGTGTCTTGCCTTTGCATTGGAGGGTAGGAGTTGCTTGGGCCAGAGGTAGTGGTAATCGCTCGCTGGGCATCGCTGTCTTCCTCATCTCCCCGTTCTTGGCCGTACTTCTGCTCCTTGCACCGCCGTGAGCCGTAGGCCTCACTACGAGACTCGCACTTGAGCTGTCTCGGCAAGCTCCCCGTGTTGCGGAAGGGGCAGCTTGGCCCTATCTTACCCAGGGGGTCTCAGTTGGCTGGTTTCTGCTCAGAGCAGCTTCTGCCTTGCGCGAGGAGCAGTCAAAAGCTGGATGCCTTAATCTAGGTTATGTAGAAGAATAGCTGTCTTTCGGTGTTCTTAAAATACAAATTCGGTACGGAAAGGAACCTCCAATAATGAAGATTTTTTTTTTATTTTGAAAAGTCGTGGATTCTCCTAAGCAGTAATTTGCCAAAGCAGACACACATTGAGTAAGGCTTTTTAATGCTGTGATTGATCCATGCGGCACCTCAGCTCTTCGCTCCAGTCCTGCAAAGCACAGATAACACTGGTATCGACCTTCTGTCCGTAGTGAACCTGGGGGACGTCAGCCGGTGATGCCAGTGGAGCAGACCCTTCCCTTCGCTGACTGAGGGTATCCTTCTGCAGGCGCTGCGGGTTCAGGGCTGTTTCCATTGCCTTCTTTCTCGAGGATGCAGAGCTTGCGGTCGTAAATGTTTGTACAAACAGAGAACTCTATTCGCCCTCCTTACAAACTTCAGCAAAACCAAACCTGAGGCAGTACAGTTGCTTTTTGGACTAAATGCTTTTATTTTTAAAAGTCAAAAAATGATGGGTTTTTAGGAGTTCCTAAACTATTAAATCTTAAATTTTCAAACACCTCTTATACTTTTAAGATTTCCCAAGCTTACCTAAAACTTGTTTTGCTTAAGCTTTAGATCTTTTATTAAAAAAATTTTTTTTTTTTGCAAGGGAAATACAGGTCAATCTTTAAAATGAATGATGCCATAATCTGCAATCAGATTACACATTTCCAATGAATACATTTGTATATTCGACAGTTAAAAGCTTTTTGCAAGTAACTTGTAAAGTTTAAGTCAGTAATAGTAATGCAGTGCTTCTTTATAAAGCTTCCACTAGAGAATACCAAAGAAAATTTCATCTTCGACTTTCTTGCCCTACAAAATTTTATGTTCTTTTCTACATTTGCAAATAATTTAAACACTCTGTTTTTTGTAATGGTTTAAAGAAGACTTTTGAAAGAATTTCCAGGCATTGAATAAAAGAAAGGGTTATGTTATGAGACCACAAATCACAGTGTCTATCAGGGATACTGGGAAAATAAGTGCTCTTTGATTTGTGCTTTTCCCTCTGACCTCCTGAGATCTTTTGTTTAAAAAAACATATGTAAATTGCGAGAGTACTCAGTTGCTATTTCCATGTACAGGGTAGTACATGCACCAGCCTTGTTTATACCATTCTACTAGTTCAGTGTGATTTCTCACTTTTTATTGTACCAATCACTTTAGCAGTAACAATCATATACTGTCAGTAGCAGCAGAGGTTTTGAGAGCGAGAGAAATGCTGGTGTTCTTGTTCAACAATTGTCACCAAGAACTTTTTTTTTAGTGCTGACAAGTTAATGCAGCTAATTTTTATTCAATTCTGTCAACTTTTCAAGCTCCAATGTGCAAGCATTTTGCTTGTGCTATATGTGTAATAGGAACAGTACTGAATATACATTTTAGTGCAAATTTTAAGCTTAGTGCAGAGCAGATTTTTTAAAAGACAAACTTGCCACATCATAGAGGTCTCTTTTTTTACCAATTAATTATTTATGCTTTTGCTTCAACTGTAACTTGCTGTTTCATGTAACGAGTGGTGCTGAAATTGGTTTCAAAGCTGTGCATGACACAGTGGATGTTCGTGTCCTCTGCCTGTCAAAGCCATAAACGCCGGTACTAATCTAACTCCTGTTTTCTCACGTTTCCTGGTTTTCTGTCAGCTTTCAGTCTTCCACGGGTCATTCAATAAACACTACCCTGGGTGCCTTTGAGTTGCCGTGTGCCAATCAAACCAAAGTGCGTGCTTTTTAGCAGGCAGAGAAAATCAAATGAGCTAGCGTCACATTGAATAAAAGATTTTTATTTTTTTTCTCTTAATTATCTCATGACTAAGTCTCTTGGTGTGCGATTAAGCTGCTGAATATCGTTGCTTGGCATAGACATTTTTTTTCTAGTGAGGGAGTGGATGTGGCATTGTATTAGATATATTCTCAGTGCGTTGCTGCTGTGGGTCACCTGGTGTAGCCGTTACCAAGTGTGTTAGTATACTCACTTTGGGAAGCCACTGCGAGAAGTTGCGTATTTTACACATCTAGGTATATAAATATATATCAGTGTACAAATCTTTCCAGAAAATACCCTTAAATGAATTTGCATTTTTGTTGTAGTTTCTAGTAATATTGCAAGTACCACATTCCTCTTCAGAGATGAGTGACAGGAACCCCAGTGTGTCTGCAGAGGAGCTGGAAGAAGTGTGTGTGTTTTATATAGACTGTTACCAAGCTCTTCACGTCTCCTGGGGGCTCCCCCTGCTCTGAGGTGGAACTTAATACCCAGGAGCTGCTGTTCCTCACCCATCTGCTGCAGGGGGATGGATGGTCACTGACTGCAGACTAAACAATTTCCAGAATTCCAGACTCACCTGGGCTTCATGACGTCTGTCTTGTCCCTCTAGAAATGTGCTATTCCTTCTCCCTCTATCAGCATAATCTTTTTTTTTTCCTCTCCTATCCTTCAGCATTTTTCAGGAAAATCCTCAGCTGAATTTGTTGCCTTTCAGCCCTGTGATCTATGAAACTTTACTGCTGATGGTCCGTGTTTTCTCTCTCTGTGGTATTGCAGGGCATCCCCTGTATTTGTAGAGCTTTAACAGCCCCAAAATGTCAGTTTTGGACTGACGTAGAAATGTTGGCTTTCCACCTGGCAGCTTGTAGCAAGAAAATGTCCCGCTTAAATCTCCAGGAGCTACACGGTTGGTTTTAATTGCAGTTTGGACTGCTGCCCCTTGGTTAGCTAACAATACATCCTGGAGAAAACCGGTACCTGCTCTGGAAAGAGGAAGATGGTTTGGGATCTGTGTCATCTTCTTGCTCATGTGAAAGACGTTAGCTATAGAAATCAGATGTTTGGATTTGTCACAAGCTTAGCAGTATTACTACTTCTGTACGGACACAAGCGTAAGTAAATATAAGATAATTTCCAGCAACTTGCGAGTAACTTGAAGCACTTACATGATGGAGTGTGCATTTTTGTTTTCTTTTTTTAATGTCAGAACTGACAGACTTTGTTTTTGTTTTATCATTTTCTTTGAAAATATAAATCCATTTCTCTCTCTTGGGATATTTCAGTAATAGTAATGTGCTGTTAAAATAAACAGGACTGGGATTCTTGAAAACAAGAAGTGAGTCCGAGTTAAGTACATAGGATAACAATATATCCTATAACAATATAACATTTGGAGAAACCACAAACAATCTTCAAACAAAATTCTTGAAGTGAGGTTCTTTTATCAAACATCAGAGGGATAAAGCTTGTTTTCTTAGAATCTAACTGAAAGGGATTTTCCCGAGGATGCTAGAGATTAATACCCTCTGCCTGAACTTCCCAGTGTTTCCACCTGACATGTAAGATGCATTTTAATTTTTTTTTTTCTAATTCTGCCCCTGAAAAAAGGCACTGAGTGTTGGGCTGTTTGTGTTACATTAGTCCTGCCGTACTTCGGGCTTGTGCCGAGTGCATTTTGCTTCTGTGGTTTCACAAGCATTTGAAATGCAGCTGATGGTATGTGGGCCACAGCACTACTAGAGAGTGGTTTTTTCCCCATTTTTAAATTTTAAAACACGTTTCCATGGATTGAATCTCTGTAAAATAATATAGTTTTGAACTTTGCTTGGGATGTGTTGTCCCACCTAATTTCTCATTCAGTAAATGTCATTCAGGCTGCACATTTATACCACTTTTCTAAAGAAAAAACATGTTTTTTCAAGAGGCTTGTTGGCTGGTCTTGTGTGCCAATATTAAAATTCATGGATACAGAAGTTAATGGTAGGTACCAACCAAGGTTTTATGAGGTGTTAGAAGTGTTTCAGGACTTACTTAAAGACAGAAAAAATTAAATTGCGTTTACTTTATTGACAGTTGACTTGGATTCAAAGGACAAGTGAAGTATAACTTGATCAAAAACCAAACCAGAGCTGTCTGGCGTGCAGCTCGGTCGTACTCAGGAAGAATGTTGATCTTGTTATAATACTGGAATGCCGAGCCTGGGTTGAGAACCTGCGGGTTGCTGCCCAGACTTGAGAACTCTTCCCCTCCCCAGTGCTTTGTGGCCGCGCCATTAGCTCACGTCTGTGTTGCGTTGGTAGGCTCTGCAGGGTGCGAGTCATTCCTGTTCAAGTGCATTGGAAGGTGCCCTGCCTGGCTCTTGGGCGTTGTAAAGTAGTAATGATGCACGGGCTGGTTGTGTTGATGTCTACTAACGTTTGTAAATGTAAAGTAATAGGTGTTTAAAAATTGCAGTGTGTTGCAGTAGAATTTTAAGCTGTTTGTCTTTCACAGAGACATGCACTCATACCATATTTTTTGAAATGATGATTTTATAAGAGATGAGGAAAAGGTGACCAAATGTGTTATAGTTACATGTATTGTTTTAGTGTTTGTGGGATTTTTTTAGATTGCCAAAGGTAAAGAGCTTAAAGTTGTCATTGACTTCCACGTCAAAGGTGCCAGTTAGGGTAGTTCTAGTCTAGCACTAGTAATCTAGTGTTTAAAGTTAGTCAATGTACTTGTCCACCATCTATGCTCCTACGGATTGACTACGGCCAGGCTTCATGTGAACAGTGGTTCTTTGACTTGATAAATCTGTCAGGGTGATGACAAGTGTATTTTTGCAGTGTCTGTAGTGGTGTGCTGCTGGAAATACCTGAGCCAAGGGGCTATTTAAAACACTGCCTTCCTTTTGTGGGCATCAACGGGTTTGTGCAGCTCTTCTTAAACACTGTTCTTCAGTGTTAAACATTCTGTGCTGAGTTTAATGAAGGTATGTGAAGTTATATTGATTTTTTTTTTTTTTTAGTATGGGTTTCCAGAATGGTTATTTTAAAATGTGCCATATACTATTCTTTTTTCTGGTAATTTTAAACTTGCCACAGACTAATCTGAGCGGTAATCATGACCAGAAATCTAAATAGCAGCCCTTGGTTTTCTTCCAGGATTGTGAGTGTCAGTTATATTTGGGATACTCTTCACAAAAAATATTAGAAAAAATTTATGTTTGGATTTCATTTGTTGGTCAACTACAATTTACAAATTTGCTGTACCCGTTTCAGTTAGTTAATTTTTGTGTCTCTTGCTCTCTGGCTCACTTGATAATTCCGTAGAAAACAAACACTAAAGATATGCTTATTCTGATGTGCTTAATGCAACAGTTGGGAGAGATTCCTGTCTCTCCAGACCTGTTGTAGCGAGTGACTGGCACGGCGTATGTGTGCTTCTAGTAGTATCCAAATAATCTGGTATCACCCCAGTGCGTATAAATAGTACAGAGAAGTGTATAATATCATCTAACCTCTGGTATTTGAGAAGACGAGTGAGATTCTTGAAAGACTGGAAAATGCACTGCACTTCAAACCTTTCTGAAGCGTAACTTGTCGAGGTCCTGACAGTGGTATCGGGATAATAATGTTGTTCATTAACTACTTATAGAAAAAAAGGAAGCTGTGATGGTCGGTAGCTGCATCTTGGGAGGCAGATCTGGTGCCTGAAAATTTTTCCTAGTGTTTGCAGTCGTTCACTAGCTGGGTGTATCTTCCTTCTGTGAGGTGTTGGGAGCTCAGGGACTGTTTTAGCCATGCTGTCTTTTGCTTATCCAGTTCTGTCACATCTGCCCATTCCCTTCATCTACATCTGCGTGTACATGCTGTGGTGTCCGCTCCATGTGGTACGACTGTTACGTGTTGCAGTAATAAGGAACAACTTGTGCAGGTCTTGTTTTGGTTTTTTTAATGGTGATCGTCAAGCAGCAATAAAGTTAAAAGATGCCAATCATCTTTGAGAGATGTCTTCTGGGAAAAAAGACATAGACAGTGAATATTACACTTTTTCCAAATTGTGGGTATTCTGTCACAGAAGGTTTACCTAAACTATTGCATCTACAAACTTAAATGTTTGAATAAATGCCAGCTTTGCACTTGAAACTGAGGATCTGCGAGCACTGGTCTTTCTTCCACTAGCGGAGGGTGCTTAGCTTTGGATTCTGATTTTTCCCTCCCTTGTTTTGAGGGGTGTATATTTGGCTGAGTTGCCACCTAGGTTCACTTTCAGCAGACTGGAAATAAAGCTGCTGCTGAATCAAGTCTCTTCCAAAGATCTGCTTAGAAAGGTTTGGCCAAATCTATGGGTTCCCTTTGACACACCCTGCGCGATAAGGCGTTGTGGAGACGGTGGTGAACAAACATCTCAGGTTTGAATCACGTAACTGCGTGTTATTCCTTCTGAATGAATAACATTTTAAGGAATGAGACTGAAACCTAGGGAAACAGTGGTCTGCGCTGCTCTGTGCCACAGACTTAACTTATATTCCGAGTCATTGTTTTTGACCAAGACTTTTTTTAGCAGTGGCCAAAAACTGCTGCAGTTAATGGACCTTGCTAATGTCACTCTTGAAACTCTTATGATAATCAGCTTCCAAGTACCTTGGAGTCAGTAGCGTTTCCTAAAAGTAGAAGAAAATTTTGAGTACGCTGCATTTTTTTCTCCCTTTGCTTTCCTCCATCAAAAGGAAAAAAATTGTTAAATTAGTATCTTATTAAGTTTTTAATTTGTGGTCCATCATTGAAAATCTGGCAGTGGTACTTGGCAAAGAAAAGAAGACGTGGGTGTTGTTTCTGAACAGTTTTGTTCTGGTTTTTATACTGAGTTATATAAATGCATCCTTGCACTGAGCTGGAAGCCTCAAGCTGTAGAACGTTACCCATCTGATGGCAGGAGGGGGAAGGAATATCCTCACTAAGAGAAGTTGCATCTTCAGTAAGTCAGAAAAACAGACACAAAAGCCTTCTTTTTAGGATGTGTTTATTTTTGTTTCTATCTTTTTATTCCAAAAAGAAGCCATTGCATTCTAGTAGCAACACATTAGTGAGTAGAAACTGGTATTTGATCTGCAGAATGTGCAAGTGGTTGTGAGGCCGAGACCGTGTGCATGTGAACTATACATAGGAAGAGTCATACTGGTGAAATTTGCACTTCCTGTTGGTAAGTAACTTTATGATGTATCACATCACGAAAATACATCATGTACCATTACCTGAAATGAGGGCATGTGAAATACCGTGCCCCGAGTTTTACACTTATTTCACTTCTAACCTCTACTTGGCGAACTCCCAGTGTTAGTAGGTTGGGGTTGATGCTCTTGGCGTGTTAAACTTAACTATGGAATCTTGGAAATATCTGAACGGCTTAGAAGGTAAAAGAAAGCAGTGGGTGAAGTGTTTGGTGTCTTGGCTTGGATCCAGTGTGATGTCCTGAATGAATGCATCACGAAACCGCAAGAGATCAACCCAGATTTACGTGAGTGACTTGTATAAGAGCCCTGAAGCTAAGCCAACATAGTGATCGAATTAGCTCCTGCATTTAGAGAGGCTTCTCCCTCCAGGTCAGGCATCTAAGCACTGATGGGCTTGTGTGGGGAGCTAGCAGTTGGAGATTGAAGTGTGCCTACATTGTGGGGGAAAAGAAATCTTAGAGCTTCAGAACTTTTACCTTTGACAAGTGTGACTGATTTGCTTTTAGGGAGGAAAGAAAGGGGGAACTCTATGATAATGGAAAAAACTGGAAGAATTTCCATTAGTGGTGCTTTGGTCAAGGACCTGCCAATCTTCCCAGAACTATCTGTTCAAAATCTGAAACATTTTGTTGCTGCAGGGCTGATGTGTACCTTATGTATTGCCCACCCTCATACAATACCTGCCTTGTTCTTTTAGTAAACAGTAACTGTACTTTGAGTGTGATGCTCATAAATAGGGCAGTTTTGCAAAGCTTGTGTGTGCAGGTGCAAAAGTTCAGCATTTGTGATCTTTTCTTTCAATACCTTATTTTTAAAACATTGTCTTAGTTTAATAAACTGATGTTACAGGTAAACAAATGTCAGATTAAAGACAAGACATAGTGGATAAACAGAAGCATCACTCCTTTGAGTCATCATGTTGTGTTTAATGTAGTTCTGGTTTTACATGATGCAGGGAGGTAATAAAACAAATACAGTAATGGGAAGAGTGTCTTATTCTCGGGATTTGTATCATCACAAAGATGTTGCTAGGAGATACTGTAGACCTTTAAAAATCTGTTTTACAATTGATGTCTCATGTGACTGGTACTGTCACATAAGATATTGATAAGTCCAGCAACTATTTTATTAGTGTCAGTATTGTTTGCGGTTCTTATTTATGAACACTTTGATCTTTGAGTAACCCGATATCTCCATTTTTTTCTCAGCATGACGTCTCACAGACTTTGCTCAAAGCAACGCTGGACAGTGTGGTTGAAGAGTGTGTCAGCTTCGTAGGAGTTGATATTAACATCTGCTCAGAAATACTATTAAGGTGAGTCAAACATTTTCCTGTTCCAGTAATTACATGGCTGTGGATCACAGAGTCTCTGTTTAGTCTGCCATCTGACTACAGCTCAGCTGGAGCACACGGCTCTTGTGTTAAACCTTCGGTTACATGAAAATGACACGTTAAGGCAGTGTTTCACTGGACCGTTGAGTCAGTTTTTAAGACTGTGTGTGATTCTCCAGGGTAAAACTAGTCTTTGGAGAAAAACAGATATTTAAAAATTTTGAGCCAGCACTGCAATTTTAGAAAAATTTCATAGAATTAATTTGTACTTTTACACTGAGAAAGGGATTTTCAAATATACTTTGTGTCTTAGAAGGTGTTTTTATAGGTACTGCAAAGTGGAACAGGTTGTAAAAGTTGGGCGAGGAAAGGAGAAAAGGAAAGATTTAAGGGGTAACTGCTGAAAAATTTATCCCTTTTTAAGTAATTATGCCATATTTACTTGGAAAACATTCTGGATTTTATTTCTCTTGGTTAGAAGTTAAAAGCTCATTCTCTTTCTTGAGTGTGTAGAATGCAGAATGGTTTAGTTGAACAGTCTCTCAGAAGAGCAAAAGCATCGCTGTCATCCTCTGTAGCAGGAGAGGAAGAAAAAGAACATCCACAGTCTTAGTAGTGACAATTATATTAGGTCTCAAAGTTAGGGGAAATGCATTCTTGCTGGCTCTAGCTTTAGGTTTTCTTTTTTTTTTTTTTGTCTATTTCCCTCAGATGTAGTGTCTATGACATTGTCACCCCAGCTAGAATATACCACGAGCAAGGCTTTCTGCTCGTGCTTTCATAGGCATCAGATACACTTCTCGACACATACTACACATGGAAGGGGTGACAGTGCTGCAGTACTTGCATTACTGCTGAGTACTGTACTGGAAAGACTTGAGATAGTCAGCGGAAAATTCTGTGAACTCTGTGTCGTGTTCCTTGGTCGGTGTAAATAAGCTGGATTTCGTATTGTTTCTACAAAAATTTTGAAGAAAATTCAATTCCTAATGATTAATATTTTGTCCATGATTAAAGGTCTGTGTCTCCAATTTAATTCACCAACTTCGGATTATTTTAATTTTTGCTTGAGGATGAGAATGGAAGGATTTATTTTTTTAAGTGTTTTTTCCCCCTGATTTTTGGCTATTCTTGCCACATTTGCTGGTGATGTTTTTCTAGAATCAGTCTGTGCCGTTTCACAAATAGGTCTCTGCTGCCTTTGACTTAAAGCAATGGCATCTGATATATAGAGCCAGATGGGTGGCATTTCCTTCTCCAGTGCCAGGAGTAACTGCCCACCGCAGCTCTTTTCCCTCTTTCTGGGATTAACATACTCCATACACAGAAAGTTGTACCCACATGTATATATGGAAAATGTGCAGCAAACCCACTGCTTCCTGAAGGGTCTTGGCTAACTGCAGTTGCACTTCACAGGGAAGTTCTATGCCAGATCCACGTTGCCCTCGGAACAACTCATGCAGCCTGTTCCCAGCTGCTGCTCTATCTCAGGAGCAGCTGAGAGGAAAGGAACAAGCTGTGTGGATCTGTTAAATGGTGTGAGGAAGGCACACGGCTTCCAGCCACTCTCCTTCTGGACAGCAGACGCCAGCCCTTCGCGTTGGGGCAAGGGGTTGCGGTACCTTTGGAAGAGAATAGCTGAGAGGGGGCTGTTCTCCCAGGAACAATTTATCCGTCCTGAACCCTCTTCCCATGTCTTTTTCCGAGGAGGGCAGCTAGGGGCAGGCCATAAGACATGACAAATTGAATTGGCGTTACAGAAATAGCCAACAGATCGTAAATTACACATCCCTGGCTCACTAGTTAGGTACGTGCAGAGCCGTATTGCTGTACCAAGTTTTGTTGACTTGGGAGGATTCCTTCCATAGACCTAAGAGAAGGGATCCTTTGTCCAGTGATGCCTTTGCTCTGGGAGTCTATTAGCAAATTTCTTAGATGTTTTT
Source organism: Bucorvus abyssinicus (assembly GCA_009769605.1). Lineage (NCBI taxonomy): Eukaryota > Metazoa > Chordata > Aves > Bucerotiformes > Bucorvidae > Bucorvus > Bucorvus abyssinicus. The sequence continues at coordinate 2,210,522 of CM020045.1, forward strand.
AAGTATTGTAAACCAGATTTTCTGCTCTAATGTGTATCGTTGTAAGAGATAGCACTTGTATTAATGACTGTTCAATGATAATAAATGTATTCTGTAAACTTGCCTCTTAGACACATTGCAGGACTGAATGCCAACAGGGCTAAAAATATAATTGAATGGCGAGAGAAGAATGGACCATTTATAAACCGGGAACAGCTCAAGGAAGTTAAAGGTCTGGGTCCCAAATCCTTCCAACAGTGCGCTGGCTTCATCAGATTCAATCAAGAATATATAAAGACCTTCTGCAGGTAATAGAGATGTTAGCTATCATGACTAAGTCATCTGAAATACTGTGAGAAGACTTTTTTTCCCCTTTTCTATTTTGTATTCAGGCTTAAGACTTGAGGAATCCTAGGCCTTTGCTCTGAAAGACAACAACTTAACAAATCAACTTCTTTAAGTCAATGGATGAAGATAGTTCTCCTGAATAATCATAGCTCGTTAGTCAGAGTTAAGTTAGTGTCTAAGTTTAATTAGAAATTCTGCCACTGAATTGGTAGAAGAAATTTGCCATGTGGTAGTGTTGTTATCTGAGATATTAAAACGTTAGTCTTGTGTTTCGGGCATAATTTAGAGATTTGTAAATTCATTTTAATGTGGTAAAGACCAGTCTGCAGAATGTAGTACTAGTAAACTAGAGTGGTCTTTCGCAGAGTTTCAATTCCGTTGCCTGGAGAAAGTTGAATAGCTGCCTGGATCGAACTCTGTGTTACGCTCCGGTGCCTAGCAAACGTGATGTACTGTCTTCTGTCTCAAATATGTGAGACTCTTTCCCAAGTCCAATTTGTCAACAGTGGGTCACCCTTTCCCCTGCAATCTCATTCCCTGTTTCTGCACCAAGCCTTTCCCTCTTGCAGCCATCCATTGTGCTCCTTTTGACCTGAAATCCTGCCTCTCCACAAATGAAAACGACACAAATGAAAGTGCCCTTTCGAGGGCAACGTCTCTTCTCCTGTCTTTCCCATTTCTCTTCCAACATAAAGAACTAAGAAAGGGCACAGTGGTAGCACCATCCCCACCCTTTTGCCACGGACTCTTCTCAGAAAATATTTTCCTGGGAAGCACACGCTATTTTTTAGCCAACCCAATGCTCAGAAGCAATACTGTATTCCCAGTTGCTGCTGGCCAAGAAGCACACGTGTAACTTCCAGGCAGGAGGTAGGCACATTCGGACTGGCTTGCTGCCCGAGTGGAAGGTATACAGCTTGGTTGCCCATCTGGCAGGGAGGCACATGCTGCAGGCCAAATGGTGTGTGCTGTAAGCACCAGAAGACCAAAGAAATTGCTTTTGAGGCTGTAGATGATCGATAGGTCTTAGGTGTGGTACAGATCTGTTCTAGTGAATGCTGCGATTCAACAGAGGAAGAAAAGGCTGACGCCTCTTTTTTTCCCCAAAAAAAGTTCACTGGTGAAATGTTTAAGAACATTGTATTTTTTCTTTCCTTGCTGGAGCACGCTTCTGATGTTAGTCAGATTCCATAAAACTTGAGAACACAGTATAACCTGAGAAATCTGCTATAACTTCAGAGTCTGAGGCCAAAATAAAGCTCTAACACCATCGCCTCTACAACACTTCTTGTGGGCCCAGGTGGCAAAACCAAACATTTTTGAAAGAGACTTTGCAAAGGTTTCATTTTTGTCCTCTCTACTCATGCTGGTGGCTATGGAGCGCTGTGTGAATTAGGTTTTGTGCTTTGTGCTTGGAAGTTAACAAATGATGGTTGTTTTAAAAATTGGTTCGGAAAGAGAAAGTTAATGTCTGCATTTCTGCTGGCGGTTGACACAGAGGTAGAGCCCAAAGTGCAAGGGTTAGTTCTGGGTCCCTCGGTGTGTTCTCTTTTGTCCTGCAAAAGCAGGGGACCACTTGTGATTCAGGAAACAATCTTTGAAGCCGTTGCATTATCTAGCCAATTAAAGGGAAAAAAGAAATCCTGTTCCAAATGCTAATTAGGAGCCAGTAGTGCACCTACTAAGCTTTAAGGAAAGCTATACTAAGATACTTTTCCAAAAATGGTTCATAAACTCTGGAATAGCGGTAGATTTGACCTTTAGCTTTTTTCTGTTCCATGCAAGACTTGGTCTGAGTTCTTTTGACTTGAAAGTTTTTCATGTTTGAGCAGAGTTCTTCAAAAATTTAAGTACAGAAGGTCAATGAATGTGGTTTAAGGAGTTTGGATGTTCAAGCATTCCCATCCTTCCCTTATTCTGTACATATGCTTGAGATGCCATTGGCTTACCTAAAGACAGTATGAATAGGAAATTTTGTTTATGAAGTTTTCAGGTTCAAAATTATGCAGACTATTAATCGACAGTTAAGTGTGAAAGTATCCTCACAAGATGTTGATCAAGCAGGTAAATGCAGTCACCCCCATTTTACAGACAGGAGATGCCATCCAGATTGCAAATGATACACAACAGGTTGTGGAGTATTTGCTTTATAATCTTGTCATTACCAAGAAATTTTGAGGTAGCACAGAATCCCTTCCCAATGTTTGTTTCTATTTTAATTTAATTTATGCATACATTGATATGTCACATTTTTATGCTATAATTGTGTTGTAAAGATTCACCCATGATGACCTTTTAGGAGTTTTTTTTACTTCTTTTAAAGAATGAACATTATGTAAAAGTCTCATTGTGTTTTTCACATGTAGGCACTGGGTAGGATCTTGTTCATTAAGAATGATGTGTCCATTTTTGATTTCTGACAGCAGTAAGAAAACTGAACTTGGAAGCCAGGCACCTTCGACTAAAGCAGGCACACAGGGTAAAAAGAAGAGCAAACCAACACCATGTGCCTCGCGACAGCCCAATCCTTTGGACCAAACCTGTATTCATCCAGAGTCTTACGACATTGCAATGAGGTAAGCAGTGGGAAAGCTGTTGAACCGTCAATGCTGTCAATTTTTAAAATGAAAGTACGGATTTTTCTGGCAACAGCCTGCTCAGCCTTTTGAGACAGCAATACTTAATTTGATGCTTTCTCCCCTTTCTTCAGGAGAAATGTGTGCTTCAAGTTCTTCACGTTTTGCCCCGTATGTGCACGCATACAGGGTGGTTTTTATGCAAAAGAATATCAGTTGATATCAAAACAAATATAAAACCCCAATAACAGTATCTGCTAATGGAACACCAAAACTAAGAAGTGTAACATCTGCCTCTGTAACTAACTGAATCAAGCTTTTCTGTTTTCTTCGGGCTTTTTCTCTGTCATCTTACATTTTTGATATCTGTACACAGTTTGATGTGGGGGCAAAAAGTCTCAAAGTGCTTTCTGTACTTTCCGTGAATGTAGTCTATGTTCAACAGTATTTTTCTTTTCCTTGCGATCAGAAGATAGTTTCCTTGAAAGATAAACATGACGGTGATAACTTTTGTGGTATCATATTAACATGCAGCAGTTTGAACTGAAAAGTGGGGCAAATATCTCTCATGGTTTTTTTTATAGCAAATAGCTGTTTGGAGAAAAGAAAACACAGCTCTGCAGCAGACTGACAAAAGCCAAGGAGTATCGTATTAAAAATTGACACTGATGACGTAAGGGCTAAATATAGACCAGACATTCTCCCCTCAAGGAACTAATGCTATAATTTAGCAGTGATTATATATTTAAAATGACTTTTCTGAAGAAACTTTGGAGCTGTTAAGCTTCTCAGAACTTACACAAACAGCTTTCCAAACCAATTTTCTGTTTGAATATGACTGCAGAAAAAAATTCTGCTAGGAATTCAGACTGCATGAGGATTCAGTCCAGAGTTTTTCAGGGCTGTTGACAAGTTTTGCTGACTTTGATAGGCAGTGGATGGGACTGGGCTTGTAATTCCCTTTTGCGGAGCCTATGTTCATGAAAAAACTTCTGAGAGGCTGAAGATCAAGTTTTGTTCATGTTGGTTTGAGGTGTCTTACTGAAATCAGTTTTTAACATGTTAGAACTAAACTAGGCTTAAGAACTAATTGGTCATTCTTATAGTTTAAATTAATGTGCACTGAGGCTGCTAGAAGTGGGTTAGATTCAGTATTCAGTACATCTATTTTTAAACAAAACACATCTTAAAGGAGTTCTGCTGCTTAGCTGCTTTCAAAGTATTTCTTTCATCTTTGTCTGTGCTTACACAAAACTTTCTCGGGGACCATGACAAGCTTACAGGTGGATCTGTGCTGCCAACGGGTAGAATTGTCTTGCAGTCATCAAGGCATCAAAATACAGTATTACATTCCTCTTTGCACAGAAATTAAGGTGAAGGGAATAGATGCTGCATAAACAAGTCACAGTAGCTTCCTCACACGATGTCTACCACATCCTGCCATGAGAAGGTAGTTTGTGAAAATTTTATTGGATTAAAACTTTACATGGGAAATTACATTCATTTTTAAACCAAACAAGCTGGTGATTTTTATCCACTGCTTCTGTCCAAAGCACCTCAACAGCAGCAGTCCACGTTACAGATTTATGACGTACAAAATTATCAGTTTTTAAAACAATGTTTTTGAGGGATAGAAGTTCACCAAAATTTGAAACCACTACTTTTCTTGTTCTGAACTATTTTGTTGCTTGAAAGGCTAATCTGTAAAAAAAAAAAAAATAAAAAAATTATTGGTTCAAAGAATTGCTCCCAAGTGGGGACTTTGGTTGCCAAGCTTTAAGCTGGAGCCAATTTTTATGGCTGAATTAGAAACCCCTGAAAAACAGGGGGTTTATAATGGAAACACTGATGTAATCTTTCCTAGAGTGGCACAAATGGTGCTAGTATGAGTGATTTATGGCATTTAAACATCTTAAAATCGGTACATTTTCTGTAAAATAATTGGAAAACATCCTCCTGGTGATTTAACGCACTCTGCAGATGACCAAAACATTTTTGGTCGTGGTTTCCACACTGTCAAAGCTTGGCTTTGTTGTGTGCAGCAGTCAAGCTCACAAACACCCCTAAATATTATGAATCAGAATTTCCTAAAAGTTAAATAAAAAAAACCCTCTTTGCAGGCAGCAGATTTTCCTGCAAAGCAGAGCTGGGGTTTAAGTTACCGAAAAGTCTATATGTGAAAACCAGTTTATAGTCACAGAATCTTCTACATACAATTAATACAACATGTAGAGCGTATCCGGTTTCTTGGTACATGTTGTAAAAGAACTGATAGGAAAACTGAGGAAACGTTTAGGAAGTCCCAAGAAGTTATAACCAGGTAATGCTTATACACCAAAATGCTGGAAAGAAAATGCAACGGGTCTTCTGTGTTGTATCAGTCTGCTGGGTGCAGTTGGGTTCGTATCACTGAATCTGAACATTTACTGATTTTTATTTAAATCTCATAAAAATGCTCTTTGCTAAAGGCTGGCACTCAGAACGGGTGTTTGCTGCTCATAGATTGCAGCATCTGGCAGGCAGGTTGTGTTTCAGTCTGACCGAAAGATGTTACCAATATTTATGGAATATCTGAAGTCATGATACAGCATAATGCAAGTGAGGACCTTCCTTGGCTCATTTGCCAGGTCTAGGACCTTGCCTGGTAGAGAATAGTGCCACTCACTGCGGTTGGTCAGGCCTTAGAGAAGTTTTTGACGTACTGAGCAGAGGAAATCTTCACTTGCAGTGAAGATTAATGTCTTGCCCTTCGCTGTGTATTGATGATGCTGCTTGATATCCCCAGGAGGACTTCAAAATCCTGAGAGGATTCAGCAAAGCACTCGTTTTACCTGGCAAAGAATAAGCACGTGAATATTTGGATTTGATGTTCGTTTCAGCAAAGCATTTATGTTGACAACCTTTTATATTCCGTTATAGATGGGCTCATCATTTTTCGGTATCTCTGCTGTTTCTGCTACTCTTTCCACGTGCAGATGTAGCAGCTGATCCGTTAGTATCGCCGCTGCTGTGCGCAAAGCTGCACTCGTTAGCTTTGAAGGCAAGTACTGACAGGCAAGAAAATGCAGAAGGAAAACTGTTGGTTAGGGGGAGACCGCTGAGAGAAAGAGGTCTTCCTCTGCTGCCCGTTATGCAGCTGCACACCCGTCCTTTAAGGGTGTCTCCAGCTCTCTGCCGAGCCGGCTTGCTTCTGTCCTGGTTGTAACTGAGCAGCTGAGGCGATGCTTAAGGGGACTAGAAATCAGGGAGGGAAGAGATCCTTGGTGTGGGGTGTGCACGATGAAAACACCACAACGATGTTGTGTTCCATTTAATAATGCAGGCTAGATGTGCAGATTTTACAGAACAGAGGAGTTTTTACTGTGGTACAATGCCTCTCCTTATTCCCTACAAAATCATCAGAAACATCTTTTGTCCACTTCGCTAAGACTGTACCCACATGTATGCACACATCTCTGTGTGTGTGTGTGTGTGTGTGTGTGTGTTCAAACTAAAATGATACTTTTTAGTGAAGTTTTAGGTTTCTTTTTCAAAAGCCTAAACAAAGTTAAGCTCGGTAAATTAATTTCCAACAGGCAATGGCTAACCCTAATTAAGGAGAACACTTGCAGAATTAGGGCCATTAAACCTGATGAATAGTAGTATTACTCATTAAACCTAATGAGTAGTTCATATTCATGGCCTGAGAAGGCCAGTTCAGTCACAGGTCTGACTATTAACTTAGTAGCTGGAATTTTGTAGGACGCGTTTTGGAAAGTTCTCTTGCAAGTAGAAGAGCAGAAAAGGCTTTCACTGCTAAATGGCATCTGATAAAGACTTCTTAAAACCTTTCTGTGATGTAAAACACGCAGTTAAGAAGAATGATTAGAAGAACTTGGAAATAACGAAGAATCATCCTCCAGTGACACTATAAATACTAGACCCATAAATCAAGTGGCATTTTTTTCATTTGTTGAAGTTTTCGAAGCTTACGTAACTTCCTCCTGGCTGCATTTAAAAAAATATTAAGAAATAAAATTAACTTTCTAATGGAACAATCTCCTTTAACTGTAGCACTAATTCTTTGTGGGTAACTAATCATGTTTCACGATTTTGTGTCTCAGCTTATGCTTCAGTTACGTGATATATCGGTAGTCATGAAAGCAGCTAACGACAGGGTGCCTGACGGTCTGGTAGCAAAGTGGCTCTGCTGCAGTGTAACCTGCGGTGTCTGGATGGCTTTTCTCATTTAGAACTCACTGGTTTAGATTAAAACATAATCATAAACTATCTGAGTGCTTTCTGGTCTTCCACATGCAGTCAGGTAATCTAGAATATTGATAATTTAAAAAACCATATTGGTTAAATAGCCTTATGTGGCTAAACCACCCAAGCAGTTTTAAATCTATTTGAAACTTGACCTTCCTGTGTCCTGCACCTAATGACACAAATATTGTCTGAGATACAATCTGCATCAGTGGTCGAGAAGTGAGGATCCATGTCTCTAGTGAGAACACGAACTGTCAGCCTCTGCTTTATACCAGTAATGCTTTTGCATTTCAAAGCACGGCTAAAACATAAATGTCTGCATAATTTAAGCTGGCTACTCTCACAAACGTACGTTTTACCTAACAAAGTGCATGCTAACGCAAAGTTGTTTTGTTTTCAGAGTGATTATGTTGCATTACCATTAATTCGTGTGCACACGGTGACAAGACGTCACGGCGTATCGTGTTGCTTTCATGTAACGAATCCAGTACTCCCAGCTCCTGAGCCGTGTTGCTGGAAACGATTACATAAACCAGGAATGACTGTGACTAAAACCCTTGCAAAGCTTTAGAACTTCTGCATATTGTACGAAGCTTTTTGGGGCGTTTAAAGTAACTTCTTAAAAATTTCCTGAAGGCTTGCCTCGGTAGTAGTGTTACTCTTGTCTGGGTTTTTTGGCATTCCATTGAAATTTGCATTGTCTTTTAAGCCGTGTAAGGGCTGTCCTATAGTTTTGTGCAGATGTGTACGTTAAGTGAACATGATGTGCTTATTTGTTGCATTTATGCTACTTTTCTTTCTTTATCTGGGTAAGATGGATGAAATTATGGATTAAATCAAAACATCAGCGATTTAGCCATGACCATTCTCTACAGCTCCTGTAAGGCTGCAAAGAGCGCTCTTAGAACTAAGGTGGTTGCAGAGGTTTCTGAGTACCCTCTAAATCTCAAACCTATAAAACTCAAAGTCACTAAACCAGCTAAATTTTGCAATGTTGTGACTCTCCTAAGGCAGCCTTTGTGTGAGTTTGATGTGCCTTGAACAGAGTTCACCGTTCACTCAGGCCCTCAACACTGGAGGAGACAAGGCTCGTATATGTCTTCGGAATGACCTCACTTCAGAGAAACAAATCTCATCTTTTGCCTTTTGAGTAGATAAACATAGCACTGGAACTACTGCGACGTCTTATTTAGTTCACGTATGTAGCCAGGAAAACACTTGATGGGCTTTTACATTTGCACAGATCACTCCTGTTCTTACGTTGTGCAGCTCTACGTGTCATTTACAAATTGGGTAAGGGAGATATTTTAAAGGTTGTAGGGAGACAGTTTAACATTGCAAAGATCAACATATGGACATTAAGGGAAACCTCTTTCCCCCCCACTCCGCCTCGTAGCCATATCCCAGTCTTACTACAGACTATATCGGGGGGGTTTCTGACCTTGAAATAAGTCTTGAAGGAAGTTGCTGTGTTACTTTTTTAATAAGGAAACATTTAACTTTGTTCATAGCAATGACATTTAAAAATAGAAATGATCAATAATAATGCAGCACGGTTCAGTCAGAGATTTGTGCTTTATATTGATTTTTGTATTCTAAGTGTCCTCAGGCTCTGTTCATTTAGTGAAAATGATACATTACACATAGAACAAGATTCAACAGTATTTCTTTAAAACTGCATTTGAAATCACTAAGAAATTGCTTTTATTTGGAAGTGTTTTAATACCTAGGTTTTACCAAAACCTAACCGAAAAGGTGAGAATTTCCACGATAGAAATATATTGCTTCTGTTAAAGATTATTTCTTTTGTGCTTATGTGCACGCTGCACCTTGCTACAGCGCTCTGTTCTGCCTGTAATATAACTCATTCTGAAATATTCTTCAGCAAATGCCTGATTTTTAGAACATTAATAATTCTGCTGAGGCCGGCGGAACTTCATATGTACTTAACTCGGGCGCATGCTTAAGCGTCATCTTCAAGTGGAGCAGTAACCATGTTAGTAAGCGATTTAAACAACTGTAAGTGATAATGGAGGGCCCAAACCAACCACCCTTGCCTCGATGAGGAATCCTTTTTGATATGAGATAAATGCTTTCAGTGGGATTTCCGGAGGGTGGGAGAGGCAGAGGAAGGAGAGGGGGGAGAAATACCTGTCATAGATGGCAATAGAGGGCTCGGGCACCTGCCTCGTGCCCTGTTTCAGGCTGGATTTCTTGCCAGCAGCCTGCACGTAGCACCCTGTGTTCTGACTGCGTTATCCACGTGGAGGTTTTTTATACATCGGTGGCTGTTTCTTGTGGTTGCGCTTCTTAGCAGCAAAACCCACCCCGTTATTGACTGACGAAGTGAATGCGCTTCTGCGAGATCCTAACGGTGACAAAATGGTACTTGGAGGTACTGGAGCCGAATTTCCATTTGCAGTGAAATAAAGCTGAGTGCGTGAATGTCAGCAAACTTGTTTATAGGGGCAGGCGGTAAAGCATACATTATTTAGAAGCTTGAGTCATGAGGCTGGTGGGGCTTGTCGTGTTACATCTGGCACGTCAGTCAAAGCTGGGGCAGCTGCTGCCTGTCACTAGTGCTCCGGTGGGGCATCGTCCATCCATCAACGTTAGCAGCCAGCAGCCCTGAGGAGTTGTGCAAGATCGCTTCGCCTGGACCCGTGCGCATTTTCATTGCAACTACTTTTAGTGCTCTTCTGAGACCAACAGAAGGTGGTTTCGTAGTTCTGATATTATTCATATGTCAGCTCTTATTAGGCAAAATATTTGAGTAGTCGTAGTGTTTTGTGGTTAGTTTACGGAAAATAAAAGTTTGTATTTAATATTATAAACAATTTTGTATCTGTTTTGATATTTATATTTTTTTCCAAACCACCTCAAACTACTTTCAAAAGTGATGTCAAAGTTGAAATGCAGTCAAGCAAAACAAAATTCTGCACATCCCAAGAACAGTGTCAGCCACTGACTCTTTATTAGGTTTTTTTTTTTAAACTATTTCTTTCTGGATGCCAGTCGAAATTTGTCTCCATCTGCCATGTATGTATGTGACAATAGGGAAGGAAAAGGGTGTTTGTGTTGTATAACTCCTTTGTCTTGATAATTTCCTAGTTTCTGAAAAACTAACTGTTCCTCATCATGAAGTTCACAGACGAGAACTATTTTATGTAAAGTTTTTCTTAAATTTGGTTAAAGATCCTTCATAGTAATTTAATACAGTAAATGTTCATTGTTGTTTTCCTGAATTGCCACTCTTTTTCATTTGAATGAGAGTGTCAATAAAAATGACAGTATTATAGAACCCTCACTTATTTCTAGGGAACATTCATGGTAAAAGACATCTTTCAGTCATCATCAGATTTGGTTTTAGCATGAGATGAAATCATCGGTCTGAGAAGTGATTTACACTTTGAAATTTCGCTTCTGGCTTTGTAATCTATTTCAGGAGATACGGGTGGACTGTAAGCTTCCATGATCAGAAGTTTTGTTCACGCATCAATGCGAAAGTAATTACAACCCCTAAATACAGCAAAGGTTCAGGTCCCACTAAAGGATGTTTCAAATCTCTCTCTCTATCTGTGTTTGAACTCCCCAGGTTTTTATCTCTCATTGGAGGAAACACGAATGACATAGGAAAATCAGATATGCAGCAAAAAATAAATGCAGTCATTCAAAAGGAAGGACTGGAAGGCACAGCCAAAAGGCTAAATACGACGGTGCACACCCTGCAGCTGATCATTGATGGTCTGACTCAGCCTGAAGGCTTTGACATCCGAACAGGTAAACCTTTGTTCTGAGGGTTGTAATCTCAGTTTGATTGTTCCACGTACCAGTTTTAAACCAGCACGTTTTCTCTTCTCAAGTTCATGGACATGTAACTCCGTTTCTGTTCTTAGGCCACGTAAAGGCTGTATCGTAGTCAGATGTTTGTTTGAGCTCGGTGGGTAAGGAGTGTGAATCCTGTCTGAGATCGTGGCATTCTGAGCCGTAGGAAAGGGACTTGTATGGCTGTTAGCAAATGAAGTAGCTTCAGTATGTTGACTCTGTACTGATTAAATCTGTGTTGGCCCTCCTTCATGGAGGGGGATGTAGAGACGGAGCCGAAGAGGTGTAGTAGTATGTGCTTCTGTTCTTTCATTGCACTGGTTCCTGGGAACAAGCGTAACTGGAGCACATGGCTCGTGACCTGCCTTGGTTAAAACTTTTCAGTAGCGCTGAGCAGTTTGAGGTGGAGGGGAAGAAAGATGAGGTAAGCAATGAAGTAAAACATCTGGAGATGCTGTTGTTTAATGAAACTTAAGCAGGATTCTCTAAGGACATCAAGAGATAAAGGTGTAGGCAGAAAAGATGTGGGCTTTAAAAACATATAATAAACGTATACTTCAAAAAAATAGCTTTTCTCTTCCCCTTTTTTGGGTTCATTAGTGGTTTCATTGCAGATTTTATAAATATTTCCCACTGGTGATCTTGAAAATGTGTATATTCTATGTCTCTGTTCTGGTAGTCTCACATCTAAATTACAGAGGTATTTGGGACCTCAGAGCTACCTTGGGATGACTTAATTAGAAACAATCAGCTGGAAACAAGACTTAGAAAATGTTGGAAGCTTTTTTCCCAGTGTCTTATTTTTGTTTTTTGTTTCCTACAACAGATTTCGATAAACCTGACTTCAAGAGAAGCATAGTCTGCTTTGAAGACTTAAGAGTTGGTGCTGTTCTGACTGGAAAAGTTGAAAATGCCACACCATTTGGAGTTTTTGTTGATATTGGTGTGGGAAAAGCAGGTTTGATTCCAGTGCGAAACATAACAGAAGCAAAACTTTCTAAAGTGAAGAAGAGAAAAAGCCTGGGGTTAGGTCCTGGAGAAAGAGTGGAAGTGAAAGTGCTTAATGTTGATATTCCTCGTCTGAGGATAACGTTGGATCTTATTCGCGTTTTATGAGAAGGTTCTTTATGCTTGAGCCTTCATTTTAAAGGTTAAATAATGTCAGCAAGGTTCTGGAGATTCAGGTGTTTAATGAGTGTTGAAAATGAACAAGTTGTGAAACCTTCAGCCTTGCTTATTTTCTTTTAATCTAACAGTTTTTCCACATTTCTTGAATCCTTTCTGTTAATAATTGTTGGAGCAGTTTATTGGATTACTTCCAAGCAACCTTGTTATTTTGCCTGCAGAGCAAATGGGATTCCAGTGGAATCTGTCAGACAGATCTCTTATCTGCTCTGTCTGCGCAAGGTTTGCGGTCTCAATCTGCAGTCAGTACTGCATGAGGAGACACATCTACTGCTCTCCGTCAAAAACCAGCTATTCAGTTCGCCCGTTCTCTGGCTGAGAGTCTAAAAGAGAGAAATTAGTTGTAGAAAAAAGTGATCCTTTTAAGTTAGTCGGTGATGACATCACTGCAGAAGTAGGCTGAAAAAAGAGCGTCTGCTAATACTATTGAGGTTCACAAATATTCAGCTTTAATTTATTTCAGCAACACGATTAGGAGGTCTGTTTACCTGTTCTCTTATTGCTTGTTCGGTTATCATGGACTAACACACTTGGATATACGTTGGGGTTTAAGGAACTTTGTTCAAAAGTGTCAAAAGACATTTATGTTGTTTTGTTTGTGCAAAATAAAAACATTTCTGGCCATCTTTTCTCAGTATACTGGTTCTACAAGTGATTTAACAGTCCTCGATCTGTTTCTCTCCAAGATATGCTCCATCAGTAACAAATCAGCTTGAGGATGCACTTGTCTGACCTTCGGAATGGTGTGTACTTTCCTGAGCTTTAATACATACAGCCCGTGGCCTGATGGTGTTCCCGATTTAATTAAATAGTTCTAGTCTGTCTTGGACTCCTTCAGCTTGACAATAATTTGTTTTCCATCTTTGGTATAATGTATTTTTCTGCCTGCTTTGAGTGGAGAACAATGTTGCAACACTTGTCTTCACACGCTGTGCTCATGAAGGCATGATTCTCCATTTAAAAAAAAAAAACAACCTTTTAGCTGCTTGCAGGTGCTTGCAAAGCTTTTCTAGACTTCTATTTTAATAAGAATGCATTATTTCCTGCTAGGAGTGCCTAGCACATAAGGTTTGTTTCTTTGACCTTTCGTTCCGGTGGTATTTCAAAGGTTTTACCAATTTGGCCAGGTTTGCAAAGCACAGGTAATGGTATAGTGGCAGAGGAGCCTCCAGCAACAGCAGATGCATGTGGCCTTTCCAGGGACTTTTTGGTGTATTGGACATTAACTCCTTTGAAGTCATCAAACTCGCCTGTAAGTTGGCAGAAACTCTTGGCTCTAACCGATGAGCACAGACAAGACCTACAGCAAGTGTCAACCATCTTTGATGACAAGGTCTCGAACTGCAAATGTCCAAATAGCTGTTGGCACAGGGGTGATTCATTAGTTAGGAAAAGGATGGCGTCATTTAATCTCCCAGCTTTGTTCTTTAATTTTCAAAATTAGGAACCAGCTGTAGACGGTGTACTTTGGAGATTATGGAGTCATTTAGCAGATGGAAAAAAGGAGATAGTTCTCACTAGCTTTGCTGCATTTGTCTACCAGAGGGGGAAAAAAAAAAGACCATTCTCTATGATGTGAAGGTCACCACTGCTTGGAATCATGTTTCTCAGGCCTTTGGAAATTTTCCTGTAATACTTCTGCAAAGTCAATTTGTTGGTATGAAATTAGAAACTGTGATACCATGTTACTGTCTTTGAAAACACAAATGCAAAGCGAACAAGCTGATTTTTTTTTTTTCTTCTGTAACTGATGCACTGACTGCTGCTATTTCCATCAGCAGAATTACCTGAGCTCTGCTGAGCTTTATGTATGATCTCTACAGTCTCTAAGCACGTAACAAATGAACTGAGTTCGCCTGGCCTTCTCTAGGAGCGGGATAAACTTGATCTTTTCCTGAAGCTCATTTCAATGGCTACGATGAAGGGGTTTTCTCTTTATGTACTATTTTTTTCTTGCCTACTGAAATCGATTTTTTTAATCTTTAATATCATGAGGACTGTAGTATCTTCTGCATTTTGGTGAATATCTCTGGGTTGATCATAAAATTCTCAAAATGAAGGACATCTCCTTGAGAGTGTTTTTTCTTCACTGTTCATTCACAGGAGGCTTCTTCCTTACTCAAAGGACTGACTTATATACTAATGAGCTATTTTGGTTTCTCCTTAGAGAAACTCGGAAGCTTATTCTGTGGCATCACAGGGACTACTGGACTTTACTTTTCCTTGCCCAGACACAGCCATTACACCAGTCTAATGAGAGTCTAACAAGGATGAGAATGTATTCATATGACCTTCTCAGTTTTTGTCAGGTCTTTGTCTGGAGGTTTAAAAATTCTTTCTTCATCGGTTTTCCTCTTGAACTCCTGTGGCTTTCAGGTTTCTTACATCAAGACTGTTTTCTCTAATTCATCTCCCCCTTTAATTTCTGAACCAAAGAAAAGTTACTGTCTGGGTGCTTTTTCCCGTTTGACATGCTCTTCATGATGCAATCCAGTCTTTGGAACAAATTCCGTAGTGCTTAATGGTGATGCCTCCAAGATTTAAAACAAACAAAAAAACCCCAAACCCTTCTTCATCCTGATCTTTTTTAAATGATTCAAAGTACAGTTTCTCAGGAGAATAATTAAATATCTTTAAGTCTTTAAGTCTCACTAAAAATTTTGCTTTTGCCTTAAGCTGTAGATTCCAAGGCATCTGCTCACTGTTCCACCTCTCCACAAGAGAATCCAGCCCATTGATCTCAGCTGACAATCTGCTATTTTTTAGTCCCACCCTCACTCAAACAGCCTGGTATTTTGTAGTCATCTTCCTCCAATATGCAGACCCATAAGAAGAACTTCTAAAGATTTCCTGTGCTTTAGATATAACATAAAGGAGAAGAATTCTTCTACCAAACAAGATGGCACTTGTATGTCTGGCTGTAGTAATGCAAATCAAGAGTTTAAAAGAAGCCATTTGTTTTGGTTTTAGTCCTGCCTCAGGCAG
This sequence comes from Bucorvus abyssinicus, assembly GCA_009769605.1. Taxonomy (NCBI): domain Eukaryota; kingdom Metazoa; phylum Chordata; class Aves; order Bucerotiformes; family Bucorvidae; genus Bucorvus; species Bucorvus abyssinicus. The sequence goes on from CM020045.1 coordinate 2,225,668, forward strand.
TTTTAGACAGCATATATCAATTTTCCAGAAACTTGTCAACCTCAGGAATGATTTAGTGTGCTGTTAAACATAATAAAATCAATAGGAAAACAAATAGAATTTCCACGAGGAGCAGACGGTTGGAGAAGCTTGTCCATATGGCCCATAGACATGCTGGAATTTCAGGCTTTGTGGGATACTTGTGTTAGAAAAATTGCATACCAAGGGAAGGTAATGCATTATTCAGGAGGACAAATAATGTAACAGCTTTGTGGTAGCACATCATAAACTTGGTGTCTGTATTTATTTAACAACAAATACATTGAGAAACTCTACGCCTGGAAGCCTCAAACCAAACGTGAATCATATTTGCCTAATTTCAGAGCTTTAGATAAGGACTCTCACCACTCTGAAGAGAGTGGGTTCTTCATGCTGCTAGAATAGTACTTTTGCTTTTCTAGCCTTCCTGAGGGTGATTTATGTAGCTACTTGGCTTTGCTTAAGGACATCCAACTTCAAGTCTATCAGTTCTGTAAGAAAGTGGAGAGAACCAGTTGGTTACGCTAGTCCATGTTACTCTATGTCACTCCCTTTTGTTCAAGGTTTCCTTAAAGGGCTCTGAGGGAGTTGGTGTGTCTGGGCATATCTAAAGCCAGGCACGTCAGTAATTCCACTCCTCCAGCCTTCTGGAGGTTTACTGGTCCCAATTGTTCTTCACCCTCCTCACAGGCATGTCGAAGCTGTAAGTGTTGAGAAGTGTTTCGTCTTGAGAAGTTCTTATGAATCGATACTCCATAGAGTTTCACGAGTAACCGATATGCCTGCGTGTGTTACAGCAGACCTCAGTGTTTACTTTTAGAGAGCTTTGGTTGCCTGTTTCCAGTTAAGCCTCTAAATGGTCGCTTCAGTGGGTGTCGCAACTGTGTGCTGGCTACAGGTATGTCCTGCCAGGAGGCTGTTAAAGAGCGCTGCTCATTCAGAGGTGTCCCTATGATCTGACGAGTCACTTCCATCTAACCTGTGTTGGAACTTTGGCTGGTTGCGTGTTTTTCCAGATGGACAGAAATGAGTCATTGGTGACAGGTAAGCCTGTTCTTGTAAAGCTTTTCTGCAGCTGAGGGCAATTTCTGGAGAACTAGAGTTGAATAGCAGATCATAAGTCTATGCTTTGCGCCATAGACTTTACTACAGCTTCTGCAACTTGGAGATCAGCAGTCAAAATTCTTCCGTCTGGGAGGGACCAGTGCTGGAGTATTGCTTCTGTGTGAGCTTGTACGACGGGGTTTGCTGCTGCTTCTCAATTTGCTGGTTTTCGTGCTGTTCCCATAGCTGTTAGGTCTCCTCTGAGCATGTTCTAGCTGCAGCAAGAATCCCTAAGAGCTTCTTCACTCTGGAAGTGAGAGAGGACTCATCACTGTGCCCAGAGCAGGATGACTCTCATCCCATTAAGAATTTTTAAATCTAACCAAAAGTTTGGGGCAAAGCACTCAAATCTCATTTCACCTGCTCTCTGTGCTGACAAGGCACTAACAAGCTTTTCAAATTGCTTACTCCTTGTTTCACTTGTTAGAGCTTTCACCTCATTCAGCTTCTTCTAGAATTGAAGGTTAAGGGATGCTCAACACAGCAGTCCGATTAATATCATTAGAAACTTCTGTTTTTGTCACTCTCTCTTGTTCTTATCCACAAGGAGCAACAAAGAAGGGAACACTTAGTAAACCGAGGAGCCACATGATTTTTTTAAGCTTTATTAAATTCGGTTGAGTTCAGGCTTTTGCTTGTGGAGAGATTAGTTTTCTTCAAAAAGTAATCAGGAGACCACCACCTCAGAAAAGTTCATCAAGGTGTTATTTTGTCCTAATCTTACAGACACATTAATCCTACTACACTTGTATGTTATTAAACGAAAAGTGTTTTCAGTATGCAGTCAGCTAAGCTGGAGTTTTGCATTCTCCAACCTCATCATCAGTCATGTTTCTAGTAACGGCTATGCCTTTACTTGTGGTCAAGCAGTGAATTCTTTTGCGCGTGAATCACGATGAGGTATGTGGAAATAATGTCATGGGAAGAACTATTGTACTTGGGGTCATTTACAAATACTGAATAGAAGTGAAATCTTAGGAAAGTATTTTCACCTCAGAATTGAAGTGTGTGAAATAGCTTGGCAGAGAGCAGAAACTGCCACATACCAGAGGCTGCGTGTTGGCACCGTGACTGCTTCTTGTGTGATGAGAAGATTTGGGGAAGAACTTCCTGAGAATGTAAATGGTCTTACGGGAATGAAACTAAGATGATGAAATGCAAATGGTAGTAATGTCATGGTAATGTAGTAGTAATGGAATCTGAGCCTGGTTCTCTCTTCCTCCCTGTACCTCCCGTGAAGGTAAAAAGAATAAATGTAGGTCTTGTTATGGCTAAAGGAAATTGTGTTTCTCCTGTCAGTGCGTATTGCTGCTAAGGAATAGTACGGAACCGTTTGGCTTCAAGTGGGAGCAATGCTGTAATTGCTTTGCTTCTCATTTCCCGGTGTTGCTGTTTCCAACTAGTTTATTACCAGTAGCTCAATCCTTGCTCATCAGCACTTCTGGCTGAGAGAGTGCAGCTGCCGTGTCGCGGGTGTCTCATCCGTCGGCACAGAGGGCTGGGAGCACTCAGCAGCGGTGAAGTAGGATCTGCGCTGTCATTCACTTTTTGATGTAGGCACACACTTGTGAGCCTCTGAAGAAATTGAATCTCCACTTACCTGAAAGACTGTCTCTCCTGGTGCGCTCTGTGGCTGCGATAGTGACTCGGTGTTCAATTCGAGCGTGTTCTCAGGGTGTTCTCTCTTATGGACTGTCTGGTGTAGGCTCGGTCCAGAGTAGCCCAGCTCTGTTAATGTTCAGGGTGTTTTATGGGGCCTTGCGTTTTCGGGGGGGCACCATGAGTGATAATCGAAGAGCTGAAAGAAGCGTCTTCCAATGTTTGCTGTTGACCGAATCATCGTTTGTTGTGTGCGCATTGTATGTGATATGTGGGCACTACTCATGGAAGCGAAGGGCAGGTTGTAAAGCTTAGAAAACGAATGAACACATTCAAAGTGGCATCAGAGGAAAAGGTCTGCCTGGCAGCAAGTTGTCCTTGACACTGTCACAGTCCGTTTCCCGCAGTTCAGAGAATTAAGCTTCTCACTTGGACCAGGTTGCAGTAGTGTGTTTCCTGGGGGACCAGTGTCACTTCGTGTGCCTTCCGCTGCTCGCAGGCTTTGCTGGACCAGTGCTAGTCTGGCCCTTTAATAGAGATCAGCAAAGCAACAATCAAGTCCCTTCCATGGGAGTGGACCTTCAGCTCATCTCCAAAACCAAGACTGCCCGCAGTCAGAACCCTCTGGAACAGTCCTGCTCCTTTGCCAGTTGTGAGCAGTCGCCTCTTTGAGTCTCCTCTTGTCTTTGTTGAACAGAGTATCACTGGTTTGTCGTTACTTCTCTATGCCACTCTGTTTTTGCTTTATTTCCCACCCCCGCGAATGTTCCCCCGTGAGTTATTTATTCCTAGGGAAAGCGGAGCACTGCAGAGCTTTATTTTCACATGTAAGTACAATTTCATTATTTCAGCATATGTTCTATGTCTTTTAAGTGTAACTTGTATCTGGGTTGTTGTGGGAAATACTCGAACACTTCCCTTAGATTCAGGGTGACAGTTACGGTGTTAGCTGGTTTGGGGGTTATCAGATCACAGCCCTGTGGGAAGGCGTCACTCTACAGACTGTCTCTGTTCAAGGTGAGCTTCTTGATGTTGTATGATCTTTAAATGTGGGGAAGGGTAGTAAAGGATAGGCACTTAAACTGACAAAGGAGGCACCTGAAAGTTGGGAAGCATGTAAGCGTGTCCTTTGGAGCGCCCATCCTCTGCACCAAGTGAGATGTGGCTTCCCCAGGAGACGTGTTAGGTGACTCCTCGCCTCAGGCGAGGCAGTGGTGTCGTGCGCGTCCACAGCATAACCGTAAGAGGCCAAGGATGGTATAAATGGTATTTGCTAGCCTCCAAGTGCTTGACTTTGCAGCCTGAAGGAAGGTCTTTTTCCAGATATGTTACAATCTCCTTTCCTGGCTTTTTCTTTAACCGATGGACTAAAACCAGTTAGGAGCAGAAGGTAGGACGGCAGTCCTGGGTCCAGTTTCCACTGAGTTCAGTCTTGTTCCATTGCAGGCATCATACCACAGGACCCCTTTCATAAGCTTATCAAGTCCCTTTTAAAAAATTATTTGTCAATGTTACCCAACAGAAGGTAATGATTGTATTCTGTGTATAAAAAGGAAATACACGGGGGAGACCCCCACCAAGCTTAGAGCTGCTCTCAGTGAACTGGGACTTCAGTTGTATCCAGGCAGGAGTGTGACTGTTCAGGTGGGATTTACATGACGGTGGCATGTTTCGGAACGGGCAAATCTGCGTTTCAGTAGCATCAGCTTCCTTGTCGAGTGCACAGAAGCTAACAATGTGGGCTGTAGAAGTGGTGTTAATTACAACGTTAATGTCGTCGGTCAGCATTTCAGACTGAAGCTTTGCTGGTTGTAATAAAACGAGCGACCCCGGCCTCGGTGGCAGTCTTTCACTTGGCATTGCACGTAAGCAGGTACAGCATTCCAGCAGCTCGTAAGTGACTCTGACTATATAAAAGTACAACTGTCACTGGAAAATGAATGTCCAATATATTCACCACAAAAGAAAAGTATAAATATGTGTGACATCTTCGTGCCATTACGTCATTTCTGTTTGCAAACTATGTTCACCGACAAATCTGTTTTATGTATTTCTGGCTTATTGCTGGCAAGACAGACATAAATATGCCATAAGCAAACTCTCCGGAGCTTAAAAAAATGTATTTGGGTGGTTTTAAAAATAGGATGGTTTTGGTCAGCAGATCTTCACTCTACAGATCAACATGCCAAGTCCCTGGAGGGATGTGAAAGACGCGTCAGTGTGGTGCTGAGGAACATGGTTTACTGGTGACCTGGCAGTGGGGGGAACGCTTGGACTTGATGAGCTTAAAGGTCTTTTCCGACCAAAATGGTTCTATGATTCTGTGATGCTTGTTCACATCTCATTTGGTTGAGAGTGCAGGTTGGTAGCTTTCTACAGGTGCAGAAAACAGAGACAAGGTTTGTACATTATTTTCGTAGAATTATTTATGGGAATTACTTATTTAAAGAGTTAATTAAATGAAGCTGCACCTTCACAACATGTAACCAAGACTCTCTGGGTGTCTTTTCTAAACAGTTCTCTATCCCCTCAGTGGCTTTAGCACTTCTAAAGTTCTGATGTTGCATGCTTCTCCTAACAGCATCCTACGGGAGCAAAGCTCATCCCACCAGCAAGAATGACAAAAGGGAGAAAAAAGGCAAGAGGCACAAGCATCCTGTGTTATTTAGGCGTGTGCGGTGTTCCTGCAGTACCCTGCAGAAGCACCTCTGGTGTTGCTTCATTCAAACTCAACTAAAATAATTCTTGAAGGAGCTTACCCGGAAGGGAATAGGACTGGTTTGGTAAGTAGAATGTTATCAATGGAGCAGAGATTGACTGTTCATCATGCCTGCTCCGTATTGCTTTGTCTAACAACCCAACCCAGCAGGTTTATGGCTGTGGTCTCTCCGAAGACCCTCCCAGCTGCCTGAGCTGATTGACGGAATCTGTGGGCAGATGCACTTGCCAGACTCCAATAAAGACGGGGCCTTGGGAAAATCTAAGGCAATTATTGACGGGCAGCAATCCACTAATCAGACAATTTCAAAATTAATCCCACAGTCCCTTACTGTATTAGCTTTCCTCCTTGTTTGTATTTATACAGCAAATTCATGACTTCAGTGAATACTCTCCCTTCCAGCCCAATTATGTCTCTCTGAGGGTATTAAATTAAAACCAGAAGAAATATTGAAAGTGGCTTGCAATTAGTTTCTTTAAAAGGTGGTATGGCACTTGCAGGCTGGGATTCTTAATATGATGCTTGATAATAAAAGTAAACAGGATTTTTTTCATCATGCAAGCAATGCAAGTGTTCCTAATATGCCTTGTTATAAAGCAGTCTATATATAATGAGAGAAAAAAAGTGATTTGATTTTGGAGTTTAATTATATTTTCATAAAATTCTTCTAGAGTAACTGACAAGTCCACAGTGTCTCCAAATAACATAAATAGATTCTGGTGTGTGCATTTTGATTTATCTTTCCCTTGTTTTATTTTGATCACTTCATAATACAAAATTGCATTGCATTTGATTGTAACCTGCCTTTTAAATGAAGACTGCTGCAAACAGAAATTCCTTTCCCGCGGAAATGAAATACAGACCGTATTCATGGTTTACCTGTTTAAACATGGGTCACTGCCTGGCGTCTTTCTCATTCTTTTAAAATCGGGAATTCTGAAGAGTTGTTCCTGCAGATCCAAACCTGAATGTAGCATTTCCTTGTTATTACCAAAAATGGACAACCAAAGAGAGACATCCCTGTAAAGGCATTATTTTGCATCTTTGCGCTGCAGATGGCTCTTGGCTCAGGTAATAAGAGCCCCGTGCACACGCGATAGGAAGCATACAGTATTATTTGTCGTTTATTACTGATCGGTTTGCTTTCATGTGTAGAGGAATTTTAAAAATGAGCCAAGCCACCTGGAAGTCAGTGGGTAAACTCAGTGTACACGTGGGTTGGAGAATGGATGGTGCAGCCAGTGCTAACTCTAAAAAGTGTAGAAAGTATTTCCAAGTTGAGAAATACGTGGGGCAGAGAATTTACCGGAGAAGCTCTGGCTCAAGCCCTTCCTGGGTAACTTTGGGGGGTTCAGCCACTTTCTCCATCTCTCAGATTTCCATCTGTACAGCACCTTGAACAGATGCTGTGGGGGGAAAAAAAAAAAGTTATGTGAAAGTTTTATTGGGTTTTATTACAAGTATAGAATTGGTCTAATTTTCCAGTAAAAAGGATAAATAATTCTAAAAGTGAGATCAGAGCTGGTTAACTCTGCTCTTTTGTAGTAAATGTGCATGGAGCTGATGAAAACACGATTAGAAACATGGAACCTCATCTGCTTTGAACGGAAAGCTGGAATGAGCAGTGTCCATTTTGGGCTTTTGTGAGCAGTCACACGTCTGCATTGATCCACAGGCATGCAGGACATGTGAGGCCAGAGCTATACCCCAGGTAGCCTGTTTTCTGATTACTTGAACGATTTCTCTAACTCTCTTTCCAGAGCTATGTAGCCGCTTGCCATGGAGAAGGACTAAGGTAATACACTTGTATGGCTGGACACGTTTACGCAAGACGACGAGGCTCAGGAGACACAAGGGTGAAAGTTCCTGTGCTTCATTTATACTCTGTGTCTTAACAACATGCCGGCAGCGATGCCAAGCTGCCTTGCCTAGTGCAAGCCAGATCCAGGATGGAGCTACTGGTAGGCCTTGTTTTATGTTACTTTTATTTGATTTATTGCAGAAGTTGTTAACACCCCATAGTTCTTTGAATAAAATAAAACAAGAAAACCTATAAGAATCAGCAACAGTGTAAGCCAGGGGGCCTTTCATCTTCATTATGAACTAATTAAGCTGTTGATTACCTGGGGATTAACACCTCCATCTGTAACAAAAGATGCATTCTGCGAGTAGGAGGATCTGTGAGGTAACAGCTCCTGCAGTTTGCCGTGTTTCACTGTAGCTCCGGAGGACAGAGCATGAAAAACGGGAGGCTAGCAAACCAAAAAGGTTATCAAGATTTCCACCCATACTCCTGAAGACGTCTTCTAAAATATAATAATTCATCAAACAGATTTCGCATGAAATGAGAAGAAAGTGCTTTAAAAATCATAGCGCTTGTTAAGAAGGTGGCACTTGAACTGAGGTCACAGCTCGGTGACGCTGCTGGATCTTTTACCTTCTGTACATCCTGGAGGATTCAGAGCCTGAAATCCCTTCCTATAAGTAACATTTTAGTGAATGAAGGCAGCCCTTCGAGCCACATCTGCCTGGAGGGATCCTCCTTAGACGTGGGTGCAGTTCAGCCAGCTGATCATGCTGCTGTTCGTGGGCATTCCTTTGTCTTCGTTTTATACGTGCAGGTGGATTCAGACCACTGGCTTTACACATGCCACCAGCTGGCAACTGCTTTCGGCTGTGGTCAACCTGGGTTAACCTAGAGCTGGTGACCAAAAGGTAAAAGTTGGTTTTACCCAAGCCTGAAGTTATTTGCTGCCCTTGCATGGTTGCTGGTTCTAAAGCAACAGCAATTAGGCTTGTGTGGCACAATAAACACAAACAGCAAATGCGTTCATGTGGATAATGTAAAGATTAAAGCTCTTGCGCTCTCAGCTGCACGCTGAATCGCGTTTTTATATGCTTTTAAATAGGAGAGCTGTGTAACATGACCCTCTAGTTGAAAGGATGCAGGATCGCCACACTCCCATCTGGATTACTGCATTCAATTTAGGCCACATGAACTCCTGTGCTGAAGGTGCACATCTAAGAAAATGGTTGTGAATTGAGCATGACTTGCATAAAAGAGCAACTTGCACCTATTCTCTCTTGAAAAGCATCTGCTTTTAGTTAAAAATCACAGTTGGCTCGCCAGCAAGCCATGGGGCCCCCATCTTCTTTTCTGTATCACCCCACATTCACATGCTTAATATACTAGTAATTTTATTATGGAGCTGTGGTCAAGACTCTGTGGCTAAGGTTGCAACCAGGTTCTTTTATAAGCTCTGCTTTTTGTCTGCTGCACTAGAGCTTTTGCTAGGAAAATTGACTTGAAAATTGGCAACATTCGCCCTGCACTTCATATCCATATATTTACATTCTCAGGCATGTTTAATTGTCATGCTCCCTGCTTTACTGCCCTTTCAACTTTAATGTTAATTGTCGGGCTCCACTTAAAGTTAAGCCTTTCTCAGTGTCTTTTAATTATAATAAAGCCCTAGGCGGTTGGGTTACTGTGACCACTGCAGATTGCACAGTTCTGGGTGGTGGCCCACAGTTGCCTTGGTATGGCTTATTTGTAGATGGGCAGCGCTTTGACGCTCTGCTGAATTCGTTCGAGCATGTTGAGGGTCCCAATCTGCAACTCAAACCTCTTCCTATTGCTGCAGTAAAAATAAGTGATAATAAACATTCACACAATTCATAGTCTCAGCCTGGCTCCAGTTGAAGCTGGTGGCAGAATTTCCACCAACATCACCAAGGAACGGGATGCAGCAGTGGCTCTCAGTTTGTAAATGACGGTGGGTGATAACTCAGCCTACCTTCTAAGCTAAACCAGGGATGTTTTCCAAGCGTTGTTTCCTGGTCATTGTCAAAAATCAGCATTTTTGGCAAGATACACGATGCTACACTTGAGTGCAGGGAGTATGTGTGTAGTGGAGATGATCACTTATAATTGGCGAAGCTTCTTTTGAAAATGATGATCAATTTGAAGGAGTGTAATGCAAGTAGTTCCTTGTTTTCTGTTTTAATTTACTTTTCGCATCACTTTTTAAATGCAAAATCCAGCCTTGCTGCCAGGAGCGAAGTAGCGGTAGAGGATTTGCAAGCAGTCACTTGACTTTGGTACCTCAGACTGTGTTCCAAAGTGAATTTAGATTAAAGCAAGGTGGCAAAGTCTCAATTTAAAATGCAGTAGCTGTTGTTATTCTATAGGAGGAGAACATTTTTCCGATTCAGTCTGGTCTGGTTTCATGCACTTTCTGAATAGTTATTCCTGACTACGTGTAGGAAGGCTGTCAATAATCCTATATCCAAAAGTGACTTAACAGCATCCAGACCTCTAAATAACTGACAATTTCACACTCAGCATCCTCAGTATAGGAGTCATTATTTAAAATGAACCAGGATTTTCAGAGTCCTCTACATTCTTTTTTCTTCAACGTTTTACCTAGGTTCTGTAAATACGTAGACTCTGCTGTCAGGTCTAAAATTGATGAAAGAGCCAAAACTATCTGCAAGAAACAAGTCCTTTGATATTTTCAAAAGAGATTTGGTGCGGGTCAAAAATTAAAGAACAAAGGAAAGCAAAAGAAAGTTTGCTGCTAGGAGATACAGAACCTATTAAAAATAGGGCGAAGAGGGTGATGGTGAAGATGGCAAGGGGAGGCAAGGCTGAAAGGAGACGTGGGGTGTGGAATGGGAGACGTTTTCAGGCAAAGGCAGAATGAGTGTTGTTAAACATTGAAAAACCAGTGTCCACAGAGTTGGTGCAGCTCTCTCCTCTGACCTGAGAGGTAATGTGAAGTCATGCTGTATTACTGCTGGGCTGTCGATGGAGCTGGCACACTCCCTGCCAAACTGTGCTTTGTTTTATCGAATGGGGGACCTTAACATGTTCTTTGACAGCAAAACCCTCTGCAAACCAAGAACGCAGGACATCTTTATTGCGCACCTACCACAGAGAGTTGTCCCTGGTCTATGCTCTGCAGTGAGGGTTTGAGGTACACAACTCTCTTTAAGTTCAGGCTTTTTAGGTGGCTGCGCAGTGAAATCTGCCGTGTTGGTTCGGTTGTGTGTATTGCAGTTGTAAACTTAGTGATGCATACATTAAAATTCATGTAACTTGGTGTGACGCTGTTTACTAACTTCGTGCAATATATATCAGTTTAAAGGATCACTCACGTTGTGTGTAAATGCTAATAAAATGAATTCCCTTAGCAGTCAAAGGAATTAGCCCACATAGGAGTGAAATACCAAGGCAGGTCTTGTTATTTTTATGAAACTGTGAATAATATAAGTATCCAATTGATAAAATTTTATTAAAGCTGACAGCCCTTAAGTGATCTAAGTGGTAAATATTGAAATGAAGTTTCAACAACACTGCGGTACCAAGGGAGGCCTAAGGCAGTAATAAGGATTAAACAATGATTTAATGTTGTTCCTTGGGGGTAGGGATTGTTGTTTTAATGGAGGGCAAAAGCTCACTTCCTTCTAAATAATTAAACTGTGATTTGAGAAATTGATCTAAGGTAGTTGTAGTGGTTTGTTAAGTCCGAAAGAGATAAATGAAGGGAAAGTGTCCTGGGGCAAGGGGAAGTCAGAGGAGAGTAGTGAAGAGATAGTTTTGCAGGATAGATTCATGACAAGTGTCCCTCGGGACGGGGGAAGCTGGCAACGAGCATATTTTATCTTTTATTTGTAATGTAAACAGACTCGTGCTGCCTGAGGCTGGGTAATGGCTAATGAGCAGGGGGTTTCCAAGGGGTGCAGATTTTATTAGCTCAGCTTATAAAAAACGGAGCTAAATTAAAAATGTGGTGTCTTCTAGCTAATCCGATAATCAGCGAGGCTACAGGGAGCACCTCCACCTCAGCAGAGCGAGCGTATTAGCATATGCATGCAAAATTTCCCAACAATTTGTTCAGCAGTTCTTGTGAGCTGAATGGCTTTCCCATTTTCATAGCAGAAGGCGGATTTCACATAATAGGGCTGAGTATTTTGGGCTGTCTCAGGAATGCAAGAATGAAGGAATTCTGTAATGTGTTTCAAATCTGTCATTTGTGTGTAAGTAGTGGGAGACTCGGCCAGAGAACTTCTCATCGTATATGCCTCTTGGGTGATTGTTACTAATGAGATGACAGCTAGGATGGTGGTAGAGATGGGCTATAAGTGGAAAAAGAGAGAGAGAAAACTCTGCCTAATTAGATAATTACTTAAGGTAATTTCCTTGGGGTTAACGTGATACAGAATTCTGAATAGTTGTAGACTACCGCTGCAGAGCTTCCAAAATTGTGGTGGATGGTTTCCAACTAACCACCCCTCTCAGTCTGTGTGCACATAACACGGTTTAGAAACACAATTAAATTGAGTTAACATCCAAGAAAACATGGAAATTCCCTCTACTTACTGGAAAAAAAACTGTCTCTGTGCTCAGTCTGTGCCTTCAGGTAGAGATACAAATGGGTGGGGGGATGCATTGTTTGTTTAGAATAATGTTGTATTTGGGCTAGCACATCAAGGGAGGAGTAAGTTGAAACATCAAAAGCCCCTGAGAGCACACACCACTGTCCAACAAAGCCTCGTGGCTGCCACTGCCAGCGCCTCTGTTTTTCTCAGCCCCCAAGGCAAAGCTCAGAAGGCAAACTGAGTGAGAGCACGAATGCAAAAGTCTTCTAGAACTTCAGTTTTACAATATCCGTAGTTTCCATCGATAAGAGAAGAGGCTATTCCAACATCATGTGGCTATCAGGAGCTTTGGGACGTAAAGAGTGAGGTCTACAGAGAGGAAAAATTAACAGAAATGCCCCTGTGTATCTCAGTCCAGGCTGGAAGGCCTGGGGCTGCTAGTGTTAAAGCGAAGGTGACACAGTCAGAAACGTGTCTTTGACCCACCTGCTCCTCTCTGCAAAATTAGTGAAACCATGCGAGCAGATAAATAAGCGTGTATGGAATGATTGCTGGTTTGGTTTTGCCAAGCAGACTGGTTTATGTTATTCTATTTTGGATACATTTTACTGTAATTAAAGGAAAACCTTCAGGACCACCCAGTGTGCAATCAGCCTCGTTGTTCCCTACTCCTCAGGCTAGCAGAGAGAAGACATGCAATGATCAAACAGCCATTGTTCTTACTGGTGGGTTTCCATAAGTGCTAGGCAGGTTGCAAGTTCTCACCCCCATAGTTTCTTAGCGTGCGCTGCTTGACGCACTGAAGGGTGCACTCCAGCTGTTTGGGTGTTCTCCAGCTGTTCAGTCTGATGATTGAAATCTATCAAGTGTCTGCACTCATCATCTGTCAGGAGGCATGAAAAGTGTACAGGATATCGTGTGTCGGTACACTCATTTGTCAGATTGGATTTGGTTTTGCATGTGTACGTCTTGCTTTTTCTTTCGGTTTGAGAACACAAGGCAGAAGAAATGTCTTGGGCTTGGAGGCAGGAGATGGTAGAACTGAGGCTCAGGAAATAGGTTTATCCTTCCCATGGGAGTTCATTCCACAGGCTCAACCCATCCCCAAGATTTCTGTCTGCTGAAGAGGCAAACTCTGCTATTATAGAGAGCTCCACTGTATGAGAGAAGTGATACACGCCAGAGGTTTATAGGAAGCCCTCTGAGGAGATGACCTGGGAATTCTGAACATGATTCAAGTTCCGTGGAAGGCCAGAGTAGGGAGCTGGGACAGGGCTGACATGCTTATGGTACCTGGTGTTAGGAAGGAAGTGTTATCACAGCATCTCTGAGCTTGGAAAGCACCACTGGAGATTGTCCAGTCTCCCTGCTCAGAGAAGTGGCAAGTTCAGAGCCATGAATTTTAGTTCTTGACATCAGCTGGAGTTTCCAAAGGTCTGAGTACTTCCTTCGTAAGTATGTCGCGTGGATCTAGTCCGTACTTGAGGAGAGGATAGTGTAGGTAAATGAAAGTTATCTCCTGCCAGGAGAGAGCAACAAGGTAATGCTAGAAGCATTACTCTTGTTGTTGTTGTTGTTATTACTAAAATACTTTAAAATAATTTCCTCTGCCCCCAGATGATCATCCATGAGCTTATCTTGGGTACTGAGACTTGTTGATAGTAACAAATGGTAGTGCCGTGGAATAGTAACTACAACACTGTAGGCAATCTTGAGCTCTCTGATGTGAGTTTGTGTTGTCAGTTCAGCTGTTTCAGATCAGGAAGAATTGGTCAAAATGGATAAGCGAAGCATTTTACAATTGAAAAATTAAATTCTTATCCTCTAGAGAGCCAAAATCTCCATCTATTTCAGCAGACCAGAACCGTGCTGTGGATGGATTTGGAAGTGTGCCCAAGGTGAGACCCGAGATATCTACTCTGTAGAGACCAATATTTACATTTTATCTTCTCTAAGGATACAATCCAAATTCTTGGATATCCCAAGATGGCATTTAACGATGTCTGTTCAGGGAGAATAATGCTCTGGTTCAGATGATCAGGTGTTACACAGGGCTTCACTGGCAGGAAGATCAATAACTAGGGTGTCGGTAGACAGTTCCATTCCTGCCTTTGCTTCCTGAGGACTATCATGCTATTCCCTTGTCTTTCTACGCCTCCACTTGCCTTATCTACAACAGCAGAAAGAGCAGCTCGTTTCCTGCTACTTTTCTAATCTGGCCACTTCTAGTGTGTCACCTCTTCAGTGCAGCAAGTACCTTGTTCTCTGCATCTGAAATGGAGCCAAAACGAGAGCTTGAACGTTCATGTGAAGAGCTTTGTCACTGTTGGCTTAAAACACGTTTTTACCACGGTCGGGTTTCTTCCAACAGCAATTTTGTGGCAAACATTGTTATGTTTTGAGTTAAATATAGCAAAATCTTCGATGTGATGAAATGGCAAAAAATGTCACAGTTCATCATGCTACAAAGTATAAACAATCATCAAACAGGTGAAAAACACATTAAAGAAGAATAAAACTTCAAACAGGTTTTAAGTAGTTCACTTTTATGTTTTAATAGCTCTTTAGGAGCCTGTAAATAGAAAGTCAATTGGATTTCAGACTTGTTTCCATAGTTATATTACACACAGGGAGTATTCAATAAAACAAATCTTTTATTTAGTTCCTGACAGGTAATTAAAATGTGCCTCTGCATTTTCTTGTCTGTTACAGTAGGAGCTAATATCAAAGATTTCTGGAGCTTACAAGTATTCACAATTATGTTGCAACTTAGTTTTATCTTTTGGGCTGCAAACCTAGTGCTAACTGGAAGTCTTCAGCTAGTGGAAAGCTGGAATCCTGTTTGGCATTTGAAGCCTAATATTTCCTTTTTTCTACAAAGATTTATTCTCAGCTTCAGAGATCCCGCATCCTGTTTACACGTTTTTGAAAGTAATAGACTGTGGAGAAAGGCAAGTGTGGAGAGAAAGAGCGACTAGAAACAGTCTTGTTTAGGAAAAAGAAAAAAAATACTATGTCAGCTGCTGAAAATATTGGGGAGGAAGATGATCTTGAGGGTTAAAGTAGTATGAAATTATTTGAATTTCCAAGTAGTCAATGAAATTGTTTTTGTTTGAAGCATTAATATTTTTCGAAGTACTCTTTCACAAAGGACCATTCAGTGCTGCGGTCTCAGTACTAGAGTTTTAGCAGGTTTCGAAGGCAGCACCTGTGAATTCAAAGAAATACTAGAGAGTCATTTCTCTTTATTGCTGACATGCTACCTAGATCAGTCTGGCTAAATCAGAAACTTTCGGTCTCTGTGGTTTTACAGGATTGTACGTGATGGCACCGTGAGGTGGGATTTCACAGCCGGCCATCATATAAAGATTAAGCTGCCTTTTACCAGCTTTACCTTGTTTTTTTTCTGATATAAAATCATTTTTGGGGCAAGAGACTACAATGTTTTAGTACCTACTATTAGGGCATGGCCACCACCAGTAGTCCTACCAGGATTAGAAATAACTGTATCAAAATCAGATAAATTAGAAAATGGCTCAATTTTACTGCCTCGGTGCTGGTCCCGGTGTATCTCCCAGATGCGTGGAGGAGGATTGCTTTGGGAAGGGCTTTATCGGTTATGCTGATTAAGAACAGGTTTATGCATTTGGTAACTTTCCTCTGTGTAGGATTTCCAGCATCTGCCTTGGCGTTTTGGCTACGATGGCCTGACTGCATCGTTCTTTGTGCCATACTAAGCCTTGTTTGTTCTTCATATGTTTATCTAAAACGGTTCTAATTTTCCTTCGATCAGGCGTGCTTAAGGCAATATATCATTTTTCAGGTGCGTTGGGTGGATTAGTAGCGTTTGTAGAAGATCATGCCGTTTTCCATGGTTCTGGACCAGCTCGGAGGTATTGGAGGATGGTTGATGGGCGCAGAGAGGAAGGGCTGGGGGTATTGAGGTCATAAGAGGTGCTCCAGGATGAAACAGTCAGGAGTGATGGGGCTTCCCAACCCGATGTGGGAAGGCTCTATGAAGAGTCTATTGCCTTCCAGATGGCCGTGTCTAAACGGAGGCAGCAGTGTCCGAAGGGGAGGATATCAACTTCTCAAGGACTGCCAACTTGGGCTGTTGAAATCGCAGGTCTGTTGAGTAGTGTGACTAGGGTGACTAGTGGCTATTATTTTACGCACAAATGCATCCCTGCCCCTTGCTGAGGCTTGACAGTAGGCAGTAGGCTTATGTTTTGGGAGTATTAAAATATCATAGCTGTGGTGCTAACTTGTACACTTTCTGGCGTAACTCCCCCACCCTCACTTCTTCTTTTCTGTTGGAGTTAGAAGAACAGTTACAATCTTTATTGTCCTTTTAAAATGAACTTGGAATTATTGTAGAAGTGGTATAACCTCAACAGAATGATAAGATTTGCAGTATTGCTGATGGGATCAGTTAGACCAATAAAATTCTAGAGAAAAGCCTCAGTGCAGGAATTTACAGGGATTTGTAAGTTTTTGGCACAATCGGGAGTAGCTGTTTCCATGGCTATTTTATCAAGAAGAATTAGAGTTGCATAGCACAAGATGTTTGTTTCTGGATGTCTCTTGGCTCTGTCTGTTGTCAGAGCTCTAATCACGCTGAGCAGCTCACCTGTTCATTCATGCTGTATTTACCGCATGCATAAATACCGCTCTTTAAGCCCGATAGCCGCTTTAAACCTGTCTTTTATCTGTTGCTCTTACATTTCTAACGCACTTATTGCATTTGCAGATACTGCAACAAATGTATGTGGTTTATTAACCTACCATAGTGCCCCGTGTACTGATTGATGGAAAATCAGTTGTTCAGTTGCCAGGCAATGATTGATTTTCCACCACAGCTGCTCCAGCTGTGCTACAGATGCAGTTTTTTCTCAGCTATCATAGATGGTGTTGTAAGCTATCAAGTATGATCCTTAATTGTAAAGAGCTCTGAGAAATCAGCCATTTCAGCAGTTAATGACCATTTGGTCACCATTTTCAGCTTGGTGTTTTTACCAAGTAAGCTTGCATTTAGCAGTGCCGCTTGGAGGTTGCTTTGGAGTGTTCTGCAAGAAGCTGGTCTGAAATCTGTGGTATAAGTAAATGCTTGTCACAAAAAACTCCAGTTCATTACAAAATGCTGTAGCCAATAGCATGTGCTGATGACAGCAAGCCTTTTTCCTGGAATGCATTGCAGATTCCAGTATTTCATTTCAAACCTTGCTCGGCTGTGTATGACTAATAAATAATAGAGGAAAGTATAACTCAACAGAAAAATTGCAGCCCTTCTTTTGATCTGGGGAAGCGGACGTTAGTTGCTTGGCATTCTTTTAGATGACCTTCATAATTTAGTTGCAGGCTGTGATTTGGCTCTGCTCTCCATTTTCACAGCAGCATAAAATATTAAAGTCAAGCAATATCAATAATTCATACTCGTATGGCATTGGGGATATCAGTGAGAGGCTCGTTTGGATTTGCTAAAATTAAAAGTGCAACTCTGCTTAAGATACAAATGCAGGGTTAAGGCTTTTTAAATGCTCGTTAGGAGAGTGGAAATTAAGCTAGGTCTCATGTTTCATAGAAAGAGGAGCTGCAGTTGGTAGGTGCCCTGGCGTTTGTACGTTAGCCTCCTATTCACAGCAGGGTAACGAGTCTGCTTGCTCGAATAGACAGGCCTGTTGCCAGACTGCGCCCTTTCCCCCGACCTTCCCCAAGGAAGCATTTCTCACAGCTTTCGCCCTGGTATGAAGTCCGACTGTTTTCAAAGAGCCCTTCACCACTGGCATTGACAGCGTGGCTGGTTGAAGAGCAGAAAGAACTGGAAACAGGGCATGGTCTGGCTTCTGAAACTGTTTTGCCACTGTCCTATGGGTAAATCACTTTGGGTGTCCTGCCATCTTCTGCATTTAATTAGAAGCTCCTCGGGAAAAAGTGTTTTTCAGTGTCCGATCCCGCGGGCCTCTGATTTCAGCTGGCTGAAGCACTGAAGTAATATGAGTAGGAAATTAAAACGCAGTTCATTCCCACTCCAACTTCTAGAACATGATATTTTCCTTGATGTTTTTTCTTTTAAAATTAACTTGATGTCTCCTTTGTCTAGTCTTGTCCTCCACTAAATGCATTTCTAAATAGTACCAAACGCGAGATGACGTAATAGTCTAGTTGACTTCCCTGCCATGATCTTTGGAATGGTCATTGACACTTGTCCGGTGTGTGAGGGCAATATCCATTTCTTCAGAACTGAAGCGCTTCCAAAACAGCAGTAAACCGTCCCTCCCTTCTCAGTTGTAATTGATACCTTTCAAAGCCAGTCAACTAGAGACATTTTAGAATAAATTTATGCTTTCCTTCTGGAAGCTCTTTCTAGTGCCTTCTCCTTCAAGACAAAGGGAAGTACGAGCGTCACCTCTGTTTCGTTTCCTTTGGTAAATTGCTCTGCTTTCCAACAAAGACTCATCTAGCAAATGTAGGATTAGTGAGTTAGTGAGGGAAAAGCAGGTTGTTTTCAGAGAAAGGCTTTGTTTTCCCCTCACCTTGACTCAGTTTTGCCCCTGCTGTAACTCTGCCCCGAGCATCTCTGCCATTTTGCTGTGAGTGAGGACTTTGGGAACAGACTCTTCAATCATATTTATTTTCTTCCTTGTAGAAGTGCTACTCTTGCTTTTGGTGGGGAGGTGGAAAACAGCTGTTTTCAGGCAGTAGGAGAAGAGGTAGTCACTGTGGTCACCTGATCTGCAGAAACGTGTAAGCTAGGTCATCATACAACTTCACTTAAACTCCCGTATCAGGTCTGAGATCTTATTGTGTCTGATGAATTAAAGAGCCCTCTACTTTCATGGATCTACTGCTCCTGCAAGTACTTGCAGACCGAGTTATCTCCTGGCCTCTGCACGTAGTCTGGCTCAATAGAACTCCATCAGGCTTTGGTTCTGGGGTGCATTCTCATTTCTCCTCTTCATCATCTTTTCAAATTTGACGTAGGAAGACATTCTCAGAATGGTAGTTTGTTTTGGGGGTGGAGGTTTTGTAGCCATTTCCTATTCTTGGCCATCTTTTTAAGTAATGAGGCCATCGTAATGGTAAGCATATCCCGGTACAGCTTGTGCTATAAATGGTGGGAAGGAAGCCCTCGCTATTCCTACTGAATGCTCCTCTGCTTTGTAGACCAACAGCTATTCCCTTGCTTAGTTACAGACATCATTACTCAGTGCTCCTTGTTCCCCTTTTAGTCCTTTTCCGACTCACCATCCTTCTTTTCTCGATCACATATAAAGAACATCCTGTTCTTTATCCTGAGTTATATAGTTGTGATGAGTATTATTAAAAATTGTGGGATTTTACCCCCTTTTCACTAGGCAATTCAGATCACCTTGTGTGAAAGACCTGTCGTTACCCTCACGTACCACTGCAGCAACTTTTTAACCTGAACTTTTTAAGCATCACAGTGATTCTAGAAATAAATGTCACATGGCTCATGAAAGAACTTGAACTTTATTTGCGTGTGTTCGTTTTCCAACAGTTTCACTTTCTTCTTTTGAATTAAACTACGCAAATCCCAAACATGACAGAGTGTTTTCCCTTCCTCTCCCCCCGCCCCAGAAGCAGCAAAAGATTCAATCTACCTCCAGCTCTTCCCGCTATTCCTTTTGGGGGTTTGCAACATCAGAGGTACCCGGTGACTGCTGAGGAAATTGCCCTAAGTGATATTGGAGTAATTCCCCTTCGTTTTAGTAATAAAGGTTGCATATGTTTTATGAGAATAACACCCCTGCAGTACAGAGAGCTACTGTGATCCATCACTTTAAATCAAGAAATCATTTGACACGTTTATTTCCTGAACAGGAAGCGTTCTGTCAGATCAGCTGGAAACCCTGAAACCTGTACATGTTAAGATGAAAGTCGAAATAGCAGATGCTGTTGTTTTACTGGGCCAGTTCCATATTCATAGGGAGGCCACTCTACCAATGGGATGCCGAAGACATATCTCTTTCTTTCCTTTCAAAATGTATTTGTCTGAATAAACCTGTTAAAATAGGGACTGTAGTTAGTCACTTCTAGAAGACTGTATACTTGATAAATTATGTGGTAAAATCTGATCCAAAATAGAAATATACTTCAAATATATCATAGATTATATAAAAGTGGGTTTAGCAAGAAAAAAAAGTGGGAAAATTTCCCGTCTTATTTTAATCAGAGAGTTGTAAAGTAGATTTTGCAAGTTTAACGCAAATCCTGGTTGACTCATAAATGTACACATAGCAAACCCAAAGATGGACAGTTTGAAAACCACGCAGGGAGGTGGCAAGAACGGCCAGTGGCCCTTCCCTTGAAAGCAGCAGTTGCACGATAAACATTCTGTCTAGATTCGGGGTCTAGAAGGGGCTTCCCACCAGATTGCTAATTGTCTATGTGCTAAAGCTATCCCTAAGCAAATTTCTCAGCCTGGGTCAACTGTAGCTTAAACACTGCTAATATAAAAACTGCGCTGGAGGTGTATGAGCCGTGCACACCAGCTGCGTTTTTATTGGCCGTCTGCAACTTCAAAGGCTTTCCTGCTCTAAAGCCCAGGCAGGTACCGTAGGCTGCCCTCAAACCTGCCTTCGCTGGCTTATTGATCCTCAGCATGGCTTTACCTGCAAGCCAGTGGAGTTGTTCTCAGTGTGCAATTAGGTTGAAAGTACATTCTTACTGACCTGCTTAAGATTTTTTCGATTTTTGTGTCGTTAATAAATATGCATCGCTATTTTTCCCCTTCTTTGATTCTCTCTGTTATTTCACCTGTCAGAGAGATCTGTTTAAGTAACAGATGCCTGAAGTATTTTGACAGGGTGTTTGTTTCTGTTTCCAGCATAAAACTCGTGTGATGACAAGCAGACAGTAGAAAGAGATTTGCCCCAAATGTGCTAGGGCCCCACTTTTCCCTCTCCCACTTGACAATTAGCTTTAGTGTTATTACTTTGGCACGTGCCTTGCTGGAAAAAAAAAAAAAAAGCCTCCCTGCTCAGGACCAGGGAATCCTCATCTTCCCTCTTTTTGAACAGGCGTTCCATGGCGAGGTGCTTTGAGTGGTCAGGAAGAAAGATTAAGGTCTAAGAGTATTGTTGAAGACAGGAGATCTATCTGTCATCTTGAACCCATAACTCTTCAGCACCTTGTGAGGAGGAGTCCCTGAGATACCTGCTATACTCCTGAATGTCAAGCACGGCAGGTACGTCTTGAAATTAATTTGAAGCATTAATTTTCAGAGTTGTCTGTATATCAGAAGCAAAGATACTGAAGCATAACAATTTCCCTGTTGTGGTGCTGCTGTCGGGTATTCAGTAGAATGACTCGGTTATTTCAGGCATCTGCAGTATTTTCATTAAGATTAACATCTAACATTCGGATGGCGTTAGTTGCGAAATAAGCCTGTGCTGACTACCGTATGAGATGAACTTGCTGCATTTTTAAGTTGTCATTTAGAAATATATGAGACCTTTGTCTTTAGAGTATCTTTGCCAGCACTACCAACATTTTATTATAAAACTAACTTCACTGAAGCTCCTTATGTTCAGTAGTACCTCAAGGTCAGACTTGATAAATTCCATCAAGTCTAGGTATCTCAGAGTTTTGGAGCTTTCTAGCTGGTCCATACCATGCTGTTGGAGCAGGGTGTAGAGATGCCCCAGTGAGCAGCACTCAGGCTGATTATGGAGCCAGATGGAAAGTTTCCCTGCGTGTCTCCGTTAAATAATCCAGCAATAATACAGCAAGGCGAATGTCATTGTATGGTGTTAGCACCATAATTTCTTCACAGTACTTGTGGATGGACCCATATGGGCAGATGGGACCTGAAACATTACTCTGGCGTGTAATTCTGCCCCTCAGACTGCAAGCTCTCTGTAGTAAGGCCTGTCCCTTATTATGTCGAAGCAGCAGCTGGTCAGATGGGGTCCTGATCTGGGATGAGGGCTTCAGATACTCATAAAACGCTCTAGTAAAGACCAGGTTGTTGAAACTGAAAAATACATTAAGCATCCAACTGAATTTCCTCATTGTTCCATATTCTTACAAATAAAAACTTGGCACGGTAACCGCATATCTGCTTTTCTCAAGTTTTTGTCTTAAAGTCTTGGGATTAAAGTACAAACGATGGAGGTTTACATGACTACAAAGAGCATCTTTACTATTATGATTTCAGATGAGCCGTCCCTTTCCTGATTAAGTGTCAGCGCTGTAGCTGGACTGCAACATGCTGAAACTCATTGCAGCCCCAGTATGTTTAATGTTCATTTTCAGGCATAAGCCTGTGGATAAAATCAGTTCAAAATCCATAAGTCAGCATGGCAGAGAGATTTCAGGGCAGCCTACCTGTCTGGGCATTAGTGGAGGAAAAGCCCTTTGAAGTCACAGACGGCCAATAAAAATGCAGCTGGCATTCAAGCGTTAAATGGCTCCAGCACTGAGCTTTTACGTTACTGTTACTTAAGTGAAGGCTGAAATTTTTTCAGGAAGTGCCTTTCAGTGTGTCTTACTGGTCCTTACTGGTGTGACTGAACCCCATCACCCTCATTTCCTTGTCATTAAAAACAAATTGTGAGAACCATTCCCGATAACTCATGGTGCTGAGAAATATGAAAGCTCTGGGCTGCTGTCCTGCCTGGGGGTGAGGACAGCAAGATCCTGCAGCGCTTCATGGTTCCCCCTCCGCAGGGCAGGACCCCAAACGAAGAGCTCCAGAAGATCTGTCTGTGCCAAGGCTGGGCAGTCACTCAGGAAGGGCCAGGTCAAGCTCCTGCTGACATCTTGGAAGTGGGGACCTGCCTCTCACAGGCTGATGCCAGGGCTGTGTGAGTACTTCGTTTTCTTTTCTGTAAGCCACCTGGCCGTTCCCTTTCTGCAGTGTGGCTCTGTGGAGGTGGCGTGGCACGAAAAGTTGGGATGGAGGTGAGTTCTGCTTCCCACGGCCTGTGGTGGGAACTGGAAGTGTTGGCATGCTGTCTCTCAGCTTTGACCCCTTGGTGGATGTGAGCTCTTTGCAGGGCCTTGGACAGCCTCCAGCACAATGATACAGGGGTTCCTGAGCTTACTGGCACAGCTGGAATACAAAGAATGAAGGGGGGATGGCTGGCTCTCAAATAAAATTAAAAATAGCCCCCGGCTTTCTGAATTATCCACTTCTATTAGTTCTTGAACAAGAAGAAGTTTTAAGGCAGACACATTAGATACCCTTAAGAATTTAGTTAATTTTGCCTTTCACCTGATAGAATGTGATGTGTCTATTCCTAGTTCTGGAAGGACTTGGAATGCTGGTTTTGTGGCTTATCGGGATATTCCAGGGAGTCTCAAGTAGCCACCTTTTTCCTGTGGACAGGTTCAAGAGTGGAAGATGGGGGGAAGTAAGCAGGAGTGGGGACATAAAGCTGTTCCTTTGTTGTAACAGGATCATGGTATGGAAATAGTTGACAACCACTGCAATTGGATTTTACAGGGAAATGCGAATTATCACACTAAGAACGAACCCATTTTTATCATTCACAAAGCCTGAAATAGCATGTCATGGGTGTAAGCACCAAGCAGTGCCTGTGCTTGGCCTCAGGTTAAGCTGATTTGGAGAAATGATAGGTAAAATTTTATTGCTGGCATTTGTGTTTTTTAAATGACAGCTGTTAGCAGCTGCTTGGCGGTTCGGTGGGTTGGAGATAGCCTAAGCACAGCTAGAGCAGTGAGCAGAGTTCAGGTAAAGCAGCAGTGGAAGACGCGTGGAGCTTTGCCACTTCCTCTCTGAGTAACGCCACATGCGTGTAGGTGAGTAGTACAGCCAGTTTATGTCCAGATAATTTACGCTTTTATCCAACTATAGAGCAGATAATAAAAACCCTCTCCTTAAAAATGTTTGCAGATGTTCTCCTTTGGCTTTTTTTTTTCATTCCGGTTGCAAACTTCCTGTGTTTCCCATATAGTGCAGACTTGTCTGTAAGAATAAAAGCACATTTTAAATGTCATAGCTGCTTCCGCACCTCATGAAACGGATCATCTTCAGCTTAGCACAATCCTTCCATTCTGGTGGGAAAAGTCTCTTTACGCTGTGTGAAAGCCTCACCTGTTTAGATTCTACTTTTGAGTAGCATGAAAAAATAGCTAGAAAAAAAATCAAGCATTGCTATTTACAAATTCTGTGCTTTGTGAGCCTGATAAAAACTTGCTGTTCTAAATAAATGCATCAAACATTCATTGGATTAGGGGTGTAGAAAAGCAAACGTGTTCAAATCTTAAACACGTCATAATTTTAAGCGTCCGCAAGTGTTTAAAAAGCATTGGTAGGAGGGAGCACATATATCCATTCACTATTGAAGTATCATAACCTGTTTTTTTTCCAAACACATGCGCAAGGGAACAGAACACATTTAAAACGTTAAAACACATTGACATGTTTACAATGTGTTGCAAGAAAATGTTTAACTTCTTGCGCTCTGAAGCTAAACACTTTGGAATTAGAGGGTTTACTCATTCTGCATTTATTCAATATGACTATCACTTACTGACACTTATTGGATAAAGCTTGAATGGATTTAGAGAAGAAGGAAAAAGTGATTTGGAGAGGGAGGAACACTTTGGGTTTGGAACCATAAGGGGAAAAGATGTGAGTTAATAGTTTACGGTGTTTTGTAGTTTATGCATATGTCCCATTGAGCAAATAATTAAAAAAAAAATAAAATAAAATTACCCCAGATTTATGAACTGTCCCATATCTGGTTCATGTAAATGCTAGCACTGATCATTAGTTCAAATTACAGGTCAAATTAGAAGTCATTTACAAGGTGCATTTAAAACAAACCTTTAAGAATAAAGTCATGTTTTAAGTAAAACGCTCTCTCATTGGCCTCCCAGGTCACAAAATTACCCCTCGGGATCCTGGATCAGTAGAGTCGGCACAGCAGTATGGCAGGGGCAGGGTGGGGAGGTGACACTGCGAATCTCCTCAGGTGCCAGTTTAAAAATACGCTGTTCTGACCTAGTTTTATTTTTCTGTTGACCCACTTCTGAGGCTTTGTGTAGTTTAACTTCCAATTACCGCGGAGCCAAATTTATGCTCAGTGCGTTTAGCCCAGTCTGATTTGCGTGGAAGCCGATGGGGGAAGCCGGACGGACCTCAGCCCACTTGGCGGGGCCATTTCTGGTGCAAGAGTCTTGGAGCTCAGTACGACGCTGTGCCGGAGCTGGAGCCCTGGAGTGGTCATTCCTCAGACCTCGGCTACAGGCCAGGGGGTCCGCTTGCACCGCAGGCTGTCGTGTGGTCACCCGCACTTACTCCAGGTGTCAAACGAACTAACAAAACACCTGAGCGAGAGCACGGAGGTCTTCCAAGCCATCGGAGACTGGACCTCTCCAGACACGCGGAGGACAGCTGAAGGTAGCTAAACGGCGCTTGGCTGGAGCCTGGCGTTCCGGCTAAGGGAAGACGGTTAGCGGATGGCCTTACTGCTGACGTCCCTTCTCGTCTTTGTCGTGGGTGTAACCTGGGCAGCGAAGGCTGACCCTTACGCTGCATGGTGTAACTTGGGAAGCACGGCATGCCACAGTGCCCCTCCTCCCAGCATGAGAATGGTGTATCCCCATGGAGATGGTGAAAACACAAGTGAGAAATCAGGGTAACTGAGCCCGGGTTAAGAGCTACGTCCAGGGAGTTAGAGCTACATTTGAACTGAGTGGTGGATGATGCTCTTACGTGAGGGGTCCACCCAGCCGTAATGCCCGGGTTTCTTCCCATAGATGTAGTGTGTAACCTTGGTAAAGCGCAGCGGGACTGTGTGTGTAACAGAACATTTCAGGGTTACGGAAGGACGCGTGAGGTGAAAACCCATGGCTTTCAAAGGCAGCGGAAGGCAATGGCTATCTGAATAAGCGCAGCATGGCAAGTGGTCCATGGCGAAATGCTTACAACACGAAAGGAGCTCCTCGGAGGAGTATGGCAGCAAAAAAAGGGCATTCGTCTGAGGGTGAACGAACATTCTCCGTTTTCTGTTGGAAATAGATGCGTTAGCCAAGGTCACACTTGCATAATGCCAGGACTTCTGGCGAAGAGGAAGGCTAGTTTTGCGTGGCAGTCTTGTTCAGGAAATGAAATCTAGAGGTGAATAAACAACTTGAGAAACTGTAATCTATAAAAAAAGAGGTAGGGAAACATATTAGTTATTGGGCATTTGTTTTGTGGAGAGGGCGCTATCACTGCAGCGGTAGGGAATACGATTTTCTCACCCACCATCTGTACTGTGCTGGACCGTGAGATACTAAGATACCAGAGATGTCTGAAGGTATCCTTTTCTTTATAATCGAGAGAACACTGAGGTCTACCTGATGATAGTAGGACCCTGTTTAAGATAAGGGCACTATCTGTGGTAAACATCTACTTAAATTAGCTGTCAATGCTTCCAGGACAGTGCTGGAGATTGTGGTTAAAATCGGAGGTGTTTGTGAATAACCAGAAAAAAAGTTATGATCAAAGTGCTCTTGAAGATGATGGTGTGTACTCATGCAATTTTCTACCACCTCTTTCCTGTATGGAGTTGTTGTTTCCGGTTACGCGGGTATAATTTTGCACACTGTAACACCGAGGAGGGTTTTGGTGGTACAGAAGACTTGGTCCAAATAAACACTGCCCATATACGAGCAAATATCTGCCACTTCTTGGTCAACTTCAGGTTAATAAGGGCTGGGGTTGCACCTGCAGAGGATGGGACTTCCAAATTTTCCACGCAATCAAACTCTTTAGCAGACTGTGACCCCAATAACATGCTACTGGGCCCAGTTAGAGACTGAAGGGAGATATCTTAGTTGTTGATGGAATTTTGCTTAAAGGCAGTGGCACTGTGATTCCTGAGGTGTTACAGGAAAATATATGGGAAAAGACACATAAAGGTCATTTAGGGATTGGAAAACCTCGGAGAAAGGCCAGAAATGCTTTTTACTGGCCTCAAATAACAGTCACGTTGAGGAGTTTATTCAGGCCAGAAGGATAAACCAAGTGAAGTGACGTGGCCTGTGGTGATGGTGTAGGAAAAACTGGCTTCTGAAGAAAAGTAGGTGTGTTTGTTTGCCTTGGCGAAGGGAAGCTATGTATGTGTTCTAGAATATAGTTCTGCTTTTTATGTGATGGCTCTACTGGAAGATGCATCTGAGCAGAAGACTCTGTACTCTGAGCCCTGGGCTGATCATCACTTAAGTGTGTGTAGAGCGCGACATGCAGCCAGCGCTCCACATTATACCTGGTCTTCAGGCTGGTACAAGTAGGCGCCAAAATAATAAAACATCCCCTGGAAAGGATTGTAGGGTCAGATTCTGGTAGGTACTTAGCGTGGCTGAAGGGCAGAGTGGAGCCAGTGAAGGATGGCGTTGTCTGCTGAGCCTCAGGCCGTTGAGTGTTTTGGTTTGAGGTTGATTCATTATTTGACTAGAGCATCCTCTGGTTAATGGCAGTGCCCAGATAGTTCTGCTTTCTCTGGAGACACTTGTCTGATCGGTCTGATGTTTTCTTACTCAGAAATGCTGAAGCGATGTTGGTCAGGCTTCATCTTTTCGTCCTGCAAGGGGCTGCCTTGGGTTTGCGAGAGGCTGCTGAAACCTGTCCCTGGGCGCTTGTAGCTGGGAGTTGCTCTGACACGCAGTCGAAGGCTCTGTGGTGCTCCCAGAGCCTACGCTTCCCCTCCATACTCTGTTCAGGTATTTTTGTTGGCACAGAAGTGACAACAGGTGCAAATCAATATAAAGAAGCATATGGGAAATGGCTGGTTCAGTGGAAGGTTTTCTTGCAGAAAATGTGTCTGTGACACTGCTAATTAAGGTGTTACTCTCATCTCATGCACCCTCCACCTGTATAATGAGTTCGAAGGAAACCTTAGTATCTAAACATATGGGCATAAGTACGGGATGCGAAGAGGTTACATGTATTGATACAGATACGGACGGTGTTTAAAGCCAGTGAGGATGGCAGGCTTGGTGGCTGCCAGCAGGATCTGTTTCTGAGGAAGCAACAGAGCTGTGATTTTTGTTGTTCTCAGCAAAATGGAAACACTTTCATTACAGAATGGTGAGAATCATTAATTTCCCAACTTTCATGATTTTTTCTGAAGCTGCACGTGATCTTTCTGTCTTTATATTTTTAACTCATTACCTTTGGTTTACTGTTGACTTGACAGTAAGATTTGGTGGAGTTTTTGGTGGAAGATGTTCCCTCTCCAAAATGAATCATGGCTCTTGGGACACTTAGTAAGCTCTACCTAAACCAATGTCAAACTTCTTTATACATTGATTTAAACTGAAGAGCTGTGGCTCTCCAGGTTTACCCTCATTTTCAGAATTTTTATTTCTGAACACGGAAGTGGCACCTTTCCCATCATTGGCCATTCACAAGAGATGAGAGAGAAGTAGAAAAGGGCAAAGCAGGATGTGAAGGGGAGAAATAGGAAACCTGAACTCACTTCCTCGCTCTGCTCCAGGCGTCCTATGATATGTGGGCAAGTGCCATTGACCCTCTGTGCTTCCTTCCTGCAGGGTGGAAATGACACCACTGCGTTGTCTCCAGAGGGGCATCGTGAGAAGGAACCTGCAATGACTAGGTAGTGCTTTGAAAACATGCTGATGGGGAGCAGGTAAATAAAACCTCCAAAGGAGCCATTTCTGTGCTTCGCTCCAGTCCGGACTTAGTGACATTAAGGGTCAGTCTGCAGGTACAAAAGCAGAAGCCTTTCGACTCTGGTGGCTGTGCGTGAAAGGCAGTGGGTGAGAGTTTCAGGGCCTCCCTCATCCTGTGGGCTCTCCACATATGGGTTGCTCTTCTGTGCTGGGGATGCTGTGGGTTACCAGCGGGCTCCTCCTGTGGTAAAGAGTGTGGGGCTGTGAGGGACTGATCCTGGTTCCGAATAACTTTCTGATGTGTCGGGGAGGAGGTTTAGCTCAAGGTGAGGTCGTAGGTCCTAGTCACGGCGCAGTTCCCCACATATGTATATCAGCAGCAAGGCCATGTGCAGGTGAAGCTGAGATTGCTCCTGGATGCTCTTTATTATGAAACACTGGAGCACCAGAAGTTAAATAACCACCTTCGCTTTTGTCACTTAATCACTCTTCTACCCATACACGTTACTTGGGCTTTTTTTGGCTTAAAACCATTTATGGCCCTTTCTGGCCTAAGTGCCTTTCCACTCCATTTATGTCGCAGCAGGATGCTTCATAATCTCAAGTTACATATTTTTCTCTGCTTCACCAGTGGCGTGGGTGTAATTTACACTCACCCGACAATTTACAGCAATTCTGTTATTGGCACGGATTCAGCTCCCAGCTAATCAGTGCATCACATTCAAGCACAATTCCAAAACGTTTGCATGGACGTAAGGAAACCAGCGATGGGTTGTTATTCCAGTAGCCTGTTATTGTGAGTATAATGTCATGTCACGTTAGAAAAAGTATGATGTGCTTTAACAGACAATAAAAGACATAAATTGTATACAAAATACTCAACATAAATTCCTTTTTAACTGCTCATCTCACTCTTACACAACCTCGGATAGCTTGACCGTCTTAATTGCCATATTTACAGTAGAAATTTGATACTGGACTGATTGCAAATGTATTTCTAATGGATTTTCCCCGGAGAAATTTCAATGAAGCCTGGTGAGAACTTTTTCATTGCTTTTTGTATTACTTGTGAAAATGGTCTTCTCAGAAGCAGTCAGTTTTAACAAATGATCATCCGTTTGCCTTTTTTTGCCTTTGATTTCCTTGGTGGACTTTGTGTTTGAATTTTGTTTGGAATTTCTTGTAATAATAATGGTATAAGGAGTTCATTCCAGGAGACTTCTGTTATTTTGAAAAAAGTGGCCCTAAATTTAAGCTTCCCATAGTTAATGGGGCCTTCAAATCAGGACACCTTAAAGATGACAGTCAATCAGCCTGAATAAATATGTAAAATAAGATTTATTAAACAATGGGGGGGGGGGGAAGTGTATCTGAAATCCTGAAGTTTGCTATGCCTCAAAACCATTACACTCTGCGTGTGAGTGCCAGCATTGCCTATCCGTGTTAGCGGTTGCCCTGGTTCAGCGGGTAGCTGAACTGGGAAAGCCCCAGTCTAAGCTGAGGCCTCATGGAACTTTGTGCAAATCATCATTCTAGGAAGATTCTGCTTGGGGATGCTGAGAGGTTTGACACCACAGCCAAGAAGAGGGGCTGGGGGCCTGTCAAAAAGGCACTAACAATTGGCAGTAGTGGGATGAGATTTAGACTTTGAGGAGGATGAAAAGAACCCAGAAGAGACCAGATGGGGAAAGCTTTGCAGGGCCACTTGGAAAGTAAAAAGAATGTAAATATGAAATGGAAAGCTATAGGAAACCTTAGAAACCAAACCAGCAGCGAACTTTCTTCTTTATTTCAATGATTCAAGTGAAAAAGTAAAGGTTTGCTGAGCAGGATGAAATTACCAGAGTCCAGGATTTTCCCCCTCCCTTTCCCCCTCCTTTCAACTAGGGGTTGTGATCATATTTTCCGTTTTCTGCAGTCTCAGATTAATGGAGAATCTTGGCTCACCTAGGAATAAATGCTGGGTATTTCCTTCCCTGCTGACTGTGTCATCTGGTGTGTTTGTGCAGACCTGCTGTGACTTGCTCACGTGCTGAATAAACAAACTTTTTTCTCATTTTCTCTCTTCACTCTCTTTTCCCGCACTCTCCTTGTCTTTGCCTGGTCCCTTTCACTCTCCTAGAGCTCTGTAATGGATCTATACATACTGCTGTAAAGCTTGGCAGCCGATTATAGTGTTGCCACACGACAAGTGTCTTGTGCTGATGATAGTACCTTTTCCCAGCCATATTCGTTAGAAGTTCAGCAGCCAGGGAAATGGTTCCTGACAGTACATCTTGTTCATGAGCATCTTCTCTCTGAGAATCCGTAATAGTTTGGTAGTGCGTTAGGAGAAATCAGCTCCTGAACACAAGACCGAACCGTAAGAGTGGAAAACTCCTTGGACCGTTGCCATCTCTGAAAGGAAGAATATGAGTCCCTGTTCATGCTTCAGGATAGATCGGATGGATACTGTGTGTTAGGAGGAAGTATGCTTATAAAGGATTTTCCATAGTTATAAGCTAAGCATAAAAAATGAAGTCCTTCTACCCGCCAGCAGAATAAATTCAGCTGCTTAAAGAAACTCTAAACCCATGACACTGGTCATGCAAGTTGCCTCATCATGTTGTGCCTTTCTAAATGACTAAAAAATGCCAAAGAAGGAGCGATTGTCGGGTTATTGAGAGTCAAGTCATTATCTTAGCATTTTTTGCCCTTGTTCACAAGGCTCCTGCCTGTCTCTAAGTTAATAACATTTTTAAATTTAAAAACCGATTGTGACAGACGGCTCCTACATACAGTTGTGTGTGCGCACGTGCGGATGTGTGCGCAGACATACAGTCGTCAAAAATCAAAAAGCAACCAAGGAAAAAGGTATTTTCATAGGTTTGGGGTTCTTTCCAAACTACTTTCTTCACAAGTCTTGGAGAATCACTTTCTATACAAGATTTTAATCTTAAAAACAACTCTGACTTCATTCTGACAGAAACATCCTCTAACGTGGACCAGGCTTCTTCAGGAAGGAAAGGAGTGTTTTGGGAAAGAAATTCTTCCCGGAAAAAGCTAATCAGTATCCAAGGGAAATGGTCAGCAGTGTCTGTGTAAATTTTGAGGAAAACCTGAAGCAATCCAAGTGTGTGAGATATTTTTCAGCGACAGGAAAGCACGCTGTTTTCCTCAGCCATGTACACAGTGCTTCTTGCCTCTCCCCTGGGGGAATTGCTTTGCCTTTTTTTTTTTTTTTTTTTTACCTTGAAAGATTTGAGAGGAAAAAATATCGGAGAGAGTAAGTTATAAACTGAAAGTACGTGTATATGACCGAATCGGTTTGGTTGGAAGAGACCTTTAAGATCATCAAGTCCAACCGTTAATATGACGACCTTCTTTGTCTTTGCTCTTCAGTTAACGTCACTGATCTTAATCGGCGGAGTAGATGTGTCTGTGTTATGGATCCCCCCATCCCCTCAGCGTAGGTGTAACCCTATAACTTTGTTTTGCCTTTTCCTCAGGACCCGTACGATGGTTACGGCAGCTGCAGGTTTGCCATGCACGCAGGCGTCTCTGTCATCGCGGCGGGGTCTCACGCTTGGGTTGCAGCCACAGGAGATCTCTCTTTGATCCCCAGCTCCGGGGAGGAGGAGGAGAGGCCAGTGGGGCCAGACGGCAGCAGCGAAGCCCAGGTGAGGTGCTGGAGGTGTTAGGTGTTCCCTGAGGGGTGGGACCTCCTTCACCTCGTGTGAAATGTCTGCTGTAGAGAATAGGGAGAAGCCAAGGAGGTGAGAAAGATGAAGAGGAGACTCTGAGTCTTAACAGATCTCTAGCTCTCAGCTGCTTCTCCCCACCACTGTCCTCTCTGCCACCTCTGCTCTGACTGCAGACCCCGAAGGAGCGGGGCAGTGGCTCCCACACACGTAAAACAGCTTGCAGGGGTGGTCCTGTTCCCTATAGTGTACAGTTCCCCTGAACCTGAAAACAAATCTGTGCTTAAAATAAAGTCTGCTTCAGCAGATGTATTTGAGAAATCTGAAGGGTGTAGCCAGTGGTGTCTCTGAGTGCTCCTGAGTTTGGGTCCCAAAGGACGCGATATTTAAATCTACTGCTCTGATTGTGGTTCATTTTTTATTGTCTAATCCTACTCTTGCATACAGGAACTGAAAATTACTCGAGGACGTCTTTTTGAAGAACCACCATAATCACCCAATTCTGGTTCCTAGCCCACCCTTGAAGGCCATTTTCTGCTCTCCCTCCTGGCAGGCAGGAAGGGGTTATTGTGGCTTTGTTCGCTGAAGCAGGCGGGCCAGGAGAGAGGTGGGAACTGCAGCTGTTTGTTGTGCAGAATACAGTTATTTTGGTGTTTTACTGGTAACGCTGAAGTACCAGCAGTTGTTACAGAGGTGATCAGAGCCTACACAGGAGAACAGAAGGACACTGTGTGGGATATGACATGGCTGGAATTCCCGGCCGTTGGTTGAATTGCTGGAACCCTAGATAAAATCCACCTGCCTGAAAATACCTTGCATTTGCTGTTTTCTTGGCTTGCAGATAGTTTCCTGAAGGAGGTGCTTGTAATGTTGGTAGAGGGAGACAGATTTTTTTTTTTTTTTTTTTTTTTTAATTCAAAGAAAATATAATTTTTCAGGAAGAGCAACAGTTCCTAGTAGAAACACGCTATCGCTGGCTTCCAAGTTTGGAAAGCCAGTCATATTGTGCAACACCTCTGATGTGCGGTGTGTTGTCTTTGGCTACAGAAAGGCAGGGCTAAGCCTAGGCAGGGACGATGGCTGGCTTTGGAGAGCAGAGGAGACAGGGCAGCCTAGGCTGTAAGGCTGGACTGCTTCCCCAGGCTTCTGTTTCCCTGGTGAGGTTACTGCCTGCTTCTCTGCTGCGAGCCAGACCTGCTACATACCACGGGTGATCGGGGCACTTAACCAAGGTGGTGTGTTCACATTTTATCGATTTATGTTTATTAAGAAATGAGAAGTGGCAAACCCTGCTCCCAGATCAGGAAGTGCCGTAGCTAGTGCTGCAGAGAGGGCGTAAGGCAGGGGGCTTTGCTGGGGCGTGACAAGACTTCCCACTCATCCTGTTCCCTCTGCAGCTCTGCATCCGCCCCACAGTGCAAACCTCAGATTTTCAGGGCTACCGTTAATGCCGGGGGGAAATGGCACAAATGTCACGTAGAAAATTGCGTGGTAGGAACTGCTGAGTTTTACACGTTGAGTTCAATGGGGTCTTTCGTACGGCTGGAAGACCAGAACCCGATCCTATGCTTTACTTTCTCTTGGATGTAACCTAAGAGGAAAAGTGAGAGACAGAACGTTACTTTTTAGGAATCTGGCCCTTCATCTTTGATTTTATTCCAGAGCGGAAGCAGCAATATTTGCAGCTCCCATGTTACTGGTGTGTGTATCATTCTAGACAACAACTTCTTTGTTTAAAGGTGCTTTTAGAAGTAGGATTGAGTGTATTGAGGGCACTGACGGTTCATCTTGGGGTTTTACCTGTATACCTGCAGGTCTTTCATGGCTGTGGTCTTCTGTTGATGCCTATGTTTCTGGTCTCTGGGAGCATCGTTCGCCGCAGTGTGCTCTTTAACAGAGAGCCATGGGAAACACCTGCCTTCTACAGTTGCTGAGGTTATTTGTATGTAGTCTTGGTTGCATTGTGCTTATCTTTTACGTATACATACATGCAAATATACGTACATAAATATATGCATATATAGACACACACACAAATATTTCTGTACAAAATGTTCTGGCAGATGTCATGAAGTAAAAACAGTGCATCAGCAAATACCTTTAATGCTCCTACTCTTGGCAATTTCATACTGTGAATTTATATAAATTCATTGTTTTCAATGATAAATTTTGAAAAATCATCATGTATTTTAATGAGCAACACCAGATTATGAACAAGTGCCTACATTCCTTGGTAGAGTCTGCATTCAGTTCTATTTTTAGGTATAATTTTAAAGAATTTTAAATTACTCTTTTTTTAATTAAGGGACAAGAGCTTTTGCTTCCCTGATGCCCAATCTGTCTATCCATTTACAGAGGTAAAAGAAGAGGTTAGACACTGTCAAGTGAACATGTATTTCTGAATAACCTAATTATTTTTGTCTTGAAACATACAGGGCTGCTGTGTAAATAGTCTAGTTTGTATTTGGCATGACAAAATTGGAGATAAGGATGGGAAAATGCAAAACTGGGCATGTTAATGCCTGGGCAGGGGTTAGGCTCGGGTGACATCTATAGACCAAGAAAAGTTGGGCTGGTAAATTGATCTTTACAGGGAATGCTGTGCCCTAAGATGGAGAATAAGTTGTCTTGGAGTGGATACTTTTGCCACTGCCGCACAAGCTACCAGTTCTTTAGTCCTAGCGTGAGAAATAGAAAAGCTCAACCTCATCAGGGGCAGCACTGTGAAAGCACCATCTCTCTGGCCCATCGAAACAGTTGATGGCCCAACAGCTCTGCCAGTGGGTAGCTGGGGTGGTACTAAAAGGTGCTGCTGCGGGAGACCACGTGCATAGTGTGTCAAAAGGCCAAAAGTCACACTGCACCTGCCATCTCGGGAAGGAAGAGGAATATAATATTTAGGGGTTTTAAATGTAAATTCTTTGAGCTGGAATAGAGAAGTCATCCCAAAGAGAAGGAGCAGGGTGGAAGAACGCACGAGCACACGGGTGGGAAGTTCTGCGTGCCACAGGAAATTGCCCGAGTTTGTAGCAACAAGAACAGAAAAGGGCTTCCTGTGTTTTATTCTGTATTCTGGCTTTCCAGCCAGCACTGACGTTCTCCTGCTAGGACAGGCTGGCGGCCCCCAGAGAGCAACTCCTCCAGATGACTTCTTGCATTTGCCTGTAGCACATTTCCCACCCAACTGCTCCAAGATGCTTTCCAGTTTAAATACAGCCCCACATCATCCATTTACAAGGAGCTGCTGCTGAACAAATACCCTTTGAGAACAAGCACAAACCTGTAAAGTTTTCTCTCCATCTTGCACAAGAATTTCAAGTGCTTCAAAAATGAGGAGAAGAAACAGCATAATCTGAGGCCTCAGAGGAGGGATTGTTTAGGTTTCCAAACGTGTCTCTTGCTGCTAAGCCCTAGACACGTCAAGAGATGACATGGAAATAGTGTCTGTGAGCTAAAGCTGAGCAGCGACATGGAGGAGTTAGTGTTGAGGATAAAATACCCATAAAAGGGGAGTTTGTCAGCCAGTGGGGTGTGAGCTGTGATTACGAGGCTGTTAAAAGCCGGCCGTGAAGGTCCTGTAGAAGCACCCCCTTGGGTAAGGAGAGACAGCTCGACGAAGAAGCTAGGAGCTGTCAACAGGAATCGCTAATGGAAGGGCTTGTGAGGTGCAGCTTCCCCCACGGATCGGGTGGTGACATTTCAGAGCCATTCCACCAGGGGAGGGGAGCGAGATGAACAGGGCAATGATCTTAGAGCGTTGTCATAGCATTCCCTAAAGGGAGGAGGGGAAAATAAATTAGATCGGTGATCTCCCTGAGCAGAGCTGCCAGTTGTTAGCATCTCTGAGGGAGCGCGCGAGCCGAGGCGACACTGCTGAAGGAAAAGGAGGGACTCGTTTGTCTAGATGTGCAAATGTACTATTTTTATTGTGCCCGCGCTGTGGGCCCCCGTTGCAGGAGGTCGGAGCTTGACAAATGCTGGTTAAACATCCTCTTTCTGAGGATAAGCTGTTGCAGGCGAGAGCAGATAGGCAGGACCGCAGGCGTTGTTTTCCTCGAGGTGGTATATGGGGAGGTGTCAGAGCCCTGTTGGCCTCTGCCGCTGCTTCTGCCCTGGCAGAGGGATTCGCAAAAAGAGCCCTCAAAGTTTTCAAAGGTATCGTCGGGCCTTAAAATACCGTAGGGGTCTTGGCTGGCCCTGGTGTCCCTCACTACCCGGCAGCTGCGATGTCTCACAGATGTAATCTGGACCCCTGCTTTGTACCGGGCTGTGTGCTACTAATCACTTAAAGATCAGCACCGGGATTTTTCCCCTTCATAACGAGACTGAGCTCTTTGTTTGTATGGGGATGGAGTTCTGCCAGAAAGGCTTGTGTCAAGTGGTTTCTTTCAGCATCGTGAAAACTCGTGTGCTTGTCTCTGCAGGTACAGAGAAGTGGAAATCAGGCAGTGGCAAAGAATGCAACTAATGACTCCACTGCTCTGTATGACTTCTTTTTCTGGGGAGCAAACTGGCGTATAACCCTTTGAAAATGTGGCTCAACTGAGACCAAGTTTTCCTAGTCTGAATATTTAAGTCTTTCTTAAAACGTAAGTATTGCTTTGTGGAACCACCATGCTTTACTGTGTAAACTTTCACGTGCAATAATCACTAATTAATTGGGAAATTGGTGCTAGTAAACTTCGTATGCTGTCCATGGCTTTAAGCTCTCTTGATTAGAAAATCAGAAAACTGTTTGCATTTACCTTGCAACCTTCGTAGCCCTTGACTTGAGCAGGCTGTAGGCCAGGCCCAGAGCAACTGCGCATTCCCGTTGTGCTGAGGTTGGGGTCTCGCCTGTCGAGCAATGTCACCTACGTTTCCTTGCAGCCACCACCTCCAAGCATTACTTTGCCTTGTCAGGCGACTGTTTAGGCTCTGGCAGGAGAAGGTGGTGCCCAGCTGAGCCTTTACAAAGGAGGGTTTGTCTTGGCCCAGAGACAGGTTGGTTCTCTGTTGTCCTGCATCTTCTGCTGACCAAAGCAAGTGTGAGTGCTACTGTCCACCACTACTGATGACAAAGTTCAGAGCCGGAGGAAGAATGTCTTGGGACACCCCATCTACCTGTGGTGACGAGGAAGGAATGGTAAGGATTGATACCTCCCACGTGGTTTTAGCGTCTGGGTGCTAGTGCTTCAGCTTGCAGTGGAGATGACCTGAAGTGTGTAATATGTAACGAGTAGCTCCGGGTCATTGCTAAAGGGGAGGGGTGGCCTCGTTTTGGAAATCTTCTTCATCAGACCTGGCCCTAAGGTGGGGATACGGTTGGTTCTCCAGACTTGGGTCATCTCCTCAGCAGCCACACCTGCCTTTTCCCTCAGCAAGTTAATGTTTTGTTCCAGGGAGGCAGCAAGGTACGACAGGGCTTTTCTTCACTGCAACGCGTTCAGTGCTGTGCTGAGTTTTGTCATGTCCAACAATTGAGCTGATTCGACCTTTCAGCAGGATCGTGGTGGTCTGAAATACGGACTTGGTTTTATATCTTATGACAGAACTAATGTTAACACTTTTATTTTCCTGCTGGCAACATGAAGCCTTCGCTTGGCCTTGCTACTGCCAACAGCTTTTCCAGCTCAGGGGTGACAGCCTCCCTTCTCTACGCACCAGAAATGCAGATCCTCTCCCTTCCTTAAACAAGGAAATGAAATAATTAATTCTTAGTGATGCCATGGAGCCAGCAAAGGTCAGCAACCACGAGAGGTGAAAATTGCAGTACTTCAGTAACATGTTTCTTTGAAGATATTGTTCTAAAGGAGACTGATGACAACAAGGGAGCTGAAAGACTATCCATTAAAGATGATCTTGCAGGACCCCAAGTAGAAGCCATTTTTTTTTAAACTAAATGCTTTTTAGGTTTGATTCATGACTTGGAACCAAAAATTGGCCATTTAACAGCACTGTGTCCACTGTGGAAATGAACTCACTGGTGCAAAGCTGAAGGTTTAGAGTGATGACCAGACAAGCCAACTCTTCTAGCTTTTTGTATTTTTGTGTGTGTGCATGCAAGGAGTCAGGGCTGTTGTTTATCTGAGAGCCTCAGGACAGTACAGCAGCGTAAGTTCCAGCTTAAGGTCAACTCTAGACGTAAGCAGAAATGTATTGTTTCCATTTGTGATCAGGTATTTCAATGGGAAGCATATTCTGCACTCGGTAGGAGATGTTTAGGAAAATACTTGATATCAAGAGAAAGG
Organism: Bucorvus abyssinicus; assembly: GCA_009769605.1. Classification (NCBI taxonomy): domain Eukaryota; kingdom Metazoa; phylum Chordata; class Aves; order Bucerotiformes; family Bucorvidae; genus Bucorvus; species Bucorvus abyssinicus. The sequence goes on from CM020045.1 coordinate 2,264,013, forward strand.
AAATGAGATTATCACTGCAGACTGCGAACCGATGGAGTTAAACAGTAGCAAGGAAGCTGCAGATTCTCTTCTTTTTCTTTCCGTAGAGAAACCTGTATTTCCCTCAAGAGCCTTTTTAAAGACCTTCACAATAAAGCTTAGGAGACTGAAGTGCCATCAATTAATCACTAGGTGAGTTCCTAGCGCAAGGCGCGGTGCAGCTTTCGGGGTTGATCCTTGAAATCAAACTGGAACTCTTCCGCAGAAGCACCTGTCTGCTGTGTCTTGGGGTTTCTTTTTTTTTCTTTTCTTTTCCCCGAGTTCTCTGAGGATGATTCCTCCATCAATTGAGTTATTATTCCGGTGTTATTATTCACTGAAGGGAATATTGGAAAGGGACATGAGATTTACTGAGAAGAGCGAGCTGATCTGGTTTTCACCGTTTTAAGGACACACATTTGAGTCTCCTTTTAACTTCAGGCTGTGGCAGCCTTAGTTACCTGTTTTAGAAAATTACTTCTATGGAGAAGTTTTTTAGTTGAAGAAAACTCTTTGAGTTTGGTAAATAGAAGCAACTACTCAGTTCACAGATGTTCTGTTTCAACAAGATTTGGGCATTTAGGGTTTTTTCCCTGGCTTTTTCTTTTATATGCTCCTAGCAGGCTTGTTCTTATTTAAAGCATAGTTCAGGCAGTTTTGTAACACCTACATTTCTGTAGGCTTCATGCTTTCTTTAACAGATAAATAATATAATCTCTTGTCTGCACCAATAACTGTTATCTCCGGGTCGACTTCTCACTATTCTGTGAATGTGCAAAACCTCTCAGATTTAAAAAAAAAAAAAAAACCAAAACAAACCACTTTGTCAACGTTGTAAGTTTGGACTCAAATTAAATAAAAAGCGAAACGGAATGTGATGTATTTTTAATCTCTTAATTAATATGTAAAATGTAAGGAGTGCACTATGAATTATTTCTTTATATGATCAGACACATGACACTGGGACAGGAAGGTCACAGCTTCAGACAGAGAGACACAGGACAGCAGGAGATTTCCACAGCTCATTTAAAATAAGTTCATAGTTTTCTGGCATCTCTAGAATTTTGAGTCTCGTTGCTAAGGAAGAAAAAAACCTGAAGGATGAGGGAGGTTTAAAATCTGTGTAGCTTTCTGAGCTTTTTACTAGTTCCAGCTTTCCTGTCTAAGCTTCAGTGTTAACCGTTTATTAACAGTTATTAACTGTTCACCTATTAAATTATTATCTATCACTCCATAGAAGGATGAATGTTCAGGGAGTTGTGCAGCTTTAGTCAGCATTCATTTCTTGTAACATTTTAGGCATTACATAAATGTTAATGTCGCCTTCCTGTCCAGCCTGTCTATTCAGAGTACAGTGACAGCAGGCTCTGTGTTGTCCCTCTTTGCCTCAACGGTGAGGCTGTGGCAGGAATTTTCAGGAAGGATTTAGGAAAACCAGCCATGGTGGCCAAGTTCCTCAAAGGAGGCAGAGGAAAAGCCTTTGGGTTAGTTTGTTTTTTAATTTTCTTTTGATTATAAACCTCATCCATATGCACGCCACAGAATCAGCAATGGTCCAGTGTTTAATAAAATCCCTAAAGCTGGTTGGCATGGAGGTACCTGCTGGGGTGTGGGAGAAGGAGAGGAAAGTGAGAGCAATCTCACAAAAGTCCTGCTCCTAGAGGTTTCCATACCACATGCATAGGGGCTTCCTTATGTAAAAGCAAAGCAAAAATGCCATTGGAAAGAAACACTGCTTTGTGGGCATCTTGCATGCAAATACATCTGTGCGCACATCTGTGCTGGAGTACAGAGATACAGATCATTAACGTCTATTTTCTGAAGGTGATCCAAAGTATCAATCACCTCAATTACTGCAGTAAAACCTGTCTTTTAATGAAACAAAAGTGAGACGTGAAAATAAAAGGTAACCTACTTTTAAATGTTTATAGAAGATAAAGGTTTAACCACAAGTCTTTCATCAAATGGAAGACAGTAGGAAAAAAAAGTTTAGAAAATGCCCTTTGGCTGCTCTTTACTGTGTGGTGAAACCTCACAGTATCTCACCTCATATACTATATGTGCCCTAAAGGCAGCTGGAAATGTTTAGAAATACGTCTATTTTGGTACATGGCTGCCTCTCTATCTGTTATATCCAGCAGTGTTTCAAGGAAGGGAGATATTTGCTTAAATGAAAAGCCCAGACCAAAGTGTGAGATGGTAAATGGCGCTCGAGGGTATACAGCAGTCTAACCGGTGCCCTCTGTGAAAAGAATCAGCCACCTGACTGCTCATTAGTTAGCAGTAAATAATGAGGAATAGCTTGAGGCAGGAGCGCAGAAGTGCAGATGTCCCAAAATATTCACCCAGTTCGTGGTGTCATGAGATCTGTAGTGTCGTAAGGTAAAATACACTTAATCCCTCTTCTGAGTGAAGTAAAGCATTTTACAGTCTTCGTGGAGTCTAGTAATTTTGTATAATCTGTTCAGTGAGGATACTGGAAAAGAAAAAGCAGGGTCTGTGAGATCGGGTGACAACCGAGTGCTTTCCCTCTTCCCCGTCGCATTGCACACCCATTGGTTGCGAAGAACTGCAGACATATATAATAGGTTTGAGTAGAAATCAATTTTAAAATCCATGGGCAGTTGTAAAAAATGTTGTACCTTTTTCTGTTAAGACATTTTTATACCTTAGAGACTCCCTCTCCAAGAGAGTTCTCTAGCAAGGCTGAATTTTAGGTTGCTTTGTATCGTGGGTGGTGTCTAAGGTCAGAAATTATTTGTTGTAGAGTTCTTTCAAGCATTTCAGTCACAAAGAAGCTTCAGTCCCATTAAATTTCAGTGAAGCTTGGGCTCCTAGGTGCCTACATTTTGCCTTTTCTGATCATTCTTCCTCTTCCTCCCTCTTTTCTGTTTTTGCCACAGTTTGGGTACAGCTCCCCAGATGCCTGAGGCCACGTGAAGCAGCAGTCTTGGGAGGAAGATCAGAATAAAGACAAAAGTCAAGGTCTGTTCTCCGTACCTAACCTGATACAGCACGCCCTGCTCTGGTGAGTCGGAGATACCTCTTGTCCAGGTATGTTCTGGCTCCTCTCCATCGCCTTGACCCTTCGGCAGTGCATCAGCTCAGCCTCAGACCCCAGGAAGTCTCACCCCATCTTGTATCAGGTGTCATCTTCTGGCACCCTCTCCCTTCGGCTCACAGCAGTACCTGCCTTGATGTTTCTTTGATGTGTCCGGCTTAGTCTCGTACCAGACAGCCCCTGCGAAGGTGCCTGCACAGGAAGGTACTCCAGGCAGGAGATGCCACGGCTGTTACACGCTTTTCAGTCATTGACTGCTGTAATCTCTGCCTGAGGGGGGACTGGTCGAGGTCCCTGCCTCTTTCGCGGTGCATTTCTTACCTCCTCCTTGCAGCAATCTGCCTCTGCTTGTGGCCTGTTTACTGTGCTTTGCAGGTTTGTTATCTGAACCGAGATGCTGACCCCAACGCCCCGGTCCCCTGCTCTCTTACCGTTCAGCGTCGTGCCAAATCCTGTTTGCTGAGAACGTTAAACACTTTTCCCTGGTCTGAAAAATCAAGCGAACGCTGCTTGGGAGCTACCTAAATCCCGTAACGGAGGGGTTTAAATTAGGCAGTGTTTAGTGTAGGAAGAGCTTAAACATGTGGGCCTAGGCTGCAAGTCCGGGTGCTTTCTTTTGTTCCCGTGTGCCTCTTGTTGGTGTCAGTGTACACGCCAAAGGCAGAGGGGACGTTTGCAAACAGCTGGGGAGCTGGGCGGTAGCGAGAAAGCGTGCAGAAAGGAGGATGGGTGCTGCTGCTGAGGGTGCTTTGCCAGAAAGGGGTGAACCTGGCTGTGTCCTCCCTGTCTGTGCCAGCCTGGGGCCAGCCTCACCCTTGGCCTCCTCTCCGCTGCTGATGCTGGCGTGCAATTCCCATCTTGGGTCCTGCATGTGCTCAGGAGATTTTCTCTGCCCTGGGGGGTCCGAACTCAAAGGTAAAGGGGGTCTCCACCAAATGACCTCTGACGGCTGCTGTGTGACTGCTCTGGGGATTTTAATCTGTGAGACAACTGGTCTGGCACTTCTTATGTTCGTTAAGGTTTCATATTCTCTGTTTCTTTCTCTGTCGTGCGTTTACAAGTATAGAAATTTAAAAAGAAATTGCAAGTGGAAAGAGAAGTGGGAAATCCAACCTCAATAAACTCTCCATAAAATCCACAAATTTAGGGCAAGCACATCATGAAAGCATATTAGTCAGAGAGCTATAAATTCCAGCAAATTGATTGTCATATATAATCAAAAACATACTATAGTATATAATAAGTTGAAATAAATACCGCAAACCAACCTCAGGCTGTAAATGTTTAAGATTAGCCCTTCATACCACATATACCTGAGGTATAAATAAAGGAAGCAGGAAGGCTTAAAAAAAAAATAAAATAAAATAAAAAAGGGAAAAGGATAAAAGGTGTGTTATTAAGGTCACTTCTGGCTTAGCCAGCAATTAATTATGTCAAATGGGAGAGGCAATGGGTGAAATCATGCTGAGAAACTGATGGGGATGGTTGGCAGTAGGATAGGGCAACCTGCAGGGTGGCTGGGGTGAAGATGCCAGCCCCGCTCCCATGCAGAGATCTCCCAGCCCGTCCGTCTGAATCCACGCTGGGGCTAACCCTGCCTGGGAAGCAGAAATCTGCTGCCAACCTGGCGCAGTGCAAATGAAATGGCTTGGGGTGGGGGCTGGTAAAATGGAGTGTGCCCTCACCTGAGCTGGCCGTGGGCACCGGCTGCACCACATCCCCACACAGTTCCCCGAAACTTTTGGCACTTTGCGTTCACATGCAGCCTGAATTGCACCATGTTTCCTTCTGTCAATAACTTATTGCCAAAGCCCTCCAGGTGAAGATAGACTTGAGAAGCTCCTGAAGCTGCCCGAAACCGGATACTTCCTTCCTGGTGGGATTCAAGCGCCGCCGTCAATAGCGTGCCGGTGCGGAGCGGAAGCAGCGGTGTTTACAAAATTAACAAATGGACTGCAGGCTAAACACCGGGCAATTTGGGAGACAGTGCTTTTTGTTCCAAGTGTTGACCACTCTCTGGAGATTACTTGCAGGTGAATGTTCTGTTATTCTTTCTGGACCGCCTTACTCTAACATCATGTCGGTTTTAATTGCTTTTCTTGAGAAAATACGCTTACAACTGTGAGCCTCCTTGGAGTGCTCTCGCTGTTAACCTTTTGCCAAGGCCACATTGACCATTCCTAAATCACACATGTCATTGTACTGCCTTCAGATCAGTTACTGCGGTCAGGAGGGTGACGTTGTGTTCCGTACGTGGCACGTACCCTAGAGCATTAAGCTCTGGGCTTGCATACGGGGCAAGACTGAATGGCACAGGCCGTGCACAGACTGGGATCAAAAGCAAAATGGACAGTGTCCTCCTTGGACACTGGCCATTGAAGAAGAGAGCTTGACCCTTGTGATCCCTCAGCTTTATACCGAATATGACATCTATGGGATGGAAGATCTTGTTGGTCAGTGTAGGGTCACCTGTCCTGTCCGCTCCTCCCCGCAGGTGCAGCCTCTCGCTTACTGCACCCCGCCGTGGGACACAGGGTTTAGCAGTGACCTTGGTCTGCACAGCAGCAAGAGCCTTTCTGCAGAGCAGTCCCTGGTAGTAACTGTAAGCATCAAGTGCTGTCACTTCCAGAAGCAGACACTGTCTGTAAAAATACGCCATTAACTTCAGAAAGTGCCGTCACTGGGAAGAGACTGAGCTGGAAGGGGAAATCAGTGAACAGAATTAGTTCTGGTCTAACTCAAGCCCAATTCTCCCTCCAGGTTGCCGCAAAACCGGACAATCCCAGTGCTGACCCCCGGATACCCATGTCTCAGGGTGTCCCTGAGTGGGTACGAAGCCTTGGCAGGAGGGGGTCCCCTCTGCTTATCGTCATCACTGACCAGCTGGGATGAAGCACAAAATGTGGTATTTTTAGCAAGCCCAGCTATAGCTGGTGGACTGAAGGTACATCATGCGTTTCAACAAGTAGCAAATATGAAGCTGGAGGGAGAGGGCAGGAAAGTATCCAGAACTGAAAGGAATATTACTACTTTTCACCAAGCTAACAGGACTCCTTGCAACAGGATCAAAATAGCTGTTTGTCAGCTATTTGGGGGGGGAAAAAAAAAGTGGAGAAAAAAAAAGGGTTTACTGCCAAGGTTTGTGAGGAAGAAAATACACTAACGCGTTCTTTTAGTTATACAATATTTATCACTTTTTTCCCTTTACTCTGCGCAATTAAATGTAAAAAGCAGATCTATCAGCATGTAATGTTTCTTCAAAACACCGTGTAGCGTCTAGAAAACCGAACTGCCAGACATGCTTGTCATGTACACATATTTTGTTATTAAATGTGTTTGGGCATGAGTTTTGGCAGGATTTCTTCACAACTATCCTGAACTTTTCTTGACACCTTTTATGGCACGTAATACTTCTGCAACTCAGGGCTTGGTAAGCCCTTAACTCTTTAATTATGAGCCTAGAAACTCCCTTCCAAATTATTGTCCTATAAGCAACGTGCTCTCCTTCTCGTGCCAAAGCCCAGAAATCACGCTGCAGGTGCTTTGCTTTGCTTGGCTGCCTTTTCCTAATTGTTTTGCTCTTTGCAGTGTCAGGAGAGTAGTGGGTGCTCTGCGTTCTTGTGTCAGTGTAATCCCGGAGTGGTTTGCAGTCACTTGCTAGCTGATATCTAGCATTCGTCACTTTTTCTTGCATCTTCCTCCCCAGCTAAGGATGGGCCCATGCTGTTTGGACCAGGTTTAACCGGAGAACCAATTTCCTCCTGTAAAAGGTTAGGGTTTAATATTGGCATTTGTGTAGTACCGAGTGATGCCAGAAACCTCTCTTAAAGTGCGTGGGACTTGTATAAGTCCTGCAGGAAATAAAAGAACAAGACTTACACATCTGACGTGTCTAATGCTGTACAAAACCCATTTTACCCTGTGGGGAAACTGCACTGGAAGCCAGCTCAGTGTCTTGCCAAAGGCTGCAGAGGATATCGGTGCCGGAGAGCGAACAGACCCAGCCAATCCCAACTCTGTAGCCACTGTGCGATCGCTTTGAAAACTTCATTTCCTTCTATTGGACTGATTTTAAAGAGAATAATGAAACAGGGAATTCTGCTCTCTTTCTTACAGCCTGAGGGAGGAAATCAGGAAAAAGTTTGGCTGATGATTTAATTAATTTAATAACAGAGGAATTACCTACAAGGTGGTTTTTGTGAAATTTCTATAGACTCTATAAATCATGTGCATATTCATTAAATATTAAGTTACCAAGTAAGGACACACTTATCTCTAAAATTCTAGAAGGCACTTCCATCTTTTTAAAGTGTGAGGAAGTCTTATCTACTCATACCATACTTGTATGAGTTTATACACACACAATTTTATGTAAGTCTAAATATGTTTAAGCAAGAATATTTTGTTTTCTGAGGCTTTAAACAAAAATTATGTACTTCACTGCTAAACGTATTTCTGTTTCTCTTCATATTCAGCACTTGTGTGTAAAGTCAATCATCTTACTAAAAAAAAAAAGGTTTCTGTTCTTCCTTAAGTCTGGAGTTACGAGCGCAGCCCCGTCAGCCAACAGCATCCTTCTGTGGCCTTTCAGAACACGTACAAATGGCGCAAGGTGTTAAGAGATGCAGGCCATGGGGCCAAGAAGTTTAATGATGGATTTATTATTGAAAAGTGTACTCGCTTTTCTGAAATACTAGTTGAACTTCAGGCTCCTCTTAAAGTTTCTGTTTAAAGAACCAAGTTCAGTACTGAAATAGTCCTTGCGATCTCCAGAGAGGAACCCAAAGGGCCCTTCCTGGATGACAAATTATAGAAAACTTCCAAATCAAGTTATAAACTTTCTCTCCAGGTAAATAACGATCGTCAAAACCGTGTAGCTGTTCCCTAGGTTTATACTCTGAAAGAGAGGGCGAGCTTAAACTTCATCAAAATTCCAGACCCAAACAAATTTGAACTTTTGGATTAGTTCATACTTGGATTGGAATTTAATAATTTGGACTGGTTTCTATAGCCATACTGTTTTGGCACTGGGAGCTTGCTCATGGCTGTGTTTTTCCAGGCTGATCATTTTTGATAAAGCTTTCTGAGGTTCAAGATCAGCACCACCTGGAATCGTGTTTAAAAAAGCGAAGTATTTTCCTACCTCTTCCCATGCAGCTGAGTAATGACTTTCAGTTTAATACCTTTGTGTTACATGGCATTGCTTCAAACTCGGTGCATGTCAAACAGCAGAAGGCTGGAGAGTTTGAAAGGTTATCGCTGTTTCTCTTCGAATTCCTGTGTACCGAAACCCTTCGGAGCTGGCTGCCTACTGCAAATCATTGTTTGACAGCTTCACTCAACTTCGAGACTTGTCAACTCAGGGGGCGATCTGACAGCTCTCAGGCAATAAAGTAAACAAGGGATTTGGAGCGTCAGAGAAGGAATGCTTAAAATCATTCCTAATATTTCTCCTATTCATAACATGTCACCGAGCCGGTGAAGTTAGAAAGGCAGCAAGTCTCAGCTTTTTACACACCCCAGGTGGCATTGGCAGGGTGAGGGAAAGCTTGGGGGAGCCCTGGCAACCAGCTTCCACCAAGTATCATCCAGATTTGTTCCACTGACAATATTCCTGATCAGAGTGAAAACTCGAGGCATTCTTCTTCAGATGGATGTTTTTTCAGATACTTTATGTACTAGTCTGCATTAAAAGGTGATTCAGTGCTGGTGGAGACCGAGCCTCATTTAATAGCCGTTCTTTAGAACCACGGCTGACCACGTTACAGGTTTTCTGGGTAATGGTGTAGTTAAGGGATACTTCTTTCACAGCAGCCAGGAAAGCTGTACGCTTTGGTTGTACAAATGCCCAGCTGCAGGATCTGTAACGGTGCTGGCACCTGCTGAGGGTTGATCACCGCATGGATCTGACCGCTTATAGACCTGCTTACGGACTTACAACGTACTTGCACATGAACCAACAGGTACATTTTCTGAAGCAGTCGCTTTGACAGGGTCCTTCCTGCCTTTGTGGAAATTAGCTGAGACACCTTAAACAGCCCTTGTGTTTTGGGGGATGCTGAGCCCCGATTCTGATAATCTGGCTACATTAATGCATCGCCAGTTGAATGCTCAAAATGACAAGCAGCCTTTAAGAATATAAGCTGGTTCTTTGGATATTTTCCTGTATATGTACAAAACAGAGTATAGGACTGTAGTATTATCTGACTGAATTTTCAGACTAGTGGGGCTGTTCCTTGCACATCTATTTCAAGAACTCCTGCTGCTAACACACCTAGAGCTGACCCCTTTGTTAACTGTGTGGCATGTGCATGAGAATAAATTACCTGTTGTCATTTTCATAATGACTAATGGTCCGTTAGCCTTTTAGGACGTTATTTAAAAGCAATTTTTCTAAAAGAAGAACTATATTCCCACTTGAGGTAATGCTTTTTTTTTTAATTTCCTTTTTAAATAACTCTATTAACTGTTGCTGCTCTGCGCTATTATCAGAGGTTTTCTAATTACAGTAGTTGCTGTGCAGCAAAATTGCAGTTACAGCTAAATTGTCTTTTGATTCTTTTTCTAATAAGGACACCTGAGTGGACACCCAGCTCACGGAAACCTCTGTAGCTGTGTTTTCAATGGATCTAATCTACAGACGGGCTGTGATGTTTAGGGATAATGTTAAAGATCTTTTGCTGCAGTATTACAACTCCATTAATTCGCATTTTAAACTGAGCCCTGAACAAATGCACTTCAGCAGCCACTTGTGCTTGCTAAAAGATTAAAGGCTCTGAAGCATGTGAAGAAAGGAAATCTTTGTAGGTTGCTCGCTAATGGTTGTTTTCTTTACTGTTGGAGTCAGTGAATTGAATTGTAATGGACTGGATTGAATCCACATATGGAAATTACAAAGAACAGGATTATTTTTTGCAAATGAAAACGTCAGTCATTCTGGAAGTCAGCTACATACTTCAAAATGCTGCTCTGCAAGAAAATACTGGAAACTCTGATGGGTCTCTTCAGCATGATGTTACTTGCTTATATGTCTCCCTGTACTTTGCCTTAGCAGCTTAATAGTAGGGGGAGTACTTGGGGTCTTCAGCCCTTGGTCAAGGGCTCACATTAATTTCATTGCTCCCAACGTGAAGTAAAAATTGATTAGAGGAGTAAAGCTGCAGGCGTGTGGTCTCTTGCAGTGCTCCTAAGGCTCCTCTATCTGCCTGAGCTGTGTTCCCAGATTTGTGTCTCTTGCTGACGCTGTCATGACAAACTCAGACACACCATAGCCGCTCAGACTAAATGACAGAAGGGCAAAGAAAGTTTCCACGGCTAAAACTGCTCTTACTGCGCAAAGGGAGACAGAGGGTGATGGGAGTTAATCACTGAAACACGAACAGACAGTACTAGCTTGTCGTGGTAAGAAGCATTCAAATCACAAACTCTGCAGTGCTTTATCATGGGCAGCTGTCAAACTCTTACAATTTCATGATTAGCACATTACAAAGTGATTTCCTCCCTTATGCTGTTGCCTGTAGGTTTTTTTTTAACTGGAAGTGGTATTGGTCATATTTATTTAAAGTGAGCTGTGACTCTGTGTGTGCGTGTCTATAAATGTGTAAATAAGCAGAGAAAGCAGGAGATAGTTCTCAGGCCTGGCTCCATGTGTGGGAGGGGACTACCCCTTACGTCCTGCCTTTCGTCGTGCCCCTTGGATGGCAGAGGGCAGGGCTGCAAGATAAACATAATTCAGTGCCCGCGCCGTCTCTCCCCATGGTAAGGAAACATTTGTGAGTAGTGACTCTAGAAATAGCTTCAGTGTCATCTATTCCCGTGGTAAAACAGGATGAAAATGAGTTATTGCTGATTTGTACATAGCCGAAATGGGGGGTGAAAGAGAGAACTGAGTTGTTGCGAAGTCTCTCTCGTAGTGTCTTCACGTGAGGAAGAAGGGTGGGTCATCCGCTTTTCCGAGGAATGCCTGGGGCTCCTGCTGAAGCCTTACAGAAGTCATGGACCTCTTGAACCAAACTGGGTGAAACAAGATGGTCCGTAAACTACTCAAAACTCCGGCCACCAAGAAACCCCAGGCAGTCCCCGAGAGGCGCCCACTGTCCCTCCCTGAGCGGGCTGGGAGCCAGCAATTCAAGGTGTTGGGAAAGTCTCTGCACTTCACGTCCAGACGTTTCACTTGAACTGAAGTCAATGCCTTTGAAAATTACTGCTAAACAATAGGTATTATGGGGGAAATAAGCTCTGAGCTGCCCTTTGCCAGAGTGGCCTCCTGCCAGGAGAGGATTTCCATCTTTTGGGAGATATTTCAGCTCAGCCTGCGGTCTGGGACTTCTTGGACTTGAGGCTCTATGGATTTGCTTGTTTAAGACACTTGGTGTTTGCTTTAAGTTTTTAAGAAGTAAAATAATAATACTTTTTAAACCCTTTGAAGAAAACAAAACTACCTCCAGAGTCTGTTTCTTTTAGAATTTCTAAAAGGGTTTGTGTGGAGGACTCCTTCGTGACAATGTAATTAAGGAATGAGATATGACAGCTCGTCATTTCAGAGTTATTACTGTATGCCTAAGGTGGCACCACAGGCATGAGGCTGAGGGGCGAGCGGCTTTAATCACCCATTAAGTGCAATAATCCCTTTGATAGGCTCCATCTGGAGAAACTTATCGAAAAACAAATTTAGGAACAATATAAAGAGGAACAGACAAACTGGAGAATGCACTAGGTGGGAATATTAATGTGGTTATAACAACAGTGACAGACACTCAAAAAGGTCTACTTTTGTCAAGTTCTGGTTGAAGACACCCTGAAGAAATGATTTTTGCTAAGAAACAAAATATTGCAAGAACTTCTTTGATGCTTTTGGTTTTTTCCTCCTTAGTATTTGTCTTACGTACTTTAAGCATGGATCATATGGACTTTAAAGCGGATCGCCTCATCTACGTAGTACAGCCGGTGACAGAGCGTCTGTCCATAGCAGGACGGTCCCGCTGTAAGGGCTATCATTTGGTGCTCCACAGTTCCTTCATGCCGTGTGTGACGATCGGTGATGTGGTTTCCTCATCTGTTTTAGCTGGTAGAGCTGGGAATTGAACTCCAGTCCTCAATGGCCATACAGATAGGTGCCAAATTGCCAAGCTACTTCATTGACCTAGTAAAATATTTTGATTGGTTTTAAAGGAAGGACATAAAACATGGTTATTTTCCGATGAAATGGGTTATGGAAAGACATAATTTTTCAAAAAAACATAATTGTGTGATTTTTTTAAATGCAAAGTTTTGTGCCAATACACCCCTAAGTGGAAAAATTCAGTGCCAACATAAATGTTAGTAACACATTTGTCATATTTACAGGTCTGAAAGCGTTTGATTTTCCTTGGCCTCCTTTATGTGTATTAATACATTAAAATCATCATCAAAATGTAAATAGGAGAGGTGAAAATAATGTTTGCTATGACTTAAAATATAAGTGCTCCGTGCTGTGTAGCGAAGAGTGCTTGGCTGAATTGGCCCTTGTTTGAACTTAGGGGATGTTTGCAGATTTGGTGCTGTACACCCTTTCTTTGAAGCCTGCTTTGACGGTGTAATTACCGTGCTCCGATTTCCTTTTGGACGCTCAGCGTTCTCCTGTCAGTCCGCTTGACTACACATGGGCTGAACAATGACAGTCTTGCTGTGGTGGGTGCATGGGGGATTGTGGGGATTTTGTTTCGTTAAAGAAGAGGGATAAAAAAATGTAAACCTGAAAATGAAAGTCTACGAGAATTGGACCTTGTTTTGCCTTTCAAGAGAATTTATGGAAGTGCGGCGTAGCAGGGCTGTTGTCACTGGAACCCTTCAAAGGAAAAAAATCTTAGTACTAAACAAAATGTATTTTTTGAACAATATTTGAGGAACTGGACTTAAAAAAACCATCAACAGCATTCCCTCCAAAGAAAGGGTTAAAAAGAAATCCGCTAAAGTTTCCCTAGGGACAGGACAGTCCGGTTTTGAAGAAAGTCATTGTTATGCTTGTAATAGGATATGCCTTAAGCTTGTTCTTAAGTCTCATTTTCTTTACTGCAGGTTGAGAAATTTTCTCTCCGTCGCATTCCGTGCAGTTGTTCTGGAAAGGAATGGTGAGGCTGTGCGAGGCGTCGCAACAGAACCCCCTCTTCCTGTAAAGGCAAGACCCTGCCAAAATAAATAGGGGATGCAGCAGACAGGATGGATGGGCACTGCCTTTAAGCACACGTGTGTGTTATATATGATATGGATATGCATGCTTACTGTATATATGCGTGTGTATTTCCTTGCATCTGCATACATACCAATTTTTTCGAATATATCGTGCTGCAGCCTATATGACCAACGCCAGCTTTCCTGGAAGCGGGGCTTTTCGCACAGCCCTGCCCTCTCACAAGTGCGTCTTGTAGGCTCCTGAGATGAGCGTGCTGGGATACCAAAGCTAATTTCTTAATGAGGATAGAGTTCCCGAAGGCCAGGCAAGCTCTCGGCGCCCCAAACAGCCAGCTGAAGATGGCGTGGCGCGGTGATTAGAAGGTTTTACTAGGAAATAATACTTTTCTTGTCACCGGGCTGCGTCGGTAGCGAGCGCGCAGCAGCTGGAACGCATATGCAGAGCGTTTACTGGGGGGCTCTTACGCTCTCAGACAGAAGGAAATCCTGTGCAGGGTCGGAAAGCGCGGAGAGCTGTCACCAGGGAATAGGCTGTCTGTGCGTCTCCGTGAAATAAAAGCTGTGCGGACCACAGAGCCTGCAGCGGGCACTTCCTGCCCCCTTGGCTGCGGCAGCTCGAGATTGCTTTTCCTTTTGGCCTTTTTTTTTTCCCTGAAAGATATCAAATCTCCTGGTGTTATCAACAGAAATGCCGATTTACTCAGGATTTACTTTATATCGAACTTCAAAAATCTGATTAAGGGGGGGGTTGTTGTTGGTTTGGTTCTCTGGTGGTGTTTGGCAACAGGAGAGCCTGGCGATTTTGCCATCACTGAGGCTGCTTAGATTGATCTTTTGAGGCTAATAAGACATCTGATATGACCTGAGGTGGTTTTTTTCAGTTTTTTCTTCCCAGAAGCTGGGTAGGGTCCTCACTCCCGTGAATGCATTTAAAGCGGTAGCAAATCCCAGCAACTAGAAGCAGCTCGCGCAGGGAGCGCTTTATTGTTTGCTGATGTTACAGCAATGACCGGAGTCTGCTAATGAATAGGAAAACACACTCGTTACCAAAATACCTTCAAAAATCTTAACTGAGTGATGTGTTTGTGACAGATTTGTGGGAGGGTTTTCAAATATAATCACCATCAATCTGGCTGCAGCCAAAATAAGTTTTATGAAAAGTAAAGCAAACTGTTGCGCAGACAAAGTAGACCTTCGGGGGCTGCTGCACGAGTCTGTGTTTTCTTATTTAGCTGTCTATAATATTTCTGTTCGTTCCTGGTCCTGGTAGAGTCTCGGTATAGATAACGTTTGCTGTTAAAGCTGCGGAGAGTCAACGTATGCCGCTGCCCTAAGGGGAAGGACCAAGAAATGAAAGGAAGAAGTGCCCGCGTAAAATTTTTGTTTCAAATAAACAAGCCGTGCCCGGGTAACCGTGTCCCGGCATGGTGCAGGTGTAAAGGTGAGCATTAAAGATAAAAGCTTTAATTAAAAGGTCGGGGCTTTTCACAGAAGTGTGTGTCTGAACTGGGCGGTGTGTTCTGGAAACCCCAGATGCTGCTGTCACCATTGATAAAACCGCCGTGGGGTTCGAACTTCTGGTGAAGTTCTGCGTACCCTCTCCCTTTTGCTGAACGGCAACCACAAATTCAATCAGCTGAAAAGGAAAAGTGGGGCCCCAGTTTTGGAAGCGCCCGAGCAGTGCTTGCCCAGGAGCAGAGCGACCCGTAGCCCAGTCAGCAGCACCTGCTGTGGCCCGGGCTCGGTGGTGTGCGATGGACGCGGGGCAAACAGCGCTGGTGGTCGGGCAGTGGAGAGCCAGCCGGGAAAGGCGTCGCGGGGCTGAGGCGCTGAAGGCTTCTAAGCCCAGCAACTGACTCCCAACAGACCCGCTCCAGTGATCGGTGTCCTTGACGAGGAAGGGCTTGAGCTCCTGCTTGCACATTCCAGTAAAAATGTGTCAGTCCCTTTTGACTGTTTTCCTGACACTAGTTTGCAAACCTGTTTTACGGAGATTTTTGCCTGAGAAAGGACTTTTGGGTTGAGCTGAAGGCATGTCGCTGTCTTTCGTTCACAAGTTCAAATGCATTACATACAGCTGCCAAAACAATTCTGCTTTTGCATCATTGTCCAGCTTCCCTGTTCTCATTATGGGTTTCCAGTCAGCGTAATGGGGGTGTGTGGCTGTCATTCAAAGAGAGGAAAACCTTTGGCACTGAAAATATATCAAGGGGTGCCTGTTTTCTAAAGGAAGCATACCCCTTCCTCCTCTTGCGTGGTTTCTTGATCGGATAAACCCCATCCTGTGCTAACGTTTAAATTAAATGCACTGCATTCTGACCCAACAATAACAAAATCAAACCCGCTCATTGCCAAGTAGCACAAGCTCTTAAAATACATTCAGACAGTGCGATGATATTAATAGGGAGGCAGGTATCAGGTTTCGGACGACAAAACAAACCGCTCGGTGGAACATGAGACGTACTGTGCTTACTGACTTCAGAATGGAAGGCAGAAGCCCTATCAAAAATTACACTAATAATCTACTACTGTACGTTTATACGGAGACGTGCCCTGGAATATCTCGAAGGTGCTTCACAGAGAGAGACATTTTTATCTTATCTTTTCATCTAGGTGGCTGAGGTAAAGAGGTTAAGCAATTTGGACTCAGATTTCAGAAAAAGCATTTTCCAAGGTGTGTCTCAGCAAAGGCTCTTTAGGGAACTAGGTTGTATTGCAGGAAAGAGATACCACAGCGGACTGGGAGATCGCTGAGCTCCACCAGAAGTTGGTAAGACACCAGGCAGAGCTTCACTGCGAGCTGGCCTGGTTCTTAGATTCTCCTGTTAAGCACCTCTTCTAGCTATGTTTAAGGGCATGAGCAGGTACTGGGGTGGGCTTTTGGTCTTATCTACTGTGGCTGCCAGGGGCAGGTTTGGGAATAAATCTTGGCTTGTGCTTTTCTTCGTTCAAGTCTATAGTTGCCATAGGTAGACATGCATCCGCAGTACATAATCTGTTGATGTATTAATAACTAATTTGTTTACAAGCTAGTGAGAAAGGTTGTTCAGACATTATAATATCATTGATAGGAAGGCCGGATTTCCTGGGTTACGTGTTATTGCCCTCATAGATACATCTAGATCGTACCTGCTCTGAGAGGGAGGATTATGGAGTTCTAGCAATTGGTGCATTCATCTTCAGAGCACTGCACGAACTTCGGCCAATATCCTTCGTTCCTATGCCTTGTTCGCAGCGATCCTGAGAGTTAAAGAAAAGCATATACCTTCTCAAAGGAGTTTTTGTGTCCATACATGCTTTATTGAGAAGCTGCCACCTTTGGAGGATCCATCTGCCTAAAGGAAACCCAGTGTCTTTTCTGGATCATCACCAGTGGTCTTCATCCTCAAGCAGCCACAAGGTAAAAGGAAATAGGAATGCACAGCACTGCTGGGGGAGGCGCTTGTTCAATGTTTGATTTTGTTGAGCTAGGATAAGGTTAAGAATTTGTGAACTTACCTTCTAATTATGCCTAATAAATAAGGAGAAAAATGTATAACAGAAGCTGTAAATCAGGATCTAAATAGAGAATAATTTTATGCAGTGGATGATACACTAGTCGATATGAAGTTACAGTTTTGCTACTAGAATTAATGAGCTCTGCCTTTTCTTCTTGGTAGATATTTAAAGGCATTTAAGTTAAATGGCAAAAATAATTTAATTTTTATCAGCTCGGTTACTCCTTTTTTAGCCTTTTACAAGATCCAGCTTATTTTGGTGGAAATATTAGTAGTCCTTTCATTAATTTTGTAAGAAAAAAATTGCAGAACATTTGTTCATAGGCATGATTTTTGATCTATGGCTCCAGATGTAAGGAAGCTGTATGGTATGTTCTGAGGTTTTTCTATTGAGCATTTCTGAAATTTCAGAAAAGAACACTGAGTAGGTCTGAAAGATACAGTATGGGGTGCATGAGAGATGTTTTTGACACAATAGGGTCAGTGAAATTAAAGACACGTTCTTTGTTGGCAATTTTGGCAGAAATACTAAAACACAATGTGGGAACTGCAAACCTTATGACGTTCGGTAAAATGTGAAAGGCCTCATGTCTGTAATATATGACTTGATGTCATGTATATGAGTTGGTAGCTTTTGCATGATATATAATGAATCTTGCTTCTTTGTCTGAAGTTTGAAAAGATT
This sequence comes from Bucorvus abyssinicus, assembly GCA_009769605.1. Taxonomy (NCBI): domain Eukaryota; kingdom Metazoa; phylum Chordata; class Aves; order Bucerotiformes; family Bucorvidae; genus Bucorvus; species Bucorvus abyssinicus. The sequence continues at coordinate 2,281,444 of CM020045.1, forward strand.
TTCCCAGTGTAAATAACGCCTGCTTGAAGTGAGGTGTGAATTTAAAACCCCCTATTGTGTAAAAAGGTGTAGAAAAGTTCATTTCATGATATTGCAAATAATTCATTCTGTATTCTTAGCGTAACGGCTCCTTACAAAAATGTAAACCACCTTGAGAAACCTTTGGTATCCAGATGAAGGATGTAGAAAGAGAGGTATGTATAAAAGCGGGGAGCCAATTTACCCAGCTACGTCACTGGAACCTGGAGTTCAGTTTTAGTTCCCCATTACTTTGCCGGGTCTTTTATTTGCTGCTCTTGTGTGGGCTGCAATAAATATAACACAACTACACCTTTCTGCTTTTGTTAGCTGAGCTCCCCTGGCTTCCACTGTTGGAAGGCAGCACCGACATTTCAGAACCACTTCAGAAAAAGGTCTGTAAACCTTTTCTTTGTAATTGTGTTCGTATTGTATTCAACTGTATGTGCCCTTAGGGGAGTGGGAGGCTCCGATACGCTGAGTCCATCGTGCCTGAGATGCCCAGCTGACTGGGAGAGGGACTGTCTGCATGGCAGTAGGGAAGGAACCTGAACAGAGAGGAGGATGAAAGCATCTAAAACCAGCAGTACTGGTTACCAAAGCTTTCTGTTCTGAATAGGCCAAATCCAGAGATAATTTGTGTATACACTGTAGTGCCGTTGTAGGAATGTTACAGCAAAGTTTAATCTGAAACCTCGTCAGGGAAGAGGTGATTAGTGCCACAAATATTATTTGGGCATCTGACGTATGAGGAGAAGCTGAGGGAGCTGGGACTGTTCAGCCTGGAGAAGGCTCAGCGGATCTTATCAATGTGTGTTTGTAAAGAAAGCGGAGCCAGACTCTTCTCAGCAGTGCCCGGTGCGGACAAGAAGCAATGGGCACAAGTTGAAACATGGGAAATTCCATTTAAACATAAGAAAACTCTCTTTTACTGTGATGGTGATCGAACACTGGAATGAGTCACACGAAGAGGTTGTGGAGTCTTCACGCTTGGAGACTTTCAAAACCCAGCTGGCCATAGCCCTAAGCAACCTGCTCTAGCTGACCCTGTTTTGAGCCAGGGGACTGGACTAGATGATTTCCCAAGGTGCCTTCGATCTCCCCAGTATTGCGATTGTGCAAGTCTATTTTAAAGCAAAACTGACTCCACTCACAATCCCAATCTCGTACTCACACGCTCAGAAACACTACTTTGCCCATGTCCAAACGCTTTGGCCAGCATGCAGACACCAAGACCTGTGTCTGGACAGGGTTCCTTGAGGTGAAAGAGGACAATGAAATCTGGATGTTGGGTTCTTACCACATCCCCTGTTATCCTTAGGCTACGCAACTACGTGCTGGTTTTGGATGTCCTGTTGTACCCTTCAGGAGCTGACCGTGACTCTGATCTTCTCTCTCACCATCCTATCTCACCTTTGTGAGTATTTAGCCACTGTCTGCCTTACCTGGTGTCTTAAAGCTCCAGTGCTTTATCTCCCCACCATTACCTCTCAGCGTTGGGAGCCTTTATCTAGTCTGGGTGGAGTCTGTCCCTTGTTCTCAATTCTGCCCTTATTTCTCATTCTGGGTGTCCTGGACAGCTGCGTGTAGGTGTGCTGGGAACTTGAACATCTGCTGATCTGGGTGCACCAGTGCCTGCGATTCTTACGCGCCTTTTTCTGCTCTTCTTTCTGGTGCTTCCACACCCAGACATACCTCTTCATTTTTCATTCATCCGGTCTTAGCATTTCTGTTACAAATCTCTACACCCCAACAGTCTTCAGTTTACTCCCAAGGACTTGCTGACTACTGTCAGGTTTTATAACCCTTCGTGACCTGTTATTTGCCCTTATTAATTTGTCAGTTTGTTTTTGAACATATTTATAGTCAGGGGCTTTTTCCTTCCACAACATTGGATGACAATTAATTTACTATAAATCTTCTGGGGAAAAAATGCTTCCTTCAACTGCTGCCTGAGTGTTTGCTTTGGCATCCCCCAGGTCTCGTGTCAGAAGAAATAACAAATAATTGGCCCATATTAATCTTTTTTTTGCAGTCATAATTTGGAGACTCTAGCATATCTTCCATCAGCCATTTCGTTTCCAAGCTGAAGAATCACAGTCCGTTTCATCTCTTGCGGAAGTCATTCCTTACTGCTGATCATCCTTCCTCCTTTTCTCTGAAGTTTTCCTGCTTCGCCACATGATATTTGAGATGTAGGAACTAAAAGTGGGCACCACACAGGTGGGCTGAGGAGCTGAACCACGGCACAATGTTGTGTCACTGCTTCGTTCTCAATTATTTTCCTAATAATTCCTAAAATTCCTTTTTCTACATTTGCCTTTACTGAGCACCACTGCCTCATGGACCTGTGCACAAAACCTCCAGAATCTCTTTTGTGTGTTTTGGTGAGTACGTAACAGCCCATAAATGTAGATATTTTTCTTTGATTTGCACATATTAATATTGAATGTTATCTGTAATTTTATTTTTTTCAGTTCTTTGCAATCTTGCAATCAGGCAGTTTGTGCTGTCTCGATATTTTGGTACCAAACTTCATAGCTTCATTTTCTACTTCTTTTCCCAAACCATTGCTATAGGCTAGTCAGGTACGACAGGTTCCAGCTCATTTATTCTTTCAAAGAATCTGAACAGGTCCGTGCTGCATTGCTTCCCTCTGCCAAAGAGACCTAGACTGACCTCCCAGTTAAACTGGTTGCCAGCATCCCAGATTGTTTCCTACCGAGATGCCCAATCAACAAATCAGACTTCCTGACCTGTCCTTTCCCGAGCTGCTCATCTGCCTGCTCTGAAAAGCACTGTCGTGGTTGCCATCTTCTCTCGCTGGCAGAGGTGCACGAGTAAGCCGTGCTAGACGGTAGTTTGAGAATCTCATAGCTGTGCTTCTTTAGGACTCCTGAGCGGATGCCACCTTCTCTGGCCAATTTGTTGCTGTTTTAGTGATTTATTCTAAGGCCTTTTCTCCTGAATTTTCCACTTGAGGCAGTTCTTCCAGTTCATTCCCCTGAAAAGAAAGGAGCCTCTCTAAGTTTCTCAGTAATGAATCGGAGAGAAGGAGCTCTTTTACTATAACTTCTGTTAGTGCTCCTGTTAGGCTGTGGTCGTGTCAGCCCTAAAGGCTCTCCAGCAGGCTTTCTGCTTGTGATGTTTTTGAAAAAGATTTTTATTGTTAGTTTTTACTCCTTCAGAAAGTTCTTTCTCCAAGTCATTTTTGTCATTTCTTACTCTGATTTTACTTTTGACGTGTTTTGCTTTAACTGTTTTCTGGTTTTCTCCATTGTATAAGACCTCCACGTTCTGAAGCTTGTTTCTAATATTCCTCTTTACTCTGGTGCTTCGTTCTACCATTTTTTATCTCACTTCCTTCAAAATCTCCAGCTAGCAATATATTTTTTACAGCGTTGTCTGTAAACAACTCTGTACCACTGGTGAGTAACTTCTCTTGATTCTTTTTATTTCTTTTTGTCTAACCTACCAATAAATTATTCCTGGGTGAGGTTTTTGGGTTTGGCTTTTTAAGTCCTCCCAGGAGGTAGATCTACTCTAAGGAGTAGATCACGGTCAGAATTTTCAAAAGTAACATTTTGAATCAGAACCTCTGCTGGGTTCAGCAATTAATCCATCAACAGTTGCTTTTTTTGAAAGTTCTCTGACCAGTTGCTTCAAGAACGTAGTTACTGCAGGAAATGGCAATTGTCCATGTATCCCAGACCTCACTTGTGTGTGTTTTCTGTCCCTCCAGTCTCACTCAGCATGTCAGCACTGACAGGTTGATATTGTTGTCATAGCATCTTCAGCCAAGTACCAAGAGACCCTGAACGCCGTTGCTGTCGTTGTTTAAACCCAGGCATTCTCAGCCAGTCTGCACACTGTTAGACTTCTAGCTGTTCTATGGAATTAAGTATTTCTTTGTGGCCGTCTTGTCTCTTTTGGTCTGCACTACATAAACAGGACTTTATGATGTCACATTGAAATGTCATTGTTTCCTATCAGAATTTTATTGATTTCTGACCTAACCTGTGGTTTTTTCAAAGGATAGAGAGTTTTTATGACTTTCCCAGGAGAGGATGAGTCATTCCGATCTTTGTGCTCTTTCCACAGCCTTTTGTTTTAAAACTCCCCTGACACCTTTCTAACTTTAAGTGCCTACAATGTGATTTTTTTTTTTTTTTTGATGTAGACAGAGTGTCATTCCTCTGTAGGCCTGTTTCGAAAGTGTCCTTGGTTGCTAATTAATCCTCTTTCCTAATTAGTCCCTCTTCCCTGATCAGAGAGAGGGTGTACTGTTAACTGAAGTGCTAATTTATAGGACATTTAAATAATTATGTCCTGGTTGCCTAGGTCAGTGCACCTCTTCTGTTAAACAAACGTCCCTTGCAGTGAGCAGAGTGGAATCTGGTCTCTCCTGGAGTGGAAGGGGTTGCACCGGAGCTTGAGGTAGGGCTATCAGCCTGGATTAGTCATGTTGCTTGCACCACAACTGGCTTGTTCAGAGAGATCTCGGTTGTCTCCACAGGACAAGGCACTGGTTTATGTAATCACACCTTATAATTCCTTATAGAGTACGTGAGTAGAAGCAGATATCCAAAAATGGATGGTTTCACATCCACCAGTGGTTCTATGATTACTCTCCAAGCAGGAAGTCATTTAAGCAAAACAATAGGAGATACTGAGAAGATAATGAGGCTGGGAAATAAGTTTCTCAGTAAGGCACATATATTTAACTCAAAGCTGGTAGATGGTGCCTCTGTGGGACCAGGATTCACAATGCAGAAAATCCCTCTGGGCTTTGTTATCCAAGACCATCTTTTGAATGTTTTAGATGTAGCACAAGTGCTTGACAATAGATGAAGGATGTAGGAAAGGAACGGTCATTTTCATTCTATATAAACCTGCAGGATATCCCAAAGGCTTGCATACTAAATAATCATTCCACAGCGTAACAAGAACTTCGTACAAGTGCTCACTTGTTTTTGATATTGAATAGCAGCCTGCGTGATAAGAAATTTGACTGACGTCACAGGTGAATCTGGAAGTAGGACTTTTCAGAGGAAAGCATCCTGGGCCCATGAATGAAGACAGAACTATGGCCTTTTTTTTTTTCCTTTGTGTAAGTATCAATTTATATTGCAGTCAGAGTAGATGTGAAGATTTGGCTCATTCTTTCAAACTCTGAAGTATCTAACTCAATTTTGCATTAGTGGAAAAGATTAAAAATTATATATGAAACCTACTTGCAAAATTTCAAACTGCTTGAAACTGTTGATGATGAGAAAAGACACTTTTCTGGCTGAAAATGAAACCGTGTGTCTTCACCATAGGTACTCTTCCTGGAGGTAGGTACAATTCTTTAAACTCAGTATCTCACTAACTCTACCAATAAATAATGAAGGCTGAACAAGATAAAGAGATTTGGGAATATGTGTCATTATTCTAGGGCCTCTATAGTCAGTAAATGGCCAAAACCATCTGCAAAATATTTTTGGAGGGACTGAGCAGCATTTCACTGAATGTTGCAGTGAAGGAGAAAATGAGAATTCATTTCCAGGCTCAACCTGGCTTGCTGCTTCCTTGTAATAAGAGACCATTTCAACACAGGCAGCTTATAAATAAAGTCTTCTCATTGAATGTGGAAAATATTGCACACGTTGTGTAATGTATATGTTAAATAAAAAAAGTCTCCCTTGTTGGATTGGCAGCTTGAGGCTGCTCCATTAGCTCAACAGCAGAGTTGTGGGCCCCTTGGCCCCATCCCACCAACCCTAGCTTGGCTTGGGAAGTTAATTTTGAATTTGGCATGGGCACAAATTTATTTAAGGCAATGTTTGTTGGGTTCTAGCTGGTGGGTGGAAAATACCGTATTTGATGCCCAAATTGTGACCTCCCGTGTGGAACTCCAGCAATGACTTAAAACTAAGAATAGGAGAAAATATAAAGTGTGGGCATAGATGTACTTCAGCAGTGTCAGCTCCTCTGGCTTCAGCCAGCTAAAACACCTAGCAGCAGAGCCCACAAGATAAAATCCTAGTCCTACAACACCCTGTGTGACTGGACCCTAAAATGCCTTATCAACAAAGCACTTTGACCTGAATTTACTAAACGAAAGGGGTTAATGCAATAAGATACTGCTGGACCTAAATTGCTCCAAATGAATCTCTATTTCCCCTTCAGTCAGAGTTGGCTGTCAGGTACTTTCAAGGACTTTTCTTTGAGCATGTGCAATTTTCTTTTCCTTTATATTAAAAAGAAATTGACTGTGTTTCTGCACTACTAGCTCTATCTACCCTTCAGCAATTTTGCCCTCTTGCCTAGCTCTTTATTTTGTAGATGACTAATATTGTCTCTCCTCATCTTCCTCACCCTCTCTCTGCTTCCAGCTCTCATAAACGCTGTCAGTGCCTCGGTTTCTGTGGCCCACATAGGCTTTGCCCAGACTAACAGTGTTACAGAACCACACTACCATCGCTGGGGAAGTGAAGGCACGTTAATAACAAGCTTCTTTTATGAGAGAAGGTAATCTTTCTGGGAAAGAACAAATAAACTTGCTCTTTGTTTTGAAATTTCTTCTGTTTACTTTCAACTATACCCCATATTTCTCCCATGTTGTTAATGTTTTCAGGTGCCTTTCTTATTTTTTATGGTTGTTATGACCTTCACATTCATCAAAGCTGAATAGCTAAAATTGATTTGGTTTAGACGTAGCAGAAGAACGAGTCATGACAGTAAACTTGTTCAACCATTTACTCAAGTCTGGAGCTCCATAAGCATTTGCAGTACATACCTGCTTGAGTGGAGCCTTGCTTAATGGTTGCCCTAACAAAGACATTCCTTTGGGTCTCTGCATTTGTGATTCATTCCTGCTACTGCTGTGCACTTGTGACTTTCCTATGGCTTTTGGCATCCACAGTGGTTTGGTGAAAGAGCCCAAAGGTAAAGCTTGGTTTTGGGAGGAGGAAGTAGGAGCAACACCCAGTTTACCCTTTGTCCCCTTGAATCAGGGGTCAAGTTGGAGAAAAATATGGGTAGGATTCTGGCTAGCAGGTCATACAAGTGAATAAATTGACATTTCCTTGAAAGAAATACAAGTCTCATGGGATTTATTGGTTTCCCATGAGAAGCCACATTTGTTTGTTTACAAGGTCAGAGTTATAGATGCCAAACTTGCATTGTCTCATGCGTTATTCCAGCATGAGCCCTACTTTTTGGAAGATTAAGAAAAATACATACTTAGAAATCATCTTATGTTTATTTAGCTAAAATCACTAGTAAATTGTCTTCAAGTGAAATCTGCTGTAGTTCTTTGCCTTCAAACAAACAGAAGGGAACCTGAATGCATTTGGATGTTACATGGCTGAAGCTTTTAAAGGTTGATAACGTCTATATTATGGTTGCTACAAGTGACTGTTGCTCAGATGTACTGTCAAAAGATTTAAGAACATAAAAATATTTTTGCATACTGCAGAGGCACAGATGGGAGAGTTGTAGTTGTTCTGGTAAGCACATATCTGAATTTCATGAGTCTTGCTCATTTAACCATGCTTTTCAAGGAAAAAGACACACTGTCACTGTGCGTGGCCAGTTTTTTCAAGCTCAGTTTTCATAGCTACATGTACATAGAGTTGCAAACAGACTACAAGTCAGCTTTAACAATATTTTATAATAGCCTTTAATTTGGTGGTCAGTAAATTATAGGAAATGCTCTTCTGCTAATCTTGCCAATACATTTCCCCAAACTTTCTTCCAGTAACCACATTACTTTTGCTGCCTAAATGACGGTAGTTTCTTGGCCTGCATTTACAAGTGGCTGACTGATGGCTGCTGAAAAATCTGTTGAAATGTAGAGTAACCAAACTGATGAATGAGTGTCAACAACGTGACTAATCCTCAGTGGTGGAAAGTCCATGCGAAGTGCTTGAAGTTGAAGACATATGCAGAAAAAGCCAATGGTAAACACCATTAAGCTGGCTTTTTTTCTAGTGAGACTGCTATGTTAAAAGTGTGTGGAAGGTGTGGCTTGCATCTTTCTGTTGACTGGTAACGATGGTTATTATCGTTGCTTTCAAATGAAGGGGTACCTATAAACTGGTATTCACTGGTGCTTCCACGGAACGCAGGGTTCAAGTGGGTTGAAGAACATCTGAGACGCAATTTACAAGTGTGCTAATGCCATGAAGAATGAGAAGCCTTATAAATATTACCTATGGATCTAGGAAGTAACGTTGAACTCCCGTAGCCCTCTCAGCTCAACTGGAATGCAACAATATACATTATCTGAGGCAAATTATTTTCTTGTAATGTGTCTGCCACAAAGACAGCATAGCAGAGCTTCTGAGTACAAACAATAAATATTAGTAGCCGGACCTCAGGGGAGTTCTGCTGATGTGTTTAGGCTGCCATCTCAGGACCTGAAGTGTGCAGGAGATGCCAGTGCAGTCGGATGCAAACAGCTGAGTTTTGCACTCCACTCCCCGAAGTAACGGTGGGGATCCCATGAAGCACTAAGAGCTGTAGTGAACCGCGTTGAAAAGCAGCGTTGAGCTAGTTTAGCTACTTTTCAGTGTGCGACACATGTGAAAAACCACCTTTGGACAGGTTCAGTGGTATTCTTTGGCACAGTGACTTTTTCAGAAATTATGTCTTTTGCATTTCATATTTATGTGGAAGCTGTTTGTATGTTAGTGTTTGTGATGGGCCAGCTTCAAAAGGTTTGGAATTCCAGCTTCAGCTAAGCACTAAAAGGTCAGAGCCTTGTCCAAGGCTTATCCAGCCTCTCAAGAATGAAAACCGAGTGGAAACAGTCTGATGGGAATAACATATTGCCCTCAAATGGAGCCAGGCTTGTAACCCCTTTTGTTTCTTCTTTTTCCTTTTTTTCTCATGTCCATCTCCTCCTTTCTCTGCTGTTCCTGAGGTAGGATCATCCCTTAGACCAGGCCTTAATGCCCTCTTCCATCATATATTTTCTAAGGACTGATTACTTCTACAAATCCCACAGACGCTAAGTCAGGTCTGCTGTACTCAGGTTTCTATCCTGCTCCTCAGGACTGTTTTATATCTGCTGCATTATGTGATTTTTTCTTTTTTTTGTGCTGTTTTATTATTTTTCACATAAGCGTGTGATTAAAGGAATACATCTTACTCCTGCAGTGGAAAGCCAATAAGGCTGGTGGCTCCTGCATCCAGCAGAGCTTTTTTTTTGTGGTTCTGTAGAGGCTGCAAAGGAAATTGTGTCTCCTGTCCAAGAAAGTTTGCCCTTACCATAGGCAACTCTATCGTTCCTCTGGGAACACTCTGGGAAAGCACTCTCAACTCTCCAGCGTTATTTGGTGTGGAAGTGAGAAAGAGTGAAAGAACAAAATTAATTAAAAAGAAAAAATCTTTATTTTCTAAGGCTTTCTAATTAGTTTTTTTCTGGTATTTTCTTCTTATATTTAAGGTGGAAATAATGCCAAGAGAATGTCCTTGATGACATTTTGGTGCTCTTACCTGGAGCTACTTGTTACAGAGGAAAAAATTAATACAACCCTTTCAAGGCTCAGTTAGGCTCAGTTCAGGATTTATACAAGTTTGGGATGAATTTGCCATCCAGAATCTGAATACCTCAGTCTTTGGTGAATTTGAAGTCGCTCTTTGAAAACCAAATTATTAGCAATAATTTCTCTTCATAAAAAAACTGCTGACACAAAGTACCTCACAACAGCAAGGCATTTAAAACCTTCTTCGGCAGTTTACCAGCTGAAATTGCATCCGGGGAGGTCCAGGGCTGTGGTGATGCCACGTGGGATGGGAGTGCTCCTCTGCTGCTCTGCCCAGTGCAGACAAAACACCCTGTTACCTGCTCTCTTCTTACTAGCTCTGCCTCGTTCCTCCTTGATTCTCCTGGCAGGGCTATGACGATGATGGGTAGATTTTTAATGCTGATTATTTTCTAGTTGCTTGTTGTTCTTTTTGTTACCCTGAAACTCAGGTGAATCCAGATTGCTGAAGGCACTACGGGCACCATGAGAAAGCAGCACCCAAGTGGAAACAACCACCATATCTACTGTCTTTACCAACATGCTTTATTCTGCGAGAACATATAAAAAATTATAGAGCCACAAGTTTCATGACTAAGTTCTCGCAGAAAGTTTAAACCATTAGGAAAATTGTTCCTCCGCTTGTATTTGTCTCTTTCTATCTGAGTGGTGGCCTTAAGCCTGCGTGGATCGTTGTGACAGGGAAGGGCTGCCACGCTCTCTTTGTGAAGAGCACTGAAATGTCTCTGGAATCCGTTCTGAGTGAGGAAAGCGCAGACAGTACCTTTCCTCCAGTTCTCACAAACTGGTTTGGTAAATAAAATATGTGACCACAAAAGGGAAAAAGGAAAAAGGGATACGGCCATTGGGCAGACAGATTTAAGGAATGGACACCCACCAAAGAGTCCACGGTCATCCACAAATGACATCGTCTTTTAAAAAGGTTACTTCACTAAATTATTTGTGACAGAAATCCAGGCACCCATAATAAGTGTGGTATGCTGCCGAAAGAATGCATATTCTAAAAAAAAAAAAAAAAACCAATAATAGGGAATTTGTGGCTGTTTGTCTTATAAACCTGTTTCCTGTTTTAGACTCAGTGGGTCAGAAATTCACTGCTGTAAACTGCTCAGATCCATTGACTGCTGATTTATAACCACTGAAAACAGGCTCTAGAAAGAGGCTGAGCAGGGTTTGAAAACCTGGATGTTACGTTCTTCGTCCTTTTATACAGAGCAAATAACGAGGCTGTGTATCTGAAATAGGTGCTTGAGGACATGGGATTGACCGCAGCTCAATTTCTCCCTTACTCATGTACACTTTGGAAAGGCTGTTTTGAAAGGCTTGTGGGGTTTTTTTGAGGCAGAGGTGAGAAATCATTTTGGAGATTATACTACTGTGTTTCCAGATACAACAGTCCCAGCTTTAGCCTCAGGTGGGTGAGTTTTCCATTTCCCTTTCAGCTTATATTAAATTACATTGCTTTCTTGTCATAGACATAATCCTTTGATGAGAAAAGCTTGACGGTATTTCAGAAGAGGAAGAAAATCCATCTCTGCAGAGTCACCAGAGACTTGGGCTATTACTAATTGATTCTACATGGCGAGCGCGCAGTGGTGACAGCCATCAGTCTGAAACGGTGAGACAGAGTTTCTGACCTTCTTTGAAGTGCTGTGTACAGGAGCTCTTGGAAGTGTAAAAAGTTTCTCTTTGCCTGCTGAGGTCTTCTGTGCCACAGACTGTGTCAGGGCGACCTGTTCTGTGCACGTTGGGAGGGATGGGGATGGGGACCTCGAGGGACGTCCTTCGGGTGTAGCACTAAACTCACTGCTTAGGTGGAAAGGAGGTGGTGAGGCCAGTCAACCCCAAGATTTTTCTCAGTTTTAGAGAGATCCTTGACTTGTGCTGCCTCTACCTAAGGCCTTGATTTCACTTAGAAATTTGTCTGGCATAGCAATTGGCTACAAGTGCAAAATAATTGTTTGGTCGATAGGCAAGATCCCCGGTGGGAATGGAGCTATGCTCTCATTAATTCAGCCCGTGTCCCAGGCAGGAGCAGTGTAGAGGTGGTGGGAGAAGAGCACCTTCTGGCAGCAGCAAACAGCACAGATACTGAGGAGGGGGAGGCGAACGTAACCCAGGCTTTGCATCCTGCTCTCCCAAACCAGCTCCAACTCTCTCCACTGGTACTTGCAAGTGGATTCTCAGCTGTCCTCTTCTGTAGCTGTGACAGGAAAGGCTTTCCCAACCTCATATGGAGTTTGCAGGGTCCCTTTGGACTGTTCTTGTCCTTTTTGTAGCGTAAAGTGGAGGGAAGAAGATTTCAATTTTTGTTTCAAGGCAATGAAGTCATCCTTCTCTCAGAAAAATACCACTAACCTACCTTCTGTCTGCTGCAGCAGTAGCAAGTTATTTGACTTTGGGCAGTATCTTTGTAATCCCGACACTACGGGCACCGTCCCTGGCAGCAGTGGTTTGCCCAAGAGGAGACGTGAAACCTATACATACATCCATGGAAAGTTGTACCCCATCTTCCCGATCCTTCTCTAGGTGAGCCAGCCATGCCCCCCCGCTAAGCCTCCACCAGGGTATGGAAGGCTGGTGAGGGGCAAGCAGTGTTGCTGCTCCAGCGGGCCCGTTCGCTGCTGTAATCCAATGTGCTGTGACAGCCCGGCAAAGAAAATAAATACTTTCAAAGAAGTTGCTGCTGATCCAAGAGATGAAACTGAGAAGCTGATAATAGTGAGCGGTTATGAAAGGTGTATGATGGTAATGCGGAACCTTGGCAGGCTCCTCTCGAAAGAAAACAGTACATTCCTGGCACACCAGGTACCGCTTGAGACTGACTTACTGCCACAAAAGGCTGATTAACTTTCAAAACACAAAGACATCCCCCTGTGCCCCGTTTTGAGGACCAGATAGCAAAAAATTCAGATGTCCTGTATGTTTTAACAGGGGCTCCTGTAAGTACAAAGAGTGGCGTGTTTAATGGGGACTGACCTTTGGGTTTGGGGCTTGCATTTGTTCATTGCACCGAAGTTATTCCATAGAGTTAATCTGGAATGAAGCTATAAATTCTGGGCTTGTGTTCATATAACCTAAAAGTCTAAGTTGAGAGAAGTGTCATTGAATGTTGGGAGGCTTATAAAATGGACTTGTGCCTGAAAATGGAGTTTGTGAGGAAGTAATAAGAGATTGGACTTAACAGTCTTGCATGATTTCAAAATCTGGATTTGACCCTGTATATAAAAACCATTTGTCTTGGACTCATTTCAAGTAGGTTTTTATTTCTTACGAATGACGTGACTTAGGAAGTTCTTTCCCAATCAGTAGACTTGAAATTAACCACAGCAGTCACATCTCGGGAATTCCAGAGTTCAGCTGAAAGGTGTTTTCAACAGAAGTACTTTCAGTTATCCTTGTTTTGTGATCGCCTCTTCTGAGCTCTGCTAGCACTATTGAAATAGCACGGGCACGGTCCGTGTCAGGGACAGAGCAGGTCAATGCAGCCCAAGCAACCCGAGATTTTCAGTCAGCGAGCAATTTTGGTGTGTTGTGATTTCATCTTCTGAAAGTAAGTGCAACAAATAAACAAACTTAGCAAGACTGAAAAATAATTATTATTTTTAGTTGTACTAATATTTTCATTTGACTACCAAAAAATCCAATCATTTCTGCAGCTCTAATTCTGATGATGTGAGATTTCTTCTGCAGAAGTATTTGCTTTTTATGGTGTTTTGTTTATTTATGCTAGTAAAAAAGTTAAAATACCTTGCCTGAAGGGGAAAATATTTGGATTGGAATTGAAGTCCTCTGCTACTCCGTAGGCGTGAGGGTTGCCTCTGTGGCCAGGCTCGCCAGCCGGATGGCATTCAGTGTCCTCTTCAGCCAGAGCTTTTCCAAAGAGCCCCTCTGCAAAAGGGGAAACTATTGAACAAGAATTTGCCCAGTGAAGCTCCACATGTGGTATTTTCACTGTTATGGACTTGGCTTGAATATTGAAATCGGTTCTGAAATATTTAGAATTTTTTTCTGAAATAACTGTTTTGGAAAGACGACATTTTTTTCCAGCAAGCTGTAATGGAAAACTTCCAACATTTTGTTTGAATTATTTGCAGTTCAGTAGGAAAAGACAATGTGACATTTTTAATAAACTCATAAAACATGTTGCCAGTAGAGATAGATCTCTTCGGAGTAAAATGTAATGACTGGCACGCGTAACAATCTGTCTCAGCTCATCAGGTGTGGTTTCCAATGATACCTTTTGCTGCCTTTATTTTTCCGCTATGGAAAGCAACTACTTTTTAGTGTGAATGAGGATATGCTTTATATTGCAGTCCTCCACCTATTTCAGTGTGTTTGACTGTCATGTTTCTGAGAATAACTCCACTTCAAAACGCCAGTAGTGGTTTTTGAGAGCAGGTTAAAGCTCCACGGTCCTTGCAGAGAACCAGTTCAGTACAAACTCTGTTTACCTTTTGAGATTCATCTATTATAGCATTTATACTTGATGACATCCTTACGTCTGGTTTCTCTGTAGTGTCAATAAAAAATGTCTCGCTGGCTCTGGAGAGGCTTTTCCGTTTGGAGCTTGCAGATTTCCAGGGCTTAGTTACCCTTCCTTGGTGGGTGGGAGGGATGGTGGACCTCGCCGTGCTTTAGGGACGTCGTGTTCAGCTTTCAGTCTCCTGGCGTGCTTCCTGGGCCAGGGCCTGCCGTGCAAATACGGGAGGAGGGAACTCCCCGCGTCCTCTCACGTGTGCGTTTTGACACATCCTTCAGGCAGGCTGGGGTGCGATGGGGAACCCACCCCCTCGGCCTGACAAGGCGGCAGCTGTCACCAAACGCAGGGCTGGGATGGGCAGTACTTTGGAGATCTGCCTCTTTCTCCCCAACTCATTTTATCTTTTTGTGCTCCTTTTGCAGTCTCTTGGGAAAACAGACAAAGGGATGAAGGCCAGTAACACAGCCCTGTAAAAACGCCCCGTATTTCAGGTTGGGTTTGTTGCATTCATGCTGCTGGGGACTTTGACACGAGGGACACGTCTTTCTCTGTGTTTTTCTGCCCAGCAGGATAGTACAAACAAACCATTGGAAAAAAACTTTTGCAAAAAACTGTTATTGTTGGCCTAATTCTGTGAAGGATTGTGTTGCTGTGGCGTGCTTCCTTGTGCTCCCTCTGGGAAACAAGGAAGAAATCAGTATGTTTGAGTGGTTTAGCTGGAAATGAAGCATAAGGCACTGCCTGTGACATGAAAATTGCCCCTGTCAGGACTCAGGGTACCCCTGTCTTTACCTAAATCAATTAAGCACGGCAAACGGTTGCTGTAGTTCCTGTTCTGGGAGACACTGGTGGCTGCACTAGTTTTGTGGAAGGGGGTAACAGCTACTTTCACTCCGGAAAGCTGAGCCCCTGAGTAGATCCAAGAGCAGCAGCCTGTGAAGGGGTGGCAGACAGCATGATACTGGAAATGTGCTTCTGGGCTTCACTCCTTTTAACTAATAATGCTAGGTTCCTTCCCAAAGTCCAGCCTGGGCCGTGCTCCACCTGCCGTTTCTGATCCACTGATTTAATCCACGTAGCCTTTTGGCTCCTCAGCAAAAGCCTGCTGATGTTAATGAAAAAACTCCCCTCGGCTTGAAGGGGCTCTGTGTCAGCCTCCTGAAGCACACAGACTAAAATGATTCCTGATGCCCTCAGGAGAAAGTGGGGAAAGATCTCCCCATCCCACCTGCCTTGGCAACCTGGTTTTCGGTGGTGCTGGGGAAAAAAAAAGAAAAAGCCTTTGGAGATGTCTTGTTGTCTCCATCAGAAGCATTTCTGCCATCTTGGAGACATCAGCTTCTTTAGATTTTATGTGGAACCAAGAGAGAACTTCTGTCAATTTAGATCACGTAAATTGAGTTTGAATATGAGCTGCAGTTTGTTGGAAAATGGAACCAAGCCTTATATATCGTTATATATATAAGTTACAGTTTTCGCTGAGCAATTATCAAAACCCAAACTTGTAGATCGTTTCACAGTAAGCAAACTTCTCTGAACATTTCAGAATAAAGATAATAATATTATTTAAATAGTACTGGCTGGGCTCCAACATGTGTTTCCTCTCCTAAAATCTCAATCACCAATACTCCACAGAAAAAAACCCTTGTGTGTTTTCGTGCTCTATCAAGTCATTTGAACTGACTTTCTTAACACTGTTTGTTATTAATGATTTCTAAATGAACGATAGCTGTTTCCTCATTCTCTGCAGAAATTTTGGAAACCATTAAAAAAAAAAAAACACCACCCAAAGGTGCGTGCCCAAAGCCTCATTTGTCCATGTGATTGATGGTGAAATAACCCAGAATGGCAAGTTTCACTCTAGATTTTTTGGTAAAGCAAGAAGAGTACAAAGACTGGGCTAATTTGCAGATCTGAGCACTTAAACTGCCTTAATGCTGCACAAGCCTTACTTTACCCAAATCTCAACTGACATGCTTTTGATTTCTACCTGTAGGCTACCAACGGTTTCCCAGGGTAAAAACTAGCAAGTCAGTTCTGCTCTAGTCACTTCCAGAAAGCCAGAGGCATTTGTACCTGTGAACTGAGGGGAAAGACTGAACTAAAGCTAAAAATCTGGGAACGGAGGCAACTGCCCTGACGATGCGTTTGTAAGTGCTGTTGGGAGCTTCAGTCCGGCGCTTACGCAGGCTGGCTGCTCCCTGATCAAAACCTCAAAGAGCAGAACTCCCAGTCTCTGTTGCTCTCACTCCCACCTCTTCTGCAGAAAGCAGTAATCCTTTCAGAGCACTGATCTTAGGAGCATGGCCTCGCTCCTCCTCTGCTTGCGACCTGACCTGCACCTGCGGGATCTCTGTCTGCAGTGAGCGGTGGGAGGTTGTTTCTGTCAGACCTTAGCTGACCTCTTTGGGAAGTGGGTTGGTATCCTCGCCCAACATCTGTGTCATTCAGGAACCACCCATAGCCTCTGCTGCCTCTGAGCCCTGACTGCCGGGTGGTGGGGATGGTGGAACTCCGCCTGGCACCGCTGGTGCCCCCGCTGAGCAGCCACCCGTCGCTCTGGCGTTGTGGCTGGGCTGCCCCTTCCTGGAGATCGGGGTCGGGCGGAAAGTGGGGCATCACTAGGGCCACGTCATGTCCTTTGGCTCAGGGTTGTTTTGTGAAGTCTCAGATCTCCAACTGCTCCTCAGCTTCCTTCCAGGTTCAGACCTCTGCCCCTCGTGCACTGGCCTGCGCAGGATGATGCTTTGGTGACAGCAGCCACCATGAACCAGCACAGCTCCTGGGCCATGACCCAGCCACACACCTCCTCTGTCTGACGGGCTGCTATTGCTTCCTCTGATGTAAACTACAGCAAGTTTTCATTCTATTGTAGCAGCAACCAAAACGCCGATCACATCCCTCAGATTACCCATCCCTCGCCCATTAGCATGCCTGCGTCCTTGCACAGCGCAAAGCCAAACCAAGGCTGCTGAACGTACTCGTTAGAGCCGTCTGCAGCTGCAGTGCTTGTGGTGGAGTGACTAAGTGGCTTTGGGAGCTCGGTAATGGGATGCAGATACTTGGCCCTGTAAGTTATTTGTTCACGTAGTCTTAGTCAGCAGTAACCAGAAGTTAGTGATTTACAGATGTTGTCCCATCGGTCGCAGCTCTGTTTCTCGTAGTTCAGCTGGCTCATCCAAAAAGCACAATTGCTCAGGTAAGTGGCACTCTTGGTGCGTCTCTCAGCAGAGCCTTAAGATACAAGGTACGCCCTTTGATGTTTATTTATTTACTAGTTTGTTTTTTTCAATTGTGCCGTGGAGCAGAATTCTTCAGATGAACCTAAAAAGGCTGCACAGAGTGGAGTGGAGGGCGTTTTTGCTCAGATGAATGTAACAAAGTACCTCCCAAATTTCCACTGCTTGGCTCTAGGGCCCACTTAGAAACTAGAGTTTTCACCAAGGAGTGTCCTCAAGCAGTCCGAGACAGGTACAACTCTAAAGCGGGGATCCTTTGGCACTAGGGGATGCACTGCTTATCTGCCCATCCAGGTTTGGAAAAAAAAATTTCAGGAGGTGAAGCAGGGACAAGTCCTAAATCGGGAAAAGGGGCTTTGTGGGACTGGTGCTGAGGCACTTGCAGTATTTCGATGTACCGTGCTGCAGCGGGAGGAGAGGATACAGGAGCAGGGCTGGACTTGGCCTCAGCACAGGGACCACGCCGGGCACTTAGGCTCAAGGCTGGGAGTTAGTCTAAGAGTCTTGCTGTAGAAACAGGAGGTGGGCATGTGATTTAGCGTGACCTTAAGGCCAGCCCTTATTTTAAATGTGCCCCATGTCTCTGAGCACCGAAGTATTTTTTAACTATCTGAGCACTATTCATTTCCTCACAGAGTTTGCAGCACAAACAATTGGTAGATGCTTGAGGGTTATCAAAAATTACCGGTGTTGAGGGGTCTTCAGCTAGGCTGACTTCACTTAAATACAAGTCTTGCAGCCACAGATATGGTCTTCCGTGGTCAGGGCTGATGTGGATTGACAGAGCAATGCTGAGCTTTACCCTTCTGCAGATAAACAGAGACTGGCAGGCTGAAAGCTGTCATTGCAGCTCTTTTAATCAATATGAAATTTATTCAAAAGCTTTAGAATGGGGAAAGTAATCAAAGGAAAATAAACATTAACAATTTGATCCTAGGGGTTTATAATTCTCTTTTAATCAGCTACATCTGGGATATTGTGTTCAATTGTAGGACCCACTTCACCTGAATTATACTGAAATGCCTGCCAGAGCTCAGAAAACAGTGCTAAAATTAATCATAGGAGAAGAGGTAAGACATCTACGGACAGGTAACTGTCTGCAAATAATAAAAAAGGACATACTTCATGGACAGAGGAAAAGGATTTAATCTGTGAGAGGCACCTTTTAAAAAAAGCATTTTAGGCTGAGCAGCAGAATATCAAAGCAAGAACTTCCAAGAGCAAAAATGTTGTAAAGAACAGACTTGGACTCAAAAAAACCTGCATATGTTAATAGTTTTTTCTTCTTTCTATTCTCTCTGATTTATATCAACTATCCAACACAGTAATAACAATATCTCCTCCCCTGAAAGCCAAAGGTGAAATATGGGTGGATTTTCAAACTGCAAAATGTGAAGCCTCTTAAACAGAGTAGTTGAACATGCCCTTATACAACCTGAATAGAATTTCACAGGCCCCTGATAAAGTAACAGGAGCGTAGGTACAAATTTGGAACTTGGTAAATCTTGCAGTGAAAAAACCACACATCGGTGTGTTTCAACAGCTGATGAACAAAAACATGTAAGAATCTGGAATCCAGGTGTTGGGAGCGAGCATCTAGAGATGAGCGATTGGCTCTGTCACGTTTAGTCATTTGGGGATCTCAGTCTCTATTCACCAGAGATGGTCCTAAGGCTGAGATCACCAATCTAATTTCACTTGTCTAGGCAGCAGTCTGGAAGGAAGTAGGGTCTCTAATGTAAAGACCACTGCTTTATTTAGTAAGCCATGTAATCCTCTTGTGTAACATGAGCAATAATATCACGTTACCTACGCTGTAACTAACAAATTACTAAGATTGATCTTGTAAATCCATAGAGAGAATGACAATTTACTACCCCTCTGTAAAGCATTTGTATAATCCAACCTCAGTTCCTAGCACAGAAGTAGTAAAAAAACATCGTTAGGCAATTACTGCAAACATCGTTTTCATTTCTGAGGAGGTTGCTCTTTTTTAACCTAGTTTTTCAGTTGCAATTTAGCCACAGACCACTAATAAATGCTGACAGCCTCTTAGAAAATCTGAAGTGTTAACTTGCTATGCAGCTGCTAGGAAGAAAAAAACTTTGTGATTTCTAATACATGATTTAATCGTTTTTTCATCCTCGACACCCACATATTTTAAATGGACAACAGTGTCTCACAGCCTAGAAAGAAGACTGATGAGCAAACCCAGTGATATTCCCTGTTCTACATGGAAAAGGGATGTGTTTCTGACTCACATGGGGCAAAGATGATTCAGGTTTTATATTTCCCCTATTCGTAGGGCAGAAGCCGATATTAGTAGAGCAGCACTTGGGAAGATAGGCTCTAACAGTATGTTTGAGTTCTTGGCTGGCCCAAAATCAAGATCAAAACAAAACACATTGTGGGTAAGAGAAGAAACATTAGCAACCAAAATAACTCTCTTAGACAGAGATGTGTGCAAGTGTGCGTGCAGTTTCACAGCCCTCGCGTTGCCACAGCCCAACCCTTAACTGTGTCACCTACCAGCGGTTCTTGCAGCAAGGAAGCGTGGGCTGTTGGGTAAGAATCAACCCAACCGCGTTGCTTCCTCAGACCCTTCAGTTCCCTCTTTATTCTCCCTCATGGGGGCATCAAAGTGGGTCTCTGCACATATGGAGCTAAAACATCCCACTGCAGAAACAGGTTCATGTATTTGGGCACTGAAAGCTACCCACAGGTTGTTAGAACCACGGGATGTCCTGCCTGGATTGAACCATCTGGGTCGGACAAACCTCTGCTGAGAGGTTATGGCAGATGCCCCGTCCTTGTCCAGCAGTTTCAGGGGTTGTCAGCCAGGGCAGGAGATAGGAACAACGATGCTCCCTACGTTTCTGCGGGAGACAGTATGGGAGGACTGCGCTTTCCCGTTGTTTCCCTCCCAGGAAGCATCAGGAATGGCCGAGATGAAAACGTGTTGCTTTACACTCCTTCCTGATACGCTTTTATCCGCAGCAGTCTCTAGTGTGCATTTTTCCTCCTTGTCTTGGTCAAACTGGTTTGATGCTGCTGATAGGGCAGAACGGGTCTTGGGGATAACAGTGTACAAACTTAAGTTAGTCTTTTCTTATGCAAAATGGTGACTCTGAGCTTGATTATTTCCCAGCAGCAATTTTGCAGGTACACAGGTAAGGATAAACTCAAATACCGTTTAAATTAGTATAGAAGTTACATACACATATATAGATATATGTTTTAAATAAATAAATATAGGGGTTTTTTTGCTTTTTGGTAGTAGACTAAAACAACTCCGGAGCAGTAATTTTGTTCATGGTTGAATTCTAACTCTTTCCCTTATCTCTGGCTAAAGGACAGCTCCTCTGCACAGTTCAGTTCCAGCCCTCGAATGGGCCAGTGTGGGAGAACAGCCCATTTCAGAAGAATCAACACGGGAGAAGAGAAACCTGGGGTTTGTTTCTGACTGCTGCTGAACTGAGGCCAGTTAATTTACCTCTCTGCGCCTTGATTCTTTCCCCATGCTTTTGCTTTTAAAATTTACGTTCTTTAGGATATGGGATTCTGTCTTACTCGGCATTAATGTGACCCCCAGTGCAATAGTAACATGCAGGTAGGAGTAAATCCTGATGCGACTGCAGCCAAATTCCCCGTGGCACGAAGAGGCCGCTTTCTTTGCGCCCCCTTCCCCGATTTTCAGCTGCTATAAACACCTCTCCTGTACCTACATCTCAGCGTGAAGGAGGCAAGTGGTTTCTGTTCTTCTTGCAAGACACAATATATTTTCTAATCCCGTACTTGCTCTTCTGGAATTACCGAAATGAGTAAAAGTTTATAAACCTCAAGTGGAGCGTGTTTAGTGTGGGGGGGAAAAAAAATAAAAAGAAGCAATTGCTCTTAAGAGAATTGTGGAAAAGTTCAGAGAGTGCTGATTTGACAAGTCAGATCTGTGTGTGAATTTGCTGTCTAACACCATCCTAGCAACGTTGTCACTCCTGTCACTGATAATATAGGGAAGGACAAGGTCTGGAGGGGGAAGGTGCGCATTTTCTAGGTCTTTAGGCTTAGGTAGCTTGTTGGCGGCTGTGCGATCCTGTTAAACTCTGAGATGAAAAATACAGTTGTTTTCAAATTTCATTGCCAGCGGTGGTGACAGATGCTTTTTGGAATGACACCCAGTGAGCTGTGAAACCCATGTAGTCAAGTACTTGTCCACTTGTCCCTCCTTCATGTGTTACGGGAATATGTTTACACTCACGCTGTCTCGAATTTTCTTTTTTTCAGCTGGATGAAGTGTTTTACAGACGCAGCGTTGCAGACGTTGCAGAAGGCGGTGTGCTGAAGTTCGTGCCCACACAGTGGGCAGCTCTTCCTTGGTTTGTTTCTTCCCCAAGGTTAACTATTTATAGGGCATGATGGATTTACATAGTAAATTTATTTCGCCAGACACTAGCGAGGGGACGTCCCTGGCCTTGATCTTGAGACGGGTTAAAATGAGCAATGATTTTAACCACACACGAGGTGAAGCTGAGGGTGCAGTTACTCCGTCACAGGTTGCTGAGTCTTCCACACTCCCTGTTGGTGGGGCAGCCACTTCTTCTGCCCGAGGTTTGTGTCCTAAGATGGTTTGCTGTGACAAGGCTCCCATCTCTCCCACAGGCCCAGCAGCTGCTCTCAACTACACCCGGGTTTTGTGTGAAGGCAGGAGCGGCTGCACGTGGTGCCTGCGATGGATCAGCATCCCAATACACCATCCTCCTGGTAGCTTTTACCCTGAATGCTGGCAGAGAAGATGTTTTTCCTACTATGGTAATTCTTCCCATTTTTTTACTCTAATAATTATTATGATTATTGTGTTTGTGTGCCTTATTCCTTATTGCATTAAGAGTAAGCAGATTATTCTTTCTCAGACTGAGGCATTAGATCCTAAGGTGTCCTGTTACTGTAGGCACATGCACGTTACATATTTGCTTGTGCTCAGTGTCGTTCTACTATACTACATTTCCTTCAAGGGACTGAAAAAAATCTTTGCAACTCTTCTTCTCTGGATTTTCTTATTCTATATTGCTCCTCACATTGTCTTTAAAAAGGCATCAAAGAACGTTGTGGGGCAGAGGCAAGTGAAGCTGTAGAACAGGGTATGTCCGTACATGAAAAGGTGTGCTCTCCTTCCGCGTACTTTGAGTTACTGGAATGACTCAGTAAGAGGTTTGCTTTTCTGTCGTGTGTCTTGAATAAGGACTGAACTCAGGAGCTATAGTGCTGCTTGGAGTATCCAAATGTAGGATAACAGAGGCTGCTCCTCTTGCAAATCTGGGATAACTCCTACTCCAAATCCCTTTTGAGCTGACAGAGATGAAAGATAGCCCAGGGAGCCCAGTGCAGCATCAGACTTTTCTGTAGACTTCCAGACCTGGGAAAATCGTAGAATCTGAGTTTACCTTCTTTCTCTCTTCAACTGTAAAGCAGGAATGAGATTTCACTACCTCGGAGGTGCATCATAAGTTTGTGTTGAAGTTGGTGAGAAGTTCGGATACTAGTCATAGAAAATTTGTAAATCCCTAAAGCGGGCAGATGTTTGTGCTGAGGATTATTAGCAAAGAAATATAGGTAGACTTTAAAAAGAAAGCTTCTGTACCTTTGCATTGCGGAGGTGACTAAAAGGTTTGTCTAGACAGGGGTTTATTTGGAATAGTTCAGAAAAAATTAAAATGGGAGGTACTATGAAGTCGGGGAATGAACTAAATTCCCCCGTTCCAGAGAAATTATTTTGTGTTAATGATACACAGTCCAGTTATTCTCCAGCTGTCCTTGATCTCACACTTCCAGGAGACCATT
This sequence comes from Bucorvus abyssinicus, assembly GCA_009769605.1. Lineage (NCBI taxonomy): Eukaryota > Metazoa > Chordata > Aves > Bucerotiformes > Bucorvidae > Bucorvus > Bucorvus abyssinicus. The sequence goes on from CM020045.1 coordinate 2,304,555, forward strand.
TTGTTAGTTTGAAAACCTCAGATAGTCCACAAAGATGAAAGCTCTGCAGGTAATGGTTCTCCTCAGAAGGAGCACTTGTTTTCTTTGTATTTTGCAGCTCTCCTTCGCAGCACCCTGTGCTACAGTCTCCTTTTCTGCAGCCTTTCAAGTTAATAAACAGCTCTTGGAAACTTTTTATATCGAAGTACACCCCAAAAAAAAACAAACACCAAGGCAACTGTCACAGGAGGATGTACTCGGGAGCTACCAACTGGGAGAAATGAGCCCACCAGGCTCGCCTGGGGGTGGACCCGAGGGAGGAGGGAGGACAGTGCTGGCGGGCCGTTTTATGAAGCGGGACGCGGTGCGCCAGAAGGGCTCCAGCCCACGGTGCATGTCCTAACCTCCAGGGAACATCCCTGCTTTCCCTCAAGCCTCATCCCTCACATAGCTTTTAACAGAATTTGTTTCCCCCGTCGGCTCCCTTGCAACTAGATTTCAAGTCAGAAACTAAACTCTGGGGTGGGTTGGTTCCATTTTTTTGGTGGGTTTTTATCTTCTGCCCTGAAATATGCATTTATGATAACGGGACAGAAGTACAAGTCTAAGGTTTCCTGGGGCTTGAGACTACTTTGTGTGCCAGTTCTCTCAGAGAATCGGTCAGAGAACACTTACCTGATTAACGAATGTAAAATCCAGGGACAAAGAATACCCCCATTCAGGCATGAAACATCCCTCCTGGCACGTGCTGCACTCTTATCTGGCCGGTACTTTGTGCCCAGATGTGTGTGTGAATGGGTGCCGTGTCTGCTTTCTTATAGACCTTTCCTAAACACAAGGTAGGCTCGGATGTAGAGGTGATACGTTACCTCTGTTTGGAGCATCGGTGACTCCAGCACCTTCCCTCTGCCAGGCTGCGCGGCAGGGCGGGATGGGGAGTGTTGAAGGAGATCTCTCTGGGGAGGGTGACTGGTCCCAGTCCAGGCAGGGCTGACAGTGTTCTTGCCGTGCCGTTTTCTCCAGGGTGATCCGTGGTGCTGCAGCGCAGGGTGCAGAAGAGGAGGTTCGTGAGTCTCTCTTGTTGCTGAGGAAGGTGTCCCACTGGTTGGCCTTGCTGCTGGTGGAGGGAAAGGATGCACAGGTAAAGCTAAATAAAGACTTGAGAAGCCAACAGGAAAATCTAGGGTGTTTCTCTTTATGGTAAACTCAGAAAAAGTGGAAACAGGTGTTTTTAGGGAAATGATCTAAAACAAAGGTGTGCACTTAATTGCTAATTCTGTTACTGAAAGGCAACGCTACTGAACATGGCAGGATAATCTTGACTAGCATAGGAAGACATTGCATGAAGTATTGTGGCTGCATGAAATACCTTTATATTCCTTAATAGCATCTGTTGCCATACTTGCTTAAGGCAGGGGGTGATCAAACTCACGTGTAAAGCGCTGGCTGGCTGTGGGGAGGACCCCACCACCTCCTCCCACCCCTGCACACACACACACACACACACACACGCCTATGTTGGTGGCTTGGGCACAGGACAGTGGTGAGGAGAAGGCATTCTGTTAGACCAGCTCTGCTTGTAGCAAACGTTGTGCCCACCAGTACGCTTTCGCTCTGCCGGCCGTTTTCCCCGGGGCAGCAGCGGGCTCTCTGACTACCATTCATCCCAGGGTGCTGCCAAACACGCGCATCTCCCTGCCCCAGGCTCTTCAGCAGGGCGGACCACATGAGTGTTTGGCTGCAAGAAATTGTGGGTAGTTACCTCAGACAGGGAAAAAAGTGCTTTAAATTGACAAATCAGTGCGAGCCACTAAGGTTATAACTCCTTTTTTTCTTCTTCAAGCAGAACAGCAAAACAGACCTGTTATTGGCAGCTCATTAGTAGTGAGACAGAGGCAATATGTACCATGACATCAGAGTGCTGCTTGACCCACATCTATCATTTCGTTAGAGCTCCTTATTCTTGGGCCTTTCCAAATGCCTATAAGACATGCAGAGTGTAGAACTCTGTGGCATAAATAAGGTACAGATTTTCTACTTTTTGATGTGTTTAGCACATTTTTGTTACTTCCTTTAATACCACAGACCTTACATTCTTCAAGCATTAGGAGAACAAAAGGCTAACATGAGTGAAGAAAAAAAATTAAATAAAAAGTATCAGTCTGTTCACCTACTTAGCATTTAAAATTTAACCTCTTTCTTAAAGGAAGACAGAATGAATGCCAGAGCTGAGTAACTTCAGATATAAAAAGTTCCTTCATTAAATCAGTTGTTCTTTAATTCATAATAGAACTTAAATAAAGAATGACTTATAGGCAGCTGTTTCTAATATTGAGTCCCCACCACACATGAAAGGAACATTATTCTTACAGCAGCCTCTCTACCCTTGGGTGTTATCAGCCGAACATGTTTTGAACCCACCTAATGCATTTGAGGTAGCTTGGGTTTATTTTTCTTTCAATAAAATAAATGGTTTTGTAATTAAATTTCTGCACTGACTGTGCTTAATGGCTACATTGACAAGTGCTAATGTATGGGAAGAGAATGAGTTTGAAATGAAACATGCTGTTTTCCAATCTGCAAGCAATTTTGCACTGGGGCAATCAAAATCTTGTGCCAGTGAAACATTTTCATTAATCTGCTAACTTAGCGCACACTGCCCACTCAGCAGCACAAGGACACTTTTTTTTAAAAAACAAAAATATCATGAAGTGAGCCGTTGTTTGAAACCATTTTGTGGTCTCTGGCAGCGGGGCCTGTGGAAATTCGCTGACTTTACACCATGAAATGTTGCAGCTGTCTCAAAAGGGACTGGCTGCTTCAATGTTTGAGCTCTTGGCAATAATTCAGCTTTCAAATCTGTCTCTTTTTTCCCCTTAGCTAAATTTATTTTTGAATAAATCTTCTCATAGAAAATTGAGAGCAGCTATTACATATTTGGACTTCATTTATGAAAACCACTTCAAGTCATCAAGAAGTGCATCAATCCAGCTCTAATGTTTACAATACTTTCATGACTGGGAAACTAAACAATACTGTACTTCCCCCATTATCTTAATTTAGGTAGCACTACATTTAAACATGAATGTGACTTTTTTTTCTCTTTTTTTTGTATTGCCAGACAAACAAAAAAAAAAAAAACCCTGCAGAGGTTTGCTTTTGTGTAACTTGCTGGAAACTCTGTGCAGGATCTGCCACTAGAGGGTTGTGACTTCCCAGCCGCTGCGGTTCTGGCTGCGAAGGCAGAAAACAAGCAGAAGCTCTAACACCTCAGGTAGGCATATAGGATTCCAGCTTAAAAAATATATATATACCCAGAAGCCCAGATACCCAGGGATTTTAAAATTATATTTTTTTATTTTTATTTTTAGCTTGTTTATAATGTGACACAGGCACAGTTATTTTCTCTCCCTGAGGAAAAATATCCTAGAAGTAACCCAGAATAATATACCCACCAGATGGTCTTCAACAGTGCGTATTTTAAGTCAGCAGGTATCTGGGATCCTAGCATTAAAGAGGATCACCCTATTTCCTTCGCTCTGTGCTGCTTCGTTTGAGTCAAATCACTGTTCAGTATTTCAGTCCTTCTGTTGTGTGCAGTGCTTGGAGTAGGAGAAGTAAAACAAACTAAAATATTCCTCTTTTGAACAGAATAATGGAGAATGAAATATTGTCCCGGCACTGACTTCTCCCATCCAGCAGGAAATTGTGCCTCGGGGGATGGATCGCTCCGAGATGGGACACCGCCAACAAAATGTCATGTGGTGAGATGTGTGTGATGAAATGACAAGGATCAACCAATATCGGCGATGTTATAGCTTGTAAGAATTATTCTCGCAAGGCTGCTCCATCCGTGCTAAATAAACAGAAGTTTTTCAGTTGAGAGTTGCAGTTTGTGTCAGAATCAGTTAGCCAAGCCCTAAAGTCAGGAGAACGTACGACATGGGAACTTGCTGCATCTTTTTGGTTTAAAGGGTGGTTACATTTAAATGGGTTCAGATGAGTTGGATCTTTCTTCATTCCTGTGTCTCTGGCAGGGTATCTGTGCTGTGGGGTGGGGAAGTGGGCTGGAGAACAGATTATTGCAGCTGGGTTCTCTGCACAAGGCGCGAGGCAAAATCACAGTCAGAAACCTCCTGCACTCTGAAGATTTTAGCAGAGGTGAAAAGGACAGCCACTGGACTGTGTACCTTAGAGGCAGTGCTATGCAAAATAGACATTGGAGTGAACTAAGACATCACCTTTTACTGGTTCAGCTCAGCTTAGCTACCTGGTGAATTCTAGGGTATTTCAAAATGAGTCTCTAGCTACGGAAGGATGGATTGGTACACACGTACAGGAAGGATGAAATGCTGATTAAATGTGGCAATATTCTAAGGTGGAACAAACTGTAGGAGGTGACATTTAGAGGGTTGTGGAGGCAGTTTAGCAATTGGGTTGCAGGCTCCAGCAGGGATGTGGGACACATCCACCAGCAAGAGAACACCCTCAGTCATCACAGTGGGTGTGCTGTGCCTGGCACAAGCACAAAGGATGTAGAGTTGCCATTCCTGGAGGTGTTTAAAAGACGTGTCAATGTGGTGCTGAGGAACATGATTTAATGGTGACCTGGCAGTGCTGGGTTAATGGTTGGACTTGCTGAGCTTAAATGTCTCTTCCAACAAAAACAAGTCTATGATTCTGTTCTGTGATATTATGGACTGAGCAGAAACCCTGGAGAAACACCTCTCCGAAGTGCTTGCATAGTCCAAAGGGGATGGACATCCTCCCCTGGAGCTGGCAGAAGAAATCAGCATCCACATTTATCCAACAGTAAATTGTACAGGCAAAGATAGTGAGGTGTGAAGGACAAGAATGATTCCTCTGCCCATGATGAGGGAAGACTTGGTGTCTTTTTTCCTATGGCTCAAGAAGAGGAGTTGGGCATGCCCATCTTGGTCATAGAAATACAGCAACTTTCAAGCATCAGGTTTACTCTAACCCCAAATGACAGAGAGCACGTGTGCGGTTAGGATTTGAAACAAAAGAATACAACACACCCAGAGGCCATTAGGAAGGAGTATATTCTTGGCAACACAGAGTACGTCTCACAGACGCTTTGAATTTCTTTGTATACACAGTTTAGAGTTTTCATACATGCAATGGTTACAATTATCAGTTCGAAGGAAAGCACAAGATGTCTACAGCAGTATTTTAAGGTGCTGCACATTGAGATTTGTTGACAAAGGCATTGCCTTAAGAGACGATGGGTTTTGAAATACAATACATGTGCAGTGGCTTAGACAGAAGCAAAGGATTTATTTTTAATGACAAAACTGACTATTGTTCTTAATACTAATGTGATTGTTCTTTCAGACTTCATTTCATGCATCGGAGCACTGCATCTAAGCCAGAGTATGAAGCATCTACATTTACAAAGGGGGTCGTGCAAAGGAAGTGCTGATTTCTAACAGTCCTGCTCTTGGTGGAAAACAAGACTTGGAAACAGTTGTCCAAGAAAACTAAAGTTATCATGTAATAATGCCTGCAGGGGTTTCACAACTGTTGCATAGTTTAGAACAAATTTGGCACTTCTTGGGATAAGTCCCAGTAAAGACTATAAAGCGCTCACATCTGCCGATCTGCATAACGGGGTGAGTGCTGTGGCGTGCTCTGGATCGGATTTATGCCCCTCTTTAAGATCACAGGCCCTCCAAAAGAACATTTTGCCCATCTAATATAGCCCTTGGCAAAATTTGGTTTCATATCAGGTATATCCATGTACCACAGCAGACGACTGAGGTAATCTTTATACTGGGTTGGTGCCGCTCCTGTGGGTATATAATGTACTACAGTTATCAGTGAATCTTGGACTGGCTCTCCAGATGTATGACATCATCTTCTATCACAAAATAGAAGTCTGTAGGGTGAAAAGTGTGTTCCATTGATTGCAAGGCGTTTAACACTGGAGGTTTTGGGACAGGTTCTGAAGGATCTGTGGGTATGAACAGTCATGTTTCGCATACTTTTTCTCTGCATGTAATAACATTATATTTTGATAGACTCTTGAAAATCCACATGTGTGTCCTCCACCTTTGTATTTGTAGAATAACTGGCTGAAGATAACTATTCCTTTTAGAGATTCATTCTTTGGTAACTCTTAATCCCTCCTGGTTGAAGAGAATAGTTCTTCATGTTGCAGAGAGAGACTGCATTTTTTTTTACTTTCCTCCGCTCACACACCCTGGTGAGTCAGACTGAGGCACTGATGTTAATCCGAGAACAAAATTAATTAAAGGGTTATGCTATAGGTTTTGTCACATCCAGGAGGGCCCTGCGAGATGCGGTGTTATACAAGTCACCGTGCTTTCTCTGTATAAGTTACCAGAAGTAGATTAGATTTACACTTTTTACAAAAAAAAGCAGATACCAGCTGGTTTTTTCAGCCTACCAACATGTGATAATTTCATAATGCAGTATATGGACTGGCAGAATTGTAAGAGTAGTGTCCCAGATGATGACTTTGTTGATTAGATTTCAGCTCTGTTACAGTGCAGTTACATACAGTATAATTTCACTTAATTTTCTCCTTTTATCAGTTTCATAAATCATTATTTGGGAGTGGGGGGTTATTTCCTATCTCTTATTACCTGTATGAATTCTCTCATGGACTAGGGGAGGTGGCTTTGCAGAAGCACCTCTGCAGAGACTTATGGATGGACTTCTCCAAGTTGTAGGGACACCTTGGGAAAAAGCAGAGATGCTTGTTCAAAATCTAAAGAACAGAAGATTGAAATTGGCATCATGGGCTGGAGGCAAGAATTGACCTCTGGATATTGAATAGAGGAGGTATGAGGGGAGATTGTAAACAGCCTTGAAATTATTACAGCTGGAGAAACCCAGAGAGGAATGCGAAGACAGGAACAGTATAACTAGCGAGACCCTTAAAAAACAGCTTCATGAAGTAAACCTGTCTTTGGCAAAACTATAGGAAAGGATGTACAAATGTTCAAAATACAGACCCTGAGGGCATGGAGGAGGGAGTAGAGCTGCATGGGTGCACCATATAGGGCTGTACCCCAAAGAATACCAGCCCAACGCAGATACTAAAATAAGCTAATAATTACTTTGCTGCCATTTTACTGCATTCTCTCTGCTCCTTCTGAGATCAAATGGTGCTGATGTCAAGTTACTTTCTTTGAGAAATTTCCTGCTCTCTCCTGTCGCGTGCCATAGTGGGCACGTCACTTCCGAAGAGTCCTGAGACCACTGCTCAGTGGCTGGCTCGAAGTCGGGAAGTGAGAGAGGGCTCTGGGGTACCACATGGACCGTGGCCACCGAGACCTGCATATGTAATAGCCGCAACATCAAGGAGTGTCTCGTTTCCAAACCACTGTTACCCGAGTATTGCTGCTCAATAGACCAAGCAGCTGTGCTTCCCCTTGGCAGCAGGAAGCTGGCGGCTGAACCTATTTCCTCCTCCATCTCCCACTCAGGCATATTCTTAATGCAAAAATCACTCCATTTGTTTGGGGGTATATTGCACAAAACTGTAATTCCAACCTCCTTAAAATTCAGTTTAGTTCTGGTATATGGGAACAGCGCAACTGCTGTTTTGGGGAGCACGACGTGAATTATTTTGCAGGCCTGTCTAAGGATTCCTCCTGGATATAGTTTTCCATGCAGTTAGGTCTGCGTTCAGCAGTAATCACTCATGTAGGCTATGCTGTAACTATTTTCTCCACATGTTGAATTTGAATGATGTCTTATTGTTATTATATACTCATGTATATTCCTCTAGTTCCCAGAGGCCCTGGTCAGGACAAAGTTTAGCAAATGTTGTACTAAGGCGTACAAAGGCATCTCTGGGTCACAGAACAGGGCAGGGGGAAGTCAGAGGCACCCAGCCATGTACCATATGCATACAGATGTTCTAAAACAATTTCATCTTTTCTGTGGCCATACATGAAATAAGTGCTAACTATTCTAATCAGTCCCTTAAAACGTCATTACAAGCTCCTACAGTGGCACAGTAAAGCTTTAGCTGATAGATTCACTGTCTCTGAATTGGGGAAATCCGTTCCTTTCTTCTGTGGAAGAGGTTTGGGTTGTAGAGAGAATGAAAATCTTTTAGATATCGCTATGATAAAAGTCACTGCTCTTCCTAGGAAAAAAAGAGGAAGACTTCTGGGTGCTCATTCTGATACAGCATCATAGAGCCAACAGTGCCACTCTGTCTGCTCTTGGGTTTACTTCAGGTGTGGACCAATGATAGAGAGCCAAAACTTGTCCCATGTGTTGGTTATTTAGAGGTGTACAAAATCCATAGAAACCATCAGCACTGACGCAGCGGGCTGGTTTATCTGAGGAGTTGATCTCTTTCCTCCTGTAGCAAACACCCAGCGCACAAACAAGGGAACTCAGAGTGAAAGACTAAAGGAGAATGAAGTACGAGCATCCTTCTTCCGTACCAGTACAGTGGTATAATTAGTACAGAGCAATAGCACCATCAAGCTCCAGCTGAACGATTGCATCCCAGGAAATTCAACCAACAAGTATCGTGTTATAAACAGTCGCATCTGTGTGGTAACACATCAGTATGCACCAGTGCCATCTAGCCAATCCCCAGTGTATGTCACTTCTAGTGCCAGGCAAACCATGAAACTGTCATTTATCAAATAATGTGTTTTTACAAGCTTGGGCAGATTTGCAGAACCAATTATTTAAAAAATCAGAGATTAAAGGCAAGCTTATTGTAATCAATAAACTTGAGAAAAATTAGTAGTGAAATATATTAATTAAATGTTATTGCCTTGGCCATATGAACTGTACAGAGCTAGCTGTTTACCCCATGGCCCTGTCATCATCAAAGCTGTCCTGATGTGATGTCCAGAGAAAGTCAGAGAATCCAGCTGCCTGTGGAATAACTTTCAGAGACAGAAAACATAGAAATTCAAGGACTTTCCATTGAACTAAGCCAAATGTTAAGTACTAAAAGAGCGATTATCTCGAACTGGGGGCACTAGGTGTTCTGAGAAAGCTGCAGTCTCGAAGTTACGAATATGCAGACCTCCATCAAGCAGGAGTATTTTGCGTGCCTCAGTTTGACGGTAAAGAGAGTTCAATAAAAGAAACAGGCTTCCTAGTTTAAAAGGTGTATCACGTCTAATCGAATGGCCAGGGTAAAATGAACTGTAGTTAATGAGCCTTGGAGTCTCCTAAAGCAAAACCTAGGAGCTGAGCAACCGGAATTTTAGGCAGGTTTACATTTCCATCAGGACTTCGTGCTTTAGCCTCATTTTTGGACAGAACGGTCATACCACAGCCAGAAGGACAGCACATCGGAATCACTGGAATTGGGAGAGGTTTTTTTTTCACTCCAGTGTTCCTGGCAGTGTTTTGGGAGCACTAGTGACATCCTCAGCCCATTGCAGATGACAGAAAGTCCCCTGGGGCTCCAAAGGCGCTGGGATTTCACTCTTTGTAACTAATGAGAGGTAAGGCTGGAGGAAAGGGGTAATATTTTAACTAGACCGGCTGTCCGGAGTGCAGTTCTCCTTGTCACTAGATGGTGCAGCAGAGTAGCTTTACTTTGGATCAGTCGAACTAGAACTTTGGAAAATACCCTGCTAAGGTGGGGTTTTTGCAGGCAGTGCCCTCCATAGGACAGGTCTTTCTCTCAGGACTCTCTCTGTTTGCAGTTTGAGCGCTATGGTCTTCTCTAACCCTATTTGAAGCTGAAAGACAATGAGTGCTGCCTGTGAGGACATAGGATGATTTTAAGTATTTTTTGTGATTCAGAATGAGAAGTTTACATGACACTAACAAGAGACGTCTTTTTCCTCCTGTTCTTGTGTTTCTTCCTTTCCTCTTCATCAGCACAGGTGGAATAAAAGCAAAGGGAGTGATTGAATCCAATGCTGAGGTGGATCATGTGGGAGTCTTACTCAAACCACTCCTTAGTCATAATATCAGATGATAAATTTCCTCTGGAGTTCTCGCAGCAGCAGTTCAGTCCCTACCAGCAGTCTATTATCTGTCTAAAATCCATGACTGACAATCTCTAGCCTGTACTTCATGTATTGGTATATGCCCTTCACCATAATAACAGGCTATTTCTTCTGCTGTTCTGTACCTAGCAGTTTTATGGGTTTAACAATAAATGTGTCTTTCTTCTTTCAGAAAAAGGCCAATTCTAATATTAAAACAGCAGGGATATTGATAAGGGAGCCTCATCAAAACATTCAATATTGGAGTTCAGGTTTGAATCAAAATTATGAAGTTGTCCTTATTGACTTAGACTGTTGCTTGGGAACTAGAATGTTTAAGCTGGGAATACACACAATTTGGGGATTTACGATATGTTCTAGAGTTTGAGTATCTCAACAGTAAAAAGAGACTATGCTTTGAAAGGTTAATGGCACACGTTCATCTCAACTATGAGTCTGAGAAAAACTTCGTAAGATCATTTTATTCTCACTTTGCAAATAACGAGAAAATTGCGGTTTGGAGAACAGTATGAGAACTATGTGGCCGCGTACTGAATTGTACTGGGCTAAGATTAAAAATGCGTACTTCAATGTTTTCCTCTAGGAGGTTTCCTGCCAGCTCTAAGACAGGATATGATTTTGGAGAAAGAGAAGTCAGATTCTTCTGCAGTCCATGCGGACAGTAATTAAAACCCTTGAGACAGACCAGTAAGAAGCAAGTAACCAAAATAAGTCTAAGTGCTAGTTCTCAGATTGCTAAGTCTTCACATAATAGAACTGATTATACACCACATTTTCATTACCTCGGTATATTCTATAATTTGTTCTGTGAGTCAAGCACATCGAGAGAAGGCTATGAAAGTTCTCTGGTGATGACTGGCAGCGAGCATGAAGCATCACTCTCTTGAAGACTTGACGTAGCAGTTGAAGGGGTGAAATTTTGAACTGTGTTGATACCAGGCACGATTTGTGTCTTCCTGACTATTGACTGAAAAACAAATTGATACCAGAAGAGAGTTACTCTGGAGCTCATACTTGGGTTGAATATTCTTGTGAACTGCGTGGCTGTACAAGTGAATATCGATGCATATTTGGGCATGCAAGAGCACGTTCTTTGAGCAAAATTATATCCTGCTCAGAAAATGTACTGCAGGGAGGTACAAATGAATATGTTAGGGTAACAAGCGAGGTGATTACCGTTTTCTGTTTATTTTCTAGAAGAAGACTGCATTTCAAGCAACTCTTCTGGGTTCTGTAAAACTACAGCAAGCCAGTTTGTGCTCATAATAAAATGAAAGATTCTCAAGTGACATTTCTAAATCCATGACGATAAACCCACACTTATGTAAGCACTGAGCTGATTTTCAAGATATTTCCCTGTCTCTGTGTGTGTATATAAGTGTACATTTACTATACACACACACATATATATATTTAAATATGTATTCCACTGGGGGGGCGGGGGGAGGAGGACATGGGAGGGCAACTGTTCGATACAAGTGGGCATACTGCACTGAGAGCTGGGTGGTGGTGTCTGTTTAGTTTTTAGAGTGCAAATGCACTCTAAAACATTCACGCTGGGGAGTGAATGCATTTGGTATAGAAAATACAGTCCTGGCAAACGGAAGAGAATCTGACATACTTTTTAAGGATTTTGGAAACTTGTTTTATAAACTGTTTTGTCTTTATCTGGATCCAGTTCTGCAGCGGTGAAGTGAGAAGAGGCTGAAAAGGTCTGAGCATGATTGTATGTGGGTATTTTGGTCTATGTCATTCTCATGTGTCATCTTGAAATGTGAAGAAGAGCTTTGGGAAGGCAGCATAAGGAGGAAGGGAGATGCTAAGCTGTGCACCTGGGCTAGGAAAAAAAAAATCAGAGTTGTTAGTAAATGATGTAACGGGGTGAGGATGGATGGCATTGCATGGAAGTGGTGTCCTGGGCACTTTGGCTGTGTCACAAGAAGGCTTAACTGTGTGAAAGAGTGTCTGCTTGAATGGACCAATTTAAATTTGAGCTTGGGAGCCTGTTCAGATGTCACTGTGCTCCGGATAGTATTATTGAAAGTCTCAGAGACCAGAGAGACGATGCATATCAAAATGGAACATTAGTGTAGGCATCATTCACATCATAAAATCCACTAATCCTGTCATAACTGCACAACTGCCACATTCTGTTGCTGTCCGGAAAACAAGAGGTGTATCCCATGAGGCAGTCGCAGAGGGCAATATTTTAAAATAAATTCCGTCACTTTGTATGTTAGAATGCATAATTGCGAGCAACCTTATATTCTCAAGTCACATTTTATCTCAGGAAATTAAAGGAGACACGTTTGGAAAAAAGCAAAGGAAGGAAAAGGTTTTGAGCAATTAGTTCCATTTTAGTTAAGATGTTTTAAAATGCAGAATCTCTGCTAATAAATACGAGACATGATCAGTTTTGAAGTGTTTCATTACATTTGTTTATTAAGACACATTCCTCTGCAGTTTAACCTCAAAGACATTTTGTTTAGCACGGTGGAGGCTGCTGGAAACGGCACTAAACCAATACCACATCCGCTACGACATCTTGCCGTGGCAGAATTGCTCTGGGCTACACGCTCCTCCAGCTCTGCTCTGCACACTTCTTTCATTCCCTTTGGGAGGAGTTGGGACAACGGCAGTCGATGGCCTCTGCTATCACCTGTAGCATTTGGTGTATTAACAATCATCAGTCGTGCAAGTGTTAGTGAAGATGAGAAGTGATGCATACCAGAGACGGCCATTAACAGGATTGTTATTCTTTTGTAGGTGTGACTCTTTGGGTTAGGACATTTGATGCCAATATCAATAACTTCTCTGTCCCCGGGGCAAAAACTCAATGCTTTTGCTTTCTGAACTAGTCACTATTTAAAATATGCGTAGCCTTTATTACAATCTTTTTTTTTTTTTTTTTTAACATTTTATGAAGTGTGCTTATTAAATGAAATGGTAAGTCTGGCACTGGCAAGTCTCTTGTGCAATTTTTTTTTTTGCATTTCCTTTCTTTTGGCAGGTCCATGAAAAGGGAGTAAGTTTCTGTGGGCTGTGCATGCTTTTCCACCCTTTTTCAGGATTTGTCACATCTCCTGGAAGGCCTTATAACTCACAAAACATGAATTTATATCCCAGCAATTTGCCAAGTCTTGTCAAATCCTAACATTTTTGTTGGCAACTATTTGCATCTCTCGGCTGCAAGGGAGTAACTTAGCTCATCCAGTCACAGTGCTGTTCTTTGGATACCTTTTGATGGCCGATGTGTTAGTTTTGATGCATGGTCTAATCTCTGCTTGCAAAGGAGCCGCCCACTATATTTCATGTCCTCACTCCGTGAATCTTTCGCAAAGTGGACATTCTGCTTCATCAGCTGGTTTTCCAGTTTGACATGTCCGCACTTGCAGTCCCACTTCTCCCTGAAGAAGAGTGATCGGAGAAAAAAAATCTTGAAAATTAAATAGAGGTAATGCTTCTTGCTTCTTTCGGACACGGTTCCTTCGGTGGGTGCGGTTGCAGTGATCTCTACCGTACTGTAAGACAGACTGTATGATGAGCTGATCAGGTATTTATTTTTTTGGAAGATGCTTCTTCATCTTGTTTATTTTTAACTCATGCCTGTCACCTTGGCGTAACAACCTCAAAACCTCAGCTCTTGGGTTGTGGAATAGGAATCATTTAAACCTTTAGGATGGGGACAAGTTTAAAGACAAGTTACTGTTCACTATAGCTTGTTCAAACAGCTCTGAGTGAGAGGGGTTTGGATGGTTTTAAGTGCCTAAAGAATAAAATAGTTCTCATCTTTTGCACTGATCAGAATTAGTGGTGACAAAACCAAGAGGTTGTGGGATTTCCTCGGGTAGGTTCTGTGAAGACAATATTTGTTTGTTTTGGTTACTAGCTCCAACAGAAGTCAGAAATTTTAGTAATAAGCACCGCAACAGATGTGAGATCGCTACATCTAGTCCTGCCATATGCTCTTTGTTATGAGTCATTCTGGATGTCATCCATCCCCGTACCAGCGCTTGCTGGAGGCATCAATCCGTCGCAGGCAGAGTGAACTGAGGCATGTGCACAGGAACAGCTGGGGGGGCTGCCTATCTCCGCGGCTCCTTCCGACGGGAGGAATGCAAGAGCTGGGCTGCGTTTACATTCGCGGCCATCTGTCCGTGACCTAGGCCGTGCTAGGTCCCACTTAAGTGGTACACGGCAAACGAGGATCCCACTTCGAGCGGTTATTTTTAGTCATTCCTTGTGACATCTCGGGATAGAGGAGAGTCTAACCTCCCGCTGAAATGAAGCGCTCTTTGCCCTTTAGCACAGCGTTGCTTAAATTCATTGCGAGCATGAATGTGTTCCCCGTGTCATGTTTTCAAGGGAGAACTGGGATGGTGCACTTAGTCATACAAGACACCCGCAGATAAATCTGTACCCCAGGTGGACTCTGTCCTTTTTTCTTCCTGTTTGAAAGCAAACACCCTGCCTTCTCAGGCACTAGGGCAATCTTCTCGCTCCGCGGTGGGGGAGAGGAACAGATGCCGGAGGAGCTGGAGGAACAGAAAGGACAGGCTGCTGCTACCTCTGACAAGAAGCACCTCAGGAGACCATGGGTAAGGGACAGCAAAAACATCTTTTGCTGGAAGGCAACAATGAGTTCTTCCTTCACTTTGAGGAAAACCTCACTAGCTGTTAAAAACCAGGCTGTGCACTTTAAAATTGGGAGTTATTCCATCAGTCAATCCCCACTTGATGATAAGTGCAAACATCGAGCTGCCTCCCCTCTCTCAGTCTCTCTCCTTTCCTTAAGCCTCCTCCCACCCCAAGGAAAAAAAAAACAACCCAGTCTGTTTTCAGCTGTGGATACATGTGTCTCTAGCTGCTCGGTGAGAATTAGTAATTGAGATATTCATCTGGTCAGAGCGAGCAAATTGGCAAATCCCCACGCACCTTTGCCACGCCAGGGCAGAGCTGGCCAGGCACACAAGCGGGAGGCAGGCAGCCCCAGTTGTCCCAGGGTCCCCGGCACTCCAGCATTCCCGGGCACAAGAAGAAGGAGGCTGTTGTGCAACGGAGGAGAAATGGGAAGTGATTTACTTTAAAGGATTTCATGGTTTGCTCCAGAAAAAAGGCTAAAATTCCAATCTGTTTTTCGGAGAAAAAATCTCAAGATATTGCCATGGTAGCAATATTTTTGGTTGCTTAAACTAGTTTACTGAGGACCCAACTGGCTTTAGTTCCTTGACATATGTCTGAACTTCAGTGAAAGTGAGTCATATCTAATATCTAGCTTTTTTTCTTTTTTTTTTCCTTTTTTTTTTCTTTTTGGTGGCAAATCTAATTTTACTACGTTGCGCCCTGCTGTGCTGGTCTCACTGCTTTGCAACCCGATCCCTGGAGGTGCTGAGAGGATCTCTCAGCACCTACACATCAGCATGGCCTCTGCGCTCCATCCTGCACCGTGCTTGATTGCACAAGGCCTCTGATGTTTAAGCCCAAGAGTAACACCATCACGTCACGGGACCGTTTACGTATTGACACACAGTCCTGGCTCTGAGCGTACTTCAGCATGATGCAGAGTACCTGTGCGTAGCCAGAAATTACTCGATCCGGAGAAATATTTCTAATTAATTTAATAGAATACATATTATAAGCATGGTAGCTATTTTTTTTCTTTCTAACAGATTCAGTTGAACCAAATTTTAGATTAGATTAGGGAATGTTACACCTTAACAATTCCCTCTGTGTGTGTGTGTGTATTAGATTTGAAAAGTTTCTTATTATTTAGATAATTATTTAGAATTATTGAGATTTGAAAAGATTTCACCCTCTGCATCCCTCTCACACTCTGCTAAGCCAAACCGTGAAACTCATTCTTTCAAAGTCACGATCTCCTTAGTGTTGTTTGCAGTGCAGATTTGTAGTAGAGGGCCATCAGTCCCCTCAGCAGTCACCCGTTTTTTTTTCACGTGCACCAGATGGGGTTTTTGCCCGTAAGAGGTATGTTTGCAAAAGACCCTTTTGCCAGGAAATGCCTGTCTGTTAAAACAAGGGGGTTTTCCTATGAAGAACCAGCGTTCGGAGGCAATGTTTACCAAGTCCAAGACGCATTTTTTTGGAGAAAGACTATATCATAGCAAATGCATATGGCTTTATTACTGTAAATTAAACTGCCATTGGGGTGAGTTACTGCAAATACACCATCCAAAGGTAAAAGCTCGTCAGGATGATTATGCGTGTATGTATTTACACACTGCGCTTTCAGTTCTCATTTTGGCAACTGTAGGCTGGGCTGTTAATCTGGATATTTCCCACCCTGGCACTGGGACGTGTTCCCCCCTTGTGGCAATAACACATATGGAATTTTACGAGTCTGCTCTGTCTCTTCATTAATAGGCTTCACCTTTTACCTCCAAGAGCTGAGGATCTTGATTTTAAATCCAGGGTTTACGGGTTCAGACCTCGCAGGCAACCTAGCCAGAGATGTTCTCATACGGGCCCAAAACCAGTTACAGAAAAGCCAAGTAAAGAATCATTATTTTATCCTTCCATGCTGTAATTCTTCTTCCATCTTCACTGGATATCAGCATCTCTTTCCAGTTTTTGTGACGATTGGTGCATCAAAGTAATTCACAAAGAGCAATGTGCCATATCCCGCAGATGGTGGTGTGTCTGAGTGTGCTTTCAGGGCAGATGGGGGGTTGGTGTGTCATCTTTGAAATTGTGGGCAAATGGATTATTTCTTCGATCCAGTAAAAACAGCCACAGAAAGAAAAGGATGCAAAATTCAGGGTGTTGCAAGTTCATTCTCAGAGCTAAGCTGTGGTCTCTCTATTTTAGTCTTGCCAAGAATTCACGCCAAGTCATTGAGGTTGACCACGTTTTATTACCTCTGTTTTTGCTATTCTACCTTATTCCTGAGACAAGTGGGAAAACTGTGTCTGAAAACTGTCTTTAAACCCTGGACTTCTAGATTGTCCATCTTTAATGAATGCTGGACTTGTTCCACTACGGTGCGCTGCTGTCTGGGCCTCAAATTATTAGATACTGTTTTGAAATCCATAATCATAACCAGGTTTGTGATGGGTCACATGCCTCTGTATACAAAAATTTCCATCATCCTGACAGAGCTGCTATTTGAGAGGAAATCAAATTATTCAAAACCGGCATTTGAATACTTTTAGCTTTACTTCTTCTGGCCTTCCCGAGCCAAGGTGTGAAAAATGGCAATTTCTATATTTCTGGGAAATTAATTTTCAAGGTTGACTTTGGGCCAGTAACCTGAAGTGCTAACATAGTCCATATGTCTGACTGGTAAAGGTTGACTGAAAAGTATGGAAGTTCTAGCAAAGTCCATTTTTCCTGCTCCTTTTGGTAAATTGCAGGATTCCATTAAGCTGACGATAATTCACAGTTATGCGCATCTGAGCCCAGTGAAGCTGGGATGAAGGCAAAACGCGTGGAATTTGTTCTCTATAGGTGCTGCTTTTCATGCTGAGCAAAAGCCCGGTATTTACAATTTTCTCTCCCTCATATTTGTCGTCTTTCTGCCCCTCTCTTAAGACCATAATTCCCGCCCGTATTTTCTTTTTAAACTACCTCTCATTTCAATACACGTTTTGTGTTTTCTTAAAATAAATGCTGTCACGCAGCTCTTCTACTTCCTTTATTGAGAAAACAGTAATACTCGTACGATGGTGGGAAAAAGTTGAGAGGGAGGGAGAGGCAGAGAAAGGAAACAGAAATCATAACCAAAAAGTTTGCCCTGATTATTGAAGTAGTCAGCGTTCCCTTGGGCTGCGGGGAAGGGAAAGGCGCTTTTACAGTGTCTTGGAATATTTTTCTTCTGCACAGTTCTGACTTTTCTCCACATAGTCACGCTACAGTGAGAGAGAGGAAGAAAAGAAAAAGGACTCAGAGGTTTTACAGTAAGTTTTTTCATTCTCTTTCGTAGCAACACTGGCTAGAACCAAGTTCTAGGGAGTTTTAACGTTAAGGTTTTTAAAACTACGATTCTTGATTCTCCTGTCTAGAATTGTTTAACAAGCTCATTAGTTTAGTACTAATGGTTTCTCCTCCTCTGCGAAAATGTTGTTGCTTAAAATGGGTGGTGTCACAGTGACACTTTTAATGTAGAGTCATTCCAATATTAAGTACTGTGTTATTCTAGGGGGAAATATTTATGGATTTGTAGAAGGCTTCAGTAAGCCTCGGGTCTAGTTTTCAGCAAGGTATTTAAAGGCAGAAAAGAGACAAATAAAAGACAGTGAAAGACTTCAGTGAATAGCTTCTGTACGGTCAGGAGGGACTTCATGCAAGTCTGGAGCATTTCCTTGGGCTAGAAACCTCAATCATAATCAGAGAACTACAATATTTTAAGAATTCTGCCTATCAGAGACTGCTTTTTTCTTTCGGAGCTGACTCGGGTTCAAATTAAATTGAAATCAGTCTTAAGGCTCATATATATTTCACTGGACTTTGGATCTTCCGAAGACAAGTCACTGGCAACAGTTCTTTCAGGTTTTGGAGCCCGTAAAGAGGTGACCCCGCCGGGGCGGCGGCAGCGGCGGAGGTGAGCCGTGGGCGATCGGCGGGGCAGGATCAGGCCTGGAGGTGGAGAGGGGAAGGACGCAGCAGCTTTCTGCTCCGCGGCAAGGTACGGGGTACTGTTTGAAAAATCGATTGTATTTCTCTAGCAGACTAAGAAATATGCCATAAAAAGGTTGGTCAATATTAAGGTATAAATAGCATGGGTAGTTCAGTAAAGCTGAACTCCCTTCACCAAAAATCTTTACAAAGGCTTCCCCCCAGGACTGCCTGACGACTACCTGAATTCGCAACTGCAGCAGATTTCTCCTCTAAAACTGCTAGTAACAAGCAATAATGCACAGGGACATGTTTAACAAATTGGAAAGAAAAGATTGATTGCTGGGAAATGTTCTGTTTCAAACTATTTTCTCCGTAAAAGCTGGAATTCCAGATAAACAGAGTAACAAAGTCCCAGGGGTTTGTCTATAAGCTTGCGCTCATTTAGAGATGCTATGAAAATTGCTTATTTGAAAATCACCTGGCAGAGAGAACGGAAAACGAAAAACCTTTTCATATTGCTCTGCTTTAAGGTTACGTTTAAGCATTTTGGGGTGAAGTGCCATGGTGAGTAAAATATTTAATGCTCCTCCATCGCAACTCTGCATCTTAGCCCCGTTTCTTGTATTCTCTTTCCTGTTAAGTGAACCGGATTTTTCACGCCGACAATCTACAGGACGTATGTCTCGTGTCCAGTACATATGGCACTTGCTAACTCCGCTCCTGACACACCAGCTAATTTTGGTGGAGGAGGTTGAGAGATACACCATAACTTATTATTTCTAATGTGTTTCCTAATATGAAACTTGGCATTTTCAGCTGTGGTGCTGACTCAGCAGTAGGTTTATTTCCAGAACTACTAAAACAACTTTCCTCTCAGAGTAGCAAGGGACCCATGAGTCACTGGTAGAGAACATTGAAACAGAAGGAGACTTTTTTCCATCTTTAATATTAAAAAATAAGCCAGTTAGAGGTCCTAAAACAGTCCTGGGGAACTTCTGAGGCACAAAAACGTGGCAGTAGATCTCGTATTTCACGGAGAGATTGAACACAACCGTATTTAATTTAGGTTGCATTTTAAGTATATAGCTTGAATTTATTTTACACATGCTGCAAAACAGGATTTAGAGGAATCACTTGTTATTTGCTCATACCTACTTCATGTATGTCAGAATCAATCGCTTGTTCGGGTAGATGTTTTCTTACATGCTGCAGTAAAGTGACATTTGTACACGCAAACTTTCTTTTGGTTCACAGCGCTTCGTGAGTGCTCTTTCCAGTCCTCGGGTTTTTGTGAACGTTCAGGTGCTGAGTACAGAGACTAGAGATTTAGATGGGGCTGTTTTAAAAACCACTAGAACACCATTTAATCCAAAGGGGCACCTTTCTACTTGGGCTATTTTTTCAGAGGTGTTTTTTTTTTTCTTCCTTTTCTGAAAATGAAATAGCTTCTTTTCCATCATCATCAATAATATTTTAATAAAGAGCAGAGGACTGCATGTTATTCCTCAACTAATAAATCAGCATGAGTTTTGCTGAGATAGTTATACATTGATAAACTTTGGTGCAGGCTCTAACAGTTTATACGCATAGATTGTATGTCTAAAACAAATTTCTAAGCTGTCGTAAGAAAGGACTTAGTGTTTTCTACTGTCATGATTCTCAGCTAAGAGTAACCACAACACCTTCTCTGGGCACCTCAAACCCTTTCTGAACCAAGGAGGAAGCTGTGAAGAGAACCCCCCTCTCTTAAAGGGAGCAGAATCCTGTGGAACAGCATCTCCACCGGCAACTTTTCATCGGCAGGCACGAGCTGCTGTTCCCAGCCGGAGGAAGGCCAGAGAAGACTGTCTTTGCTAATGCTTTTAGGTATCACCAGCATCTGTCACAAATTATTTCCCAATTGCACTGCTGGATTAGCTCCTCTTTATGTCCATTGTACTCTTACTGGAGCTCGCTGAAGCCTGTGGCATGGCACACTGAGGACACGCGCTCTCCTTGAGCTGGGGTTGGAGAGGGGGTTCAGACTTCATGGCTTCGGCCATTCCTCTCGGATCACGCACAGCTCTGGCCTGTGAAGTCCCAGAGAGGCGGCTGCTCTCAGGGCTGCCCTGTCCAGCAAGACACGTACAATCCTTGTCGTGCTCTCCTCCAGCGCGCTCTTTGCCTGGAGGATGCAACTGGAGACAGAACAAGCTCTTGCTAGAGGAGAGAAAACCCAGTGATGAATGCTGAGCTTCACAGCTTCACCCTCTTATTTGCCTTCCCTTGTCCCTGACTCCTCGCCCCTTGTTCCTCTGCTTGTGCTCCAAGTGTTCCTGAACATCCCAACAGGGCTCACACAAAATACATTTAACAATTACAGAGGCCACCTTTCCTGCCTGGCAGATACGGACTTACTAACAAGAATCAAAACTTTGGATGTTTGACTTTTCTGTTGGTAGATAGGAAAATGCTAGATTTTGGGACACGAAAACCCGCAGTTGTTCAAGCACCCTCTTTATCTGTGCTACTGCCCGTTACTGCCTCTGTGCTCCCTGTTCTCGAGTGACCCCTGGTGAATACCGTCCCAGAGGAAGGTCTAGGGTCTCATACCGGATTTGCCCAAGCTACCCTCTTCACCAGGGCTTTGTCATGTCTTCCCATAGCATCACTCAGCTGGAATATTTCCAAATTTAGTAGCTCAGGCCCTCATAATCAGCAAAGACCTTTAGACGTCTGCAGACCTCTTCACATCTAGAACAAAAGGCAGCACTGAATTTGGACTCGGCCATCCCAGAGACAGCATGCTTCGGACTTTCCTCATCCTCAAAATTGCTTTATAGAATTCAGTCCAGCCCCTAACGGCTGTAGAAAAAAGAGCAAGTGTAATGTGTCTTGACTATCAAGGAGCTCTCAGAGCAAAGGTGGAGGACACGTATCTTCAGAGATGTTGTTTGCAGCGTGTTTCTGCATTCCCCATCCAAAGCAGCAAACCACCACTGGTGCATCTTCGCTAGGGAAGGACGTTTTCTGTGCTCATATTAGCAAACTGCTGGAGTAGGATAATCTGTAGCCCTCGTGTTTGTGCAGGACACATTAAAAAGTATAGAGTAATCAAGCATGGCTGATAATTTGAGCAAGTATTTCAAGCCAACTTTCTTAATTGGGACTTGGCCTCGTTTTAATTGAGTTAAGGTAAGTAACCATATTGAAAACCACGTGTTGCTAATGCACAGAAGGCAGTGGGGCTGCAGTAGCTTAAGAAATGATTAACTTCTGACTAATTGCTTCTATTGGCCAGACACATTGGGAAGACGGCTGTCACTCTCTACACTCCCCTCTATGGCTATTTACGTCAGATATAAGTTACCCGGGGCTAACGTACGCTGCCCATGTCAAGGGAAGCGATAGCACAGACATCGTTTTGTTCATATAACTGATTTGAATTTGTAATCGGCACCTTTTACTTTTTCCAAGTGGGGTGATGTTAATGGCTCCTCCCCGCCACCACAGAGTAAGGGTTCAATATTGGTTTTGCCACAAACATATTCTGTTATATAGGCAAAATATTTAATCCTGCTCTCGTTTTGTTTGTACAAACCTGCTTTCCTACTCCTGTTTTATGATTTTAGTGGCAGGACAGGGTTTACTGTGTGTACACATAGAAGAAAGTGTTGGGAATTGCATGGATTTGAATAGATACTGCTATAATTGAATAGATACTACTATAATGTCAATAAAAATTCATCACTGCACCCATTCCTGCCTTGTTTATCAACTGCATGTTTTACACGCAGAGAGTTTTATATTATCTATTCACACAGCATTCTTCTCTGTCACCTTCCCATTTTGGCAGTCGGTTGTTTATGCACTTAAACAATGCATTAATAGAGGTTCAGAAAGAAAACAGCCTGATGGTCACTGTTATCCCAGGATATTGTGTTCATTTTCTAATAAGTGCCTCTAGTGCACTGGGGTCCCTAATCAATGTAAATATTGTTTAAGATGAACGTTTCTGTGGGCATACCATGGAGCCGGACCACCAGCAGAGCATTAAACAAGGACAGATGTGAATGCCAGGATAAAAATGAAGACATTCCTGAAGTGTAAGTATGTTACTTATAATATATCTGTTTATAGGAAATGGTCATGAAAAGGGAGAGGAAAAAAAAACGAAAACAAACCGAAAACTTCTGGAAAATCAGAATGCCAAATAAAGTCATTATGTTGAGACACTGCAGTTGTACATTTGCTAAAATAACTGACTGAAAGTGCATGGTATTCTGGTATCTTGAATAATTAAGATCTTATAAACTTAATCTCGTGTGAATGTTGTTAGTGACTTTACAAAGGTTTAATCACTTCGGTGGTTATCTGCACGGGAGCACCAGCCGTGGTTTTATTTTATGCGGACGGTTTTCCCTCAGAGGTAGTATCTTTTATAAGATTGGAGGATCTAATTAGGATAACAGACAGACTTACACCGCCTCACGTGTCACTCACGGAGAAGCAATGAGAGATAAACCTCTCCAGTTCTAACAATTTATAGAGATTGTCTGAGTCCTACATTTTTCTCCTTGATTAATTCACTAGCTGCCAATTTCCATGAGCAACGGTGCACCGTGTTTTCCAGTGATAGTTAAACCCCCGTTTGCTCCTCGCTGGGTTTGTGGTCAGCCTGCTCGCTCTGCTGCCCTGACTTGGAGATTGTTGGTGATGTTTGCAAGGGATTTGGACTCTTCATGGCACTTGTACACCCTGCCAGCCCCTGTGAGGGCAAGGCAGGCGGCAGTGCCTGCTGCTCTGGAGCTGGCAATGGCACAGGCTGACCCGTGTGGGGCAAGGAGGGGTAGGGGTCCCTTCTGGAACAGAGGCAGGATGGGGATCCCTTCTGGAGTAGGTAGACAGGGTTGGAAATCCCCTCTGGAGGAAGGCAGAGCCAGGGAGGGATCTTTCCCAGAGGAAGTGGGGAGGGGAGGCGTGTCCACTGACGGGGTGGTTTGGAAATAGGACTGCCATTATTTCTCAGGGATGCCAGGGAGGATGCAGCCCTCTCCATTTGCTACGGAGAACGGGATCATGGAGCTTCTCGTATGAGTGAGATGTATTTTCAGAGTGCTCAGTCCTCAACAACACCCAGAGCTGGAAGGTCTCAGCCCCTAACTGGCCACTGAGAGCTGAAACATCTACTGGGTGGAAGTCTCTTAAAAGTCCTTGGACCAAAAGCTGTAGCTTTGGTCTATAGAACTGGGAATGCAACAGAAGAATTTAAACCAAGCCATGATGTTTGATATCTGGGTGGAAACCAGGTTGTCGTTACTACAGAGTTCTTGGTAGGAGTCTGATTTAGCATCAACATTGATTTCTCAAATCGTGATGGCAGAGAATCTGTTGGAACTAGCATATTGGATTAGTGTCTAAGCCAACAATGATTTAGACCTGAGTTGATTAAACAGTATGGTTCAGGATAGGTCAGCAGACTTTATTGTTCATTGTTTTCCATTTTGTAGTAAAATCAACCATGATAGCAGTCTTCGAAAATGTGATTAGCACAAACGCTATTGTTGTTTGACATGGTGCATCAAATATAATGACTTCCATCCCAGATCTACAGCTTTGCTTTTTTCCCATTCTTGATTGCATAATTGAAAGCAGCAGCTTTATCTTTCTTCTACCTTTTGTGGAAGTCATTCAATAAATAGTACCAATTATGTTACAGCTTAGAAACAGTCTGATGGAAAAGGCACTGCATTTCTCTAGCTCTTGCCAATGCAAGAATACTCTATACTGAACCAAGGCATTACATTTACTCCTAAGAAAACAACTGGAAGTACGCCGAGCATGTGTCAATATTGAAAGCACCATGTAGGCTGCAGAAAAAGCACTTAATTCCCGAGTTATCCTGTATTCCGTATCACCCTGCTGGGTGGTTATTCATGTCAAGTATAGAGTTTAATATTAAGAGCAGTCACTGCACTAAAAGGAAAAACATGTTTACTGCTTCCAGAATTTATTTTGCGTTTGTCCAAAAGCCTGCTTCTGCTACCATGGGTTGTTTTGCCAAAATTTAGGGAAAGCAGGACTGAACCCTAAAAATGACTCGCTGTTAGAAAAATACACCCCTTTCCTGCAAAACATAGACTGACCATATGCATGTGAATATTTCCATGGCTACGGAGGATATTGATTGGTCCCCATGAGACTATTTGTGTATAAATGCTTGAAGGATCAAGTTCTAACTTTGCTCAATATCGGAGCTAATTGCTGTAGATAACTATTGACAAAACCTGGAGGTTGTCTCCTAAGTGTGGTAGCTGAGGATATTCCATGAATTTTCTTCACAAGGTCATTTATTACACGTTCACTTCTTTAAAAGAGTCCAAACACAGTCACTAACTATTTATACAATTAAATTTAACAACAATGAAATATGTGTTATGGTGCCAGTTGGAAACATATTCCTAATAGGTAGTTTTATATATGATGGGCCACCAGGAAGCTGTCATCAGAACAATACTGTGCCTTTTTATACGTTCTCTACATTTCTTTTTACTTCATAGACTGTTTAACAATGCTGTAGTGAAAACTGAACAATAGAGATTAATGATTTGGTGTAAAAATACTTCAAGATAAAAACTAAATGTGTGTAACATTCCAGCTGGTGATGCATTATGAAAAGCTCTCAAGCATGTAAAGAAGAGTTTAAGAACTGTTTTAGAAAATCAATGCATATAGAGATCACGTGAAAGGGGCGCGTTGTGAAGTATATCCCCAGGAAAGTTTTTTATTTTCATGGGAAAGCTGCTATAGAGACCACACACAAGAAAACAAACAAACACTCCCCCCCAAAAATAACGCACAAAAGACCAAAACCTGTTATTTCAAGGGACTTCTCAGAGCTACAAGAGAGATTAAAGTGACCTAACAATTAAATAGTAAATGGCGTGAGAGGAGGATACATGTTACCTATTGTTTTCTCAGTCATTCTCGCGTGTGCAGATCTCTGCGTTGCAGACACTGTGTGAAACAGCAATGCCATGTTTTTCCTTAACGCTCTTGATTTACCGGACTCATACAATATAGGACCAGAAGCTATGATTAATATGGACTCATTCCAGCCCCGACGCGTGCAGGCTGCTTTTTGTCCTAGCTAACACAGCGCAAGTGAACCTCGCTCGGTCTGTTTGTAAACCAGTAGCAACGTCGCCTGCGAAAGGGAAAAAAATTGTGTAGAAGTTTGCAGCGTTGTTAGATTAACAGCTCTCAGCCTGCGTTTGTTGTTTCACCGCGACCCCTTGAAAGCACGTTCAGAAGGAAGGAGCGAGGATCCGGAGTCCGTTTCAAAAGTGTCCCTGGGCAGGAGGGGGACAGTCCCAGCTCCGGCACAAGTGCCCTTGTTGGTGTTTTCAGCATGAGCCAAAGCTTAGTTTCTCCTCTGCGGCCAACAGCTCCGGCTCAGCGGGCATCAGCGTATGGGTACGGCTCTGCTTGCCCGCTCTGTCCCGCTGGGACATGCCAGCCCAGCACTGCCCAAAGATGCTGCCCGCCACCCACGGGCACCCGAGAAGCAGCCAAGCACAATGCCCTTCTCTCGAACCGGCAGCGCCGCGGGGATGCAAAGAGCCCTTATTGCGGCTTTTGGCTCTGCAGCCACTTGCAGTAGGCAGCGCAGGTCCGCTGGCAGCAGAAGCAGCTGATCCACTAAACTAGGCTCAAGTAGTGTTTAGAGAAATCGTAATTACTGACATCCTCTCTCAGTCAAGCCGACACTAACCAGGCCTACTGCTAGGTGTGTGTATATACATACTCACACTCGATAGATAAATAGATACGTGCGTATAGCCCGGGAAAAAGCCCTCTCGGTAAGGTGATGAGATCTTACTTTAAATCAAGCACTTGACACTAATAAAAACAATGTATTCGGCTGTAAGATCCCGCATGCTGACTGGCGGTGAGGTAAGTCAGTATTAACAAGCCTTTCTTTTCTGCGCGCTCTGTTGGGTTTTTTCCGTATCACAAGTATTCTTTGCATCTTTCTGGACATTTGTAAACAGACCCTTAAAAATGTAAGCTTATTATATTGTTTGCTTGAAACGAATATAATCAAAGGAAATACGGTGGAAATCTGGCAGGAATCGCATGTGTTCTTGTTCCGTGGTTTTAAAATGACCCAAAATGCTGAAAATTGTCCTTAAAGACTATCTATCATTACATCCTCCCTCTCATAAGGGATTTTACTGTGCAAACTGTTTTGTCTGATTTTTTTAGAAGAATTACAAGTGGGAGGTAAAATCATCAAAGGTACCCACAACACTTGGGAGATTACCAAACTGATTAGAGTGTCAACGTACCTTGTGCATGGAGGCAAAGGCTCATTAACTATTTAGATGGTTTGAAAATTTTATCTAATGCTCTTACCCAGTAAATTTCCCTGTTATTTTTGAAAGACTATCAATCAAATTAGCACCAAATAACTCATCGTCCCTTAATAGCAGAGAAATGTTAATTTATAATGAACGCCTCTGTATCACAAGGTATGGTTTGATGATTCGATGAAATAATCAAATCAGGAGAAAATAAAACTGCCTACAACTATTTGTTGTTATTCTTATGAGTAGAAAAACCAGGTACTGGCAGTGAATACAAACGGTGCACAGACTGAAGTGTTGGGAGTTACCTTAGAGATACCGTCACTGGAATTACGTATCTAATATTTGTTTCTGACAGCATTTATTAGAATGTTGATTTCTGGAGAGAAAAGACAGTGAATGATTTGACAGAGACAGAATTAATTGCAAAACCACATCTGGCTGAAAGTGTCTTGTTTTCTGTGAGCTTGGTTCTGCTCTCTCTCAATACTCAATCCTGAAAGATGCCGAACAGCCACTTCCCATTCCAGCAAAATACTTAAATGCAGATTCCACTTTAATCCTGTCAATTTTACTGAAACCACACCTTTACCGCTGTCGGAGAGAGCCGCACATTGAGAGTGAGAAGCTCAGTGTTCACTGCAGTTTGGTCAGAGGAGAGGAAGAGCGCTGTAATTAGCCACTGAGTTAAATCCGGTCCAAGAGAACTAGGGAGCACTGTTTTCCTCCTGTCTTTCTTTGGACGTTTCTTTGTGCTTCCAGTAACATTTTTAGGACCTACTCCTGCAAATATTTTTCTACATGAGTAATTCAATTCCTCCGATAAATACTATTGAATTCACTAGGGCTAGATTCAAAAGCGAAGTTACTTATCTGGGCAAAGGCAAGAAAGACAGGGCTGTTAGGCAGCTCCCTATGACAGTAGAGAAGAGAAAAATATGCCTGTGGGACTAAGGGCTGGAGGATTGGGCCAATAGCCAGTGACATTATAATATTTTTTTTTTTAATATCGAGGA
The DNA here is from genome assembly GCA_009769605.1 of Bucorvus abyssinicus. NCBI lineage: Eukaryota > Metazoa > Chordata > Aves > Bucerotiformes > Bucorvidae > Bucorvus > Bucorvus abyssinicus. The sequence continues at coordinate 2,332,461 of CM020045.1, forward strand.
AAACCCACGCATGAGTGAAACCATATGGAAAAGTGAGTTAAGGTGAGAAGGTTTTAAATAATGCTTATTTATCATTTTGAAAGGAAAAAAAATCCTGTTCCTGCCTATTGCATTTTATACTTTAAATGTAGGGACTTACTCTTTGGCCAAAATTCCTCTCCTTGTCAGGGGGGAAATTATCTGCTTAGACTGCCGCAGGATCAGGCCCTGAAAAGTCGTTACAAGCTTATTGGCAGAGCTTGCTCACTTCCATCTCTCTCTTATTTTCTGTTTTTCCTACCCCTGCACTGGAAGAAAATGAAAAGTTAAGCTAAAAGACGTTAACGACTATCAGTTTATTAATTGGAGAATTCGACTTATCCTTTTCGCCATTCATCTGAAATTAATTAAGTGTGTAGAATTACAAGGTGGGTGTACCACAGGCAGCAGTCCAGGCTCAAGTTAATCAAAAGAGCACATGTTGAATGCATACAATTTAGTCAAGGTTAATCCAGTGAAGACGATCCCTCGCTGGTCCTAATTACTCTAGGTGATAGATTGTGGAATGAGAAAATAGGAAGGAAAGGAAATTTTGTCCTGCTGGTCTACCAGGATTTTCTAATTAAATTTAGTAGGCTATGCACAGGAGCAAATAGTTTCAATTTAAAGAGAAGACCACACTCCAAGGGTGCCTGTCTGAAATGAATGCAAGGAACTTTGAACTGATACACTTAGGTATAGTACCTTAAAAACAGTGAAGTTAAAGCTGGTCGCTGTGCCTTTACGAGTTTTCACGCTGTCGGGAGCACTGCATCCCTCTGAGCGCTTCAGCCTTAACGTAAAAGTTTTGTTGGAATTATGATGGTACTATTTAGCTTTTGCGGAAAGGTAATGACACGTTAAAACAGGCCTAGGCTGTTACCTTCGTCACCTTCGCCCGAGGACCAATTAGCAGTAGGACAGAGCTAATTTGCCATAGAAATATATTGCTGTTGTATTAGCTAAAGCCTTTTCATTTAATCTTCTTTTATTATGTCAATCCCAGAGAAAATGGAAGGTGTTTCTTGGACCCTTTGATTTCGTTGCCTCTAAGTTACTTTTTCTCCGTGCTTGTCCTTTGTTTCAGCTTTCAAAGCATCTCACGAAAAGCTTTGGTTTTCTCCAGGCATATGCATATAAAAGATGTCAAATAATTTGCCCTATTTTTCAGGTTGGTGATATATCTCTGCTCAAGTGGAGGTATCTGTTTCTGATTTATTAACATTTGATCCCCTGGTTTCCTGCCATTGATCAAGACTAATACTCAGCTCAGCTGATGAGTTTTATATGAAACCTGATATTGCAGGAAGAGAGAAAAGTTAGTACCATTTTTAATATTTTCCTATTTCAAGTTTTCGAGGACCACGACATGCACCCAAACCACCTAACGATATTGGGCAGTGTGTATTTTTAACCATGTTTCCCTGGGATAAAAATTTTTGGAAGTAAAACAAGTATTTATCAATAGAACAGATGTTTTCTCGGTGTCATTCACATCCTGTAAACTGTATATACATTTACACCCTACCGCCAAAACATGGTTTCACCCTACTACTGACCGTCTGTCTGCCATTCAATCTCTAGTTAAGTCACGGTCAATAAGGTCAACTCTTTGGCAACATCTGTATTTGATCAGTTCACACAAAATAGGAGCCTTCCTAATGCCTGACTCCCCTGAAGTATTTTAAGAGGCAGCATATTACAATAGTTGATTCACCGCTGCTGCAGACTCTGCCCTTGGAAGATTTTGCCTCCTCTGAGGAACTGAAATGTGAAGATTAAAATCCTTTCTAGCAAAATAAATCTCTGAAACGTGCAGGTTTCGCAGTGGCATAGCTTCTAGACTGACAAGAAGCATTTAGCAGTTTCTCTCCCTCGATGTAGGGATTTGGCTTTGTGATATTTTTTGTTTTAACCCGGTTCTGCACACGGATTATGTGTAAAGCATGTTTGGGTTATTGCGAAGGTGAGAAAGAAAGTCAGAGGGAAAAATGGTCTGCAATTTGACTTTAGAACCCAACAGCAAGGATTAGTGGAGTCAATTGTCTCTTGTTGGTGCTTTCACGCTCGGCACAGGCAGTACTTTCAGCAAGTCGGTGTAGTTTCCTCTAGACGGGTGAATGCAAGTTCTTCCCTCAAAGAAAGCAGAATATTCTGGGTGGCATCCTGGCCCTGCTGAAGGTGATGGAAAATACACTGGGGAGACTGCGAGAGGCAGGATTCAACCTGGTGTTACCACTGCGTTATTTCTGTGTTGGGAGCTAGCTTAAAGCACAAGGTTAGAGACGTGATTCTAAGTGCAGTTGGACTTGTGCCACTTTATTGACGTTCCTGGTTTTAGAGCAAATTAGAATAAAATCTGCCCTCTGGGAATGGGATCTCTTTTTTTTTTTTTTTTATGTTTGCTTTAGGAACAAAACATTTGACTCTTCGGAGGCTCAGAAAATCAAACCCAGTAGCCTCTGACGCCCTTTCGTTTTGGCGTGGCGAGATTTGGAGCAGACTAAAGATGATTGTACAGTGATAAATAATGCCACCAATGATCCGATTATACTGCTGGTCTTCCTGGTTGTGTTCAACACAGAGGAAAGCACAAACGCTGACATGGTTTCTCTCTGCTGGGTGTTGGCAAAACGTGGGTAGGGCAGCAAGAGCACGGCAGCATCCCACCATCAGCCACAAGGTTTAGAAGGGAGCGGTCCTTAAAATGCGCCTGGGCTGAGCAGTGCCATGGGCAAGGGGTCACCAGCAGCTTTTTGGGACTCAGCTAATGAAATGGTGGCTTTTTAAAAAGATTTTCATGATGGGGGTTTGGCTCACAAACGATAGTGCTGAGAAATGAATGGTTTTGTTTGCTTTTTTCAAAATTAATCTCTTCTTGTTTACTTTCTGTCATGCTGAATTTTCAATGGAAACATTTGACTGAAAAATATAGCAAGGAGCAGTTCAGCTAGTTCAAATGAAAGGGTCTGGGAACAGCTGGGATGAAGTCTTCAAGTTCACCTTGAAGCAGTGAAATCAATGGATTATCCGAGTCTGTTTTCCATGTCATTTTAGTTTTCTCAGGAGCTTTGGAAACCTCCGAGGAAGATCGCGCTGGGTGCACGTTTGGTTTGGGGATTGTTCACAAACAGCAAATTCAGAACCATACTAAATATTGGGGGTGATGGAATGGCTGATGTGAGCTGCTGGCACACGGGACACGCAGCAGAAAATGTAGTTGAGGTCTAATCCCTCCCTTCAGTACTACTTGTGTAACACTGGTAGAACTTTCTAATACTTAAATATACTGTAGGTTTCCTCACGCTATTGTTTTGCCCTGTAAAGCTGCCTTAAGAATACAATATTACATCTGTTCTGAATTTCTTTATTAGGAGTAACTGGGAAATCACTCTACCGTGCCCATGAGTTTCAGTAGCAGAACATTTTTATCCTTTAAAAGATGAGGGAGAAATAGCCTGAGATCCTCTAAAAAGTTAGGAAAAAAAACCCCAAAACCCCAAAGGCTTAGGAATATTTCAAGATTGTCTTGTCAGAGTAAAGGAAATACAGTTTTCTTGACTTGGATGATGGGCTCTTGCTGAAATATAAATATTAAATTAAACCAAAATCGTAATCAAAACTGTGGGAGAAAGTCTAATGACAAATGAGGTGGAGTCAAGGCAACTGCCATCAAAGCCAACAGCAATCTAGGCTTTTACTTCACTAAAACCTGCGTCCAGTTCTGGTCAGGTTCAGCCAGTTGTTGTCTCTGCAGCTGATTGCTTCATCAGGCTCCTGGCCTGCGGGGGCGTCACTGCGTTGGGAATGGGTGGAACCCAATGACGCGTCACACGAGAGATTTCAGTACAAACTTTCTCAAAATCAGTAGTCAAAGACAATAAGGCACTTTTTGGTGTGTAAAATTCAATGGAGTGTTGGCAGATTGTTTTCTGAGGTGTCTCCAAGTACTTTCAAATGGGCCTGATTGATTGGTTAAAAACTGACTCTGCGAGTCAGGGGGATGATAAAGAGATACTAATGGAGGCTGGGAAATGGACAGACTGAGCGTTTGTGTCACATAGAGGGTATTTCCTGGGGTTTGTTGAACATGTTCAAGGAAGCAGAGAGGGAGGGAGAGGGTGCTGGAGATTTTTAATCACGGAGAAAGAAGCCACAGATACTACTACAACCCTATTCTCAGAGTCCTTATTCCCATACATCTGAAGGAGCGGGAGGCATCGATAAAAACAGAGGGAATACATGTGGAGGTAGAGTGATTGAAAATATAGAGCTGGAAAACACCAGCGACATTCATGGGAAAATGTAACCCAGTACACCCAGGGAAACATAATTTGAAACACAGACATTCACAGGGAGGGAGAATCCTAGAAAGCAGCCACGCTGAAGGAGACCTCAGGGTCAAATTAGACACGAATTTGCAATATGATCTAACAGCATGACCAGCCAGTGCGGTTGTGCTGCACCGAGAGGGGCGTATCTGGGAACGTGAAGGTCGTCCTGCTTCCCGACATGGCTCTGACCCCACCAGGAGCTGGGTCTCTGGTCACTGGGAAAGAACCGAAAACTGGGGAGAGCGAAGGAAGGACGAGAGAGTGAACTGACACAGAGCGTCTGTGGGCAGAAATGCAGTAAAAACACCCGCTCAGCACTTTCTGAGGCTTCAGTCACTGAGTCAGTAACCCTTCCATGCTCCCCCAGTAATGAATAAATGGGGGGGAAAGGTTTGAGTTCCTGAGCGAGCGTGCAAACCTGTGCCTCTCATGACAACGGCGTCTAAAATGGCTCATCAGTTCACACAAACAGAGCCATATTCTCTGGTCTGGTCGAGTGACTCTGGTGAAAGGCAGGTGCCCCGGGAAAGCGTGCCTGGAGAACTATCACCTGCCCACCTCCCTTCCCCTGTGTGTCCCCAGTCACTGCCTTGCTCTCCCGGAGGAACTTAGAGAAGCCCTCTGACTGTAATGGTTCGTCCTAGATTGCTCCAGCAGCAGCACCGTAACGCCTCGTCACGTCAGTTCCTGTGGACAAGCTGCCCCGGATGGGAGCAGGGACAGCACGAGTTCCCTGGGAGCCACAAAGCTGGCTCGAAAGGCGGGTGGAGCAGCAGGGTTTTAAAACGTCTGTTTCTCCAAATCATTCTTTCAGAGAACCTCCAATAGGTTAAAGCTACTCCGTATTTTTAATCTGGTTTTGCTTCGCACCATCTGATGTCTTTATCAATAGCAGACATTTGGCTGTTATGCAGAAAAAAAATCTGAAATTCAACTGCTAGTTGCTAACTAAAGCTCACGTATGAAATTGCAAACGACAATTTATAAGGTCAAAAATCCTGACTTCAATATGACTACAGAGGTCTGAAATGTAAGTTTACACATGTACAGTACAAAATTCAAATACTGTCCATCAAAAATTTTCCACAGAGATGAGTGGATGGTGTTTGCATATATGGAAGCGTAATTAACATCCATCAGAAACGGCTGAGGTTAATAGAATTCCAAAGGAGGTAACATATTTTAGGTTGCTGAGGTCTGGTGAGCGGAATTATTGCGGGTTGACTTTCATTTTATTGCTGTTATTAAAGAAAAAAGTTAATGGTTTGAAGCCAAGCTGCAGCATGAAAATATTTTTATGTGCGGCCAAGTTATTAAGCTGGTGAAGCAATAATATTTTGTCCAGTAGATGGCCAATTATTTGTTATCACAAATGGAAAAAAAAAATTAGAAAAATCTCTGCCTTGCCTTGCCTTTCCTCCCCTCCTCTTCCCAAATAATGTTTTGTGCCAGCAAAATGCATTCACGTCCAGCCCTGGGTGTGACCAAGAGCATAATTTGGCAAAAGCTCTCTAAATTACAGCTATTTCTCCGCTTAGTCCATCTTTCTCCAAGCTTAAGAAAAAGTTAATTAGGTGATTGTGCATCAGATTCAATATTTTGAATGCTGTTTTTTCCAGTGGCAGATGATTTTTATCTAAAGAATATAATAGCCAGTAGACGGGAGATGAATGGCCAGCTATTATCAGTTTCTACACAAGCGGTATATACTATGATTGTCTGACAAATTTAATCAGGATAATTCACCAGAAGAATAATTAAAAACCCAAAATAGTTTGCACTGGGTTCCACCAGTTTTAATCTCTACCTTAGAGATCATATTTCATTCTGTCAAGCAACAGTATTTAACTAAATTAAATGAAATCCCACTCCGCTACTACTGAACTGAAGAAACCTTAGCCCCGTTTATTTTTCTGCTGTGCAGGCCGAGAGTCCTAATTCAGTTGTGCAATGCCAGTTCTGGAAAGCAATGCCCCAAAACTCTCCAAATAACATTTTGCACCGTTTGAGCAGCTGAAGGACAATGGAGGAGCAGAAAGGAATAAAAAGGTTGCAGACACCTCGTCCTTCCCAAGGGCTGTGCGAACAGAAGCTCGTTGCTCCTCGGAGGTGATGCAAAGACAGGAATGAGTGCTGCTGTGAGAAGTGGTGTTACTGGTAGATCTTTCTGCTTTTCCTTTCGCCCAGAGCCGAGGATTAAGTGGTCCTTTGCTCAGTCACCCGTGCACACAGGTCTGAAACCACGGCTCTTGCCCCGCTGTGTCATGGGCAGTTTGGGCCAGCCCGGGAGTGTCTGCCTCTCCGGAGGGCTCTGCGGGTCTGGGCTGGCTTGAATTAGCGCTCTGTGCTCTGGGTTTTGGGGGTCCTAGCATGCCCTATTAGCCAGGGAGACAGGTCGCTGGAGGAGAGCCAACCCCTTTTCTGCCTCCAAACCTACTGAGTTTTTCACTAGCTTTTCGTGGAGCTGAACTTTGGGAGGGGGCACAGTGGTGCTGCCTGCCCTGGGGGTGGTGGGGACAGTCAGGGCGGGCTCCTGGCACTCACCTGGCACTGGAGGCACAGCACAACCTGGTGTCCCAGCAGAGCCCCATCAGGTTTCTGCAGAATTCAACCCCATTCTGCAGTTGATGCGAGAACAGGGCAGCTTGCTCCTCCTCCAGAAGATCTACAGGGGGAAGGTGCTTCATAAGGTACAAATTCAACGAGCACATACTGCGTTTCTGAATCTAGTTAATTCTCACTACTTCCCTAACTGCTAATTCCTGTGGTATTCCCGGTGCCATCTTCTGCAAATCACCCTGTGTGAACGTCTCTGCCTGCATCCTTTTGACTTTAATGAGATGCTGCATGGGGAGAAAGGTCTTGCTTCACAGAGCAGTCCCAAACCAGGGCACGAGGGATGGATCACGAGTGTGATTTTATTTTTTTTCCCTTCTTTGGTTGCAGGGAAGGCAGGAGACAGGCGGGAGACTGTCACTGTGGAGGCCACATAATGGACTGAGTGTGATGTATCATCATGCACCAAATGAGAGGGGGAAAGAAGTACCTTCCCTCTAACACCAGACAGAAGCATAACACCAATTAAAGACAGCTCTTTCTAGTTTGTTTTCACCCTCCATAAAATGGGAATAAGATACCAACTGTATCGCTGGTGAGAAAAAGGTTATTTCCCTGATACTTGCAAAGGGCTTTCTGAGACTCATTTAGAAAGTTTTAGGGGTGCTCAACTCTGTAAGCTAGAGTAATTTTTTTTCTCTCTGATATCACCCTGGATACAAACAGTATGTCAAAGAAAACAACTGTGAAATTTTAAAATAAATGTCTCATGAGCCGAAGCTCCCACAAAGCATGTGGGAGTGTGGCTGCCCCGCTACCTCCACCTCCAGCTCCCCAGCCCGCTCCGCGCCAGGGCTGAGAACGGTCCCTCCCCTCCAGTCTTGCTTTGGGTCCCTGGATGGCTCTAGAGAGGAGCGTGGCTTCAGACACACCTTCAATGCCTTTTCTCCACCAAAGGACCAAACCCCTGCTCCAAGCCCCTTAGCAAAGAGGAGCCTGTACTCTTCTTTAGAGTACGTTGCTGGGAAATCATCTCTGATTTGTGAGAAGCACGTGGTCAGACGAGATCCGGAGCAGAAGGCAGGTAGGCTGTGCGGTGGGTCCAAGGGTCGGGTCTGAAGGGGGACTCTCGTCAGCTCTCTGGGGGCTAAGATACTTGCATATTTCTAAAGATCTGGCTCCAAATGCTTTACCGGTTCTCCTGACCCTTGTCCATACTCTGAGACATTTTACAATAAAGAGGAATGTGTAGCCTTCCTTCCTACCAGCCGTAAAGCAGAGGGGAGCCTGCCGTGGTCTGCCAGGGGCCCCGTGGGGTGACTGCTGTGTAACGTGGACTGCAGCATCCGACAGACACCCGCTTGCCGCAGGAAACTGCCGAAGGAGAGCGCCCCTCTCCACAGCCAACGCGGGAACGTAAGCGCTTCCACATTTTCTGCTGCTGCTTTGGAATATGTATTTGTTCCTCGGTATTTTACTGACTCCTTTTCCAAAACATTGATGACAACGTTAGTTGGTAGATGATGGGATTATTAGGGGTATTGTCACAGGATCAATCACCAGATTTTACCAAACCTTAGAGTCGGGGGTGATTACACTGCCTAGGTGGTTTTGTTTTCTTGGCAGCCTGTTTTCCTTTGATTCTCTTTTCATACTGAAGCTCCTCTTTCCTGTGCCATTCTTCCATTTGATTTGTTTAAAGCATTTCAATTACTTGTTTTTTCCCTGTATGTTAGTCCAGGAAACATTGCGGTTCTTGATAGACTGTTTCTTCTGTCTCCAGAGGTTTCTTTTGAAAATCAGGAGGAAAATAATCCCCTGCCTTCCTGGTATATTCTGAAAGTCCTGACTTTGCAGAGATTACTTAGGATGTACTTTTATTAATAGGATCAGGAGAGGTAGCTTCCTAATGATTAGAATTTGTGGTTTTATCTGAAAGTACTGTTCTCACTAAAACCTCTCTAATAGCATGCTAAATTATAAAAACATTAATTAGATCATTAGATAAATGGATAATCCTCCAGCTATGTGTAATGCACCCTTTGATGTGCCCTGCTTAGGAGCTTTAGGTCTGTCCAGCATTTCCTTTTCCCCAAGTATATTATTTTTTCGATAATTAATGCAGGTATTTTGCTGTGTTTCTTTGGTGTCTCTGCAGGAGAATAAGGTTCTAGTTGAGTGGAAGTCACTAAAACACCCAATTTCCAGGGCATGAAACCCTTTCATTTAGAGGGGCAAAGGTCGACTCAACAAGACGTTGAGTCATGCCAAAAGCAGGACAAGTGTGTCCCCCGGGAGAGAGCGAGCGAGGGGGAGCGGGAGAACATCGCAAGGAGGAATTCCCCACCTGGGGAAGGTGTTTCGGTCTGGAGCGGGTTGTGGGTAGTGGTGCATCACCAGAGCCTACTGGATCTTCTTAATCAATGCTGATCTTTGGCAAGTGTGGAAATAGTCCTTACGTCATCTTATAACCGTAAAGCAGTTCATATCCAGCTTCTGGACTTTCTAGTGCTTGTTCTCTAATTAAAACCAGGGAAATTTGTACCGCTAGTTACAATAACATATCATTACTGTATTTTTTCAGATGTCTCCAATCAATAACAGCATCAGAGGTCACACGGATTCCAGTGCGCGTATTTTGCACTCATTTGTATTTTTTGTTGGTTTGTAGTATTAAGGAAAGCACATGTGCAGTGCTTAGCACAGAATTATTAGAATATCTGGAGAGGAGGAGGAAGAGTAAAATTAATGGGATTTGTTTCTATAAAAACTTCCGAGGGATTTCTGTTTGTTCACCTGGTGCTGCTTTGCCTTCAACCTGCCAGCATCATCTGAAAGAAAGTGCGTAAGCAGACAGGCCTGTGTGCGTCTGCGGACACGTATATATGTGATCAGGAACAAGAAGATGACGGTAATTCGTCGGGCTGCGTCCTCCAAAGCGCACGCATTAAAAAGAAAAATTATTTCAAAGGTTTCACCCACTTTTTTCCTGATGAATACAGCCACGGAAGTATATTATGAATTGAAGGTGCATAAAACTATATAGTGCTGTGTATTGTTTTTATGACCTTAACACTGCACTTGCGCTTAATATGGGTTAATTTACTTGATTTTGTGGAGGTGAACAATAAAAACCTCCATCCAATGTAGGCTGTGGCAATATGATTTTTACAAAGGCGTTACAAAGGTTTTAACAAGTGCAGATTGCAAATGTGTTTGATGGTTGTGGGTGCAACACATGCGTTAGCAGACAGTGTGAGTAGCTGATTACACGGTCTCGTTTCCTACCGGGTGCGGGCTGCTTCCCTGGGACACACTCCTTTCAGCTGCTGGAGAGGTTTCTTTTGAGGAAAGACCTCTACGATAGCCCAGAAAACTGGATCAGAGCTGGGTGGTAGGAAAATGCTCATAGATAATCAGACTGTGACCTTAAGATTTTACAGTACCTTGAGACATTTTATACGACAACCAAGTGCGTGGAGGTTTATTTTATTTTGGTTAATCACCCAGAAGTGTGAATACTGGTTCTGCAGTTGATGTGACCAGACCTATACTACCTCAGTCTGGATAGTGGTCCTAAAATACCATGGAAACAGACTTTCTAATGGGATTTTTTTTGTCATAAGCCATTCTGCCTCAAGTTTTCTCATCTTGCAAACGGCCACTAACTAGCCAGTCAGTTATTATTAAAACAAAAACGTCTCCTCTTTCAGTCCAAACACCACCAATACCGCCTGGTAACATTCAGCAGACTTGTGGCTGTAACCTGCCAGGCGAGTCCTGCCCTGCGACGCGTTCACACATTCCCAGCAGCTTTCCATTTACTCGAGCGATGCCTAGCCTAATTCACACACAGCACATTGTGATGCAAATGGAACGGTTTAAAGAGATCACACGTTTCTCTTCCATCTCAGTTTCGGTCTAATGTATCGTAGCAGCGTATTCTGTAAACTGTTGAAGCCATCTTCATTCAACTGTAAACTAAAGAGACTAGATGTCTATCAGGCGAAACCAAAACAGTGCTTGATTAATCACAACCTCTTGACCTAATGAGTGATAGCTGTGTTAAAAGTGTTGTCATGATCTAAATGGAGTACCCAAACGTCCTGCAGATCCGAAGCAAATTTACTCTCTTCTATTTATAAACAACGCTGGAAGATGAACTTCTGGGTTTATACTGGAAAAGGGACATCATTCATTTTTATCCACCATACCTGCTTTTAGTGATATTACCCACACACGTGGGTTTTAGAAAAACTTAACAACTGAAGTGGTTTATATGCTTTTAAGACTGATTTTGAGGTTTATGTGTACATTCAGCACACTGGCGCTGGGTGCTCAGCCTCTACCTAAAACGCGTAGTATCAATAGTACCTGTTAACGTCCTTCCTTCGGCTTCCTGTAGCTAAACATCATTAGCACTAGATTTGGAAGCCTGCCTTTCCAGCGTTTGGATGGATGTTGTTTGTGCCGAGGGCCTTTTTCCAACGTGTAAAATGCTCATCTCTCTGTGTGCATGACGAGGTGATGGATCTTCGAAAAGCCAGTTTTATAGCTACGTATTGCCAGTTTTTTGATTAATAATCTGGTCACACGCAAGTAAAGATGCTGTTACAGACAAAAATCAAATTATGTGCAGATTTTTTTTCCTGTTGCTGTTAAAATATTGGCTGTTTCTTTCTACATGTTGTTTCAATGAAACCTTGAGGGAGAAGAGGCCTGGATTGCACATGACCCTAATGATGTAAAATTCTTCTTTCCCAACAGACGCCTGTTCGTTCTGACATTACTTGTAATTCCTAGCAGGTATAGTAGTTCTTATTCCTGTTTAAAAAACAAAAATAAAAATAATAAGAAGAAAATAGTGTATAACTAGGTCTTGTGCTGAGAATAAATGTAAGGTCAGTCACAAGTTTATGTATTGGAAAAGAATTGCAATTTAACGTAACTAAAATATCTCTGTTAGTAAAATGAACAGCAAAATCCATTCTACTTTTGTAAACAGCTCCTGTGCACTGTGGGATGAACGAAAAGCATTAATTAACAAAAGCGGGAAGCCTTTCCCAGCCTGCATGTGTCGGAGGAGTAGGTCTGCCGGTACGCAGAGTGTCCCAGAGCAGCACAGGTACGTGTGTTGTGTCCCTGCCCTGTGGCTTGTTGCACCAGCCCTGGGGCTAATCCCGCTGTACAGCCTGGGGTGGGGATCAGGTTTTTTGGGGAGGATGCTCTGAGGCGAGCTACAGCATCCTCCATCCTCCCACCAACAGCGTGTGCAGCCCAGAGTCAGCAGGAGCACCAGGATTTAAAGCCTCTCTCTTACCTGGCCGTGAAATTGGAGATTAACACCTCACCTGGAGCCCGTCCACAGGCTGCAGAAGACTTTCCTATGTCTCCCTGACACTTTTCTGGTTTATTTGCTGGAGGATTGCATTAGCTTTTTTTCTGTGGCTTGCCCTAAGGCTGCCTGTTGAGGCTATCATCCTCCTTTGAGTTGTTGCTTTGCAGGACAAAATCTCTCATCCTCTAAGTAGAGACTGGATTCCTCAGTCTCCCATTTATTACCTTTAATTAATTCAGATGTGTGAAAACGCACCCTGTCAGATCATGACCATTTTATCAAAGGATCCATGTCACCCTGCAACAGTAGTTTTTCCTTCTCAGTATTTTTTACCTCACAGATCTCTAAATCCTGGGTGTATTTTACCAGCAAGGACTCTATGACACTGTTCAAATCTTTCCTATAAATACCAAATAATGCTGGACCAAGAACTGGTCCCGCTGGAATCTCACTGGGAACGTTGTCTGATACTTCCTTATTATCAGCCACACTTCAGACATACCTGCAATCCTGTTTTTAATTAATGTAGCCTGGGCTTTTTAATCCTAATTTCATATGACACAGTTGTCTGTTGTAAGTAGAAGTAATTTTATGAAGAAAGGAAAAAGAAAACACTTCAGCCGATGGGGGCAGATTTCCACGATACCGTAATAAATAATTTTAGTTTTATTTTTGACCTTAATTCTTTATTGAACCACAGTGGACCATCCCACTCTTTCATTAATGCTAACTCATCTAAATTACTTCAGGCCTAAAAGCATCTGTCTGTAGTTGCTCTAATATTTAAACTATTCTAATATTGAATATTTCCAGTCCTCTGGACTCCTGAAATGCTCAGTGCATCCAAGTTCTTTAGGTGGTTATAAGGAATTTAGTTAGTTCTTCCTGGCTAGTGGTGTACCAGGAAGTTCGACTGAATGATCTGAAAGACCCTTCCGACCATAATTTCCATGAGCCTTTGAAGCTGACTTTGGCAATATTACAAAGGAAATCTGTAAGGAATGGTGAACCGTTCTTGACCAAGAGTTTTCGCTGCGGTTGCGCCTGCAGCACAAGGAAGAAAAACTTTATTCCTTAGGAGCTTTACCTTCACCATACTGATTTCATGTGGCCAAATCTATTCTTTATAACCTTGCAGAACCTTCTGCATGGTCTTTGCAAGACTTGTGCATTCTCCGCAGAACTGTTCAGCTATTGATGTACATAACTGGTATGAGTTCAGTAGTGCTTAGCTAATATGGGACAATATATGTCGCAGTATAGAAGTGTGAGGCTGCTTCACCAGGGTCCTTGGGCAGGGGCAGGGGACTGCACTGGCTTAACCAACCCTTATGGCCTGATGCTTTCATGAGCTCTGCGTGCCCCCAGGAAAGGTCCTCCCGAAACTCAGCTCAAGTTCTAACATTTCAGGCTAGTAGATGAGCCAACATCTGGTCCCCATTTTTATATTCTGCTGTTAACCAAGCCAACAGAAAACTCCCTGGATCAGTGAATTTCATGTTGAATCAGTAGCAGATAATTTCTATAGGTTCCATGGGCAAGTTTAGATGGTCACACTTCATGTGGCATAATGTGTATAGTATTGATTGTACCTATCACTATGCATTGAAACGTAAGTTGCTTTGCCTTGTGTTACTGAATCCGCTAAGTTAACTAGTCCAAGATGAAAAAGTACTAATACTCAGCTTGTGTTGCAGAAAAATTACCCAGATAATGTGAAAATTTGCGTTACGGGGAGTACGCGGAGTACATTGCTGAGAGAGCTGTTAGGCAGTGCCAAGTGCCAAAGCACCGATCTCTGTGCCAGCCTGCTCAGGTCCTGCCTCTGGTGGCACAGGTGGGACCGCAGCGCAAAGCAGGCTCCATGGAGCTGGGTCACTCGTTGCTAAGGAATGACCCAGAGTCACCCTAAACCTCTGCAGAGCCCAGCACTGAGACACCCCGACGCCCCCTGTGACTCCTGTGGGCCAGGTAAATGGAAGTGGCCATGGGCTGCTTGCTCGCTGCCCTTAGGAGGAAGAAGTCTGGGAGTTAGAAGGCAGCTTACAGTCTCTTCACAGAAGCAGAGCGGGGAGAATGGATCCTCTGGACATTCAGCTCCACTCTAGCTCCGTGATTTGTCTGGTGGAAATAACAGTTCATGTGCAGACCGCGGGGATGGAGGGAAATCATGTTCTCTATTACCTACACGTCTCTAACTTCAAGCTCCAATTTTTGGAAGTAAAATAATTTGCCCCCCACATGGTATCTGTTTCTGGAACTTATTATCTGCTGTGTCAAATTCAGATGGCATTCAGATAAGGATAATTTAATTAGATGTCTTAGTAATCATACATGCATACTTACTACCGCAGCAGGGGGTGGCTTTTTCAAAACAAAACCCTTCACATATTACTTAGGACAGCGTGTTTGCCTGGAAGATTTCACATTGTGTGCGTGTATGGATGTGTCGCCTCCGTTTTCTCAAGAGTTCGTATCACATGGTGTTTCCCCTTTGAAGATTTTCCTGTTGTTTGGGAATATCCCTACCTAGAAAAACTTCCTGTGCTTAGGAGGTGTTCCTTTGAGAAAATGCTCATTTTACACCGATGCTCCGCTTTGAAGATGGTGATAGCATCAGGGGGTTGCCTCCGAAGCAGGAATTTTCTCAAGCGTGGGAGGACATTTCCCTGAGTTCGCGAGGTATACGTGCAGACGGTATTTCGTTAGGAATCTGCCCGTTGTAGAGGTGTCCTCACTCACTCTGCGCTGCTTTGCACTGTACAGTGGAATCATCCTATTTTCAATCTGAAATTCCAGGGAGAAGAGCATGTTTACAATACTTCCATTAGGAACGGCTTGAGAAAGTGTTTAGTGGGAGAGGTCCAAAAGTAAGTGGGAAATGGTTTTATGGCTTGTGCTGCTGCTCTAGTATTTTGCCTGTTCTCATATTTGCAGATCTGCTTCAAACTCTGTCTGCCAATTAGCGTCAAGCTAATGTTCAATAGACGAACTAATTAAAATAAATGAAAATTTGTATGACTTAGTTCTGCTGAATTTTGGGGAGATTAAAAAATTTGAATTTAAAGTGAAATCCTTCTGCAAGTAGCCCATACTTTGGAAAACATCCAAAATAAAACCTTTCTGTAAACTTACCTAACATTTTGAGTGCGCAAAATGTGTATTTGAATTTGATGCTGCAGTCAATATCTGGGCAAAAGACCAATCGTGTTGCACCATAAACTTCATAAAAGCGATTGTGTAAACTGGAAACAACTTATTCAGGAGAAAATGGCTTGCAGCAGAAGCCCAAGTGAAAATATTTAGGTTTGGCTCCAGTAGCTATGAGCTTGATCGTTATATGTATACTGTGCAAGTAAATAGCTTGTGGGTGGGTGTAAAGCCAACGTGAACCTTTATGTGGAAAATACTGCCTATGTGGGTATGGAAAATAGCCCACTTAAACTATAATTATACTGAATATGTGCAAATAAAACCTGAATAAAACACCCATGTAGAAAGCGGATTTCTTTTTATTTCTCTGGGTATGATCTATGTTATTCTCACAGTCTTAGAACAGGCAGGACTATACTGCATTCGTGTTGATAGCTTGGAAGTAAACAGCATAGAAGATGTAAAATGTCGTCTTGAAGTACACATACAAAATAACAGAAAAAAACGACGTGCAACCAAAGCTCGATCAGATCTAACTGACGTACAACTTGTTGATTCACTTTGCTGTGTAGGAGGCTTGGCTGGGATTACTGACTCCTTTTTTAAACAACTAGGCAAGATTATTTGAAAGAGAGACGCTGGTGCATTGGAAAATCTATTCGTTTCGTTTACGGTTGTTTTGGGGATGGCATTAAACCTGTAGATTAAGTTTCTCTGCAGTAGCCAGTTGGGATAATGGGACTGAACCCAAGATTGGGGAGGTTTCATTTTTTTATTCTCCCTTCTCACATACCTCCTGCTCCCACAGCAGGGTGCGAAGAGACCTGGTGGAGTACTCTCTGTACTGGCTCTGCTTTGGGTTTAGCACCTCTTGTGCGGTGGAAATGCACGTCTGTGAACTTACAGCGAGTTCTGGCTCTGGCAACACACAGTGGCTCGAACAGACTGTGCAAACTTGGTCTGTTAGTTTTGGTGGCACAGGAGCAGGCTCTTACCTATGAGTCAAGACTGACTTGTGCTAGCGTTTGCGTGAGCAAAGCAATACGTGGGATCAATCAGAAAGGGGAAGAATTTAAAGGGTAATTCAGGAAAGCGGTCACTCATAGGAAGAATTAAAAAATCTTGGAGTGAGGATGACTATGGCAAAACAGAAACCGTCAAGACGTGTGTAGGAAATGTGATGCAGACAGCTTTTACGTTGGGCTTGTAAATGGAGGATGGAAATGTTAAGCCTCGCGGAGGAGACAGAATGTTCCTTTTTCCCTTTACAGGCCATTCTTCCCTCAAAACGGAGGAAGAAAGTGCTTAGGAGAAGGAGAAAGAATGGTGGTTGTAAAGAAAGTGATTAGGCAAGAACAGGGCGCTGAATTCAGCATGGAGGACTCCCTCAGCTCTTTGAAGTTACACAGACGCCGGGCAGCAGCAGTGAATCAAACCCGAGCAGAGGCAGCCTGCGCAATATTGCAGTTTAACGTTCTCGTGTGGTTGCTACCGGTTCCAGATGGCAATTAGATATTGGAACAGAGTAACAGGGCTTCTGCTTGTCCAGCAGAAACCAGCTGAAGGATTTTAATGGGAACTTGTGTTTCTACTGAAGCAAGTATGAATTCTGGCAGTTAGAGCAACGGACCCATATTCTTCACTAGTATAAATTGGCAACACTGATGGAGCTACAGCAATTCACACCAGCTGAGATTCTGACCTATTACAGTAGGTTTATACAATAACCACCTCCTTGTGCCAAAGATCCCAGTGTTTCAGAGGTGGTAATATTGTTGGCCAATCCACGGACAAGAAAAATGAGGAAGAGAAACTTTAACTCGAAACAAAAAATTGTCCCAAAGGTCAGTTATTGGAAGAAAAATGACCTTGCTGACCAAAGGAAATCAAAGGCATTGGTCAAAAAAAGGGCTTCTTCATCTGACTTGCTTTTGGGCTTTCTTCAAAGGCAAAAAAAAGTTGGTGTAAAAGCTGGTGTCCTTTCTGGTTGTTCTGATTCTTGTGCCACACCCTTCATTAGCAGCATCAGATTGCTACCCGGTAGCACATCACAGCAATGGATCACATGGGGTTCTTGCCCTCTTTCTCTCCCTAGGAAAAAGTTGTGCACAGATTTGAGTAAAAAAACCCACCTTTTTTGATGTTTTATTATGTGTTTAGTAGAGAAGTAAAGTTGGGGGAGTTTCTTTTGCACTTGGAAGAGATGTTAAAGAGGTATGTGGGATTTTCTGGTCTAACAAGCATTCCTTCCAGTCTTAGACTTGTTTCCAAAGGATCCGTCGCCCACCAATAGGTTAATTCTTCTGTAGGTTCTTTTTGATGCTGTCAAAAACGTCAAAAACAATGAAGATCCAAATATGGACTAAGCTCATGCAACCAGTCATGATGGCACTAAGCAGGCTGACCCCCAACTCGCCCTTAAGCCTCATCATATTTACAACACGTGGCTACTCTCACCTGAAGAATGCTTTCAGAGAGGTGTCTGGGTACATTCATACTGAACTGTATGATCATTTCACCCGTGAAACAGCAGATTGAGAATTCAAATCCTCTCTCAGGTGCTTTGAACTCATGAGTTGCTGAGAGGTTCTCAAATACCAGGCAAGAAGGTGTTCTTGGATTCAACCCTACAAAGTCTCTGGGAGAATTTCTGCATCTAAATGCTTACATTTGGGGGAGGGGGTGGAACAAAGATTTTATTACTACTTTTTTATGCCTTTACATGCCTGTTCCTCCTTACAGTCTTTTTGGCCAGCTCTATTATGAGTTGCCATTTGACTTGCTAAACTGTACATTCTTTCCTGTTTTCCTCGTAGCTCCACAAGCTCCACTGTTCAGAGGATTTCTTTTTACCCCAATTAGCTGCCCTTTGTGTGGTCATTTAAGGCTTGGTTTCTCAGATTCTTTTTGGAAACGCAATGTACAGTTACTCTGAGATTTTAATAGTGTGTGTAAACATGGGATCTGCAAGTTTTTATTCTTTTGGTTGCTCCTTCTAAATTCCATTTTAACAAGATTTCTCATTTTTATGTACTTCCCCCTTCTGAAATTACAATTTTGGCTGTTCACTCCTGTAGGAATGTTGATTTCAAGTGCTTTATGGTCATTCTGAAGGAGTGATCCTTCGTTTTGAAGCAGACCCCAGGTATTGTTTAGGCCTAAATTAAAAACTGCTTCTCGCCCCCAGGTTAGCCTGCTAGATGCTGCAGGAAGCAGTCATTTTTGGTAACTAAAACTTTAGTCTTCTGCCACAGCCCCAGCTGAGTATTGATCCTCTAAAGATGCCTGAAGTGTTTCAGAAGGGCTCCCTGAGGGAACGGTGTGCAGCGAGGCTCTCTGAAGCTGTAGGAAGAGTCCTGCATGGTATATAAGGCTTTCCTTTGCGCATTTCCCTCTAGTTCACGAGGCTGCTGCTGTGCCAAATAGCCCTTCCCTACGGTTGGGGTTGTCACCTCTCCACTAAAATCAACGATGGTTGGACTAACACCACGCTCAGTTTTAGGAGTCTCTGACAGCAGAGGAAAGCCCAAGCGCTTCGGGTTCCGATTGTCTGGTTAGTGTGGTCTAACACGCTAGCCCTGCCTTGGGACTTTCAGCTTGGATGGCTGGATGGCTGGATGGCTGGAGGCATGGATCGATGGCTGGCTGGAGGCATGGATCGATGGATGGATGTACAACATGCAGCACATTTCACCATGAGTGAGTAGTTTCTGCGTCCTACTGAAGTCTACCTGTGAATTAATCCAGACTGTTCTCAAGTCTCCAGGGCTTCAGAGGAGAGCCTGTGAAGTGTCTCAGGTAAAGAACGGTGTTTCCTTACTACCTTAAATAGACGGACTTTTTCCTGAAAAACATTTCAATCAAAATCAAAAGAATAGCGTGTTGTTTTTTCTTTTATGCCATTTTCATCCCATATTTATGACTGTAATGGTGGGGCGGGGCAGAATGTTTGTATTGTGTGATGTAGAGCAGACATCACACAAATTAGTCTAAACAAAAGCACAGTGATGACATATTACTTCTTTTACTTATTTGTGCTAACAGCAGTTATTAATTTTAGACCTAAGCAGGCAATATACATATTCTTGGAGCCTGCTTTACTGCAGACTTTTTATTTGATACATACAATTGTTAAATTTGCAAATTGCTCAGAAACTAGTTCCAAATTGCAATCAAGCAGTTGAGAGAACATGGCGTATCGAATTGGGCATCTGCAACAGAAAGGATGAATGTTTTCTCTCTTTGGATAGATGCTTCAACGGTGAGGATGCCAGCTCTGTGCAAACTCTCCTGTATCCCATTTGCAAAAGGGCTCAGAAAATGAGTCTTGAAGCTTGGTGCCCAGGGGCTATGAAAAGTCAGCCTGGTTGATCCGACGGCTCTCCATACGAGACTTGGATCTTCCAATACGTAAACACTGCTACTGCCACCCTGCAGCGTGCTCTGGAAGTGTTCCTTATACCATAAGAATTATTGAGGCACGGGGATGAGGAACAAGGAGGGAAAGAGCAGTTCCTCTGAATGGGTGAGTGCTACCATCTCTGGTTAAAGTGGCAGAAAAATGCCATTTACCTTCTCTTGACCAGCAGAGCGAGGAGGCATGGACTGAACTCCCAGGGTATGGGTACTTGTCCCACAGTCACAGGGATTTCTGAAAAGTGTGCACATACTTAACATCCTTGGTCGGACCACAGCTGACGTGCACTTCCTCTGCCAGTTGTCACTAACTCATTACAAGTGCTGGCTGAAGCCTGGGAAAGTCAGATGGACACAAGCTGTGCTATTGAAATACTGAAGGGCATTTATGCGTCTGGGTGGCTTGCATTTTGCACAGCCCTCTGGTACTGTCCTCTAGATTTAAAGATAGTCACTGGGCTATTATTTTTCACTTTGTTAACAATAACTTCAAACCTCTGACAACTTTCAGAGATAAAATGGGTGAGTGTGATAGAGCAGGACACAGTAGGCAGACTCTTCCAGGCTGGTCATGGAGCTTCCTGGCTTTCTGTCTAAATTAACATGCAGTATCTGTTCTCCTCTGTTTATTCTGCTGGTGCAATCTCAGATGCAGGAATAACATACTGCCCAGACTAGGCTTGAATCCTTGTGAGAGGAGGGGGTTGGATTGAAAGTGGAAAGAAAAAGGTGCTGATGAAGAACAAGAGTCTGACAACCCTATTACAACCAACAGTTTAGAACTGTGAGCCCATGGGTGGAGACTGGATTATCAGTAGTACGCGTCATTCTCTGCATCAGCTTAAGATCTGTGGCACGCCAAGCCTGATGTGGGGATGCAGCAGTTTAAAGCCTTTGCTGAGCCAAGAGTTTTGTGGGTTGCACCTACAGACCAACCTGTGGTCTGCCAGTGGCACAGCATCTCTGGCTGAGACACACTCAGTTGCAAACAATTAGCAACTTGAAAGCTATTTTAATTTGGAATAGTATTAATGAAGAAAGAGATGCCAATAATGGCCCACAGCTCTAGAGAGAAGAGGTGGGACAGTCAAGATTTATGTCAGTAAAATAAACACTGATACCATGACAGACTAATCTCATCCAAGTAAGTCTTTGTGCTTTTTTTCCCCTGGCTTTTTGTAACCATGAGTTAAAATGCCAACAGTTCTGTCTCAGAGTTTGGAAACCACCTCCCTTCTGAACTCCCTCTAGGAGGAAAAGAGAGGACATTCCCTCACCTCATTTGAGTAACAGGGGTTTTTTCTGATCATCTTCTTTTCTTCAGGGGAAATGAATATGGGTTCAGGCCCCTCCCTGAATACTCACCAGGTATTGCTCCTGGTGAGTCAGGAACAAGGCGCAGCAGCGCAGGGAGAGCACAAGCATCAGAAGAGAAGAGCTGGGTCATTAGACATCTGTGTAGAAATCTGTAGCCCCTAAGGAGAGCTGAGCATCCTCAGCTTCTCATTCACCCTCTGCAGGATTAGACTTATAATATTTTTAATGGGTATCCATTCTATTGAAATGTATAGGAGTGCAGTGACCCTTAAATGTCAGCATCTAACATTACATTAATTCACTCTTAAGGAAACCAAAGAGGGCTCGGAGGCTTTTGTGACCAAAGGCTGTCCACTAGAATTGCACCTTTCATTAACTGACTTTGGAGAGATGAAATAGATGGAACTTTTTGAAATATTTTGATATTGGATACACTGATTTTGCGAGCAGCAAATGCCTCTGGTTCAAACCCTAAATAACAGCTTCTGATGATTAGGATATAAAATGAACTGTGAAATCCTATATGAGTATTATCCCTTCCTAACGCAAATCGAATTTGCTGCCCTGCCAAGTGGATTGATCCTACACAGCACAGAAGCAAGTTAGTCTGCGAGTAAAAGCTCGTCTTTAAAAGGTGAATCGTTGGTGGTTATACAGAATGGTCTTTCAATGCTGAACACGCGTGTGTAAAGGTGAACAGATAAAAAATTAAAACTTACAGTTGTCTCATTGTTTTCAAAGGGTGAAAGGAACACGTGTCAGTGACCAGGTTGTGCCAGAAAATAGGGCTGACATACACCTTTCCTTCTTGCAGTGACTTTTAAATACAAGCCCTGGCTAAGCTGGGTTAAAAGTCCAAATCTTGGGACCCATCATGAAAATCTACCACCACAGTGTGCCAGGTGGTCTGTAACCTGAAGGGACTCCTGGAGTTTAAATATCTCTTTGTTTCTAGAGATACTCAAGTGCTGCCTACGGCATTTGAACACATAAGGTCATTGAGGCAGTAACTTAGACAAGTCTTGTTCACCCTATATGTAAGTTTAGGAAGCGGAGCCATCATCCTGCACTTCTTTACTCCTCAGTTACCTGCAGGGAAAAAAAATCAGAGTATGATATGAAACACCCACTGGGCGTCTTAGCACGTGGGAAAAAAAGCTAATTAAAATAAAAACTCTCTTGACCACTTTCTAGGACATGGCCATAAGCTGTTACAAAACACATGATATGCTAAAGCCATAACCACAGATACTATCAGAGAGGACTTTCGTGTCTAATATTAAAGGAGAGACTGTTCACATTCATGGGCTGGAGAAACTGTACGAGAACAGTTTATCCATGCTAAAACACCGCCCGCAGATCACTGCCAAGGACAGCAAGACGAACTTTGATCTGGTGTGTAAGTCCTGGTAACAAATGTGAAGAGTCGCTAGGGGAAGCTTTAAGTTACATATCCAATTTTTCATAATTAAAAACTGCCTGAAGTTTGATGCGAAGTAGAGCATAATTTAGCCATGAAAGCAGTGGTTTCGTGCCTAGTTATGATAACCAGACAGAGACTGCTAAGGAAGGGGGCAAAGAGCAAACGCGAGCAAGAAATGCAATTTTAAAGCTTTTTCAAAATCACATGTGCATCTATAGGAATTAATTATTGTAAAATTTTTTAAAGGATGGGGGAAAATTTTGCCATGTGGCACTAGCTTTTGTCAATGGCCTTGCTTGCTTGATACAGCACAGGCGGGGTTTAAGCAGGGCACAGGCATTCCCATTTCCACTGTGTTACTTCACAGGCAAAGTTTTTCTTTCTTCAGATGGTCAGACACACATCTCCAGAACAAGTGCTTGCCGTCAGTAAGAAGGTGCCTCTTCCCCTTGTTTCCCAATTGTTCAGTTGCATGAACAGGAGCAAAAAGAATGTACAAGATGCCTTTTTGCTATTGCTAATTCCATGTAAGCATTTGAGGAAGATGCCATGAGAATGCCCTCACAAGTGGGCATTTGGTTAAAAGAAGTTTTTTGAGTGACTTCTTGCTTCATCTCTGCCTAACTGTAAATTGGATTCACGTGTGTTGATTTTCCTTTTCTTTGTTCATTTGGTTGGGGTTTTTTTTTTGTGTAAAGGGGAAATATGGCAGAAAATGTGGGCATTGACTGCGTGTCTAACCTACCTATGTCTACCTAGCTCCACTGCTGTGAGCTGTGCTGATGCTTTGGCGCAAAGGGTGTAACCACATGAACTCCACTTTTGCCTATTCAGACCAGCACCAGTTGAATCCCAGTTTTCCTGATCACTGTCCAGTTTGAGAGCAAAACAAAAAAAAAAACAGAGAGGTGTAGGACGGGGGATTCCAAGTACCTTCACTGTGCTCAGTGCTCTCATTTGGCCTCTTCCTCATGTGTCAGGAGAAATAACTGGGCAAGGTGTTCACTGAACTGACTGAAAAGGGGTTGGTTGTGTTTTGGTGAATAAATTATTTTCTTTTTCCTAAGTCCGTGACATTTAGAACCAAAAGCCGTGGTCCTGAGGCTATAGCACGTACCCCACTTTACTCTTGCTGAGCAGAAGACATCAGAAAATAATTTTCTGTAAATACATTTCTTCTTTTTGTTTTGTGAGTTGTTTATAAACCTACCATTTTTTTTTAAGTACTCCCGTGAAATTATCAGGCAAGTAATTTTTAGTCTGCAGGTCGTCAGTGAGCAGTAAGCAAAATTTGAAATTGATTGGATCAGCGCTATTCTTAAATTCCTCTTTCTAGTAAAAATGTTTTAAATTAAGAGCTCGGGAATTAATCTCTGGTCTTTTAAAATTTGCTTAACTCAGGTAGTGTCTGTGAGCTTTCTTATGCGGGAACAAATGGTTTGAAGAGAATCATGCAGATGGGTTTAAAAATGTGAACAAATATTCATGGACCTTTTGTTTTTTCTGGAGCAATTGCCCTGTCCTCCTTTCCTAGGTGGTGGTTAACTCTCCTTCCTCTCAGAGAAACAGAACCAGGAACCCGCTGGTTCTCTTTTCACAGTTCTTGGATATGTAATTTCACACGTAGAGAAGAAAAATTGCGTGAAATGTTGTAACTGACACTGTCAGTCAGCAGGAAACCTGGGAAGAGATATTGGGATGGAGCTGCGAAAAGTGGCAGTGGTGGAGCAGTACGTTTTTCTGGGGTGGATGGAGCCGTAGGGCGCAGGTCATCACAGCCTGCAAGGGGCAATCTCAGTGTTACTGATACGCCCAGGGCTGCAGAGGCTGAGTGCCGCGCGCAGAGAGCTGACGGGCAGTTTGCGATCGCAGCGGTCTGGGGACAAGGAGAGGCACCGTAAGCGCGAGGGCCAAAAAGCAACCCCAGGATAGGCGCTATACAGCTGCATTGTTCCTCTCGTTGTTCGTTCTCGTAGCTTAGAGGGGCTATTTCTAAAAATCGGGGGGGTTCTACACAAATGTAAAGTGCCATAATGAGATTTTAAATCGGAGGTTTTACTACTGAAAGCTAACGCTGTTGTATGTTAAATTACTCGTTTCATCAATAGCTCTGCACAAATTTTAAATCTGGTGTTTTCTCAGGTATTTTGCTAGCAACTAGATTGTTAAAAAAGGGAAGAGGTAAATAGTACCTTCTCCAAAAGCACCTTCTAGTTTCAAGGGCAGCCCTCGGAGACCTTCCTTTGTTTCACTCGCTGCACTATAACCTCACAAGTCTCAAAACGGGAGGTGCCTTTCGTAAATCTTCCCTGCTGAACATGTGACTCACAAAATTGGCTTAAAAATAAAATAAAACAGAACAAAATAAAATAAATCATACGCTTAATTTAAAAATGAAGTTCTCTGACAGTTAAACTGATTTTACAATATCTTGCTTCTGATGTCTTTTTAAATTTCCTTTTCGTGTTTGAGTATATTGTTGATATGCTCCATTTTGTCACCTTTAGGATGAAGTTCTTTGACTTTTTCCTTTCCAAATCACTTTTATTTTAATTAGAGCATGAAATAGAAAATAATTACATTTTAAATACATTTTGTCAAACTGAGAACTTCTTGTCAATGTGCCTCTTAGCATTTTCCTTTACAGAGAATGTAGGCATTTTCTAATGTGACATGAAGCTCAATTTGGAAACCTCAGAAACATTTGGGGAATGAAATCAGTTGTTCTCCAGCCAGTTTTACTGTCCAGGCCAGTCTGGACTGTTTCCACAGATGGTGATGCCAAGATGTTCTCTGGCCTCTTGCTCTGCAAGTATTGTTCCTATGTTGCACTTCAGCCTGGAACCTGCGTTGTCCCTGGCATTGCCCACTTCAGTTTCTTCTGTACTAAATCACTATATTAGTGTAGAATTAAGATAATAAGAATAATTGCTCCTTTTTTAATAACACTTCATGTGTTTATGAACAACTCGACACATAAGGGTTATTTTCCAAATCATTTGTCAGTTTTGTTGTTCTCCTCTGAGTTCTCCAATTAGTATGTATTTCTTTTTTTAATGTGGTGTTCACAACAGCATGCAGCGCTCCAACTGAGGCTTATCAAGTGAAGTAGAGCAGAATAATTACCTCATTTCTTTTACGCGTGACATTCTTATTAATGTGACTCAATGCCAAGCATTTGCCTTGTTTTGCCACAGCGTTGCATTGTTGATTCATATTCAAATAATTAGTCACTGTAAATCCTCGCGCTGCTCTGTAAGTCCATGTGCTGGCACGGGCTATCCCTCAGCTGCCAATGGGAGCAGGCAGGAGCTGCAACTGGGGTGCCAGGCACTGTACGAAGAAGAGGTGTGTGATTCCTCTTCCTAAGCAGATTGTCAGCTTCTGTACTCATATATGATTACTGGTTTCTCAGAAAATTTACAGTATTTTAAGTATATCCCAGTTGTGAGTGATTTCAAACTGGTGGCTTATCTCTTGTCACAACTCTTCCAAAAATGAAGATTCACCCTTACCTTCGGCATACACAGCCTCCAGCAGATGTAGGAACAAGCACTAGAGTAATGGGAACTGTCCTTGCCCCAAGACAAATATTACTGGAGCCATTGTAACAATAATCATTAAAAAATATTCATTCCTGTTGTAGTTCCAGGGCTCTAATCAAGGCCATGAGCTGTGCCAATGCAAAAACCCGTGAATGCAAGGACTGTGGTAATACTGGATATTTGAAAGCTGTCTCGAGAGAAATCTCTCTCATGAAGACTCATGGGGTCATTGGCATCATCTCTATAGCTCTGTTTGGACCTCGTTCTCCATGCCTGCATTCTGGCACTGTCTCCTTGAACAAGAAACTAGTATTTTTCTGTTCCTAAGTGGGTCACAGAACATTATTTTCTTCAACCATGGGCACGGAAGTCTGCTATAAGTCTCCTAGACAAGTGTTTAGAAAAAAAGTACTTACAATATTGTGTGATCCCAGGAAGTAAGGCTTGGGAAAAATACAAGCTGTTGTGCCAGGGTATCTTCACTTGGTAATACCATAAACTAGGAACTTCAGAGAGAGTTGAAGAAAATACAGGGGGCAATGTCTGTCAAGTCACATTTGAAAATACTAAGTACTTGAGAGTCCTTTCAAAATCCTGGACATGAAGTATTTTATGTCAGCAAAGTTCACTGAGTTACTAAGAAATACAGTAACTATTATATCATCTGCTAAATCTGGCTTCCTAAACTCTCTGAATGCTGGGTGCAGTATTAAGAAAAATGCCCCAGATCCATATCAAAAGAATTTGAGTTGTTATGAATCTGGGTCACTAGCCACAATGTTTTTATGATAGGAAAGAAAAATGGCAAACACTGGTTAAATACATTAGAAAATGGGTTTAGACTCCTCAGAGATCGTGAATCCCAACGGGAACACTGTTGATCTAAAGATCACGGAGAGATAGGACCAGGTCACATGCTGATGCAAATGAGCATAGTTTTCTTGACATCGGCGGACCTGCAGTGATTGATTCCAGATGAAGTGATGAGATGATTCGGGCGTGCGGTGCCCTCCTGAAAAGCTGTTGAGAGATGCAGCGAGATCAGTATGGGGATCACCTCACCAGAGGCAAATATGTGGCGCAGCAGTGTTCCCTTTAAACAGGCATGGGAAGGAAAAAAGCAGCAGCATCTCGCCCTGTGCTGGTGGAGAGACAGGCTTTGGCGAAAGGAAAGAAAACCAGTGGTGTGCTGAGTGGTCAGGAGTTTGGAAGGGAGGCAAAAAAGACAATGTTAAGTAACGGAGACAGGAGGAGTACCAGCAAATTATCTTCGAGCTTGTACAACTCCACTGATCTCACCATCTTCTGAAAACCCTGGTGTGTGCTTCCTTTTACACCGCTTTAGCTGATCACTGAGGTCTGATTCAACAAGGGCTCAAATGAGTTTGCCTGGGAAGAGGAAGGAGCAAAGATGAGGCTTGCTCTAAAGGTGGTCTAGCTGCAGCAGCAGCACAACCGAGTCAGCGGCAGTAACCGGCTAAAGCCTGCGCTGCCTGCCGTGCAGCGATAGTTTCTTGGCATCCAGTGCGGGCTGCAACGCCAGGGCTAGACACTGAGCAAAAATTCAGGCAGTGGTTTGAGCTGGGCTTCATGGTGTTGTGGCTGGTGAGGTAGCTGGACTAATTTACCGGTGTTCTCTCAAGAGTTTTTTACCTCAGGACTGTAGATAGACCTACGCGTGACTGCAGATACTCATCAGTTGTTCAGGGACTACCTAAAATATTTAAAAGTTTGGTAATGTGCCCCCCCTGGAAATAACAGTAAAAGGCCTTTGTTGACTCTGAAAGCCTCAAAACACTGCAGCTGAGTTAAATCCCTCTTTATTTGAAATGGCAGTTTCAAAATGCAAAGATACAAGAGTCCTGAAGTCTTCTTCATGGACTCAGTAAAACCTGAACGTAGATTTTTTCCTAAGGTTTTTTTTTTCCTTAGACATTATTTACAGTATTTAAAAGCATTGCAGAGCTGTCACAGTTGAACTCCCTTCTTTATAGGGAGCTGCAAACCTGCTGTAAGTCCTGCTCTGGTATTATCCCACGTTTACCCATCAAAAGAAAACACAGAAAGCAGTTTTCAGAGTAACTCGTTTTGCTAATATTGAAACAATTGACCAGTAAACTCCCCAATTAAAGCTATATTAACTAGGATATTTTATCTCGCTCTTCTTTTCAAGAGTCAACAACCCAATACAAGGAGACCAATGACTTAAAATTCAGCCTTCTCCTTACAACTGGTGGAGTTTTGTTCCTGGGCTACCTCCTCCTCGATTCATTCAGTGTGAATGGCAGATTCCTACATCGTGTCAAGTTTCAGATCACCATAGAAACAAACTAGAAGGCAGTTTCATTAATCATTTAGAGCACAAGAAGTCTAGGTCAGTCTGATTGCAGCATATAGAGTATCATCCTAGCGCCACATGGGACTCAGTTGATTTGAATTAAAAAAGATTAAGCTGCCCCTAGGACGCTCAGCATCATCAGTTTAAGTTCTCATGTAACAGTGGTCTCTGGAGCCACATGGATTAGGAGACTGAAGCTATGCATTTATTTTTCAGGGCTCAGTGAAACATTAGATGAGTGCAGGTGTCTGAGGGGAAAAAAGGACAAAGATCACATATAGTTTTTTAGACTTGTTGCTGTTCTTTTGAAACTGGAAACAATAACTCAGTTTTATTTCTCCAGTGACAGTTACCACTCTTTTTGGACCATGCAATGGTACATCTGTTACCCAATGTTTACAATTTAGATTTATAAAAATTTCATACTATGAACTGTAATTTTAGCACCGAGCTGCAAGTTAGGCATAGAACAGTTTACATGAATGCTGACATTTTTTTTTCCTGATGGGGTAAAAAATGCATGAAATAAATACTGGTGACATTTTAGTTTTGCTTGAATGAAGATTTATTGCTCCCAGGAAACTGACTTACAGGCAGCTACAAATCAACTTGACTATGAAATAGTTGTATATGTACACCACAAAATGACCCCCCCTCCCAAAGTACTCACCTTATTTATGGGTCTTCCAGTACTTCAAAGACCTTCAGTAACATAGTCCAGACTGGTTTATTGCTTCGTAGAACTAAGACATTTCAAGGGGAAAGTGGTAGGATACAGTGAATTAGGACGCTTTCTCTTGGGCGGCTGAGAATCCCACCATGCTATATGAACTGTTGATCTAAAGCTTATTATAGTATGACTTCCTACAGTCTAATTCTTAAATCTTTTACGTTATACAATACTGTCTTTAATCCCAAGCACTAAACCTTAAAGCAGAAGTAGCTTTCCAAAATTCAGGATACCATCTGTGAGCAGATGTATTTACGCTTTTTTAAAATACAATGCACTTACTTGCACAGGTTGTCTGTGACCTATTTCGAATGAGTTGTTTGACTTTTCAGTGAATGTTTCACATAGAAAAAATGGGCAGCAAAACCCTACATCACAATATTCCTCACGGAGAGAAGTCCTGTGGACTGAGGTACTGCACTCCAGAACCCAAAAAATCCCACCCAGTTACCTGGGCTGTGATAAGTATCATCAACAGCAAAGCCTCCTGCTACAGCACATCTAGGGGCGCGCAGGACGAGTCAATACTTTTTTGCTGATGTGTTGTCAGCTTCAAATGGATCATCCTGGGGGTCTCCAGGGAAGAAATGTCATTATGCTCCAGAAGCATTTTTAGATTTTTCCTTGCACAGCGCAAACAGATTGTGGGAAGGGGTAAGTATTACCCCCACCTTACACAAGTGGAAGGTGATATGGAGTCTCCTTGAGCAAGTTGCCTCAGGCCATGACAGAGAGCATGGGCCAGCATTGTGGAGCTCCTGTTCCCCTGCCCGGTGCTCAGCCCAGACCCTCCTATTTACAGCTTTTTCTCAAATGCCCTTAAGAAGATGGAAAATGCAGGAATTAAAGCACGCACAAAGAGCCCTGACGGGGAGTTCATGTTAACTAATATTTATTGAGTGCTAGCAAAGTGCTGGTTGCTATGCAAACTGAAAAGAACACATGGTCCCTACACCGCAGTGGTTATATGGTTGACTTTGAAGGTTGCCACCCAGCCGTTTCCAGCCAGGCTGGCGAGCTTCGCCATCTCCTGGTTGCCTGTGAGACAGTTGAATTTGCCAGTGCCAGCAGCAGTGGTGGTGGCCAGGCTGTGCGTTTGCTGAGCTCCAGAAGACCTCTGGGTGAGTGACAGTCAACACACCCACATGTCACTGCTCCACTGCTCTGGACCCAGCAGGTGTCTTCAACCAGCCTGGACATCTGCCTTCAACCACAAGCAAAACCTGGCAGCCATAGTCCCTGTACTTGTGCCCCTTGTTCAAAGCCACGGAGCCTGAAAAGGCACAAACAGCCTGTCCACAAGGTAGAGCAGCGCTGAGCCAGCCGTGTGGGACTGACCACCACCTCCTCCACCTCACCAGCTGCTGCTATGTTTCAGCTGCTCATTTGTTCCCTTTTGATTTAACATCAGTTCTCCTTAATTGCTCTTTCTCTAACCCCAGTGCGAGCAGCTCTCCCTGCAGTCACTGTTCCAGCTCCTAGTGCCCCACAGTTAGAGAGAGGGTGGAGCAGGATGTCCCCTTCCTGCAGCTTTCGTGAACGTCCTCCAGCCCTGGGGACTCCGGGCTGCAGCTGCACTGCTGCAGCAGCCACGCGTACCCGCTGTGCCCTGTGTCTCTAAAGGGAACCCGGATGCTGCTGCTGCTTGTTTAGAGTCACGTCTTGGAGATGCAATTTTACAGATAACTTTTTTTTGCTCTCCATCTTTGTGGCCAACGATTTTAAGGCCAAAATGTACCTGCTCAGCTCTGTAAACAGTTTAGTAAAAGTGCCGTGGAGCTGAAAAGGAGAGAATTCCCTTTTTCTGCCAAAGGCACATCCTCCAACAGGGTCTGGGCTGTTGGAAACCACTGTTTTGCTCTTGGGCTCCTGCCAGCTGGAGGGGGACGTGGCAGGTTTGCAGTGACACAGAAGCCCGTGTGGGGTCCCTGACTTCTGCTGCTGCCCGAAGCCACCAGAAAGAAGAGCTTCTGCGTAGCCCTTGCTAGCCAGGTAGCTGTGGCAATATCAATTGCCCTGACAGGTATTGCCTACGGTTAGTCTCCAAAACACTTTTTGGCACCAAACACCAAAAAAAGTTTCACATTCACTCTGCTATGTAAAGCCAATATAAAACACTTCTGACTCATTACATTGGCTGACTTTTGTCATACTTTCCTGCTTTAACTTTAGTGGTAAAAGAAGTTGCGTTCCTTTCACGTGGCACAAAGAGCAGAGCAATGGTACCAGAAAGTTATATGAATTCCTGCACACGGATCATCAGCTGAGCCATGTGCCTGTTCCTGGCCTTTCACTATCAGGCATAACCAATGCCTGACATAAGCAATAATTTGAAGATGCTGAGGTGTCAAAAAGGATCTGAATCTTTCTGTCAATCGTTTTCTCATTTGGCTATTAACCCATAGCTCTCTTTGAATTTGGGAAGTATGAGGACACAATGAAAAGCATTGTTTTTCTTATAAGCCAAACATATCTGACTGAGAAAAAGTGAGCTAAGAAAGACGAGGAGGCAATTTTTAATGTCATTTTTAGAGCGCAGTAATTTGTCTAATCCTACTGCCTTGGTATATAATTACAAGTAATACATTTGTATTACACAAGAGGGAATATGTTTGGGAGGGAAATGATACTTTTCTCTTCCATGATCAACATATGGAAATGTATAAAAATTGTATAAAATAGGAAGGTCTAAACTCTAACAATGCTCACAGTCTTGTCAGTGGAAGAATAATCAAATTGTTTGGAATTTTCTGGTGACAAATATACTTAGCTGAACACCAGCTCTGGGTTGCAGAAAACATGGGTATAAAACAAATCCATACACTAATGAGTGCAAAATTCTCGGCCACTTTTCCATAGCTCTGGTAGTTGCTGGTAGCAAGCAGAGATTTGCTGGAGGAATTAAAGCGGCTTCGTTCCTCTCATCACCAGCAGCTGCTTGGCCCTGCAGTCTGCCTGGGCAGGGCGCAGCTGCATTGAGCTGCGGTATGCGTGACTCAGGAGAGCGAGGAAAACCTGAGGCTAGAAAAGACCTCGGGACCATGACCAGCTGATAGGGGAAGAGCTAGGGCAGCTCCTGTGAGATAAAAAGTTTAGTTGGAAGACACATGCAGGGGAAGAGGCTGGACAAGTCTGCTTGGATGCTGTAAGTACTGGGACTCCTGCCTGCACAGCTCTCTCCGTGTGCTGTGTAATGCCCGTTACCAGAGCTCTTTCCAAATGGGGTAGTGCAGGTGATGCATAAAAGCCATATGCAAGAAATGCTCACCTCTAGGCTCGTCAGCCAACTACAAGCAGATTGAGCTGTTTAGGAAACCTGTGGACTCCACAGATTTTTCAGTGACTGCTTTTGTCGTTACTATTTCCCAATAGTTAAGGTCCA
Source organism: Bucorvus abyssinicus (assembly GCA_009769605.1). Taxonomy (NCBI): domain Eukaryota; kingdom Metazoa; phylum Chordata; class Aves; order Bucerotiformes; family Bucorvidae; genus Bucorvus; species Bucorvus abyssinicus. The sequence goes on from CM020045.1 coordinate 2,365,011, forward strand.
GAACCAAAATATGGAAGTTGTCTTTCACTCTGAATATTTCACAAATCTAAATTCATCCATTCTGGGATTCAGTCCATAGCCTGGTTCCAAATTGTAGGTATCGTGTGTGCATTTCTGTTTCATTAAAGCGAAGCATATTTGGGTAGCTGTCATGTAGTGCCTGGAATGTGATGAAAACAAGAGGTCCTGGCTGCCTGCTGCTGAGGAACTCCCAAGGCACTTCTCACAGGAGCAGGGGTGTTAACCCTGATATCCTGGTCAAATTCCAACATGGCTAATTATATCCCACTTACCTAAAACTCTGCCGTACTTTCTGTCCTTGCTGCAAGGTCTTGCTACATGCAGCAGGCTCTCTTCTGGCCCTCTCAAAGGTTATTGCCTTCCGCATCAGAGGCAGTCGTATTTAGAGAATAGCTGCAGTTAGTTAGCAGCTTGTAAAGTTTCCTGACCAGCTCAGGACTGTGGAATGAAAACTGCAGTTACTACTACGTAGGGTTTGAGATGAAAGAGGCCAAAAGAGGGAGAGGACTATGCCTTCTGAGTCCAAGACAGGATAACTTCATGTGGACAGCCATCTGCTGGTGTTGCTTGTGACAAAGTAGTAATTCAAGACTTTATAGCAAGTCAATCTTCCTGAGACTCTCAGGCTTATTGCTTTTGTGTGCTTATTAAATGGTATTAAGAGATTATTAGAGCTCTGTAATGCTACAGTGAGATTGGACAGTGGGCAAACGCATGTGTTTATAATTTTGACTAAGGAACAAAATATCAAGTATAACTTTAAAGTTGCAGTATTGCATCTTACTGTTTGTTTGGGAAGACAGTGTATGTGTGGTGCATAATACTGTGGAAATGGCCACATGATAATCCCAGTGAGGTTTTTTGCATCTTGTTTAGAAATAAATACTTCCAGAAGGAAAGCAAATTATGTAAATGCATCTCTGCCACTTTTTTCTACCAGAACCTCTTCTATCTCATTATCCTTTCAGTATCAGCAGCCACCACAATAATGAACAGATATGATAGGTTCACCAAGAAGTACCCAGAGCAAACAGAAGAGTAGATTTCCACTTTGTGAGAACCATTCTTACTGTTCTCTTGCTAACTTTCCACAAAAATCAAAGTTGTTTATTAGTCTGTAAAGTATCCTGCTATTTTGAGAGTCCACAGAGCAATGTCCTTACAGCTCATCTTGTGTGGCAGAGTCCTCCATTCAAGGTTCTCTTTGCTCTGGTAGATATATAGAGACACATATACACGTATGTAAGGACGTACACACACATACACTGGTTAAATCACTGGCAGCATCATGGTTCTGTCGTCCAACAGAATGATTTGAGTTTGTCTGTAATATTTAGCTGAGGAGATGGCAGGAGGATGCGCATTTGATAAATTAAGTGCATGGGTGTGCACTCAAGTGTATGCACATGAAGAGCTGATCTCATTCCTGTTTTTAGAAGACAGGTGCTTCTCTCACAGTAGCAACCTTCAAAAATGAGAGTAAAGGCACAGAGCCTTAAAATGCCTCTTCCTGGCTCCTGCGTCTCCCCAGACAGGATGAGGCCACGTTAATGGAGTAGCATAAAGTGAAGAAGATGACCTAGCAGATCCTACCAGGATGTACTGTACTTCTCCTAAGATAAATAAAGCCTGTCATCTTCAGCAGGATCAACAGACCCCAGATATTCTTCAGAGCATAATAAGATACAGTTATAGAGTTCCAAATTGCTATGTCATTCCATATTCTCTGTCTTGCTGTTAGCTCCCTTTTTCCATTTAATGTACATAAATATTAATTATGTGAATGTGGGATAAAATACCCATTTATCCAGCTGCTTTTCATTCTCATAAATAGGAGTTCAGAGAGAAAAAAAACCAAAAAATAAACTCTGAACTGTTGCCATTTAGGACTTCACATTTCAGACTTTTAAACTGCTTTTATCCAGCAGCAGAATTTCACTGAATGACTCAGAGTTCCTGTAAAAAGTGACAGCAACAACAAAGCATTCCTTTTCTGCAAGGACTCTTGGATTTCTCATCCTAGAACTGTAAGACAACTGGGAAAAGGGGACTCCTCCTTCACTGTAGTATTTCTTTTTTATTGTAGATGTATTTATACATCACTTTAATGAATTCCACAGTTTCTCTGAGGAAAGGAAGCCCTCCCTCAGGTTAACAAGTGCAGATGCCATCTTTGGTTTGCTTAGATACATGCAGCGCACAAATTTAGGGCCAAATCTGTGATTTTTCTCTTGTTCCATCACAGCTAGTTTACAGCTTCTCAGCCCTGTTGGCAAAGCAGAATTTCACCAGTCCCAGAGGGAAAATCTGTTTTGAACATAATAGTTTCTGTATCGTAAGATCACTTTGCAGAGAGCACGCCTGAAGAGGCTGGCTCCCACAGACCTACCTAGCTGCTCTCACCCTTGAAATCTTGTTCTTTCCCCATAAGAGCAGCGTTAGCTAGGCAAGCTAACAGCTAATCTCCTCCTCCACATGTACAGGCAAACAGGTGATTTATTGCTTCTTGTTACACCCTTCTTCAGCACAGCTGATTTCATGACCTGGTGTGGTGTTGCCTCCATTACCTTGTTTTTGGGGGTGACAAGAGGTTGCAAGCCCAAGAAACACTCGTAATGGATGGTTATAGAAAAATCTTTGTGGACAGGAGGTTCTTCCCAGACCAAAGCCTCTGCCCTGTAAGTGTGTCCTGCATGGCCTGAGCCACCCGGTGATGCTTGGAGCACCAATAAGCCATTGAGTCTAAGAGGGGCTGCAGGCCAAAACAGTTCATGGGTTTGTACGTGCTCCTCTATCTACTTTTCCTCCTGATCTACCGTAATTGTGTTGTTATCCTTCTACATTTCTAATCCTTTTTGAGTCCTGCTATGCTCTTGATTGTTCCTGAACTCACCTGGAAAATTGGTAATTGTCACAGTTTGACTTACTAGTGAGACATTCATCTAGGCTTTTCCAATTATCACCTGATATTTCCCTTGTGTAATGGAAAACATGAGTGCAGCTGATATTCGGGCTGGCTCACATGAAAATTGTCATAAACATTACTAGTGGCAAAGTCAAGATGCGTAGAAATCGTACTGTATGATATATTGCTGAGAGTTTAAAACAGTGATTCTGAAGAAACCTACATCCCAAAATCTGGATCAGGGCGTGTACATGCCATTTTAAGGAAAAACTTCCACTGCGTGTTACAATTCTTCCATTCTGAAGCAAAGTATTTCCAGTCTTTTATACAAGCTGAAAATCAGACTGGAGCTACAGAGGTGTAAAAGCAGGTGTCTAAATGGTATTAGAAGAGTGCAACGCGGAAGAGGGATTAGTTTTATCACGTTTCTCTTACATACATCATGAATTACTGTGATAATTAATTTCCTTACAATGAGTTCTGCTGGTCCCTGGAGTCTTGTCCCAAATGGAACTGGACAGGGCAGTCAGAGTAAGATGGCTCAGAACACTTGAAATTATCTCCTGCTTATGTCTTGTTTATAGAGATCGACTGAGTGACCATCTGCCTTCCACCATAATGGTCACATTTACTATCCTCAGTTGGCAAAATGTCCTTTTCTGAAGCAGTACCAGTTAGTTTCTCGGTTTAGCTCAAGAAGACATGGTGAATGTTAACCTGGTGTTCAGCCAGTTTATGCTGGCTTCCATGCATTTAAGACATCATCTTCATCAGACACTGCAAAGTGATGTCTTCTTTTCCACAGACTCAACCTCTGATGTGCAAAATAATTTAATGCAACACAACACATCTATGACATCACGTTGATACCCTGCCAGCAGCTCCGGGACAGGACTTTCGCTGAGTTGTGAGCATTAAGATGCAGAACATGGCTCCCCAAGAAGCCGACAGCAAAGTTAGAAAATTCCCGAAAACCTTGAATTGGAGGTCGGATTTGGGATTGGCCTGGTATTGTTTACAGAGTTTTGCTGTGTGTGATGAGGTTTACAGGGAGGCTGGCTGCAAAGTTCTGCTCTGGATTTCTCCAAAGTGTTTGGTGCAGTTCTGGGTCGGAGCATGCTGCAGTCAGCAGTTGTTTCTATCAACATCTGTAACACATTTGGCATTACTTGAAAATATTAGTCACAACTGTAAAACTAATACAAGCCCTTATTTCGTATTTTAACTATAATATAAGGCAGTCATGTATGCTGGGCACTCATTGATTTAGATTTTATCTCTCTGCTAGTAATATTTTTGCTGTGCTTGCTCCAAAGCTTGGATTTTTGATCTGGAAGAAAATCTCAGCTGAGAAAATCAGTCTAACTGAAGAGCTGTGCCAGAACTTGGAGGACTTGTAGTTGATTTACATCCAGCTGCTCTGTACCAATTTGTACTGATTCAGATAAACTCTGGGGCACATTTCCAGCATGTCAGAATTAGCAGAATTTTCCTATGCACAAGGAGGCTTCTCGATTGGTAGCTGGGTCTATAATAAAAACGAGGACTTTGTATAAATATTTTAGACACTCTAACTGAAAAATATTAGCAAAGCATCAGAAAACAAGGGCTTCTCGATATGAGTTAGTTACCTACAAACGAGAGCCTTACCAAAAGGGGTTAAATGGTGTCGTGCTTCCCCTTGCAGATATATGCATGAAATTGTGTTAAAACGCAATGCTGGCAGAGCACAGTCCCCATTGCCACGTGCTAAAACGTGCATTTCGTGTGGTGTAAGGACCCCAGCCCTTGCGCTTGGAATTAAGATCTATTTCAAAAGATATTTTGATGGGACCCTATAAGATGTTTGTCAAATATATACTGCTTTAGAGGTTTTCTGGGTCAGAAAAGCTTCGGTAATTGTCACTGCGGGTGCCGTCTTTACTGACTAAATTAAGCCAAAGCACCTCTTCTTTGCTGTGGCTTGAAATAAAGACTCGTATATTATGATTCAGTGGCTTGTTAGTCTGGAACAACTCAGCCGTATGGCTGAGCCCTGGAGACGGGCATCTCCTGAGCCAAACTCTGCATAGGCTGTCTGGCTATACGGACACCTCAACCGCGGTGACAGACCTTTTTGCCATGTATGGGTATGATCTCTTAGTTTATAGAGTATTTTCTAAACCAGGCCCAACATCGTGCCTACAAAATTAGTAATCGCATTTTTGGCAAGTATTAGGTCATGCTCTCTGCAGATTGCTCATAGCTGGTTCAGGGCTAAATGAAATTTGCTCTTTGCTCTGGAGATTAGTTTTGAATTCTGCTTGGGCAGAGCTTTGGCTTACACATTTATCTGCCAAATGTCACTGCACTGAGTATCCTCCCACCTAGAAGAGGAAGCTCCTTCCAAGTTTCGTTCGTTGGTCTTAGTAAAATAACATCTAAAGCTGCCTCAGATAATGAGCATGAAGGATACTTCCAACAGAGCGGGCGTATTATTAGCCTCAGCTTCAGCAATCTCTTTTGCTATCATATTCTGAAGAAACATAAATGCCTCAGGGAAGACTGTAGACAGCCCTTTTCTGCTGGGGGCTCTTGGTGTCTGATCTGACATTAGTAGACACTCTGTCAGGCTACACTGGGTTTGTTTGGAACTCTTTATTCCATCAGCCGTTGCTGATTATTCCCATTTATATGTGGCTATGTACAAGCAGAATCCCAGGCAGTTTGCCACTCGCTTCTCTTCTGCACACCGAGAATAGGCACAAGTTGGGGAAGTACGGTGAGGGGGTGATGCTTCCCTGCCTTCCTGCTCACGGGGGTGGAAAAGTGAAGCAGGGATGGGGACCAGTTGGCACATGTTAATCATGACGATGGTTTGAACATCAAAGCATGGAGATACAAGAAGCAAAGATGTGAGGAGAGAGAAAAAGAGAAAGAGGAAAGAATAGGTGTGATGTTACAAGAGGAGGTGTTTGCTAGATCTAAGGGCTTGGATTCCATGAGGTAATTATAGAAGTATAAAAAGCAAATCAGTCTTTATCTGGCAAACCTTTGACCATAAGGAAAAGGAAGATACATCAATGGGATTATAGGATCTAGCTCTGTAGGGTATCGAGTATAGCTGTAACAGTTTTGGGCCCTAAGTTTCTCTTTGAACAGCTTGATAGCAAGACATGCATCAAAACGATTACTGAGAACGTGCTGTGGGTTTCTTGCATCTTCCGTGGAAGGGGAAAGCTGTTACTGATTACTGGCTACATTGGTTGTATTTCAAGGCTGGGCTCATGTGGCCGTTTTCATTTTAGCTCTGAAGCCAACTAGCTGTGTGATAACCTCATTCTTTCTCTCCAGGGAAGACCTCCAAGAGTCCACTGCTATGACTGGTTTATGCAGAGAGAGCGCTGAATTGGAGAGGAAAGCTCTTCTGCCCTTTTCCCAATCCCCTTTTCCTCTACTTCTGCAGGAGCAGAACAAAAGCCAGGATCACGCTCTCCTTTATGCTTAGAGTGATCTTCGTATCACCACTGTCTGATTAACAAAATGATTTGTAAAGACTTTGTTTTACCTTTGATCTTGCAAAACAGGGGTGGCTTTAAACAAAGCCAGATACTTTAAAGATCACCACATGGTTTTAATAGTATTTTCTCCTTTATGTCAGAACTTGAATGAACAAGATATGAACAGTATTCCAATTGTCACCACATTTCGCTGTGTTATCGCATTTGCTAATATTTCCTAGTTAAAAAAATACTGGCAACTATTATGAAGCTGATGATGTAACTCAGTTTCTTGTGCTGGCTGCATCATTGGAGCCTGTTCCAAAGCCTTCTGGAGCTGCTAGAAACTCGCTCTCTGACTTCAGGCAGTGTTGGATCTGAAGCACTAAAAAGGGAAATGGTATGCTCGGGAGGTTTCCCACCTTTCAGATCCCATTCCTCTGCTCCCTCCAGCTATGCAGAAGCTCTCACCACGCTGCAGAGCGCAGTGTGGTTTGGATGCTGTATGCACATATGTGAACATGATGGGTTTATGGGCGTATTTTTTGCTGACAAACTGAAATTATGGGAGGAAGAGAAGGGAAGTACTTTGTTTTAGATGAGAAGTTACACTTCTTAATTGATCTTGTAAATAGAATGCTTGAGAAACAAAACAAAAATAAAGATGTTTTCATTTCTCTGCAGCTGAAAAATATACAGAATGAAAGTTGAGGAGAGGGGAAAGGATGAAGTCGCAGATACTTCTGTTTCCCTTTCTCTCCATTAGTGCCATGCTCTTTCACTTAGATAATGGGGGAGAGGCCGAGCTGGTGCACAGATCGCTCTTCCACTTCATAGCCACGAAGCTGCATCCTGCCCTGTCAGCTAATCTCATTTCTGTCCTTTCCAGGAGATGGCCTGCCCTGAGTGGCAATTACAATTGGTTAATTCTGGCACAATGTGATTAAAAACAGACTGATATAAATCACTGAAGAGTGCAGCTTATGAAAATGCAAGTTGAGGTAGCTCCTCAACCACAGCACTATCATGAGAGAAGCTGAGAGCCAGATGTTGGTCTAATGAGAGAAATAATCTAGTAATGGACTTTGTGTATCCTCTGGAGCTTGAAAGCAGTGCCTCATGGGTTTTTGTCAGCCGCGTTGCAATACACATTGAACATTTCAGAGGTTCCCAAGTTGGTTTAAAGAGTTGCCTTGCCTTGTAGCTAAATATCCTAGGAGAAATTTTGGGGTGCAAGTTATTCTGGAGCCCTGGCAGGGAGAGGCCTAATAGGGGATATCCTAGGAGGGAAATTCTGAGTACCTTAGGTACCCGGGTGTCTTAGGCACTCTGAGTCTCACCCTATATTGAAGTCTAAAACACCCCGCCTGAGTAGATGCTATCATATATGGGCATGAACCGGGCTATTTCTTTCTTTGATGAATCACGTATGGTGCCAAGATGTGCCAGATACTCTCTGTGCGAAACAAAGGTTTAGAATTAATATTGTGTATGTTTAAGGACAAAAATGCTGATGTGATCTTCTGGTAAAAGAGGGTCTTATGCATTACAGTATCTCTAAATTATATTCATCACCTTCACAGACATAATGAATTTTCAATGCGCCTCCTGCCTCTAAAAATTGTCATTAAAAGAATCAAGTAGATGGTATCAAGTTCATGGGGTAGTGTGACAACCTTGTTCAAGCAAAGCAAGAAATTTCACACTATTTCAGAAGCTGTACCTTAGACTGAGACTTGGAAAAATAGTGAGAAAGGCTAAGACTAGATAGTGAACTGTTCTCAAATGTAGAATTATCTAATCAACAAATTAACATACAATGCTGTTGTGTTTGTCTTTATTCTGCAGTCATCAGTGAAAGGACTGCAAATCCCCCAAAACTCAGCAAGACGGCTTCTTGCTGGTGTAGCCCCGTGGCTGCAATGCACGGGCTGCCAACCCCGTGCCGTGCGTCCGTTCAACACGAGCACTTGCAGTACAGTAAAATAGTTGTTCCACAAGTTTGGTTTGCCCCTTAGAAGTGCTATGAAAAAGTTGCTTTGCTTGCCCGAATGTTGTCGCTTCAGAAAAAGCATGCATTTGAAATCCCACGTATGCAGTAATGATTTTGAAATAGCAGCGATCGCGGTAACCAAAACACTTGCATCTGTTAAAAGCACAGCTTGCTCTTTCACTTGTGTCAAAGCTGTTGGCACCAGATTCAAAGCACTGGATTGGCGACTCTATCAGGAAGCAAGTGCAGCACAAAGCTATAATAGCTGTCTTCATTAGCTTTTGTTATCTGAAAAATTCCAAGTGCTTGGGATAACATAAGGTGCCACATAACTATGGGAGCTGTTGGGCAGCAGCTTGACAGCCATATGCTTACATCTCTAATGTGTGCTTACCCTCATCTTTAACTCAATGTTTTCCTTTAGCAGCTGTGGCAACAGGAGCAAGCTCGAACAATTCCCACACCGCTAAAACGCAGCTGAAGACGCGGGTTCTCTGCCGAGGGGGCTGAGGCCACAAGTACTCGCATCCCTCAAAGATTTTTCGGAGGGGCCAAAGCAACTGAAACACCTACTGCTAGAGGTATGCCGGGCTGTGTGGCAGGGCTGTGTGGCAAAGATTCCTGCCCTGACACTAACCCAGCGTGCTGTGGGGTCATGCACAGTGGCTGGTGCAGTTGGAGAGGGATACTGCAGGGTCAGCTCGGTATGGCACTGAAGCAGCAATCTTGCTTCTGGCGCTAACTCATATGGGTCATAAGGACTATCTCTGCACTGCCCTTGGGGGTGAGCTGGCTTGTGTTTCTCTGAACCTGTGGTGGGGATCTTCCCTAAATTCTTCTGAAATCTCCCTTTTTGTCTCTTCAGACACTGAACGTGTTCAAACTGGGAGGTTATGGGAGCAGTTGTAAAGGGAATGCAAGCAGAGCTAGAAGGAGGCATGCATGGCTGACTATGGGGGGATGCAGGAAATGCAGGCCACTGTTTTTTCAAAAGGACAAGCAATTCCATACCAGAATGTCTGAGGCTTGTTTTGTATGCTGCCTTACTGTGCTCCATGTAATAACGAAAGAAAATCCAGACCTCATACAGGGCCAAATCCTGCACTCATCACTTTCTCATAACTCCTATTTAAAGCCTGACTAACCATTAGATGCTCTCCTGACAAAGACAAAATTATTTTGTGTTCCAGTCTTTCTGGTTAGAAACACAAAGTCTTCCATTCAAACAAACCTCCCCTGTCCCGAAGTTGAGGCACGTTGAGCGTAAGGAGCCTGCCTAACCTTTCAGCCTTTAGCAAGGATGGCAGGTGGTGGCTCTAAGCATCCGGAGCATTTCCACTGTAAAACCAAGACTGTTTTGTCCTTCCCACTGACTTTCATTTGTTCATTCTTCCTAGGAAACAATTTCTGCTTCATTTTTCATTTTCTACAGGCAATGCTGGGAGTATCTTGGAGTTTAGAGTTGAGGGAAAGGGAAAGGTTGTTGTACCTCATGGCGTCGTCTTTCTGCTCTATTACCACTGCCTTGTGGTAGTGGAGTAGAGAGCTACACCAGCACAGTACAGAAGTTACTGCGGATTATGTGATCCCCAGGGACTATTCAGCTGCAGAGGTCTGCAGGGTGCAAGGCTGCATTCCCCCCATTTTCTCCCTCCCCACCTGAAATATTTCATAGCACCTTTGGAATACGAATTTGTGCTTTTAAAAGTTTGAGCTTTTACAAAGTGGAGTCTGCCGAGACAGCTTTTAGTGCAGCAGCACTGGTACTGCTTCATTATTACGCTCTCTCCAGCCATGGCAATTGTCGCTCCCTTTCCAGGCGAGCTGGTGGCCCTGCACATGGTGGGCTAAGGAAGAGAATGGTGCACAGCTCCAGCTGCCTCTCACAACTTCCTGTAGTGCCAACAGCTGGAGGGTCTATTCCTGAGTTCCTCTCTTCCAGTATTGCTTGAGAAGGGCCTGGCTTGGCCCCTGGGATCCATGAACTTTGAGAGGAAGGCAGATCTCTGCAGTCTGGAATAAATTGTCTAAGATCTGGAAGAGTCTATCTTTGACATGCCCCTCATTTAGACAGGGCTACTTTAGATATTGTGACCCTGCATGGACAGCTTAGGGGGCCCAGTTCCAGCCCGGGAGCTGACTCGCGTGCATCTTGCCTTAGATGGCAGTTTCTCCTGGGATTTCTATATGATTGTTGTAGAAACTATTTTATTTTAACTTAGTTGCTTACATCTCAGATACGATTGTTTCTAACACACTACACAAGAAGAGATGTCACACAAAAATAGAAGACTTGTAAAAGTGTATTTTAATATACTGGTTTGAAAAAAAAAAAAACCCACCACCGTAAACCTATTTAAAAGCAATTCACAGGAGTCATGCAATTTCATGGTTTTCCAACTCTTTGGAGGTTAAATTGGGCTTTCGGCAGTCTGATAACTTGAGCAAACAACTCTAAACTAGTCTTAGCCTTCCCCTTTCTTTAAATAAAGCTCAACTTGTAATGTGGAATGTGAATTGTTTTGACTGTTAAACCATTCCAAACTCAAAACCCACTCATCATAAATGTGTTGAAAGAGGAATATATTTCAACAGTGCAGCAGGCTCTTTGAGTACAGTAGAGCAGCAGTCTTCAATCAACCAGACTTTCTTTCCAGAAACAGAAAACGAAAGCATAAGTGCCATACACATTTTTAAATGATTTATCTAAATTCAAAGAACTAACTTTTTGTGACTGATTGTAAGTGCATATATGCATGGCTATGGATAACAGGTTTCTTTCACTTTTCAAAATGATATATAACAATGTTCCATGCAGAGACCTTCTATTTACACATCTGCTCAGCACCTGCCTATAATTACTTAGTTTTTATTATTGGGCTTGTCACCATATTAATGTAGCTGTACATTCAAATTGATTGTAATTGCAAATTTCCTGAAAAAGCTTGGTTTCTGCAAGTATTTAATTAAACTGATATCCTAAATTAAAAATAATTATGTAACTGTACTCCACTACAATAACACAGGCATGTCTCTCTCCACATACAAAATGGCTATTTCGCATAATTCGTACAATATGTGGATTAATATTGTACAATTAAAGGTCAGTCTCCCCTAGAAAAGGAGGGATTATTAACTTCAGTATTTAGAAACCTGACATATTTCAATTAAGCGAGCAATTTGTCACAAGCTTCATAAATCAAGTTATTGATGAACAAGTTAGCAATGGTTTTAATAGAGATGGTGAAAATTAAGCCTACTCCTTGTGGCATAATTTTGGTTGAGTAAATGGTTTATATAAAAAGGCTTCCATTTCTATGTCACAAGGTCTTATCTAGTATGTCTTAGTAACTACCGATGTTTATTTCAATCTACTGGCTGTTTGGAGGTCTGTGCCACAGTCAGTAGCCTCTGCTGTACCAATTCTCTCTGGTGCACAAAATGAAACTGTGACACCACTTTTTGAGCCTCTTTGGTGTTAGGATAAATCAGGAGAGGAATTGGCCCTAGCCCACGGACCTGAACAGCCCCGTCCCCACCAGTGCGTTGGGGCAAGCTGGAGCACACGCTGAGCTCACCTTCCCCAGCCCAGCACGTCTGGTCCTGTTGGTATAGTCACAGATATCAGCGACCTGGGAACCGAGCTGCTGCATCACTGAGCGATCACTGAGGCAGAGATGTGGTACGTTGGCACGACGACACACAAAGTTACCCATCAAGAATTCATTTCCTCTCATGGGAGAACAAAGACATTTTGAGATGAAATTTTCATGTTCATTGTCAAAAATGCGCCCAAAAGTTCTACAGTACTTCACCTGAGGTCCAGTCCAGTATTGCCAGTGTGAAAGTTTCTGGAGCTATAGTCCGAAACATACTCCCCAGAAACCTGTTGCTCCCACAGAAAGCTGTTGCTTTTTCCTGGTCTTCTGCGGAGCTGTGTGAGCCTGTGGAGGCTGGTAGGGCCTGGGAGGGAAAGGGAAGGTAGGTGAACTGGCTGAAATATAGGTGGGTTTTGGTCAGATGCCTGCTGGATTTCTTTCAATACACTCATCAAATTCACAGCTTTTCTACGGAACACTTAGTTTCCATGAGCGAGCTTTTTCTGTTGGAAAATTCCCAAAAGGTTTGCTCGGACACTGATGCTTATCTTGAAGTAAACTGCAGGATCCATATTCCACAACGGCTGCGTCAATCTGTTCAGAAACACTAATGCCAATGAATATATATCCACCGAACAGCAAAGTTACGATCTGGATTTTGAACTGTCATAATTCAAAGAAAATGTGAAACAGGCTTTTGATTTGATCCGCTGTGGCTGTAAGAACTGAGCATGAAATACTGCTCCAAGCTCTGCTCCAAACCATTCAAAGTCCAGTGGCTGCTCTCAGGATTTTATTTGAATTCTTACCTACAATTTTGTCAGTAATAACTGCATTCAGATATTTTTTTGCGTGAGGTTGGGACCTATAGCAAAGAGGTAGTCGTGCTCCCTATGCAGTGCACATCCTGATTGTCAGCTCTGATCTCAGTTCCACTTTCTGAGGATGCTACTGATATTACAATCAGCAGAAAAAACAGATTTAACTTCTATTTAAATTATCGTTGTTCAATCTGAAAAGAAATGGCTGCAGAAATTCCTATTTTCCGTTATTGCTTGCCTCAATTCCTTGTGTTCATCCATAGAAAAGCTTCACTGAAATGGAAGGACATTCATATATGATGACAGGTTCATGGCCAAAGTTTCCAGGCACATATCTAGATGGGTACTGTACCTCAAGGGGTATGTAAAATTACAGTGAGGGAAGGGAGAAAGGGAAAAGTGAGAAGAAAATAGGCTTTCCAGCATGGAAGATCACCTTCTCTCCCCTCCCTCATCAGCACTCTTCAGTAGTGCTCCACATGCAACATTGAATTGAAAAGAAGGAGCAGAAACGTCCCTTTGCCTTGTCTTGCAGTTGCTTGACTTCCCTGACTCTGCTATATTTTTCACACAAGTATAACTTCGAATGTTTATTTTGGGATTCTAATCCTAGGACAAGATCCTAGGGCCCCCGAAATATACTGTGTCTCCAACTTTCCTGACATCCCTTTCTGAATATACACCTTGCTGTTTCCCATCAGGTCCCTGTTGGGCAAACCTGGCCCTGCTGAGCAGGGCGGGGAACAACGGTGTAATTTACTTCTCAAGCTAAAGGATTTTCTGATAAAACTTCTCGATGTATTTTGTTACAAGATGGCCAACTTGAATTAGAAACCCATGTTTGCTTTGTTTCTCCGGAAGGTGCATCTTAAACACTGGTGTCCTGAAAGAATGAAATTCTAGGGGAGTTGTTGAATGTTCAAGGACGATATTTGTTCTGGCGTTCTCTGTTGTCCATATATTCACATTAGGCTAATTTTTCCTATTTCTGCATTGCCATATACTTGGCAGGTACAGCAAAATAAACAGTAGCGTAGTTAATCAATCCAACCTCGTTGGAAAGAGACTGAAGGGAAACCTTCGTTATTGTGGAAACCTAGCAGAGACAGCAAACCCTGGGCCTGTCTTTGCCAATAAGAATTGGTTGGAAATTGAGTGAATTGGGAAATAATAGCTATAAATATGCTTGTGAATTACTGGCTTGGTCCCACAAAGGATTTTTATTAACAACCAAAATTAAAAAGTGATTTAAGTTAAAGCACAAGCTTAAATGAAGCATATTATTAAATGCATGTTCTCTTTGGAAGATATTAATGAAAGTCTGCTTTTTCACTATTATGCCTGTTACACTGCCAGGGGAGCTTGTGCTCGGAACCAAGGGGACAGAGGGTTTTCTATAAGGCAAGAGGTTGACTTCACCGTTGTCTGCACTGAAGATCATAGAGCTAGAAAATGTCTTCCTTCTGCAGATGGAAATAATGGATCTGCTTCTTATCTGCCATTCCAAGTTCATGCAATTGAGGACTATAGATCATTTCTCTTACAGCTTTTTCCTTCCACTCAGTGCTGCCAGAAAAGTGTGGTAACTCCTTGTAACCTATACTTCAGGCAGGTATCAGATCAACCAAACACTGATCGGGCGATTACGAATACTGGAAAGTAACGCGATGTCTTGCAGAATGTGTATCTCTGCTTCTCTTGGAAGTAAATATTTGTGTGAGTAGAAGTGATCCTGACTGGAACCATGGCTCGGTCTCTCTTTCTTGTCGTGCCAGTTCCCCATATCTTGAGGCAGAAAGAGTGTGCCTTGTCCCTTTAAAATGACAGTCGAACATGACCTTGAATTGGGCTGCAGCAAACACCACCTCCTTCCAACATCTTATGCAGAAGAATATCTTGTTCCTAATTAGAACAAATATATAATTTGAAGGATCTACTCATATTCCAAGTCTCTGATAGAAACACTATCTCTCTTACAAATGTCTCATGCATTTTCCATTCGGACGTGGCTAATGGTTTGTCTTGCTATGGAGGCAACACCAAATGCATGAAGAGCTCATCCACATTGATCAGTATGACCCTACTTAGTGCAAAGCCAGGTCCATGGGGCACAGATAATACAATACCACCTTCGTGCTTCCCAAACGCTGTGACTGGCTGGAGGTCGATCTGACCACAGTGCTAGAAGAGCCAGCCGGGATGCCCACGGCCCCAGGAAGTCACTTGGGCTTGTGAGGCTGTGTTCATCGCCTTGGAGGGCATTGCTCCCTCCACCGGCTCTTGCCAGGAGCCAATGACACTGATTTAGTGTCCCTTTGTATGGTTCTCCTGGCTCTAAGAATCTGACACCACCAATATTTTTTAAACAGCACGATGCAAAGTAGAAGAGCCAAAGGGAAATGTGGGTGTCTTTGTTGCTCTTTGGTAAATAGCTATCTTATCAACATAAGAACTTGTCAGCCCACTACAGATTCCATGAGTGAGTCTCTGTGCGTGTATATGCATTGGATTGAAAATACAAACCTTTAGACGAGAAGGGTGGGAGGATGTGGGACTGTGTATCTCTGTGACATCTTGGTCAGTCTTGGCAAGAAACCTTTCCTATTTCTGTATTTAAACTGTACTTGAAATCCAGTGAGAGCCTAATTAAAATTAATGGGGAAATAAAATGTTGGGGGACAGCAGGGCAGCATAAAAATAGAAATGCTAACACTAGAAAATATTAGATCTCCACGAACCCTCTTACAATGCATTTTTTTTTCAAATTAACATATCAAAATGTTGGTCTGTGACTTGCAAAGGTCTTCAGAGTGTAATATATTAAAAATGCTATGATACCGTAATAAAATAATGAGTTTTACTTTTACCTCGCTGCAGTGCTGGAATCAGTAGTCAATACATAATCAGCTTCCCCCCATTCATCTCTTACCCCAGCAGCCTCTGAAATAGGAACCTCCTGGCTGGCTTTCAGAGGAAGTGGCGGTGGAGCAGAGGTCCTAAGTGCTCCAGTACCTGCTGAAATCCCTTTCTACAGCTGTCCCACTTGATGTGCTCATGCAGTTCAGTGCTGAGCGGCCAGCGGAGCTCAGAGGGGGGTTTTCCATGAGGCTGTGGAAACTGCTTAAAAACCGATTGTGCAATATGACTCTAGTTGTGTTTTAATTCCACTCTGAGTCATGACACTATTTGAGGGGGTGGGGGGCAGTGGGTGAAATGCAAAAGCTAAGCAGTTTTAGAAGAAACAAGGCTGCAAACTCTGCTGTGCTTTCATCAAAAACCCATCCTTATGCAGTGGAGTCACTATTGACCAGGTAGATTGGAGTGCCTGCTTTAACCATGTTTTCTATGGCTCAGCTTGTGCCTTTTTTGGGTTTTGTGATATTTGTTTGAAGGATAATTGCAAATCCTGGACACATTTGTACCCTTGAGTTATTGATACATATTCTTAAGCCGTAGGAACAGAGTTCAGATCAGGGAATATTTAGTGAGATTGTCTGTCGGAGAGGATTTTAAGCAAAAAGCTCAGCTCGACTTTGTCGCTTCATACAGGTCTATAATCTTTACAGAAATAGATGTTTAATTAATGAAATCTCTACAACCCATGGCCAAGTGAGCAATGAACTGTCAGTAGATTATCCCTAGCAGATGGAGGTAAAGTCCTTCGGTGTTATTGAGAGGGTGTGTTAAGGACGCCAAAGAGAATGTAAGCAGCTGGTATTTCCTATCCCAAAATACCCCTTGAATCCAACTTAACAAAGAGTGAAATTCCTCTTCAGTGCGCTCTTGAGTCATCTGGGGTGCCTGGAGCATCACACACTTCTGTATGCTGCAGGAGCAACCCAGACCATGGGTGGGTAGCATAGACACCCCACCACCCTTGATCGGGCTCTGCTGCTCCCCAGATTCCACTACAGAGATATTTTTTTTTCTCTTCATGACCAAGGCCAAGGACACAGTTGTGAAGAGTGCAGTAGGCAGCTTGTGCTTCCTGCCCATAAACTTCAGCTACTGGTTGAAATAAAAAAAAAAAAGATAAAATTATTTCATTTTGCATGATTAAATGAAGATTGACACTAGCTCAAATTATTTGCTGAAAGCTTGTGATTTCATGTCACCATCCATGGTGTTGAAGCTGACTGCAATGCACCTGTAAAGTACTTAGAAACGTTTTTGCATTTACATGAAGCAATCTCTGAAAAGCTACAAGCTAGTAGCTACAGTTATGATTCCTTTGATTCCTTCGCATGCCGTATTATTTTAATATCTTAAGTCACTGAGAGGCATAGACAAATATTGGAATGGGTTGTTTATTTGCGTATTAATCTGGAGAGATTCCAGAGATCGTTCAAGGCATTGGTTAAAGCTTTTGGAGAGTAATCATGTGCAAATACAAAGACAGACAGAGAGACAGCTACTCCATGCCTGCTGTCGGCAAAAGCTCCCTCTCACGTCCCCAGCAGCATGCCCCGGTCTTAAACCTCAAGGGTGTCTTTACTGGTGAGAAAGGTCTGTTCTCGCTCTGGGCCAGCCTGCACACCTCTGTGAGCCTGGGGGTCTGGGGCACGCTCTTTGGGAGGTGCAGGGTCCGTCCCCACCCGATACTGCTGCCAACAAATCGGGATGCCATTCTGACGGATTCTGGCTGCCTCTTGTCTGAAGGTAAAATTCACCTGGAAGACGAGGTTTATTTACCACTCATGCTTTCAAAGTAGGTGTGCGTGGATCTTGGAGTGGGGAGACTTGCAACCTAAAAACTGGCTTAAAGCAGCTACTCAGTTGGAAAGACAGTTTGGAACTAAATATCTAGTATCAATATTTAGTTATCATTAGCCTGGTGCCATGCAAGTTTGTGAAGCTGGTGCAAGAAAAAAGGGTCCTTCGGTGCTAAGTATTTCCAGAACTCCAGCAAAAGGAGCTTTGCAGTGGTTGGGTTTCTGAACAAGCAGTATTCCTAGCACGGTTTGCGCTGCAGCCCACAAGCACTGCTGACACTTTGAAACATTATTTGGATGAGAAGTGCCAGACCTGGCGATGTGGTGATACAATACACTAATAAAGCAAATTCTGCGCAATGCTCAATAGGAAAGATTCTTTGTTTTGTGGAGAATTTTTATTTAATGTATTTTTTTGTAAAAGCAGCTGCACTGTATCGCCCATAATAAATCATTCTTGGTGCTCATTAATGACTTTGTTATCCATTTCCACCACCTCTGTTTCTAAATTATGGAAACAAGTTTTGGAGTGCAGTGGGAGGCAGCTGAATGCTCCAGCGTTCTGCTGTGAATCCAGAGTATTTTATTAAACCTCTTGTACCATTTCCAAAAAAGCTAAAATACTTTCATGGCAACGGACTACAAGCGGCTGTCTTCTTCTATAAAATCCTAAACACACACATTTTCCTTCCTGATTTTCTCTGCATGTGTCAAAGTCAGGCAGGAATTCTATAGCACTTAGTACTCACTGATGTAGAAATGACTGCCAAACAAATGGTTTATACTGGAATATCTCATTATTTATATAAGGATACTACAGTATGGACATTTAATTTAGTTCTCATTCCAAACCCATGACAAGTCGCTTTGACACCTTTAAGAAACGTTTCACATATGGTAAGATGCAGCATGCAAAACTGTAGAAGGAAAAAAGAAACAGATTACTGAAATTAAAACAGAGGTTTTTTAAACAATCAAAGGAAATACTTCAAGTTTGTAATAACACATCTCAGCCAATTACTGTTTAATAATTTTAATGATTAATTAACATTTCTGGGGACCAAGGGTGGTACAGTAGTTTTGGAGGCAGACTCTTCACTTTCAAAAGACCTCAGGCAAAATTTGTCATGCATTAATGGAAATGTCTTTTTGGATATGAGAGTGAAAGCTTTCATGGGAGGTTCTGCTATGTCGTGGTGCTGCTGCAGATCTCAACATGAGGGAATCCAGGCCCCGAGCCCAGGTACTGAGATAGCCAGGTAGGGATTTGGTACTGCACCTGCACTCCCTATGCCTGTCCCTTACCATCTCATAGCCTTTCACTTCATGAATAAAATAGTCATGATTATCCCCACTCCACATAAAAATACCATTTTAGCTAAAATACATCTCTGCCGTAAAACTAAATCAGACTACTTGTGTAATGGAGCTGTCTGGAAAGTAGTACCAAAGCTCGATTGATGGTTTGGGCTAGGTGTGGGAGTGTTCGGTTTGAAAGCTGATGACTTACACACAGCACTTTCTCTACAACATGTGAGTTTAAGCCATGGAGTCTGGCTTTGGAGTGGCAGTGGTCTGGGTACTACCAAGGTCTGGGGTGCTCCTACGCAGCACGAAGAGTGGCCCATTGGCCAGGACCCCGCACCACAAGGAGCTATAGCCAGATGGTTCTCCAGAAGCACCCTGCCTTGGGGCTCCCTTGCAGCCTCAGGCAGGTGCCGTTCAGCATTGCCGCTGAGATGAGACTGCAGAGGTGCCCGAGCTGTGTAGTTCTTGCCTGGACCTGCAGTGGCCTGCTCTTGCTGTGCAGGTCAGAAGTGGGCTGCAGGGTCCACTGGGTTCTGTACATGTGTATAAATGCACACAGAGAGAGAACTAGAGGGCTATCTTACAGGTATCAAGTAGAGAGCAGAAGTATTTTCTGCCTAGAAGCACTTAGTGTATAATAAATCAGACGGCAAGGCATTACCACTAAGACAAAGACTTAAAAGACACAAAACATGAGGTGTTTGGAGTGCATTTTATTTACATTTTTTATAAAATGAGCCTTTGTCAAACTCTTTTGAAGAGCAAGGGCTTTTAGCCAACCCAAATAACAACATTACCCAGTGTTACCAAAATAAAGCTGAAATACTGTCAGTCGTAACTTCTGAAGCTTTTTCTAATCCACTTGCTTCTTTTTTCCTGCTCAGCTGGATCTCCCCTAACTCCCGCGCGCTCAGTCTCGAGCCTGATCCTCGCCCCTCCTTTACCACCACCAGCTGCTCCCTTGACCCTCAGTGCAAGAATTAAGATTGTCTTCCAGGAGTATCTAAGAGGGAGGAGGGGAAAGACAACATCTGGGTGGTTTTCCTAGGGCTTTTTGTGTTTTCCCTTTCAGAACATAATCCGTGTCCTTCGGAGGGGCGGATGCACCCCCTCCCCGTCCCAAGCTCTCCCCTTCGGAGAAGCAGCCACCAGCCTGGCCACCTGGGAAGGTTCCTGCAGAGCTTCAGGCGACTTTGCAGCGTGAGACCTACTGGAGCGCACAGGAGTCTCTCCACAAAGGCCAGTGCGGTTGCCTAGCCCAGGACCCACATTTTGAGGTAATCTAGAATGTGTAAGAAGGGGAGCTGTATTTTTTCCACGGAGGCTCATGCATGCCCTGAGCCAGTTAGTTCGTTATAAGGCCGATTTTGTAATGGAGCCCATGAATGTTTGTGCTAAATGGAAAATGAAAGGGGACTACCCCACATTTAATGAAACAAAACACAAGTGAGTCAGTCTTTAAATCTTTCACCAGATAATTTCTCTCTTATAATGTGCTCTTTCTATCCACTAATTTGACAGCGTGTTCTTTTAAATGTAGGTATCTGAGCAATGTCCCTGGGTAAGTTCATCTGGCTGATGAAACAAAACAGCAATATCTAACGACAACGTCTGGCACAGGTACAAACACAATCAGTCTCTCTCATTTATCTTGAGATTGCACGCAAAGTGCTGAAATAAAAACACACTACATCTCTTCTATTTTCTGATGTTGAAAGATTTTTAAAGCGTAATCCACATTAAGCTTCTACATTTCACCAACCAAGACGGCTTGAAAAGTGTGTGCTTTAGGACAGTAACTGCACCATTAGTTGTTGCTACTAACTCTGTGCAACTGTGTGGGCTTTGGGTGGGGGTTTTTTAACTCTTCTTCATGGAATTTCTGAAAGTGCTTTGCCAAATCATATGTAATGTTTAATTCATGTAACTTTCCTTTTCTCCAGTTTCTTAAGCGAAGCCGTTAAAATGTGAAATGGATTCTCATGCATCCACCTTGAATGCTGAAGAACAAACCACAGAACAGAGAGCAAAGTTAAAACTGTGCATTTGAGAAATGTTTGGGTTATTCTTAACGTTTCTAAACCAGGCACAGTGTTACAACTGGATCTATGCGCTGGTTTTGGAGAGTGATTAACAGTTAATGATACCCCTTTTAGGTATTTAGTCAATCACAAACAATTATACAGTTACACCTTTGAAATTTGTTCCCGTTGGTTCCATGGAATGGATAAAACCAGCAGTGATTTCTACGCCTGGAACAGTCCTACTGGGCAAGGTTTTGAACTGTCTTCTTGCAAAAAGCACCTTCGGAATGCAGAATATGTGTTAGTATTTTTACCTGGTTACTCTATTTTCAACACAAAGACATCTAGTAGTTACCGAGGCAGATTGTTTAATCTCTAATCCCTACTGTCCAACAAGCCACATCATCTACCTCTAGTCTTCTGCCACGGTCCCTTTTCCTGCTGCCCAGCTAAGCGGAAAAAGTCCTGGTGCACTTTTTCTTGTTCATACAACTTCAGAATCAATTGAGATGGAGGAGCGGTAAACACATGCATACATTTGTTTCGAGGTTTACACCAGCAGAGGTGGTGTAAACCTCTGCTATTGAGATGTTATTAAGGATTGTCTAACTTACACTGAACAGTTTTTTTCTTGCTCTGGTACCTCAGAGAGAACAAGATCGCAGTCCCGTGTAAATGTGCTAAGGAATGTAGAGACACTGAATTTGACACGTTCCCCTTCCTTCATGTGCTGAATCACCCTTGTCAGGAGCTTCTTTAGAGATCTAGTAGAGCAATCTGTCATTCACAGAAAGGAGCACGTGGAATGTAAAACGCTGTTACTGGAATTTATCAAGAGCAGCTTCCATAACCTGCTACACGGTAAAAACATCCACATTTTAGCATGCCAATGGAGCTTCAGCACTGACACCTTCAACAAATAGGAAGCACATGGCGTCTTCAGCTTGTTTCCTCTCAAGTCTACGGTTCAGTTTTCGAGGACGCATATGAAGAGGAAATCCAGGCATCAACTGCCCAGGTTAAAGAGGCAAGGCCTTTTCTCGTGTGACTGAAGTGGGGAGTCGCATAAAGCAAATGGGCTTGGCAGCTTTCCCTTGCTGCTTTTTGTTTCTGAGGTTGAACAGCCATCAGAAGATAGCCAGAACGTAATGCGATCCGTCAGTGACCATCTGTCCGTGGAAAACACACAGCGTCAGAGAGAAGCAGGAAAGGGGGATTTCGTGGGCACGGTTGTTCATTCAGCCCTTCTCAGCTAAGACACCAGTTCAGGTCATCATGTTGTGTCTCTGAATTGGAGACAGATAGGGAGAGCACCAAGAGCGCACTGAAGGGCCACATCGTTAGAATTAAATAAATCTGTCCGTGAACTCCAGAGTTCAGAACTGGATTTGATCTCCTGCAGCTTTGCTTGGTTTTGACCCTAGTGTCTCAAGCTATATTTTGACGTGTCCAAAAGAGTGAATCTTCTTAACTGAAGTTAAGTTCTAAGTCGGGCCCGTTTCTGCGAGGAACTCAAACACAGACACAGAGGAATGGAGAAATCCAGAGCACATTCTGTTTGCTGGCTCCAAATGCCCAGGAGCTCCACCAAAACAGGTTGTGCTTGGCAGTGATACTGCATGTTTCTTCGTTTGATGAAGAAATAGATCTGATGCAGCAATATTTAGAACTCTTTATTTCAGCCAAATTCCCATTGATTTAACGACAAGACAAAAAGAAGGTTCAGGCCTTATTTGTAAAAAGATTAAGTCTATACATGTGTGTGTTTGTGTGTGCGTGTGCGTGCATGCGTACATGTATGTAATGTGTGCACAGCTACAACACACACAGGCGCAAGGGAGAGATCTTTCCTTTCTTTCCCTGGTTGATAAGTCATTGACTTCAATGGAAGTTTTATATGGGATGAAGACTTGAACTCCTGCAAGTATTTACCCTGGGTTTCAGCCCTGAGTTTCAACCTGATTTTGACCTCCTGAGGCTCCCTGATTTTAAAATAGCCCATCCTAATTTACTGAGGATATAAGGTATATCAAGCCGAACAAGACACAAGTCTCCTCAGGTGTAAGTATTTTCTCTTTTAAAAAGAAAGCTATCTACATTTGTGCCCTTTCCTGTCTCTGTTATGAATCTAAACTGCCAATCTAAATGGTCAAATCCAGTTCTGCTGGATTTTTAGCATAGCAAATATTGGACAGTCTTACTCAAAAAGTTCCACCCAACATGCAAACTTAATATGCATCATCATTGCTGAATTGCCTAGGTTTATTGTAGAGTTTATTGTTAAAAGATAGCATTACTCAAGTGCTAACATCTAATGGGAGTTTGGAGGGCAAGGGTTGGCCCTTGGAAGTAAAGTCATGTGGTTCTTTTGGTTTGTCGTACATGCAATAGGAAGGTTCTGATGATTATTACAGAAACCTACATTCTTCCTTTTCTCCACTAAACAAAAGGTTTTAGAAGGAAATATTGAGAGTTCTGTACCTAATACAGATTTCATAAAACTATAAATTCCAGGCACGCCAGTTAAACATATTTAACTTTTGTGTGCCTAATCTGTATTTTTACAGGATTTCTCTGTCCAAGAGTTCTGCTAGCTACAGATTACTTCCACACACAAACACACACATCTGGGTGTTAGCATCTGTGCGAGATTTGATTGGTTGCATATTTGCCTGTGAATTCTCAGATGTGGGGGGGGGAAAAGTCCTATTTCTTGAGGACTATATCAGGAAATAGTTCAAGTCTTGACATGACATCTTATTATTCAACAGCAGATTATCAGCCTGCATCACCACAGAGTACACAGTAACTAGTTGTTTATTTAACATATGGCAGGAAAAGTGCCTGCTTCATCAAACTCTGCATATAATGATCATTTAAACTTTGCTGTTTCTATAATGTCTTGGAAAAGTTCCTTTTGTGCTCAGAATGATGGAACGAGGATCACATTATGGGTCTCCAGAGATCAAATGAGACTTCACAAAAGAAGAAGAATGATGTACATCTGCTTTAGTGTTGAAGGTTATGTAATAACGACCATATCTCAACACCTTTGGAGTCTTGAAAGATTAGCCCAAAGGAAATATACACCAGGAACAAGATCTTGCACTTCTTTGGTGCTTTTAGAGTACTCTAAGCAACATTACCAGAGAGATAAATGTTTATTTTCTTGTTCACAAGGAGTAGAATCAATTTAAAAGAGTCATAGTTAATACGAATGTGACTTGTCTTCCTAAAATGCCTGCCTGACATTGAAGACAAAATGCTTTTGCACTGTTCAGGAACAGTTTCTCCTTCTGAAAATAGTAGCCCCTAATATTGCCAAGATCTGTGCCAAGATCCTAGACAGTCTGTCACTCTGTGTGCCAGAAGCCTAACTGGAAGACGCCTGAGGGAGCTTCGTCAACACCATCGAAAGATTTCAAACTTTTACTTTCATAAGCCTCCTTCTACTTCCTATTTCAAGCCAAATTCTCTTTTCTCCCTCCTCTTTCAAGTTCTTCATAACCCCAATCCAGACCTCGCAGACCTGTTGGGATTCTCTCCAGTAACTGCCATGTGCTCAGGGTATTTCCCCTACCACACTGCTAGGGGAAGGGAGCTAGCAAGTCTTTTCTTCTCCCTGGGCATACGTTACGAGGCTAAAGAGATTGCATAATTAATGATGGTAAATATAAAGCATCTTTATAGGATGGGAACAGGGTCCATGGACATTCTCAAAATTTGGTCAGAGGTGCATGACTCACTAATTACTCACTAATGTCGGGCAAACTACAAGCCCTCTAATTAATTACCTGAATGTAGTCGATGTGCATTAGATTTATCTTGTATGCTTCTACCTCGGAGTTGGACACAGCTTATTTATCCAACAGGGATTTTCTGAGCCTTCTTCAGCTGGAGGAAAAAAATACAGCTATTGCCTTAGAAAATGAGTGTGTGAAAATAAAAAAAAAAAGAGCTTCTGGCTCCTTAATCCCTGTGTGTGGCTCCAGGCCACAGAGGATTTTGAGGTGAGTACCGGCACTCTCTCTCTCCTTGAACTGTCCCATGATGTAGCGTCCTCATACGTCCTGCAGCTGTGGAGGAAAGAGCTGTTGCTGGCACCATGTTTTGTTTTGCAGTCTTTGTTCATTCCTTTTTTCCCTGATTCTTTAAGCTAATGACCCCATCTCTGTCCTCTGTATTCAAAGAAGTGTGATGGATTAAGAGGACCACCTTCAAGCACAGCCCTCTCCTTGCCGAATTTATACCACTCACTCACCGCTGCCAGCCACAAGTCTGGCATCTGCTTTGGCACTGTATGCTTTTCCTTCCCTTACGTGCATTAAACATGGTCATTACACTACAGCTTCCACACCATAACTCATGTAATGCACACAATTATACCTCTTCACTTTCTTCTCTTCTTGGAAGCTGAAGCTCACTTCTTTATGATGACTGTAAGGACCAGTTCCCAGACTTCTTCAGTGAATGCCAAATATTGCTGTCAACCTCCTCCCACTTGAAAATAAACATGAACATATCACCCTTGCCCACAATGGTGTTACAGAATGTTGCTCAGGAAAAAAAAAAAAAAAAAAGGAAGAAGGAAGAAAATCCTTTTGTTCAGTAAAATTATTCCTGGTCCTTGTCCAGTCTATCTCATGCTCTATTCCTTTCCGCCACCACCTCTCTTACGTGATTGAAGTGAAGAAAAACCTCGTAATTAAAGAAATGTTTATCAGGTTATATTACTCTGGTGTGGTTATCCTACTGTTTAAGAAAGGGTTTAGTTGAAAGAAATTGCAAACAACTGTTCATTAAAACAGCTAGTCTTATATAAATACCTGTAACTACATTTGTGAGTGTGTGTCTACATACACACATTTTAATGAGCAATTTCCTGATTGTTTTCTGGCCGTAGCAGGTAGCAGATACAGAAAACCTGAGAGGTAGTTGCACAAGAATCCCATGCTTTGCAGCTCACTGTCACTCAGTGAAATCATCAGCCCTGTGTCTAGTATCTGGGCTCCCTCTGCAACTTACGGGGAGAATGCAACTACTAAAAATGACTTAAGCACTGCTGAAGCTCTGTTAGAAGAAGGAAGAAATACTGAGTCTCAAGAAGGTGGGAAGTCCTGTCTTGCAAAGCTGTTTGAACTATGTCCCTGTTGCTAAGTGAAACAGGGCTGGGGACCCTTCCCTGGCCCTGAGGCTAAGTAGCATTTGTCACTAGGTTGTTGCATCCCAGCTGATTAAAAAAACATAAAAATAATTAAATGGGATACCAGGTCTGGGTTTTTTCTGGGTAGTTAAAGGTCCATGGTGTATTTGAGCTGATTTAAGAACCTATGAAATAAAGGGGAGAAGACATCAAAGGACAGAGACAGAATTAACCCAGGAAAAAGGAGATTGAAACAATCTACGGAGGAAAATACAGAATATAGTTGCAAGTTCAGAAGTAGCAAATTTTCCACTTGAAATTCAAGCAGCTTTAAACTGATGTTAAATTACCTAAACTATCTGACTTTCCACAAAGCTTTTCCTGTAGTTTTGATCTGTACTCAAACTTCTGAGAGAATTGCAAGACATGACAAGCAAACTAAATTGCACTTCCTAGTTTCTGCAAATAAAGAAATATACTTATTTATTTAAAAAAATTATAGGGAGTTAAAACAGACTGAACACTTTCTGAAATGTTGTGAAGTTCACCTTACAACTACTAATTGTTTTGGTTTTAATTGATACCTTCTTGCTCATTTTTATTTATTTCCAACAGCAGATTATAGTAATTATTTAGAGGGAAAAAAAATCCCAAACCGGAACAGGTTCCAGTCGGTCTCGTTTGACGCTAATATCTCTGTGTGTATCACTTGCTAACACTGCAGTACATTTCAGCTTGCATCAGTCCTCTAGAATTTAAACTCTGGATGTGTTACACTCCACAGAACATGGAAGAATATGTGCGATCTTCTTCTGTAGTGAAGAAAAAAAAAGTCTATATATCAGTAAATAGTGCTTGTTCCCTGAGTCTTGACAAGGATACCTGTCTGGGGCCCACTGTAAAATGGGAGCTTTGGTGGGTTTAGGGACCATGCTTCCTTCTCTTGCCATGGGATGGATACAGAAGATGGTGGTGGGACCCACCCCAAAACCCTCTTGTCCCATTTTGCACCAGGCAGGGGACATCCGCTCTGCTCACTTGCAGGCAGCGCAGGGTCGCAGGTTGCTAGTATTAAGAAGACCAAGGATTTATCGTTGTGGTGATGACCGACGTGAACCACCGATGACAGTCTGGGTGGGGGACTTTAACAGGCTGAATCTGTCGGGAAGACTACAGGATATTAAGGACGAAGCCTTGTGTTCCCTCAGCAGCGATCGGAGCTGAGTATTAGAGCCCTCTAGTGAGATTTCTAGGAGCGGATCTCCCCCTCGGGCCCCGCGGGGCCGGCCCCAGCCCAGCTCGCCGCCGAAGGAGCCGCCTTCGGTCCTCGGGGGGAGCCCAGATTCCCGCTGGCGCTGCAGGAGGCGGCCGAAGCTTTGCTTCCCTTTAGGCATCGTGCCCCACGGGGGACCGCGGGGGTGTCCGGGCCGCGGGACGGCCAGAGCTCACCTGCGGCACCGCCACCTGAGCGGCCGCCGCAGCCCCGCCGGTGTCCCCGGCGAGACCCCCCGGGCCGCTGCGCGAAGGGTGCCTGCTCTCGGCCCCCACCCCCGAGGCGGGCATCGCGGACCCGCGGAGCGGCCGAGCCCCCGAGGCTGTCGGCTGCCTGGGGAAGGGAGGGCAGCCTGGGTCCTGAAAACACTCCCCGGGCAAACCGCCGTGAGCCGGGGAGGGAGATGCCAACAAAACTGCCTTGCATCGGTAGGAACAGCGCACAATCTTCGTGCTCTCCTCATCATCTTGGAATAATCAGCGGAATTAACCGAGGTCGAGGAAACAGGCTCTTGGGTTAGTTGAGGGAGGCTGTGAGAATAGGGGGCAGCCATTAAAAGAAACCCGATCGCTATTCATCAACTCGGAAGAGGGGAAAGGAGGAGGGGAAAAAAAAAAAAAGACCTTCGTGGCTCGGGCTCATACCGACCTGGTCCTATCTCTGATCAAGAAGATCCCTGGAAACAAGAAGTTTACAAATATTGTCAAATTGATGCTTGTAGTGTGATTTAAGTTGTCAGTCCCGCAGAAGCCCACCAGAAGTTGAGATTCAATGCCCTGCATTTCTGGCTAGTTATTGCCAATCCCCTAAGGCAGAAAGCTCGCTCCCTCCTTATTTTAACCATATGTGCCTTTTGTTGTTGTTGTTGTCTTGTCTGTAAGCTGTACGCTGTCTGCTGAGAGGGTCCCCTTGTGCCGCGGAGCATCTGAAGCGGTCCCCGCAGCCGGGCTGGGTGGGCACCGGCCCGGGCCCCGCTCTGCGGGCCGCCCCCAAGCCGTCTGTCCCCTCCGCGGGACCTGAGCTTGGCTGTGGCCCTGCAGGAGGGGGACACCCCAGGTAAATGCTGGGGGTGACGGCCGAGAGTGTGATGATAGTAGAAGTGAGCGAAAACTCTGAGCCCCGCGCCCGAGATTGAGAAGGGATAATGTGAAGCTAATCAGGACCGGCCGCATCAGGCGGTTGGGGGGCTATCGGGTTTCGTGGGGAGCGCGGGAGGTTACAGAGCCTTGAGCTGGGGACACAGTGTCGCCCCCGGAGTCCCGTTACACCGGGGGGTGGCCGGGGGCGTGGAGGGGGAAAGGTTCACCGCGGCCAGCTCAGTCACGTCGCATCAGGCCCCAATCTCCTAATGAATGTATCTCTTTCGAAAACGTTACTCGAGCGTCTCAGGTCCAGGAAAACTGCTCGGGGCTGGAGGGGTCCGGCGGAGCTGCGGGCGTGGCCAGCGGGGCCGCTCCCCGGGGCAGGGGCTCCGCTCCCGCCGTCGCCCTGGCCCCGGCACCCCCCGGCCCACGGCACCCCGCTCCCCTGCCCCCCGGCCAACAACGTCTTCTTTCAAGCCGAGTTTGTTAGCTTAATCGAGTTAGCCGCTACATAGCTGAAATCCCCGGCTGGTCCCCTCGAGGAACCAGCGCCCTGCGCGCAGCAAAAGCTTTGAATTATCCCCTTCGCCCCAAAGCACGGAACAACAAGCTATTGTTGTTCGCCTTAACTCGGTTACGCGCAGCGATCCTCCGCCGGGTTTTCTTTTCCAGTCGGGGCAGGGTCTTCGTGCCATCTGTGCTGAGAGAGGTCCGCGTTTTAAATAGAGAGCAAAAAATAGATAAAAAGCATGAGTAAATAACGGGAGGGCGGGGGGGAGAACCCGCCGTTCCGGGTTGCAAACTACCTCCGTGAATCCCGGGTCCCGCCTGGGAGAGACGCGTGTGCCCGGGGTGCCCCGGGCAACTCGCTGAGCACACACACACCACCCCCCCGTCACCCCCCGGTATCGGGGTGGCGGGCAGGTATGCCCAGGATCCTGGCGAAGGTCGCCGAGATTCGTTAAAAGAAAAGCTGGCGGGAGCAGCAGGTTAACTGCGACAGGCTTTCGGCCACGTCAAAGCCCACCGATTTGAAGGGGAATGCCGAGAAGGAAAGGGAAATTAACAGGTAAAAAGAACGAAACGAAAACTGGGAGCTGTTTGCCATCGGCATGCTCTCCTCCCGGCCCTGACCCGGCACTGGACATCTGCGGGGAAGACGGCAGGAGCGACCCCCCTGCCTCCCGCCCCCGTTAATAAAAGGAGCGTTACGATAAAAACGACTTTTTTTTAGTGTTATTGTTTCAGTCACATTTCACAATGATTACGTTGACACTGACGGTCTCGCACGCCGCTTCGTGCGCGACAACGATGGCGCGGAGGCGCGTCCCGAGTGGGCCCTGGGCAAAGTCACCCCCGGGGCCGGGGCTGGGGCCGGGATGGAACCCCGCGTCGGATACAGCGAGACCGGGCACAAGTTTCGGTGGGCCCACATAAAACTTTTCACGGCGGCTGAACGGAGAGAACCGGCAGCAGCCAGGCAAAATGTTCCCGTCGGGCCGGCGGACAAGCGTCAGCAGGAGGTTCGCTCCTCTTGCTCTGGAATAGAACCGGAGTTAACGAACTTTTTCTGAAACCACAAAAAGAAAAAAGCTCCCCTCCCGGACGCCCGATTCCCTCGCAAAGTCGCCACAACTCGCCTCGCCCCGTGCCGTGGCTTTGCAGCCAGTATCTGCTCTCTCTTTCTGCCGTGTACGGGAAGATCTTTTCTTCCCCTAAAGTTAAGAGCGGTTCTGCAGAATTGGGATCCAGATGTCACTAATTTGCGATCGCTCCGGGACACGAGCTGATATAGGGTGCTCGGGAAGGGGCTAGCCCTGCCTCTGCCCGGCGCTCTGCGCAGAGAGCTGGCGTTACTCGCGATCTGCAGCCCGGCTAAGGCAGCCTGAAATGAAAGCGCCTCCGGAGGGGCTGGCGTGCAGAGTCTGTACTCACATTTTAGGGTGCTAAGAAGACGCTTTCTCAGATCTAAGTCCACGCAACAGGTTTTGACATCTCCTTTCCGGCTAGGGCGAACAGCTGCTCCCGTTCGAGTCCAGCCGTTGTGGTTATGAGATGGAAGGAGAGGAAGCGGAGTCAGGTATATCCCTAATAACCGCGGGGCGACCGAGCGCGGAAGCCGGGAGGTGGAGGGGGAGGCAGCTCAGACCTCGCTAGCGCTTTTGTCTAGTGCCACGGTCCCCGTCGTGGGAGGGAGCGGAACGGCGCGATGTTCTCCTTCGCGAAAGGCACACGGTGTGTGCGCGGGGGCCGGGGCTGGGAGAGGGGATCTGCGCTTCTCTCGCCGCTTCTGCACGGAGTAACGTTTGCAGTGGATCAGTTCTCCCGTGCCGTGACCGGCCGCTACGGCCGCGGCTGCGAACTATCCAGCCGTTTAGGTTGGGTAGGAAGCGCTGAGATCGGGATGCTTTCGTTCACAAACAAGCACAGTTTGGATCCTGCAGAAGTCGGCCGGCATCGAGGCACTAAGCGGCCGAGGGCTCATTTTGTAAAGGGAGGGAGGGAGAATCATTCAAGGGGGCTTTCACGGACCCGTCACCGACACCTCCGAATTTGTTTTAAACGAATTCGAGCTGTCTCTCTCTTGCCCTGCAAAGGAAACTTCTATTTTGCGTCCCCGGGGGATCCAGGGCGGGAGCCGCCCGCTTGCCACCGCTTCTTTACGGCAGCACTCGGGAAAAGCCCGGACAGGTAGGAGGACACGCAGCTTCCAAAGCGGAGCGCACTCGGGAAAACACAGACACTGGAGTCCGGGCGTGCTGGGAGCTGGACGCGGGCTGATCCGCTGCCCCCACCCTCCTCCTGCCTCCCTCCCCCGCCGCGGTTCGCCTGGCCGCAGCCCTGGCGCGGCTCCTCGCCGGGAGCCGCCGGGCTGCGCGCCGCCGCCCCGGCCTCTCCTTCCCCTGGGGACGGCCGCTGCGCCCGCCCGGGCCGGCACGGAGGCTCCGTCCACGGCCGCGGAGGGTCAGGCTGCGGGGCGGGGAGACTCAGCCTGGCCTCTTGCGGCTTCGTGAAATCCCTGACGCGCCGGGGAGGCTAAAAAGGTAGCGTGGCGGGGTCCCACAACTGCAGAGACCTCGCCTCTCAGGACTGCAAATGGTTCAGAAAGTGCTTGTGGCGTTAGTTACTATTTCTCCGCAAAAGGGAACAGTAAAGGCCGTGGAATCTGCCCGGAGTTTGGGGCCAGGAGACTCCTTCCGAGTGCCTTCACCTGGACGAGCCCCAACGGTCCTGTCCGTCCCCGGAGGCACCGGCCGCATCGCTCAGCTCACCCGCTCATCCGCCCTGACCTTCCAGCTTGCACGATGTCTCTCCCTCGCCTTTCGCTTTGTGTAGAGTGAAAAGGACGGGAAAAACCACGGGTCCCTGCCCCGCAGAGTCAGTAAACTCAAAAACGCAGTGTGTAATGGGCACGCGTGACTTTTACTCGTGCTTCTCTCCTGGGTGAAACATCCCGGCACGCTCCTGGAAATCAAGTAGAAATAAATGCCCGGCGTCCAGTGATCCCGAATGCCAGCACCCTGCCCTCCGGAGCGTGGTGGGGCACGGCCGGCCGTTCATGGGGAGGCAATCCTTCCCCGGTCATGTACCATCATGCCTCCTCCCAGCTCCCGGGCAGGTACGATCAGCGTGAAATGGGATCCCAGGTCACGAACAGGGTCTCTATTGTACATGAGAGGCCCCTTTCCTATAAAACTCTCCTGCAGTTGTTACTGGGCGCTGGGGAGGGGGGTTAAGCGAACACGTTTAGAAAGAAGCTTTCAGCAAGGGCCGGAGACGGGTTTTTCTCCCCACCACAGCCGCGGGTGACGGGGACGGCAGAGCCCGCGGTCCGGAGCAGCAGGGCCGGGATGGGGCGGCGGGGTCGGGATCGGGCTGCGGGACCCAGACGGGGCTGCGGGGTCCGGACGGGGCGACGGCTCCGTTTACCGCGCCGCAGCGCCCTGAGGCGAGAGGCAGGGGCCCGGGCTCCGCGCGCCGGCGCTCCCCCGACGGGCGCCTGCAGCGTCAATCACGGCGGAAATTTCTCCCTCACTAGCTAATATCTCAGTTCTCAGGGCCGCCTCTGAGTGGATCTGAGCAATCTGTCAACCCAGCCGGGGAGCCACCTCAAAACAGATCGGGTTACCCCTGATTGACAGCGTCACCATGGCAAATAATTTGACTAAAACTATTGTCTTCTCCTGGCAGTCCCCGGGTCAGATAACCGGACCAATCACAGCGCGGATAATCACTTTTCATGCCAGCTTAGAATAATATTATTAAAAAAAAAAGGGGGGAGAGAGAGAGAAAGAAAGGGGGGAAAAACTCCGAGAGGGAGAGGAGCGAGGGAGCAGGGCTTTACCACTATATTATGTGGGATCTCGCGGCGGCGGGGGGTGGGGGGGAAGCAGGGAGATCCCAAACCGGCGGCCGAGGGGGGTGGGGGTGGGAGAGCCGCGGCCGCTGCGAGCGCTGCAGATAGGAGACAAAAGAGGCACGAAGTTACTCTCGCAACTTGGACTTACAAAAAGGAGGCGGCCGGGGAGAAAAGTCGCCCGCGCTCGGGCTCCCGAGACTTTTTTATTTCTTCGCTCTTCGTCGTTTTTTCCGCCGGCTCCCGCGGCCGCTCCGGGGCCGGGCTCCGCCGATGGCCGCGGCCCCCCGCGCCCGGCCGTGACGCCCGATAGGGCCCCGCCGGGCGCCGCCGCCCCGGGGCCGGCGCCGCTCCCCTCTATGAGGCCGTAGGGTGCGCGGCGGGGCAGGGCTCACCATGTCGATGCTCCCGACTTTTGGCTTCACCCAAGAGCAAGTAGCCTGCGTCTGCGAGGTGCTCCAGCAAGGCGGCAACATCGAGCGGCTGGGGCGGTTCCTGTGGTCCCTCCCTGCCTGCGAGCACCTCCACAAGAACGAGAGCGTCCTGAAGGCAAAGGCGGTGGTGGCTTTCCACCGGGGCAACTTCCGAGAGCTCTACAAGATCCTGGAGAGCCACCAGTTCTCGGCTCACAACCACCCCAAGCTGCAGCAGCTCTGGCTCAAGGCGCACTACATCGAGGCGGAGAAGCTGCGGGGGCGACCCCTAGGGGCGGTGGGCAAGTACCGGGTGCGCCGCAAGTTCCCCTTGCCCCGCTCCATCTGGGACGGCGAAGAAACCAGTTACTGCTTCAAGGAGAAGAGCCGCAGCGTCCTCCGAGAGTGGTACGCCCACAACCCCTACCCGTCCCCCCGCGAAAAGAGGGAGCTGGCCGAAGCCACCGGCCTCACCACCACCCAGGTCAGCAACTGGTTCAAGAATCGCCGGCAGCGGGACCGCGCCGCCGAGGCCAAGGAAAGGTACGGCTCCCCCAGCTACCCCGACTTCCCCGGCTCCCCCGACTTCCCCGGCTCCCCCCACTCCCCCGGCGCCCCGGTCCCGCCGCTCGCTCCGCGCCTCCCCTTCTTGCCCCATCTCCGTCTGCGGGGAGACCCGCGAGGGGACGCACCCGGGAGGAGACGGGATCCTCCCGGAGAGGCAAAGGCGGGCCCTGGGCGAGGGCGTATGTTCGCCAACAGCAGCCCCGGAAGAGGTGGCCGGGACCCCTTTCCCGCCGAGATCGCACAGCCGGCGCGGCGGCCCCGGGGCAGCCCCTTCCGCCGGGCGCGCTTCCCACGGCCGGCGGCGATTCCCGGTTAAGCAGCGCGGCCGCCTCCTCTCCGCCGCAACCGGAGCCTGTGCGGGTGCACGGCCCGGCGGGAGAGGCCGCCGGCGGCGGGGCTAAGGGCGAGGGCTCCACAGCCCGCCCAGCTCGGAGCATGTCTTTGAGGGTGTCCCCGGTGCAGAGAGGGAAACCCGGGAGGGTCTGAACGCTGTAAAAAAATGGTGGTTTGTAAAAACTGCTTGTAACGTCGGCTTCTGGCGTGAAGCGGGAGACCTGGACAGGGACTGCCCGGAGCAGCCTCTTTCCTCGCTCGTGAAATTGCAGTTGGTGTTCACTCCCCAGCACGGTGCTCATACATGCGTGTTAATGGGTGTACGAGCGTGATTGCGAAAGTGTGCTTTTCTGGTTAAATGGAGTGAAGGGACCATTAATTGCCGGGCAGAGGTTAATGCTACATCCTCGGGTATCCGCGATGACTTTTCAGCAGTGCCTGTGCCTTTGGAAGTCGCTTTGGAGCAGCAAAAAGCGTCCTCTAACTGCACAGGGGCTCCTCACTAGCCCGCTGAATTGCCCGTACGGATCTGGTGGTAGGGCCTGCACCGATAGTTAACGGATTAGAAATCTCCCGTAGATCCGTCCCTCCGAGGAGACTTCTACTTTTCATCTCTGCCTAAAGCTTTTTGGAAATTGCCAGCGCCGCGGCCGCGCAGCTACGCAGCCCGGCAGGTTCGGGCTCCGCACGGATTTGCTCCACACATTTCCTGAAACGCTGCTAAGAGCTTTAATTTTCCTTCAAATCCCTGCAAGTGTTGGTTTTACGAGATGTTAGAGATCGTTTTTATTGCTGATAGCGGGGACTCACCTTCAAATATCCAAAGGAAATGAAGGTTACACTTAGTCCAGTCTTTTTTTTTTTTTTTTTCCCCGCGAGGAATCAAATTTTAAAGGTCTCCAGAGGCAAATAAGACTTTTTGACATTGAAAAATACACTCAACCTAATATTACACTCCAGGCGTCGGAAAACAGACCGTCCATGGGATTGCCATACACTCAAGCAAACTTGTTCAAACAGAGCTTTCTTGTGTATTTTTATTTTTTTGGCACGAAGCGTCTCCAGCCGCATCCTGCAGCCCTTAGCGAGGAAAACCCGTCAGCGCAATGGTTTCACTTCTCTCGACCATCTCCTGCAGGATAGGGCCCCTCTGTCAGACAGCGCGCTGCAAAGCTTCCGCAGAAGCTTTCCAGTAGACTCGCAATGCCTTCAGCATTTCAGGCGGGGCTGCGTCTGAAGTATTTCTACGAGGGCTTTGTCTAAAAGCCGCGTTAGCTTTGACGGGGCGACCGCCCCCAGCCCTTCTCACCCCTCTAATATGTAAAAAGGAATTACAGATATATAGGTAGGTAGGTAGATGATAGATAGATAGATAGATAGATAGATAGATAGATAGATAGATAGATAATCTCTCCAAGGCTTGGCCAGCCTCCAGCGATTTCTCGGTATTTACCCGGTGATGAATTTTGAAATTACGTCCTGCCTTTCCGAGCCAGCTGCCTCTCTCGGTACGAGCACCGGCGGTGCCGGATCCC
Organism: Bucorvus abyssinicus; assembly: GCA_009769605.1. Classification (NCBI taxonomy): domain Eukaryota; kingdom Metazoa; phylum Chordata; class Aves; order Bucerotiformes; family Bucorvidae; genus Bucorvus; species Bucorvus abyssinicus. The sequence goes on from CM020045.1 coordinate 2,400,576, forward strand.
CACGCGGCGGAGCCGGGCGAGAGCCCGCCCGGGCTGCACTCTCCGCCGCGCAGGGAGGAAAGCGGGAGAGAGCAGCGGAGCAGTTCCGGAGAGAGCCGGGAAAATAAGGGAATTCACTCCGTTTGCTTGCATTATCTTCCATATCGGGCTACGTCTTGAGCTTTAAGCTCAGGGAGAGAGGGGAAAAAAATAAGAAACCGTTCAGTTACTTTTAGCAAAAGCGTTCCCCGCCTGGTAGGAGCCGGGGGGGCTGCGCTGCTGCTGCGCGGAGCCGTCCTGCCTACAACCCACCGTGCTTTGGCCTTCCCAGGAGAAACCGTGGCTGAGCTTCTCTTCAGCTCCCGGACCAGTTTTAAAATTTAGAAGTTGGGGGTTTTCTACAGGCCTTCCTCCCTCCCTTCCCTTCCTCCCCCTCCCGCCCCACACCGTGCAAACCCTTTGGACGCAGAAAACGACATTTTGGCAAAGGGACGCTTTCCGCTGGGCTAGTGGGAGACTCTGTTTACAAGCTCGGCGGACCTTAGACCTTTGTGGCGGATGAAGGGGCCGTGGAGGTTTGCAGAGTTTGTAAACCTGCTGTTTCTGCAGTCCCCTCCGCCAGCCGCCCCCGGGAACCGTCCCCCCGCCGCCCCCGCTTCCTTCGCCCGCGCCCCGGACCGGCGGCCACACGGTGATTTCCCTCCCTCTTTTGTGTTTCCTATAGGGAAAACAACGAGAATTCCAACTCCAACAGCCACAACCCGCTCTCGGCGTCAATGAACGGCAATAAGACAGTTTTGGGGAGCTCAGAGGACGAGAAGACGCCGTCAGGGACCCCGGATCACACCTCCTCCAGCCCCGCGCTGCTGCTCAGCTCCAACCCCGGGCTGCAGCCCCTGCACGGCCTGGGCCACCCGCAGGGCCCCAGCGCCATCCCCGTGCCCAGCGCCGACCCCATGCACCACCACAGCTTGCAGGACTCCATCCTCAACCCCATGTCGTCCAACCTGGTCGATCTGGGCTCTTAAAACCGTGTACACGCTCCCTCCTTCGCACCAGCCCTCCTTTACTCTACCTTTTTTTTTTTTTTCTTTTTGCCCTTAATCTTACCAGAGACTTTGAAAGCGATGACAAACTCCTTGATGGAAGTGTTGTGCCCTTTGGCAGCAGGCTGGCTGCAGGCTTGGAAGGTACCGGACTCGGCTGTGGGCAGTGATGTTGTGAAAAGCCTTAGGGGTTGTTTAAAGGTGGTCTCAAGCGCACCGTTGGGCAGGAGCTGGGGTTTTCTCGGCAGGCTGTAAGGCGGTTCGGTGTAGCAGCTCTTTCCAGCCTGAACTTCACCAATCTCTCGGTGGTATCTCTCGACTGGGCCGGTCTGTGTGGGAAGAGGCACATTGTGATCTGTTCGGTTGTTTGTTTTTCGGGGGGTGGGGAGGAAAGGGGAGCGCAAGGCCTCTGTTCCCATGCCCATTTGGAAGTTACACATCGCTCCCGTTATTCTATTGTAGTTATGTATCCGTGGCAGGTGTACGATGTCCAATTTCAACTAAGAATACAAAAGTCGTAGTCAAGTTATAGCAGCAACACGCGCTCTAGGCAGACTCTGTAACCTCCTTGTAGCTGATGCTATGCAGAGGGACGGCTTCTTTGGCCTTGTCCATGTGGTGCTTTCGCCATTTGCTGGGTGGGAAAGGAAATGATGGCCCGGCTCCGGCCCCAGAGGAAGGCAGGGGCAGATGCTCCCCTCGATGTGCAACGAGGGCAGGAGCGGGCTTTAAAAAAAAAAAAAAAAAAAAGATGAATTGCTGCTCCAATTTAGACATAAACGACAGTATCAACCGCAAGTCACTCACCTTAGTTTTGTTTATTGTTTATATTATGTGAATACATTCTTTGGGAAATATTTCTGCTTTTATTTTATAATAAAATTTAGAAATCTAACTCGGCGTGCGGTTGCTTCACTCGCCCACGGGGTGTTTTCGGGCTCAGCCCTGAGCGGAGCAGGGTAGGCAGCCCGGTGGCCGCTTGGCCGGGGAAGGCAGCGACCCCCACCCCGGGGCTCCCCCTCGTAGTCCTGGGCGGCCAGACGGCTCCCCGGCACCCCTGCCCCGCTTGGGGTGCCCCGCGGAGCAAAGCCTGGGCACGTCGGGGCGACGCTCCGGGGCGGTCTGGGGAAGCGGCGGGCACCGGGGTGGAGCTGGCGGAGCTCTCTGTCAGCGGGGAGACGAGGGGACGGGGAAGGACTCGCCGTGCGGATCCTGAGGGGAAAGGGGAGGTGGCCCACCTGCTCCCCCGAGGGCACGGCCGGGACGGCTGCGGGCTTTCCGGTCCCGGTGTCCACTGGCCCCGGCAGAAAGTCGCCCTCGCTGCCTCCCTCGCCCCAGGGGCGAGCCCGCAAACTAAGCGTGGCCAAGCCCTGCTCCGGGGTCCGGCACGGCTGGGCTGCAAACGCCTTTCCAGCGCCTGTGGGAGAGATGCCGGGGATGGAAGTTCTCTATTCCTCTGCTTTTCCCGTCTTTCTTTCATCACAGGGTGGCAAAAAAGACGGGCAAGTTGCTTGCAAATTTGCTTCATTAAAAGATAGGAGCTGAGGGTGATTTCATCACAGCTTGCATTCGCTACCAACTTTTGTTAGAAGCCGACTGTGATAGATCATCTGTTTAAAATGTTCCTCGGAGCTTGCAAGGAGTTTTCTACTTTTTTTTTTTCCCCCTAAAATTAATTTCTTGTGAAAAACAAACCGAGAAAACAATACGGCTTCAAGCGGGCTAGAAATATGCGTAGATCAGCAAAGATCGTGTCCAGGTTTCAGACGCTGGCTGAAATTTCAATCAGCGGGAGTTTTGTGCGGGCAATGTCCTAATTTGGTATAATCTGGGGCTGGATTAGCGCCTGTGTGCGTTTGTGGGTGTCCGCTAAAAGCACATTTCTCTGAGGCCCCATTAACGTCTATAGAAGGGAAGGTATGGATGTCAGTAGCAGGGAGGATCTGCCTCAGAAAAAAACCTCTTACTCGCGGTTATAAATCCAGAGTGGTATATGAAGGTTTATGTTTCCCTCGTTCCTGCTCTTTGGGGTGATTTTTCAGCAGCGGAGATGGTGTGGCTGTTGCCTCTGCTGTGGGAGCGTACCAGTGTGGTCCTGCGTGCATCAGGGTCTAAACAGCAGATCCTCTTATTTCCGTCGAGGGGCATCTAATAATTTGAGCTATGAATTCTAATGCTTTGAAAAATAAGCATTTGGCAAGGAGAGGAACCACTGTTTCCTAGGACTACAGTAGATTCTTTGCTCCCTGTAAAACAGCACATGCAGCGGTGCCATATTGCACAGAATTAATTAATTGGCCAGTTGATTATTTTGTAATTTTAGCGATAGAGGTAAGTTCTGGAAGGAAAACAGAACGACTGGGTTAGTAAAACATGGCCTCGAAACTGAAATAAAGCCTTAAGGCTTGTCCGCTGGAGAAAAAAAGAAAGAAAGAAAGAAAAAGAAAGAAAGAAAGAAAGAAAGAAAGAAAAGTAAAATATTAGAGAAAGAGTAAAGCCAAGATGGGGAACATTTAAAGCGGCGGTCTGAAAACAGGATGGGGTTTACGTGGTTAATAAAAGGTCATATTGCACAGAGGAGGCAGAATTCGATCGGGGAAAGCAAATGAAGGTCTGTCAGGGTGAGAAAGGCCCTTTGAAAGCGAGGGGTGATGAAACCTCCTGTAAATTGCAGCGAGGATCACTTATATACAGAGAAAGGAAGAGAGGGAGAGTCGCTGAAGTCAATTAAAAGGCAGTGAGAAAGAGCAATCATTCAGTAAAGAAAAAAACAAATCCGCAGGTCAGTGTAGCATTAAGGGCGCACACAGCTTAAGCCCCGATGATGGGACATGTGTAATGCCACCTGAAAACCGGCACAAGTTAAGACCCATTTTCTGGGATGGTACTTGCCTTAGTAATGATGTTTGGTAAATTAGCCCAAATCCCCCTGATTTTCCACGCACCAAAAAAAAAAAAAAAGTTCCCGATAGGGAAATATGCCGAAACTAACGTGACTAATCCTTGGTTTTAAACAGATTAGTTATGATTCACCAGCATTACGTTACATGGGGCATATCTCATCGCAGGCTTGGTTGGTTGTGGGGTACCCGCTCAGGTTTCAGGGCATAAATAAAAAGATGGTGCGGAAACTCCTTCTGACTGTCCCCGGACTGAGGCCGAGATGCAGCGGGCAAACCCCGCAGCTGAGGCCCTATAGCCCCCCTAATACCGGGGCGGAAAACTGCACTCAGTGCCTCTCATATACACACGCATATATATATATGTATATACATGTGGTATGTGTGTATATATATATGTGGTATTTGCTCTCAAACTAAAACCTTACCAAATTACATAATGAATGCAGCGTTTAAGCATCCCAGAACTGTAACTGGAGTAATTCCTTTAGATAGCAGGGCACCGAATATTCACGCCGTACAGAGCAGATTTGTTCTGCTGGGAAGCCCTGTACTTTATTAAATGAGTGTTAATTGTCCTTGGTGCTGCGCTGAAGAGGGGTTTGAGAGAAATTGCACATTTGAGACAGAAAACACTTTCGGCTGCCCTGCCAGGGCACAGCTCGTCACCCTGACGGGAAATGCTGGTGGATGTGAGGGAAGAGCATCCCGACAGGCTAAAGAAGATGCGGCACGGGCCCCGAAGGGGAGCATGGCGCTCTACTAGGAACAGGGGGCAAGTTTACTGGACTAAGAGACTTCCCTATGAGTAGGGGAGTGTTTGGTGGAGCCTGCTGGTTAAACGCCTTCCCTCTGCAAGCCCTTTCAGGAGCTTGGGGTTAAAGAGGACCCTCTGGGAAACACAGTCGCATCTCATCCACAAGGCTGAGTTTTCCTTTGGATGATATAAGCCATTTTGCAGACATTCCACACGATCTACACAAGAGAAGCCGCCTGCTTGGCATATCTCCTGTGGGCTGCCCCGGAGAAAGCTACGTTCCCCCTTCTCCTCACCCCTGGCTCAGCACTTCGGGCCTAACTGAAGCTTCAGTGTGTGTTTGAGGGCGGCTTCTCCAGCCCCGAAATGAAAAGCCTTGGAAGTGCCCCTGCCTGCCCAGCGATGCTCGCGTAAGGCACTCGGGCTCCTGTTACCAGATCCAGAAACAAAATCCTTCTTTTGGAGAAATAAATGCAGCCAGGTATGAGCAGGCTTTTGCCTTGAACAAACCCGAACTTGAGCGTGACAAATAATGTAGGAGGATGGCGATGAAAACACTGGCCACTGGCCCTTGCTGCAGAGCTCTTTAACTTCCTCTACTTAGTGAATCAAAACGCTGCGGCTCAGCCGGCCAAGAAAAATATACTGAAGGGAGCTTTCAGTGCTTCAGCACACAAGGAAAAGGTGGAGGTTTTGTCTGAAGGAGAGAAGCTCTGGGGTTTGGAAAAATACATAGTTAAACTTAGGAGCTGGGCTGAGCCATCGGTTCTTCCCATTTTGCTGAGGGGAGCGGGGCTCAGTTTCCCCTCCTTGCACGGGGGAGGCGGCTCCTTGCTCGGGAAGAAGGTCCATCAACGGGGGTGGAGGGTTTGGCTGTTAGGGGGTTTTACTGGGGTTTAGGTTTGGGGGTTTTTTTGCTGGGTTTGGGCGAGAACGCTCAATCTCCAGCTCTGAAGATCAAATTCACCTTTACGCGCATGCCGGTGTGCCGCAGAGCCGTCCCGCTCCGCGCCCCGGGCCGCAGGGAGGCGGCGGCGGGCGGGCGGGCTGGACGGCAGAGCAATGGGCTGCTCCTGCCTCCAGCCCAATCCGTGTCGACAGGGGGAAAAAAAGAAGAAGAAAAAAGACTCCTAAAAAAAAAAAAAAAACAAGCCCAAAATACCAGACACGGGGAAACAAATTGGGACTTCAAGAGTCTGGGACTCAGAGGGAAACGGAGAGGTTTAGTGCGAGCTAAGGTGAACAGACAGGTAAAATGTTCCAGCAGCAAACAGTGCTGCTCCGGAGAGGAGAAATCGCTTGGAAAGATGAAAATCGCACATGTGCTTCTGATGACCCCATTAGATGCGAAGTCCTCCAGGAAATACATATTTGAAACAGCCAGGAAAAACAAACATGCCTTTAATAGGCTTGCCTGGCCCGCCATGAAAAATGCAAACCTCGGTATGGGGCGTGCGTATCTAGGGGTGGGAGGGAGGAAAGGGGAGTAGGTTTTGTAAAGAACCCGATGAAAGCTACCTTCATCAGGAATATTCATTTGCGCTGCCCTGCTCTCCAAAAATAGTCTGCAGCGTGAAAACCGAGGCACTATTAAAACTACCGCCTAAGAGACGGACATTGGAGTCTGAAGAGTGACTGCCGGGAGCTCGTCTGGGTGTCCACACCGGCAGGACAGGAAGAAAAAACCCGGCGGGGTTAGAGGAGTTAGAAAGCGGGACTTCACGAAGCCTACAGTTTGCTGTAAAGCTGGGCAAAGTCCCGGGGATCGTATTAGAAGAGCGATTCTAGTGCAGGAGCTGGGGTCTGGGCAGAGACAGCCCCAGTCCCTCATTTCCAAAGCGTCGGTTTAGATGCAGTCGTGCTGGGAGTCGGGGGAGAAAGCAGAGGCTTGACCCGAGAGCACTTTGGCAGTAAAAGCATTGATGTTTCTCCTTTGCCCCCCTCCCCATCCCTGCCCACGGAGCCGGACACAGTGACCTCTCTGCCGGCAGCGCGGGCAGGCTCCGGGAGGACATTTCATCCCCTTCCCCGCTTTCCGCCGCGGCCGCGGGGAGGGCACAGCTCCGCGCCCTCCTCCCGGTATCTGTTGTCCCCTCTGCGGGGTCCGGTGCTTGGGAAACCCCGACGGCGGGTGCTCCGGGGGAGGCGGGCGCCTCGGCAGCGGCACCCACGCCGCGCGGGGACACTGTCTTCATCACAAGGAGACGGCGAGGGTGGTGACGGCAAGTCACCCATCGGTGAGACATCTCCCCCTGCGCACCTCAAGGTGCTGCCGGGTGCGGGGGCAGGTGACTGAACCCCGCTGCTTCAGTGGGGTGTGTTTAACCGAAAGAAGATGAACGTCGTCCTCCGGTTGTCACCGGCGAGCTGCGTGAAGGGGGTAAAAAGCCCCACCAAAGCCTGAGCTAATGGCAGCCCGAGGGAGGCCCAACCGGACCCCAGAGCAGGGCCGAGCCGGGACCCCGCGTCTATTTACCCCAGGGCAGCGAATTGAAGCGTCCGCCGTCTGCTGCCGCCGGGGGCTGCCTGTACCGCGGCACCCGGAGACGCCCTGTCTTAGGGAACAGGCTGCTCCCCACCGACGGGACACACACGGCAGACGGGAGGGGGGGGTCTGCTCCCTGCTCCCTGCAGCTCGCTCCCTCCAGCCCGCTCCTCTGCCCGTAGCCGAAGCCGAAGGAGCAGGGCGGGGGCACGGCCTCCCCGGGGCGGCAAGCGCGGAGGGCACAGGGGGTGCTGGAGCGGGGGTACAGGGCTCCCGAGCTCTTGCGGAGCCAGGGTCAAGTGGGTGTCTCTCCATACCCGGAGGTATCGAGTTACACGCCATCCCAGCAGCTGCTCGGGGCGAGGATCCGCACCCCGCAGCACTACGCACCGCGCAGCCCGCGGGGCCGCGGCTGACGCTGAGGAAAAGAGGGGACGTTCAAAACTGAAGAAACGGCTTGGGACATGGCTCGTAAGAGCGTGTCGAGCTCACACCCAACAACAACATCAACAACTGGAAAGGCAGCACGGCTTGGAAACCTCCCGGAATCAAACGAAACCAGACGTGGGGCAGGGAGCTGTTGGCAGCCCTGCGCGGGGCGCGGAGCCCGGCGGCAGGGGCCCCACGGGTGGCCGTGGAGTGAGTGGCGTGGGGGTAGGCTCCGTCCCTGCGCACCTCACCGCGCTGCCTTCCCAGATTAGAAGGGCCGGAGCGGGACGATCCCACCTCGCCAGTGATTTTAGCAGGAAGAGAGGCGGCCGGGGGCAAGAGATTTTAGCACTGCGGGTGGGAGCGGAGCCGGGCTCCCTCTCCCCGACCGTGGCCAAAAAATGTCAGTACCTTCTCCCCGATAGATGCGACAGATGCTGTGGCTCTGCGGAAGACCCAGATGCTTTTCAGTTTAGAAGGGACATTTTTTTTTTTTTCGGGCGAGGCCGGCACAGCGAAAGCGACCGTGTTTCTCCCCTAGACGCTGTTACTGTGAGATCCGAAGGCTATTTCTGCCAGTCTCCGAGATGCCGTCCCCGCGGGGGATCTCCGGAGGTGGAGGGCGGCCAGTCACTCTCCCATAATTACTCTAATTCGGGTGTATTTATTACCTCGACTACCGTCGGGCGACGGCAAATAAAGCCGCCTTGACGATACGCACCCGGGCGCTGCTGCCGCCACCATTAATTTGAAATAACCCCCCCGAGCCCTGCGCGGGTGGGAAGAACAGAGCATGTCCCCACCTCCTGCCTCCCGCCACGCCGCCCCTCACCGGGGGGCCCGCATGGGCAGCGCTGGGGCTTCTACCCCAACGAGACCTTGGCCCTGCCCGAGGTGCCCGGGGGCGATTGGGGAGGGGGGGGGCGCGGTTGACGGAAACCGTTCCCCGCATACCAGGCGGATGGGAAGGGGCCACGGTGGCCGGTCATTCCCTCCGCATCTCCCCGTTGGGGCAGACGTCGAGAGTCACGACGGGGAGAAGAGTCCGCAGAGCGCAGGCTCTCCTGCCTGTTTGCAACCCCACCGCCCTTCGAGGCCACGAAATGGCGCTCGGTCTGCAGTGCGGGGGGACCCCAACCCCCGGTAGGGGCCCGGCGGCGCCCGGGTTCCCCCTCCCCGGAGCCGCGCCGGTTGAGTGAGCTCGATGGAGCCAGGGCAGCCCCGCGAAGGACAGAGAGGGGCTGCGGTGGTAGTGCGAGAGAAGGCTTGAGCCCGCTGCCGACCCGCTCGGTTGGCATGCGTTGCCATTTCGATAGTATCTCGGTTTTGGAGGCATTTTATGGCCGGGGAAAATCTAATCCAGTGAAGAGAAAGGAAGAGAATACTCTTGGCATTGAATGAACTCCGTGTGGTAATCTTCGGGCAAATGTGCGGGTTTCCATGCCAAAGCAAAGTGTTTTCTCGTCGGGTCTGCTCATACTCTGAAGGGAGGCGAAGACACCATTTAAGAAATCCAGCTGGTTGCAAATCATACATTTAATCTCTCAGCTGGAATGATTTAATGGATCAGTATCGAGTAACAGTCCTGGAAAAGTAGCCTCCTAAAAAAACAGAGATAAATCCCGATTGAATAATAGTAAATGAAAACCATGGATTACAGTGACTGCAAGACAGTAATTTTTTTTTAATTTTATTTTTTTTTTTCAGTCCTCGAAGGATACCGCCGCAGAGGGGCCAACCGAGCCGACAAAGAGCCGCGTGTCATTTTGATGTTGGCGAGGGCAGGTTCCGGCAGCCTGCGGTGTCCCTCCCTTGGGACAGGCCCCCCTCTCTCTCCTCATGCCGTGGGCACCTTCTGAACCGGCGTCTCTTGCGGAGCAGGCAGCGGAGACACAAGCTCTCCCCACGGTGCTCCGCGGCCGGGCGAGCGCCGACGCGCCCGGGCCAGATGCACCGGCGGGGGCTCCGAGGGGGCTCCTCCCGAGGAGGCACCGGCAGCTCGGAGCCACGGCGGTGGCCTTGGCGAAAGCCATCCGGCTGCCTTGGGCCAACCCAGGGGCCTCGCTGGGATTTTTCTTTTTCCAGCAGGAAAAAGCTCAGAGGCGGGGGAAGGAACTGTTACAACGGGAAAAGTGACATTTTCCCCCGAAATGTGAAAACAGGAGAGCAACCTTTTAGCTCTCTCTGTCCGTTCGTGACGCGTTGGACAGAGAAGCGGTACCGGGGGCAATGGGAGAGATGGGGCTGCCGGCGGGGTCCGCGGGGGCGGCTGGCGCGGCGGGGGCGGCTGGCGCGGCGGGGGCTCCTTCGCTGCCTGGGGCTCCGGGGGCGTTTTTAACTCTCCCATTGCCGTAATTTTATCCGGGTCTAGCAGCCGGGGCCAAACCGTCACTGAAGGAAAGACCTCAGCCGGGAGTGCAAAAGCACTTGTCTCACCTCCCCCCGACCGAGAGGGAGGTCATTACTGCGCTTAATTAAAAGCATTTCCTCGACGGGGCAGGTGCTTTCCTTGCAGCGGTGCCGGGGGCCTCCGGCCCCATCTCCAGCAGCTCCGTGCCCGCGACCGGGCCGCGGGGGCGCCTGCCGAAACCCCCAAAGCTCCGCCTCGCCCCCGGGGAGCCCACCTCCCCACCTCGCTCTCTCCTGCGAGCTGAGCGAGGGAAGGAAAAGCCCCGCGGCTCTCCCCGCGCACCCGTGGGCGCTGCCCCCGCTTCTCCCCGCCTCCCCTCGCCGCCTCGGGGGGCGCGGAGGGTGCAGGGGCCCCGGTGGAGCTGCCCTTCTCCGTCCCGTAGCCCTGCTGGCCGGGTCGAGCAGCATCGCCCTATAAGGAATGTAATGCAAGGGCGAATGTCGTCAGCACAGCATTAGCACATTTTTGTCATGAAATGTACTCGAGTCGTAATAGTTGTTTATATTTACAGGGCATTCTTGAGCGCAAATCACATGCTCAGATCATCCCTAGATGAATCAGGAGTCGGAGAAAGTCAGTACTTCCCAAGGACAGCTTTGGTGACAAGGGCAGCTCGGGGCGAAATCGGTTTAGTTTGGTTCTACCTATTTATAGAGATGAAAAATCTAAATAAAGTTGAATAGGACGTCGAAATATCTCAGAGAGTGTTGTGGATCTCCGTCTATTTTTTTCTTTGTTCGCATCATTGTGTGTTTTTCAATCTCAGCTTCTTTCTAAAGATGTTACTTTATATATATTGTACAGTAATAAAAAAATAAATTTGTAACTACCTCATTTCAAAAAAATCTCTCCAAAACTGTTCAGCGATTTCGATGTCTTACTATGTTTTTGCGTGGAAAGGTTGTTAAAATTCTCTTTTCTATTTCTGCAGGCAATATGGACTTTGACAAATGGGTATTTTAAGTTTGCTATTAATATTTTTCATATTGTCCTCAAATTTATTAGCATAAGTTTTTGAAAAAATCCCCATTGCCCTCTCTGTTGAAGTCATAGCTACCATCACCCAGCTCACTTCTGTGAGAAAAGATAAATAAAATAGCTATTCTGAAAAGCACGAACCAGAAAACAGTTGATTTTAATTCTAAAAGATGCAAAGGTGCTCTATAATGTGTTCCTTTTGATCTATACAATCTTTAAACGATCACTTTTTCTATTAAGTGACTTTTTTTTACAACAAGCATAAAAGCAGATATGTGTAAAAATTCTATTTAGGTACAACATGCTTTAAATCATAGATTCGTGGGTGTTTAATGTTATTAATAATGATATAGCTACAGAACTTCAAATAATAAATTCTTCTGAAGGATTTGTGTCATTTCCTTGCATTTGTTTTTCGTCCAAGAGCAAAAGCCTGGCCCTGTTCTTTTTGAAGACAGTGGCAAAGTTCCCACCTACACCCGTGGGATCCGTGAAGTTAGTCAGAGTTTTTCCATGGGCTTTGGATCAAGCCCATAGCATGAGTCAATTTAAGAAGTGATTCCTTCTCTCTCCTAGAAATGCACATTGCATTTGCTTAGATAACTACATCTCGAGGATTTTTTTTTTTACACCCCCATATTCTAGGATCTTAAATGAGGAAATTCTGTAGTCAAAATTTCCTTGAAATGGGCCCAACTCTCCCTGCCCCAAGGAAGCACACAGCTCCGGTTTGGGACTTGCTCTAGGTGGCACTACTCTTCTCCTAAAACCATTCTTCTTTCTGTTCACCTTCTGACCTGTCTTCCCCATAGTTTGCCAGCAAATGTTTCTTCTTTTGTGAGATAAGAACCAGGAGATTCCGGAAAAGGAGACCTGGGAATCAGTGGAACCCAACAGCAGCACCAGACACAGGGATGACACGGAGAGAAAGACCCACTCTCCCCGCCCATCATTTCCAGCACTGACTCCCCCACTTTCCTCACCGCACAACCTCCTCAACCTCCACTCAATGACTGCGACCCAAGATAAGTGTGTTTATATTACAAGCTTTGGGTAGATTCTGGTAAAAAACGCAAAAACCTCTGGCCCTGACAGGATCGTCTTCTACCAGAAAGATCCTCCAAGGACAACAGCGCCTGCAGCCAGCTCAGGGCAGGAACAGGCACTCCATGGGGGGTGATGGGGCCCATCCTGCATCCTGGTCGCCCCCTGGTGCCCCCCAGCAGCCGGTGCATGTTCTTATCTGCCGTACCTGGCTCGCTGGGCTCAGCCAGCTTCAGGAGAGCGGAAAGGTGAGACCCTCGACGCCTCTCCAGCTTGCTGTCAGTCTGCGCAATGTGTAGTTTGGCTGGACCCCAGAGCCTGCCTGGGAATCTCCAGATCACATCTGTCTTTGGTTACATCTGTTTGGAGCATCTGTTTATGTCTATCCGTGGCATTATAAAGGAATCTCCGAGGTCTGTTCTGTTATGTCATGCCTAGATGAAATGGTGGCAGTGAGGCAGCACCGCAGCACGGTTAGTGGCCCAGCAACCGGCAGAGCGGACTGAGTGTGTGGGCAGAGCTGCAGCACGGTGGCAGGGAGCCTCCGGCATGAGTTGGGGCAACACAGAGGTGTGAATGGGTGGTTGGGTCTTACCCACCCCACATGAGCCCACCGACCCACTGCCACCAGCACTCACAGACATTTCATCTCCGAAATCTGCTCATGTTCACGTGTGTCAAGAAAAGACATTTGAATAATTAACGTATCCTCGTTTCTTGCAAATCCCTGCCCTCCAAGGAGGGAATAATGCTGACCTCTGGGTAGGTCAGAAGAGTTTGTGCCATGTTTGTGTGTATTTCCCAAATACCCACTTGGAAACTTGTGGATGCTGGTCCCAGTGCTCCCCGCTCAGGTGTAAACCACCAGCAGTGCCACCTCCAGCTGGTGCAGCGGTCCTGGCTGCGAGAGGCTGGAGGGGAAGCAGTGGGCACAGAAGCCAGATAGAGCTGTAAAACAGACCAGCATTTATTTATGGCATAATAGGAATTCATTTTGGCTTTTAAATTTGTGGCAACTGTATCTAATCTCTGGGTACATAAGGACAAAAATAAAATTGCTGGTTTGTATACAAGCAGATCACTGACATTTCTATTTATCTCATCAATTTTCTTCTGTCATTTACAAGCACGTTTTATTCAATAGAAACAGGTGGTGGAAGGCAACGCTGCTTTTTACCTGCCATTGTGGATTTGCCAGTGCAGTGCTTTTTTTCACCAGATCTGGGGAACCTAAATGTATTACTGGGGTCCCACAACCAACTCCTCACAACCAGCTCCTCCAAACAGAGGAGCGTGCTAACTGACATCAGCATGAAGAGCTCCCGGTGTGACCTGTGTGCTTCAGGATACTGGTATGTCTACGAGCTCCTGAGCAATCTGGGACAGGGAACTGGCTAATCAGCCTGGAAGTCCAAAGTATTAACTTAAATTCCTTTGAAGACGAGACTGTAGATCAAAACTCTGATGCAAAAGAGCTTTATAAATTTTTCGACATTTCGTCAGAGCCTGTTCTGGAATTGCCAAGGAAATGGTGGCATGGCAGAGACTCACTGGCAAGATGCTGTCAGTAAGCCAACCACTGGTTCTGTGATTCCTTTTATCTACTGATAGACCTATTCCTCCTGGAAAGAAATACAGGCTCAGGAGTAATACTGGTTTGTCACTTCAGTTTTATTGCATGGAAATTACAGATTAAAAGTCTCCTGCTGTGAGCTTATACTTTATTTTTCAGTGTCATCAATGATGGAACAGTCCACCTCTAAAATTAGACAGGAGGCACCCAGAAGGGTAAGGCGAAATGAGCTATGGGAGAAATAGCGTCCAGGGCTTGCACTGTGAGTCTTGTTGGCACTGTCTGGGTGTCTGTTCTATGCGTATAGGATGATATTTTACAGTTTTCTGTCTTTACTAGGGAAAAGACACGCATCCTGATTTGTCCCTGCCAAAGGATACATCCCCTTAATCACATCTTATACTTTAGGCAGTGGTTTCTGTTTGCATCCCTGTCTCTTTTCTGTTAAACCTCAGATTGCTTCTGCCGATCTTCCCCAAAGCTTCTCCAGTTTGTTCCTTCTCTTCAAATAATACTGTCCTGAATTTCATATAACATCATGAAGATGTAAGAGGTGATGTCAAATACTGCTCTCACTAAATACTCCTTTCTTGATTTGATACATCACCATTAACCTTGATGGTTTTTCTCAGGGTCATTCAGGCACCTTTCTAACTTCACACATGTTCTCAGGAATTTCAAATTAATTTCCAGGTAAGATTTTCACTCTGAAACAATCTAATAAAATACACATATAGTCACTGTGCCTCTTTCATCACCCAGTTTTGTGATTATATAGGAAAATAGATGATTAATTTTCCATGTTAGGATTTTTTGACAGCCCTGTTGCAATCATTTTGCACATGTAAAATAGTTCTAATGCTTCCCTGAAGGGATGAGTTTATTGCACACATGGTAGTTTTTAGCCCCAGGTGTGAGGAACAGCCAGGAAAGATGATGGCACTGAGGGAACGTTCTCACATGGGGTAATCCATTTAGCGCACTCCCTGCCACTCCTTTTTTTAATTTTTTTTGCTGGAGCAATTTGAATCCAAGCAAGGAGCAGCCTGTTAGCTGAATCAATTGGTTTGCCATGGACCACTCCTGGTCACTGTTTTTCCTAGAGGATTTCAGGATTTTCCCCTCACATGACTGATGTCATATTAGGGAGAAGAGCTTCTAGGATAAGGTCTGGGCTGGATACACATCCATGGCAGGTTGCATACAATCAGCAAGGAAACCTAGAGGTGGAAAACTCCTGCTGTGGTCAAAATTAAGAGGAATTCATAATAACAATAATTTTCTACATGGAAAAAAACCCCAAATCCAGAATCATCTAATCAATAAAGGTCAGGGGAAAGAAGGGGGGGGGAAATTCTTGACGAGATCTGTATTAAATATTTTTCTTTTGTTGTGGTGAGGATCTCACCCTGTTCCTCCCAACATCAGTGGTTTTTCTCTTAATGTACTGATCTCAAAATGAAGTGTCTCTTTAATATCCAGTTCAGAGTAGGCTGAGAGAAGTCATCCTGCAGTCATCACACAGGACGGAAGTAGACAACCTTCTTGAGAAAGAGAGGAGCTCAAAAAACCCTAGAATAGCACAGAAGGATTTGGAAGGAGCTCCGAGGTTATGAAATCTAGACATCAAGATAAAATAAACCGAACCTTTTATTGGGTTCACCTCTGATCAACACGCTACAACAAAATGGTCTTCACTTGTACCAAGAACTAGTCTCTGCTCTAGCACCAGTTAATCCCTCCTTCACCCTCTATCTACATAAACAAGATTTCCTTTCTTCAGCTTCCATAATAAATAGCAATCCACCTGCCATGGGTACAAGCCAGACTGGCCAACGTCCTCTCTTCAGTGTCCTTTCTGTTTGCCTCCTGGGTAGCCGGCCTGACTTCCACACCACACTGTGAGGGGGCCCGTGCCACCTAACACTCCATTCTGGCCCCCTTTTCCACTTCTCCGAGCATGCTAACAAGTGCCATCAGTCTCCAAACCCATTTTAGTCTTGAAGTCCGTAGCTGTGGCGCTGCTCCCCGGCAAGGTCCCTGCCTGCCCCGGGTGACACTTGCTCAGCCTGCTCTTCGCTGGGGTCCCTCGAGTCTGGAGCTACCGCACTCTTTCTAGTTTTAGCTTTGGGGAGGGTAAACCAGTCCCAGCATCCCCGCGTGAGCTGGCGCACGCTGACAGCACAGGAGCCCGGGCGGTGGCTCCTCCAGGAGACCCGGCCCTGCGCGCCGATGTTCTGCTGCCTCGTCGGTCCCTTCCAGGGCAGCTTCCTCCGCACATCGCACGAAATAACACGCGTGGGTGTGAAGAGCATTCACAGAAAAAAAAATGCAAATACCTGTCAGCCCTCTCCGAATCCCCCCCGCCCCGTTCCCCCTGACGTCACGGTGAAACTCATGACGTCACACTCCCCTCGCTCCCCGCCAGCGCTGCAGTCGCCCGCGGCGCCCTCCCCTCCCGCCGCCGCTCGCCTCTCGCGGCCGGTGCCGCAGCAGCCCCGGCCCGGGGTGGGGAGGCAGCACGGCCGGCGGGGGCCGGCGGGCGGCGGGCGGAGCGTGCACCGAGGCAGCAGCGGGCGGGGAGCGCCGGGCCCGGCCCCGCCTCCCCCCCCCCCCCCGCCCCCGGCCGGTACCTGCGCGCGGCCGCGGGCGGGAGCGGCGCCGGCGGCCCAGGCTGAGGCCGCAGCGCCACCTGCTGGCCAGGAGCCCCGTGCAGGGCGGCGCAGAGCGCGGCCCGTTTCCGCAGGTGGGAAGGGGCAGCACCTCCGGTCCGCGGGTGGCGGTTCTCAGCGGCGTTCTACAGCGGCGGGCTGCTTAGGAACGCAGGAGCAGGCACCCCGTGTCAGCCAGCCCCTCACCGCAGCTGCTGCACGGAGAGGCGCAACCCCCCTTGTGCCACCACCCTCCAAGCCTCGTCGCCGTGGGTTAGGCGGTGACTGGACCCCAAGGCAAGGGGCTTGTTCTGCTCCAGTATAGGAACTACGTCTGTGCAGAAGAGCCGGAGCGCTCTCCAGCCCCTCTCTGCGATTGTCAGCCATGGTTCTAGCTGCTCTGGTTTGCTCCTGAGAGTCTGAGAAAACTGGCGCTCAGGCCATGGGTCCAGCTCCTTCCAGCCTCTTTCACCATATTCCCAGCAACGCCAGCAGATGCCTTCTCTGTTGCCCACTGCAACGCTGGATTCTCGTCCTATCACCCGGTTTCTATCCGGTGGGTGACTGTTCGCATTGCACGCTGTGGTCTTAAAAGCAGAAACAGATGCTGTTCATGCATATTTCATTGAGCCGACCTGTTATGCAAACCCAGGCAGTGACTGATAAAGCTTACAAATTCCTTTGTCCAGAGCTTCCCGGCGTGCCCTACATTCTGCCTCCTCGCTGCACTACACATCTCAGCTGTTCAGGTTAAAGCAGCTTCTCCTTGAACCTAGCAAATGTGACAACTGTTAAAACATTTTACGTTATCTGCAGAAGTCCTGTGTTCCTTCTTTCCAAATGAGCTGATGCAGCTATGGTGGCAATTTTTTTAAATAATCCATTACCTGCTTTACTGATTAGGTGCTGACATTGATTTCATTTGAGCACGATGAGGAGGTCTTGTCAGACCTTGTTAAGCTAGAAGTGCTTCTGCCACCACTCATACATGACAGCAGCCTCATTTTCTAACTTAATGGCATTGCCTTTATTAGGAGTGTATTTGCCATCATTCATCTGTCCAATCAGAGCTCTACAGCACTTGGCAGAAACTGTAGCAGGGAACATTTCTCTTCTGTAGTGATATGTAGGTCAGTCATACAGCACAGTATTTAGCCTGCACTGGGGCAGGTACGATGGCATGAAGCCAGCTGCTGGAGTTTGCTCTTACAGACAATATGAACAGAGCTGAGCGCCCCGTAGCCCAGTGCTCCAGAAGGTTTAGGACCTTAGGTCCAGAGTCACAAAAGTGAGGAGTGTCTAGCACCACCTCATTAAAGACAGATACCGCAAAATGCAGTACGTGTGGTGTTGGGCCATAGGAACTCGAACGAATTGCTTTCTTCAAGATCAGTCTCACTTCTTATAAAAATCATAACATCTAATTTTTTTGTTCATAGTCCCTTTTCTAAAGCTGAAATTGTCAGGGTCGTCTGAGATTTCACCTTAGTTGTGAGTTCCCCTGCCCTCTTTTTCGAAAAACAAGTTTTAACAACAAAGCTTGCCCAAGCTTTCCAAAGATCAAAGTAAATATTTACTATCTCTCTTTCAATACTCAGCGTTTTTTATTCCGTTATGTGGCCAACAGTCTTGTATCTTCATTAAAGCTGGGAGGGTGATTTTTTTAGAGCTGATGCCTGTATTATATCATGTATTAGTAGAGTGAAGCATTTGACTGGGAGAGGGGGTGAACTTTGCATTCAATACCAATCCAAATCCAAGATGGACGTGGCGATGCATCTCGGTCCCAGAAGAAAGCCCAAGTTCCTGCTTTTCAGCACCACTAGATGCTCAGAGCACTTCTGTGCTGTGCGTCAAAGCTCGCTGTCAGGCTCTGTGTGTACTAACAGAGCAGAAAAAGGGCAAGAAAGAAAGGGACGATGAGGAGGGAAGGGCAGGCTAGGGCTCTGTGCTCCCAGCTCTGCCTTTGCTGCAGGGCTGCCCTTGCTCCTGCCATACTTCTTGGCCTTCTGACTTCTGCATTCCCAGTCGTGCACCAAGCCAGGTTCAACAGGCGGGAGGAATGTGGCATCGCTATGAATGCCTGACAGACCGGAGGTAGATTCTGGGATGTAGAGTTACGCCTCTTCAACTTGGTAATGACCGGAGGATGTTTTGCTTTCTACACACATGCCCCAACATTAAGATTAACATTTTCTTTACCCTTTTTTTCTGGTGCTGACATTCCCCTTCACCCACAATCTCAGCAAAGGGTTCTAATGTCCATGTGAATGAAAACATCTGATGTCCTGAAGAGTTTTCAGATATTCTGCCCTCCTGTATCTAGCATGTTCTGTAATTTGGGACTTTGCAGTTTCCACCCAAGACACCAGCTTTCTGGACTGCCATTCAGAGACTCCTAGCTCCCTCTATTAACTGTACCTTTGGTCTGTCTGACTCATGTAGATGCACTGGCTCATCTTCCTGGAGCTAAAGTGGCTTGGAGTTAAGTGCTGCTGTACCTAAATTAGGCAACTTGGATCTGGTCATTTGTACAAATTTATTCTCTTAGTTTACCTCCATTAGGATCAACTACTTGCCACCTTCTTGGAGGATAACGCTCAACCTGTCTGTGTAAAGAATTTTCAAATTGCGTATGGATTCTAGCTCCCTATAGTAATTCTAAATCATGGCCCAAATTTGCCATGAATTTAGGTTTGTAATACTGCCATCTTCCATGACATTGCACTGTGGGATTTTCATAGGAAGTCTATGAAAACACTTTTTTTAGGTCAAGAGCTAAATGTCTGGAAACTCACCCTCTCAGAAATATCTTCATAAATCCCATGTGATGAAAAGTCT
The DNA here is from genome assembly GCA_009769605.1 of Bucorvus abyssinicus. Taxonomy (NCBI): domain Eukaryota; kingdom Metazoa; phylum Chordata; class Aves; order Bucerotiformes; family Bucorvidae; genus Bucorvus; species Bucorvus abyssinicus. The sequence goes on from CM020045.1 coordinate 2,419,669, forward strand.
TTCAGAAATATGAGCCCCTTACCAAGAAGATGAAAGTTTGCCAGCCAATGTTTTTCTCATTTTCAGGTGACTATGACCAATGAACAGTAAGGTGGCAGGAGAGCCTTGTGATTAACACTCAGCAGATCTTGTTCACGTCCCAGCTCAGTCTCTTATTTCAATACCTCTCGGCCAGTCCAAAGGAAGTAACTGGATGTGTCTGAGATGTGCTGATATGCACAACAGCCTTTTTGTCTGGGAGTTCTTGATGGCTGCTGGGCAGACAGAAATCCAGTAGATTCCTAGTGGAGCCTACATAGGGCAGTGGGCTATCCTTACGAGCAGTACAGTCCTATCCAAAATGACAGAGCTGGTAGGTCGATATTCCTTGCCTGACTGTGTGCGTCTTACTGTATGCAAAATTTATAAAATAGGGGCAATAATTCTTCTTTTATCTACTCAGGTTGTATGCTTTCTCTCCCAGAAGACAAGTGCATGCTACATCTGCTATGCAGAGCCCTGATCCCGTCTGGGACCTCTAGATGGTACTGTAATATAATAATATCATAAACTGACAGATGGATACTTAAAAAAAAATAAATGGCCTGTTCGCAGGAAAATGCCACAAAAGGAATAACTGGGTTAGCCAAGTCCCAGCTTCCGTGGCTGGACTCTATAAAATATATGCCATGAACAAGCACAGCCAGGAGGAGTCTTTTTTTTGTTCATCAGACTTACCTGGTGGAAAGTCTAAACTACTGCTAACCTTTTCATGTCTTACAAATCCTCTTTCAGTACCCATCATCAAATACCTTCCAGGTAAAAAAACAGCCAAGCATAGAAAATGGCCTCTTGTCATAGAAGCCAAATGCATGTCCAATGGGCGACACAAAAGTCAATTTTCCCTCTGCATTGCAATCGTTTTTCTCTGGCAGTCCCTTCAAACAAAGGTAACTGTCAGCAGGAGTCTATCACTCCCCGCTCGGGAGTTTCCGAAGAAGGAATGCCAGAGATTCGAAATCCCTGAAAAGGGAACACCCCTGTCAAGGGGAGGCTTTGAAGTGACACTAAACATATATTTATAATTACAGATGAGGTGGTATAGTATGCACAAGGAATAAAGACACGCAGCATGTCCTATGGGCATGGCAGGAGAGGTGACATGCATCATGAAGCCTTGTTAAACTGCTCACTGGGGCTGAGGAAACCTGAGGCTGGTGCTTCCTATCACTTCTCGTGTCACAATGCAATCCTTTTGCTTTCAGGAGCGCGCACACTTCACATGCACTATTGATATCCCTTAAATACATGACATAACTCTTAAGCCTACCTCAAGAAGGTAACATAATGCTGTTCACATACCCAGCACAGACGCCAGAAAGGATGCAGGGCAGATTTTTAGGTAGCTCAGCTCGGTGCGCTCCCTGCGAGAGGCCCCAACTCAGGCAGACAAGCCTCAGGAGGCTCGCTTGGGAAGAGCCAGAGCCTTGCTGCCATTTGCCTGGGAGGCTTGGAGAGAAAAGCAAGGCAAAAACAGCCAGAACGTGTACGTTTCTATTTAGAGATCCAGTTGTCTCCATCCCTTTGTGTGTGTGCACATATGCATGAAAGAGTGATTATGATCTCAGAAGGAAAGCAGTTTACTAAAGCTGTCGGTTGTTTTCCTAGTAGGAAAGCGTATGTGTATGCATATACATACATAGACATAAACATAAACATAGAAATATATATATTTGTGCACGGAGATTAACCGTGTGTTAAAGTCTGCAGCACTTATGCCCCTATTCAGGAAAATGCATGGGAGTTATTTTTTATTGCATAGGATGCCTGAGCGAGCGTCCCTAGAGAGTCAGAGACCCCCAACACCCGTTGAACAGAACAGTGGTTCACCTCTGCGGCAACTGTGGCATCCAGGTACTGGGCTCCAAACCCAGTGGGTAGGTAGCTCCCTATTTAGATACTTAAAGATCATGTGAAAACACACGTGAATGTGTCCATTTGTCCAGATGACAGCTTTCTTCCATCCCACCAGGTAACTGCAAGAAAAAACCTGAGCTACAGCTTTTAGCCAAACTGTGCTGTGGATATGGTGAGTAATATATGAGTGGTACCTGTGAGTATGGTGAGTGTTCCTGTAGATCGCTTTAAAATCACAGCAGTTGCCTCACTGAGGTATCTGCCTGTGGCACCTGCCACTGGCATCTTCCTTTCCTAGGGATGGGGGAGGCTGCAAATAGCGAGACTTAACTTCAGCGAGTGACATCTATGGTCATTTAAAGCACACTTTCCCAGCGTGCTTTATCCTGAGGGAGAGCAGACACATGATGCCCAAAAATGATGCATTTCCTGTGCGAGTCTGATTATAGGATCACTTCATGGATGAAGCGTCCATCTGAACTACACATCAACCGTCTCCAAACAATAGACGGCAAGAATCCTTGACATGCTGCGACTTCTCGTTTACGTTCCATACGTTCCTCTCCACCCCTAGAGTTTAATTGACACTGGTCTTTGTATTTCACCTGCCAGTTTTGGTCAAGCCCATATAAAGAAGGATGCATGTTTAAACTACCACAGCATGAGTAATTTGAATCAAATACAGGTTTGCATTAAAGCTTTGGTGTATTATTTGATGGTAAACTTATTTTAAATCTTCAGGACTGCCATTATGAGGTGGGATACCACATCCCGGCTGGAATAGTGTTTGAATCTGAATGCAACTCATCCTTTATACAGCAATGCTTTCCTCTCCTCCTCTGTGCATGTGGAATATATTTGTTTATTTTAGGGCTCACTCAGGGATGTTTTACTGCATCTGGGAGAGTGAGAGCGCTGAAGGGCCAGTCAAAAAGTTTACAGAACAGACACAGGGAGTAGATTCTTCCACTTCACAAAATAAGGGTTCGGTCTGCCTAAGGGATGTCATCAAAGTAGCACTCAGGTCTTTAGCAGAGGCAAACCATGACTGTCTGATGCGGTTACTTCATGAATCTTAACTATGTAGTAAGTATACGAGCACATAACATATTGCAACTCAGACTTGGCATCAACTAGGAGGAAGATGTAGAACAGGCAGGACCTAGATGCTTAGCCTTTTGGAGCGAGGGCATGCACAAGTGCCCCTGAAAAGATCAAAATTTGACTTACAAGCAGTTTACCGCCTACCATGAACCAGCCATCCTTTTTGGAGAATGCTCCTCTCTTATTTTTATACCCTATGTGCTGCATGAGCCTTAGAAAGGGAAAACTGCATCCTGTGAGCAAAAGACATGAAGTTCTTTAGTAACATGCTTATTTAGAAATCCTCTGTTAAGATGCTATGGTTGCAGTTCTGTTGCACAGTAGTTTTTAAGCAGCCTTAGAGATCTGGACCGAACCACTCAGATGAGCCACAAGCGTGAAGCAAAACTATAATTCCTTCCCAAAAGATTTACAGGAAATACTCAAAGGTCACAGACTGTAGATGAGAGTGCTGTGAAACAGACATCATAGGTGCGAGGTACCAGAAAAAAGCATTTTTTAGCATCCTCATTGATTAGGGAAACTGGAACCATTTCTAGCAACTGTTTAGTGAAACACGAGCTGAGTTTAAAGACCTTTTTGGTACAGCTTCACGCTATATATTCTTTCTCACCATAGAATCACATTTTATTGGGTTTTTTTTGCAGAAATATTACTGAAAACTTATTACAAACATTGTTCTTTCTAACATATTTGTGTTTTACTAACCAAATCTGAAAAAAATCACTGATCTCGCTTTAAAATAAGCACTGTCTCTGGTGGTTCACTGTTACAGTTGAAACTGACCCTCTAAAAAGTGATTAAAAAACTACTTTTCCCTTCCGTACATATTCCTGACCAGTAAAACTAGCACAAAATAAAGAAAGAAGACGAGCAAAGAAGCAGCTGGTAATTGAATGATCCCAAGATGATCACAGAACTGACTCCTCTCTGCGAGTGAGCAAGGCTACATAGAGCTGCTGAGAATCTGGCCCTGTATATGTACATGAAATGCTTTCTCTGCATAATTCCTGCAATCACATTTCCTCACCAGATTCCTGCTTCATTTTGGCTACCATCTAAATCATCTCACCTCTTTTTTTACTGAAATCCCTACTCTTCTTTGTCGGATGTCTGTGCATCTCGTTACTGGCTGTATTTCTCTAATAGGAAAATGCTGCATTCCCATAAGTAAAACTAGGGGAGTGATTTATGCACTTTTCTGCATAAAAAGGCCCCCTGTGTGCTCCACATGTAAAGGCAGAACAAAGCAGATCCCTATGAACATTTGTTTTCCTTTTAGCAGTTATTGCCATAAAAAGAGGTCAGAATGAAATGAAACAACTTCATGTTTTGTCGCTTGTCCAGCTCTGGTGCCTGATCTGGTTTCAGCTGAAATAATTATGGGTCTCTCTCTGAACACATGAGAATGGACGGTGGCCCCTGAAGGATTACAGCTCACTCGGTGGTTCCCACAACTTTGGACCAACTGGTCGCAGTCCACCAAGCCAGCTACGCGTACGCTTTACTCCTTAATGCTTTCTGCGGCCCCAGGTGCAGAGCACTCGCGATGGCCTTGAGGACCACCCAGAATTTTTGCACTGCAGCAATGAAGCCACTGAAATAAGTAATTTGACAATCACACCCTATAATAAATCCATCTCTTTGGCCAGGAGTTCCAGCCCAGCTGAGCTAGTTGGATGTGCTCATCCTTAAGCATTTCAGGAGCGGTCTGAGGGGAGCCATGGCTGGCTGCACTGTCTGATTTTATTCCTAGCTGTAAAGCAGAGCCAAAAGGCAAATAGTTTTCCTAAATAATATTATGCAATTTCTAAAACTCAAAACGGCAATTCAGAATCCATTAGGTAAGTGCTGGCACTGAGCACTTGAACGTCTAGTCTGTGAGGAATAGCGACTGGGAAAGAGTAATGGACAGATAATCCTTCCACTTGAATCACGCTCTTTGGTTATAGAGCAAACATCATACGGAGCATCTCCCTGACACACCAGACCATCCAAGGAGTCCATGTGTGGGAGCCTGACATCAGCCAGGCTTTCTGCTTTCTGAAATCCTCACTGTTCAGATAGAACTGACAGATGCAGAAGTGCTGGTTGGAGCTGTGGTTTGATGAGGAGACAACTTGTCCAGTGCTGAGACTGCTGATTTATTTCAACCAACACTCTGTAAGACTTGAGATCAGCTGCACTCAGTCCCTCCATAGCATCTGGAGTGTGTCTAGTGAAGTCCCCTGACAGAGAACGCCAACAAAAGCTTAAGAGTGTAGGAATTAGGGCAGGTACAAAATACTCTTTTCTCTTTTACATCTACTCACCTCTGGAAAAGGGAATTTGTGATCTCAGTGGTGCATCCAGATCATAACTTCTAATACCTGCAGTGGACCTATCCTCCATGACAGCATTTAATCTTTCAGACCTCCTTTGTGGTTTTGTCACCTACCATATCCTGCATCGACGAGTTCCACAGTTCAGTTATGTGTTGTGTGAAAAAAATGGCTTCCTTCACTCAGTTTTATATTTGGCAATATAAATAATATTTTCATTGGGTGTCTCCATGTCCTTGTGATGTTAGAAATAAAGAACACACACACACACTTTTCACCTTCTTTATGATTTCCACCATTTGACGGTTCTTAATGCAAACTAAGGGTCTTACCAATTTCTCCTTAAACAGAAGCCATTTCCTTCTTCTCATCAGCCTTTTTCACTCTCTCTCTGTTTTTTTTTTTTAGATAAATCACATGCTTTTCTGGTATGAAGAAATGACAGAAAGGCATGCAATATTTCAGAAGCAGAGGAATCATGAGTTCAAACTCAGTCATAATGATGTTTTCTGGTTTTTACTCTCTGTATTCTTTTCCTAATAAGTCAGTTCCTGGATTTGGTTTTATCTGACATAAAAATATCTCCCCTTTCTGCTGAAGTTGATGGTGAAAATTCTGATCTGATTTCCATGAAGTCAGGTTGAACCCCTGGCCCAGGGCTCACCCAGCAGACCTGCACTAATCTCCTGAGTTATCAGGACACTCATGTTCAGCCTTTTGTTCATCTGAGGAGTAGGTCTGCATGGATTCCATGACGGATGAATGGCTCTAAGCTTCTCTTGAGAAAAAGGGAATAATTTATCATTGCTAATGGTTTGTTTTCTGTATCAATCTTCTTACTTCCTCCTGACATGCAGCTCTGCCTATGAGGAAGTGCTCTCAGATATATTCCCAATAAAATCCACTTTATCTCCCGACAGAACTTGGTATGTTGGACATAAGAGTTTTAGGTCCTTCTCATCAGGTGGGATTATTTTTGGCTGTGTTTTCACTGTTTTCTGACCAACTAAAAAACTGTCCGTAGATGTTAGTGTAATTGTTACATGCGATGCTATAGGCAAGGGAGTAAGGTCAGCACATTCACCCTGTTTTCCACAGTCAGGTGGCCTTGCCCACTCCAGCAGTCTCTTGGAATTTGAAATAGCTTCAAAGTCTGACACTAACGTGATGACATGAGAATTGCAAGGTTCATTTTAAAAGCAATTTTCTCTCTCCTGTCACACCAGAAACAAAAGAGAAAATCTTCACCCATTTGGTATATGGGCAGAAGACAAAATGAATCGGTTTCTTCTAGGTCCTAACTTCGTTCTCCAGAGAAGAAGGTTTCAAGGGGATTGCTTCTATGAGCAAAATTACTCACATGCATCTATCTTTGCAGGATCAGCACCTAAATTCATGCATTTCTTCTCACAGAACAATTACTTTCCACATTTGATTTTAACGATGTTAGTTCCCAATTCAATTAACATCACCACTATTTTCTCTTGACAATTTCATGGCAAGTCTATAGGGATCCCATTAAAATGTCATTATATTGCCGCATTGTAAGACTTCAGTGGGAAAACAATTTCAGTGCAAATCTACAGAGATCTTGTTATGAAGCTGTTAGAATGTGAAATGCAAATGGCATCAATTATTTCAGTGCAAGCCTGTGGAGTCCCAATCCCAATGTCATCATGATATGAAGTTAAAAAGAAAAAACATTCCAGCCTGAATCTATGGAGCCACCAGGATGATGTGAGAATTAAGGGAGAAAGGGAAAGAGAGGAAGGGGCAAAATACTTTTAAAGCATTGTTACAGTGGTGTGGGACAACAAATAAAATTCGTAGGTCATACATTATAGCCACCGTATGACCTTGGCAACCCTAGTCCTGAGCCCTCTGTATATACAGTCCTCTAATCCCATATGCAGAGGGTTTACACAACTAGATTGTAGTGATAGGAGGTATTTTTAGATCCCTGCAAGGAAAGGGTCCTTCCTCGCTGCACGTATTTTGAGCAGAATGTAGTTTCCCACAGCTGAAGTTTACTCTGCATCATGCGACACATAAGTACCCCTTAAATCCATGGTAAGTCTAATCATGTCTGTACACTTCATCTGTGTAATTCTCTAGAAATAATTAGAAGAGAAGGATCTCCAAGCCCAGAGGGTGGATCCCCACTGTGTGCTAAGGGCGGCTCCAAAGCTGCCTTGATACCAAGCTCATCAGTCACACAGACAACAAACCCGTGAAAGGAAGCTCAGATGCAGCTTGAATGTGCCCTGTGGAGCACATCTGACATTGGTCCTCCCAGCACATGTACAGAGGGGCACTTGGCTCCCTGGATGCTGCCAGTGTGGCAGTTGCTTGGATGGTCACTTGCCTGCCCTAAACCCTGTTATTTCCTAGTGAGGGAGAGGAAGCCACGGGGTCTCTGTGAGTGAGGCTGGGAGATGGCTGACCACACAGTGCTGGGTTATTACCATCTGGGTGAGGGAAGGCAGTGGGATTTGCCCCAAAGACAAGAGCTTGGTGAGGTTAGTTAAGGAGGGGGAGCAGTCACTGTGGGAACAGATATAAACGATAAGAATATGTGGAAGTTGTGACCAAGTAGAGTATCTAAAACGCATCTTTCCATGCTGTACCAAGCACAGATATTTTGGTGTGCAGAGCCTGCATCCCCTTATCTCTGTGCAGATATGCTCCCCTCCATTTGGAAAAGCGCTGCACAAAGTTAAACAAAACAATGGCTAAATGCAGGAAACTCCCAAAAGTGCTCCAAGCTTTCAGTCAATCTCTTTGGACTTTGGTCCGAACTCATCTAATCAATGATAGGCTACAGAAAAATACTCATTTTGCTGATGTGAACCAAAGAAGTTGATGAGCATTACCTGCTCCTCTGCCACAATGTAATGTGTCTGAAAGGACAGATCTGTCTGATAGGACAGGTAATCTCCTCAAGTTCCCATCACAAAGGAATGTTTGCTTTTCCAGAAAATTGTCAGCATTGTCGACATCACCTTGGACCAGTCCCAAAACCATCGAAGGCCTCCATGCATGTCCAGCAATCCATGACTGGGGAAGAAATGGGATCTCTTCTTTTTCTACTTCTTTTCCAAAGACATTACAGGGTTGACCATTCATAGTTCTGTCCTTCTGTGGATAAAATGAGATCTATGAAACCCTTCAGAAATAAAATGGTACGTCTCAGATTTCAGAACTACCCTAGGAGAGTTGAGCTGACTGTATCTGATGTGTTGGTCTGTCTGCCTACACGTACTTAGATGGCATTTCGCAGGGGACTCACAGCAGCAGCACATACTGCACTGCACCCACAGAAGTCCGTAATAAATAATTCTGTAGATGCCACAATGCTTTCAACATAAAAAGGCTGAGTTAAAGGAGCTGTAATTGCCTTATGTTTGTCAACAGCTGTTCAGTGAACCAAGTCTCCGACTTAGGTTATACTTGCTCTGAAGCCAGGTAAAGCTGAAAACCGAAGTTGAAACTGAAAACTGAAGCTGCAAGCTGAAACTTTTGGGGTTTTTATGGACAAGCAGTTATGAGAAGAGTTTCTACCTCACTCCAGCACAACACTGGTATCATCTATCTGTAGTACTCACTTCCAGAAAGGAATAACAGTCTGGATATTGGATGGTTTGATATTTCATATCGAAGTGTGGAAAGAGAAGTACTATGGTAACACCTCAACATCTTTCTGCTGGTATGGCCCAATATTGACCAGGCTGGGGTAGATTATGCAAGCTGCTATACTTTGCTGATGCTCAGAGATCTCTGCAGCTCATCCATATTGGGAGCACAGGATGAGAGTATCTGTTTTGTCCTCAAACTGTGTCTGCTGAGATGTGCTGGATATAGTCAGTGATTAGCTGCAAGACTACAAGATTTTTACATTCTCTTTTCTGAGCTGCATGGTAGGCAACAAATATATGATATCCTTTGCTATGATAATGGTCAACTGTATGGTAGCGTCCCCAGCTGAGCAGCTACTGCAGTAGGTGGCAGCTGCTATAGCTGTGAGTAACTCCCAGGAGTAACATCTTGGGGGTTGCCTGTGGGCAGAGCTCAAGGGGGTCTGCATCCTGGCTGCCTTCTTTCTGCACTGCAAATAATACAAGCTTATTGAAACATTCTTAATCTGCATAATCAGGACAGAAAATGAATATGAACAGACTTACTTATAAAATTTCTCTCTCTCCTGTGTCTATGCTCCCAGACCACCTCAATGAACAGCCTCTTTTGCAATGTATTTTGCTATTTCTGGATCTGTTCCAAGACAGAAAACAGAAGAGCACCACCACTGCTCTGAGTTAAAAAGCAAAATCCCAGAAAACAAAACTCAGCAGGCAGTATAAATCGTATCTGAAACCAGCTGAGGTTGGTAGGGATTACTTAACCCAAATCAGTTCAACCACCTCTTCCCTCATTTAGCTACAATGTTTGTTTTGCACAGGAATTAATAGGGATGATAAGTGATAGCTCTTTGCAAAACATTTACAAATGAACCAGCATCCCAAATTTGCATAGCCCAGAGCTGGTATTGTAAGTTCAGCTTTTGCAAACATGCCTACAGAGCGAGGTGGCTTGTTGAGTCTGGGTTAAATTCAGCGGTCTCCAGTGGCTGTAAAGGAACCAGATAGAAGGTCACTTAAGAGGAACACTGGCTCTGGATAGCTGGATGACAACAGCCAGAATGGAAGAAATAAGGCCAGAGGGATGGTTGGAGAAGGCAGAAGGGAAGGTGGCAGGAGAAGGAGGTTGGAGCTGGGCACCAAAGCAAGAGGTGGAACAAACCCACTGAGCAATACTCTTTCTGCTCCCATCAAGCAGAAGAGGATAGTATCTCAGGCACTTCCCTTCCCACAGGGGTGGTTATCCCTGTTGTTTACCGCTAGATACCTCCTTCCCCTCTCCTCTCCTCAGCACATGTTCAGAGTCTTTTGGCTGGGACAATGATACAGTCCCACCCATATCCACTCAGACTTGGAAAGCGATGAAAGGAGAAAGAAACACTGCCAGACTGGGAATCCTGCCCCAGGGCTGCACCACACTCCTTGGTACAACCCCAACGCAGCCTGGTTCCTCCCCAGGTCAGGCGACCGTAACAGATTCAGTGTGGGCCTGCTGGGACTAGATGACAGGTCCTGTGCTCTCCTGTCGTACTACAAGGTTCAACTTTACATCAAGTGATTTGTCAGTATCTTCCTGTGAACATTTGGCTTTTCTCTTGGCTGTGCTCCTCACTGCTGTTAACTGTCCTGACAAATGAAAGTCATTCTGAAACTATGTGGCTTTGTAATTATTATCTTTTGTAAATGTTTTGAAAGCTGAAGGGTTGCTGTTTGCTCCCTCACAAGCTGGAAATGCCTGCCAGAAGTTCAATTTAACTGTCAACACCTCCGCTCACAAACTTAAATATTATGGAGTCTGACTTCATAGTTACATATATTAGCATGTTCTGCTTTCTGTAGGACAGACAACTGGTTGCTAATAAGAATGTATTCCTGTTTAGTCATGTTCCCTTATTTAAGGCTGATGCTGAACTATTTTTCATCTCTCCATGCTAGTATTCATGTCAGAAATGTGTTTTCTGAGTTCACTGCTGACTGTAGCCCTTTAGGGTCCCAGAGTTTAAAAAAACCCAAACAACCAGATCCTAGATAACCTTGTGACTGACAACTATTTGAAGCTGGAATGGTAACGCCTGGAAAAACTTGTGATAGGTCTCTCCCATTTCCATGAACACTTTCATGCACAGATACAAACATGCTCGGTAACTTTGGGGGGAGAACTTGTGAGCACCAAATTAGGCACAGTTGAATAAACAGCCTGACAATGAAGGTTTAATGAACATATTCAGTTTGTGTCAAATGAATCGACCCCCGTGTTTCATGGCAGTAGATGGCAAACGCTGTATTCTGTTCTGAGGAAGTCAGCCAGGCTATGCACGGTATTAACGGGAAATTTGTACCTTGGACGCTTTTGAAAATCCTCCTAAGGTTTTGATCTTCAGACTGATGCTCAAGTGCCATCGACTTAGATGCAATTGTGTGGTCTTGAGGATCAGGGCCACGGAAAGAGTTCCCAAAATGCTGATGAGCCTAGTTGCCTTTAATTTCACATGAGAAACAGAATCTGCCTCTTTAAGCTCCAGAAAACTGAACAAACTCTATCCTTCCTCATTCCTTTGCATCCACTGTCCTTATAAGGAGTAGGAATGAGAACTATTTGTGGTGGAACATACTCAAACACCGTTGGTTTTGGCTGTGTTTTATAGGAATTCAATATGCATTTATCCATAAGATATAATGGGAGGTGGGTATGACGTTTATTGGATACCCCAGTTAACCCTATATTAACCACCTCCTCATTAACAACCCTGTAGGGACCCAAATGAGTATTCTTTCTCCATGGGTGGACAGTGCTTAGCCACAGGCTGCTCTCCATGGGCAGAGGCAGGAGGAGAAACAATGATGTTAACAAGAACCACATAGAGAGAATGTGTCCTAAAATCCTCCCGTACAGAAAAATGCTTGGGCATGACCACAGCTCCTTCGGTGGGGAAAGGCAGACTGGGCAACTCTCTCCTCCAGCGTTCGTGTGCATTAAGGGCACATAAGGAAATAGTCTGATTTTCAGGGTTGCATTACACTCCTCTGAAACACACAGCATTTTTTCCACATAAGTCTAGGTGCCATCCTTTGGTATCTGCCTTTACATTCTGTGTAAGAATTCAGTTAAAAAGGGAAATGTTCATTGTTCAAGATGCTTCTGTGGATGCCACCTGCAAATACATTGATAAATGCCACAGAAAATAGCTATGTCTGCTGACACAATCCTTGGAATGGTGAGTTATTAATTAGGCCATTTGTTTCACATGTCACCACCTAATTTGTTGTATTACATCCCTTTACGTTTTCCAATAAAAATAAAGCTGCTATGATATTCACTTGGGGCTTGGTCATAGGAGGAATTGGGTTTGCATTTTTTGTTGGAGTTTTTTTTTGTTTGTGTATGTGAGAAACCAATACATTAATGAGACCTCAAGAGTGAAAAACTCTTTAACGTGGAAGAGAAATAATTTTCTGCGCAGAGCAGAGCACACTGAAGCATAAATAGGACAGACTGCGTGGCAGTAAGTACAAGCAGCTGGTCGGAGCAGATTCACAGAGCGAAGCTATATGGGAATAAGAGGTTCGTTTAGCTTTAGAAAGTGCCTAATGTGCCAAAATAGCCCAAATGACAGGGTGTCCCTAATCACTGTGATAAAACTCATGCCAGGGCTGAAAGCCCCCTTGCGCTCACACCTTTAACTCACCTGGATTATATCGTGGCCCTGTGAGAGCTCAGGGGACTCGGGCTTCTGACACTGCCTTTGTGCAACCCCTCTGTATCAGTATAGGCTTCACCTCAGAGACACTCAGGGGCAGCGCTGGTTCCAAAAAGTAAAGTGAGAACTAAAGTCTTCAGCTTTAGGTACTTAAAATGTGAATCGTTGGGCAAAGGGGAAAATAATGCCACCTTTCAGCTGTGCAGGTAGGATACAGTTATGAATGTGCTTGGAACTTGGTTTATCAGAAAGCAACGATGCCTGAAGCTGAGTTTTAGAAGCATCAAGTAATGTTGGCACCGGGACAGTCTAAGAGAATATAGAAGCACATGGAGCAGGAAATTAAGAATATGAGCTTAAGAATAGTGTTCTTAGGGAGCATCCTGGAGGAGGGGGCAAAAATATTCTCCAAGGGAGAATGCTGTTCTCTAAAGTGGTTTTTGCTATGAGGAAGAATGGCAGCACATGAGCAGAAAGGCTAGAACTGAAATGTAGTTTCTCAACATCTAGTTACAAAGTTCGTAAACTATGTGAGGTGCCAGAAAAGGCTACGAAAGGTCTAGGAAAGGCTATTTAAATCTATTTTTAAACACCATGATGATGATACCAAAGGAAGAATTGGTGACAGGTATTGTGAGCAAAAGAGGTAGTTCTGGTGACTAGATCAGGACCTCTGGTTTCTATCTACAGACTGTCTTCTGGCTCCCTCAGTAGCCTTGGGCAGCCCACTTATGTGCTAGTGCTGCACCAAGCCTCAGAAATCACTCTCCAGTCCCAAGAAAAAACTCTCAGGGACGAGAAAAGCCTGAAATGAAGAGGACTCAGCACAGGTTTGATGTGAAGTGACTGACCTGGCTACCGGTGCGAGCTGTGAACACCAGCTTGTGGCAGTCCCTTCGCTCCCCTGAAGGGCAGCACTTGCGCGCCAGCCCTACCTGCACAACGCTCTGATACATACTACCGGAGCTGTCGCTTGCAGCTTGTTCTCGTCATCGTCAGGCCTAGGAAATGCAAAATCACTGCAAATTGTTTTTGTAACACTGAAGCTGCACAGCCAGGCTTGTCCGTACATGGCCTCCTCTGCATTGCATGCCTGGGAGAGGTGTGCTGCAATAGGACCCATCAGCAAAGGAGAGCTGGAGTTTCCCTGGTTCAATTTGCTGCTGATACCTGCTCCCCCGGTAGAAAATCTGTACCCATATTTATAACTGAAGTAGAGACATGTCAATATATGGAAGGGTTTTCTCAAAAGCAAAAACCATGGAGATTTGTACTTCAGCAACACTCATACCTTTTGTGATTTTACCCACTGTGAGTGTGCGGGCACGAGTTTTGGGCCGTTCTCTTCAGTGAACAAAAAAGAGCAGCGTTACTTTACATTTGGAAAGTTTTTAACTGAACACAGTGTGAGAGAAAGCCCCCAAGCCTGTGATGCAAATGCACACACACTGCCCTGGGAATGCTTGAGAAGGGTTGTCTGCATGACTTTCATCTGCCCAGCTGATTTCTCGGTCTCTCAGTACAACCCTTTCTGAGAGACTCTGTCCTTGCATAGTTCTCTAATACACTCAGCTGAAAGGCATCGGAGAAGTGCCAAATGTCAGTGTCATTCTTGTTGGCGAGTGTAACTGTGAAAGATCCCTTTCTCGTCTCATGCTGCCGTGATGCGCCTTTGGTTTTCACATACACATGCACAACTCTGACTTCTGCTTGACTCTCCAGGGAAGAGAGATGCTGAAATGCCTTGTTCCAGATGCATGCTTTGTACAGCGTATTTAGCAATGTCATTCACCAACAGAACCTGTAGTGTCGCCTTCTAGACAGCAAGTGACCTGGGAGAGGAATGTGTCAAGGAGTGAAAGTCTTCAGCGCTGCAGAAAGTTTCACCTCCACCTCCTGGAACCTGCAGGCGAGGTCAAGTGGCCAGAATCAATATGATGTGTACTAAAAGAGGCATGGATCTGGTTTTTGGGGAGAATTCCCTTATCATGTGAGCCAAGGAAGACACCATCTGTCCCTGGAGCCAGTTTCTGTCAGGAAGCCGATCATTCTTCCCCGGTCCTCCTCCTAAGCCCTTGGGGATTGCACAGTGCCTGTATCTTCGTTCCTTTTACAGGTCTGTTAACATAACAGGACACAGCAGCCAGTCTGGAAGCACCCTTGTGCCTTGGCACCCTGCAGTGACATCTTCAGTGCCAGCCTGTTCGGTGGTGGTAGCCTCACCGCTGCACAGGCAATAGCCTCAACTTTGAGTGCTCTCAGGCAGGAAGGCTCTCCTGATGGCAAGGAGCTGTTCTTCTTCATCTCTTCACTCCTTCCAACTTAAAACTTGAAAGAATATACAATTCAGTCTCTTTAGGATTTCTTTCCATCTTTTCTCTTGTCAGAGGGGCCAACTTCTGTTGGGCGCATGACATTGGATGATGTCAGGACCAACAGGTAACCAGCCTGCCCTGTAAATCGATCTTAACATCAGTTCCCAAATGTGATTTAACAAACGTACCACATAATCCCAAATTTAAACTTTTGCTTTATGACCCTTGTACTTTCTTCCAACTCAGCTGTCTGGCAACAAGGATATCACCTCGAGGAGGTGCAGTAACAAATACTCCGCTTAGGTAGTGACAGGGTTACATCTGAAATCTCACCAGAACAGAAACATATCCTCAGTACCTTGAGGCCTCATGCCAGCCTCTGTGCCAACCCATTATTTGAACAACATTTCCTGAACGTTGACATTTCTATCCAACCTCAGTAACATGGTGTGATTGAGATGGCCACAGCAAATGGGTTGGGTTCAATGTTCAGTCAGTGAGTGCTTACCTTGATGTTGCAATTTTTCTGCAGCCCACAGATCCCAGGATACTGGTTCAACCTGAACACTAGGTAGCCACACAACTGCACACATCTGGGCTCCTCTGAAGCTTCTTCTCTGCTGGCGAATTATTTCTTTCAAATTCAGTCAAGTTTTTCAGTGTATGAATTCACAGGAACTGTCTTGTGTCCAAATAGCTCACAATTATTCTTCAAAATGTTCATGGCTAAATCTTGGCCAGCTTATTAACAACTCTCTTGTCAATCCAGTGGAGATCTCCAGATTCAAGTGCAACAACTAAATGGAGGAAACTCCCAAACTCAAGGATAGAAGTACATACTATGTGGAGCTCTTGGCAGTAAGGCACACAAGAAATAGCATGAAATATGGCATTGCCTAAATGCTCCAGTTTCTATCTCAGATAATCGTTTGCCTTCAGACAGCAGAGGAGGAGGAAGAAGAACTGCCGAGCTGTTGAATTGCCTAACAGTAGCTGTAACTGCTGTGTTGACCCATGCCCTGAGTCAGTATCCTCACTTTCTGGCTCCTGCTGACAATGACACCATGGCAGCTTGTCTCTTGAGTATATAGATTCATCAGCCTGGTTATGTTTGTATATTAATGCATTTAGAGAGTTCTCTAATCCATCCCAAGCTGAAACTGTGATCCAGTCCAAAAGGTTAATGCACTGCTTTTACATGGTGCAAGGAGTAAGTTGAACCTGCATGTTATCGCTCACTCTTTAAACACCGTAACACCTCACAAATGCACACTGTCTTTCAGACAGGAACTTCAAAACATTTTTCCAGTCACTAATTTAACCCCACAATGCACCAGCCAAGTCAGCTGGCAGATGGCACTTTCCTCTTTCTAGGTAGGTAAACTGAGGCAGGGAAAACTCAAATATGGATGTCCAACAGGGCTCATTTTCAAAGACACCAGCTCCTTACAGCTGCCATTGCTTTAAGATTCCTACATACCTCTGAACTTCACATAACATTTATTGAAATAAATAATGAAGTGAATAATGAAGTGAACAAAACATTAATAAAGATGACAGCATATGAATATATTTTCCTGTCCTTTCGGGAATCCTCTAGACCTCATAGCTTCTTTTATACGTGCAGGGAAGATGAATGGAAGGCCAGGTCTTGGGGGTTATTTTGCCAGAAGGAATGGTTTGTGTTCCCTAACAAAGACACCTAATTTTTAGTGAGATCTGAAAAGAGGAAGAGAATTCCATACTACTGTTATTATATATCCCTTTGTTTTTGCACGCTGGCCTGTCTCCAAAGCAGAGCGTGTGGAAACCATATGACTGCTGTTGAATAGGTGCCTAAATGAAATTTGCAGTGGTTTTTCTTGCCAAGCACAAGCCCCCAGTGGAGTTAGATACCATATGTTAGGTAGAAAACAGGTTGTCATTTTATTGCCTACCTTTCCAGGTGCAGGATGATCTTGCCAAACTAAGTGGCATCCACTTGTATAGAAACTCCATAACCTTCAGCTTTGTTCTGGGTCCCAAAGCCCATCCTAATACCTCCAGAATGGTCAACCAAAGCAGCCACCTACCTCTTCAAAAGCGGTTTCTGTAAGCAGAGAGAGAAATGAAGAAGGTAAGGCTTCAGATCCTTCCTCCATCTGAACTTAGGAAAAACACCTTTGCAGGGAAGATTGTTAGAGAAGGCATCAGGAAGCAACATGCACCCTGCACTTCAAGGCATCATTCCCTTTGCAGCAGCACTAAAAATTTCAAAATGTGTTTTTGCTCCTGGTTGGCACAAACCCAAATCTTTCAGAACAGCGTCTGTGCTGTAGATCAAATATGTGTTTTGCTGCTCATTACTCCAGGCACAAAGGGAAGAGCCTGGTCCAGCTGCCAAGTTCAAAGGGAAGGGGTTCAAACACGGTTTCCCACTTTTGGCCAGGAAACTACAATGGAAGACTAGCTACTGGGCAGCTGTCATTTTATTTAGAAATACGGCATCTTCTAATATAAATGCTAAGAGTGGCCACAGCGAATCAGAGCAAAGATCCATCCAGCCCAGCAACCTGTGCCTAAGAGAGAGCCAACTTACCTAACCACATTCCAACAGCTTGCTGCTCAGGGACTTCCAGATCCAAAATAATTTGTGTTTAGTGGGCCTTGATGGATGGCTTCCTCTTCTGTTAATTTTCCCTGTCTCTCCCTGCGTCGAGGTCAGCTTTCTCCATTCACATTATCCTGCAGCAGAGCATTCCTACGGTTCCGAAATGTGTTATGTAAGAGATATCCAGGCACCACTGCTCTGCTCCAATCTTGGTTAAAAACATTTATTTACCATTTACAATCAAAAGCTGATCAAAGACTGACTTTACTGTTGAGCTAGCATTGTCTTACTCATGTACATCACAAATCCCAGGCGAAGCTTCCTTCTCAGAAAGACCTGTGTTCTCCATGCTTAACCTCAGCTGATCTTCTTGGAAGCTCAAATGCTTGATCTCATCTTTTGGTATTTATCTACTGGTAAACTGTGCAAGAGTTTGAAAAATCTAACTCCTTCACAAAGGTCCAATGTCTCCGTTCCAGCATTGCCTGCTGAACCACTGATGATAGAACATCTTTCCCTGGTAACCACATGAGCGGTAATAGAATCAAGAAGAGTCTTGCAATGCTGGAATATAACAATTCACCCTCCCATCTGCGCAGAAAAGATGGGCAGGAGAGCCAAAAGTCAGCTTCGCTTGAATCTACAGCCTTGTAGGACTATGACTGTACAGAGAAACAGGATAACTAAATGAGCAGCCCCTAAAAGTGCTTGAAGCAGCCTCACAAATAAGCAGATTTGGTAGCAATCAATCAAATCTTTTTATACAGGCGTAGCAAAAGACAACACTCCAAGCGTTGTTAGGAAGGAGATCATACAAGAAATGTACACATGTTGACTATGAAGAGATAAAGCTGCAGATAGCTCCAAGAAATAAGGAAGTAGATGGTTGGTTGACAGGAGAGTATAAGCCAGGGCCTCAGGTAGGAAAGTCAGAAGAGACAAGGAGAAGGTGCAACATAACAAACAAGCATGATGTAAGCAAAGAAAAGGAATGCAATGACCAGATGGAAGGAAGGTCCCTAGTGTCAGCAGTAACAACAACAGGAGAGTAGTTCATCGTATTAATCTGTGAGGGGTTGCTGGTGAAAGAACATCTTGCTAGGGTATAGACTCTTGAGTGACATCCTGAGCGATACAGTTAACCTTTGGCCTGAGTCTCACACGCTCATGCCATCACACCCGCATCACACCCACTAGCAATGCCGTGATGACCATTATAGAGCAAATTACCTGAGACCAGGTAATTGGTCTAAGATATGATAGACCATCCAGTTGTGCTGACACAGGGTTCTCTGGGGCCCTGGTGTGTGGAGGTCACCTTGCAAGTCCCCGCTCGGGGCTTTTGTTTTGGTACCCATTTCCACAGAACACACACGGACACAGAGAGATTCAGCACCAAGGCAAGGGCAACCGAAAATTAGTTACCAGTTTTAATAGCACGTTCTAAGCGTTTCTTTTCTCTGGATTTAAAGCAGGTTGGGTTAAAACAACTAAATGCTTAAACTTTAATTTTAAAAGACAGTCTTCCTTTGGGTGCCATGAGAGCAATGGAAACAACTACAGAAAATACAGAGGAATCAGGTATCACTTGTAAGAAAGTAACTGGGGATGTAGTATTCCATTACACGGGATGCATTTGTACCATTTTAGCTTGCACAGATGGAAATATAGTTCAATGTTTCAACATCATTTGACTTTCACATGTTAAAATATTGATAAGTGCTGCACAGGATAATGCCCCTATGGTTTCAAGTAGTAACTGGAGCATGATGTTTATTGAAGTGAAATACAGCAAAGCCTTTAACAAGTATTTAAAATTCTGGGAATCATTCTCAACACTGTCATAGATTATTTCTTTATTTTTCTCCAGCTAATCTTTGTTGATATCTTCCAGTTTGTGAGTGTTAAAATAGAATTCATCTTCTCATCACCTCAATGCTTCTGTGTTACAAGAAACCCGGTAGGAAAAAAAAAAAACACCTCCTATTTCAAAACTAAAATGCTGCTGTCATACACAAAATAGAAAACTTCAATAAAGAAAAACAATGCTACATAAAACAGGCATAAATGGGCTATAGACTCCCTGTTCTAAATATTTATGGACCTTGATGCTGCAGCAAGAACATCTGAAAGCCAGAAAACACATGATTATCCAGATTGTGCTGTAAAGTCTAACTTGTATCATGTCAAAGCTTCAGTTCTAAAACGCACAGTATTCCCTACGCCATTTATGACTGCTAAGACCAAATTAGTCCAACCAGAAGCCAGTGGAGGCCAGAAAATATTCACTTTAATGTATTTGAAGGGAAGATGGGCCATGGAGCATTTTCTGCAAGTGCACGTGGAGGGGAAAGACTGCCATTCACAGAGCATTCATCTATCCAGTCTGCAGCATCAGATTTAGCACAGAGATGCTGTGGTCTCCTGTGAAAGCTGGGTTTCATTTCATGCTTCCTGTTGGCACAAGCACGGAAAAATCCAAGAGGAAAGTAGTTCACCAGCTACAGTTCCAGTAAACAGACTGAAAAGTGTTCAAATTCTCTGAATATAATTTGGAGGAAGAAGAAACATTTTCAGACACTTGAGCAACTCTGCACCAGGGTACAGAGCTCTACAAGGGGTTTAGGAGCTTGCTCCTGAAACAGGTGATTCTCTAGGATGTGCTGTTTACCATGTCTCCTCTGGAACAAGACTGCCAGGTGAATGAACACCAAGTAGTCCACATCCTCGTGGGAAGCCCAAGTCATTCCCACATAGATGTTCAGGACTAGGAGTAGTGTTCTCAATTTATCTGTGAAGGTGCATGGAAAAGATTCTCCTCTTCATCTAACCTCATGGTAGTTTTAAAGACAAAAGAGCATTGCCAGGCTGTTATTTTCCTTTCCTCAAAACAAAATAAGAAAAACAGATCCTCTCCATCTCATTGTGCTTTGTCTGGTTGTAGGACTGCTTAAGGCGTTCCTAAGGTCTCTCTATTTCACTAGTACTGCTCTGAATACTATTGAAAAGAAATGCAAGTTCCCTGGTTTCATAATCCATATATATTTTTTAGCACATAAATCATAACAGTAAGAGCAATCAGTGTATATTATAATTTTGCAGAGCAGTCTCCAATCTGTTTAGCCACTTTTTATCATCCAGTAGTTAGAGCTGGTTAAAAATGTTCTAATTTGTCCACTTCAATACCGGTTGCTGAAAACTCTATGAACATTCTTTGCAAAGGACACTGAAACACGTAATTTCTTAGTTGTTGAAGTGTTTCCCTTCAGTTTTGTAATTTAGATTAGTCGAGTAGAATAATTGAAATTATGAAGCCAAAAGAAATCCATACCAGTGTGGAGTGTTCCAGTCGTACTGAAATGGAAGATTTTGGTAGCTCATGTAGATATTCCTGAGTACCCAAAATTTCAGAATTTTGCCTTTTTGTCATGCTGAAGGAAAAGTTTGAAATGTTAACAATTCCATAGAATAAATTCCCTGGGTTTTGAAGTCTGCTCATTACACTGAGCAGTAGGCATCGACTGAATTCAAAGTACCACTTACATGTTAGTACAAGTACTGCAAACCATCTTGGACAAAAAGAATTGTATTACTATGAATTAGTGATGCAGCAAGATGTTCAGGCTACTCATTGTGTTTCACAGTGTCACATGCTGAACATTATTTAAAACAACAATAACATAATTTTTTCTACTGGGCTTTTCAGAACCCTACTTATACAAGATTCTGAGCTGTTCCCTTGAATCAAAATAATCTCTCACTTAATGAAAACCAGCCAACAGGCTCAGCACATTGCCATGATTTCTGAATCGTTCCGGATGCACAAAGCGACACAAACCTTTCTCATTCACCCCGACTCAAGCCGGAGAACACGCCTCAGCTGTGTTCTCTGTACGCTCGCGTCTCGGTCACAGAGGACCCCTAGGATCATATGCTGTACTGCCCAAAATAACTTGCTCGTGTGCAGAGAGTCGTTTAACGAGAGATATCATGTAACATCTTCTGTGGCCATCTGTTCAACCTAGGAGGCACAGGTATTTTAGAGCAGCACACAGGTTAAATGCACACAGTTAAATGCAGCATATATGCTGCATTACAGCACTATATTCCTGTGCGTTAGCACATTTTGCAAGTGAAAGCAGCTATCGGATTAAAAACCAAGCGATCACGGACCGCAGCTCTCATGTGGATGCCACACTGGCAAAGCAGAACGTATATCATCTACGTCCTGCTATTTTTCAGCAATCCCGCTAAATATTTTTAAAATACTTTGTCAAAATAGGCAGAGCGTGTAGGGGAGGGCGGGAGGGGTCATGTTTCATGCCATACTGTAAATGTCTTTGATCTTCCTTTAAAAATCAGAATAAGGCACAGGCAACTTAAGCTCTCGGCATTGCATCACTTGCACTGTTGGTGTTCTCCTGCTGAATGGAGTTTTAAACTTTGACTTCTTATGAGGAGTTCCCTGGTACCAAAGGGCAGGTGCCCCAGAAGCTGTGACATGGAGCCAAGGGATGGCCAAACCAGTCAGGCAGAATTTGAATAGAGAAGGTAAGGCAACTTAGATGGGCTGCCTCAGAAACTTATTTCCAAAAGATAAAACCTAAGGCATTAAAGGAATTAGGACATACCTAAGTCACTGCTCTAGAGGGATGTGGCCCATCCAGTTGATGCTCTTAGTCAGGAATCTTTTCTTTAAGTTGTATTTCTGTCACATGGAAGAAGAAAAGTTTTCTATGGTTGACTGTGGTTGTACCTTGCCCGGTTTGCAGCAAGAATCAATAACCAAGCTTCTCCATTGCCAAGAGACAATGGAGGTGGCAGTGTTTTTAAGAGGATAAATCAGTGCCCCCGGAATGACCCGAGGCACCGCAGGTGGGCTCTGGAAAGGGGTGCTCAGCCAGAGGGACCTGCTTCTTGACGCCCTCAGAACATGGACAGTCGCTATACGCTGTGTGGGTGTTGTGGAGGCTTTACCGGAGGGCTCATCCGGACCTGGGAAACTTCGCTCAAGCTTTGGTAGTTAAGTGATAGTTAAGCCCTCAGGGGATGCAGCCCAGGCAATCTACAAGTGGAAACGGTATTATTCTATCCATGTCTCCTAACCACACGTTCCTTTAAGAAGTTGTTTATGTGTGTTTCATGGGATGAAATTACTAGATGGTGTCATTATTTCAAATCAGCAGTCATTTGGAAATAAACAGACAATAACAGGAGATGATACCTCAGGGAAAATGCTTCTGCTATGAAAACAAAGTACTTTCTGGAGAAAGTGTTGACAAAATGCAGACAAAACCACACCACTGTTACTGCTGTAGTACGGCACACCTCCTGCCATGGTTCGGGGGTGGAATCCAGATGGGTTTTTCTAGAGGGGAAAGGGAGAGAGAAGCCTTTGGCAATAGCTGCCTTTAAATAGGGTTGTGATAATGACATAGGATATCTAAACCATTGTCCTTTTCTTCCTGCAAAACAAATGGTTGTTCTTCAAAGATGATACTAGTGGAATCTCTTAGCACCAAAAATACGAAATGACTGCCTTCCTTGTCAAAAATCACCTTACATCTAGAGCCTTAGTCTGCAAAGGTACACGCACGTGCTCAGCTCCGAGTAGCGAGTGTAGCTCCAGAGCAGAAGAGTTATTTACTCCCTCTACTTAAAACTTCTGGCGTGGCCATCTCCCAGTGCCACCGGCGACTTCCTCACGGCTCTTCCTGCTTCGCTGCATTTCCCACTGTTTGCCATGGCCGTTTTTCTTCCCGGCTGTGAAAAGCGAGGGAAGTTCCAGGGATGAAGACTTCGCTCAGAGCTTGAGGACCAGTAGATGGCAGCAAGAACACGCTGAAAATGCTTTCCCGGCCCCGCCGGTCAGCCTGGGAAGTGGCACAACTTTAAATGGATTCAATATTTGTCTTTCCTATTTGGAGAGTGAAAAGTATATGTGACAATTAGAGGGTAATGCAATATTACAGTGCAAATAAGAGAGTGAAATGACTGTGTAACCACTGAACAGTTCCCCGATTTAATTTGTTTGTGCTGACTAAACTTCTCCACGCTTGCAAGCTCACCTCTGAGGAACTCGAACAGAGGGATGGAGATCTGACTCCTGCCAGTCACCAGAGATATTTTGGAAATTTCCCTGGGCCTCTTTCTCTGTAACACTTTCTGTGCAGGGCAGAGGTGAAGTAATGCTGCTTTTAGGCTGAAAAGTTGCAACAACCCGTAAATTAAAGGAATGTCTCCCTTTAAACTTACCCGGCCATCATGATTGTATTTCTCCTCCATAGGGCATTCTACTCTCTACCCAGTTAGAGCGTGAATACAACCCCCGAATATGTACAGGAATTTTATTTTCAAAGGGAGCTCGGGTCTGGTCTGTCTCACCACATATCGTAGTAATTGCAGAGATGGAATGCAACAGCTCCAGAAAACTGCCAAGAAGCAATCATAAAATCTAGGCATCCAGGGGGCAGCTGGGCTTCTTAATTATTGGCAAATATATTTATATATAAATATTTTGCCAAGCGTGATTTGGCTTAAGAGTTGCTGTGAAGTGACCTTTTGCTTTCCTTTGTTTTGTGTCTGTACACATGTCCTAGATAGATACAAGGGGAGAGAGGCAGAGAGGCACAGACAGAGATAAATGAACGGATTTCACACAGCCCTCCAAAATCCCAAATGATGCCTAAATTAATCGAAGAGGGATATGAAGCGAGGCATAAGTGCAAGCACAGATTTCAGAACTGTGAAAATATGTCAGCAGAGCATCATTTTTTGGTTCAGACTGATAATCACTCCCTGCTCTCATTATAAGATCAGAAGGGCCATCTGTCCTCTCTGGATAATTTGGAGCTCAGC
Organism: Bucorvus abyssinicus; assembly: GCA_009769605.1. Taxonomy (NCBI): domain Eukaryota; kingdom Metazoa; phylum Chordata; class Aves; order Bucerotiformes; family Bucorvidae; genus Bucorvus; species Bucorvus abyssinicus. The sequence goes on from CM020045.1 coordinate 2,444,086, forward strand.
TACAGTGAGCACCCTTGTTAGAAAATGACCCTCCTACTCTCTGTAATCACAAGCACTTGCAGCCCTGGGATCCGCACGCAGCCAGGGAGGAACAGATTGGTTCCAGATCAGTATTGATTATGTATAGATTTGTGGTTTATTTGGTGCTTTATTTTGGTGAGAAGGTTTTTTTCTTTTGGAGGGGCGATGTGGTTGGTTTCCTGCCTGCATTTTCCAGCCTGTCACCTTCACTTCTTCGGACTTTTTGCTCCCTTCTCGAGATGTAACGGGAAGATGTTGCATGAGACCGAGAGTATCTTGATTTTGTGATGAGAGAAAAAAGCATCAGTCTGAACAATACTGCTCGGGAAGCTGTTCCCTCATACACGATCCTATTTGTCTGCAGCGAGCTGTTTCCCCTCAATAAGTCTCGAGTGAGCGACTGACTCGTTCAGCCGCAGCAGAGAAGTGTAAAATTCAAGGATTCTTCAACATTTGCTCTGGACCTCCAGATAAAAACGAGTCTTAGTGACTTTACTGACATAGGACAGAGGAGCCGAAGGGAAATATCTTGGCAAGGGAGCATGGGCTACCTTCGTCTTCTGATCCCGATTCGGTGACCAAGTCCCTTGTCCTTCACCCCCCCACCCACCCCACCCTCTAAAATTGCAGTTTCCAGTCAAGGAGCAAATTTCACCGTCGGAAGGGCAGGAGCGGAGTGCCGGTCCTCTTTTTCAGGGAAGAGTCCTTGCAGGAGTCATTCATCGGGCGTCATTCCTGTGGCATCAGCGTGTACTCAATCGCTGACAGCGGAGCAAAGAGCACAGACAGGGCGGCCAGTTTCAGGACACCAGGGCACGGGGAAGTCGCAGGTGGGAGAAATCCGATTTTAGAGCTAAGAGCTTGGTCGCCTCTAACGACCCCGCTATAAGAGACTAGGGGTTTCAAGAAGTAGTTTATTATTATTCTGACGGTAGCGGTTTCTCCTCATTTGTAAGACAATGACGTTTAATATTCACCGAGGAGTAGTGAGGTGTCATCTGAAACACACACACCCCCACCCCCGTGGCTAGGGCAAGGTCCCCATTTGCGCAGAGCTGCGCCTGGCAGGTTGCGGTGCGCCCTGCGGGGTCATCGGGACGGGGGTGCCCGGGGGTGCTGATCCCCGGCGGCGGCCGCGGGGCCGCTCCCGCCGGGCCCGGGCCGGGCCCCCTCCCTGATGGGTATTAAGCGACATTTACAAACTCAACCGACTTCAGACCGCGGTGTCAGCGAAGCCGGCGGGGACGGGCGCTGCCCCCCCGGCGTCATCGCCCCCCGGCTTCACAGGGAATGGGGTGGTGGGAGCTGAGCACCCGCGGGCTGGGGGCGGGCGGGGGCGAGGCACACTCGGGGCGACATTTAGCAGGCATCCCAAGACCGCTTTGTTTTGCGATTGCCCTCCATAACACATCTTGCGCTAAAAAAAAAAAAAAAAAAAAAAAATGGAACCAAACCCCAACCGAACAGGACAAAGCAGATCCCAGGTAACTGGCCGGCGTTAAGGACGGGTACGCTCTGGGATAATCAGAATAATGTCTCAGCTGATGCCAAATAGGTCTCTTTATCCAGCAGCTAAATCATTTCAAGTGCTGCGGGTTTTTGTTTGGTTTTTCTTTAATTTTGTGTGTTTGGTTTTGGTCTTAAGGCACCGGCTCTACCCAATTTTTATCCTCCTTTTCCCCCTAATTTTCCTCTCTAAGAAAAATCTTGTACGTGTTTGTATAAAACTCGAGCACGTTGTGGAGGAGGAGAGGGAGAGAAAGCGGGAGCGGCACATAAAAACTGTAACACCAGGTAGCCTGAAATATGTGAATGATCCATAGATGTTTATTCTCACCGAATATTGTTACCTCTGGCAGGCAAAGCGTCGGGCTCGGCGTCTGCCCACCTCTGTGCACTGCTGGAGAAAACCCTGAGAAATCGCTTTGCGGCTGCCGGTGCATGTGCGGGTGCGCGGGGCTGCGCAGGCAGATAGGTAGAGAGATTGCACTCGCGTAATCTGCCCGTGTCTACCTGCCTGGGAGGATTAGTTATCTCGGCATCTACTGAGAATTAACAAGGGCAAGAGATTATGTATCAACGTACAGACAACGGCTATGAATATGAAACCCTGCGTACATAGGTAAGACGGATTCAGTCAGCCACTCAGCCGCAAAGCTCTTCTTTAGGGCTGCTGTCTGATCCTCTCAGAGCCCTCAGACTGCTTCCTCCGAGTGCCTGCACCGGGGGATCGGGAGGAGGAGGGTCGGCGCTGCACACCCCTGCCTTTCGCCTCCGAAAATGACATATGTCACCGCCGTGCCTGGACTTTGCTGGGCACCGGCAGCCTCCCCCCGCCCCGCCACACACACCTTTTGTTCCAGGACAAATAAACATTTCGGAAGGGCTGGGGAAGGGTGTTATGCCAGAATGGGAGAGACGGCGGGAGGGCCGAGCTCCCCTGACTACCCTCCGGCCCCCAGGACGGCGCTGCGCTCCGGGAGCCCGGCGGGAAGGAGTCGGGGCCGGGCCGGGGATGCTCCAGGGCAGCCCAGCTCCCGGGGCAGCTGCAGCTCCCGCCCAGGCCAGAGGAGCGGAGCCAGGGGCGGCGGCGGAGGACAGAGCAGAGGGCTGCCGGGCCAGGCCTGCCGCACCGCCGGCTGCGGGGAAAGGGCCGCGGCTGCGGCCGGTGGCACCATCGGAGCTGAGAGGCGGACGAAGAGGGAGCTGTGCGCCCGAGCGGGCCGAGGCCGGGGCCGGGGCGGTGCACGACGAGGTCTGTCCGCCGCACAGGACCGTATTTTGCGGCAGAAACTCTCTTGAGCGCAGACAATGGAGCGGGATGTTTACTGCGGGCGGGAAGACAATTAGCAATTCATCGGGAGCGATGTGTCACCCAAATGTCACGGGGAAGCTAACATGACATCTGTTTTAATGGCTCCGTGCTAATAAACTCCTCTCGAAGGGCGGCTTTGTGGGGACGTCAAAGATTATTTACAGAATGAATCAGTTTCCAAACGGGCTGAGGCGCCGTCGGTGGCGGCGGGAGCCCGGCGCGGCGGGGACGCGGCGCCCGGGACGCCGCGGGGCGGGAAGGACCCGCCGGGGAGGGGGCAGCCGCGGGCAGCGCTTCGGTACGGCTCGGCACGGCTGAGCACGGCAAGGCCCGCCTTGTGGGGGCGGTCAGAGCGGAGCGGCTCCCCCGGGACCGAGCCCGGATGCATCGCCGGGAGCGGGGCAAGTGCTGGAGAGGGCTCCAGCCGGTGCACTCGAGGGGATGCACGTCTACCCCCGGGGACTGCCTCCTGCTTAGCTTTGTCTGGAGGATGGGGGAGTCCCAGTCCCGGGAGAAACACACCCACATACCCACCCCGTATGGAGCGCCCCGGAGCAGCAGGGAGCGGGTCCCCGTCCCGGGGCCGCCGAGGTGGAAGTTCCTTGACACCGAGAAGCGGTGAGGCCCCGGAGAGCGGCCGGATTTACACCGAGTGCCACATCCTGCGTTATTGAACAAGACACGCTGCAGTGAAACACATAAGTAGGCAAACCGAGAGAACCCATTTAGAACAGTTAACACAGCCTGACTGGCTCACAAGCACACAGTGGGGGGAGACAATTTAATTTCCCTCGAATCCATCCGAAGATTTTTATGTTCAGATCGTTGTTTAGATGGCATGAAAGGGTTCTTTAAAAGAGAAGGAGAGGGGGAACCTTCGAGCTTCTGGGCATTGGCCTGTATTCTTTGTGCCTCCTCGATTTTCATGTTCTGTAAAGCCAGGTTTGGGGGCAAACATGGAAAATATGCAACTGCGCTTGCGAATACATCTGTCTGTATAAAGAGGAAGTGTGTTTCTGCGTTCCTCTGTGTATATATATACATACATACACACGCATGTGCATACTGCTCCTTTTAAAGACAAGCAGAGCGAGTGAATCCAAAAAAGTCTTCACTCCGGCCAAACCGGCACTGAACGTAATAGCAGGTTATTGCAAACCTGCCTTCGGTATTTATTAACCGTCCAGACCAAATACATTAATGGATAGCGAGGATGAAAATAGGCTGAGAACCGTCTGTCGTCTTTTCAAGGGCAACGAAGAGGCGGCACTGACACCGGGTCTGAACACAACGGCGTACTCCGCAACCTGGAGAGAGGGAGGAGGTGGGCCGGGAGGTGGGTGGGTGAGAGGGAAATTGCCATTGTCAGGAAAACTAAATGTAATTTTAGGTGGCCCACATCTGAGATGGATCTTCTTTGCCTCCGTCTGTCCCCAGGGCTATTGTATTCCCAAAGAAATGGCGAGGGCAGGCGAGTGCCAGCCCTGCACGTGCGGGATGACCCCGGGAACAGAGGTGCGGGAGCAGGGGATCAGCCCGCCGGCGGTGGGGGTTGTGGGGCCGCCCTGGGGTCCCCCTTTCCCCGCTCCTACCGGAGCAGGGGCGACGGGGCCGCGGCGGTCCCTCTTCCGCAGCCTGGCACACCTCTTCCCGGTTTATTCCAAACCTCGTGGCGTAGATCCGGTTCCCCCGGGATTCGACGTGAGCCTCTGGGTCCTCCGAGGGAAACACACCGTCCGCTTCCCGGGATGTGCAGAGGACGGTGTCCCGGGGGGAGGACACCAAAACTATTCCCACATGCTCTTTATTTACACGGATGTCTGTACGTATCTCCCCGCTCACACCAGCTCTGTGCAGCTGCCCGGCGTGTCTGCATCGGGGCCCGCGACTTTTGGGGGGAGTGGGGAAGGCTCCCCAGCTGCTGCCGCCGCTTAAGCCCTCGCTGTTGCGCTCCCCCCAGCCCCATCCTTCCGGCGCGGCGTCCCGAGCAGAGGCCGCCCACCGCGACCGCGGAGGACGAGGGGGCGGCTCCGGGGAGCCGCGGGCGGCGGGGAACGGGGGCAGCCCGCCCGCCCAGCCCCGCAGCCGGCCGGCTGCCGAGGCCGGGGCGCTGGGAGCAGGGGGAGGCAGCGGAGGGATCCCACTCTCTGTTCCGGCTGTTTCCAGAGCTTGGCAGCCCGGTAAATAAAATGCTCTTGCTATCTCCTCGCGCAGATAAGGCACGAAGTGGCTTTCTTTAATAATATGATTGAAATGTTAGGGGTATGATGCCTCCTCGTTAGTAATATTGGCTTTGCATGCAGAGCACAATCCCATCCCTCTAGACTGCTTAGCCAAAACAGAGCGTAAACTCTGTAATTAGTAACGTGTTCCATCATTAAAGAGCCCTGCTGAGAATTTCTATTTAATAATGGTCTTAAATTAGTTATGATGGTAAATACTCATCTGGAAATTCAACATCTAAAACCATCTACAATCTGGAAATGCTCCAGTGTTGCTGTAATCTCCTGTAACACAGAAATGACTATCACATTCAACCATCGCATTAGAAATTCGCCGTACCGTTTGGTCCACGAATATACAGTCCGGATGTGTTAATTAGGTTAACCCATACACTGTCTGCTTCACAAATATTTAGAAATAAACAATGAAAGCTCCTTTTTAATGCGATACAGCCGGGAAAGAGGGGAAGGGGAGGGAGGGGGAGGCGGATTTGACTCTCGCAGCTGGAAAGTCTTTTGTTTTCAGATAAGGTGGAACCACAATGTCCTCGGGCCTAAGAGTTCACCAACACGCACCCACGAACACGCACCCACGGCCGCGGTCGGCAGTTCCCGCGACACGCAGCAGCAGCAGCACTCCCGGCTCCTCCCGCAGGATCTGGCTTTTATCTCTCGCTTCCCGTCTCAGGCAGATCAATTCATAGCACACCCTTTCTTATTCCCCCCCCGACTTTAAACTGTAAACAACTTGCTCTTCTCTGCCCGTCGACAGCTCTACAACGGGGCTCGGCTCCCGCAATCCTCCCAAGAGAGTTTTTAAAAATAATCCAAGGAAGCAGCAGCAGAAGAGAGAATATATAAATACACAAATAAATAAATAAATACATAAACCAGGGTTCCCCCACCCACCCCGGCCACAAGTGGAATCAAAGTTTCGCAGACAGACTGCGGTGCAGGGATGAGCCAGTCGTTCAGGTACACTTATCCCCACTGGGGATATAGAGGAAAGTTATTTGTAATAACGATTGAAAATCAGTACCCGACGCAGTTGGGTGTTATAGGAGGAGGGAACTGAGAGGAGGGAAGTATATTTCTATATTTACCTTGACGTCTAAACGTTTATCATCTCCACCACTAACCTTTCATGTTTAATGAATGAATCTGCATTGCAGGGTTGTTGTGTTGGGTTGGGTTTTTTTTCCCCCCTCCATGTGCCGGCTAGTTTTAAATCTGCAAGCACCACAAAGAGGCCGTGATCCCATCTGCCTATGATTCCAAATTAAAGTTCAAACGGATGGCTTACACACTGCTGATCCTGTATCATAGCCTCTCGCGACCCTTCAATTACTATTTAATAGAATTACAGTGTAAAATCCCAATAGTCTTAAAGAATGTTTTATCACAGACTGAAGAGAGAGAATATACAGACACCTCCAACGTTATTGAACCGTATTACTGACCTATTTAGATATAAAAAGGGAATATTTAGTGTTCTACAAGATATTACAAGAGCTGCTTTAATCTGAAAACATGCATATGCCTACGTATGTCCACATATATATGTGAATGTGTGTGAGTGGACATTCTATACATGAACTCTGTCCCAACAGGGAGCGCACCCAGCCCCGCTGCGTGGATGCGTGTGGTCACCCGTGTACGCAGGTACACACACCCATGCGAGCACATGGGTTCCTCCAGGCCCGGGTGGGACCTGTGTGTTCCGGTAAACCGCCGCCTGACTTCATTGTTGCCAGATATTGCTAAAGAGGTTAGTCCAGTAGGAAAGCAATTTTTCCTCCCCTCATTGAAAAATACTCTTTAATTGAGCTTATTATTAAATGAACTTCCGCTACTGATGTTTCTATGGGGACAAAAAAAAAAAAAAAAGTAAAAAAAAAAAAGGGCAAAAAAATAAAAAAGCTAATATTTGCAGTAGAGTTAAATCTCCCTTTGGTAGCCAGGACCGGAATTAAAGTCAGTCGCGGTCAGGGTTTCGACATTGTCAATCTTGACTTCCAGCGTAGTTCTCTTCTTTCTTTTTCGACCTGTTTGGCAAAGGACTTTCCTGCCGCAGGGAGAGCCGAACCTGCCACTTCCCCTCGCCTACAGCTGGGCGATTCTAACCGCACACTTCTAGACATTTGCATCTCTTTCTTTATTCATTACTCTTTGGCATCTTTCTGCTCTTGCAGATCCCGAGTTGCCGAGTCGCTTTGAAGCCTCCTGGTCTGAAAACACCTTACTTCTAAAATAAAAAAGAACAGCGCCGACAACAGAACCCGGAGCCTTCCCTCCCCCAGACACAGCAGCGCGAGTCCCTTTAGTATCACTTCATCACAGCGATGTCCCGACGGCCCCCCCCTTTTATCATTACCGTGACAGAAGAGAATATTTAGCGCGATCGTCGGTAATAGCCTCAGTGGTTTTTCTTCCCAACTCTTTCTCCCTACCCCTCCAGCCCACCCCATCCGTCTCCCCGCCTTCTCCATCCCTTGGTCAGTTTGCAGCTGAATGGTTTGGTTCCTTCCACCCCCTTTTTTAGACACCGTTGACAAAGTTCTGTGTATCAGGTCTTTCTGCAGGGTGGTGATGCCGTCCCAGGCCACGGGTACCCTCCGCGTTTTGGACTCCGTGTGTCTGTCGGTCTGCACCCCCGTGCGCTTGTCTGTGCGCGCTGGGAAGAGGCAATGTTTGCCTACCCTCTCCCTACACGCGGAATCCAGGCCAGTGCGATGTGGAGCTCAATGAGAAACTGCATGAATAAACACGAATAGAAAGTTGTGCTCAGCTAACCGAAGAAATCAGAGCAATACCAGGGCACCAACGTCCACATTTCTTTTCACTTCGGGCCGGGGCAGTAACCTCATCTGGGTACGCTAAAAATTAAGGGCAACGGGCAAACAGATCCAAGTCCCTCGAAAATGCGGTTGTAATTGATCGGGCAGAAGAAGCTGGGGACGATCGAAGCCCACGCCGGGCCGTGGAGGGACGGCAGCAGCCGCGTCCCAGCCGGCACACAAAGGACACCCAGCCACGCTAAAGGGCTCGGGCCAGCCCTCGGGCAGGGACAACGGGGAGGGAGGCAGGCAGGTGACATCGGTGGTCTCCGGCCCCACTGCCGTCCCGCCAGCACGTCGGCGGTACCGCCAACCAGAGTTGGTTGGGGAGGAAGGCAGCGGTACAGCCCCACGGCGAGGGGATGGGGGTGTGTGTGGCGGGGGATACCTATCGTTTTCAAATTGCTCCCAGAACTGGCTGGTGTCGGGCCGACTTCCGAGGGGTGGGGCGGGGCCGTGCCACCGCGGCCGCGGGCGGGAGGCGGCGGTGCGGGACGGCTCCGACCGGGGAGCGGGGGCCAGCCGAGCCCTCGGGGGCTCCCGGGGAGGCAGCGCCGTGTGCTGCCGGGCTCCGGCCATCTGCCTCCCAGTCCTCCGAGTTTCGCTTAAATATTGATCAAACGCACTTCAGCTTCCGAGTAATTTCATCTTAATCAACGGCCGAGCTGGGCGCGGATAATAAACTAGTGCTGGGGAGGGGCTGTGGATAATGCTGGGCCAGGGGCAGGAAGGAGGCAGCCCCCCAGTTTGGCGGGGCTCGATAGGCCCTATCTTCCTGGGACAGATGGACTTAGTGGGCGAGAAGCTTAAACGCAGCTTTTCATAGATTTACACCTCAATCAGCCATTCAGGTTTTTAATGCAAATCCTAAAACAACATCATTTATCCATTACGGAGCCCGGCTTTGGAACGGCCTATCATTGGCTGCACCCTTGGCACCCCGAAACCAGGCAGGCACCGGCGCGCCCCTGGACGTCGGGGTGTCCCTCCCCCGGCCACCCCGCACACAGGCCAGCGGCACCGGGGCAGATCGCTCCTGCGGCTCCGGGCTGAGCGTCCGAGAAGGGGAACTTTTCGGGGATGGGAGGGGTGGCACATGGCAGGAGAGCAAGGGCCCTGCCTGGGAGGCTGGAGCCCGAGGCCAGCTCCGGGTGGGGTGAGGCTAAAGGCGATCTCTAGCCTCCCCTAACTGCCATGGCACGACGGGGCAATCTTCTGGAGGCTTAATCAGAGGGAAGTAAAATCCAAACCTATCAGTGTAAGGCTCAGCTGAGGTAGGTTATTGCTGCCGGCTTGACGCCTTCTGACTGCAGCTTCGAGACGCGAAAATGAAGGGAGAGAAAGAAAAAATACAATCTCAAACTTTCACGCCTCTGAATTCGTTCAGGTATTAAATCCCGTTAAAAATAAAGCAGGATGAGAACGACACTGCGACCAGCGAGGAGCAGAAATACTGCGCTTAAAAACGACGTACCGACATCGAAGATCTTCCTACCTAAACCTGGGGTGACTGGAAGGGCCGGGTTGGTTTTTTTTTTTCCCCCCTATAAAGGTCCCTCTGTTGCCTCGCTGACGGGGGCGGGGGGAGAAAAAGAGCATCCCGAGCTCAAGCGTCAGACCCGTGCAAGAGTGCCAGACATCGGGGAGCTTTTTATCCCCTCCTGGGTGATATTTCTCCCCTCTAAAAGCTGCATGGGGTAGGGGAAGAACTAGGACCCCCTTCTCCCACCCACGGGGAGCACAGGAGCCCTATTGTGTGCGCCCGTACCCTCCCACAGCCAGCAATTCCCGTCCATTCTGGTTTCGTACAACAGGGGTTTCTTTTCTTTTAACTCCCCACTCGTGTTGGCGGCGGGCAGTGATGCCGCCGAAGCTGCCCGTGGGGTGACCCAGGCGCAAAGCCCGCGGGCAGGGGAGGCGAACCCCGACGGGGTGGGCGCTGCCTCGGGCCGTCCGTCACCTTCCCCGCGGCGGCTCCTGCGGGGAAACGGAGGAGAAATCCGCAAACAAACCTCCCTACGCGGGTCTCCGCGGTTCGCAGGTACTCAGATACCCGCCCCCGATCTTCCCTGACCCGGCTAGGGGGGTCTCGAAGGCATACACGTCCCCTACGCGCTCTCTGCGCACACACGCGCGGCTTTTCCTCGGGGGCACCAAAGGTGTGTGAACGTATTTGCACATCAGCTTATTCCTTCAAATTACCCATTAGTGGCTTGCCCTAAGATCTCACACCCTAGGGGCTTCTCCCAGACGCCCGGATTGCCTCCTGGGGCGGGGAGGGACGAGAGGGAAAGCCCAGCAGCTTCCTAAGGCTTTCCGTAAACCTAGCTCGGACTTCCCGAAAAAGGGGGAGGAGGGAAGAGGGAGCGAGGACTCGGGCAACACAGAGGTAGAGCGGAAGTCCAAATTAGTTTGGAAATGGTCAAGAAATTCAAGGCACGTTTCTCCCTAAATCCCTGCTAAGTTTCAAAACTGTATTTTCAAGTAAAAACAAGTTTAGAATTTATACCTCGTTAATTCACGGCTGAGTAGTCTGCCCAGGGCAAAGCAAAACTTTAATGAAAAAAGAGAGGGAGAGAAAGAAACAGAAAGGGAGGGGAAAAAAAAGGAAGAAAGAAAGAAAGAAAAAAAAGATGCCGAAATACTGTTAGTCGTGCAAATAAAGGCTTCTTTCAGCACATTACAATATACTCCAGATTCGAGGGGAGGAGCTGCAGCCCGCTTAGGGCGAGGAGTTTATGGTTTTGTTTTCATTTAAAGCCACAAAACAAATCCCGAAATGTCTGAACCGCTCTCTGGAGACACCCGGCCCTGCAGAGAGGAGGCCGGGGGAAGCCTTTCAGCTCCGAGTGCACAAAAAAAGGACCGGGTCGGGGGGAAACGTTGGAGCCCGCGGTGGCGGAGGGGACCCGGGGGGACAAGGCCGTGCCCCGCGCCGCCGCCGCTATAGCAGCCCGGTGTCCCCGCTGCCACCCGCAGCCTCCTCGCAGGGTCACTTCATCCCCCCAGAATCCCTCCGGGGTTTGCGGCCGAGCCGGGGGCAGGCGGCGGCGCAGGGACCCCGCAGAGCTGCGCGCCCGCGGAGGTACGGCGGAGTAGGGCGCGGGGCGAGGCGCCCACGGGAAGGGCGTGTTGTTTCGTGGCGGACAAAAACACCAACATCGCTGGGTAGATAAGAAAATGGAATACTGTATTTGATTTAGAAAGTTTGTACATATAGATAAACACGCATTAAGGAAACAATAGTTTAAGCGTCCTACGTGGAGTTTAAGAAGAGACCCCCCAAAGCTGCTATGAAATACTCAAAATAGCTTTTGCATAAGATAACTACAGTTGCACCCTAAGCTTTTTTTTTTTTCCTTTTTTTTTTTTTCCTGTCGCTGAGGTCCCTTTTAAAAACCTAGCACGTCAGATCTGACAGCTAAGTTTGTGCAAGGAACACCGAGTCAAGGAAAATAAAAAGGAGAGAGAGAGAAAGGGTGGGAGGGAGATAGACAGAGAGGGGGGAGGAAGGAAGGAAGGAAGAGTAGAGCAAATATCATATACAAGCATTTCTACACATATATTACAAACTGGGAAAATGACCGCATCATTAAGATATACATAATTCATATAAAATTTTGAAATAAAAATAAAAATCTGTTACAGTCATAACTATTCTTTTTCCACATTTATAACCAGTACCCACACAGGCAGTGACAGAAGTGTAGAAAAAAAGGTGCTTACGAATAAAATGATTGTCTGCTGAACAAAAAAACAGAAAATTGCATCTTGGCTGGACCATCACTTGGACTTAAAAAAAAAAACAAACCAAAAAAACAGAGAGAAAGGGAGAGGGAGAGATAAAGGGAGAGAAATAGGACCAACAAAAAGGCGATAAACATTTGCTATTTCCCTCTTCAAGGAGTTCCTTTTTAATTTTTTTTTTTAATTTTTGCTTTTTGTACAAATTCGATCGGAGTTTGCATTTGTTTGTCTGGTTTCTGTTTGTTTTCCTTTACTATAGAGAATATTTTTTCCCAGATACAAATTTAATCATCATCATCATGCAAGTGGGTGAAATGCGTCCATGGAAAAGCGCAAAGGAGAAATCGTGCTTGTCCTAAAAAGAATACAATTGTCACTTTTGCTTTGTTTTTTGTTCTTTTTTTTTCTTTTTATATATATAATAATTATTATTTCCCGCCCCCCACCCTCCCACCCCCCTGCTGCAGCACCAGCGTTTGTGACTGTTGAAGTTTTAGCTCCATCTCTTGGTGGTGGTGTTGGCTGACGGTGGTTGTGGATTCTCTGATCTCTGTTTGTTTGCTATTATGTTTGGGTCGGGTTTGGCCTTTTCTTTCCTCCTGGCTGTGTGTGTGCGTGCATGCGTGTGTGTGTCCTGATTCTAGGTTGCCTCGGTTTGTTTTGCTCGGGTCGGGGAGAGGGTGCTTGGCTGTTTGGATTTGGAATTTTTTTGTTTGTTTGTTTGTTTTCCGATATCATACATCACATTCCGAGTCGCTGGAGGTTACCGAGAGGATGGAGGTGCCCGTCTCGGCTCTTTCTGTCAAACTGGAGACGCTGGTTGTCGGGCTGGCCGCCGTGGACGGAGACTCGGCCGAGCTGTGTGTCGGGCAGCCGGGCTCTGCCAGCGACCTCATGCCGCTCTGTCCTATCGCCTGGTGCTGGAGCCTGCATCACGCCGGGAGACAAAACAACAGCACAGCCCCGCTGAGACACCGGCCGCCGTCGCCGAGGCCACGGCGCCCGCTCGACTCTGCGCCCGCCCGGGGACGGCCGCGGCCCCGGCGCGGAGCGGACCCCCCGGCCCGGCCCGGCCCGGCCCGGCCCGGCCGCCTTTCCGCAGCACCCCGCGGAGCCCGGGAGCGGCAGCGAGCGGCCGGGCCAAGCTGTGCGGCCGGACCGCGCTGCTCCCGCTACGGGCCGGCGCCGGGGCAGGCCACCTCGGGAGCGGGGAGTGGGGGGCACCCAGCGCCAACGCAGCTAAAGGGGTCGCGGTTTGAAAGGGGACGAGGAGGGGAGGGGTGGGGGGAGAAGCGGTTCCCTGCCCCCCGGTTTGAAATACATGAGCAGCGCCTTCTCTTTCCCCCGGTTTATCGCCGCGGCACCGCGGGCCTGGGAGAAAACCGCGTCTGCGGGAGCTCCTCAGACACTGGGTCACCGCGGAAAGCTGCGAGCACCGTTCTGCAGCGGGAAAGAGCCGTACAGGATCCAAATTCTCTCCTCCAGCGAATATCTGTCTAAATATCTAATCAATACTCGGGGGTCTGCGGCAGGAGAGGAGGAAGGTCCCGTCCCGGGGACGCAGCGCTAGCTATAACATAAAAAGCTGCGATTGGGAAACACAGCGTTTCTCTCCGCTCGAAACTAAGTCCCTTTTCCATCTGAAAGCCAAAATTATCTTTAAAGTGCTGGTCCTTTCAGCGTCAACACTTAAGGATACATTGCCGATTAATTTTTTTTTTTTTTTCTAAGAGGCCATAAATAATTTTTAGGTTCCGCAGCGCTGCGAATATTTCTCTGCGCCTGTTTATTCCGCTCGAAACCCAAAGAAAGCCTGATTCGAGCGTGAGGGCTAAAAGTCCTGGGCTGAGCAGGCAGCCCCAACCTCTATCGCCTGCCAGTGCGAATCAAAATACACCCTTCGCTCAACTGCTTCTCACGGGGGTATTTTCTATTTAATTGCCTGCAAAGAGCAGAAAACCGTAGCCGGTTTAGTCTACATTTCTCATTGTTTCAAGTTGTCTAATTTCAGCGTCTTTAATTTTTCTCCCATTTACAATTCCTGGTGCATTCATCCGCTGTCAACAGCGTTGAGTCAACAAAAGCATCCGTAGGCAACTTCTGTTTATTTACAGCCCTAAGCTGCTCTGTTTTCCATTTAATGGAAATTAAATGGCGAGGCACTTTTAGGTTGCATTTCTCCTACAGAATCTTGAATCAATAGCACCAGTGCTATAATTAGGAGGAATTTAAGAGACAGCATTTACAAGAACAAGAAGTTTTGTTTACACGCTTACATCGGTAGCGAAACTTAAATTAAAATAAAAACTGTGTCAAGCTGGATTAAGCGTCCATTCTCGTTTGTAAAACAACTTTTACGGAGAGTGACGGGAAAAGAAAAAATTAAAAAGAAGAAAAAAAGAAAGGTGCCTCGCTTTTATCATGGCAAAGCAGAAAAAAATTTAGAAATACTAGTTATAATACTAATTAAAAAATGACACCGAGAGACAGGCAAGCAAATATAAGCGTAAACGCACAGGAAACACACGACCGGAGGGCCAGGTCGCCATGTGGTGTAAACAGAGAAAAGAGGATGGGGGGGAAGGGGGGGAAAAAAAAAAGAAGAAGAGAGGTTTCCCGATCTCCTAAAGGCTTTTGTCCCCTTTTCTCCCCGAGCTGAAGGGCTCCGGGGTGTCCGTGTGCCGGTTCCGCCGCGCCTGCGGAGGAGCACGAAGAGCCGGAGCTCTGCAGAAACCCGCTCTGATTGCACCGGCCGCCTCGGCCCTTCGGCGGGGGACCCGCGCCAGAGCCGGGCCAGACGCAGATCCCGGCAAGCCGAAAGCACAACCGGAGCCCACCGACCCGGCGTTTCCCGTCCCCCGGGGCAGCCGCTACGGGGAGGGAGATGAGGAGACCCGGGCGATGGGGACACCCAGGCTCTGCTCCCGCCGCAGCAGCTGCGCCCGCGCACACACCGGCACGCACGGAACTGCCCACGCCCGCCGGTGAACTCCAGCCGTGCCCGCACACCGGGAGCCCGTGGGGAACCCGGGCAAGGTTCCGGGTGCGCCAGGCAACTTTGAGCCGTGCCTGTCCCCGCCGCATCCCTGCGGCTGCCGGGAAGAGACCTACCCGACCGGCGGGGGAACCGATTTCTCCCGGTAGCGGTGATGGAGAGGAGGAGGAGGAGGAAAGGAGAGGCAGAGGCGCGCTGCCGGCCGGGCGGCCCCGAGCCGAGGCGCGGAGCGCGGCCGCCCGCGGGGCCCCGCCGCCCACCTCGCTCCCCGCCCCGGCGCGGGGCCCCGCAGCCCCACTGACCTGTTTTTAGCCGCCGCCGCTCTGTCTCTTTGCCTTCGATTTTTGAACCAGTTGCCTACTTGCGTGGGGGTGAGCCCCGTGGCCTGAGCCAGTTCCCTTTTCTTGCTGGGGTTGGGGTAAGGGTCCTGCAGGTACCACTCCCTCAGGAGGCTGCGAGTCCTCTCCTTGAAGCAGTGCGTCTTCTGCTCGCCATCCCAAATGGTCCGGGGCAGCGGAAACTTCTTCCTCACCCTGTATTTATCAACCGGTCCCAGCGGGCGACCCCTTAGCTTCTCGGCCTCCTGGTAGTGCGCTTCTAGCCACATGGCCTGCAACTTGCCGTGGGACTCCTTGGTGAATTTGTGGTTCTCCAGGATGTGGTAGAGGTCTCGGAAGTTGCCCGTGTGGAAGGCCACCACCGCCCGGGCGCGGAGGATGGACTCGTGCTTGTTGATGGCCTCGCATGCCCCCGGCGCCACCGGCAGCGACCAGAGGAACCTCCCCAGCCTCTCTATGTCTCCAGTCTCCTCCAGCGTCTCGCAGACGCTGGCCACTTGCTCCGGGGAGAAGTTGAGTGTGGGCAGCTGAAACATTGACAACTCTTCGTGGGGTGCCCGGGAGCTGCCGCCTCCACCGCCGCCGGCACCGGGGCTGCAGCCCGAGCCGCTGCCGCTGCCGCCGCCGCCGCCGCTGGCGA
Source organism: Bucorvus abyssinicus (assembly GCA_009769605.1). Classification (NCBI taxonomy): domain Eukaryota; kingdom Metazoa; phylum Chordata; class Aves; order Bucerotiformes; family Bucorvidae; genus Bucorvus; species Bucorvus abyssinicus. The sequence goes on from CM020045.1 coordinate 2,459,701, forward strand.
GAAGGAGGGAGCGGTGGTGCGGGTCGGCGGCGAAGTTTGGCAAGAAGAAATGGGTGGGATAAAGCTCTAGCGGGGACCTGAACACCATGGGATGACCGGGGAGAGGGGGAGATAAATCAAGGAGAAAAGAAAGAAAGGGAGGAAGAAGGGAGGAAAGGGCACCCGCACCGCGCACGCATCCACGCCCGCACACGCACACACAGCCACATAGAGGCACGGGGGCACACACACTCACACGCACCCGCTCGCGGGCACACGCACACGCACACACGCACACGCACTCACACACACCCGGCCCCGCGCCGCCGCCGACTCAGGATTCAGTGATTCAACAGCGATCGCCCTAATGACAACAGCCTCATAATATCTCCCCTAAATCCACAGTGAGTGCAGCGCTGAAACATTTTGTTTCGCTTTTCTATTGGTCTTCTGCGTGTCGTTGTGGCGTTGCCATGGCAGCCCCTGCCAATCACTGTCAGCCCTGCCAATCATTACGGAGTACGTAAGGAAGGTTTTTACCACTTCGCCCAAATGCGCGGGGGGGAGGGAAGCGGAGCGGTTGGTGGAAAAGCCTGGTTGGGGTTTTTTTGTTGTTGTTGTTGTTGGTTTTTTTTTTTCCCTCCTTAATCTTTGCAACTCCTAATCTCAGCACTTCCCCTTCTCCCTGTCTCTCCCCCCTCCCTCTCCACACCCCTCCTAAATAAGGGATCAAATAATGCGAAAAGCAGTGTGCACATATTTATTGAATGGGATGAGCAATTAGAGGGTGGAATATTATTGTGATCTTAACGAGCCTCGTTAAAGCTAAAGGAGATATGGGGGGAAAGTAAATGGGCCAGGCTGGGATACGCGTTCGGATAAAGGGCTCCTAACTGAGACAATTTACACATGATTTGCACGTAGTTTCACTTCATTCTGCCTATCTGAGCACTAATAGTGCCGGGGAAGAAAAGAAAGATGAGATCATTAGACCCATCCTCACGCCGGTGACCCTCCCAGAAGCGGGCACATACAGTACAGACTGGGTTTAGCCCTGGATCCCCGAGGAGTCTCCTTCTCCTCTCCTCCCCCCTCCCGCTCCCTGCCGCTCTCCGCGGAAGGTGAGATCCGCTGCCCACGGAGTTCCTCGGAGGCTCCGCCGAGAGCCGCGCAAGGCGCCCAGCCCGGCTCCGCGCCCGGCTCCGCGCCCGGCTCCGGGGGCACCCCGATCGCTGCCTCCCCCGTCCCACGCCTTTCTTCCCCCGCCCTCCCGCTCCTTCTCGCCTTCCCTTTCCCTCTCCTTTCTCTTCCCTCTCTCCACTTTGTTTTCCTTTCATTGCGGCTTTCCTCCTCCCCCTCGCCTCACCTCCTCTCGCCCCTTCCTTTCTCCAGAGCCCGGCGACCTTGCGAGGCTGGTCCTCACCCCCAAACCCGCCGGGGCTCTACACCGTACCTCTCCTTTTCCCCGCAATTTCTGCCCCGAACTTGCAGGGCTTCTATTCGGGGTGGGGGTGGGGGGGGTGGGGGTGGGTGGAAGGAGAGACGAGCAAAAGCGGGTCTGAACCCAAATTAATATTTTTTTTTTTTTTTTAATTAGGAGCAAGGAAAATCTCCGTGGACGTTTGAGCCCATCCCTCTGTAAGACCTAGCTGGGTCTCTAGACCTTGCTTCCACGCAACTATATTTATTATTAGGTATGTTGCTTTTAAGAAGATTTAATCAGCATCTTGAGCTGGTAACTCTTTTGTTTAGTTTCTGTAGCTATGGAAGTGTGATTTACAGAGATTTGTACGGGTCATGGACATCTTTCCAGACTTACTGTGTATATTTAGACAGGACTTTGCTTGGTGTTAAAAAGTGTATATTTTGAATAGGTTCACACACAGTAGCGAACAATACCGACATTGTAAAGGCATGTACAACGAGTATTGAAACGCAGCATCCAGACTTCAACTAATCTGCCCTCAATAAAGCTGAAATAATTATCCTAAGCCGCCTTTCTAGAAGAAAAATCATTGAGGAATTCAAAACTTTTTTAAAGATCTTTTCTGCATTCCGATGGAGATCGAGGGGTGAGGCTTGGAGCCCAAACTACTTTCAGACATCAATGGAGGGAAGGAGGGGGGGGAAGAGAGATATTACAATTAAAATGTGAAAACATAGCGTGACTTGCCCTATCCGAAGGATAATAATAATACTGCTATGGGTGGTAGAAGTTCTTTAGCTGGGCTCCAAACTGGTTGTGATCCTTTCACAGCGCGCTCCTCGTGAAATAATTCCAAGTGGCAGATGAATAGGTCCAGTTGGAAGAGCTGCTGGACTGGAAGAAGCTCGCTGTATTACACATTCATCTGATTTCCACTAAACTGTCATCGGTGAGCTACGTGGCTTCATAGTCCTAATGGAAATCACTCGCCCTCTTAGTTTTTAGTGATCTGCTTAAACACTTCTGTTAACAGACTTGGGGAAAACTTTTTTTTCCACCCCTGCCTCCCTCTCTGGCTCCTGTTTCCAATTGTACAGCTAAGGAGGGAAAGAGACTTCTCAGCCCCTCATACAAATCGACTTGGAGGTATTAATTGGACAACAATATGTTTAGCCAAAGATTTTAATACACACATACACACAAAATCTTTTTCTTTGTAATCCTTTCCTTTTATGTAAAGGATTACAGAGGGGAGGGTGGGGGGAATTCCTGCGGGAGTTTCTTAATATTTGATTCCATTTTTCTTCAAGCTGTAAATTAAATTACCTTAAAATGTATAACCAGAATAAAATCCAAACCGGCCTTTTTTTTTTTTTTTTTAAATCTTCCAGACGATCATACACTGGTCGTTCGTCTATAGGTTGCACCCCTTTATTAGGAATCCTGACGAACCTTTCAGAGCTTCAAGATATGTAATTTCTTTTTTCTTTTCTGTTCTTTTCTGTTCTTTTCTTTATCTCTCTCTTTCCCCAAATATACGAAACATACAACCCCTCATTTTTGGTGAAAAATCTTTCTTCCAACATACTCGTCTGTAGGGCATTTCAGTGCGTGTCTGCTCTGTGTGCGTGTGTCTGTGTGTTTAAAGGCAAACAACCCCACCACCCTGATGAGCCTATCAGCGACTATCAAGCTCTTCCTGAAGCCCGCTCTCCTCTCCGCGCCCGCGTAGGTCCAGCGCAGGAGCTCTGCCAGCCAGAAGCTCTTGCAAGGCGGGAGCCAGCATCCTCGGATTGTTTGCCCCTGTTCCCGCGGCTCGCCACCTCGGGTGACCGAGGCGCGGGGCTGGTTGGCCGGGGCTCGGGGAGCCGGTGCGGTGCTCTCCCCGCCGGGCCGGGCATTCCGCGCTCCCCTAAGCCGGTTAGGGACACACTCTCGTGTCCCGAAATGTGCAAGCAGATAATTGTTGGCGCTGCAGCTTTGTGTGAGGAGGCCAGGGTGTAAATGGCTTTTAATGACTGCAGCTGCCGGCTGCAAACTGTCAATGGGACCGGCTAATGCCGATCCCGGACCCGCCGGGCGCCCGGCCGCCGCCGGCAGCGCGGAGGAGCGCGGAGCCGGGGCGCGGCCAGCGGGAGCGGGAGCACGGCGGCGGACGGGGCTGGGCAGAGGCTGCTCTCTCGGCTGGGAAAATCCTTTCCGGATCCTGTAAGTTTGTTACGGGCAGGCGGAGGTCCCGCCGGGGTCCCCCCCGGGGTTGCGCTGCCTGGCCCCCCCTCCCCAAGCCCTTCCCCACCCCCGGCTCGGTGGTCCGGGCAGTGGCAGGCGGGGTCCCCCCCCTCGCCATCTTCTTCGGGCTGGGGAACCTGCCGCCCGTTTCCAGTCAATCTTACTTGATCCCACATGATTCATTGTTTCAGCTGCTAGAATGACATGTGGCTCTGCAGGGCAGGGGAGCAACTCCCCCACCTCCTCAAAAGCCTCCCCCTAAATAAACCAGGACGAGCCCGTGCTCTCTTCTGGAGGGAGCCCAGCGAAGTTGTCTCGGTGTGGGTGTGGGGGGTGGGTGGGGAGGTCGGGCTGCCAACCTGGAGGACTTTTCCGGGGAGAGGAAGGGAAGCAGAGAGGGAGGCTCTTTTATTCCACTGCTTGTTTTGATGGTCGCTCCCAGGAGGCTGCGATTTTCTGCCGCCTAGTTAGTGCCCCTTAATCCTGACTCGGAGTGACTCAGTCGATGCTTGCAAGGGCTGATTATTTTTTTTATCTGGGGCTGGGGCGTAGCGGTCGAGGTACCGGCGAGCGGAAAATGCAGCACTGCGGTGGCGGTGAGGGGGAAGGCGAGGGGGGAGAGAGGGAGAGCGCGGGGCAGGTAAAGGAGAACCCGTCGTGTTGGTATTATTAGGCTTTTTATTATTATTATTTTTACGATTTAATTGCATTTTCGTCAGTCTTCAGTGGCAAGCGCTGACAATTTTGCGCTGATGCTGTCTTTACAAATACATCTATCCTCCTCCTTCTTTCTTTCCTTCTTTCTCCCCCTTTCTTCTCCTCCGTCTCTTTTTAGTCACGATTTCCCGAGGTAAATGAATGCGCATTTGATGGGTGTGTAAGATGTGGCCCATCCAGCTCCCTTAATTCAGCCCTGTTGATGCGATGTGTGCTGTACCGGTCGTGCTAGGAAACAAGTGGGCAAGTGATTTCTTTCTTTCTTTTCTCTCTCTCTCTCTCCTTTTTTTTTTTTTTTTTAACGATTTGGATTGGTTTAAGAAGCCGGGGGGGTGTATTTTATTACTGGTCCAAAACAGTACTCCAGTTTCCAGGTTAAACTTTTGGAGACACCCCTCTCACACACACACTCAATTTTGTGTAAATATAGAGGCTGGAGGAGGAAAGCGTGATATATACTTTCTTAAATTTTGTTGTTGTTTTTGTTGTAAGGAGAAAGAAGAGGATTGTAGCTTGCCTCCGCGGCCAGGTGCCGGCTGAGGAAGCAGCAAACTTTCCCAAGGAGGCGGTGGAGCCTGAGCCGCCGCCCGGCCGGCCTGCTCCCCGCATCCCTCCGGCTCTGCTCCCCGCATCCCTCCGGCTCTGCTCCCCGCATCCCTCCGGCTCTGCTCCCCGCATCCCTCCGGCTCTGCTCCCCGCATCCCTCCGGCTCTGCTCCCCGCATCCCTCCGGCTCTGCTGGCAGCCTCCGCCAGCCGAAAGTTACCTGCTCTGCAGCAGCAGCAGCAGCCGTGCAGTCACTTGCTCCCGAATTAAACACAACTCTTAATGATGTAGCATTATCAACAAGGGACACTTGATTGACTGATCTAGGTATGATATATGTGCTGGGCGTCTAAATTAAATATTAAGTGAAATACTTAGCTCTAATTAGAAATCGTAACCTAGCAATGAAAACTTGAAGAAACAAATTGCGGGGGGAGGAGGGGACAGCCTTTAAACACGGCAGCCAAGAAAGTAGCGGTGATACGTACAGAGGCTGACATATTAGCAACAAGCAGCAACTTCCAAAGGATTGACGTATCATTAAAGCCATCAGGCTGATTTTAATAATTCTTCTTAAAGAAAAAAAAGTGAAACAAAAGGGGGGAAAAAAAGCGAGGAACCTCGCAGACAAGTTATTTATTTATCAACGCATGCAACCCGAGAGAAACATAATTAGACCGGAGGAAAATGAGGGAAGGAGGGGGAAAATCTGTCGACGCATTTAACAAATAAACGTCCAAAAAGCAGCGACCATCCAGCTCGGGGCTTCTCTGGGAGATGGAGATGTCAAAGCTAGATGCCTTCTCCCCCGAGTGTGCCTTCCCGAGGTAAACAAGCACACAGTTGCCTCAACTTTCTCCTTTAGTACAAAGTTCCTGGTGCGACTGAAAATTTGAATATTTTATCAGTCTCTTGTAGTGACCCTCATTAGGTGGGCATCCTGCTAAGGCCCTGGCGTTACAAGAAAGCTGCCCAATCAGAGCATTTGCACGCCTTGTTAGCGATGGTTAATGAAGCTTCCCCATGCACTCAAAGAAAGGCCCCCTCGATGTAGATTTACCTTATGTCAACTCGTTACTTCTAATGAATCGCATCAAAATTCTTCCCTGAATGGGGCCGAGGCGCCCGGACCGGGATCCCCTCCCCGCCCGGCGGAGCCCACCCCTGCCACCGCCGGCACTTTAGCGGAGCATCCGAGACCGCGGTGACCGGGCGCAGTTTGGCGGCGGGGAGGGTGAGAAGCGGCCGAGGGAGGGGACGGAGCGTGCGGCCGGCAGCGGCGGGGGCCCCGCAGTCCGCGGGGCTGGGGCGGGGGGGCAGACCGGCCCCGGCCCCGCAGTCCGCGGGGCTGGGGCGGGGGGGCAGACCGGCCCCGGCCCCGCAGTCCGCGGGGCTGGGGCGGGGGGGCAGACCGGCCCCGGCTCCCGGCGAGGGCAGCGACTGCGGAGGCTTCGCCGCTGGCAGGTAGACGTTTGCTCTTCGCCTCTAATTTCCAAGCTCCCCCCCCACCCCTACCCCCCACCTCCCCGTCCCTCCGGGCTAGCATTTTAAAATCAATTAGTATTTTCAATTCTTGAGGTGAATTATTCAAACAAATGTTTGGGAGACCCTGAGGGAGAATTTGGCCGTGACAAAAGGTTTGATTAGCTTTATTTCCCCCCAAAAGCAACAAAGGCGCAGGGCTGCGAGAACAATCCGCTACATCAGGGCATGTTCAATTAAATGAAAGTCATTAGCTTCGCCGTGAAAGCACTACCTTTAAAATCAGATGGGTCGGGCGGGAAGAAGGGGGGTACTCTGATAATTGTGACAGGAGGATTTAACACACACCCCCTCCCCCTATACACACAAAGCTCTCCAAAAAGAAGGGAGAGAGAGCGGGGGAAAAAAATAACCCAACACTTCACCCTTTGGAAATTTGTTCTCGGTCTAAACAATAGGAAGCCCATAATGCAGATTATAACACTCACTGACTCGAATCCATTATCTGCCCTCCACACTGTCTATATATTGATTTCCATATACTTTCTATTGCTCTCAATGACTGAGCAAAGCTCCAGTTAAGAGCCCGCGACACACAGGAGCGCTGCTTGAACTACATCTCACCATTACAAGCCGGAGCCGGTTGTAAACACGAAATGTTCCCACTTTCCCGGTGTAGCTGTGAACAAGCACAGACACCCCCGCCCCCCATTCCTCACCCCCCCCCCAAAAAAAAAAAAAAAGCAGACGGCCGGGAAGAGCCGGGGCGCTGCCCCGGGGCCCCCTCCCACCGCGGGGAGCCCGCGGATCCCCCCGCGGAGGCGCTCGAGGTGTGTCCGCGGGAGAAGCCCTGGGGCCAGTGCCCGGTGCTGCCCCGTCCCGAGAGCGCCTGCGGGGAAGGGGGTCTCTGTCCCCGAGCCCCTCGGGGCGCAGAGGCAGCAAAGCCGGGCAGGCAGAGCTGGGGAGCCGAGCTCCCCGCCCGTGGCCCTCCGCCTGCGGCCCCTCTCCCCAGCCCTGAGCAGCTAATGCGGGATGACGGTCGTTTCTTTAATTCTGAGACCCAGCAGAGCAGAACTTTTTCAAGGCAGGATCCTCCGGACGGTGAGTTTGATATTTGGATTAAGATCACTTCCTCACGGGCTCTTGTAGCGTGTGCGAGACAGAGAGGGGGCGGTGGAGGGGGAGCGAGCACAGCCGAAAATGGCCATCAAAGAGGGAGAAGAAACCACGAAAAGCATACCCTGATTTTTTGGGGGAAGTGCTCTTAAAGGGAGGTGCGGTGGGAGCAGGTCAGCTCGGGAGTGGGGGGGCTGCCGGGACTGAGCCCCAGAGGTGCCCCTACCTCTTTGCAACCTCCCCCTGGAGGGCACCGAGAGGGTTAAAGTGCCCGGAGAGAGGCAGAAATTTGGAAGCGAGTGTGTGTGTGTTGGGGGGAGGGAGAGTAAAGCGCTAATTCTGCTGCTATAAGAACCCCAAATAATCCACTCGGAATCTGCATAGATCGGGGAGATCCGGGACAGCATCTTAAATGGTCACATCTCCCCCCGCCCGCCCCGCCTTCCTTTACTTTAATGAAGGTTGTTAATTTGTTTCGAGGCAGTGCTCTTGGCTGATAAATCCTCCCCAGCTAATATGTTAAAGTTTAAATACCAGCAGGTGCAAATTCCCTCTACTTAAGGCTACAAAAATAATGCCGAAATTCAAGAGCACAAGAAGTTGGCCTTTGTATTGTGATTTATAAAAGGAAAATTGCGCTATACATAGCCAACTATTTACCAAAAAAAGGAAAAAAACCCCAACCCCCAAAGCCCTGAAAGTGCTAAATTCTTCTTAATGATGCCGAAGGTGAAGTTGTTTCATATTGGACAAAATGGGCATTATTCTTTGTCATGTAAATCACCCTTCACTTGACCTCAGGTTAGAGGATAATGTTCATTCTTGGTTCACACTAAAACTTATTTAAATCAGAGAGCTGAAGAATCATTGCCCGAAATCCGCGTAATAAAGTGAAGAGGACTTAGGGATCTTCATTCAAAAAACATGGGTTAGGAATTGTACTTTTTTTTTTTTTTTTTTCCAGAAGGGTATTTGCTGCAATACTCCAGGATTAGGAGGTTTTTATTTAATAAAGTTACGCTCCTCGGATTTCCTGAGAATTGTGTATATAATTTCGTATAACAAGATTAAAAGAAAGGCAAAGATACGAATCAAAGGAGCTATAGATATACAAAAGACCTCCAAGTAACAATTACTCTAATACATATTTTAAAATAGGAAAAGAAATGAAAAGCTATTTAACAATTGGGAAAACCAGAAGTGAAGGTTTGATAAAGCAGATGCAGCTTGCGGTGTTATTTCATTCGATAAATACACTTTTGGCGTGGAGTGACAGGATATGTTATTTTGACACAAAATGAGAGCGTTACCGCAGGTATCGAGACACAGACGTACACGCAGACAGCTCCATACACTCATTTATAAATTAGTGGGTGCGCGGGGAGGTAAATCTGCGCGGCTTCACTCTCCAGAGCGAAGCTGAAAAATATCCCATAGGTGAGGCGCTGGGCTGGAGGTAGGTTTAATATTGAAGTGCGAGAGATTATTGGAAATCACATAAAAATTGGAGGCGCACTGACCCATCAGAGGATTTGGCGGTGAGGAGGGAGAGATTTTCCAGGGCTTTTGTCGCTAATGTTTCAATGCTGGGCGCTAACTTTAAGAAAAGTGTCAGTAGAATAACAAATTGAGGGCATGAAAGGCCACGGAGAGAAAGCAAGCAAGGATGCTCTTGACTTCTTAGCAGTTGCTTAGAAAGGATCTCGAGCTTAATATGGGGACTCAATCAGCGGCGAGCACAAAGCTGGGGCAGGGGGAGAGGGAAGTCGCGCTCAGCACGTGCACTTTGGGCAAAACCGCTCGAGTGAGCGCTGGGGGGGGGGGGGGGGCGGGGGGCCACGGGCGCGGAGCCGCCCCGCCGCACCCCGGGCACCGCCGGGGGGTGGGCGGTGGCGGTGGGCACGGGGTGTAGGGGGGGGCCGTGTTAAACGGGGGCCCCTCTCGGGAGCGCAGGCGGAAGCCGCCCGGTTCGGGACAGGCGCGGGAGTTCTGCCGGGTTTCCCCGGTACCCCCGCGCCCAGGCTGCCGCCGAGGTGGTGACCGGAGGGAGCATCATTCGCCCCCTTACCCGAACGCCAGCAGCAGGTTTTGTTAGAAGACGCCGTTATCAAACTCGGTCTTTCCGTCAGAAAGAGCCGATTTTAAAGCCCGTCTGTAAAGATTTTTAACAGCTTAGCGAGTGTCACAGATAAGGGAAATCTGGAAGATGCTCACAGGACATCAGCCCTTAATGGGCTCCTCCAGCGGCGGAGGGAGCTCCATTCTGTTCCCTGGGTGTATTATACTGCAGGCAGGATTCGATATATACTCTATTTAATCTTGCTCTGTGACAGAGCTGTTTAAGTGTATACCATGCCTACGTTCTTTGTATCACGACCAAAAGGATGCATTGTTGAAAGAAAACTATTCAAAATCTTTCATCTGATAGAAACGATCCAGCAACTGTGAGGCAGCTCCAGCACAATGGTTCTGCCTGCATAATAGGTATCTCATAAAAATACCGCGTGTCATTGCAACAAAAAGTTAAAAGTCTTAAACGTATCCAGCTTATACATTGCACGAAGTCAGTAATATTCTAACCGCGCCCGCACCCCGCCATTAAGTAGTCCGCGGCACTTTAAAATCGAGGGCATTGTGATTGAAATCCCGGTCTCGAGCAGAGAAAGAGTGGAGCAAGGTAAGTTAAGCGAGGACCATTACGGATGTAATGACCTCAGGGTAAATATTCATTAGGAAGAGGAGATTCCTCTTCTAATACCCAGCCTATTTTCTTTGGAATGCCGTATCACGCAGCCTAAAGTAGTAGCAAGATCCAAGATTTAACAGGAGATTATGGCCAAGTGTGTTGGGTCGAGTTCGGGGGATTTTTTTTTTTTCCCCAGACACTTTCCTCAAGTGGGACTCGAATGCCAAGAAATTTTTTTTTTAAAATCACCTTTTTAATTTTTTTCGGGCAACTAGAGAAGCTTGATCCTTGCTTAGCCCCCAGTAGGAGAAAGCAGAGGACATTTAATCAGCGCGCTTAGCAGCCCTGCCTCTCTCCCTTCCCTTGGTAGGTGCACTTAGCCGGCGGAGAGGGAGACTGCTCACAGCCCCGGGGACGGAGTCTGCCTCCTGAACTGCTCTGCTCTGTCTGAAGAGCAGTGGCTCCGACCTCCCGAGAAACGGAGGCTGACGCTTTAAAGTAGCTGAGAGCACCGCTCCCTGTCTCAGCAGGGTCACACAGGAGATTTGAGCCTTTTAATTTCCAGACACGAGGAATGACTCCCTCGGAGCCGCCGTTTGTTTGGGGGGGTTTGGTTTTATTTTTCCCTAGGACAGAAAGGGAAGCCGGGTACGACTCCCTTATACACACGAGAAGAGAAGGGGTGAGGAGGAAGCCGAGCCGGGGCTCGTCTGGCTGTGGGAGCCCGCCCCATGGCTGCTGGCCGCCCTGTTGTTCCCGGCGGGATGGCGGCCGGGGGCTGCCGAGGGCTCCCGGGCGCTGCCGCCGGCCCGGCCCGCGTCCTCGCCCTGTGCGGCAGCCAACGGGCGCGTCGCCTGGGGTGACCTTCAGGGAGCACATTTCAACTGCTGAACACCGAGAAAAGTGCTGCCCTCGCTCGCAGGCGCCATGTTAACGCCGGGAGCCGGGGCTGGGGGAGGGCGGTTTCGCACTTGGTCTAGTTTTACGCAGTTGTTAATTCAGACTGGACGAGCTGTCGACGGCTCCATAAATCAAAAAGTACTTTGGGATCCTCTCCCCCGGCCCTCCCTTCGTTTCCGCTCCCCCCGAGGGGTGCCCTTTGTAATATTGACTCCTGCTCTGGGACCCCACGGAGCATCTTCCTCCCTCCCCGCCCGCTGGGGAAGGGGGTGGTCGGGGGGCGATTCCCGGGAGCGGGGTATGCCACGGGCGCCGGGCCCACGGCCCCGACACTCACCTTGCGGGGGCCCCGGGCACACCCGGGCAGCTCCTGGGACCGCCCAGCTTCCCCCACCCTGCTGCTTGCCGGGGCTGGGGTGGGAATACTCCCCAAGTCCCCTTTCACTCCGCGTGCCCCCCGTTTGTGCCGAGAAGGCTGCGAGCAGCAAAATAAGCAACTACCGCCCCCCATCTCTCATCTCCCCCCGTACACAATGATTTCCCAAGCTGTGGGTCTGCGCTCTGCTGAGCTCTCCGCTCCCCCGACTCGCACCAGACCTGCTTCTTAGTCTTAGTTTTGTCTTTCTCCCTTCCGTCCGCCCCCCCCCCCTTTTTTTTTTTCCTTTGGTAATGTGAAAAAGAAAAAACCTCCAAACTTTTGCAGATGGGCAGGAGTGGAGGAAGCAAGCCGGCGATCGCGGCGGGGAGCAGAGGGGAGTCGGGCAGAGCCGCTCCTCCCCGGGGCCGCAGGGCCGGAGCCGTCCTAAAGGTTCAAGTTCCCCTCAGGATTTCGGAACAAAGGCAGCCCAGCCCAGCTCCGCCACGCACAGATCTCCATTGTAATCCTGGGGTTTTCCTCCCTTTTTTTTTTTTTTTTCCATTTGCCTTGTTTTCCAGCCTGTGCTTCCTGAAGGTCAGACGGAGAGGTCATGGCTCTGCATCCCCTATAAATAGATTTTGATATTTAGACAGCTATTGCTACTCAATATTAACTTACAGGATAATGGCGAGAGATACCGTATGGCTGAACCTGTTATTCACGAGTGAGCAGCATCTGTCGAATACGATTTTCGTCTTTTCGCCCGGTTTGGCTATAGCGCAAATCAATAGGGGGAAGGACGACTTGAGGCTGGGGAGGGGGGAGCAGGACGGCTCTGCGGGGACACTCTTGCAAGTACAGTGTTGAAACTACACAAGGACTTCAGAGAGCTGAAGTCAAGAGCCAGGTAGGCACAGAGCAGCTGTGGAGGACCCTTTCAAGACGGAGGGCGGAAAAAACTTGCAGCTCCGGGTTTGTTCGAGGGCTTCTGATACTTTGCTTTAAAACACGAGGAATGCTGCTGGAGTCGAGGGGTCTCCCCTTTGCCCACTCACAGCCCGATTCCCCCTATTTCTGACTTTAAAAGCTGTGGGTTCCAGGTAAATCCAGAGCAAAGACTCGGGGCTCACCACAACCCTCTTGCTGTTCACAGCGCATTCAAGGGAAGTCAAGGTCGGCAGCTGTGGGTAATGCTTTGAGGGAGCACTGAGAATTCTTGTTTTCATTTCACAGAGCATCCCCTCTTCCATCTGATCCTAAATCCTCCTCTGCCTTCCGTCACTGCAAGGCAGAAAGGCTTTCACGCTCCCCAGCCGTCCTGGGTGCTGGCTCTTCTCTTGGCGGTGCCGTTATAAAATGAAGTTCACGGCCGGGCCGGGACTCCGGGAGCGGCTTCAGAGCAAACCTACCTGCACCCGGGTACCCGCCGGGACGCGCCGAGAGGAGCCGGCCAGCGCTTGGGGAGCTGGTGAACCCCACCATCGCGTGTGACCTCCGCGGGCAGGGGGGGGTGAGGGGGTCGTGGGTGGGTGTGGGGACGGGATCAGGCTGAAAGCAGCCCTTCTCCCTCGTTTTGCTGGCTCAGGGGTGGGTCCGGCTCCTTCTGCAAAGCAGAAGCCCCGTGTCACTAGCGAGACCCGCAGCGCTAGAAACTAGTTTTAATCAAGATATTTCTGTAGCAGGACACGAAAACACGCGTTTCCATCCACTTACCTGGGCATGCGGGGGGCGGGGGTCGAGAAGGGGGCTGATTATTGCTTGCGTGTGGATTTTGTGGTTGGAAAAGGTAGCCTGGGGAAGGGGAGGGAGAAGAGAGGCTCTGAATGGTTTGATTTAATGAATAAAGTGTCTGAAAGAGTTGTCGAGATTTGATTCTCCCCTTCGCTCGTTTGACTCTCTTTAAGGTTCGTGTGCAACATCTGGTAGTTGTGCTCCTTGTGTTAAGGAAGGGGATTATTGCCAGGGAGGAGACACAAAAGGGCAGTTTTAAGACTCGGCGACTCCCTAAAGCCTGGCGGTTTTACACCCAGCCCCAGCAGCAGCGAAACGAACTTTCTGTCAGAGGTTTCCTGACGCTCAGGAGGGACGAGCACGTCTCGCTGCCCGGCCAGAGGACCCTCGGGCTCCGTGTCGACGGGGAGTGAAGCTACTGGAGCTGCCATCGATGCCCCCCCACCGTCGACCTCCTGCGCCTTGGCCCTTCTCCCGGGCGCTCCGGAGGGTGCCGGGAGGTGCCCGGCGCTGCGCAGCCCCTGTCCGACGGCTGCGGGGTGAAGATCGTGTGCTCCCCCCACCTCGGGGCTCGCTTTGGCCTGACGTGCTGCTTAGGGCGAGCTGGTACGGAAGTCGGGCTCGCAAGTGAAATCGGAGTTTTTGTGAGGTGAACTCCCCATGCATTTTTAACCACAGTGATTACTAAATTAATAGCAGGCCCTGAGACAGATGTCAAAACGTCTTGAAGATGTTTATCTGTGAATAATTGAGGAGGTGGTAAGACGCATTATCTGATTGTATAATGAAATATGTATGAGGAACAGCTGTTTGCAATGGTCACCTCCCGTCGTCTCATTAGCCTGGAGCCTCCTCTTTAAAGAAGCGCTTCCCTCAAGTTGGCCACTCAGCACCGGCCGCTTCCACCGGCGGCCGAGCCGTGTCCGCAGGAGCCGCAGCGGGGAAGGGGTAACCCGGTGCTGTCCCTCGGCCGGGCCACGGGCTCTCCCCGTGGCATTTCTCGCTGGTGGTTTGCTCCGAGGGCGGGGGAGGGGGAGGCGCGGATAGGGTCCGAAGGTGTTTTGGCGGGCAGTCTCAAGCCGAAGAGGCTGCCCCGGGAGGAAGGATTCTAGATGCTCACCTCGGAAGCACAGCAAACAGCTATTTATTAAGATTTCATGTCGAGCAGCGGCAGCCTCCTCGACTGCTTAGTGTTGACATAAACTTCCAGACGTGGAGCATATGCTGTCGCACAGCATTGTTTATGTGTGGTACCAGATGTTGCTTTGCATCCTATTGTCTGGAGAAAATGTTTAGTTCAGGTTAAAATATCTTTACTTAAACTGCTCAGTGGGCCATTGTGTGAGCATTAGTGAAGTGTCATGGAGAGGTAATGGGAAGTCCGGGGAGGTTAGCTGTCCGAGCTGGCCAGGAGGTCCCTGGTTCATGGTGGGGTTACAGCCACCACTGTCATCTTTTGTTCTCCCTCCTCAGAGAACCCTTGTCCTTCCTCTAAAAGGTTGTGCCCCGCTCTCTTTCCCTTCGGAGCTTTCTCCACCGGCTTCATGAAACGGCCCGATGTTTGTTTTTCCAGTTCCCCTAACTCGCCCGGCAGAGGAAAGGAACGCGCGGTTCTGCGTCACCGCCGCCCCGCGCCGGGCCGCTCCAGGCGGAGCGGGGCGGCCCCACGCCCCGAACCCGCGGATGCTGGCGCCGGCGGGGGGGGACGGGTCCCGACCGCGGAGTTCACGCTCCAACCGGGGCAGCGGCTCTCTCCCCGCAACGCGCCCGCCGGCGGCCCCGCCGAGCCTCCCGGGCCGGGCGGGCGGAGGGGGCGGCGGGCCGCCCCCCGGCAGGGCGAGCCGTTCGGTGACAGCCCCCACCCGCCGCCCGGGGGAAGCGGCTCGCCTGGAGCCTTTTCTTCCCCTTTAACCCCGCAGCCTGGGCCAGCCGCGGCAGCTGACCTGTGCCAAGACTTTTGCTCCGGGAGAGAGGGGTGGGGTGGGGGGGAAAGAAAGCTATAGACTTTAATCGGATTTCTCCCCAAACACTTCTGGTATGTTGTTGTTATGCATCTATATGGAGATCATTATTTATAAATGAGCGAGTACGATCAGTCGCAAAGACTTTAAGAGCCCGGATTTGTGTCATTAAGTTGAGGGCGGGGTAGAGTGACTTAGCGGGGGACGGAGGCGCTGGCCGGGGGGGCGGCCGCCTGGGCGAGCACAAGTTCACCAGCCCCTCCGCTTTCTCTTTCGCCACCCTGGCAATCCGGGAGAGACCCCCCCTTTGGAGGTGGCCTCGGCCTCAGCACCCCCAAGACCAGCCGGGGCGGTCTCCGCCGCCCGGCTCGGTCTCTGCTCGCCCCGACGGCGGGCAGCGAGGGCAGCCCCAGCCCCTGCTCGGGGCTACGGGCCGTGCAGCCGCTAACTCTGTTTTCTTCCACTGCAGCTCCGCTTCACGCAATGGTGGCATGTTTTCCTGTAAACTAGGTGCCCCGCTAAGAGTGGAGACGGTGTGAGAACGTTGCCAGCAGCAGCGCCTTTAGAGGTCGCGATAAACCCTACCCCCTCCGCTCCCTGACGTGGGTAAAGCCACTTCGGGATGCAGTTAACAACTCTCTAAATGCCCGAATTAAACAAAAAGCCACATTGTGCATTTCAGCACCGAGAGCAGAGCTTTTACAACGCGATGCACTGTCTAATGTAGATGTATCTGTGTTATTTCTAGCATTTTTGCTGCTGCATAATCCCTTATGCCTTTTATTATAATCCCACACATTACAGTTAATCTGTAATGATACTGCTTCAGAGGGACCTGTTGCACACAGTGACGGTAATTTGTAACCCTGGTAACAGTTTTAAATAAAGATTATAGCAATCATGTCAACTGTTTTTAGTCACCATAGCGTAAATGGGGTCTCAATATTATTACGCCTGTAGAGGACAGAGTTTAAGAAACATTAGTGAGGTTCCACTTCACTTCGTACAGTGTGAGCTATCACTTTTTAGCTCGTCCTCAGTAAGCACGATCATGGTTCTAAATAGCATAAAGATTTTCAAACTGCTGAGGATTCTGTAAACTTTAATTTTCTGAATGAGGGGGCTATTACTATGAATTAGGGTTATCAGGATCCAAGCACCCTTACCAAGAACATTTTAGTCTTCCGGAGAAACACCTCAGAGTAAGTACTACTTAGAAAGCCTAATGAATAACGCTAACACTGACTCTACCATTAGCCTTCTGCACGAGCTCTCCCCTCTATTAAAGCTTACAGAAAATGCTCACAAGCTGAAAGCAAAATTAAATGTAATTGCTTTTATTTACCTATTGCTTTTATATAATTAAAATATTTTTAGTTATATTTATTAAACAGCATCCACTTTGATTATTACCTGCCATATCTATGAATCCATTTTTGGTGTATTAACTACACCTCCATCAGCTGTTAAAATACATCTATATACACACTCATATATATATATTACATATAGTGTCTTTGCCAAGATGCATTTCAGTTCTCATTAACAAAAATATTCTTGTGGAAGATTCTACGAAGCATGTTTTTCATGCACACTTATTAATAATCACAGTTGTCAAGAATTAGATATGCACAGATTGCAAACGGAAAGAAAATACTAGATGTGAAATGAAATATACAGTAGAAGCAAAACATAACTATTTTTCCTCCTTAAAATAAAAAAAATTTACAGAGTGAAAAACTGAGCTGTTAAGCTTTCTTAAAAGATGGCTTTGTTGGTTTAATTATACTGTAGTTATTTTATAAATATGTTTCAAAGGAAGCTTGCCATATTGCATGTCAATGAAGCCTGTAAAGAAAAGACTTACAAAAGCTAATGCATACCAAATACCAAATTTTAGTCATTAGCATTCCTATTTATTACAAACTAAAGGAACCTATTAAGAGACAAGAATTTCTATTTAGCTAGCATTACAATGTTTAGCCATTAAAACAAAACAAGGACAAAAAATGACCCCCGCCCCACTTAGAACTATATGTTCTTTTTACTTAGAAAGGCCAACGTAGCAAACCCCCTTGATAACAGAAACTACGATTCCTCGTTATTACCGGCTCTACCAAACCAAGCTCTGTACCGCTTTATTCAGGCAAAATTTCAACTGTGTGGTTTTTTTTCCCCAAAGGACAAATCTGGCTGATTAAGAGCGTCAGATACTTTGCACAGACCTTAGCAGATACATTTGCGGGACTTTGGTTATGGGGCAGCGTAGGTTGGCTTTGGTCTGGCGCAGCCCTACGAGGTCAAGCCTGAAGGCTGCAGGGTCTGATCCAACATCAGAAGGCGCTTCCCTGTGGTTTAGATGAAGTCTGGGGTGTGGGTGTTAGCTTTCACATTTAGGATGGAGGAAGGAAGGACTAAACCATTCATTTGGTTCGGCAGGCTGCTAACCAGAAGTTGGTTTTCAGTGCTCGTCGCAAAATGCGCGTATTTATTCACATGCTGTCTATGTGTTCAAGAATTCCTTCACAACCTCTTGGTCCAGCATTTCTACTTTTCAAATACGCTTTAAGAAACTCTATTTTTGTCTCTTTTGAAGATGAGTGTGTGCATATGTAACACATCTAAAAATGTTAAGTGTGTTGTTATGTAGCATATATTAAATTTCACATATAAAAGCTCGATAAGCTTTCTTGGGTTTTGCACTGAACTGCACTCTTTTACGTAGAAAGAGAAGCTTTTGGCACTGCTGATATTTGTGATGAGGTAACAAATGGCTAGACCTTTTCCCCTGTGTTGCCTCCAACGCGGTCCTTGCCTTCTCTGTGAGCATCGCTCCCTGAGACTCAGTTGTGTCTATTCAAATTGACAGAGAAATTCAAAACAAGACCAAAGAAGCAGCACAACTGCTACAGAGCTTCTGGATGATGGATGCTGTCAAATGTCTGTTTTGCCTCAAAGATTACTTCAGATTTCAAAGAACTGGGGGGGGGGCGGGGGGGGGGGGGCAGGGAGCGGTTCAGCAAAGTTCAACCCATCGGTTTAATCTTTGTTTTCTGTTTTTCATTGTTCATTTCTAGACTAGGCTTTACATTTAGTTTAATAAAGGGTTCAGTTTGACTAATAAGGATCACTTTTGATTTTAATTTAGCAAGAACAGAATGAAGACGTGAACAGAGAGGGTTCCCTGTATAAACATCCTGCCCACGACAGGAAGGTTCACCCTTACTCCATCTACAGGATCTGTAAGTACAAGAAATCTGTTCTCTTCAAAGATTTAAACTCCCAGGCTTTAGGATGCTGTTGTAGGGCTGGTGGTTTATAACTTTTACATGAACATATGGTGAGAAGTTTGACTGGAATGGTTCTACCATCAGCATATCGTAGCACGTATGAAATAGTTTGAATAACGGAGTTCCTGCATGACCCCTTTTATGTGATCCATGTTGCTACTTTTCACTAATGAAAACAAAACTGATCTGAAATTTGCATGAGTGTGGTGGCTGGGGATCACACTCTCATGAAATCAAAATGATGCAGGCTGCCTCTGATTTTGCTGAGATAAACTAGAATCTGGGAGGAGGAATCTCATGGAAAATTAAATGTAAAAGCAGTCAGAGTTTCTGAAATTTTAAGAACTCCTACTTCTCCTCGGAGATATTTTCTGAGTCGAAGATCTCCGCTCCTGTTTATTATCAATGACGAGTGGTGGTTCAAGAGGCTGCAAACAGACAGCCCAGATTAAAATAAGCCTGAAGGAATCTTGGGGTTGTCTCTCAGTATTGTATCTTTCCCAAGGAGAGCTTTTCCCAAGTCAACATGGCTATAAACCAGAACGGAGCTGATCCTTAGATCTACAAATCACATGCTGCTGAAAGATAGGAGACATCTTGCAGGTCTTTCCCTTACACTTGGATGGCAGGCTAGGGAGTTACTTTTTCAGCAGAAAAGTTTTCGTTCGCAACTTTTCTGCCTACCAAACCCAAACCGATGTAACTCTAAGCCCTGTTTCTAGAGTGGCAAATACATTTAAAGGAGAAATGGTAATAACGCGATAGTTCTGACAACGAGGTTCAGAGGAAAAAGAGCAGCACTATGGAAGAAAAAGCAGTGTGATGAATCACTCCTTTGTTCAAACTGTGCCTTTAATACCAAGCGGGATACAAATGTTTGAACAAAAATGCTTAAATCGTTGCATTCTCATAAACCCTTTCTCTTTTTCACTTTAAACCATCCAGAGTCCTTTGTAGCCACATACAGTGTGCAACAGAGTAATTTGGAAAAGATTCATCTATCAAGTTTAACAACTTTCTGGTGTAACTTCAGAGAGGTTTATTGCTTATTCATGTGGAAGTGAGTACACCCAACTTGTTTTGCCTGGTTTTGCTACTTTTGCTGGTTTGCAGGGCTGTTCTGGTAGCTGCAAATGGCTTCTCAAGTGACATTTGCTGACATTCAGTGGTGTATATTTATCAGTATTCTTCACCCCACTCCTATACGTGCAATCTATTTTATTTTGTTTTTCAGAGCTCCCTCCTTTTCCCTGCCCATGCCTTGAAAACGATAAATGGCAAAGTGGCGTATTTCCCTTGCTGCACTAAAATGTCACTGTGAGAAATCTCTAATGGACCAAGTGTAGCTTTTCAGGTTATAACTTGTCAAGTTACAGAGAAATTCTAGAGTTTCTCCTTAATCCACCATTCTTTGGAACCACACCACTGCAGGCAGAGACTAATTACCAGTTACAGCAGTCAGAGCAGGACGGAAATAAATGAAGTAGAAACTGTTTGATCAAGCCTCATTTTCTACTTGCTTTCTCTGCCGGTGCCGTGTTACCTGATTTCCTCCGTTCAGCCTGATGCTGAATGTGCCTGTTTACGTATGAGTATGCAAGTATACTAAGATCTACGTTATTTTAAAAACTTTGCTCGTTGCCATAGCACGGAATATATTCATGCTGCTACATCTGGGGGTGCCAAGGAGGAGCCCTCCATGCTGGCCAAAGTAACAATACACCCTAAGCAAGAGTCTCTGGTGGCACCTGTGATTAAAATGAACACCAACTGAAAATGGACGGGGGAGAGGAAATCGCGTTACTACCCTCTTTTAGATCAGGGACCGAAACAGGGTAAGAATGACCAATGTAGACTTCACGGCAGCCTCAGAAATACCATGTCCCTGCCCTAGGCTCAGGGGCCTAGGAGACTACCCTGGTTTCACGTTTCTGTTCCCTTTTCCATGGTTCCCAGTCATCGGTTTGGACATAATGCTCAAGCCTACCAAATCTACGTGTAAGAGAAAACAGTTTTTGAGAGCACTCACCCCAAATCTGACTGCAGATGGTACTTCAGAGACACTTTTCCTTGATTTTCTCTGTCTTTGCAATGAATACTTAGAGAAATATCTGAGTTCCTTGTAACTAGACAGCTCTAAAAAGAAATCTGCTTCCCTTTTCTATGATCCTAAAGCATCAGCCTCACATTTTCCCTCATTTAAGAGCTAGAGGGTGCAAAGCAGTTGAAATGCTAGGTGAATTCTTATCTTTGCGCTGCTACTCACCTACAGTGTGCGCTCCCCTGGAAGTCAGCAGAGGCTCTGTGTTTGGACCTACAACTTTACAGGCCTTCCCAAGATGCTGGCACTAGAGGACAAACAGACTTTTCTCCAGTTCACTCTGCAGACCGCAGAAGTTCACCCCGAGTTAAGTTTACTGGGTTTACTGCCTGTTGTAGTGAAAGCCAGGTGAGTATGTTCTGCTACACCACGCTTGAGCATTCGAGGAGCAATACAGAGCCTTGAGGTCCTCCACTGGTTTCAAGACGCTTTCTCCCCACTAAGAGGAGTGTAAATTCAGCCACTGACTGGGGTCAGAACCTGGCTCTGAGAGTTTAGCTCCTCGTGTCCTGGCGCTGCAGCAGCCTTCAGAAAGGTACCCGTCTGCTCCACCGGCGTGAGGCCAGCACAACCTGCACATTGCTTGTCCTCAGAGACACTCGCTGAAAGCTCTCTGGGTCTGAGGAAGCAAATCAGCGTCGAGCCTTCGTGCAGAAGTTGCCAATCTGGCACCTATTTTGTAGCACGGCATAGCAAGGACTTCAGCTTTTCACTTCTGTTTATTTAGTCTGGCTGTTTACGGCCTTTCAAATACAGCTGTCTTCTGAGTGCCCAAATGCCGCAGGGGATGGTTTGACTTGGTGAAAAGACAGGGAAAAAACGGAAATAAAGCAGCTTCCCTAAAGGCTTATTTATAAGATACACTGCTTGTTTCCCACAGAGGACATGATTCATCCTAGTGTTTGACATAGATGAAGATACAACCCCTGCTCTTTGCCAGCATCAGAAGGGAAGACGGACTCAAAGATCTACAGCCCGAGTTGCATGCAGAGATTATCA
The DNA here is from genome assembly GCA_009769605.1 of Bucorvus abyssinicus. Classification (NCBI taxonomy): domain Eukaryota; kingdom Metazoa; phylum Chordata; class Aves; order Bucerotiformes; family Bucorvidae; genus Bucorvus; species Bucorvus abyssinicus. Next base: position 2,481,221 of record CM020045.1, read on the forward strand.
ACTACTTCAGATTAAGCCTGTCTAACATCGCTGGGACCCAACTGGATATTGTATTATTATCCTTCTCATCATCCTTTTTATTCTTGCATGTATATACAATAGTTCCCTTGGAAAACAAAACACTGAAATAAAAACAGCACACATTTTTCCTGCTGAAGTAGCCTACCTGATAAAATTCAAATATTTCTAAATATATTGCAGAAAGGATCAACAGTAGGAAAAGGGTTACAGTGGGAAAAGTGCTTTTTCTTTTTTTAAGAACATTAGGCTGGTGCCTAATTTTAGTCCATTTTGGTGGGAACAGAGCCAAGGCATCACCACAGTCCAGAGCAATTTCACACAGAAGCATGGGTACCTTTCCTGGCGAACCTTTAAGGGTGTTGCAGCCCCTCTCCTGCATCCTCGCTGGATTACAGGCTAAACCGTGGCTAGGACTCTGCTCCCTACGCACCTTGTAGGTGCAATCATCTCTGCGTAAATCCCTTTGTGGAGCTTGGCCTGAGTGTTTTTGAAAATCCCACCCACATGGGACACCCGTAGGTCAAATGAAAAATTACATAAGCTATTAACTAAAGCTATAGCTTATAAAAAGTTACCCACAAGAAAGGTACACAGGTTAGTGCTGCTCCAGGGCATGCTTACATCACACTTCAGCAAGTTATAAAGTTATCTTTGGAGAGAAATCATACCAAGCTGTCAGCCCTATAAGGATAGATTTATGTGTCTCTGACATGTCAGTTGTCGTCTTTGCCACTTCATTGCGGCGATGATATTTCAGCAGGATGTAACCACCACTATTCCCCTGCCTGAAAATCCACAGCGCTTTCCTCTGTAAACATTTCTTACCCTGGGTATTTCCCCATCGCAGGGCTGCATCTCTGAATTCATCGACGTGTTTGCTTAACTTTCACTCGCAGGTCACTGCTTGTTTGTCTCAAATTTTTCTCTTTTTAATCTCAATTTATGTAGCAGAAGGTTCACAGGCAACCCTTTTGTCCACAAAAGACTCCGGAGTTCATTGGTTTTTTACTAGCCACATTATTTAAAAGGAGACTTTTTTTTTATATCTGAGGTAGTAACACAGGTCATCATCCTGCCCTGGGAAAGTTACTGTCTTCATCGAGAAGGAGCCTGATCTAGTGGTCTTCTTAGTACTCTCTACTGTCGATGCAATATTTCTGTTGAGATTTCTTTCCGGGTTTGACTCATTTCTCCATCTATTCTCCTGGAATATTGTTTTGCAAGTTGGAAAAATTATTTGCTCTGGCTGAGTCTAAAGTGAACAGTTAGAGAATGGAAACTCCTGGAGTGAGCATAAGCAAAATGAGCTCCCAGAGAAAGAGTTCTTCGTTTCCCTGAAAGGTGAGTGCCGTGGCAATGCCGATGCCAGGCAGCAGACTGGGTCCTGACTTCAGGTGTACCAGAGCCCGAACCCTCAGTCCAGGTTCACAGTTGTGAGCGCAGAATTGGTGTTTGGTAGGCAGAGGCTAGAGAGAGCGAACCGTGTGTGGTCCAGTACTAATCCTTAGCCTAAGTGACATGATATTCTGATGGTCTGAACTTTGGTACAAAATGCCCCCTGGAGACACATTTACAGAGCTGCTCTTTCAGCAGATGATATTTCGCATGTTCTTTGGAGTCATACTTGGCTGCAAAGTGACCATGTGAATTGAACGTGACTCAGCTGCTTTCTGGGTTAGAAACACAGGCGGTTTTCTGCTGGCAACAGTAGGAGAAGCTGAAGTGGGGCGACAACACCGCTTCCCTTCAGCACTGCCGTTCTGTTTTGGTACTGCTGCAGCGTTCTACACAATTAGTAGTTTATGCTGGTGTATAGTGGAGATCTGCTTCATAACATCAAACCTTTTTTTATAAAAACAAATTCTTTCTAAAGTGTTTCTCTCTTCAGAGTGTTCCACCAAAACTAATACCCAGCAGCTACTAAGGAAATGTTCTAAAAGCTGTAATGGTATCACTTTTGGAACCTCCTGGTTATTTCCTTTCTCACATTATGGCACACCAAAACTTACTAAAGCCCCACACCACCCTAATTCCTTGTTTTAATTTCCTGTTCTCTCCACTGAACTTTGTTACTATTCCCTTTGGTTTACTGCTCTGGTTATTGCCTTTGCCCACACCTGCCTACTGCCATCCCGTTCCTTGTGCTGGGGACAACTGGTTTTTACTAATCACCAGAAGGCCTTTCCAATTCTCTTTGGAATTATTTCCAAAAAATAACTCCTTTTTCTCTTTGTCATTAACTCTCCTCAAATATTTGGTCATGATTTTTTCTGAAGTTGTCTGTCTCCTTTAGACTGTCAGTATTTTACACGATAAAATAGGTCTGATCTCACTGTTAACAGTTTGCAGGGTTCAGGAGAACCAGGTGGGACTCGCACAGGAAAGTTCACAGGATTTCATTGATGCTCCAGTTCTTTCCTGTTGCAAACCCAAGTGCTTTTAGAAGGTTTGTTTTTCATACAAACAAACAGAACAAGAGAAGAGATGTACAGCATGTGATCTCCTGGAGCACACTCAGGTTCAAATTCCTGAGCTGAGAGTCTCTCTCACTACAGACGACTGTCCCAATTCACCCACGGCCTGGGCAAGGTGCACCCCACAGCTCCTGCTAGAAGTGATCTACTTCCTATGACAATGTATTCTTCAGAGTCATTATCTGAATTTGCATCCTCACGCACTGGGTGAGCGTCCTCACAAACGCACTGCAGAACTGTACTGAAACTGAGCTGCACTTTCTAAGGAAAATTCGTTTCGTTGAAAAATTCCCCATCCGCTCTTATTTGGAAGCCCCAGCTGAGCTCCCACCGTGAGACACATATCGTAAGAGACAGGTCTTGCTGTGAAGGGCTGGCAGGTTGGAGAGACGAAGGCTGAGAAGAAAAGCACAATAGAAAGGTGAAACGGCTCCCTCAGAATCGTGCAATGGGTCAGTGGCAGTTTTAGGTCTTCTTAGTGCCAACCACAGCCCGTGCTACCTCTGACATCCTGAGCTTACAGACAGGCCACGCTTTCCCCCAGCCATCTTTTCATTAACTAGATTATTCTTACATGTAGATTAACGCATGGCTGCACAAGTTCAGCAGTTTTGAACCGTACTGCTCACGAGGTATCACGTACATATATGGCACCATCAAAACTTGGAGGTAACAGATAACAAGGATGTCACGATTAAATGCCAAAAAGGCAGACCCTGGTGTGCCAGAGCAGACAAGGGCACAGGGAAAATCAAGTATTGCTCAAACTAAAGTGTGTCAGCTGCTCTGAGCAAGGTAAAAAATACCACTCATGTGGCACGGCTCAGGAAAATCTGGCGTAAATTGATGCATCTGAGCCTGTACACGTTGTTAAGTCAATGTCACAGTTAGAATGTGATGCCTTACTTAAAACTAAACTTTTCCCTTCAGAAGCTTCCCTACGTCCCTAAGACTCTGAGAATTTTTATTCAAAGAGCAATTTTTTTTTTCTTCTGGCCTTATACTGATTAGTAGGAACAGATTAGAGACAACTTGTATTTCATAAATAGCATTAACAGCCTATTTTTTATATTTTTTTACAAGTGCTTTCTGAAACCAAAGATTTCTCTTTGAGGACAGCTGGTCCACGCCCCTGAGGAAAAAGATGCTTCTGGCAAGGCTGAGGTTAATGACTTTAATTTACTGGTTTTGTGTGAATATAATTTTGATTCTGCACAAATGTCTGTCTCTCCATTGTTTTAAAAAAGCAAAGATACTTAAATAAGGCTTTACATTTTATTACCCCAAAACACATTTAATTTTGTTTGACTAGATCATGTCAGTATGTTAATAAAATAATTGTCATTCCAAACATGCTTGGTGAACTTGAATAGCAAAGTGAAGTTGATATATTTAATCAAATCTATTCAGTAATTCTAGTGGAAGATGCAGAAGTGTTTTCCATCAATATTTCCTTGACTTTTGAAACGAATATACAGTGCTCAAGTTCTCCTTCTTGTGGATCCATTTTCTACGCATATCTGAGCAATTCAATTTCTTTGTTTGAATGTTTACAAAGGGTGAAAAGGGGAAAAAAAAAAACCCAAACCACAAGGTCGCATGGGCAGCTCTTCTTGCTGGAAGTGCTTTTGCAGATATCTGATCAAGGCGAGAAAAGGTCTTGCAGTGTTTCAAGTCATGAGTTGTAAGGTGGGTCATAAGACCAGTTGTAATTTCCAGAACCATGGAGTATTTTTTTTAGGAATATCTGGATGTATTATAAAAAGGCTGCTATTTCTCATTTTTGCCCCTTCTGCAACATTTCACCCTTCATTCTGCATGAGCTCGTATCTTAAAGTTTGTCTAGTTCCTTCAGAGATTTTCAAAAGGGAAAAAAAAAAAAGCTAAAAAAATTAATCTATAAAAAGCCTCTCCATAACACTCTGTGGTTTGAAAACCAGACAGGGAGCTGCCAGGTGAGCACTGCCCATGGACTGGCGTTGCACAGGAGTGGGAAAGCAGCAGGATAGCATGGTATGAACGGGAGCAGGAGCTCTGGGGAGCAGTGGAGATGCTGAAGGAACACTGGAAAAGACCACTCAGGTGTGATACGAAATGAAAGGAGCTGAGGAAGGACCATTGGGAGGACACAAGAGCAGAACGGGCAAGTGCAAAGAGCAGAATACAGTTTGTAATCTTTCTATATATTTATCACTAAACTCTGAACATTTTCTTTAAGCAACTTTCTCCAGTAGCTACTGCTCAGGGACTGGCCAGGACGAACGATTGCAGAGGGGCTTTTGGTGGGTAGGGCGGCTGGCAGAGAGGAGGTGAAGACAGTGCCCTAGAGAGCAAGCGCAATTTGTATCAGGAGTGACCCTGAACCCTTCCACCCCTTGGAAGAGTTTCTGTCCTCAGGGAACGCGAATAAGAAGCGGAGTCCAAGAGGGAGACTTGAAGGATTTTCCAGGAAGAAAAGATGCAGATGTGAATATTCCTGTTTATTGGCTGATACTTTTGAAAGCTTTCGCTAAATAGTGGGGTTTTATTACCGCTAATAGTAGAAAAACAAGTAGAAAAGAAAACATAAAGTCTCCCAAGAGCCATAGTGTTATATATTTTCTCAGATTAGCTAGTGGGAAATCTCATCTGAGAGAAGACATTCTTATTTGCAGGGGTAGATTATTACAGAAACAGGGATATGGTGATTTTACTGTTAAAAAACCTCCCTTGTAAACTATAATCCAGCATTTGCACCATATTTAACAATGCTATAGAACTGCTGGTGGAAGAATGTTATTCTTGCCACGGGATAATGAGCATTAAGTTTATTTAATATGGAAATTCACCTTTCTCAATATGGCTATTTTCAACCTCTACAGTGTCTTCAGAGTATTTTGTGTAGCTTCTCTGCTCCATGGATTTTTTTTTTTTTTTTTAGGGGGAAGTGGCAGCTGAACAAAATCTGTTCTTTCAACCAAGCAGCAAAGCAACAGTATAGAGCCAGAGCTGGTAGTCCTTAAATCCGCATCAATTCAGCTAAGACCAAGCACTTGCGAATACTAAATTCACACTAGTGAAGCTGAGAGTAGAAACGGGCCTTTCTTTTTGAACCCTTTGGAGACTGAACGGGGAAAAAAAAAAAAAAGTAGCAGGGTTTAACCTTTAAACTTTTCACTGACCTTTAAACAGTACTTTGGATTATATCTGCCCTCGTTAATCTGAAGCCACTTGCAAACATAACTGGCATTCCTGGGGTTTTTTTTTAGTATACGTCACATTGCAGAACAGGTTAACAATTCAGAAGTTTGGCTCGTGTTTATTATGGCTTTATTGCACAATGTCTTCGCAAACAGCTTTTTTTTTACAGTTAGCAGCAACACAAGCAATGCTTTGTGTCGAAGTGCTTTACTTAGGTGATGGCCAGATGTGGAGCTGAACTCTTGGAGGTGCAACCCCAGGTGCTGATCAAGACACTGAATTTTCCAGAAGTCCTGTACTAATGTAGAGCTCTACGAGGACCAGAGATTTTAATACCGTTGTCCAGCACAGGTGAGTAGAAAATCTTCTACCAACACCTAATCAGAACATTATTTTTTCTTCTGCCGCTTCTCTTTCTTTCATCACTGCTCTGCATGCACTTTCTCCTCACATACCCTTCCCACACACACCTTTGCTTTGGTCTATTAAGTCCAAACTGCAGGTGCAACTGACCTAAAATGAACCAACAATTTCTCTTGGACAACGTTTCACTGCTCTCATATTCAAAAGAGTTTAATTAACGCTAGAAACATCTACTGCTTGGTATAAATAAAGGAGTCTAAAATTGATGTTGGGAACTTACCCTTGCAGTTCACACTGTGATTCCAAAATGTCTTGCCATTCACATGGAAGCTTGTCTTCTAAGTATGCCTATGTTAGTGGAAGAGAGCACAGATTTGTGAGAGGACGTATAGATATTTAAGAACTAATTGTTATACCATCCTCTATGCTCTTCACTGGGATCAAGAATTTTCCTGCTGGAACATTACAGCGACACGGGGACACTCATGCACCACCTCTCACATTCAAGCTGCTCGTCAGGCAGAGAAATACTGGGCTTGGAAATAGCCAACATTTCAAACAAATAATTCCGCATTGAAATAGGAAGTTCTGAAAATCACTGACACAACCTAGCACAGCAGAAGCACTCCGGGTGAATCAGTGTGAGAACGCTTTAGAAAACTAAATGTGTGGCATTTGTTTTCCTGCATAGTTTTATCAGGGCCTGACATTGTAAAGACATTGATTCTCACTGGATTTTAAAGACATAGAGAGTTCATAAGCTGAGAGCAGACACTGAAAGGTCTTGTGATGCAGCTGGCGGAAAGCATCCCTATTTTATTTTGGATATTTATTTACTGAACCATTTGGAAAGGGTTATACATTTTTTTAACATCTCATCTCCTGCTGTTACGTTTTGGAGGATGACTAAATCTCTGGAGAGGGGTCAGATCTGTAAAAACTGCCAGTTGTTAAGGCAGGGTATTCAGTGAATAAATGAATTACTGCGCTGAAGTCCTTTATTGAATATTCCTGTGGCACTGCTTTAGTTAAGCATCAAGAACACAAGCGTTTAACAGTATTACTTTAAATTCAAAATGCCTTGGAAGGACTGAGATTGAATTTGCAAATGTAATCAAGAATAAAACATGTGCCTTGGATTACATGTCACTTTTTGGGATGTTTTGACATAGCACATTTAGAAAATACTTCCCTGTGACTGAAATGATTAAAATAGATTTCAGTTATCTATGACTTAAAGCAGCGCCAGTCCAGATCTTGGTTAATTTGTTCTCTGCATCACAGTAAGCACCAGCTGACATGCTCACTTGTGTATCAGTGTGGAGGCCAACTGCTTAAGGCTAAAGTGCTATTGTGTTACTTGTGTGAGTAATCCTATTAGCAGCAAGAGAATATAGGCACGGATAAATTGCAGAATGGTCAGAAGTGAGAAAATAACCCACCTTCCTTCTCATTTCTAAAGACGATCTGTGCAGCTATTTCAGATAGACCTCTTGTGTGATGGTACCAACATCTTCAAAGCCTCCATCCTTTTACCTCCTCTCAGGGGTACCAAAATCATACCAGCTTTTCAATATCTATTCAGACAGGCACACTCAGAAAAGTACTGGGTACGTACTCAAATCCATTTGATAGTCTGTCCTCTTCGTTTCCAAAATACCGGCACCAAAATAACAAATATAAGGATACATAGGAAGTTACTTTCCTCTGTATCTAGGACCGAAAAGTAGTTATTTGAGAAATTCAGAAAGAGTGGCCACGTGCATAATGAAAAATATACACTAGAAATTTAGTATTAAATTTACTTTTAGTAAATTTACTGTTAATTACAGCTTTTCAGTATTAAATTCTAGTATTAAATGTAGTGTTAAATTAAAAAAAAAAGGCTTTAGTCCAAGTAGACATATCCCACCACTGAGTTATGCTCAAATTTGGTACTGATGTTTGTGAGACTTGCAGATATCTGAGAATGGCAGTGTTGGGTTTACTAATGAAATGTCACACTTACGCAGGTGGGCAGGCAGAGCTGCCTTTAATAGTAACTTTCTCAGAACAGCACGGTTAGTTCCCCGATCAAGTCACCTGCTCACCTATCTAGGCCAGGCAGATACCAGAAACCACCAAAAGGGATGATTACCTTTTGCAATGCACCCGTTCTTAGTGCCTGATGGGAGGGTTGCGAAGATAGTGAGGGATAGCGATAGAGCATCCTTCACAAACACGTTGCTTCACGCACCGTGACCCATTTGATGTAACAGGAATGGGAGAGAGAGAAGGCACTTGGTTGTTGTGGTTATGAAATTCAGAACCTGGTTATATAGCCTGATGATGACACGGACCTCTGTTGTCACTTGGCAGTGATTATGTATTCACCCTATTAATTAATAATTATGGATGGTTTAATATTACAAGAAGTTGCACCCTATCTGAAAAGAAAATGAGTACTGACATGTCAAGGACTCAGCTAAAAGGTGTTTTGATTTCTCTCTCCCTAGTGCTGGATCTGACTGCTGACCTGTTACCATTACAGCTGCATCGGATGAAACAGTAAGCTGGCCAAAGGCAGGTTCTCCTTCCCACAGCATCCTGGGACTGGTACAGCTGCACAAGACTGACAACAGGTGAGGTAAGGCTAAAAATGCACGAAGGCAACTCCAGCACTAGCTAACCATTACCCACCACTCCTGCTCAAACCTTTCTGCTTCCCATGGATTATTCCCACATTCACTGGGGAACAGAGAACAACAGCAGCCCCACTCCTTAGGCCATTGGTTACAACACTTATGGGACCCACACATTTGAAAGTTTCCTGTTGGAAAAGAAATGAGAGCCTGAAACACTCATACCCTGGGGAAAACGCACTGACTCTGTGCAGGTGGGTACACCACGGTGAAGAGCACCACCACCGAGGTCTGTCAGAAAGCACCGCCTTTCAGCACTTTTATGCTGGCCCTGATCTGGGAAGTGTGGTCTGCATCTAAAGCTTCAGAGGCGGCCCCTCAGGTGAGACAGACCTACCCTTGTCCTGGGTGTAGGTCACGGCAGGAGGGATGTGGGAGGAAGGAAGAGGGGAAGGAAGAGAGCTGCCCTGCCCTGGCAAGCAGGTGGTCTTCTTGATCCACACCGTAGCAAGTACCCTGGGAATATTGTTGACAACTGAGGAGCTTTAACCTGCTCAAGTCTCTGGTGTACCTGTGCCTTTATGTCCGCTTCTGCAGAGGTGAAGAACCCAAGATCAATGCTGAGGTTTGGGAACCAGTTCCTGCCTTCTCCTGTGCTCCCCTGTGAAAGAATTAAAAAAAAAAAAGATAAAACCAGCAGAAGTCCCACAATCTAACATTGCTACAAGATGACTTCATCCGCTTAAAAACCTCAAAACCAAAGTACATTCCAGGGAAATGGTTTCAGGAGACAGTATTCAATACAAAAAAAAGCTACACAAGTAAACTTCAAACATGAAAGTACCAGACCTTAAAGCCTGGAATTTAAAACTGCAAAGTGCACAGAAATAAAACCCTTATGGAGACGCTAAAATGTCTAATTCATTATTATTTAAAAAAAGATTAAAAAATAATTTCTTAACATTAAAGTGCAATCAAGCACCAAAGAAATTATTTAAAGTTTCCATAGGAAAAAAGCACACTCTAAAATGCTGCAAGGGTATTGATGGCTATTAAATATTTACTTTTCTCTCTAGCTCACACTGGAAAGAGTAATTTGTATTTGGCAGAAACCAGCTGCAATTACATTAGTCAATCCAAAAGCCCAACTTGCTCATACAAAATGCAAACAAATTAGTTAAAATGGTCTAATTAGCAGACTGTAAAAATGCAAAGCAAGGCTGGCATAAAAATGTGGGCTAGACAAGTATAGTTCTACAAAATAAACAGAAAAGCAAATATGAAATAGTGTCATAAATCCTAACTAAAGGGCCATAACGTGAACTCAAACATTTAGGGATCGGATACTTTAAAGAGAAGTTTCGCTGGCCTCTCGAGTATTTTCTTGCAACCCATATTCAGTTATGAATATGTGATTACCACTGTGACTGAAGTGCTACTGGGATTTCAGCTCAGCGCTGCGGAGCCGCATGAGGCCAGGTTATAGATCTGGTTTGTGTGGGTATATACACAAACGCAACTCCTAGTCAAGTTAATCCGAGCACAAGGTAGCTTTGGAGCATGCAAAGAATATAGGATGTGGCCCATGGAAGGAAGGTCAAGCCTTTTCTTTACGAGCTGGATATTTGGTTTTGTTTCCACAATTAAGACAAATAACTGGAAGCATATGGAAATGTGGAAACGGTTCAGGTAAGAGGCAACACAAGTTTGTTTTTATGGGAAGTATAAACGACGGGCATTGTCTGTAAGGACTCAGATTACTGGTTAAAGAATCACTACAATAACTGTATTAATGTTGTCATTGATATATTAGACCAAAAAGCACCTCTTACTTCATAACATTGATGCAATTTCTTAATTTGTGGTTTTTAACTCCCACAGTTTATAGACTATAGATATAATAGTCCATTATATCCGTAAACTATCATATAAAAGGAACTATTGTGAGATGATGATCTGAATTTGTCTCCGTATCCTTCTCACCTCATCACATGGTCTTCTGTCCTTCAAAATGCCTAGCTGTCTGGAGCCACATTCTTTCTTCTTGCCACCTGACAGATGGCAGAAGGTGGGTGGCTTTGGCAAAATTAATTAGAGATGCATTGAAGAAACAATAACCATGAACAGCCTCCAGCAAAAATATGATGTTATTTGGCACGAAGAACATTTGTGTGAAAGCATTGCAACAGCAGAAATATCTTGACTGAAGAAGAGGTCACCCAATAGAAAACAATCCTTGGCAAAAGGAGAGCAAGGCCACGAGGTGTGGTATTATCACCACTGCCACTTCTGACATATAACAGCTGACTCATTCCGTGATTTTCCATGGAATAGCTGACTGCAGCACCCTCACTGCCTCACGCTGTCCCCAGTTCTGCAGATTGCCTCACAGTGCATCACTCTTTCGCATGGAGAGGATTTATTTGGTGGCAGAATATCTCACTGTACGAAATATCCCTGCTGGTTTCAGTGCCACTGAAGAGGTAAGGTATTTGTGAGCGTAAGAACGAAGTCCAGTGGAGACAGCTGAAAAATACCTCCCTGTGAAGATTAGTTGAAAGTCTGTTATTTGACGTAGTGCTGACAAATGGGTTTGAGAATGTGTGACAAGCCACACCACGCAACTGATCTTTTCTGCTTTCTCACCCATCACAACATATTTCCATCTCACAGAATTTTCCGTATACTGGGAATCCTGAATCCCACAGAGCTCCCTGATAATGACTGGATAAACCAAGGATGTTGGATATATGAGAAAGAAAAGGAACTGCTGGTATCAAAAAGGGCACTTAAGAGAATCAAGGCTTGAGGTATGAGGAAAGCAGTTCCACTGTGTGGAAAGTTTCCATCATGTGGCAAAGAAGTTTCACTGTGGTGTCCCAACGTGTGTTGCTCCACAGGTGCCATGGGTGACAGACGGGAGATAGGATGGCTGCTCCATCTCTGCTGTGATCATGCTAACACAGCCAAGTACTGTGGTTGCTCCCGCTTTGCAGGAGTCATGGGACTGAAGAGCAAAATCCGACAGGGCTCTCTGAGCTAGTGACTGCAATGCTCGGTGTCCTGGTGTTGTTGCTTCTACAGTCTGGGTGAGTTAATCAGCTTCCCGCCTGGTGCCCTGGCTTGTTCATTCTTCTCTTATGTCCATTATCCCCTAGTTGCCAAATATTAGGAAAGGGCACAGAGAGCTGAACTTTGGCAGTTTTCCTCCTTCTTTCTTTCCTTGCATTCAATTCACCAAGGGAGGCAGATGAGCTGGGAGGAGGATGGTTCAGCCTGGTGCACCTTAATCCATTTAGGTAAATCTCCCCATCTTATTATGACCAATAAACACCGAACCATGTCCCTCAGCACCGCATCTACACATCTTTCAAATGCCTCCAGGGATGGGGACTCCACCACTGTCCTGGGCAGCCTGTTCCAGGGCATGACAACCCTTTCAGGGTTATTCCTAATATCCAGCCTAAACCTTCCCTTGACTCCAACTCTACTTACTCCAGTGGAGAAGCTTCCACTGTGCTCAGTGACTTGAGCTCACGCACAGTTTGCATCTCATTGCCTCCATTTTCACCAAAAGAGGGACAGACAGGGTAAGGAGAGAAATGATACACAGTTATTCTAGCTCTAGTAAGTCCCTGTAAAGAGATGTGAGGGAAGGGTTGAGACCCTGCAGGCAAGCTGAACAGGAGAAGAAGATGTTGGGTAGGAAAGTGGATGGATGAGGAAGGGAACACAATGACACAGGGAGGGAAAGTGATAGAGACGGAAAATGGAAGTAAAAAAGACATAACTGTTTCAAGAAATAATGTGGAAAAAAAAGAAAATGCAAAAGGCAAGGAAGACTAATTGCATATTTAATTGTCTGAAACAGTGTTTGTAGCTGCAATATGACAGTCCAAATCAGGCCTGATTTCACAGATAAACATGGCATGTTCACCATGGGGAAAAGCATGAGGGAAACAAATAAGGAAGAAGTTTTCTCAGGGAAAGGAGGTTACTGCTGGAGACCCAGAGGAATTTGGGCTGAGATCTATATTAACACAGAATTACTCAGGACAGAAAGACTATAACTTATGTGAAGAATTAAAAAAAACCCTCTTGATACTGAGTGTTTGGCTAATAAAATAGAAGTCAATACATTCTAGTTCAATAATGACAATGCGTGTAGGGAAAACAAATAATCTACATGGAGACGAGCACTAAATTAACTATTTCATCTCAGGAAACACATCTTGGAGAGCCTGATAAAGATGTCAGCCCAACGCTCAGCAGTAGCAAAACCAATTAAGAATTATTAGAGAAAATCTAGAGAACAAATCAGAAACTATTCTGCTGATATATAGCCTGTGGTGTACTGTCACCTCATCTCAAAAATAATACAGGTAAACCTAGAAAAATACACTAAAAGACAGAAAGAATAGTCAGCTACACTGAATAGCTCCTGCATGAGGCTTGTTTAAATAGAACAGGACTTCTGTGTGGACAAGAAATGACCGAGGGCTAACATAGGGTGTTACTTCTTCAGGAAATATTATTAATTATTTATCACAACACAGCAACAAGAGGTACACATGAAATTACTGGGGAACAAACCAAATGAAAGAGAGTATTTTTTAAAAGACAGCAGCTGAAGTGTGAGACTCATTGCCAACAAGATGTTGGCTTAAAGACAAGTAAACTCAGAAAAGACTCAGTAAATTCATGGAAGGCGAGCCCTGCCACGGCTATTGAATTAGTGCTCACGTCCTACATCTGGGCGTATAACTGTAACAAGTGATGAATCACTCCACAGCTGCTTTGGTTTGCTGGAGAAATAATATTGGGGATTTTTTTGTTTGTTTGATCCAATCTGAATAGCCTTTGTGATATGAACTAGAAGAGAAAGTACACTGCTTTCACCTTTGCAGGGAATACAGAGCAGCTTTGAGGGATCTGAGCTAAGCAGGATGCTGTGGGGGAAAAAGCTTGATTCATTTTTTCCTGAAGAGGAATCAGATGTAGGTCAGGGAACCCGCTGTACCAGGCCAGTCTCACATCATTTCATGTCCTACTTTCACAAGTCCTCCTTCCTTTTTTCGTTAATGTTGTGTTACTTAAAAAAACCCAAACAATGTAAAGTTACACACACACATACAGGATAGTTAAATAAGCTCTTGTTCCCCAACTCTAAAACACAACAATCTTTCCTTTGCTACGGTGTGGATTAAGCAGATCTAGAGTTTGTGAAGTGAGCATAATTTATTCCAGACTCATGCTGGAATAATTTATGTTCTTGAGCCTTTGCAAATATATAGTCACTAGAGAGCTGTCTGCCTACAGGAGTTTTTACACATACTTTGTCTAAATCAACGCTCCAAATGCAACATCGGAGATGCAGTGAGTTTGTGTGGATTTGTAGCACTCCCTGGAGGACTCTATGTCTAAAAACCAATAAACATTTCACAGTTCTCAGTAAGTGAAGACTGTCATCGTTTTTGTTGCATCCAATATTGACTGGGTTTCTCATTTTAATTTCAATATTATTCCACAGGTAATAAGCAATTGGAGAATAACTTCTTGCGAGTGAAAATTAATCTTTCTATACTTAACTGCTGCTGTTTATTCATTCTAAACCAACGTGGCAAACCAGAATATTCATTTATAAGCAAAATGCATTTCAAATTGATTGAAAACTACAGCAATACCTTGATATTTTATGATCAAGTAAAAAAAAGACATAAAGAAACAGTTATTTCTGTATATATCATTTTGGTACACCTCGTATGAGTGTCACAGGGTCAGCTGAAAAGAGTTGATTCTTTATAAAACTCATTGTTACAACCTGTAAGCCACTGCGGAGGTTAAAATTCCTGTTTATTACTCTGAAGTCAGTTGATATAAAGGACTGACTGAGTATGGAGTCAAGATCTCAAATTTATTCCTTAATCAGCAAGATGCTGTTTCTAGAATGAAGTGACCACGAACCGTTTCTGAAGGGCTGGTCAGAATCCATCACTGCGGATGCAGAACTGCAAAAATACTGATGACGTGTGTGGCCAGTGTTTACTGAGGTCTATGAATAATAACTAATCGCGATAAATAACCATAGTTAGAGCTATGCAAACAAGAGAGCAAATAAATCAGGGCCTCCTGCTCATGCATACATACCAAACACAGCACTTCCACGTATTTTTCCTTTGTTCTGTTTGTTTGTTTAAATAGCAGACAGCAGACACAAATTTAATTAACCAAAAATCTTTACGTTAGTAAAAAGCGTTTTGGAGAAAGCTCACAAAGCGGTTCAAACCCTCCACCAGAGACTCGGTACTCACAGTCTCCAGGGGAAGCAGGCTGCATCTTGCGTCCGAGCCCTGCCATGCAGACCGCATCGATTCACCCCTGCAGCTGGCATAAGGCAGCGGCATAGTCCGGACAGAAGATCACGTATGACCACTGACCCGCGATGTTGGAATTAGTGGAGATTCAAGAGCAAAAGGGAAAAAAAGGTCTACGTTAATTTATTTTTATCTCATGGGAGTTCCATTTTTTATTTTATATTAAATTAAACGTGAGGGTAAAAGCCATTCTTTTAAATTGACATTATTATGTTTGATGCATTAAGGAGAAGATGACCGATATTGCACACGTGGTGTGCGTGATTGTTTATGTAAGCAGAATTTCATATGAAAAGAGGAGATACAGGGATTACATGTCAAGTGCCTGCTTCCTTGAGTTATCCTGTCCAGCATTACTTCTGGTTTGTGCCACCACACTAGTTGTGAAGTGGTCATTTCGGAATCTGGATAGGTGAGGGTGCAGTGCCCATAGGGTCATTCTCTTGTCAACAGCCATGCCTTTCAGCCAAGCCCTACAAACTTTGCCACTCCTGTTGCCCGCAGCTCTGCTGCTATTGCAGCTCCTCTCCAGGCATACAGCACCAGGTGAGCCTCCAGCAGTGAAAGCAACAAACGTGCCCAAGCCGTTCTCTTTACTTAATACAGTTTTCATAATCAGCGATATAGTTATCCAATGGCTTCCCAATAGATTAACCCTGTTGCCCGATTAACAACTTGCCACAGTTTTAGTACATTCTAAGGGCTGAGAAGACATGTTCTGCCACGTAGTTGCAGGTCTGGGATATCCAGGAATACTTTTCATCACCACAACTAAGAGCTGGAAGGCTGGAGTCTGAATCACACCAGACAATGAAAGTTTTCCCGCTAACTCCAAGCGGGACAAAATCCTGTCGATGACTCAGTTTTTGCCATACCTTAGCAGCGGTGGAAAATTGTAAATTCCTTGTATTCTCTACAGGCTTTAAAATACACAGTTAATAGTCTATTTCTTCTTAGATATACAAACGGCATTTACACAAAAATGGCACACAGGGAATGTTGTTTTAAGGGATCTGAAAGCATATTGTACAGCTCTGGGATTTTCAGTCTTTTCCTTTGAAAGAGACTATAGCTGTTCAGTGCCTGAGGATGTAAAGTGAAAACAGACACTCTGAGACCTAGCAAACATTGGTCCCAAAAGCTGCTAAAGACAGTAGATGCTTGGACCGATCATATCCCCGCTGAAGTCAAAGACAAGCTGCTGAATATTTTTTACCGAGTACTTTTTACTCCAAGATGGCAGATCATCAACAGGTACTCCCAAGAAATCTTGGCAGCTTGGAGACACGATGCTGGGGAATCTTCTGCTTTTGAGCAGCGTCAAAAGAAAACTGTATATATCTATAGAAAAAGCAGTTCATGGCAAGGAATCTCATGCCATCGATGCCAAGCTAGACCTCCAAAGCCCTTATTTCATCATTAGAGTTTATAATTTATTTTGGAGAAGGATTCATTCTCATTTATTCTAGTTTATTCAGATGCTGGAAAGATATTTGAGGTGTACTTAGACATTTTCTCTTAACCTGAAAGAAAACTGTGGCCTCGTTTTACAGGAATTTCTTTAATTTAATACTGGAACTTAAGCGTAGGACCCTGATTGGAATCAGGGAGGTTACATCAAGCGAAGCAGAAGCAGCACAGCAGGGAGTCAGGCCCTTCACTGCATGAAAGTTTACTAGACTAGACACATGCTACTTCTTTTTCTACACTGTGAAACTTAGGAATGGAGTAAGAATGGAATAAGAATGAAATAAAGCTCTTCTATTTACCATTTATGTGATGCAATTTTTAGTGGAAAGAAAAAAATGGAGTGAAGTTTAGGGTTTCTAGTGGTCCTGGTTTTCTGCTCATTCTATATGTCCTACATGTGAAAACGAGAAGGTGCAGCCCCTCTCCTTTTAAATGGTCACAAGCAGGAGCAACCCGCGTAGACCTCATACAACGGGGCTATTTCATACACTGTGGTGTTAGCTGCAACGCAAATTTTTATTACACGGTTTCACTAAGACCTTGCTTTGTGCATAGAGTGCTCAATTAAAAAAAAGCCCCAACACCCAACCTCCCAGTTTCCCCCACGTTTCCAGGGTCAATATAAAGAAATTTTAAGTAAAGCCGCCTTTATCATCTCAGTTAGTTTGTTTACATATAACAGGAGCTGCTGAGTGGTACATCTGGTTAATGATTATCTTTTACATATTAATACTAGTACCTGAAGTGGGAACATCTCATTTCCTGAATACGATTACCATTTTGAAATCTTATGCACAGGGGAAAAAAACCCAATTCCATAAATTAAACAAGAAGTTCTGAGAACTTATATCCCCCGGTTCACATCCAGATACTAATGCATCTCATTTACGTTGCTGCTATTCCCTTGAGTTATCTGTGTCATGCAGACCAGTCTTGCATGTCATGTTAACTACCCACTGCAAAAGCTAGAAGTGTACTTGTAACAGTGCCCTAAGCTAGCGTACAAGCTAGGTAGGAGAACATAAAAAATTCATCACTGTTACATTTCAAGTTGCTGGGATATTTTAATTCCAATAGGACAGAACCCATGTCAGCTAAAGATGGAGCTATAATTAAACTGATATGGCATTCACAATTGCCTCGAAACCCGCTGTAGTTGTCATATGTTTCTTTTCCCCATCTTTAAACTATATGGAAATCAATTATCTCAACAAACCAGCTGTAAGGACTGTATGCCAACCACTTACACTTGAAGTGAATAAATTATTTGAAATTCATTATTGATGTGAACAACTCTCCAAGATTTAAAGCACCAGTCCATTTTCTGTGCGGAGATTCACATGGAATTTTAACAAGTTCAGCACTATCCTCCTCCGTCATAAATTCGTAGAGCAAACTGTTATGCAAATAGCTAGAGTTCAGGGATTGGCGAGCCATGCACAGAAAATTATGCTTCAGATGACAAAGTGCCCGTGAGTTAATGGCTCTTTACATTTAGTGACAAATTTGTTCCTGATTTACCCCAGAGTGACAGACACAGGGTAAAAGGGGGACATCGGAGACTGAAAATACCATTTGTGTGTCAAGGATGTTAGCAACCTGGAGTGGTGATAGGCACTGGTGTCTACAGGATATGAAATTGAGTTGATGTGATGTCATTTTGGCTCTACTGTAACCTGGTTATCTCTTGCCAAGACTTCATGTATGATTAGTCAGCTCGGAGAGGACAGCGAGCCTTATCAGGCACACTTCCTGACATTCCTGTCAACTTAAGAAATGTGGTTAAGGAATTTAAGATGAGGTGTCACATCTTCATATCAAATCCCATTGAGTCACCACCTACAAGTTTGAAGACTCCTTCTAAAAATATTAATGAAAAAATGAAGTTTGGGCTGGATTTGACCTTGTAATGACTTGTGCATGCTCTGTCCCTCCAAGTCAGTGTCTTTAATTTGCAAACATTTTCTTTACACGGAAAATAATTGTTATGCAGACCATGGAAAAATAATATTCATCAATACTAATGCAAAGGCATGTTCTGAGTTAGCTGGCTTCTAGCCTGTAGAATAAGGCAACGTTTTGTGTGCCTGAGCAATTTTAACAGAAAGTCCTTGTGTAAAAAGCTTGCAATCCCATATATTTAACAAGGACTATATTTGGAATGGTTAATAGACAGATGAAAACACTAAGCATAACAACATTTTTTCACCTCTTCAAAGGAAAAGCTTGTACGATGTAATATTCACACCGTATACAGACTCTTTCAAGTTTCTTTTCAAAAGCGAGTTAGCAGCATGTATTTTTGTGCCATTACATTTGTCCAACGGCACAATTTGTGTTAATAAAAGCAGTTGCATTCTCTTCCTTGCAGTGGGGCTCGAAGTTAAAATTCACTGTTAAACTGAAAAGATTCCTTATACGCTGCAGACCAAAACACCGCACAAACAAGGCACACTAAAGGCTCTGTCTATAGACTACCATCTGGAAGACTGAACATGCATAAGTACCCGCTTTTTCAGCCATTGCCAAGTTATTCTTCCAAGTATTTCAGGGCCTGGTAAGCTCCGAAGGGTCTTCTCAGGCAGCGTACAACTGCTTCACAATCCTTAAAGAGAAGCGTACACAGATCCAAGTCCTGATACACCGGGCACACATTCCTTAACAGTTTTTACAGTTAATAATTAAAAATATATTTGTACTGAGTAAGCAGCCCCAGGAAAAATAATTCTGCATGACACAGACCTTCATGACTCCTTCATACAGAGAGGGTTCCGGTGCTTGTGATACAGGTCCAGAAGACGAGTAGGCTTCGTAAGCACATCTGAAAACAGATATACAGAAGACTGTAACTGGCTGCAAGATCCCTGTGAAAAGGAACGTAAAGCTACATGACAACTGTTGCTCTTTCCGTTACTGAGTAGAGCAGCAATAACAATCTTTTTACACCTTGTCTTATTTATTTTGTTGATTTTGTCTTTCACAAACAATCACTGTTTGCTTGAATAGTCCTACAAGGGCTTTTTGCTCTTCCAAAACCAGTTTGTGATGTCTGAGGATGTGCCCCCTGAATTCTTACTTTGAAATCTAAATGCTTTGCTTGTCTCATCTTCATAAGACACAAACAGGAAGAACTACTGGGAAGAATTAGAACAGAGTAGATAATTTAGACCAACCTTTAACTCCGCCACTTTTCTCATGACAATGAAGTGCTAAAGCAAGAGCGTCTGTGACCTGCACGTTCGGCAAGCTAAGCCCATGAAGTTCAGGCCTCATGTCCTGTGCTTTGCCTTGAAGAACCGTCCAGGAGCCAGAAGAATTTCCCTCCAAGAAATAAAGTAAGGTAAGTTGTAGATCTTTTTGTGAACAACAAGCACAAAGCTAGACAACCTCTTCTTTAGCAAACTTTCATGACTATTTCAGAGCAGAAAAAGACAAACGTAAAAGCAGAAATGGTTTAACACCTCACTTATCTCAAGCTGAGTTATAGAAACATCTAGTGATTCAGAGAGAAGACATTTACTGCTAGCATACAGCCTTCAATCTGCAACTTTATCTAATTGACCATAAGGATTATGAATTGTCTTCTGAAAGTCTTCTCCTGTGGAACGATAATTTAATTGTGTAGATCTTTGTCTATAAGCAAGCCGGGGAATGGAGCAATCAATTTATGCTTTAGACTAGAGCATCGTTTCAAAATTCTCCAAGCTAAATAGGTTCAAGAATACCACTAGATCTCTCATGCTTGGATCTGACAGCTGGCCTTGCTTTTTCTGGGGATAGACATCTACCTTCCCAGATGCTGGATGTTTATGTGCTAATATTATCCTTGAAAGTGCTACTCAGCTGCAACCTACCTCTACACTTCCTTGTCATCTACAACACCAATATTTCTGTCAAAGAAATGGATGTGCACAAGACCACTAACTGTCAACGCCTCCAGTCCCATAGGCCCTGGAGCAAGACTGAGAAATGAGTTTCCTCACTTGACTTACCAGTAGGACTCTAAGCATGCTTATGACATCTAGAGTTGTCAAGGGACACTATCCCATACATGTCTCAGAAGTAGCCACCATTCTAGTGGCGATAAGAATATGCATCACCCAGCTACAGATATGTGCTGTGTGGATGTAACTCCCAGTTTTTCATGTCTAATGAAGTAATAAAACCAACAGATGATTGGCTGGTAAATGATGGAGATGTGTCTTGCTGAAATTGTCCCACAGAGGGAGAAGGCAAGTGTGTGGGATGAGAGAGAAGTTGTTCATGAGGAAAGAAAAAATGATTTTACAGGACAGCGAGTAAGATGTGGAAGGTGGTAAATATGGGAAAGTTCACAGTAGTGGAACTTCAGCTGAGAGTAAGATTCAGCTCACCTAACGTTAACACTAAACATTTGATGTCAAGTCTGTGCATTGCCCAGGCTGCTCCATAGTCAGCGAGATAAGCACCCCCAAAGGGCAAAGCACCTCCTAGAATGAGAACTATCCAAGACCAGAGGAAGGGATCCTGTCCCAGGGATGACTACTTCTCTACTTTGACAATGGAGCATGTTGAAAGGTGTCAGGACAAGCTATTGCCCTCTGATTTCTTGCTTTAAGATTTCAAGGGCAATTTTTGTATCTGAGCATCTGGCTTGGGCTTACCTCTAGTTCTTAAAGCAAAAACACTCATTAGAATGGAAATGATATTTCTTCATATTTTCATTTTTAAAAGTACATTTATAGGATAAAGAAATAGCTGACGATCAGTGCATAATGCAAGGCTGGTCTGTGGCACTTAGCTTTGCAGGAGACCACATTAAGAGCTTATACAGACCCTCATCCTACTCTTATTGAGGTCAATGAAAGTTTTCCTGCTGACGTCAATGAAAAAAAGCAGCTCACACCCAGAAACAGTAGTCGTCGGGTCCTTGTCATTGTCTCATGAGAAGAGAAAATTGCCTTGCAGCACTTCTGACCATGCTCTCTTTTTAAAATTTATTTGCCTTTATCATTGAACATTTTGTTTTTTAATTCAACCCTCGAATTATTCTGAAATAGCTTCCTCTTCCACCATTGGGCCCAGTGAGTGTTTGTTTGCGTTACTATCTCTTCAAACAGCATTCAAGTTCCTTCAAATAAACAAACAAGCATATAAATCTATAAACAACAAATAAACAAATAGGACATACCAAGCTTGACCTGTACCTGGAGTCAGTCAGCAGAGCTTAATTTCAGTCAACGGGAAGTATCATGATAAAAAAGTCCCTGCTCCTGCTGGTTTTTACTGAGTCGGGGACAAAGAAAATACTTGGACCTCATTTCCAACACGCTTGCTTTTCACAGTATTGAGTCAAATATGACTGTTATTATATTTCACTGAGGTGAGATTAGAAGAAGGTGCCAGGAGAGGGGGCCTTCTACATAAGACAGGTGAAAAACGAGGAAGGGGGAGGAAGAATGGAAACAAATGGAAAGTTTATGGAGATAGGGAGGGAGCAACTGAAATGGAATTCTAAAATATGTACATGGTACCTATTTGTTCCAGGGACACATACTGGAATATGACTTTCTAAATATGCAACTTTCCCGTTACCTGAATTATTTTAATTGTCAATTATCCCTTTTCAAAATGGGCGGCGGTGCCACATATCTTTACCTAAGATGAAAAATAAGTTATTATGTATTTTATAGTCATAAGCTGCCCTGCAAATCCCTGTAATTAAACAGAGGGCTTTGCAGACTCCAAAGGCTTTGTCATTCTAACTCCTCCTCTTTTCTTTGGCAATGGTTAGCCAGAGCTCTGGCAAAAAGGTGGTTGTATTTTACAGATGGGAAAAGAAAGAACCTCAGGGTCCTGGCCAGATCTTATTATGATGTTATCCACTCCTGACTCCTGATTTTCTTGAACAAGGTCTTTCAAGGGTGTTTGCACCAAACCCATCCCCTCCGGGAATGTTGTCATCATGTGCGTCCCCTGTAAAACCCACTAGTTTTTCCCAAACACAGTCTAGTTCTGCTATTTTGCTGGGCCCTTGACAGTGTGTCATCTTTGAAATGTCATTGCATTAACCTTCCGCTGTGGTTGGGGTGCCAGTGTCAACTGCAGGCGCCTCCAGAAGGATGTGCTTTTGATTGGCAAAGACAGGATGATTGACAGCGGGCTAGTATTCTGTCAAAGCTCAAGCGTATCATTGCGTGGCGAAGCTGTTCTGCTCAATGCCATCCGTCCCCAGTATGTGTGTATATATATATATATGCCATGTTGGTGCATTTCAACCCACTGTCAAAGGCAGCTAGCAACTGGTATGGGTGAGGTACCATGAAAAGCAAAACGACCAGTAATCAGCGACAGAAATGGCTATAGCTAGGACAGTAAAAAAGCGCATTTTAATTCTGTCTGTCTATTTGTATATTTATACACACGGGCACGCTCTCAACTAGCTGATTCTTCGGTACAAAACTGTAACTTTTGAATAATTAATACATAAGGTCTGATTCTTCAGTCTTTACTTTTCTATCTGGGACGTTAATGGGACTTTTCCTAGGTACTGTCCTGCAGATTAAGTCCAATGATGTGGATACCAGCAAAGTTTTAAAATGTTCTCACTCGTCAGTCGTAGACTTCCCTTTCTGCTTTATACTGAAGATATGCCTGAGAGTAATTAAGAAAATGTTTAAAGAGGAGGATAATTATTCAAGTAATTTGTCTTTTCAAATTAACAGTGTGCTCTTATCTATTGGCCTGAAAACCCATGTGAAATTTTTGTACCATTCAAAGAAGCCGTTCTATCACCTTCTCAAGTGAGAGGGTTCATTTGCATTCCCTGATCATCTTGCTACATTTTGCCCGTAGTCCCTCCTGCAATTTCAGTTGGGTACGCCGTTCTCCACTTACTCTCTTAACGCCTTGGGTGGCAGGTAGTGGCATGAAAAATGTGGTGCTTCTCAGTTACATCTGACAGCCAGTGAAATAAGTGTTTCCTTTCTGAATATGTGAACCGAGGATGAAAAATCTGTGGATGCCCGATTTCGTGCCTTGTAGCATAATGTATTTTTAGAAGATGTGAGGTTTTAGAAGCATCCCAGCTTTTGCATTTGGTCGGTGTGTCCATTTCCAATGAGCAGGTTTCTTCTAGTTCTAATGCTGGATATTCTAAAGGATGCTGGATTTTCTAAAGGAAAGAAAAAAATCCTGTTTCATGAAACTTTTTATGGGAACACATTGATTTCTGGAGAAAATGCTGTCAGGAGGCCTTACGTGAGGTAACAGTGAAACAGATGTCAATATATCTCATTTTGCAAGAAATCCATTTTAGGATGAAGGTGTGTAAGCGCACTATGCCGTCCCCAGTCAGAAGAATAACGTATAGGAAGGGGAAAAAGGATGAATTGTTTCTTTGTTATTTGTGTTTAAATAACAATAAGAGAACTTGAAAGTTCATATAAATATTTTCACTTACGTAAAACACTGATGTTATCTGCTGGATCAGGAAAGTTCTGCTGATTCGGAAAGGTTGCTAGGTCTTCCCTGACCCAGGGTTTTCCAGCGATGGAGGTTTTCACTCTGGCACAGAGCGAAACTGATAGCTAAAAGCTTGGTTAATTCCTCAAAATTCAACTCCGGTTTTGTACTTCTTTTTTCTTTCTTCTTTTCTACCTCTGGTTGTCTTCTGCTCATGTTGTCTCCTGCCTCTTTTCAGCCACACATGCTGCCTCTTTCCTTCCCCCAGCTTTCTGCTGACTTTCCATTGCATGCTTCCTGACCATAGACCCAGCTCTTACAGCCTCCAACGTTAAGTTCATGTTCCCACTGCTTGACAAAACTTATCAAACAGCATTAAACTACCGCACCAACTGCTGCTTTAAGTCATCCCCTGTGATCCAGTATTCAGCTGTTTATGATCTGTTTGATCTCAAAAAACTGTTTTCAATAAACTCACTGCCTTCCATGTATCCTTGAAGAGCTTCAGACATTCTCCCCACCACGAAGTCAGGTCTCCCTTTGCTTTTATGGCATTATCATTCATTAGTCCTTTCCTCATGTCTCTCTTCAGTGTGATCTTTCTCCCCTCAGCCACCTCTGTAACAACCCCCATTTGACTGGCAATGCCTCAGAAATTTCCCTCTGTTCGGCGCCATTCTGTCTTATCTCCATCCACACAAACCTGTATCTTAGGCTGTCTCCACCAAAACTGAAGCCCCTCATCTTTGCTTAAACGTTTTTGCCCCTCTCCATGTTACCTGTGCCACCCTTTTCACTGATAATGAGACTTACAATTTGAGGATCATCTTTGACTTCCTCTCCAATCCCTCACCCGAGCTGCATTACAATTCTGCCACACTTGTCTCCAGATCTCTATTTTTGACCAAACCTCACACCAAAACTCTGAACCATCACCTGCCTTGCCATCCACCGGCAGCTTCTTCCTCCTTCTCCCCCTGACATTCAAATCACTGCTTCTGCACCCCACAAGACAATTCTCACAGAGCAAATCTTTCTCATGGGTTGGAGTCTTCGTTTTAAATCTCTTCACCAAAGCCCTCCTCCCCCATATCAAATTCCAGTCGTTCCAGTCTTTGCTGTCAGAGCCCAATCAATCCCTTCTTAATTCCCCGCCCTAATTTCCTTGCATTGACCGCACTGTACCCTGTTGAGTACCCACTGCCACTGCCTCCCTTCTTCTCAGCATTACCTCTGCGCGCGCAGTGGGTGCCTGGAATGCTGCTCAGAGTCATTTCCCACTTCTGCTGTGAGCACAAAAGCAAATAACGATTTGTGGCACGGTTATTTGATACATAGGGATAGTCTATTTACATACTGATAGATGGCTAATTGCTTTCATACTTACTGGTAATAATTCAGTTTTGCCTTATCGTATCTCTCTCTCCATTTCACCTGCTCGAAATATCTCCTCCTTGTGACAGGGCCTCTGTAGACCCTGTAACTTCAGAGAACATTTTCTAAATTTGAGGAAACTTTGTAACACCACGTTATTAGGTAATAAAAACACAGGTATGACTCATAATTTGTCTCACCCTTAGTATCTTCCTACATTTGTCAACCCTTCCAAAAGCTCTCCCAAAGTATTTTGCCATAAATAACTACTTCCTTGTTTAAAAATCCTTATTTTAAACAAACAAGAGTAGACTAAAAATGTTTGTGTCCATACTTATGAAAGACCTATAGCCTTATTATTACAGGAATGACAGTTACTCCTCTCATTTGGATGTAGAGCTTAATTTCATTGTTAATAGCATAAACACAGAATTTTTCAAACTTTTCCTTTGCAGAGAGCACAGCTCATTGACAAACCCATAGAAAAGCTTTTGAACTGATGTAAAATTTAACAAACACTGGCGAGAAACTTAAACTCGCTGTACAGTTCACAGCAACCACACGGTGTTCAGTTCACATTCAATGGTCTTTAGAGCTCTCCACTGCGCCCAGCCAGACTGTTCCACACGGGCATCTCTGAAGGCGACTGTTGTTTGATGTGTCGCTCCTGCAGTTTTGACACGGGGCATATTCTGTGGTTGTCCCACCAATTCAACGAGTTTGGAAGTAGTTAGTATGGGCAACGAAGTGGATAGCGGGAAGGACAGTATCTGGATCTAACAGTTTATCACTGTTAGATAATTTTTCAGGATTCAAGCAGTCTGTCACACCCCAACTAAGAAACTATTTGTTTTTACAATGCCATTCATAAAGAGCGTACTGCTGTGCTGATGGCAAACACACACAGAGATGATTAAGGGCTGATATCTCTGTATAGGGGAAGATACCATCTGATGGGGAACTCATAATGATGAGCTCTGCGATAATCTGACAGACTCGAGACACCTGCAAAGACTTCCTGGAAATGAAAGGCAGGTTGGATGCAGCAGAAAATAAAGTAACTGGCTCTAAAAGCGATCTCAGATAGCCTGTGATTCAAGACAGGAAGGTCTCTGCCTCCTTTCGGGCTGTGGAGGAAGCCAAGGATGCATTGCCCAGAGCAATGGTAGGGGAATGGGGCTTTTTGTAAGGGGTTTGGTGAGTTCCAGCTGCTACCTGTGTTACTACTCACGTTCTAGGGAGAATTTTCAAGTTCTCTTATTGTTATTTAAACAAAACTAACAAAAAAATTATTCTTTTTCCCGTTCCTATTCATTATATATCTGACTGGGGGACAATATAGTGTGCTTATACATATTCAGCCTAAAATGGATTTCTTGCAAAATCCGTGATAATTATTGCTGACAGAAGGTATATTTTTGTTCTAGCAAATGCTAAAAAGGCTTAAAATTCCATCTGGTGAAAGGTATGAAATGTTTTGGCTTTTAGAGTGTTTTCGCTGTTTTCTCATGTTTTACTAGTGTCACAGAAAAAAGCAGCCTCATGCTACTTCTGAAAAGATTTCCATATACAGTCCCATAAAAAGTTGTCTAAAGGATATCACGATGCTTTACAACATGGAAAACACTTGCTTCATCAATTACATGAACCAAACTCACCTTTAAAGTGCTAAACATTCTGAACAGTTTCTTATCTTGCTTTAGACTCATTCAAACAATCAGGAATCAAGATATGATGTTTAATTTAAAGTGGAAATCATGAAATACCCAGGCAGTTAAGAGCTATGCTGTAAATTAATATAAGCCTTCACATACCGGCTACCTCTCACTGAGTGATGCGCTGGCTTTTCTGTAACAGGCATCTCTTCTTTGGCTGTCTGCTCCTCCTCGGATAACTCTTAACAGCCAGTTCCAGGAAGAGAGGAGCAGAACATGCTTGAGAAGCAAGAAGTGGAATATTGTAACATAAACGTGGGTTTTGCCGTCTTTTTGTCCATAGCTTTCTTTCCATAGGATGGGTATCTCCTTTCTGAATTGTTTGTCTCTAACACACTTCAAAGTAAATCTCATTTACTTGTGACAATTCTTTCACCGTAGGCTCATTGCCTGACTATCGCCCACCTCATGGCACACCTTTGTACAGTGACACTCCTTGAAAATGTGGCAACGTTGTCCTTGGTGTTAAAAACTCTTGGTCTAATCCTCTTTTCTCCATATCTCTCCTTCCTCAGCCCTCTGTGTCTTCTGCTTGCTTCTAAACAGCATGTAAGGACTTGCTGTCCCGTGCATATATTGGATTACACTCTGCTCACTGCACCACCTTGAGGATCCACATATCACCCATCCACCCACCCACCCACCCATCCACCCACTCATCCATCCCATGCCGATACCCCAGTCTCCCTACCACCCTGCAGAAAGCAGGGGGTACCCTTAGCCACAGTTACAATTCCCTCCACTGAGCTGCCTTCCTCTGTGTGGCAGCTGAGGTCCCACCTCCTCCCACAGCCCCTTGGCGCTTGGCACTCGGCTGCAGCTCAGGTTACTGCCTATTTCCCATCAGGGAATTAAGCTCTTCAGAGGCAACTGCAATTGTGCATGCAAAACATTTTTCATGAATAGAGTGCTCTTTGTATATTTATGATCCTCGTCACATAAGACTACGAATACCTGAAAGACTGGACAAACTTGTGCAACCATTTTTGGATTACACAGTCTACAGGATTAGATTTCTTGCAAGATTTCCAGGACTTCCTGGTTGCCTGAGTGGAAATATTTTAAAAATAACATCTTACAGTATTTCAGTGTTTCTGTTTCCTCTATTGGTCAAAAACAGGAAATGCAGAAGCATGTGAATCTCAGGTTTTACTAAACTTCAGAAAAAAGGTTCAGAGAGAGAGCACTCAAAAAAACCCAACCAACCAAACAAAAAAACCCCCAAACCACCAGATTAGAAGCCAGCTTCTATTTTCACCTAAACCAGTTCATCCGTCTGCTTTAACGATCCTTCAGAAACAACACCTACCGGAGTATTCTGCATATTTGTAATGTCTGATGGAGATAATAAGCAGAGAGCAGCCTGGTTCCAAAATAGGCTCATGCTCCTTGTGGAACCTGGTGAGTGAACACCCTGACATGCAATTATTTTTTTTCCCCTCTCTTTACTAGTGCAAAACATTTGGATAGTCAGGTTTTAATTTATTTCCATTTACAATGTTACCTAAGGACATTTCTTATCTGAGAAAAGTATTACCATTCCAAAGAGCATTTTCCCTCTTTTAATAGCTGCCCATTCAGCGCTAGTTACCTCATTGCATATATAAAGTTAAGACTGTTTCTTCTCATGTGTATCACTGTGCACTGATCAACGCTGAGTTTCATCTGCCGTTTCATTGCCACTTCCACAGCTCTAAAGAAGGAGCACCCGACCTTTACCTTATAATTTATTCCTCTGAAAATGTATTCTGCAAGTCTATCTGTTAACTCTTTACCCTCACACTATCATCGTTCTACAAGCTCAAGCAGAGCACCACTATGGAAGAAATGTCCTTATAATATTTTATCCTATTTTTTCAATTAGCCTATTGAACTTTTTTTTTGGGGGGGTGTTAAGCTTTAAATTAGTTTTTTCTCTCTTTATTCTCATTTTGAAATTTTATGGCTTCTTAGATTTCAGAGAACTTGAGTTAGAATATACCCAAACCTCCCATCCTGCTGCTCTTACTGACATAGAAACCAGCCTTGGTAAGTTGTGCAGTGGGGACAGTGCAGAACAAGGACAATTGAGAAGGTCTGCAGCGGCTGCACCCGTTGATGTTTTTGTGGTTAGTCCAATTTCACCTCCTTCAAACCAGGAAATAAGTAAGATCAGACACTGTTTGTGCTAATTTTCTGAGGCCTGGTTCAGAAATGACCTATTCTCTCCTACCTGCTCCAGCAAGAGGACACTAACAAGAACGTGTCCGAAACTCATCAATAGGATTAACAGAGGTTGAACTGACCGATGTTTCCTCTGCACTTTCCCTGAAGTTACTTGGGTACCTCCCAGATCACACAGTGCAAACTGATGGTGTTGCTTTCCTGATGTGCTTCCTCACCTCAGAGCAACTTCAGCTCAGTGACTTCTCAGCCAGAGGTGACACCTGTATTCTTTAATAGCTTTTCATGGACTGTTTGGCTATGAATTTGTCCAAAAGTCTTTTGTCTTTTCGCTCTTCCCCTCTCTCCTCTTCTGTATATTTGGTCTTGTTTTGCCCTGAGACTGGGGATGGGGGAGCTGAGGGATCAAAACCGCACACGGCATTCAGGATGCTTGTACACATGGGTTTGCTGAGCAGCTGAACGATCGTCATGTTATATGTGAAGTCAGGACTGGTTTTGAAGTCTATGTGCATCACTTTATATTTCTTAATACCAACTTTCCTTTAGTATTTTATTGCTCAGACACTTGGAATCATGAACTCACCCCGAAGCTCCTCACGTGCAGCTTGTTTTTACATTCCTGAAAACTCAAACCAACAATGTGCTTTTGCCACCTTAGTATCCACCCCTTTTCTAAATAATTTACAAATACGTAAAAAATTACAAATAAGGCTCTGTGAGGCTTCACCAGAAATGTTATTCTATTTAGAAAAATCACCATGTATTCCCACACTTTGTTTCCTACCCTTTAATCATAAGAGGATAAAACTCTTTTCCTACCTTTTATTTCACATCAGTGTAATTCCTTCAGAGTCTCTGTCGAGGGACCCTGTTGGAAATGGAATGCAAAATCTATCACCTCATCTCCTCTGTGCACCCACCCAACGGCTCCTCCAAAGGACTTGTCCAGATTTACAAGGGATGGCTTCTCGGCCACATGTGCTGCACATACACGGGTCCAATTCTGACGCTACGCCCAGGGGTGCCACTCTGATGCAGCTGAAAGCAGAATCAGCCCATCCGTTCAAAATGCAACAGAAGACGTTAGCTGTAGTTTTAAAGTTGATATTTCAGATATAAGAATATGCAACTGTTAGCACTAGTGCTGCTGTTTGAAAACTGTGTTAATTGGATCACGTTGAAGAGATGAGCCCTCACCAAGAGACAATAGCACTGAACAGTATTCAGTAGCCAACAAAACATTTACATGGAAGTGAACGCAATTTCACCAGCTGATCAGGCCTGAATCTTTTTAAATAACTTGTTAATCACCTAGATATAAAACAAACAAAAAGTCAACAAAATTGCACAATATTTAAGCGATTAATAAAATGTCTTTAAA
The DNA here is from genome assembly GCA_009769605.1 of Bucorvus abyssinicus. Classification (NCBI taxonomy): domain Eukaryota; kingdom Metazoa; phylum Chordata; class Aves; order Bucerotiformes; family Bucorvidae; genus Bucorvus; species Bucorvus abyssinicus. The sequence goes on from CM020045.1 coordinate 2,511,803, forward strand.
AGAACCCCACAGAGCTTCAACAAACTTCTTGCACGTAGAAGTCCTCCTCTGGGCACGGCATAAACATCTGAACGTGAATTCAGACATTAACATCTTTTTAAACGTTAAAAGCACCAGCAGGGTTTTGAATGAAACGTCTTTTCAACCCTAGGCAAGGCTTTTTGGAAAAATATGTAATAAGCACTCAGTCTTACATAATTGATGACAGCGGCTCATATTGGTCTCATTATTATTGTCATTTAATTACAGTGCAATCCTCTCCAATATTTTTTTCAATGTAATTTAACAAGTTATATGTCATCCGATAGTATTGCAAAATGTGCCATTACACAAGCAATTGACAGCTCTGCTGTTTTAGAAAACATTGGCTACCTGACAGCATAATTTATACAGGTGTATAAAGTACTAATGCAAAAAATACATCCTCGCTAAACCACTGTAAAAAAAGGGGAAGGAAAAGGAGTTCTTCAGCCAGAGAGACTGAGAGTCTGCATTTTACTTGCAACTAATGTCAAGATCAGAAGGGCCCCCATTTCACCACACCTTCCAGTAATGTCTGCCTACAGGTGTCTTCCAGAGCCCCTCACATACCACTGTCCAAACTCCAGCCAGGAAAAAGGTTTCTAATAACTTTAGAGGACTATAGATCAAGGCTTCTTAGAAATCACAGAAAACATAAGCAACCATTTTCAGAAAAACAAGTATTTCTGAGGTAGTCAGGGAGACAAGGAGGCAAATTCAATCTTTACTTCCCAAAACGGCTGCAGACTTACTCTGAGGCTACGCAGAAGGAGCTCTGGTGTCAAGAGTTTCATTCTGTGCCAGGAATAAACCATGGCTATTTCAAAATTCCTCACAAAGAACTATTAAAAAACCCTCAAGGTCATTCCTAATATCCCATTTTGATGTTAATGTTTTATTTTGTGCTGTAATAGATAAGCTGTTGCATTAGAGAAAATACAATACAAAAGCGAAAAATCATTGCAAGGGAAAAATGAAACCCTAACAATGTTGAAATAGATTATTTTGACATTTTCTCCTTGGTTTTCTTTCAAAAGGAGGTTCAGGTGAAATCAAGTTGGACGTTAGCCGTGCAACTTGGTTTCAGAGGAACCACAACTTCTCAAAGAGGTAGTTCCTTAAAAATCCTTCTAGTTGACTTGTGAGGCAAAGTGCTGTCCCTTTTGGCTTGCAGATGTCCCTCTGCCTCAGACCCTTGGACATCAGCTGCCTTCCCCGTGCGGGGCCGGTGCTCCCTGCCCGTCGAGCTCGCAGGGATGTGGCTCTGCTCGTCTCATCCATGTTTGCGCCTTTGGGCCACCACTGGAATCTGCCTTCAGAAAGCCCGCTTCTCGGGAGAGCAGCACTTCACAGCAAAAAAACTGCTTCAAGACACAACGAAAAAGGCAATTCTGGTCTTTAAGAAAAGCCTGGAGGCTTTTTCATCCTTACCACGGCTGAGAACTTTAGGTAGCAGCTTCACGTTCCCGTGACTCGCAGGAAAAGGCAGTAGTGTCGCACCAGTATTACCACTAAAAATAATTGACACACGTAAAGATAAATAGAACGCCACTTCGCCTGGTATCTTTTAACAACGAGATGAATACTTGTGCGGTAGGTGGTAAGCTGAAACACATCATATTTGATATGAGAACACTTAACTTCATGGGGACTGAGACAATAACGCCATACAATCATGTCTCTAGGGTCTAATTTGACTGTAAGATTTAAATAACAATTCTATATCCCACTTGAACTTGAATGTGTTCTGCTCAGCGGGAAGGCAGCAGAAACTTCAAAGTTCGGAAAGTGTATGCGAAAGCTGCGTGTTCATTTGTAAACATCGTCTCTGACATCTGGCAAAACCCCTGTCAAAATATGGGGCCTGTGTAATCAGAAACAGCATTCGGTCCTTAAATGCTGGTCAGGAAATGAACATTTCAACACCCACATTTCTGTCAGTACTGTGAATGCGCTTTAATTTTTTTTTTTTTTAAATTAAGGGTTAAATACAAATTGCTAAAGCTATTCCATAAATCAGCTCGGTAGCCGTAAAAGGGGAAATACTTCCACACACACATGGAAACAGGCCAGCGTCAGATACAGGCCACTTAATTTTGGCAATACTGAGAAGTTTATAACAGCACGGAGTGCACTGGGTTGCAATCATTTTGCTTTTGCAGTGTATCTCCCTGACCAGATACCCGTTCAACCTCGTTCACCATGGAAATGGTGATGGAAAGTGGGATTCAGAGTAGCTGGAAGAAAAAGAAGAAATATTTGTAAGCATATGCTTACATATATTTGGATGTGCACATACATTTGAACCGGGATAGGTTATGCGGAATTTCCAAGTCAGAGAAAGAAGTAAAGTGATTAGAGACCTCGGGGTTAGCCCTGATTTTCTGTCATCACTTTCACAGTATCTTCCCTTTTGCCTGTTGTAAAGATGAACGCCCACCAGAGTGGGTGTTGAGGAAATTACATTCCTGCCTCGCTTTGGATAAAATCTTAAACAATTGCACAAAGAATCAACTTGAAAATGTTCTCCTCAACCTCAATTTTCTTCAGTTTTCTTAGCAAAACATCCCATCTCAAACCTCGGCTCCCTTTCCTTCACAATCAGACCCCCACTGTTCTTGTATTTCTCAACTGAGGTTATCTAGGTCCGCTTGATACCACTTATGAAGGACAAAGGAAAAAAATACCTCCCCATCTCCACACAAGCCTCCAGCGCCATCGTCAAAACCGTTACAGGCCATGGAAAATCTGGTTACGAAAGATAAAAATGGGTAACGAGTTGAGCAGTTTCAATTAAATGACAGACCTCTGAAAAATGTTGCAACTAATATTTCACTTATTACTAGAAAACAGTAATGAATGAATGCAACTGGTTACTGAGACCATGTGGAACGATGAACTCCGAGACTTGAATTAGAATTAGACCTAGGATTTCTTGAAAGGGGCTAAAAACTTGAGAACGTCTTTCAAGCCAAAAGGGGGAACCATACCTAGATTAATAAAGGCAAAGATAGCGTCAGAAAACAGAAAGTATACTAAATGAGAGGGGGGGAAAAAAGGAAAATTTGGGCAAATATCGGTTCATTAACCTCTAAAGTACACAGGGTTTGAGAACAGGTTTTGAAGGAACAGATAAAGACATGGAGGCGAAGGAAATACTGGATACAGTGCAGTAGGAAATAATAGAAGAAGGGAGAGGTAGGCAGACTAACTTAATAGCTTCCTTTGATAAGTTAGCTGATTTTCTAGACAAAGGAAATGGAGTCGATCTCATCTATCCAGACTGTGGTAAAGTGTGTGGTAGAGTGCCACATGGGAAATGATTTGTTAAGCTGGAGAAGATAGGGATTAGTAGAGGAATTGAAAGAGAGGTAAAAGACTGTCCTAAGGAACGACAGCAAAAGATAGTGTTGAAAGGCAAAGTATCGGGAGGGTTGCTGGTTAGCACTGGAATTCTTTATGGATCAGTCTGGGGTCTGGTCTTATTTCAATTAAGACCATGACACAAATATGAGGAATGCGGCGATACTACACAGGTTGGCACTGTCGATACACAGGAGACAAGGACATCATGCAGAAAAAGGCTGGATGACAGTGCGGACAGGTGTAATAGCAATAGGATGAGAAGCAGTGCTTTGAAGATAATGAAGGTAGTCACTTATCCCCAAATGAAGATAATGCATTCGGAAACTAATAACAAAAATTAGGAATCAGCTAGAAAAGACTGAGCTCGAGAGGGACCCCAGGTTAGTTGTCAGTCACGGTACAGCTGAGAGCGACTAGCGAGATACCGGCGTAAAAAAGGGCACACAAGGGATGTACCAGGAGGGGCATTTTAGGGGAATAGAGGAGGACCAGTCTCTGGTGAGACCTCACCACAAGCAGTCCCGTTACACGGTCTCAGGCAAGCTAAATTAACACCGGCCCATGTGCAGAGGAAGGCTAAGCAACAGTCACAGACCCGGTGTGGGGCCCTGCCAGAGGTCACCTCCTGGCCAAGGCCAACGTCCCACGCTAACCACACCTCTCATTCCCCACCAGCCTTACGAGATGTCAGTTTTGTACTCGCTGACTTTACAAGCTCTCACCGCTCTCAGAGTGGCACAGAGATGACAGATTATCTAAACGATATGGTTCATCTTTTCCATAATCCCGACATGGACAGTGACGCCATAGGTGATTTGCTATTAAAAGAGCTTGATTAGCACTTTGGAAGCGTGTCAGCCAGGTTTCAAGCCTCAAAATATGAATTTACTACCTTGTAACGAACATCTGTAGCCTTATTTCTGAAAAACGTTCTGCAAACTTTAATAAGAAAGAAAGAGTGGTGTAAAAATGACCTCCATAAAGTTAGTGGAACACCCCCCCTTTTGCCCTGCTGTTAAAGATATCCTACAGAATCCCACCTGGGGATGGAATGAGTGTCTCAGGTCCACAGGCTCTACAGAAGACAAATACCTATTCCCTCCAGCTGCAACCCCCGGCAGTTCTGGGCCATATTCTGCTCTAGATTTTCAGATGGTTTTCTCTGATACAGCAAGCTCGACATCAAACTTGCTGGTGTGATATATCCCTCGGTCTGCGGCATGGCAGTGGATGAAAGCAGGTTTGGTGTAAAATGACTGAGTCTGGTGGGTACTTAGGTGGACCATGTGCCATTTTCGGACGGGCACCCCAAACGCCTGTGTCACTCAGAGGGCAGGTTGCTGCTGAAATAAACCAGTTGCATTTAAGTGTATTATTTCCGTTCAATCACTGTAAGCAGGAATGCTGCTATCCAGCTTTTATTCCCGCCATTCCCTCGGCAGTATTTTTTGGCAATTTAAGAAATCATACGGAGATAATTAATAGGCTACAAAAACCCAAGGACTTAGGCTATCATTTCCCTTGTTTTAAAGATAAGCCACTGCAAAGGAAAGGATGGGAGTGCACAGACAGCATTCTCAAGAGAAGTGAACTGAGATGACATCCTGAGAGGAAAAAAAAAAAAAAGAGATGCCTTTTGGGCATGCTCTCAGTTAAACTCTCCTTCTAGGTCCTTTTGTTAGAACACCAAACTTTACAGCAAAATTAAATGGGACAACAGTAATTTGTCATCATTGAAGGAAACAAGCCAGGCAAGAGAGGAGTTCCAATATCAATCCAAAGAGACAGCTGTAGTCCACGGATTTATTTATAATAATATTATTTGGTAGCAAGGAACTTACCATGGCTGAATGTAAAAAAGTATTTTTTGATGAGTTAAAGAGATTAAGAAAAATCAGGCAGATTTTGACAGAGAATGGTGTGTAAATGAGAGGTGTTATCAGTCTGGATCTGGCAGCTCCATTTTTGTTATGGTGAAAAATATCAGTATTATTTACTAAGAAGATTAGGGCTGAATTGGAAGAGAGGCTGGTTGTTGTGTGGAGATTGAGATAAGATAAAGGATTTTACCTTCTATGCACAAGCCAAATGCAATACACACAGGACTGTTATCTCCAGCTCAGGCCTAGCAGAGGTATATTAAGATGTACATTGTAATTACCAGTGGCAGGAGTAGATTTCATAAAGACTATTTTAAACCCTAATAAAATGCTGGCCTTTAATTATGCAGCTTTGAAATATTTTTCTTAGTTAATTGCAACAGGAAAAAAAAACCCCACCTAACATTTGAAACTGATTCTTGCAGAGAAAGCACAAGCGGAGCAGGCAGCCTCTGCCTGATCCGCGCTTGCGTTGCTGTCTGGCTTCATTCTGTGATTTGAATCACAGAGACAACTGAGACTGCTAAACACCTTCCTCATTTCCCCCTGTTATCCAGAAAGCAAGATTAGCAAGGACTGGGGAAGGTGGGGGCTGGAAGAGGGGGAAGAATAAATCTCCTTTCCATGACATAATTAATTAGTTCCAAAAATGAGCCGTGCCCTCACGAATCACTCATGGTCGGTGGTGAGAGTTCCAGCCCCGCCAGCACCACGTAAGTTGCACGTCTAGCACGAGGCCGGTTCGCGCCTGGCTCTGCGCTCACACGAGGCTGCTCTTGTCAGCACAGGGAAGCCCAGCTGGGACCCATGGAGCTCTTGCAAAGCAGAGTATGGTTAACTTACCTTTAAAAGCAGGATTAAACCACAGCACTTTACATCGAATTTAGATCCGTAAGCAAGAACATACGGTGAAACCAAAGCCATATTTATATCTCCTAAATGTGGTTGCTTTTTTAAAGCAAAATGGACCAAAATGACAGATTTCTTTAATAAAAAGAAATGAATTCCAAAACTAAATGTACAGTAGCTTTGGTGTCTTGGGGTAACAGAAAGCTGCTGAGGGAAGGGTAAATAAATAAATATTCCTTGGGCAAAGCCTTCTCGTCATTTCATGTTGCAGTACTTCTTTACAGAGCTTTCTACAACAAATGTTAACAAGCTGCATCTGAACGAATACCCTGCCAGGAGACCAGCGCCTCTTCAGGGACAAGGACAGGTAGAATCCACATGACCTAGAAAATTTCCAGGGGAAAACTTCTTTCTCAAACACCACCCCCACCCCCAATCAGTCTGCAGAGCACAATTTCCTGCCGCGTCTCTGGGTCAGCATTCGGTGCAAGTAAAAAGGTATTATCAAGGGCTTCTGAGCCATCCAGACTAGTTTCGCAGATACCCCTTTTCCAGATATCACTAGAGCATATACTTAACTCTGAGCGTTACAAGTGATGGAGACTGAGTATCTTGCACATTACTATATCTTTCCTAGTATGTTCCTAATGGTTAATTGACATTAAAATTAAAAGCTTTGCATGTCACTGAAAATTTGTTACGCTTCAGGATCACTCTGTGGTTACCTTCTCCATCCGAGAAACTGCAGCTACAGTAAGGGCTTGTACTTCTGGTGTTCACAATCAGCACGTTACTTCACTGGATCACCCACAAGGAGCCTGGGTACAACTTGAAGCTCAGTGAAGTCACTGGGACCTCTTTGATTTCACTCAGCCTTGGACCAAGGATGCTGTCACACAACTGTGTGCTTTCTGTATGGCGCTGAGCACCCATTGCGGATTTTATGGAACATTTGGAATCTTGCAAGATAAGAACTTTAAAATAAAGTTACTTTGCTCTCCTTGAAACAGAGCTTTACTGTTGGAAACACAAGTTATATAGCCAGTGAATTCTGAATGTATATACAGCGAATTCTGAATAAAATGTATACAGTCAGATAACTCGGTTGAAGCAATTAATTCTTTTTAGTAAGGTAAATACATTAAGACTGATTAAATCCGTAATCCTCAGCATAGGAAGAAGGTTTGGGAAAAAACAGAGGATGAACTGTTGTATAGACCTAGAAATACTTAAACATGATTTAACTGTACTTTGTTTCTGCTCTGGAATTTCTAATGACTTGCAAAGCTTGCAGTTGTAACCTTAGCTATGTGAGTTATTTAGTATGCTAAGGTCGTCTCCAAAATTTCCTGCCTGCACATTTGAAAAAAAAAAGAAAAGCAGCTATCTCAAAGGCCATAAGGCAGAAATCTTGTTTCTAACTTTGGCTGAGAGTGACAATGCCGGCCGTGTCTTTGTGAGCTCAATGTGCTGTTTGGTTGCTGCAGAAAAAGAGGATTCCTTACTGTTCCAGCTATGATTACATGCTTAGATACTATCTTGATGGCTTTAGGAGACATCCATATGTGCAGTGGGGTGCGACTGGTTGACACAAAACAATTTTTTTTCCAATTTGTTCCATGGTGACAGTAATTCAGACAGGAATATGATTTTGCATTCTACTGTAACCTTCTACCTGGCCAAAATAATAATACAATGGATATTTACAAGGACTTTTCTTCACATATATAAACGTATTTATAAACTCAGTAAGATGTAATGGCCCCTATTAACAGATTCTGCTGCACATAAAATTCTTTATTTTACTCTGCAAAAATTATAAATCTGTCAAGTTTTTTTTTTCTGTGGTTGTTTTACTTATTTATGTGCAAAAGAGCTGCACTGCAAATCGGCCACTTGTTCCATTTCATGCACGTGTGTGTCATTTCTGAGGTACCATCTCTCTTTCTATAAACACCAGATGCGATCTTAGCTTGTGCTGAGCACCTCTGACAGCCAGTTCTTGGCAGAGGGCGCTCAGCAGAACCTTAAAGTCTCTACATTTATCTCGGTTGGCTATACAGATTTTTCTGTTAGACCAGAGAAAAATGTGTGTCTTGAAAGGACAGAATAGATCAAATAGTGCTTAATTTAAGTTATTGAATTACCTGCCTCCATCCCCAGTTTAAATTGCAACAAGATGTGTGGGGAAAGTGATATTCCCAAAGAACCACGAAATAAAGACGACCTGTCTTTTCCTACTTCAATAATCCGATTCAGCTGAGGGCTGAGCACACTCTAAAAGGTGTTGAGTGTTTTCAAATCCTTAAATACTCAGTCGTTTATGGGCTAATGGCCATTACACATGGCCTGGAGAGCACCTGTTTAATGGTCATGAGTGAACTGAAACCAAAAATCCCAAATCTTGTTTTGAATTTTCAGATTTCTGTGCAAATTCTGTGCTCAAGGACTCTTGGTTATCAAATATAACCAGAGTATATTTACAGCACTGCCTCCCTGGAGCATGCCGCAGATACTAGTGTTTCACTAACATTAACCAAGGTAGTAAGTGGCGAGTACAGATTTAGTAAGTGTTTGTGGTAGTTAAGATAATAAATAGGATTGATTCCATCAGGCTCCGTATTTTGCAAAGATCTCTAGCAATACTGCTTAGAAAATAGTTGCACCAGTGAATTTCTAAACTCCACACCCAGCTCTCAATAACATTTTAATGCAAATATTGCGAGGGATTTTGTACTGAATGACAGAAAAATACGTCACATTTTCAAGCCGATGGGGTCCTTGCGTCTTGTAAATGAGAGTAGTAAACAAACAAATGCACTCAGTCAAGAGGAATGATGGAACAGCAGTCAGCTCTTCCAATCGCTGCCCCTGATTTATGGTTGTTACATCAGATTTATCAGAACGCCTCATCTCTAATCCAGACTTTTTAGAGATCTTCAGCCACATTCTCTGGATACCTGAGGTAAAGTCATATGATAAAGATGGATCAGCACATTGAAAGCTTTTCACTTAATTTTTCTTTTTCTAATGGGCTTACCTAGATTTCAAACAAAACCAGAACCTTTGCTATCCCACACACGTCAAACAGCTCAAGGAAGGGAAGTTATTTATCCAAGATTACCTTCTGTTCGATGTTGTAGAGGAAGAAATGCAATTCCATAGGCCTCCACTCAGCAATCCCTCTTGACTCTCAGTAACGAAAACAGCTCGGAGATCGAACTGTATTCCGGAGGATCTTCATCAGTAGAGGGGAGGCGGATGTGCAGGGAAACAACGCCCCGCTTAGGCTACATCCGGGTCACCGTCCTGAAAGACAAAGGGAATACTGAGGGATCAGAGTGTTTGAGATGTTCTGCTCACTTTTAATACTTCTCCTTTCACGTTCCAACCCCCAAAGTAGACAAACAGGTATTTCTAATACTACTACAGCAGGCACCAAAGACCTTTCTTTTAGAGCAAGCAACAGACAGCTATTTGAAGAGCCCGTGTCAAAAGGCTTGGCGGTTTTCTCCACCCAGAAAGGCATGAATCTACCCTATCAGTCATGGCACAGAGTTTTTGCCTGTACCCAGAGTATCAGGAACAGACGACAGCTGAGAAGTGCTCAGGAAGCCCCTCGCATGTGTTCTCCAAACAACATCCTGGCTGCCTTCCACACGTACGGGGAGCTCAGTCAAATCTCATTGCTTTTAGCTAACAGCTAACAAGAAATTTCCTCACAATGTGAGGAATTCACATCAGCGGCCAAGTGAAGACAGCTAGGATTAACCAGATGTCCACCAGCCCAAATAAATCCACTCATCAGGATTTTGCAGAGGGCATAGACTCTTTAATTTGCCTACTGGACAAATTGTGCCTTTATGATACAACTAGTTATGTTCCACATGGTAACTCTATCTCCAGTGCTTTCTATTGTTGTAAAGGATGTAAACATTTATTGTATAAATTACGGATTGTCGTTTTGCAAACAAAACCTTGGAAGACGTGTTTAGGAATCACCTTGCAGCTCAGGACAAAAGATCGCTATTAAGATGTACTCAACCAGCGAGAGAGCAGGCTGCTGGCAACAATTTATTTTACCTCAAGGCATTTTGGACGACTCGGTGTTCTATTAAATACTGAGCTTGAACCGTCACAACAGATGCTGTCTGGCAGATATGTCTCACACTAGCGCTGTTCCAGGACTTACCTACTTAATCAGCATCTTCTAGCAGACTGGTTTTTTGAGCTGGTAACCAGCTCCATTTTAAAGGAGGTGAAAGCCAAAGACTTAGTCCACCTGTCAACACCAGGAGAACCCTCTCATGCACACTGCACTCTTAGGTTGTATTAATTACACCAAAACAAATCCCTCCGTCTCACCTAAACCTGTCTCAGCTATGCAGTCCTGACCTTGTTCCGTAACAAATGCTGGCTCATTTTCCATCAATAACCAAGGATCTTGAACCCAACTGCATGAATTGACAACTTCCATTCTGCTTGGTACTCTGACTTGCACAGCAGAATATCAAAAGCTCTGAAGCTCTCTGCATTTCTCTACACAATCATTTCAGTTGCCTCATCTTACCCACCTTGCTAATGAATCAGTGCTTACTTTCTTCTATCATCTCTTCCACTGCTACTATTATTTCCATGAGCAGGAGGAAGATCTTGCCCAGGACTAGGGCACATTTCACAAACCCTGTCTGTAGTTAAAAGTGAGTCTGTCAACCCAGACAACTTACAAACTAACTAAATTGCACTTTGGACGGTATTTTTAGAAGGGGCAACGTCTGGATTTAACCCTTTTGTTCATTGGGCATAAAGAGACATTAAGACCTGTGGCTGCTGTGCTAAGCTGCCAGGCTTAGGCAGGGCATTATTTCAGTGGGCAGCGAGAAGCTACCCACCACCGCCTTGCTGACCTGATGTGTACCCAGCCATGAAAGAGAAGTGAGCTCGGTGTTCACTCTCATTTGCAAAGATGCCCTCCTCAAGGTAGGTAGAGGGCAGAAGTTTATCTTGTGTGGCTGCTACGCTCCTACAAGTGCTGCTGTGAGCATCCCAAGGTCAACACAGTGTCATCTTGAGGAGGCTGAGATGAATCCCTGCAGAGTCCAGGAAGCTTTGGCTGTGGGCAATTACACGTGATGGGACACCTGAGGTGAGGCTCTGGCATTGGATGCTCTGCCATGGTGATGAATAACTCCTTCAGCACAGGGAGGACACACAACTTACCGAGCAGCAGGACCAGGCTGCAGCAGCCTGAAACACCCGCAGAAAACTTCATGAAAAAGGACACAATAGAAATGATCAAGACTGTCACTGGTGACTGGGCAATGGTGCTCATGCCATCTTCAACTCAGTCAAAACCAGCCCTTTCTCCCCCAAAACATGCCCAAATCACTCTGCTGCTCTTGTGGCAGTTACTCACGATAGGCAATTCAACATTCAGTGATATACAAAAGCAGATTCTATAGCATAACCTGAAGGAAAAAGCCCTCAGTTCAGGCATTGTCTTTCATATGGAAAAACCCAACCCTGCGATGATTCTGATTGAGTGATTGATTGAATGATTACTTCATAATGATACTTCATATGCTGAGCTTCTTAATCTAACAGCTTGTTTACAATAGGCACTTATAGGCAATATTATAACCACATAATGCAGCAGGAGTGACTGTATTTTGTCGTCTAACACAGAGACAAGTAGCGTACTGGCAAAATGGGTAGTTATGTGTATTTTACCGGGCTACTATTTCATTAACTGGATGAGACTTGGCCACTGGACCTAAGCGCAAGCACTTATTACTCTAACCGTGGCACTCAAAAGAACAAAGTTCACGGTGAGATAAAAAGAGATATCTCCTTAAATCTTGGTTCTCTTGCATATATTCATTTGTGCTTCAGCACGTTTTTGTTGCTGGAGGTACATCTTCTCTGATAATGGTGATAATAGGAGCCAGTTAGGACTAGCAAAGCTATTTTGCTTGATGTATTAGCGCTTCCATTTTAGAATAATCCTACTAGCATGGTTCTGTAGTATTTACAATTTTTATAAGTACCGATTATACTTTCAAAGTCAAAGTAGGATAAAATTAGTGCATTGTACCCCATTGTGGCTGCTTTCTATAGTAGTCAGCCATACATATTGAACAATGCCATATGAATGTAATTTTGAGAGGTAAGAGCTTGATTCTTAAAAAAAAAAACACTTACATGGGCAGTATGAGCTCTTGCTGATGATCTTCACCACGTGAATATTGTGCCTATGGCCGAGTTAATAAAGAAAACCCAAGTTCCATGGATACACAGGGGCATGTAGGTGGAGTTCTGGCAAATGAGCATTTTTTGACCACTGAAGTCCATTCAGCAGCTAAGAAAACCATATCTTATCATACCATTTGCACAATCCCCTTCTTCTCAGGGAATATCTGTATATAAATATCTCTAATTTAAAATGTCAGTAGGCGAGTACCTTTGGCCACTGGCAGTGAGTAGGATTGGGAAGAGAGGTTTCTGTAAGGCTTGCAGGTCCATCTGGGAGTGATGGATGACTTTCAGCAGCAAAGATTTTCTAACAAATGACATTCCAAAACGGAGTCTTACAAAGTACTCGTAGCTAATGTCAATAATTCTCTCTTTGCCAGTTTAAATATCCTTCTCAGTCTCTCACACCCTCACTGGTACAGTAGACTGGCAAAATCAGCAAGCTAATGTCACCACTCCTAGTAGATAAACACATGTGTAACGTGTCAGGCATAAGGAGGAGATTACAGAACACATATTTCTAAGTACCACTTACGAATACAACACATGTAGCTCATGGAAATGTTGACATCATCTAAAGAGGAAAGCAAGACTTGCAACCACAGTGGATTATATCATTAGCCAAACTGGAAAGTAATCATTCCTTACAGCTGCCAGAGCCCGTCTCTGCCTTGGAGCTTCTGTTTTCCTGAGGAAAAATACATCACTAAATTAAGATAAACATCTTGACTGTGAAAGTTCCACAAAATATATGTGACATACACATCTCAAACATAAGCCTTTTGCAGGTTGATGCATTTAATGGAGCCCTTCGTCTTGTGCTTGCTTGAGGAAGATATGTCATTAAGTATGGGAAAGAGAGTGAGGAGTACAGATGCAAACACAGCAGATATCCAAAATGCACACCACGGTGAATGGGGGTATGTGCCAGGGAGGTTGCCGCAGTGAAACACACAGAGGCTTTGGCTGGGATTAGGAGCTCACAGCGGTGGTGCTGCACACTGCTCAAGGCAGAGCATCCCTGCCCCAGAGAGTTTCTAGTCGAATAATTCAGGCAATACACGGAAGCTGGAAAGCAAAAATTATAAAATCAGAAAGATTGTAGGCATCTGTGTACCTTCTTGCCCCTCTGCCTTCTCCTAATAGTATTAAAGTGTTATGGGCCAACTATGACTCCAGGGTGTTGTCACCAGTCATTGCTGCAGCCGATGCGGCTTTTGAAGAAATGGCTGAAGAGAGAGCCTTAAAAATGAGCCCATTGGATGTTACATGTGTTGAGAAGAAATGGTGATGTCCATGCAAGCTAATAACCAGGAACAGGGTGCAGGCTGGTGACAGCAAGGAGGCAAGGCAGCTGCTTGGTAGACCTGAGGGTGAGAGCAATGGGAAGGCAGCAGAGAGGAGGAATGAGCAGGACTTGATTACTTGGAGTAATGGGAATGACTAGGGCTGGTTTTCTGTCTCTATCAAAGGAAGATGATGTACGGTTAAGAGCAAGAAAGACAACACAGAAAGAGGTGCAAGAGACTACGAAGGTTTAAATATTTCCTTGTTTTACTAACAAAAGAAAGATGGGTTTCCCCACTGCCTTGGAGGGACAAAATGGCAGGTTAATAGGTTTAAGGTCACAGGAACGATAATAATGTTGGTCAGTGTAACCAAGGACAGAAGTCAAAGTGGAGTCAGAGTACAGAAGAGAAGCAGAAGAGCCCAGTTTTGGCCATGCTAAGTGAAAGCTGAAGATAAAGCATCTTCAAAAGAGATGACAGGCAGATAAGCTGAAATGCGGCAACGATTGAAGGAAATATGCCAGGAACAGAAAAGTAAATTTGCAATTTTCTAGCATACATATAATTCAAACACAGCTGTCTGCAATTTTTTTTTTCTCCAGGTTTGGTTTGATTATTTTTTTCCTTGAGGCAAAAAGACTATTTTTGCTTAAAGCTGTTAACAAGAGGAGGTGTTTGTCATAGAGGGGGAATGTAGAAAGAGAGAGGTCAGAAAGGAGCAGTGCTTTGTGGGAACAGGGTAAAGGATGCAACCTTTGTAGGGATTAGGAGAGTTGATCAGGGTTTGCTAAAGGCAGAGAAAAAAGCAATCCAGCTGTTCTGCTGCACGCCTTTGCAGCTGAGCCAGGCTAAAGCGATGGCCAAGGAAAGGCATCCACAGGGGAGGGAGCACAAGTTGTGTCTGGGTGGAGAAGACAAACGTCAGGAAAGGAGTGCACGGAAGTTGTGAGCATCAGTGACACTCTTCTAAGCTGTGTCTTCAGTATGCACAAAGGACCTGAAAGCGAAATGAGACTTTGAGTACAACGGAGGTCAGTAAAAATTACCAGGGATCTTCTGCAAAATGCTCAGTACCTTGATGCTTCAGACCCTAGATCAAAGCCCAGAGCCAGTCTCTTTGCACACTTCTCAGCTTCACTGAGGAGCCTGCAGGACTGGCATCCAATACACTGCTTCTTGGACAGCGTCAGACAGGAACCAGCCGAGCAAAACCATGGAGCCTTTTCCTAAGCTTTCTCCTTCAGACTTTTCCTTCTGCCGGGTTCATCTCTATAAGGTAGTTACTTACATGGCTAATTCCGAAGACCTCTTCAGAAGTAGTAAACAGCCTCTGCCATCACTAGGCACTCAACAGTCCTGGAAGTGAGTACTTTGTTTTTCTGGTTTCTTATTGTGTTAGAAGTTGAGGTTTCCCAGATCATTGTTCCTGCCTAACTTTTAGCAGGCAAAGAAGAAAATTACCTTAAATCTCTGAGGCAGTTATTAAGTGGGAGTACTACAGTCCCTACTTCTTACTAGACAGAACAATGCAATTTCTTCTGTCAATAGGTTCCTTAAAACCCAAATGAACCACATCAAAATAAAAAAAAAAAAACCAAACAAAAAAAACCCCAACACTTTTCTTTTTTTTAAAAGTGGAGTACACTTTGTACCCACTTCATTCGAAATGCTCTATTGGCTAACAGTGGAACAATACTTTCACAGTAAAAATGGGGTAATTTGAGTCTGACTCACAATCAGAATCTTATTAAATGTCACAGAAGGTTCAGACAAAGTGTTTGCATTCGCTGTGCTTGATTACAGATCAGTAGGAGATAAAAACGACTTCTGGTTCTTGTACCCAAGCCATCCTTCTCTTCCTGAGATAGGTGTTCCCAGATGAGAACACAGGTGAGATGTTCTCATAAAAATGGAAGGGTCACCACAAGGCTGGCATGACAGCAACTTCACCCTTTTACCCTTTAACCTCAAGGCATACTGAAAATACATTTCGACTCCAGTAACTTGACAGATGTAGGCAGAAATGTGTAGTACACAGAAAATTTGGGTTGATGCAAAGACACATTTTTGAGTTTACACCTATATTTAACCTTGTCTAAACACAGACCTCGGTGTTTAGTAATTATCCTGGCCTTTCATAAAGTCGTAAACACCAGTTTGCAGGAAGAAACTCCTGCTCACCCTGTAGGTACAGCCAGGACAACTTCGGGTTTAGGACGTCTCACCTGTAAAATGCTTTGTATCTGCTGCAGGATCCAATACAAAAAACTACACACCAAAGTTCCCTCCTCTCTGGTATTTGGAAACTTCATGTGAACACCACTCTAATCTTTTCAGCACCAGACTGTAGCATTTACGCAAAATATCTTTTTTTTTGCCTCTTGACATACAGAGCTACATAACGTAGCCATCTATCAGAGTTGTAGGCAAAGGATAATACTGTTGCACAATTTTTTTTTTTTTATATGTTTTGCCAGCCATGATTATTTATAACTAGGACAAAATTTAGAATTTAGAGAAGAAAAGCCAATTTAAATTCTGACTTGCCCCAGCTTCATGGAAAATGCTTAGCTTTTGCTGTGACATGTAAGGTTAACAGGATATCAACAGCGGAGCTGAAGAGTATGTGATAAGTGACAAATACGAACATAGTAAATCCTGTATTTAAAACTACTATGGGTTTTATAAAATATTTCCTCTTGAAAAATAAACTATCACATAAGAAAACGTGACAAAGCATGACTAAGACATGTGATTTCTACCTGTGAAATTTTATAATATTTTATAAATACATCAGTGGAAACCACCACTGCTACTTAATACGTACCTAGGAACGAAGCTATGGAAGTTCTGCCTACCTCTGGTTTTGGCTAGCAAAATTTCGTTTTGCCTATAAGCAATATATATTTCAAAGTATGTCAATTATACTTAATACACATTAATGCATTTTTAGAGTAATTTCTGTGTCAGTGAAATTATTGCCTGCTCCCTCCCTCACCCTCCCCGTTGCTGTCACATAGAACTATAACCAGTGCTTACATAGGAAAGTAATATTAGGAAACACATTAAAGATGATTTATCAGCTGGAAATAGGAAAGAGAGCCAAGAGCAGGTGATGAACTCTTCAGAACCACTGCATTAAGCTGAGACAGAAAAGGCTGTTCCATTATTTCAACTGACCTGAAATATATAATCAATTGGGACCAAGTTCCATTCTCATTCACTCCAGCCTAATTACATATTATTTAAAGAGCATTACTCCTGATTTCTACTTACACAAGTGATCGTCAGAATTTGGCTTTTACTTGGCCCCATGGAAAACATGATAAAAGAGCCTCGTAGAGACCACAGCTTGCTAAAGCTCCAGGTATGCACTGCTCGCTCTCGTTCAGAGACAAGGGCTTCGCTTACGGTCAAATGGAGCACAGTCAGCAGAGTTTCTCACTCAAACAGGTAGGATTTAGAGCTAAAAGGTAAAATAACCCCTCCCTTAAATTTCCAACACTTAATCAGCCCAGGGACCAGTAACCAAACTGTACAAGTTGTTCAGGGCTGATTTAATATGCTCAAGGAAAAAAATGCTGCTTGACAAGCAGTTTGCCAAATCCTGTATCAGCTGCATCTTCCAGATAGAAGTAAAGTGCAGTCCCATGTCGAGCACATTACGGTATCTAATCTGGCAGTCACAATAGGTGACTGATGCGAGATTCTCTCCTGGCAGAAAAAGTATTTGACACGGGAGGTTACTTAGCAACATTTAGACTTGGGGCTAAAATGACAAAAGGGTGGGAGTTTAATAAGGGAATAGAATACAAGAGGACCAACGTTCAAGACTGACCACAATAACAGGAGGAAGTCCGCATGGTACCTTTCCACATAGTCGAGACTCATAGGGGATTTACTCCTGGGGAGGACAGGCAAACCTCTTCTTTGGGCTCCAGCTGACTTTGGTCAGCAGTGGCTGTGATGGGAATCTGCAACACCCCCCTCAGCCCAGCTATCCTAGTGAGTCGTCTCCATCAACCTCTTCATCCATACCTGAGGTCGGTGGCAGAGGCAACCTCTGCCTTCTCTGCACCACGACAAAACCCCTTACCTCTAAGAGATTTTCCTTTCCCAGGAGTCTAGTGGTTAGGGCTTATCCCAGTGCTCAACCCACCACTTTCCTCATCTGTAACCTGCAGCTCAGCAACACATGCAAATGTTCACTCACACGGTGATTAACCCTGGGAAAGGAGACAGTATCAAAGAGAATCTCTTTTAAGAATTCCCTTTGTCAGAAAGGAAACCCAGGGATTCCTCTGCTGCACTCTGGTAAATCTGACGAGCAAAGCATTTCCTTCGCACTCTGGTATTCACAGGGCCCAGCCGGATCTCAGTTACAAGGATGACACAAGACTGGGATGCCATTAAAATCAAATTAATCAAATTAAAGAGGAGATGAAACTCAAATCTGGTAGGTTGTGGACTCTTTGCACTGTTCGTTGTGCAGCACTGCAACAGCTTGCGTTGCTCAACGGTCATTCATCTTCTTGGTAGAAAAATACCAAATGGCCTCCCAAAAGGTAACAAAGCATCACCTCAAGAAAAGGTTTTCCAAAGCTACGTTAAATAAACAGACTTACTCTCATGCTTGCTGTTAGAAAGCTTAGAGCTGGTGAGGAATGCTGCATCTCTTACTAACGCGTGTTTCCTACGCAGCAGCCAAATTTTACATGCAAACTTTTAAATGAGCCTTCAGCGTCAACAGTTTAAATAGTCAGCTAGAAATAGGCTTTGCCTACTTGATGTAATGATTGCACTGCAAAAAATCTCTTTCACTTGAATAAGCAGCCTATCATTTTTCTCTAGTAAATATAGAAAGAACTTGAACTCGAAGGGAGCCGTATGTGGTAATCAGCACATTACTCAGTGTAATGAGAAAATCATCTCTGTTTTCGGGAAGTATTCGATGATTGGATGATAGCGGTATTAAACTTTATCAGCACTAATACATCAGCAGCGCAAGTGTACTCAGGAACACAAAAGTTGCTCCCATAAAAACATGGGCAGCGCCCGGCATTCCAGGGCTGCTTACGCTCCCGAAATATCTTACGAGTCAATTTGCCAGTCTCATTTTTCCGATGAGGCAACTATTTATCTCACATGACTAGGTCTATAGAAAGGTCCCCGAAGAGGAGAGGCGGCCGTGCTGCCTGCCGTGTGCGGGGCCAGCTCCCCACAACAGCGGCCTCACCACCGCCGCAACTTCGCTGAGCTGCTGGACAAGGCTTGACTGAAAAGGTCTGGTTTACCTAGGGGACCAGCTCCTCCTCCTCCCCATTTTTATACTACTGTGGGGTTAATAGCTATGTCGTGTGGGGTCAGGGAAGACATCTGTGTCTCAGATAATATGCTTACGGTGATTACCACACATAATTGACTGACCTTCCCTCATTCTTTTCCTGCTGCAGGCCATGGCTGATAGGGTGAGATGCTCTAGAGGAGTTTATTTTCCATCACACACTATTGTGCTGCTGAGCAAATATTTTAGCAAGCTTTGAATGAATCACCTTTCAGGCTTTGGGTTTGACAGTAAAAATATGAAGGCTGTGACCAATCTAATAATATTAGATTTTAAATCAGCTTTGGGAGAAAACATGGGAAAATCCTACTTAAAATCCATTTATAGATACCTAATAAAATCCCGCTTTGAGTGCTGAAGTCAACGTAAATTTTTGAGAATTCTAGTTCTTTCGCTTGCTTCATCTCCTCTCCTCGCCTGGAACATTTTAAGCTCTTGAGTGGGTTTGTCTCAAAAAGTATCTGCAAGCCAGGGTGTAATAAATAAATAAGTGCATTGCAAGAGCCAAGCTTCCAAGAAGGAAATGCTGAGGTCTAATTTAAGACCCTTCCTTCAAGAGAGAACATTAGAAGCCCCTTCTGGTTCATGGGGCTATGGGATGGGAATACATGACCGTGCTGGACTATGCTGCATAAACATGTAGTTCATTTTATAGTTGACAGGAAAGAAAAAACCTCAAACCTCACCATTCAACAGCAAAGCAATATTTTCCCCTCTTTATATTAAAAAAAAACCCACCAAAATTAATTTTTCATCTCCAATATACACTTAAGGAATGGAATAAACACAAGAAGAGATTTTTTTCTTTAAATACTGCCAAAGGAAAGCTTAATTTGTAACATTAAGATTTTAACTTTCTAATAGCGTTTTACTCTAACTCTGTTTTATCTATCTGGCAATTAGTCTATCAATCCGTACATAATATACTCCCACAGGAAGCAGTCTATATATATGTGTGTGTGAGTCTCCCAGGTTAGATGGTGAGTGATTAAAGCTTTGCACTGGGAATATTCATGGTGGGATGGGAAGCAAGTCGATACATAGAGCAGTCTGTACACACACCACCCCCGCTACACCCCTACTTTCCCCCTCCTTTTAAAACCCTTTTGTCACGTGGAAAATAATCTTTACCATGCACCACCAGTGAGTATTTATGGCCGGTACTCAGAATTTCAAACTGCTGCAATTTCACTGGGACCTAATGGGCGGAATGATACGATACATTGAACAAATACATCTGTTCTTACTCCCGCGGCTGAAAGCTAACATTTGTGCAAATGAATGCTCCAGCTCTACAGCCAAAAAGTGTTTCCAACCCCAGTAGTTCTTCTACTTTAATTTGTCCAACAACATAATCTACATTCCTAGCTGCCATTTAGAGAAATCCATTTGGAACTGCCATCATCTTTCAAACATCTAATATAATTCATCCTCCCCCCCCAAAATGCAGCAACTGCTTAACAAGGAAAAATATACATATTCTAAACGTATGGGTGATCTTTAGACAAATCTCAGCATCACTTCATAATTATATACTACAAGTTTTAATTAACTAAAGCTCTGAAAATCATAATGCCTTATTAAAATGCAATTAATCCTTTGATTAAAAAACAAAAAGCACAAGTATTTACAACAAAAACACAAGTAGAATAATTACAAATATCATGTACCCATTTCTTTTATTTGGGTGTCACTTATGATGTCTCACGTTCCCTTCATTAATTCAAATACACACATTATCTCAAATCCACAGCAGACTGAGTGACAGTGGCCACCAAACACACAGCACTATATCCTATTGATTTCTGCAAATCCTGAACAATGCCATTTGCATGCTTGTTTCTGTAATAATAAAGATATGCCATTCAGAATTAAAGCACCGGCCAGACTAGTGGCAACTAATTGTGTTGTGTGTAATGAGTGCAATTTCAATTTGATATAACCCTCAGCTTTTCTTACAGCACTCGCTAAGTACTTTCAAGTCTTTGTGGGGAAATAATTGATTTTTTTGTGCTGTGGGCACAAGAAAATTATTATGATCTTTTGAATAATGCCAAAGAAAGGACCATGAATGATTTAAATTGGTATATGAAGAAGGCTTCACTGTGGATTGCAGTTTGACTGACATCCTACTAATGTAGTATCTAGATTAGCAATTTTTAAGGAGGCAGCTAATATAAAACTGGTAAAACGGAAAACATTGCTAACAGGGATTTTGTATTTGTTATTCAGCGAGGAATAACAATATGGGGATTTAAGGCGCGTCAGACAAACACTATACTATTACATAATTGCCCTTGCTCTTTTCTTTTATGGCACATGTATTGAAGGGTATGTTTCAATTGATAAATTACACATTTAAAATATGTAGATACAACGGTACGGCACTAGGTTATCACAGCAGCTCGAGTCCATTGGATGTGTCGGTCTGTAACCACCACGTACAAAACCTTTTGTTTTGCCCAATTGTGACAAGGAGGTTAGTAAACTTCCAAAAATCAATCTCCTGAAGAATTAAGATAATTGCCTTTCCTTTCAAAGGAAGGAAATCTTTTTCCTAAACCGCTGCCCGTACCAGAGCCCCATCCTGCCAGTTTTATCCCCCGCACAATAAGTTTTATTCAAGAATGAAAAGTCAGAAACAGGTCTCAGCTCTCTAAAGTAGCACCCCGAGCCAAATTCAACCGAATCGCCTCCTGCACAGAACTAATTGCGGGTTGTTTCAACCTGAAATCAATCTCTCTCTCTCTCTTTTCTTTTTCTTCTTAAACGACAAATACATTTTAGGGAGCAAAAGTGGTGAATAAATAAGGACATTAGCCACATTCCACCTTAAAATGCATACCTTCCAAATCTTATTCTTCAGAGGAGGGAATGTTGTTAATTTAGTTGGTCATAACTAAATAGTTTCTAATCTGGAGCAGGAGTCTGCTGAGAATATTGGACAGTTTAAAGGTTAATCACCATCGCCTGGTTACACAAGTGAGGCAGAACTAATTCCTCCAAAGGCAAATGGCTTGCAGTTTTATCAGCAGTGCAGATTAGAAGTGTTAATATACAGAATAGAATGGATGCTCAAGGGCCAGTTTTCCCTTATCGGCAAACTTTGCAACAGAACTCGGCTACCGCACAACCTCTGCACTTTCTATAATAAGGCCCCTCATTTTGCCTCTCGAGCAGAACTATCAAACAATCCTCCCCAAACCACTGCCACCAAAATCAGGGTATTACAGACCACAGCTAATTGGAAGATCACTATAATGAAGTAAAAGATAAAATACTTTGGCTGCTGGCCTAAAATGTGGATCAGCACAACATAGGAAGCTATCTGGCTATGTCACATTCGGAGAGATTTACATAAACAATAAACTCCAACCAACTGCCCCCCAAAATACATCTTTGTTTACAGTAAATGCCACCTAAAGCACTGGTTATAAAAAATGGGGGGGATTTACATATTCAGTATTATTATTAACAGAGCAGACTCTGCTGCCACTACACCAGGCATATGTAACTTGATGTGCGTATTTTAAGTGCATGCTCTGCAAGGAAAAAAAAAAAGGCAGGATATGTAAAGGCACATGTTGTAAAATACTGGATATTTACGCTTCTCGGTGAACACTAGAATATATTTACCACCGCAGCACATTGCAACACGCAGGCTCTGACTTGGCTTTTCCAAGGCTGTTCTATGCTGCAGGTGTTTTCCACCAGAAAGGGGAAGATCCATCAGTATCACATGCTATTTCCTAAATAAAACATGCTGACAGAAAACCCTACCTAAAAAGACAAGAAAAAGAAAAGGTACTTTGTGTAAATGCATCGAGGAGAAAAGCGGGCAATTCCGTTCAACGAGTAAGAATAGTCAGTTCAGAGAAAAGTCATCTAAAATATTACAGTAATCATCTTTGTGTAAGAAACCTGGAGATAACGAGCCTACATTTTACAAACGCTGGGCCTGAGCCTGCTCCTGCTAAATGAGCGAGGACTCCTGCCACCGACAGCAGTGCGCTCCGGATAGGACCCGTAGGCTCTCTTGGAGATCTGGTAGAATTATGCAGGCTGTCCTCTCTGCACACCTCCCGAGTCACCAGCACATTAAACCTTTGCCCCATCACCCTGTTACTGCACCCCACCTGGGCTCCAGCTCAGGAAAGTATTTCAGGACACCAAGTACCTAAGTCCCATTCGTATCGCAGTTCAGTTCAGGAGGGGGAAGCAGGACATCCTGAATAGAGATGTTTTCCTAAATTAAAGGGCTGATAGTTTTAACGCGAGGCATGTAGCTCTTTAACCAACCATAGAAAATCTGATTCCTTCTGAGACTGCCACAGAGGAAGAAGGTTTTTTATACACAACTTTTCCTTGGCCATGAGCCCTAGAGGATATACACCACCTATCTCTGTCATGCTTTGCCAGGGAAGCAGCAAAAGGAACACAGAAAAAGTGTAGGAAGTAGACCACTCGGTCTTAAATATTACCTACTACAACAAGTATATTTGGAACTGGAGAACTACAAAACCTTCCTATCTAACAACACATACATAAAAGTAGGTATAAACCCAAATATGTTAGATATAACACAGGTAGAATGGAGAAATTGGCTTTTGAAAAGGATTTGTGGCTGGGCAGAGAGTGTCACTTATTATTTCAGAATATAAAAATACACCTATCTAGACTCATGTTCAGTCATCAGTGACTGACATCAGAGCAAAGACACTCTCAAATCCTCACAGTTCAAAACGTAAAAATGCCCTGTTGCCATCATACCTTACCGGCATCTCCCTCCTCCTCCCAAAGCTTGGGTAAACTTGAGCTTTGCAGCGTCACCTGAGAGCCTACAGCTCTGCAGCAGCTATAAGATGCGGAGCTCCACCGGCCAAGGAGCCATCTATCAGAGTCAAGGTTGACGCATTCCTGATCCCCTCAAGGCACATCAGCTCATCTTCACAGACACCGAATCACACAGAAAGGGAGATGGTTTCTATAGCAAGGATCATAACTGTTTAAGGGAGAAACCACAGTAAAAAAGTCTTTTCAAGTAATAGAGTGGAGACATTGTGGCAGCTCAGAGAACGCCCTTTCACAAATAAACCACAGCTGAAGTTTGGCTCTGGTCTCGTGGTGTAACTGGATGTAGGTGTATTGCAGAGATCTAATCACGAGATGAAATTGAATACAGCTTCATCACCAAGTAGATTAGATAAAAACAGTCATAGCTACTGCCGTGGGCATAGGCAGAAACCATTAAGGACTCTAAAGGACTTGCAGATTGAGAATGTCGATACTAAATGCTTGGAAAATTTCGTTAAAAGTGAGCACTAAAGCCTAGCACTGACAACCCCCTTCCCTCATGTGGGTCTCACCCCATCAGAAGATTTTACCAACTATGGAGGGGGCCTAGCACTCTCTTACAGGTTTCTCCAGCACATTTGACAGTTTGTTCAGGTGATAAAGATGTTTACAATCACTCCAAAAAATGACTCTACTGCCCTCAGAAATTAAGATTATAGACCTCATCCTGACTGAAACAATTGTGTTAAAACTTCTCATCAGAAAAATAGCCAGCCGTGTGATCAGGATTCCTAAGTTATCATAAGGCATCAGGAGCAATCTGTTCATCAAATGAGGCATCCTTTGAGGGGCACACCAAACCTACTAATAGGTAACAGAATATCTCCCAGCCTACAAAATCCCCACATACACTCACAGAAGAAAACCCACAACATGTTAGAGAAAACGTGCAGATGTCTGAGAAGCATTTGACTGTGGTTACCTTAGAGCACTCCTCACTACTCTGACACAACAAAGCCAACACAGTTCATAAATTTGGCAGTTTGGTTTCTCCAGGAGCTTTTCAAACAAGCCTTCCTTTTCCCGTCTTTCCGATGTGGGGAATAAAATTAAAGACAACACAGAATAAAAGCACAGGCTACAGAGGGAGGTATCTGTTGACCACACTCACCAGTATCTTCTTTCTGCTCATCTTTGTTTGTGGACAACATCACCCCAGTTGTGGGTAGTGTTGCTGTTCATCAAGCACCAGCATCGCTCTGGAGGGAATAATCATGTCCTGGCAGGAAGCTGTCCAAAATGACCCATTCGAGTTTTTCTGTCTTCAACATTTCCAACTACAGGACTGTTGGAAGCCAATGATTTGAGCCTGGTGATTCAGAACAGCAGGAGATACGGTTGGTCACAGTAAGCGCGGAAAAGATTTGCTCTGCCTAGCCATGTAGGTCCTTATACAAGCCCTGTCATCAGAATATCCAAGTGCCTTTGTTGTTTGCAAGCACTTACAGTCAGGAGGATTTGTTGTATTTGTTGAAAAAAATCAAGGAAGACAGATGCAACAATCTAATGTAATCTGGTCCGAGACCAATCTAACTGGAATTTGCCACTAAACAGGTATATCATTTCATGTCCACCCACTCCTCGGCAAGGATGAAAAATGTCCATGGGCTTCTGTCGGTTATTCTCCTCTCATTCAGAACTGCATAACGCAAAGATAATCACCTGTTTCTTTGCCTCTAGCACCCTGCCTGAACAGTTTGAGTATCTCCTCATTCAGCCCACAGGCTACTCTTTTATCAACAGTTTATTAGTGTCCTACCCTGCCCAAAGCCACTCTCTTATTTTTTGTATCAGATCACAATGTCTGCACAGATATTTTAAAGAAAACGTAGTAATATTTTGAACATACCCTCACTACTTCTCATCACATACCTGGAAAGCACCAGATTTGTTCTAGAACTATTGTATTAATGCAGATACAGACAAAGTATTATCCTTGAGTCCCTAATGACATTAATCACTTCTTGCCACAAAATCCAGCTGCCCAGCTCCCACTTGACATCAGTTAGTATATACCGTAAGTTTACGTAGCCTCAAGGGGTGGGGCTGGGCAAGACCACGGAACAGAAATGTACAGAGGGTTTTTAAATACTTCAGAACAACACCCAATTCGGGAAATTCTTCAGGTGTGAGTAGCTGAGAGACAGGAGAATACTGAGGGGGAGGTATCAGATAGGCGAGGCCAGTTCTCTACTCGTCCCTGCACACCCACTTAGAGCTATTGTTGGAGCCAGGATATTGGGCTGCACTGACCTTTGTTCTGAACCACTGTGCCTCTTATGTTCTTATTATGTTCTTACGTTAAGCAGGAAAAGAATTTAGCCTCTGGATAACACCCAGTTGTGCTTGAATTCAGCAGCAAAATTCCTTTTCTCTTTATTGTTTCAGATTTGAAAATTAATTACGAAAATAGAAAAAAGTGTGAGCACCAGTATATGAAGTTGTGCTGACACCAGACATAGAACATTCATTTTACCATCATTAAGAACTTCGCAGGATTTTTTTATCTACGTGGACAGGGGTTTTTTTTCATCCTGAAAAAACACGTTAGCCAATCTGTGCTACATACTCCAGTAAACTACACCATTCTGAAGGCATTTAAAACAGGTCTCTCCCCTCAAAAAACAATTCAAGAGCAAGAATTCCTGAGTTTGAAGTCCTGAGAGATTTTAGACAGGGCAGTTCTGTCTGTGGCCTTGCAACCTCCAACAGAACACAGAAGGTTTCTAAGCCCTTTAGATCCAGACTCCGGGCTCATCCAGACATCGGCAGTTTTGCTGCAGTTCTTACACTGGTATTGCTGGTTTATAATATTTCTTCGAATTATGTCATTTTATAGTGACATGATTTTAACGCTGCCTGTGCAGATGGAGCTTCAGCACCCTTCAGCAGTGAAATCCTTTGGAGAAGCATAACGAGTTATGGAAATACTCTGAATCTCCCAGTGATTATCAAGTTTGATTTTCTCACTGCCTACAAGAAGTTCCGTTCCACAGATTCTACATGGAAAGATAAGAATTTATGTATCTCTGGAAGCCAAGATGCTGAACAGGAAAAAAAAGAAAAAAAAGGGATCTACATAAACACTGTGAATAAAAAATGGGATAGGTTGAAGACAATAATAACTTGCTCCATGGGGTCAGGATGCCTTACAGAAGGTTTTAAAAGATACAGAAAAAGGGCAACGAGAACTACAGAGATCTAATTGCGAAACTGGGATTTTGGGGTCATAAGTTTCCAATCATATGTTAAAATGGACGTGAAGATGTCGTCTTTTACCAGAAACACATTGGGAATTTTATTTCCTCCACACATTACGGTTAGAAGCTGGAAAGCAATCATGCACAGTTGCTTATTTAGGTACAAGCTGAAGTGAAATCAGACAAAACCATACGTAATAGCAGCAAAACAGAAGAGTCTTAATTC
This sequence comes from Bucorvus abyssinicus, assembly GCA_009769605.1. Lineage (NCBI taxonomy): Eukaryota > Metazoa > Chordata > Aves > Bucerotiformes > Bucorvidae > Bucorvus > Bucorvus abyssinicus. The sequence continues at coordinate 2,539,084 of CM020045.1, forward strand.
TAAGTGGTTCTGAGCTTGGCATAGGAATAAGGAAATTAGAACATGATGAATATTAATATTTAGATTGCCTGTACATCAAGAGGTAAAACATCTCAGAAAAGCTACCTCTGCTGTGCATATCAACCTTTCATTCTTTGTTGTTTAAAGTTATACAAGCAGTAGTCAGATAAATACACACGTGGAGCTCAAAAAACTATGCTATTTCACAATGTCACATCTAGTGAGGGATTCTTTTGATTTTTTTTTTTCCAGACCTGTTCTTGTGCACAATTTCTTTATGCCTCATTTGCTATAAAAATATTGGTCAATGAACAATGAATAACTAGACATTTTTCATTGTATAACCGAGAGCGAACTGTCTTTTTAGGTTTCTTTTCATTTCCCATTTATCTTAACTTTCATAATGCTGCTTACATCAATACAGTCAATTTATTTACTGAATTGTATTTGCATAATTATTCATTCATACTTTAATCAGCAGAAAGCCAGAAATTTACTATAATAAACTGAAGAGGAAAGTTTCACAGAAACTTCAAACATGAATGAATCTGATGCGCTCTGTTTTGAGACATATCTAACTTTAAGCACATCAGTAGGACGGTTCTTCTGCTCACATTTACCTAGAGCACCTTCTGAAGTGGAGATGTAAACGTGTGAGACGGTGGCGGAGACTGTTTAAGTTTTTGAAAGTCCATTACATCTGTCACCTCTTTCATGAGAGGCTTAATACAAAATGTTAAGTTTATGTGAACAAATTTAACTGATTTATGGAAAACCCATTGACAAATCAACAACAACAAAAAAAAGAGTACAATTTGGAATAGATTAATTTTTTTGTTTTTGGAAAGAAATGCAATGTTAAATAAAGCCCATGACCAGCTACTTTATTCTTGTTACCGTCATCCCATTAAACAACCCCTCAAAGAGAATTGTCAATATCACCTGGCACTATACTGGGAGGGAGGAAAGGAAAGCTGAACAACGTCATTGTAACCATTCTATCTTAAAACACAAGTTCCTGTTCTTAGCTCTGTGGCGCAAACTCTTCTCTCAAGCACGAACTTCATTACCGTCGCGTAAGTCTTCATCACCTGTAACTCAAAGCAGCCTACCCAGTCAGAAACTACAATTGTTGCAGAGTGACAGGTTTGCAAAACAGTTTATCTCGCCGGGATCTTTGCTGGCCACCAACCAGTTTCCTGATGGCTTTTAAGGCTGTTGACTTAAAGCTGTGCTGGCGATCTATCTGTGGGGGAGAGGGTTGAGTGGGAGGGGCCTTTCTTCCCCCGTTAATGAGACTCAGGTCAGCGCACGCTCGAGAACATGTGAGAGGGTAACTTGGTGCTGCCTGCGCTGCCTCTCATCAACACAGCGACTGTGTCCACCCTCAGAGCCCTAAGTGGCGTTTGGCTCGTGAAGAGGTTGCCTCCCTCCTGTTTAAACGGAGCAGTGGTAATCAGTGAGAGTGCTTAGCCTGAAGGAGCGTGTGAGATCAGGAACTTGGGACTCAAAAATTCTTTCCCTCTTGATGCAGAAGCCCAGAGCCAATAAAGGCCACAATGAAAATGAAAAATCCATTTTGCAGAGATTTTAGAGGTCTCATGAGGGTTTTTAAAACCACAACAAAGAGCAAAATGCCCAAACATTTTTAAGATTTGGGGCACTGAAACAAACAAACAAGTTTTACTTTCAGTTAGTTGTTTCATTAAACATTGACTTTTAATTTTTACTTCATGCTACAGTACGTAAGACAGTGGTTAAGACATTCAAGAGAAAAAAGTTCACAGAGGAAAGTGATAAGACTGTATTCTCAAAGACATCAAAACAAGATGTTTTGACAATGCCAGGACATTCTAACCAAAATTTTTCTCCCAAATTACGTTTCAAGGAATTGAGAGGATTTTCACCAATTGTGTTTACTGTAGTGATACAACACAGAGAATGGGCAGAAGGATGGAACGATGCAGATTCATCCAGTAACGTTGACTTATTTTAACCTATTCCATTATCAGAAGTGCAGCTCACCTCTAGCTCACTGGAAGTGTTACGCAGAAATACTCAGTGGAAGAGCGTGCCATAGAAAGTGGGAGGAGGGAGCTGGAAAGAGTGGAACATTACGATGAAATGGATGGAGTGAAACCACGTGGCAAACGTCAGTGGTGGACTATCTATTTTATTACACAGCTCTTCAGGCTCCTCTAGTATGAAAAGCCAAATAGATCAGCTAATATCTACACGCGCAAATTGATATTACCGTATAAGCATCAACAGGCATCGCACTGAGATTTTTAACTAAAAAAAAATCTTACTAAAGCTGGCACTGTCAAACTACGGAAGGTCCATCAGCCTTGATGTCCCCTTCCAAAGATCTGCACTTCACCCTTCCCTCCTTGCCATTTCTCTTTCTAGTCTCCTCCGCAGAGCATGAGTACATTGGAGGGGCTGGGGATTCTGCCAGGGCCTGGGACCAGACCTTTCCACCAGCAGACCTAATACCTACAAGCTATTCAGCACACGGAAGAGCCGCTATGGCAGGACAGATAATGAGAAAAGCAAAACAAACGTGATCCGTTAACTGCACCTTATTTCCACGGAAGTGTTGTTTCTCCCTGGTATCAGACACAGGGAGTAAGAGCTGGGGAGGCTTCTTTGACACCAGGAAGAGTTCTTGAATTCCCGAGAGCAGAAGTAAATTAAAATTGTAAAAGGCAGTTCTAACAAAGAGATTTGTATGCATAAAATATTCAAATCAAGCATCCAGCAAAAGAATATAGGGAAAAACACCAGGAGGAGGGAGAAGTAGAGAAATTAGAGGGAGGCAAAGTAACCTACAGCAACGTGCCACTAAGTGTTTGGCATCTCCATGCTCTGCCTAGCATAGCATAATTAAAGGATATTAAAGGCCTTTATATTTCTATCCCAGCAGCGCAAAATTGAAAACAATAAACTGCTGTTTCATAGCACCTTTCCCACTCTCCTTATCCCCACCTCTGAAATTCTGCTTGAGTTCATCTTTACCTTGACCTTGCTTCTGCTGAAATCCTTGTTCACGTCTTAATCACTTCGCATCTTGAATAGTGCAATTCCTTCTATGGTCTGTCTAAATCCCAACTCTCTCTAAATGTCAAGAGGTCCAGAATGGTGCAGTCAGATTATTTTCTTGCTCCATGCATGGATAAACAATATGATAGAAGATGTGTTTATGTAGTAAAATTGAGAAGCTGCAATAGGAGAAGAGCGAGGTGATTGTATATTGTATATAGAACAGGGAAGGCAGACAACAGACGTACAGCAGCTAAAAAACTGGCTAATAATCTCAGAAACAACGGTGACAGCTGAACACCCACACATCAACAATAAAATATTTGTTTACTAGAATAGAAATAACACCAAGATCAAGAAACCTAGAAACCCCAGGCTCCTCTATCATTGCAGACAGCAGACATGTACCGAGCACCTTGGCCTCTCAAAACAATGACACATACCGGGTATCAAAACAGACCCCGAGATCTTCAAAGGCACAATGCGGCTGCGGTACAGGAAAAGGCTGCTGCTCTCTGCAGTTAGGGAGACAGCCGATGCTTCAGGCTCGCTTGCGCGGCCAAAAGCTACCATGATGCATTTTGTTAACGATGAAGAACTTAACTGACAGCAGCAGCTAGAGCAGAGGTGCCCTACATCAGGTTGTGTTGTTTCACAGTGATGCAGGATCCTAAAAATCACCTCCTTCAGGAAGATTTGCTATTTACGTGTTCTTATTTTTCTGGGAATCGTGCAAATTGTTCTGTACTAAAACAAAGAAATGAAGTATATAAAGGGTAAGAAAGTCCACGTGCCTGTAGCCTCACTTGAAGTTAAGGAGGCACTGTGGATACTTAACTTGTCTGGAAATCGAGGAAAACAGCTAATATAGCCTAGAATAACTGCAGCAGAACAGGTTTTTATCCTATATTGGTCATTATACACCCAACAGCGAAACTACTGTGAGGCAAGCATGACCCCAGCCTTTTCTTAAATCATCCTGGCTCTTACAACCCCTCTGACAGTATCTTCTAGTAACGTAACCAAAGAAACACATCCCGACTACATAAAAAACCCCAAAAGTGCCTAACTCATGAACACCAAAGACTGCTTCAGATACCTCATCTGGTTCTTTTCTATCTACTCCAGAATCATGGTCAGCTTTGCCAGAACGCATTTTCCTCATCTGAATGGCAATTAGAAAACTTAAAAGTAATAAACAAATCCCTCCTTGAAATGACACCACATCTCAAGAACACTTGCAAACCAATAAACCAAGATAGCAAGGCTTGGAGGATTAAAATATTTCATTTCAGTACTTTTGATAATTTACAATTATTTTTCCATATTACTGGGTCAGAGTAGTGAATAAATATTCATTCTGAGGCAGGAAGCAGAAAATTCTCAAGGAGCAGTTCTAGAAGCTAGTTTCAGGGTCAAAAATTATTAAAGCCAACCTCTTCCTGAAAGCAGCACCTGTTCCCACCTCTGCCTTTCAGTTTGCTTTAAAAAAACCAATAAACCTCAACCAGCTGCAGCTCTTTCGGCCAAACCAGTCAGCAAATCAGCTTCTGCCCACCTGTAGCTGCTCCTTCAGACAACAGGCGTATGCCTGGAACTGGGCAGTGACCTTGCTGCCAGATGAAGCTGAGCACCCTAGAGCTGGTTTCAGCCTGGTTACATGCCCATCTAAGCCAGGGTTCAATTATTTCAGGTGCAAGTTTTAACACGTGCAGTAGCCCTCCCACTTTGTTTCCTCTCCTCGTCACCAGATGAAGACTTGCATGAGATGCCCACAGGCATTTGCCATCACCCATCCTTCTGACAGGCATCATGCCATCTTTGAGTCAGCTCTGCTTGCTCTCCACAAAATATTTCTGGATCTCTCTGTGGTGCCAGCTGCAGACAGGTGTTTTGCCAGTGGCTTTCTGCCTCAGTTAGGATGAGTTCCACCGGTGCTGCTCCTATGTGTGCAACTGGGAAACCTGACTATGGACCCGACAACACCTGAGGGATTACCATGACTTCTCATTAACGAGAACTCCGTAACCCTTGGTATGGGATATGTTTAGCCTGTTTGGTCTCTTGGGTTTTTTTTGTTTTTTTTTTTTTTTTGGTGAAGTATATTCTACAACGTGCTGTGATTTCTAGCCTATTGATTAATGGATCTTTCCACCACAAGCAATCTTAACCTTTCTTAATTGCCTTAATGGCTTCATGGCCTCTCTTTTATACTCTCTGCTCACTATGTTGTTGTTGCAAATGCTTTTGTATCTCAACTTTGTGACTATAGTAGGGACTTAAAGGAGACTGACCGTGAAGCCTATTATTGCTCTTGTTCCTTCCATTCTTTAAATTCCTGTTTCAGGGTCCCAATATATGTAGGTAATATTTGGATGTAATTGTGTAAATGTGCATAAATTGAAAAACGATTGTCCAAAAGTCATCAATAAAGGAGTTGATTTTTTACAAATTCATGGTATAGTTCTTCTTTTAGTTCCAGAGATCCACAGCGCAGACTAACAGATTTACATAGCTCGCTATTCAAATACCGTTGGGAGAATCCCCCTTCTAGAGTTTGTGTGAGACTTGAGTGAGTCTGCACTGGAAGCGTTTGCTATGACACATAGAACAAAAGACGAGGAGTGCACAAACACGTCTCTGGTTTGTGTCTCTGGTGCTTCCCAGAGGTTTGGTTTGAAACAAAAGAGAAGTTGAGACAAGAAGCTATTAGATTTTTACAGTGCACGTCACTTAAATTGCATGATGTCTAGATCAGTAATGTTTGTTGATAACTTGTTTTATTTGTGGTGTTGAAGAGAACGCCAGAAGACAGACCAAGTAAATGACGAACTTAGACTTGCTCCGTCAGCTGGCTGACTTCATTTTCAACCTACTCTTTCTCTCCATGAAGAGGTGGAATGCCAGCAGAAATATACGGACCCCATGTATCATCATCAGCCCACGGGCTAAATTCCAGCACCATCACACAAGGTGGCACTTAAAAAGGGCAGACACTTGCAAGAGACGTCGTCTTGCAGGAGAACAATTGTAATGAGAGGTGTCATTAGCAACCATAAGTCACCCTAGGCATGACAATATCTGCCCACAAACTCTACCCAGGGTACAACATTTTGCAAATGCTTCCAGGCAAGAAGGAAAAAGTTTAGAAAAGATTTTATTCAAGCGACGGCAGTAGCTAAGTCTGAAATTATTTATTTGCCTGACACTAAGTTATTCCCAGCTACTTCCAAATCTAGATCTAGTCTAGAGCCAGCTGTGCAAAATCAAAGGCAAAACTGTGAAGGCAGCAACGTCTATGGAAATAATTTCACTCCTCTCAGAAGGGAGAAGGTAATGCACAGTAATTGCAATACCCACAAACAGCAAATCTTTGAAACTGTCAGTGGTCCAGAAATGTGTCACTTAGACCACTGTAATTATGGGAGAAAAGGTGACATTCGGGGCTGGAAAAAGAAACATGCTTGTGGTCGAGTCTTTTTATAGGAAAATGTCACCTGTTTAAAAGCCATTCAGAATTTTGGCAAGTTAGAAATAATCATGGCTGACATTACTTGGCAAAGAGCAGATGAAAAGATCAAAACTGGATAACAGATAAAAGCAGTCTGGCCCATGGTCCCATCTTTCAATTTACAACGGCAGCAGCGATGTCAAACACTCCAAATGCTGACAACCGACAGAGTATGAGCAGGTACGAAAGCAGAGGGAAAGCGCGCAGGGCCGATAACAAAAAAAAACCACGCCGGCAATTCAAAGAAGGAAGCAATGTCTTGCAACCCATTAGAAATATATGTGCGTATGAATAAATAATATATTATTTGCTTAGTTTTGGTGAAAGCCTGCCTAACAGAGGCCAAATTTAAATTGGAAGTTTGCCTAAAAATCCTCATTTCAGATTTCTATATAAATAACAGGTTTTTCATACATTTTTCTGTACACAGTTCCCTGGGATGGCTTTTCTCGTTGATTTTAGCGGGCAGCATCAAGGGTAATAATCTTAAAAGAATTCTGATCCAAACAAGTCTAATATTAATCTCACTTTGCATTGCCACCTGGGATAGGGACTTGGATTTGCGGGTACCTTTAATACTAATTCACCAGTAATGCAGAAGTACTCTTAACGTCTGACTACAGATGCCACACCAGCTCCGCCAGAGAGAAAGTTTTGTTCCCTACCTTTTAAATTCAAGTACTTCTAAAACATCCAAAAAGCCCTTCTGTAGCAGAGGCCACTGATCCGCTATGGGAAAACTGGAAATTTGAGGTCTGACTTCTGCCTTTTATTTTTCCTGGCCTCTTGGAAACTTATTCTTTTGTTTTAAGAAAGAAAAACATGAGAGTAACTTACCCACCCTATAAAAGGCAATTCAGAAAGCAGCTACAAAATGTAAAATGGTTGTTTATGCCTACAGTTACCTTTCGCTGTCAAATAGAAAGGACCCGCCCTGTAGAAAACATGCTGGGAAAAAAGCCCCTGTGAAAAGGGAGCCCTGGCTGGGTGGGAGCAGGGATGCAGGAAACCAGGAGATTAAGGAAGGTGTAATGTTCAGTGCCCTTACCAAATCAGGCTGAAATGTTGGGTTTTTTTTTTTTTTTCAAATTAATGACATTTTCAGAAAAAAAAAAATTCTACATTTTTTGACCAGCTCTGGCCTTTGTATTAATTGGCCTTCCTGGGGCTTGGGGAAGGGCTGGCATTCTCTTCCGCGACAGAGCTCAGCACCATCTGGTTGAGTCTCTCAGCTGAATTTCCAGAACGCAGCGCTCTCATTGTATTGCTGCGTAAACCTCTGACATAGCCAGAGCTTTTGATCTGTGGCCACTCTGGTGATAGAAAGGCTTGTCTGAAACCTTTTCAAAAGGCCTCTTCGGCGGTGGAAGCACATTCGTAAGGAGGACCATAACTACCGTAAAAATTGGATACTGATGTTAAAGTCCTGGCCTTATTAAAGCCAATCAATATTTTCCATAGATTTTTTTGTACCTCAGGTACTGCTGGAATCTCAGGTGATGTTTCACCTAGCAACAGCATCTCTTTGCCAATCTATCCGCTTCATGAGCAAAAGGTAACCGTTTTACAGGGGTTAAAAAAAACCAAACAAGAGTTATCCAAAAGCCTCGGTTGTGGTTACATCAAATGCCCACTAGTATCTACCCAGCTAATAAACCAGGAGGGTTTCTTGGGAAGGAAAGGGCTCCGTGGCAATAGAAAGAACACCTTTTAACACCATTACAAACATCACACTTCATCAGCATCACTAGAGACCATCTTTCCTGAACTCTTACTCCTCTCACAGGCACAGACGATGTCACCATAAGAACCAAGGGGCTACAGGGACAACAGGAAGTCCACAGCATTGGAACTAGAAAATATGAGTATTATCATTACATTCATAATCGAAGCTTCATGACACAAAAGGTACTCAAAAACATATAACTTACTCCACAACCTCAAGCTCTTACTATGGCATTTGTTCCCACTTCTTCTAGGTCTTTGCCCATGTCCTGAGTCCTCAAGCGCTTAATTTCACTAACGTAAAGAATCTTGGTAGATCCACCACTCACATACATCTCAAGGCAGTGGAGGCAAGTGTTTGTGTCAGGACTTAAAGCTGTTGTCTTTAGGCGTGCACCACTTCCATGTGTGAAGCACCAACCACATGTTTGGTGCACAGCCAATACAGTTATCAGGACAAAATTGGAAGGCTGGGGGAAGAGAGGTATTCATCATATGCTGTGAAAAGGAAATTGCAGAGTTCAAAGTGAGTTTGCTCCCTGTCTGTAGGATGCCATTCCAACGGGAAATAATCAAAAAGATCTAGAACTACAGATCCCCCCCGACCCGTGCCTGGATTGTACATTTGAATATTATGCTGCACCCACAGACCTACCAGAGCCAAAAGATGTCTCCCGTTGACAGGCGTTCAAGAATCTGCCAAGTAAACTTGAACCAGCACAATCGATGAGTGAATGGGTTGTGTATTACAGCTGCGACACCACGCATCCTCCGAGCTGGAAATCAGGAGGCCTGAAGTTTTAGGTTAATGTTGAATGTTGTCAGTCTGAAGTAAAGGTAGCACAGAGGGCGTGGAAGAAAAGTTGGTAGGAAGTTCTGGAACATAAAGAGAAATACGTTACCTGCAGCACTCGGTTTGCATTAGCCTCTTCCTGTTTTCTCTTACCATAAGCCCTTTAAGCTCATCATCCCTGTCTGTAGTGCTCTTAAATTCCTGCATCCTCACCAGTATTTCTCCTCTCATTTACTTCCACTTATTCTGTCTGAATCCACTCTCTTGTCTAATGTCATACAGTTCCCTTGACTTGTTTCTCCTACTCTGGACCTCAAGTAGCATCTGAGATGTTTTCTCCTACTTTGGAAACAGTGTCCCTGTCCCTGGCCTCTGCCTTCACTCAAGCAGCCTCTGAGCCCCTTTTGACCATCATTATTATTTTTTACACTCTAGTTCTTCATAAAAAGGCAAGAAAAAGGAGGAACAACACGACACAGGAGTGTATCAGAAGAGATGAGACTCTTCAGAAAATGAAATGATAATAACTCTATACTTAGAATTAATCAGTGTACTCAGATAAGCAGCATTTTTCAGGGTCTATTTAGAATTACAGTTTGATAACATAGATTGTGAGACAGCAAATAGCAGCCCACTTGAGGAATAACAGCATCCATGCCCTGCATTGCCTGACTCCAAGAACTGGAGCCCCCAGCCTCCTCAGAATGGTCCCCAAAACCACAGAAGCTAAATGCATGTCATTTAGTGTAGCAAAAACAGGCAAAAGAAGAGAGAAGAGAGATGCTTTGAGACAGGATTCTTTCATTTCTGGCTACAAGACAACTCATTGTCTAAGGCTGTGTCTGCACCGAAGGCTGCAGTGCTGTGGAGCAACGCGTTGGCTTAGCTCCTGGAAGTGGTCTTTGCCCCAGGAGATCAAAGTTCCAAGGGAGCCAGACCGTTGTGCTTCTCGGATAGATTCTGAGCTGTTAGGTTTAAAGTTCGTGGCCCTGCAGCATAGACATACACCAGAGAGGGACAAAAGCTTTTGATCTGTTAGTGGGAATAGTTGTTGGGTACAACGATAGTAAATAAAACAAGCAGCTTCTCCTATTCTTGACAATGCGTGCATTGCACAGGAAGAGACCATTCCAATAAATTTGAAACCAAATAAATGGAACAAAGAAGGGCTTCACCGCACTTTTGTGATCGACTAGGCATGTAATCTGCTGGGCTCATTTAAATCTCTGTCTCCTGCATCTTTTATAAAAGAAGTGACTGCAGCCCAGTCAGACATCTACCTGTGCTTATCCAGGAGTCCCCAGAGGATTTCCCAAGAGGACTTTCCAGAAAGCCAAACAAACCGACTGCACCCCTCAGTCGACGCCTGCAAGCTTTTATGCCCAAGAATTTCAGATAATTTATAAAAAAAAGTCGTAACATTAGCTTTGCAGGAAATAACTTGCAGGAGAAGCGCCTCGCGCCGGAGCCCATGTTTGCTAATTTGTGTACCAGCAGCACAGTATGGAGCTCGAGGAAGGCTAATTTCTCTTGCCAAAAAAAGCATGGATGCTTAGTGACGGCCATTCTAGCCCACACAAGATTCCTCAGAAATGTCAGCCTAATTCTTTAAAAAATATTTCGCAACAATAAAAAAAGCTCTGAGCATTTTACTTCGAGCAGGACAGAATAACATGTTACGTGAAAACCACGTACTGAATCTGTCCATCTATTTTCCCTGCAAAACGTTTGCTAATCATGCTGTTAAAGGGGATGAACGTATTTTAGAATATTAAAATTTGATTTGGCAATGACAAATTTTAATATTAAAACATATATAATGACTCTTAGATTAAGCTTTTCTGATATACTTAATACCCAAGCTAAATAACTAATCCGCAGAGAACAGGAGGCGGACTCGGCAGCTGAGTAAGATTACAATTTTAGGACATACTGTAGAGGACACAGGGAAATGCAATCTCACAGATCTCTTAATAATATTCACCATATATTGGTTAGTCAAAACCACCTGGCTTATAAACTGGAAAAAACCATCCTGCGTTCACATCGCAAACTTCTCGTACGACCTGGACGTGCCTGGCCCACAACTGCGACTGTGTGGTGTGATCCTTTAGAGAATCAGAAACGCAGAAACGATTGTGTCAACTGTATTTCATTCAACGGTTCCTTTAGAAAAAACATGGGGACTGCTCAAATTTGACACGTATTCCTGAGGGAAGAATTACTCTCCAGGAAGAGGTGGTCAACCACAGAACAAGTGGAACACGGTAATCATTCATCACGGGGGAAAATTCACTGCATAATCCTTAAGACAAAAGATTTGGCAAGGGTTTCTAAAAAATTTTCTGCTATTTTTATGGCAATATGGTGGCAAAGCAGGAAAAATGGAAACAGCACTGCAGAATGTCCTTTATCTCAAAATAAAGTAATTTTTAAATTATTACTGGATCTGTTATATTTTTACGCAGACCAGGAAAGATTACAACGAACAATCCATCTGGCACACAATATATATCAAGCAATACGAGTGTGCCAAAGTATCTGAATGAATACAGATGCGCAAGCACGCACCCATACAGAAATTATATGCACATACCCCGCTGTTCTGCTCCTCCACACCCACACTTACATATATTAGAGGCACACTGAAAACAATCTACCCGAGAGGCGGTATTTTTCAAATACAACACTGGAATGCCTTGATCCTGCACACATGCAAACACAGATGGAGAAACACAGCTGAAGCGTCAATTTGCTTCACTTTCTTTTACCCACCTCCACAAAATACCTTTAGTTAGGCTGTGATCTATTTAATAAATACTGGAAGCTCTTGTCTTTTCCCAGCCACGTCTACAGGCAGGAAAACAAAGCTAATTTAATTTGTCCTTAATGATTTGTAGGCAGATTATTTCGTGAAATGTTCAGTTATATTTTACAAGTATTTTTCAACAGCCTATGAAAAAACATTAAAAGAGAAGAGGCTGAAGATTTATATTTTAAGGTTTTTTTTTTTTTTTAAATTTTTAATCGTTTTTCATAGGCTTCATTACAAATTATTCTCTTCGCTGAAAATAGTTTAAGTTATTTTGGTAATAAACCATTCTTTATAGATAAAGATACTGAGATAAAAAAAACCCCACATCACCCTTCACTAGGACCAAAATATAAAATGAGACCTAAGAACACCTGAGAAGTTGCCTGCAACTTTCTTTGGGATTATGAAATGGTTCAAATGACGAAATGTTGTGTTAGCTGCAATAGGACATAGATTCCATCAGCTTTAGAGGTTTTGCTCTCGAGGCAGCAAGCAGAACTCATTAGCTATGCCACGGGGGTAAGCCTAGATCCTAAATTTTAAAGAAGTCATAAGGAGGTGGTGTGTTCCTGGAACTTGCTTTCAAAAAACCCCGATACGTCATTTATATTCTCCAGGAGAAGGAAGAGGGGGTTTGTGTAGGACCAGGTCTCTGTCTCCGCAAAAGGGCGGGGTTTCTGATATTTGGCATACCTAGAGCTCAGCACATTTTCAACCTGAACTACTATGTGCTTCCTTAGGCACCTATATGGGGAAAACAGGTTAAAGCTGGCGGGAGATCGTGGAGCTGGCTCTTCCACGTGAGCAGGATTGCGCCCAATGTATTGTTAGCTTGAAGGAGAAGAAACTTGGTGTTTTCCATGTGCCTGTTAACACAGGCATCTCTCCAGCTTGACAGAAAAGATGTTGCCTTTGAGGAATTTCTGTCAGCAGTATTTGCCATATTTTTTTTTCCCCGAACAGGCACAGAAGCTCTTGGCTGGGACAGAAAATCAAACGCCGTGCACAAGCCCACCCTGGGAAACGCAGACATCAGGCTGGGGCATTCCTGATCCCTCAAAAGCTGCTCGTGTCCACTTGTTGACACCGACCTGCACAAAACCCGTGGAAGGAAATACACAAGAGAGACGATGCGTGTCCTGACAGAGCGCTTTGCTCCGTGAACGGCACAGGGGGCTGCAGGGCGGCCGGGGAGCGAGGGTGAACTGAGCGGGGCTCTGCAGGAGAGGCCCCGCAGGGCACGGTTGTCCAGCCCCGGGCTTGGGACTGACCGCTCCTCAGCCGGCTCCTTGCTGCCCGCGATGCGCTCGTGGTGGTCCGAGGGGGACGCTGGGCTGGGCGAGAGAAAGTGAACCGGGAAAAGCGACCCGCCAGGCTCCTCAGAGCAAGTCCCCGCTTTACGCTTGTTTCCGTGAAATAAAACGGAAACCGCGTCGCAGCGTTTTTAATCACTCGACATTATCGCTCTTCTTCGTCACCGAAAGAGCACGATAGATAGTTGATCTGCGAACCAACCCGGCACGACCCCCGGCAGTCTGTTTGCGCTAATTCATCAGGGCTTTTCTGAACGACTTGGGGAAGCCACCTATACACCTGGACAAAGGTCTCATTTGATTATTAACTGCGGTAATTCCGCGCTGGAACCCGAACGTCAGAGTGCGATTCAGCCGAAACTGCGGAACTTGTGAACTGTTCACAATACAAATCACGCCATGGAAGCCAGGAACCCAAACACTTAGTGGCAGCAAACTAATAATCAGCCGTGCTTTCATGCCAAATAAGCTACCAGGGAATTAATAATTCCTCCTCCCTCGCAGCACCACCACCGGTGTTTCAAGGCCGTTCTCTTCGGAGGGAAGGAGCCGACTCGCACCCCAGCCCACGGCCGGGGTGGGTTTCTCCTCTGGGCAAAGGTGCGTTTCGTGGCGCCTCCCAACGCTTCCTGCCCTCCTCCTCCTCCTCCTCCTCCTGACGGGGCTGTTGCGCCCAGACCGCGGGTCGCCAGCCCTGCCCTGGGCTGAGCAAAGAGCGAGCGCTCCCAGCACCTCTCCCGCACCAGCCGATCTGCCTCGCGAGGAGCCGCGAGCCGGCCGTGCCTGCGCACACCTGTATCAACAAGGAGGCAAGCACAATTACCTTACCTTAATGAACTTAATCTTTAATTTCACAGCCCGGCCCTTGTGCCCGGCCCCTTAACAAAGGAGCCGAACTGGTTTAGTCCATATGACCACCCTTCCTCCAACAGCTGTGGAAACTTAAAGCCACGACGAGGATTTTTGCCCCTTGTGAAACTGTCAAAAGCAATAAATATTTTTCTTTTTTTCCATCATTAGACCCCGCTAAGAAAGCCTGCCCATTGTCCACTGTAATTCCCAGCGCTCACGGGGCAGGGGCTGCATTGTCCCAAATGAATCCTGAAGTGTGAACAATGTGGGGGGAAAGCGGGCACCCTTTTGGGGAGGGCGTAGCCGCCAGGAATGCGGCGCTTCCCCACGGACGGCTCCGCCAAAAGAGCACTTGTGTTTTTTAACACTGGCCTTTCAGGAGGATGCTCGAGTTAAGGCATTGTGGCCCACTGTAAATAGATGCACTCGCCAGAATGGGGCTTCGTCATCCCTAATTAGGGAAGTAACTCCAGAGAGACAGCATGTCACTTGCAAGACTGGGCTCATTGTTGGGTTTGTGCGCGTCCCCACAATGTGAGGTAATTGGAGTTGTACCTTTTAGAAAGCTGCTAATTTCACATAGGAAGTGCTAACAAGACCTTTGTGTGCCATGTTTTCCTTGGTCCTTTCTAAGGAAGTTACAGCGCTCGAGCACTGGGAATGGCCGGGCCAAGGCCTGCCGAGGAGGCTGCGGTAATGAACCACTTCAGCCCCCCGCCAGAAAAAGGAGGCCTAATTTTCGGGCCTGAGAAGACTAGGCTGGACAAAAGGTTCTGTTTAAGCTTATTATACGGGACATTCTCAGTGCCTACACAGCTTTCCTCGAAATGACCCTCTCAAAATAAGTGCATCAAGTTTGAGCAAATAGAAACACGCAACTTTCGAGGCTGGGGGTTATAGTTTTCTTTACAAAGCCATTTATATAATGTAAGCCGCAATTAGCGCGGAACGGAGCAACAAGATCTAGCGAGGAAAGTTCCCCTGACAAAGGACAGAAATTAGGGGAATAAGTAACAGTTAAATATTGGCTGCGGACAACCAGCTGAAAAGGCCTTTCAAATCAGCTGCGGATGTAGAAAAATAAAATAATTTTGCTCCGAGTCTCTTTTGCCACAAAGTTTGGCTTTTAAATGGCCAACTGATTAATTCCACTAATTTTAAATTATCCAGATAGAAGGGATCTGGGCTTAAAAAAAAAAAAAAAAATACAGAAAGAAATAACTGAAAAGCCTCTCGGCTTTTAAGCCTGACAATATCATCAAAACGTCCGTAGGAATTACATATGAAAATTCAAACAGCAATGAAACAAATTACTACTTACAGTATGAAAAGTCCGCAAAAGCTTTTTATAGACTTGAAATGCAGAAGTTATATAAACTATTCAGCGAAAAGAATTAGAAAATGACCTTTGCAGATCAGGGGCAAAAATGAACAGTCTTCGGGGGAAAAAAAAAACCCCCACTGTTAACAATGGCTTTTAATGCCATTTTGCTTCCCTCATTTATCTAATAATCGTGGCAAGGTTAGGGTAAACAATGAATCGTACGTTTTCACATATTCCACCTTTAGTGTCCTCCATATGAATTTCTAAAACACTTAAGAGAATAGATACATAAACCTGTGACCTTCAAATGAGCTTTTTGCTACTTCCAACATTTTGAATAAAAAAGGTCAGAAAATTGAACCGCTTTCGCGCAGTAATGAATTCCATTCTGTTGGGTAAACAAAGCTAAATTTTAAAACGCGGACCTGACATCTCTATGGCTCAAGAAGCTTTTCTCTTCTTCGGGCGCGCGGGGGGGAAGGGTGAGGAATGCGAGCGCTCCACCAGCCACCCCCTGAATCACCGCAGCATCCGCCAAGGGGAGGAGGAGGAGGAGGCGGCAAAAATATTTGGTTTTATACAGTGAAGAGCCGTGATTTCCAAGGCCAGTGAGACACAAATGTCTGATTTTTAAGACTTTTTTTTCTTTTTTTTTTCTTGCTCCACCTCTCACCCCCCCCCAGCAAATAATTGATCCGGTCCACACAAAAAGCAGCCAGTGCTACCCTCGTCGAGCGAGCTCTTACTGCCGAGGGCCTCCAAAAGTTACTTCAATTTCCGCCGCGCTTTTGTCCGCGACTTGTCCTGGCTGAAAGGCCTGGTTAGGTATTGTTGCAAAAAAAGTCTGCGCCCACGTTTATTCCCCCCCTCTAATTCATACTCCGCATTGTGGCGTTTTGCTATTCAGGGACTGATTGGACAACAGCCTGAAGAATGGCTCCAGTGATTAGGCTCCCAGCATGGGTCTGGATTGGGGGTATAAACCCAGAGCCCCGGCTTGAATTCACGGCGGCTTTCTGCTTCCTCCTAGCGCCGCCCGCGCCTGATATTTTATGCATCCTTTGCTGCAGGTAACGCATTCCTTCATACCAGGAAACGGAATCCCTATAATTAGCCGGCACAGTAGTGCGCGAGCCCTTGGAAGTCCAGGGGTTGTGCCCCAGGAAGCAATTGCGCTTCGGTATTGATAGGAACTGGGGTGTTTGGTCGGGGTGGGGGGGGGATAATACCAACCCCCAAGTACTGTCATGACGAGGTATTCGTCCCGCTCGACAAAGGCAACTTCTCCAGCGTCCCCCCCAGGGGCACACAGGGGCGATGCTGGGCGCGGATCTGTTTGTTTAGAAGCGGAGGTGCGGTTTTTGCCCGGCTCGCCGCAATTCCCCAGCACCGGGCCTGACCCCGTCCCCTGGCTCCCGCTCCACGCCGCTTCCCCCGTGGCTTTACGTTTCAAAGTATGGCAGCTGCGCCAGCCGTGAAGTGTACAGATGTCACTCCGCGTCTTACATGTCAGTAGCTGGAATTAATTTACATTTATTTGCCTATTGTTTTATATCATTTTATGACAATGTGCCGCATAATATAATTTAAATCTTTAATGTACAACTAATTCTCTACCATTAATTTGTCAACATGATTACTGGATACGCCACCGGGAAAAGCTGGATGACTTGAAATATGTACAAGGCATTCCTGTAGCTTTACAAGAGGCTTGTGTCTGAAATGACAAAGGTTTACAGAAGTTTTTTTGGTCTGTCTGTAATTTTGTGAAAACTACAATTTCAGTGTAATTTCACAAACTGAATTATTCCAAATCTCAGCCTGAAATAAAATATCTAATATATTAATTAGCCCAGGGAGCGAGTCCCAACAGTACTGTGAGAAGCAAAATGATAGTTTGATTCCTGAGAAGCGCAGCCTTCATCGTGACAAATCCTGGCTGATAGGAGTTTAAACTGTCTCCCTGCCAATAGTATTTTATTCTGGGCAGAGCAGTAATCTTTTTAGCTATGCGCTGGAATCGAGAAGCGGCTCGTTACAAGAGCAGGTTGCGAATTTTTTGACAGAAAATGGTGATTTGTTGAAACTGAAACTCGTCCTGGGAGCGTACAGCAGGAGCTACAGCAGGGAAGGTTTCTCAGGGTAGAATTGCTGATTAAAAAATGAAGAGGGAGAGGGAGAGAGGGAGAGGGTTTTTCTCTGCCTGCCAGCCCTCCCCCAGCTGCCCACAGGTAGGAGGTCAGGGCACTTTCCTGGGATGCGGGAGAGCCGGTTTCAATTAGCTCAGCAATGGGCTGGTGGGGAGGAATTCAGAGCACATCGCCTCTGCGCTTTCGGGGGGGTCTGGCCCCCATTTCTCCTGCAGCCCGAGGCACTCCCCGGCTGCTTCTTTGCTGTTGCTCCCCCTATATCAAAAAAGAATATGTACGTGCCTCCCTTAAAAATCTAAAGGAAACCAAAAACCGCGTTGAAGTGGAAGCTCTGACCTTGCAGCACGCCAGTCTGGGTGGTTCCCCAGCGCGTGACTTCTCACACAGAGCATCCTGCCCTGCTTCTGAGCCTGGGCGACAGGGGCAAGCAGCACCCGTACAGCAACACCAGGAGCCCGGTCCCCTCTCCCATTCCCCCCGTGCTCTCCTCGCAGCCTCTGGGGATGGCTGCAGGCAGGACCGGACCCTTTGTCACCAAGCTTGCACCTACGCTCACTTCTACGCTGCACAGAGCAAGCGGCTATTACAGGTGGGCCTGACGCTGCCGGCTCCTCAGAGCTTCTCTTTTTTACACTATTTTGCCACTCCTTCATTCAGGTGGGCTCCCTGCAGTCATCGGCTCTCTGAACGGACAAAAGCCTGCGCTCACACCAGCGCTGGTCCAGGACAAGGGTACAGACCCGGCATGAAAATGCTGGGGACACGATGAGTAATACGCAGCAACCAGTTTCCAGGGAATAATTTACGAGCAGAACATTTCATCTTCTCACACTGGGTTTTTTTTTTTTTTTTTTTTTCCCCCCAAAGCTCAGCTCCCTGCCTCTTGTCTTCAAACCTCTCCTCTACCTTTTGGGGATCTCACAGGAGCTGAATGAGTCACCAGAACACTGGAAAAAATCTAGCAATTTCTTTAAAAAAAAAAGGGTTTGATTAAAAATTAAAATAAAGATATTCTCTGAAAAAGAAGTGTTTAGACAAAGCCTGTCTGCTTCAATTTCCCAGCTATGTAAGCTCCCTTGCCCTGAGAGTGACAGTAGATTCCATAAATTAACTGAAAATCCCTCTTCTCAAGAGCCTAAGTTATCTCTTCTTTGCCTGCAGCTCTGATTTAGAATAGGCGCTCGTTTGTTTACTGTTTTAATTAATGCTCCTTTTCAGCGCCGAATAGGGGAAGGGAAATGAACTGCCTCGATAAACAGGTGTAGCTGTTGTGTGTTGTGTTTGGGATCATTCAGGACTTGCAACAGATTAATCAGGCTTGACTGGACGTGAACCTCCTAGCAGCAAAGGTAGATCAACTCTGCTGGATGCCCAGTAGGTGAGTATTATTTTAACTGCTAGCCTGTGATAGGAAAGGCTCAGAAGGACAGGCATCAGTGGAGAATATCTCTCTGTTTTCACCCAGGAAAGCAGCCTGATTCTTTCCCCCACTGCTGAACGGTTAAGGAGACCTTGACAATATAAGCCACTTTTCCTGCCCCTTTGCTTCCCCTTCTAACCTCGCTGCCTCACATTCAAGGGGAAAGAAACAAATCACCCCATTATTTTTAAAACATTTAAGTGTCACATTGGGGAAAATGCTCGCCTAGGTTAACTATGAATGATTGAAGATTTTTTTTTTCTAAATGCAATATAAGTGTAATAACAGTTTAAGTGTCACGCTACGCTGCGTACTGCCTTTGCACCCTGTGTAATGCCTAGCACGCTCGGAACAGAAAATGATCCAAAACCAGCCTTTTCTCAAACAGAAAGGTTTGAATCCCTAGCCTCAAAGGGGAAAAATAGTTGAGCTTAGGTTTCTTCATTATGAGGCAGCAAGGAAATTATGTGATTTAACCGTATCACGGCAGTGAAGCAACATTCAGCTCATGAGTATCAAATCCCAGAGGGGACTGCATCTCCTGCTTCCCAAATAAAGCAACAGCTAAAAATATATTCCTTTACTCCACATTTGCCTTGGCTTATACAATTAATACGTGTACAGGAAGCGACGTCACATTAAATACAAGTGAAAAGGAACCAGGGAAGTGCCCGTTTATAATATTATCCAGCTGACCTTGCCAGGCAGAGGCAATGGGGGGACGTCGCACAACAAACGGGGCAAGTGCTTCAATTTTAACTGCATTACATTAACCTACCTGGAGTTCAAGGCTGTCAAATGGGACCCTGCTCACTAGTACCTCTTGCCAGCAGACTGGCTGAAAACCAGCTTTGGCATCGGCTGCGAAGACAGATGCTCACCCACCTTCTTGGAAGAGATATTGTGAATGGAGGCGTCCGTGCTCATTGCAGAGCATGACTACAGAGCTGGATCTGGTTTTCTTTACGCTGTGTCCTCTCAGGAGAACAGGTCCTGGAGTCAAAGACATTCAGAACATAACATGGGAAACCCTATGTTATGCACACGCCTGTGGTTCTAACCTTCCAGCACCATTTTACCAGACTGATGGAAGGGAGGGTGATGAGACATGGGAAGGAAAGGAAGGACAGCCATCCAGCTGACATGTTTTGAGCATTTTACTCCCAAATATTCCCAGGAACTTTAGCGTATTTTAAATATCTGACATAAACATCCTGTTTAAAGACAGCCCGTAACACCTTGCTACAACCATCAGCTTGGGCTCCACAGTGGCAGCTGATAGCCTAGCAACACCTGCCATGCCACAACAAACCGTTTATCTTATCTTGCTCACAGAGGTCCAAACGCCCCCCTACCAGGGTAAAAACAGCTTGACAAGGTCTGCAAGGAAAACGTTCTGGAGTAACTGCTGCATTCTCCTCTCAGGAGATTTCACAGTAGCATTTATTCACGTGCCTGGTTAAGAAAGGCTCTGCCAGAGCCAGACCTAAACGTCTGCAGAGAAATCACAACCCAGTGTACGGATCCCAGGGAATCCACACTGAAAACTCAACTGTGAGATGCCTTGTTTTCCTAACAGAGGCACTGCACCCGATTGACAAACGGGTACGTTTGGGACCAGTCGAACGCACTTGGCAACACTGGCATTAGACACGTGGGAACTCTGGAAAGACCCAGACCTCACACCCAGTAGTAACAAACGGTCACGTTTATGAAGAAAAGACCAGTGCCAGCTGCCACACCTCACCCTTGGTAGAGGCGTGCGTGTTCTGGAGCAGGAACAAGTCACAGCGCGTTTCTCCACTTCTGCCTCCCCCTAAACACTCAGCGGAAAATGTCAGTGGGCAGACTTTCCTGTGACCTGAACCGCTGCTGCTCTGGACCTTTCTCTTCGTCTGAGCATCCTGTGACAAACCACAGACTCATCTCATACGGAGCATCCATCCCATGGTTATAAGACAAGAAAGGACAACCGTGATCCTGATCTGCAGTTTCAAGTCACAGCTGACTCACACGTGAAACGAATCACTTATTAATGAAACACAGGACTGTAAAAGTAAAGAGTTATGAAAAGACATCGTAGAAAGGAAATTTATTCCAACACCTTTCGGGGATCTTTCCAAAACGACGAGAACTCTGTTTTACCAGTTAATTACATTTGCAGTATGAGAAACAGCAAGTGCTTGAGGCTCGTGACAGAAAAGCAACAACTCCTAAGCCAACCTGCGCCAACACCTGGTATCGCTCGATCCCCTTTTTTGCACGCAAACCTCAAATTTTTCTCCCAAGTCTTTCTTTTATCTCATTAAATAGCACAGGGCAGTGGCCAAAAGAGGGTTAAACGGCTTATTCTGAGAACTGGTAGCACCTTTCTGGCCTTCGCCCAGGCCGGCTGCATGAGGCTGAGTACCTGCATCTGCCTTCCAAAACTCCTTGTCTCCGCGGCCAAAATCCTCCTGGCCCTCCACGGCGATGCGAAGTCCTCGACCGCACGCGAAGGCAGGCACAAGGCTTTCTCTTTTTGTTGGTGATGTGCTCTGTTAAAAAATGAGTTTCATCACAGAATGAGAACGACATGAGGGACCGTGGAGTGACACAGCTTTTGCTGGTATTTAAATGCCTCCCACCTTTTCATCAGGAATTTACTCCACTATTAGGGTTTATCGTGAACTTCTCTTCCGTGCCTGAGGTTTGGAAATTGCCCAAAACCTGCAGCGCAGAACAGTGTCTGCAAACCGGAAGAAAAGGAGGAAGGCAGAGGGGTGGAGGGAAGTGCCAAGGGAGTTTTGCAAACCAAATAGAGTATTATCCTTTTGTTTAAGATGCTATGAAGACTTTTTATCTGCTATGTGATACTTTGCTTGGAGGACTGGTGCATACCAAGAGCTTTCCCCCACCCCCCCTTGATTGCTTTACTGTGCTCAGTGCAGATTTATTAAATTTTGAATTAACATGTGTGAAGGAGGGTGATTTTGTTTGCTCTGCCACATAACTTACTTTTCTAAACACTTAGTAATAGCAGCAGTTAATCTATTGACCAATGGCTTAAGCAGCAGGTGGCTTTAAGACCAATGGGCCAGTCCTGACAAGGCGCACAGAAATTCCTAAGGCTTCTTTGTTACCTGGGCTGGAATAGAGAAACTACTTGTTTGGAAAATGTTTCTCCTCCCACAAAACATCTTCAGTATTAAGGGCCTTTTGTTAGTGGAAGGCTGAAGAGGGGGATTATGAAGGATAGTCTGTCACACAAATTGTTTCTTCTTAGCCATATAATACAACCTGCATTAAAAGTTTACAAACTAATCTAATGAAATTATCACTCAAACGGAGCATGGCTCCGAACATTAAACTGACGCCTCGCCCTGCCATGCAATTTCCGCACTGGAAATCTCTAGACTGCGAAGCCTCCGCTGCTGCCAGTTTAGAGTAAAACAAGGGGTTTTTTCTAAACCCACCCCTCCGCAGCGTTTTGTTTGAAACAGGAACCCAGATAATCTACAAGGGCTCATTTTCTTAGGAAACTCAGGCACTAAAACATTAAGAATTAAATTAGTTCCCATGTGTTAAGGAATGCGGAGTCACAATTAACCGCGGGTCACCGGGGTCCGTATACCGTCTCCCTGTTAGGGCATGCAAATTCACGTCAGAAAAGGAAAGGTGGCAGGGGGATGTTAATTTATTTGGATTGTTTTAGAAGTCAGCAGCAACTGCAGCTTGTAGTTCCGTTCCCTGAGAGACAAAGCTGCGTTGACTTTGCTGAGGGCAGCATTCAACCACGACTTTCTTAAGGGAGGATTTTAGAGCACAAGGGAGGGAGAGGCACCGCTGTCCACGCTGCGTCCACGCACGCCTGGAAAGGGCAGCAGCAGTTCCGCTTGCAGCGAGGGAACGGTGCTTGCGGAGGACTTTGGGGCAGTAGATATTCTGCCTTCAGCCAAGCCTGCTGTGCTGTCCTGATCCACCACTGATTGCAGACGTGTGTGAGTCTGCGCGTCTGTGTGCATGCACAGATATAGGCACACGTGTATCTGTAGATGGATAAGAATGCACACACACGCATATATATCCGGACTCCTGCACTCCTGTATTCTCTGTCTTGCAAACAACGGCCAACAGCTGCACTGCAGCAACATGAAAAAACAGGAACGAGAGAAGCCAAGTTACAAAACATTCTGCAGCCTGATTTCCACGTGCCAGAGTTCCTTCATCATTTGACTTGCTCATCTATCTATATGTTACGTACACGCGTCTCTACGTGTCTGTTACGTATATATGCACATGACTGCACTTATGTGCAACTTCTATTTAAGACCTTTAAGTTTTGGGGACCCTGATGTCATCTGGGGATGAGATCCAGTAGCACCACTAGGTGCTACTGTAATACAACTAATTAATATTATTTTTACTACTAATAACAACAGAGCAGTGTTTACTTTTAGCATGTTCTCACTCCTGCCAACATATGTTTTATATTCTTTCACTTTCTTGTTCTTTGCAGCACGAATGCTTAGAAGGATCCTAATTAACTGCTCAACAATGACGTGCTCTCATTTAGGTTTTCTCTCAAACTTATTTATTAGGCTTTGTTTATCAGTGGGAGAGTTTCTAGCACTGAGACTGCCAGGATTTACTCTAAGCCTCTTAGTCTGGTGTCTCCATGGCCCTGGCTCTCTGTGTAGAAGAAGCTAAGAAAACCATACATACAGGTTTTGGCCCCCTTTATTTCAAGTAATCTAGAGCAGATTTTTTTTCTTTTTCCTTTCAGGGGGGATGGGGAGAAAGGCACCTGATTATTAAATACGCTGAGGAAAATGCTGATTTTCGGCCAGGGCTGGTGGAGCACTAGTGGAGGTTTCTTTTTTTGTTTGTCTGAGACTGCATAACTGGATTTCAACATATTTCCAGGGTATTTCTCTGAACCAATGAATTCCCATGAGTAACAACAGGAACACCTTTGTCTGATTTCTCCAGCAAAGGCTTCCCCAGAGACCTACGGCCAAAGCCAGCCGGAAAACATAGGAAGGCATTCGCTCCACAGCTGCCCTCCAGGCTCCCAGTACTCCCACCTCAGACCTGTATAAGCCAGCCTCTTCTGCCCCGCACCTGCACCTGCACGGAAAGGGATTGTTTCCAGCCTCCCTCCTGGTTACGGCTATTGAGTGCTCAGTGGTTTTTTTTCTTTTTCAGACTGTATTAGTTTTTCTCCCTTTCTTTCTCGCTCTCTGCCTGCCTTCCTTCCTTCTTTTTCCTCCTCTTTTTCTAGTTTTTCTGACAGGTGAGGTCTCCCCTTGCTAACTCACCACCTAATTAAAGCAGTGAGAATTAGCTGCATTCACCCCGGCTTTACCCTGGCAAGAGCGTTAGAGAATTGGGCCACTTTTCAAGGTGCCAAATTGGAGGCTGAATCCAGGTGTGGTCAGCGGCGAGGGGATTATGTTCCTCCCATGGGGCGCAAACAAAGGCCGGCACTAGGGATAGATGGGGTGGGGACAATGTTGCCCGCAGGAGGGCTGAACGCTCCCCCCCGACATCTGAGCCCTCACCACACCACAGCACTGGGCTGTGTCACGGGTTTGGCAGCCCGAGGAGCCGTATTGCAGCGACCACGGCGAGGGAGGGCTCTATGTCCTACAGTGAGGACAGAAAGTGTGGTACCCCTCCGCTTCTCAGATAAACAGAACACACATTTGGGGAAATACATGGGACGCGCTCACCTGCTGCTGTGGGACACAGGACGCAGTCTTCAACCCCAACGTGTGTGGTCCATCAGGTGCTGAGCCTCAAAGCCAGCAACTCCTCAGCTCTTCTCATCGACTCAACAACACCGGGCAAATTACAGAAGAAACTTCTTCCTGTCCAATTCATATGGCTACTCCTGTGACTGGGGAGGCCATCTGAGAACTGGCCGGTTCGTGCTGACACAGTATTTGCCAGAGCAGGGCTCTGCACCTGGTATTGCAGCGCGCCTGAGAAGTGCCCTTCTTTCAGGCTAGGCCTTTCTCCAGTAGGGTGGAGAACCCTAAAGGCACGTCAGGTCCCACTGAGAGTGTGGGTACCGCCTCAGTACTGCGGAGCTTGTGAAAAAGGACAAGGGAAGTAGCTGGTGGCAGCAAACAAACACATCCTCAAGATCTTTCACATGAGGGCCTGATGGGTTTGGGAAACAAAACCACAGCACGTGTGTGCAGGTTTTCCATACTCACCGGCAGCACCATAACTCCCGTTGTGCCCCAAAGTCTTTAAGTTATCCAGCTATCTAAGTACTAGTGAACAGCAGGAGAGTAAAACAAATCACACTTCATCCGACGGAATAAAGCTTGCTGGTTGACTGAAAAGTCAGAAGGAGCAGGAAGCGCGGATAACCTCCCTTCTATTATCCTATTGAGAGGAGAAGACGCAACATTCCTCCTGCCCTTGAAGGGTACAAGCATTGGCCGAGGAAGCAGCAAAGTGAGAACCTCTGTATGTTGCCAATTTTACTTCAGGAAAAAATCCATCCCTTGTTCTTTGAGTAGAGCTATAGCACAACATTCTGTAAACTGGTCTTGCTTGTGCATCACCATCCTGCATCTCTAGAAACCACTCTTTTGTCTCCTCCTGTTGATGCAGAGCATCAGAACACATAGTCCTCAAGGAATGCAGGAGCTAGGAAACAGAGGTGGATCAGACCATCTGAAAGCCAAACTATCACAAGTATAACTCGGAAGAAAAAGCAGGGGAAATACAGCACCTGATGCTTTTTTGTCTGATCCTTCTGGGGCCCTGTCAAGACCCTAGAAAACTGAATAGTAATAGCATGCACATCAGACCATGGCCTGGACTTGGGAGCTGAGGGTCTTCCTAGATCCTTCAGAAAAAAAAAAAAAAAAAGAGAAAAGTGGCTGGTTTTTAATGTTAGGATAGAAATATCAAACAGTACTCCCACTGTTGCTGTTTCACTTTCCCTGATGCAATAAAAATAATTAGTGAAATTTCAGAAAGGACAGGTCTGTGTGGAACGCTCCACTTTAATTATCCTACAGAGGGTATACACTGTCTTCACTGCCACGTGTCTCTCGTTGTTATCTCTTTGGGATGGGCTATGTATGAAATAGTAACAACCAACCCGCTGTCCTTCCCTCCAGACCCTCCAAATTTGGCTACGCTTTGCAGTTCATCTTTGCCACGAAGCTCTGCCACCACTGTAGCTCTTTAAAAGGGTCACAGGCAATCGCAGCAAAGCGGTATACAAAGGTAAAGACGTCAAGTGAGTCATGTTAACAGAAAAAGAACTACACAGTAGGTCAAGGTTTGGGCAACAGCAGGGATATTTTTGTTAAGATAATGTTGCTCACAGTGGTGGTGGCTTCCTTTGTAATACATAGCTGCCCAGAGAGAATTGCCTCTATTCTCGTGGAGTCAGAGGGCCATATAGGAAGGTCCTGTGGGGTCTAAATGAGATAGACCCTGCAATCACTTGTACAAATAAACTTTTGCACTATGCGCAGTGTGAATGGGCTCTGGTGTAATGCTCTCTAATGCTTCACATTTCCAGGTTGGTTTTAAGACAATTATCAGAGCAGCTTTTAAGAGCTAAATGGAGGTCTGTGCAGTTGTGTTTTCCTTTAGGAAACGTAATTACCTTTCACTGCACCAGTGCAGGGCAGAGGTTCCTGAGTTACATCCCAGCTCAACCAGCAGAGAAAAACATCAGGTGCAGCACAGGAGAATCTGCAGGTGTCTGCTTGTGTCTATATTGTGCACAAACTCAAGCCCACCCTAGGAGGGTGTATGTTCAAACACAGGTTAGAAGCAACCTTCAGAGAACACGAAGAGAGAAGGTTCAGCCTGATGGTACTGCTTAGCGCAGGTCTACGGCACAGAGGAACTGGCTCATCACCTTCCACGTGTCCCATCTAAGCATGCAGCAACACAACCTGCTCATCAGGTCCTGAGTCTACCCACTGGAAGATTGGGATTTATAAGCAGCCTACACTGTGTATTCCCTGGCTTTGCACACTGAGGTCAACAGAGCTGCGGCCACCTTGTGCCTGAGGTCGCGGCCAGCTTGCAGTTTAAAGAGCTACAGACGTCCCTCGAGGAAGCCCGAGTGTTCTGAACTATTACTGCAGGACTATCTGCTTTTAGAAGTCAGCTCTCAAAAGAAATCTGGGAACACACCAGTGACTCTGCTTCAAGCATAAAAAATGCATTGCAGAGCACCACATTGCTACATCAATATTTTTAAAATGCTTAAAGTGAAATTTCTTTCCTCATTTGAAAGAGCTTTTTCACCACTTTGGGAAAAGCTGTTCTCCAGCTCTCAGATTTCTGAATATTCTGACTTCTCTCCATGCTCCCTACACTGGAAATATGCCCAGATACACCATTAGGTATTCAATTTATTCTTCTTTCTATGTTATGAAAAGGTAAGAAATCAGCAAAGAGGAACAGTAACAGACATGGAGCTTTTACCTGTGTGAGGTCTTTTTTAAAATCCTTTCCACCCCTCCTCTAGTTTTGGTGCATATGGATTCATTTGAAGCCGTAACTGTCCTATAGCTTGAAAAGTGCGCATTACGTTGCCTTTAGACAGAAGTCAGCAGGAACAAAGCTACTGGAAGGGGTGAATAAACAAATTATTGTTAAGGCTACACACATTAGCCAGTAGGAAAATGTGCAGTGCTTCTGCAACTCAAATATCTGTTTGTAGAATGATCTGAATTGTTCACGCAAATGTTCACTTCAGCTTGACCCCGCTTGGCGCAGGTGGGAAGTGCTGCGCATCAGAGCACCAGGTGAAACGGCTGGTGGCTCTGGGGACAGGGGAATCCCATCCAGCAGCAATCAGAGCACGGCTGCATGGCCACAAAATGCCCCCTTGCCTGCTGGCAGGAGCGGTTACCCAGGGAAAACACATTCCAAGTCACCTCATTAGCATGAGGTAGATTGCTCTGAAGGAAAAAAACATCTGTCCTCTACAATCATACCCTGACTTTACACTGCAAATATGCTGCAAAGCTGAGACTTCCCAGCACATGCCCTGCTGCTCCTTCAGTTCTCACCTTCTCACAGATATGGCATGGTTCCACGGATGGGCAGCAGCACAAGCAGGGGCTCCTCAACGCACACTGATCCGTGCTCTGCCGATTCTGGTGCCTGCGATTATCTGGCACAGGGAAGTTTCAAAATTGCAGAGATTATGTTCACTCTGGAGAAGTTTTTAAGCTGTCCGGTCTTACCCACACTCCTCTCTACTCCAGCCTTGCTCCTCTACAAGGTCTATCTTCTGCCCTTCTGACAGAAACCGTGCTGTCTCACTAATCTTCACGCCTGCTAGCATCACGCGCCATCCCTCTTCTGGGATGAACCTAACTGGAACCGTTTTGCTCTTGCTCCTAATTCTCGGGCACAGACAGGGCCTTCCGAACGCCAGGACCCAAGATAGGCTGCGCTCTCCCTGTGCGATCAAGCAGCCCGTGCTCAGCCCTTCTGGCCTCAGAGGCGAGCGTCCAACCCTCGCTGCCCTGGTGCGGAGGACCAGGATGGGATGCCACCCATGCTTCGCAGTCATTATTGCTGTAACGGGGCCTTACAACAAAGAAAAGAGCAGCCCGAAAGTGATCTGAAATGGGCTGGGGTTCAGCAGTAGGTGTCCTTTTCACCGATCATTGTTTGGCAGCAATTTCTACCCGGTGGCAATATTCCTCTGCTTTACTCGCAGCTGAAAATAACTCTGGAAGTGCTTTGAAAGGGCTGCCTTTTAACTGAGCTGAACACCTTTCCAAATGATTTTTGTCATGGTGAGCATCATCTTCTCAGATGAGGAGCGTTTGGTCTCTTCCCTCCCATTTCTCTTCCATGCAGCCTATAAACCACTGTAAATATGGCTCATTGTTTCTGTGCTCTCCCATGCCCTTTATTTCCATAATGGACTCTTTGCTCACGTGTTTGCTAATATTTCTACCTCACTACATAAGCTGGCAGATGCCCAGAGCGTTGGTGCCTGCGACACGATTCGGTTTTGTCCCCCACGCAGTTATCTAGCAGTACCTTGTCAGCAGGGTGGGCTCAGAAAAGCACAGGTGCTCCTAACCTGGCACAAGCTGTTGTGGAGTCGTGACAAAACTACCTTTCCATAGTAATCTGCCGAGCTGCTGGTGTTCCCTGTATTGGAAACAGAAGGTTAAATCACCACTTTGCTTCCTGTTGTATCATCGTTTTAACCGTTTGCATCAATTATTGAATACATTTATGCAGTACTAATGCCTTTGCTGGGATTCACATAGACCTCTGGAAATGAACACTGCAGAACGTTTTAAGCGTGGTCCTCATCCCTAAAGCTCCGGTAGCAAAGTAGCTGCCTGCAGGCTTGCAGGTGTATCTGCCTCAAAACACGGCCAAAACCATTCCTCTAGATTTCTGAGGAGATAGCAAAGAGTTAATCCAGAGCCACTGCTGCTGGGTGCCCACCTCCTCCCGCTCCCCGGCCACCCCTGAAAAGCAGCACAGCAGTAGAAACAGTAAACCAGTATGAAGTTGTAGGAACAACCATCGGCGCTTCCTCCAAACAAATAAAGAGCCTTTTTCTGCTGTAGAAACATGGTTCTGCCTATTTTCTTCAGCGCTCTTACCCACCCCTTGAAAATGAGCAGCTTGTTGCTAAAGTGCATTAGAGGAAGCGAGATGACAAATTAAATACTTCTGGTACGTCATGGGTCCCTATCTGTACTTCAGTGCTTCTGCTGGAAAACCCAACACTGGGACCATCCGTCAGAAAAAACAAAAACCCCATTCGGGGAATTTCAAATGATGATGTAAAAAAAATAGGCAGTTCCCAGCACTGAGCACAAAAATAAAGTCTGACAGGTGGATGAAGATCTGCTGGTTAAGAGCCGTCACGAGTGAGACTCCCATTAGGAACGCGACTGCCTACCGTGGAGCCTCCCTCGTGTGTTACTTCACCACTCTGCCTCAGTTTCCTGATGTGGCAAAAGGGAAACCACTTCCTATCGTATCAGCCGGTGGTGCTATGTGAGTGACAACTAAAAATCAGGTTGAATGTGCAAAAGCACTTCCCTGTTGAGGGGCTCACTATCACCACTACGAATTAAAACACAGTTACCCCGACAATACTGTTTTAATGGACGTCCCCGTTTGCTTTTCAAGCACCTTTACAAATGAAAGGTTTCAGAAATCAAACCCTCTCTTCGCGGTGAAAATTTCATGTTGTCTATTTGCTTCCCAGAGGAAACAAGTCGAAGCTAAGGCTAATAACTGCGGCTACTGTCTTCTCATTCGGAGTAACTTGGAGGCTGATGTGGTTTGTGACAGCAACTTACGCTTTAAGGACTCTCACCCACACCCAGGAACCTCAAGGAGCTTCTGGCTGGATTCGAACGTTAATCTCTCAGAGGTTCCACAATTTATTTTTTAACGGAGCACTTCTGAGACATTCATCTGACACTTGGGCTATTATGTTACCTGGATTAAAAAAGATGCTAAAAAGAGTATTAGCCAGGTTCTTGCACGCAGAAAGGTTTTGCAATTACAGTACCTCCTGAGTCACTCCTTCAGCATCCTAGGAAAAACACAGCATTCTTGCTTTCCAGATCCTTTTCTTTCTTTTTTCTTTTTTTAAAAAAAACCCTCAAGAAGTGCTTAAAGTTCCTTGTTAAGAGATGTGAAAAATGTATAGTCCTTGTAAATTAAATACTACAAGTTCTCAGATGAGTGATCCCTAAACATTTATTATTCACACTGCTATGACTTCATTCTAACTCACTGTAAGATTTATAGAAATTAAAAGACTTCATATGCATAAGGGTGATGAAAATATAATCTAGTTCATGAAATCTTTATATGGGACTTTCTATTTCAGCAGTACGGTTATCCGTGGCGTGCTCCAGGCTTCAGGAATGTGCCACCTTGGGGGCTGTGCCCGCAGCCCGCGCCAAGCCGAGAGCGGGTTCAGCCCCCGGCGTCCTGCTCGCCCAGGGGGTCCCACCGAGACCCGCTGTGCCGGTGAGATAGGTGGGAGTTTCTGGGTGCTGCCGTGACCTTTTTAAAGCTGTAAAGGCTGCTTCAGGCTTTGCCCCTCTGCCTATGCTGTCTCGATGGAGCGAGGGACCGCAAATGAACCCGGGACTGGGGCAGTTTCCTTACAAAGGGAGGAAGCAGCTGGAAGGAAGAACCTGGCCCCTGGCACGCCAGAGCTCGCTCCCCTGCCTGCGAACGGGGACCGCAGAGGCTGTTCCTTCGCGCCGGGACTGGAGAGGCACGGTTCGAGGAAGGAATTTTCCTGTTATAATTACGTATCTGCCTTCCCCTCAGCTGGAGCCCTAAGGAAGAGGCAGTTTCTCTACCTCAGAGAGCGCACAGACGGTTTAGGATCGCGAATCAGTACCACTGGCGTTTAATTGTCAGCCGTGAGTCGCGAGCCTGCTGTTGAAACAGAAACGGGAGGAGTTCCTTCTAAATTAATTTTCTTTTTTAACCATCAAAGACACTCCTCACAAAGCCGCAGCAACTTCAGCAACTGTCTTGGTTGCACACCAAGGATTTCACTGAGAACATGTCAGAGGGAATCAGAAAGCAGAGAAAAGGTCACAAATAAGCACCTTAGGAACAATGAAAGCTTTTCTCCATGTAGCAGTGGGAGAGTTGCTAGAAAAACTGAAAAGGTATTAATCAGAAGTGGCTATAAATCCTCTGGAGTTTTGCTCTTATAAAACTCCTCAGAGAAAGTCTTGAAGGAAATGCAGGTCAAAGCCCAAAAAAGCTCTTGATCAGAGATTGCTGGAGGAAAATCTTCCCAGATGCCATTTAATAGGCAGCAATCACCCCAGGAGTGGGAAAGCCAAGTACGCTTGAAACATGGTTGCAGTTCCTAATAGGCCTTGTCACACTTAAGGCACTGCAAGCTCCATCCAACGAACAGCTGAAGCTGGCTGGCGATTCATAAAGCCAACAGTTTAAAGTTTATTATGATGAAAGCACTTAATGACAGCCATCGCTAGGGGCCCATCATTTATAAAGCTGTGCTGAGTATTAGACATGTAGCATGACCACCAATTTTATGTCACAATTGCTACCATAAAATGACCTTTGGTGATTTTTGCTGCATGTGGTGGACAGCTCTTCTTTTACATTAGTGCTCTGTGGCTTTTCTTTGCAGACTATTATGCTGTCTAAAGCTTATTTGGCACTGTCGTGAGTCTCAACCCTTGTTATTACCCCGAAGGCCTGTCTAAAGGGAAACTCTCATGTTCTATTATAGCACTCCAATAATTTACAGATCTTACCATCCTTGGTTAGCGTCATAATTTAGCGCAGATATTCCTTCATTGTTTCCGAGTTTAATCAGATCCCTCTGTTTCTGCAGACCGCATCTCCCATCCGGGCCCCTAAAACGCGCACGGCTCCTCTCTCACGGAGACACGGAGAACGGGTTTTAATTTTTTTGTTGTCGACTGAGGAGAACGGTAAGCGAAAGCAGTGAACAGTAGTTAACCTGGGAGAAACCTCCTTAAAGCCTTGGGAGTGAACGCTAGACACCGCACAAACACCAGACGTAATTTCGGCGGCACAATGCACAAACATACATTTGCATGTGAACAATATTACTTAATTACCTTTCCATTTTTTAGACCTACTTTGTACACTTAGGAAGTGTTTGAATACACCAGCACTTTACTGTCCTGATGTAAAGCATTACCAGCAAAGTGGTCCGTCCATGCTACACCACCTTTAAATTGTATATATAATTTTATAAATGATATAAAATCTGTTTCTAGTCCATGGAAAAACACACTAGCATCGCACACTGCAATCTTGAAAGGATTTAAAATATGTGATTTCTGCTGGTACCTACTGTATTGGGTTTTATATAAAGCTTTTTTCAATAAGGTAAATTGTTACATGACAAACTCATCTTCCACCATTATCATCTGCTGTTTGTGTTTAACAACAGGAGTCCTGGTCTAACAAAACTGTTGTAATGGCTGTACAAATTACTCAGCTGAAAGCTTTTCACCAAACCAAACAGTATTAATCAGCAGTTCTTATGAAGGTGCTAATTAAAAACAATTTTCTTCCTCAGTTTGCAATACTAAGCCATCTTCATTTGCCCAGTTTTCAATATACAGCTACTGTATACACTCACACTTCAGGGCCCCTATTAACTATTGAATCTCCTATTACCTATTTGATTACATTCCTGTCTCCCAAGTTTAGAAGCTTGTTGACATTTTAGAAGCCACAGCATGATATGTTTAATCATTTTAAAAGTACATTAATTGAAGTCGGAGTCAGGAAAAAAATAACGAGTCTTTTAGCACGGAGGCTCTGGGAGGGCACAACACAGGCTGAATGTTCAAACCCGTTCCTGCCAGCACAACCCATGACCCAGGGGCAACGCTTTACGACTGAAGTGGGACGGTGCCTCACGCAGAGAACCGCTGGGTTTTTTTTTTTAAATAAGCGATCTCCTAGAAGGGACACCGCGTTGGTTATCTGCAGGGAAACGCACCCAAAAGAAAAGATACTTTCTGTTACTGAAGGCCTGTCGCTCCTTTGCTGTCATCAGCCACAACAGCTCTTTGTTTCGGGGGGCTTGGCATCTGTTGAGTTTAACCCAGATTCGAGGGTCAAGATGTTTCTTCTCAGGCTGTGGAATGCCATCTGGACTCCTGCTCCGTGCGTCTTCCCTCTACTTTCCACACACTTTCCACACGAGAAGACAATGAAGATGCAGTGCCGCTGCTGGACGGAGCTGGGAGATGCCCAGCTTTCACCCAGCCACGAGGCTAGGCTGGGCTCTTTGGCAGCACGCCAGCCGCTGACTAGGCAAGGAGCCGGGACAGGCTAAACTCTTCAGAAACGGGAAAGAGAAGTTAGGTTTGTTCCATACAGCTGTTTGAACAGAGGCCACAGGTCAGAGAGGGCGACGGATCTTGCAGGAGAGATGCTGCACTTCATCTCACAGAACCTGGGGTCAGTTCCAGACCGCGCTGGCTGCTTTCTACATGGCTACAGGCAAATGAGACAGCGACACTGGTCACTGGTTCCCTCGGATGGGGAATGGGCCTGATTTGGGGGGGTGCCCCCCTTTACTTCAACAGTCAGCTGCAAATTCACTACGTCACGTGTTGGCTTTCTTGTAGCTTTATGGGGTTTCGCATCAGGGTGCCCTTATTTGGGCTGGGTCACGGCAGTGCTGTTGCACTGGGAGGAGAATAATACGGAAAATCAGCTTTTAAAACTGGCCTTCGAAAGATGCCGGTGTGCTTACAGCCAGCGTTAGGCTGCCGGTTTGTGGCAGCGAAGGCATGGCAAACCGTCCTAATCAGACTCAGGAGACTCTCAAAAACGAATAAAAATAGAGAAGGCAACAAACCCGCCTCTTTCCGAGGACGCTGTGCAGGACGACCACGCTGCACAGAAAACGCGTTAGACACAGCCGACGGTGCGCGCTGTCCGAACGCCTTCCTCCAGCATCTCCAAACATTTCACAAGAGTTAAAGGAATTTGCAGTTTGGCACCACCGTTCACTCCACGATTTAAAACCACGCGTAAAGAAACCCGGGCTAAACTACGCATTTATGATTTGCCCCATGACGAGACAAGGACCTGGTCATTCCCCCGCTGCATTAGGGAGAGGGGGTGAAAAAGGGCAACACGATGCGGCTCGGTTTGCCTTGCAGTGCGTTGCTGCCTCTTCCCTCTTCCCCCTGCCGTATCAGCCGTGCCACCTGCCATATCAAGGGGTGGATCAAAAGCTCCACCCACTGCATCCTCTTTTGTTCAGGGAACAGTGAAGCAGAGTTGTAATGGAGATACAACACTTGATAAACCCTACGCAGCCGGGCTCGAGCTGCAAGGATGCTTTTCATGGGGGGAACAATTTTAATCCCGCTTCCCCCCTCACGCAGACATGTAGCCATTAAGGCACAGGCAAAATGTGAATGACTCGTCTGATGAGGACTTTTCAGCTGGACCGGTACCTGGGGCAGTTAGTTCTCCTCCCTCAGCTCGCATTCTTAAGACATTTTTCATTTCAAACCAAACTTGACTTCCCAAATGGAAAGACTCATCCCATTGTTCCAGAACACTATCAGATAGGACTAGTTTGTCATTTTTAAGCCAGCCTTTGCCAGATCTCACAGCAGGAAATGGGATTTTTTTTTTTTTTTTTTTTTTTGTCTTTTATATTCTGAAGATCACAACTCACTGCCAGCAGCACCAGCTGCATTAGGGCTGCACCCGGGGGAACGGATGTCCACAGGATCATTTCTCTCTGCCATTTTTCTCTAAGAAAGGAGGAAGATGCAGGGTTGCTTTAAAAACTACAAATGTAGGCAAAGGAAAACTTGCATCAGCCTAACATTTCCATTCTCTTCATTCCTCTTCAAAGTGCTTTGCAAACACAAAGTAATCAAGCTCAATAATCCGTTACAGAACACATTAAAAATATACCAAGTATCAGAGACTACTTAAAGCACATCACAGGAAAGGCTTCATCACATTTTATCAGCAGGATTTGATACACTGCCTAACTTTCTCTTAGCAAAGATATCTGTTGTATCAATAAACACCGTGTTCTTAGTGACATTTTAGAGCTCAGAAACAAGCCATTAAGTCCCTACTAACATGAGGGACTCCAAGAGAAGTAAACCAGAACACTCCTAGCGCCTCACACACAGTAAATCCTGCTTCTGTGACCTTCCAACACCAATTTCAAACAGAAAATCAAGACAAGAGCTTGCTTATGTACCTCTAAAAATATCGACATGGACCAAACCTGCAAGCACTTATGTAGATGAGTAACTTCACTGCCTGCGGAGCTCCAGGGTGAGTTTGCAGGATGAAGCCTAAATGCCTCGTTGGTAAACAAGCCATCAATTACACACTTTAGGGACGGCAGCACCTGTGCAAAGCCTTCGACTCAAACGACAGACACTGAAGAAATAAAAAGCAATTATCAGCTACTAATTTGAGTAAAACCGTTTTCTTCTTAGAACTAAACCCACAGTTTTCAGTGACACTGGGTCTATTTTTGGCAACTCACAGTCTTTATTAGATTATTGTACAGCAGTCGTTCAAGAGCTCTCGAAAACAAAAGGTTCAGAGATTTTAATATTTCACTATTTTTCACACTCCTTTGTGGAGTATAAAGATTTCCTTGTACATGTTTGTAGAGAAAACAAAGGCACTGCTGTGTGAGACAAACAAAACAAAACTAATTAAACTAAAGCCACCTTCACAGCAATTTTAAATCACTCCTAAATGCTTCCAATTTCTTACTAGACAACTATCTTCCAACAAGAGTTTGAACACGAAACTCATACTGGCTATAGGGGTTACATACGACTCAGTTCTAGGATAAATGGTTGGTTTGCATTGCCCCTGGTCTTTATCTAACACTGAGAATAGGCTGCTTTTTATCAAAAGAGGAATAAATTGCTGTTATTGTGATGTTAGCCCATCACTTGGCATTGCAATTCAAGTTTTTGTGAGAAAGAAATGTATGATCTAACTGCGACTTGACCTATGCCTTCCGAGATCCATCTAGGTGCTCTAATGGAGCATAAAAAGTATTGAATACAAGGACATGCAAACCGGTAGTGAAGAAATTTGCTTGAGAAGAAGAGAGAAGAGAAAGGGGCTTTCATCAGCTCATGGTTTACATGCTGCCCAATTTGTTAAATATGGAAGAACACTTATTGCCGAACCGCACTTCTTTTAATTAACGTATTTCGGCACGATCCTCCCCACTTCCTTGCATCTAGTACCTCCTGGTCTCCGCCTCTCTCTTTTTTTCCATCATTTAAAAAGTGTTGTGGTTTAAGAGATTGTACAGGATTCTTTGCTGGTCCAAGGAGGAGTCATTAAAATGGCCTATTAAACTGTTAAGAAAATCAGAAACCGCTCCTGTTTCTCTGTATGAGTTTTGTCTTTCCCAGTACAAGAAAAGTCCCATTAAACGTTTATCAAGTCCTTGGGCCACTATATATCACAATAGAAACTAATTCAAGGGGGACAGTTTGATCCCCCTACAAACCCCTTGGTTCTTGGAATTTCTCAGAAAAGGATGTATTTTTCTAAGTGCTATTTCTAGGACAGTAGCATTTAGATTTTACCCTGATAAAGGCTCACTTTCCATTCATAGTCAGAACCTAAATGTGCTCTTCTTGTACCTAAACAGATAATAAGCACTCAGCACACTCCCCCTTCTTGACACAACACACTGAGACTAATCACACATAATTGGAGAGGAGGAGCAGAGGGGCTGGGCAGGCTATTGTGTCCAAAGGACAAATGGTCAGTTTATGAGGCTTTTGTCTGATGCATAATTCCTTACAGATCTACAGGAAAAGTCCTGCTGGAAAAAACCCCATATATATACACACATACATCAAAAAAAGCTTTCGACACTGAAGCAAACAAGGACATTTCAATCATGGAGAGAAAAATCAACAGTAAAATTTAAATTAAAAAAAAAAAAAGCAGAACAATCCGAGCATTCAATAGGTGCACTTCTAAACAATCTTAAGACAACTATTTCCTTACCAATGAAATGTGAATGCATTTACTACTTTACAATCAATTACATAAGCCCACAGAGTATATTATTCACATAGTTTCAAATACACTAAAAAAAAAAACCCAACATTTAAAGAGATTAACCAAGTCCATGCAAGTTTAAAGGCACAAAAGAGAAGGAAGCCAGCTTTACACCTTCGTTAGCGCATCCACGTGAACTCTGACTGGGTTTAGGTTGGAATATAATGGGAAAAATATTTCTAAATGATATGAAAAAAAGATGTCTCAATGCTTCCGCACTGTGAAACAAGCCACATCATCTTCCTCAGCATTTAGATTAGAATATTCCTCTAATGATGACTCCGGAACAAGAGAGGGTAACCAAACCCTCCCCGCTCCCTGACCATCCACATACGTGGAATAATTTTCAGTAGTCCACCTTAAAACAAACAAAAAAAGGTGTCATCTTCTATCTGTGTTTGGTTAAAACGAGAAGAAAAGGGTAATGGAGGTTTTCCTCATAGGCATCTTTTTCTTCATTTTTCAACTGCAAATAAAGAATGGACAGAGTGAGCGAACTGCACGAAAGCATTTTTAAAAACACTGACAGTTCTTGCTTAACTGTATGCCTTAGTGCAAACGATACCACTACAGATCGAACAGTTAATAACTACAAAAAGAACTCTTAAGGTCAAATACTATCACAGGTGTGGAACACCATGTCAAACACCATGATTGGCCACAGTTTGCAGATGAATCAATTTACACAATAAATAGTTGAACGCTACTTATAAAACAAAGCGGGGTCCCAAATTGCTGTATTAAATAAAGTATATTCAGGTGAGATTTAAGGCTTGAATTAAACCACCAAACAAGGAACTTCAGAACAAAGACTAAACGGTCATCCCCAATCAGCCCAGCTATTGCTGTGTATTTGGAGTTTGAGATCC